>JAFJYJ010000040.1:1438421-2876843 GCA_019022615.1 Acacia melanoxylon
CCATAGTCGGATGTTAATACATTAATTCAAAAATAGACGGATGATAAACGATTTAATGCAGTCCATCTACTCATATTTTTCCAAAAAGTTCTTTTTGTTGTAACCCTTACAGCTGCATCTTTCCTCTTGATCCCGATCCACTACTTATCTCTTTCATGTGATTTGGAGTTCAAATGAATGAACCCCAGGGGTAACAGTTAATCTCATATGCAAGTATGAAATATAAATGACAACGTATCACATGTTAAGCATAGAATAATTCACAGTAAATAAGTTACACCGTAATCGCAGTTATCAGCCACGGACCACAGCCCTATTTTAGGACATACAGCCCTATGGGACATGCAGCCCCAATCCATAGCTAGGATACACATATGCAAATTATCTAGAAAACATGGTTAGTCATACATGAATACATACATACAAGCTAATAAGATAACAGTTACACACCTCAAGCTTGAATCCTTAACTTTGTCCGGAGGTGTTGGGATCAGTAGAGGTGTCAAGGTATGCCTATAAACGTTTATCATTGTCATTAGTCACTTCTGGCATTGCAAACAATACTAAGTAGAATAGAAACACATAGGCAAAATGACGTTGCTATGACCAAGAGATAATCTTGCCTCTTAAAAAAAAGAGTCTTGAAAATATATGAACATTCAAGGCAAGAATATGAATATACAGATATAGTTACTCAAAATATGGATGAAAACAAATGCTGATGTATTTGAGTAACAAAGTGGATACTAGGATTCATGGATGATGAAGCACATACTCATTAGTTCAAATGACTAGAGTTCCAGAATATCATCCTAGTAAGTTATTCCACTAATGGTTAATGCATTATCATTCAATGTACTAATGAACATTCATAAAGCTTGGAATAACTCAGCCAACTAAGAATTTATGCTTAAAACATAACAGATTCACAAATTGAATTCTTTTCTTGAAGATAGACTTGAAACTCATATATGATCAACTTGTTAGACTGACATGAGGTCCAACTAGTTAGAGAATAAGGAATGAGGAGTTCAAGTATCGCATTAAATATCAAGATCAATATGTGAATGACAGGAAAAACTCAATGAACAAATTTGAAGCATGTCTGACATTCAGCAAACAAAAATAGTAACTTCCGATTTTGAAACACTATTTGAATGCAATAAAAAACATGAATATTTTTCAAAAGGCATTTGTATATATTTTCACAAGATAGAGTGAATTGAAACAAATAAACTCAGAAAGTTATGCACAAATTCATTTTCAGTCCATTTAGCAATCTGAAAAGCATTTTGAAAAACATAAATGATTGATTGCTAATGGAATTGAATAATGGACAAGTATTCATTACCCAAAAATGAATATATAATCACAGTATGGGGTAAGAATTAGATATCACCATAGTTCATCTTGTCCTTGTAGAAGCTTGCTTGGTTAAGATGAATTGATGTAGATATCTCCTTTTTCGTCATTCACCATAATCTTCAAGCATAGTTTGTTTAGCTTCCTCAGGACTAGAACTATTTCTCTATGTTGCATTCTTGAGAAGCTTTCTTTGATCCTACAGAGACATATAAACCTTTTTTTCTCCCATGGTATCCAACCGTGCTTGGATCCATTAATTGTTAAGCTTGTAGGAATCATAACAGAATTCATATGCTCTTGCCAGAATAATCAAATCAGAACAATTGAGCATAATGAATTAAACATGACTTTATGCATAAAAGCATAAACATGATACTTTCTTTTCAAATCATCATGTATGCATAAAGAACTAAAATATTGAACATTGCAAAATAGTTTGCAATGCTCATTCCTAAGGCTCCAAAATATAAAACCTCAATAACTTTAACTGATAATAGCGTATGAGGTTTTACCATTGTATACCTTTATCTTAGGTACTTGGAGGATTGACATTGCTTACCCACTGATTCTTCATATATTTTCTTGTGGATGTCGGCAAAGCTCTCTCAGAAGATATAGACTTCAAGAGTCTTCTATTTGATAATTGAGAGAAGCTCATTTTCTTGTTCTCCTCAAGATAATTGAATGGTACTCTATGATAGTCTATTCTTGAGGCATAACATACTCCTCTTGATTGTAACCTTGTAACCATTGCTTCTTTTGATTTGAGGATAAGGTTGTAGCAATGGCTTCTCCACGAGTTCTCCTAACTGATGTGAATCTTCTTTTAGGTTCATGAGAAACTCCTAGACTCTTCTTCTCCTCTGTACCTTTATGTCCATTGCTTTCCAAATTATCCTACACACATGGAGCACTAGATGGACATTTTGGTACCCACTTATACTCGGGTCCTTGACGGTTAGTATTGGAACTTGCTTGTCCTTTAGGAACCCAAACAAATTTATTTCTCACATTAGAATTTCTCCTAATATAGCATGAATGAGAAATATGACCAGTTTTACCACAATAATTGCAAATAATAGAATGACGCTTATTATGAACAGTTTTGCAAAAATTGTACTGGTCGAGTGGATGAAATGTCAAATGACCTATATTTGTATATTTTTCCTTCCCACATGATTTTCTAGCATGATTGAAGACATTTTTGTTTTTCAAAATAGAATCAGTAAGTGGTTGAAAAACAATTTTATGTAAACTCTCAAAATCATTTTTCTTATCTGCACAAGAAAAGTTGGGACTATTTACCACATGTGCATCTTGAGCTCTAGATAATGATTTACCATAATCGTCCATGAGCTCTTCCTAGGAATCCTCTTCCTCTTGTTCTTTTGTGTTGATTGGATCGTGAAGATATTCTATGATTTCTCCTTCTTCATTCTCCAGTTGTTCATCAGACGTAGATGTAAAACTCAGACTCAGATGAATTGTCAACACCTTCAACTTCAACACAGTTGTTAGAGGTATATATAAAATCAAGAGTATCCCAGATTTCATTAGCACTAGAGCAAAACTTGATTTTCTCATAAGCATTTTCAGTTAAAGCACTGTATAAAATTTTCATTGCTCTAATGTTCAATGAAAACATTTTCTTTTCCTTTTCAGTCCAATTCTTTCTTGGTTTGAAATCAAAGAAATTTATAAAAACATTCCACATATCAAAATCAAAACATTTTATAAATGATGTCATTCTGGCTTTCCAAAACCAAAAATTAACATCTTTGAAAAACGGTGGAATGGTATAATCGAAACCTTCTGAAAATGAACAACACCCAAAATTAGCCATTGTCAACTCTTGAGACTGTTAAGTCCTTTAAACAAGAGCCTAGCTCTGATACCAAATGAAAGACCTGGCTATCATCCAAGAGGGGGGTGAATTGGGTGTCTGATAAGAACTTTATATAACTTTGAAAATCTTTTCACAACTTACTGAAAGTAGTTCGAATGACATAAATAGTTTATAAAGCAATAGTTAGTCATTCAAACATATATGCTAGAAATGTAAGAGTTTAGGGAAGAGAATATGCAAACTGAGATTTATACTGGTTCGGCCTAATCCTTGACCTACGTCCAATCCCCAAGCTCCACTTGAGATTTTCAATCCACTATCTCCTTGTTTAACCGGGCACAAGAGAAAAGCCTTTACAACCTCACAAGTTTAGTCGGGCACTTGTGTAGCCTTTACAATCTCTTACCGAGATACTCCCCCTTACACACTGTAAGGATACAATTACACACTCTTTACTCAGGATGATCCTTTCATACTAGGACTCACTCCCCCTTACAAATTGTAACTGTACACCCACTCTCAAAGGTTCCACAACCTTGAGATTTGATCACTAAACAGATAATCAAATAAGTGTCTAGACTCTCTCACAGAGTAGATGAATAATCATCTCACTCTCTACTGTAAACTATATAAACATTGAGAAACAGAGTGTATGAGTTATTGAACTATCGACGGTGAAGTAGTAAAATTATTTCATTGGGTTTGTCGAGTCATTCATCAATCGTCATCACCTTCATGTTTGAAGACTTCGCAATTTATAGGTTATTGTGTTTCGACGGTTGCGAGCATTCGACCGTTGGAGACCAGTTGGAAGTAGCTGTTGAAGTTTTTGTTGCTTTTTGACCGTTGAGCTCTAATCCAACTTTAATCATAAAATGTTTATCATTGACTTCGTTAATGCTCCGTCTTGAGTGTTGTATTAATAGCCGTTGAGAAGATTCAAGCTCTTTTTTGGAATGTTCAAACTATCCGTTAGACTTAGAAGCTTTCCTCTGTTTTCTGACGTAGCATTTAATGCTTCTGACACACAAATTGCTTTATGAAAATTTGTTGTTAATCCATGATCTAATCATCTGAAACTCATTAGCAAACTGATTAAAAGCAATTAGGAATAGTAATGCACGAGCATCCTTGTTTGCATGCTCGGGCAACCAAGGTGTAAATCCGTTGTAGATGAAAATCATCATCTTATGCTTGAGCAACAAGGAGCTACTGCTCGAGCACCCTGATCAAGCACTCCAGTGAGCTTGCTCGGGCAAACCTTGAATGAGGCTTATTAAAACTTGAATTATTGCTGATGCTCGAGCAACAAACTATGCTTGCTCGGGCAACATTCTGACTCACTTTCGCTATTGCTCGAGCAACCTAGAAAGCATGTTTGGGCAGAAGACAAACAGAAGTGAAGACTTATCGATTTGGTGATGCTGCTCGAGCATGACTTATCCTTTGCTCGAGCATGGTGCTTGAGCATGACATATTCATGATCGGGCAAGAGTATTCTAGAGCCTAAGAATGAGAATACGATTGATGCTGCTCGGGCACCCTTTTACCTTTGCTCGAGCATGCTACTCGATCATGCCTTTTACGTTGCTCGGGCATGACTCTTAAACTCTGTAAATTTCATGTTTAGCTCGATGAAGCTCGGGCACTCCAGAACGTCTGCTCGAGCATGACTCGTCCATTTCCACTTCTTTGCTTTAAGCCCGATGATGCTCGGGCATCACAAATACTCTACTCGAGTACACTTCTATCTTTGAGGCTTCTGATCATACATGAATAAGCATTATACTCTTCAATACAAAACCCAATCTTCCTGAATGTAGAGACTTTCAGAAAACAAGAATGCCATCAGCACAATAGTCAATTTCCCGTGAACGTAACGTCTTCGATATAGCTTCAATTTTGGAAAACCACCCATGCTCATAAAGCTCTTCAAGTCTTATACCCAATGCAAGAAGAATCAGCTCCAAACTCGTTCTATTTCGTTTATTATCATCAGATGAATGGAGGTTGTTCTTGACCAATGTTTTTTGCAACATTCTGAACTGACCGTCAACTTCAAAACATCATATCTCCTTCAATTGATCTTTTTTTTTTCATGATTTTGATGTTTTTGGAAATTTATGTGAATCCAGTTTCATATGCCACCAATTTCAGCTCAATCAGATTTGTCGTTTTTGAGATATGCTCAAAATACCGAAGCTGGTTCTGGATTGTGACGTTGATTTTTGTTGTAACTTCCAAAACTCATAGCTCCTTGATCTGAACTCCTTTGGGATTTTATTTTATATCAAAATGATGCATTGTGAGTCTAGTTGCATACTAAATTTGTTTCACCTCAATCGGAGTTCTATTTTGAGAGATATCGTCGAATTACCAGAGGTCGCCTGAAATTGAGCTGAACAGAGTAGCTGAAAATCGTTGTTGCTCGAGCACCAGATTTGCTTCTGCTCGAGCAAGACATTTTTCATGCTAGAGCAAGGATGTTTTTCATGCTCGAGCAAGACCCTGAAACTGCAGCAATGACCTTAGCAAACCACTATTCATCAAAAAGCTTGAACTTGCTTATTTTAACTCCGAATTGAGTCGTTCCAACTTCTATTTGATCGTGGAGACTTCTAGAATCAATCTAAGAACTTGAATTCTCATTCCATTTATCAAGTTCTTCCTTTCTTTCTTCTTCTCTTGATCATTCTCCATAATTCAACTCTTTATTTCTTTTCTTCTCACAAACCAACTCTTTCTTTCTTCTTTTCTCTTGATCATTCCCAAAATCCTTTGATAACTTCTTGCTTCCTTGACATTCTCCACAATTCAATTTGGACTAATCTACATTAAATATAGTAGTTAGTCAAAGTAAAAGATAAATATATTATACAAGCTTTTTGCTCCTAATAATGGCATCTATTTAAGACATCATCAAAACTAATCATAACTAACACAAGTGATAGGTGATGTAAATCAAGGTGTAAGAACCAGAAATAGTAATTTGAATGAAGTGACTTTTTCTGTCTTTATATCAGAGATTGAACCCTCTAAAATTGATGAAGCCCTATCAGACAATGATTGGGTGATAGCTGTAGGAATTCTTACAACGCAGCGGATTAAAATTTTAAGAATCTCGTCCCGAGGATCACTCAGGTGCGTTTAAATCAAGACTAAGGGAATCCGAAATTACCTTTGATGAATCCGTTCGTGTCTCGTTGCCTTTGTTTTGGTGGGCTACCTCCTCTATCAATAGAAGACGACTCGTTGAATCGGCTTCCTCTACTGGTATCCACACGAACAATTTCCCGAACACGTCTACGGCAGTGTGCTAGCGCTTCTTGTGTCTCTCTAGGTTCGTTTTCTCTCTATCAGTCTTTCTCTTGTTTTTGGCTTATACACGTAGAACCTATTCAAAAGCCTCAACAGCCTCTAACGTTTTTCTATGCATTAATACGTTAATTTAATACGTATTAATGTACAATTAATCCGTATTAATACGTATTAATGTACAATTAATCTGCATTAATGTACAATCAATACGCATCAAGAATTTGAATTTCGAATTTCAAAAACTGCTTTTTGAAATCTGAATTTCAAATTCTTGAATCAAAAAAATATTAATTAAATCTATCTGATAGATCTAATCTAATGTATTTATTTAATGCAAAATAAAAGCCTTCGATTTAATTTATCTCTATAAATCAAATCCGAGAAATAATATTCATCTATTTAATTAATTATGAGATACCATATGTCAATTTAATCTAAATGATATCGATATTCTTATTCGAATATTAAACGAGATACATTATCTCTATTTGTTTTAGATATTTAATTTATCAAATAAATTAAATACAAAACAAACATTATATATACAATAATATTATAATCTCATTAATAATATTGATATATATATATATACATTAATTTCAAATTTTAATAAATATATATAAATATATATTTATCCTAGATTAAATTTAGTATTCATTAATTCCAGATCAATCTGAGATTCAATGAACCTGGACACAAATGCTCGTGTTGGATTATTCTTGTGTTCGACCCTGCAGGCCCATATGAGATTGGCAGTGGGCCAAAACTGTATCAGCCTACAAGTCGCAAGCGGCCTCTAGCAAGACATTGCGACTACCCAACTCACATGGGGATCGATATCACGATACAACCTTATCATACAACCATGTCACGTCCCTTTTGTCACGCGATAATTCGGTCAAGGATGAAGCATGGACAATGTCAACTTCCTATTCTTGTCCATTACTTTCTCGATTCTCGAGTAGTCTAATAAGTGAAATGGAAACTCCTTTCCAACATAGTATGGCCATACATTTCTTAGACTCACTCATCGAGGGGCCCAAAGATATCTCTCTACAAATGTGAGGGACAAATTCCATCTTGACCATTCACATTCCTCCGCATGAAAACCACTGATCCCGATCCCAGCCTTTATCATCACCCGGTCAAAGGTGACTTTTGACTAGGTCAAAGGTGACTTTTGACTAGGTCAAAGATTAATGATTCATCATGTAGGAATCCATGATGATCTCAGGTCATAGGGCGTTGTGACGCGGTTATATATGAGACAAGCTAATGACTAGATCCATGCAGCTTTCTCATAGTGGGTCATCCAAAGACCTTGTACTCTTACAAGTGCCCATGACTCTGATTGTATCTCCATATCTCATCAAAGTCATACTGGTCTTAACTCATCTTCGCTCCCGCGTAGATGACCGACCAGGGACATTTAGGATAATCTATAAGATATATCCAGGGATGCAGTTATCAATACAAACATGCAAACGAAAATGATAACAAAAAGGAGGATACTATAAATATCATAAACGTTCATTGTACAATGACTTGCCCCTAGGGCATAATTTCCAACAATAGCAATGAAAGAGGAGTTACATCAATTTGATAGAAATCAAGTTTGGAATTTGGTACCTAAGCCTAACAATCATCCGGTCATTGGCACCAAATGGGTATTCAAGAACAAACGAGATAAATCAGCCATAATTGTCCGTAACAAGGAAAGATTGGTTGCTAAAGGCTATAATCAAGAAGAAGGAATTGATTAAGAAGAAACTTAATTATGCTCCAGTGGAAAGATTGGAAGCAATAAGAGCTCTTCTAGCCTTTGCTTGTGTCAAAGGATTCAAGCTCTATCAAATGGATGTAAAGAGTGCATTTTTAAATGGTTTTATTTAGGAGGAATTTTATGTTGAACAACCTCCTGGTTTTCAAAACGATCATCATCCAGATCATGTTTATCGCCTCAAGAAAGCCCTTTATGGCCTTAAGCAAGCTTCTAGACCTTGGTATGAGCGATTAAGCAAATTCCTTCTTGATCAAGGATTTGTTAGAGGAAAAGCAGATACAACTCTCTTCATAAAGAGTAATAAGCTTGGTGAAATTTTAATTGTTGAAATATATATATGTTGATGACATTATATTTGGTGCTTCTAACTATGCTTTGTGTGAAGAGTTTGCTAAGAATATGCAGGGAGACTTTGAGATGTCCATGATGGGAGAACTCAACTATTTCCTTGGTCTGTAAATCAAGTAAAGGAAAAATGTAATCTTCATATCTCAAACCAAGTATCTCAATGATCTACTGAAGAAGTTTGGGATGAATCAATGCAAAGGAGCTGATACTCCAATGAGCTCAACCACTGCTTTGGCTGCTGATGAAGAGGGCAAGGACTTCAATATCACAACATACAGAGGAATGATTGGATCATTGCTCTACCTTACAGCAAGTCGCCCTGACATCCAATTCAGTGTGGGGATGTGTGCAAGGTTTCAATATGCTCGCAAGGAGTCGCATGCTGAGAATGTGAAGAGGATCTTCAGATATCTTGCTAACACAAAAACCCTTGGCCTGTGGTTTCCAAAAGGTCAACCAGAACATCTTGTGGCATATTCAGATTCAAATCATGATGGATACAAGACTAATAGGAAGAGCACAAGTGGCCAATGTCAATTTCTGGGTGGCTCACTTGTCTCTTGGTTGAGCAAGAAGCAAACAAGTGTGGCGTGTCTTCTACTGAAGCTGAATATGTGGCTGCCTCAAGCTATTGTGCACAAGTTCTATGGCTCAAGCAACAAATATTTGACTTTGGAATCAACTTGAAGGAGATCCCAATATTGTGTGACAACACTAGCACAATAAGCTTGGCCAAGAATCCAGTGTAACCCACTCGGACGAAGCACATTGATGTGAGACATCACTTCATAATGGACTATGTTCAAAAGAAGGATGTCAAAGTCATGTTCATCCCAACTTATCTTTAACTTACTGACATCTTCACCAAACCATTGGCCAAAGAACAATTCAATTTCATAAGGATAGAATTGGGAATGGTAAATCCCAATGAGTTGTAAGTATCTGTCTCTCAGTGTTAGTTATGGTTTTGATGATTGTTAGATACTAACTTAAGCTTCAGAGTGTTTAGTCATGTTTTATGCAGGATGCTTGAAATGCTGATGTTTGCTATCAAAGAAAGCAAACTCGAGTTTTGTCGGTGTCAGAGAGCAACCTCTGATTTTGGAGAAGTTCAAAACTCGAGTCCTTAAGTGGAAAACTCGAGTTTCCATCAGACAGAGAGCAACTAAAATTGAAGAGAGGAGAAAACTCGAGTTGGTAAGTGGAAACTCGAGTTTTGGACGTGGAAGTTCAAAGGTTCACACATACACCTTTGAAGTCCAGGTAAGTATGAGTTTATGAAAACTCGAGTTTGTAACATCTGTATATATATATATATATATATATATTATTGTGCATGTTCGTCTACACTCTATTGAAAACTCAAGTTTTTCCCTAGCCTCTCTCTTCCTTCTCTGATTTTCGCGACTCTCGGTCAAAACCCTCTCTCAGAAACCCTAAATGGCCTCCAAATCATCTGCTCCGGTGATTCACGACTCTGAATCAGACCATGAAGGTTCAAAATCTTGGTCTCTTCCTCCTCCTCGACCTAGAAGGATGAAGTCGACTCCTAGACGCTTCTACTATGGAATAGACAAGAACATTCCATGAGTTCCCTCCTGTCAACCTGAATCGTCTCCCAAATCAAAGGGGGTTTCGTTCAAAGAACCTACTATGACTCCATCGAAGAAAGGGAGTAAGCCAGAACCAGAGGGAAAGGGAAAGAAGAAGGTAGCTGAACCTTCTAAGCCTCCCAAAGCAAAGAGGTCCAAAGCTACTTTTGCATCTCAAGGTTATGAGAAGGGCCATGCTTCATCGAAGCCTAAAGCTGCAACCCAAGAACCTGAAGTGCCTTCTATTATGGCTAATGTTGTGGAGGACATCTACAATCATCCTGATCCTCCTCAAGGTTTTGTTACTGAGCCCTCTATTTTATCCTCTGAGCTAAATGCTAAGTTCAAGGAATCTTTCCTTAAGAAAGATTTCTGTCCAGTAGTCTCAGTTAATCTTGCTAAACTGAAAGAAGATTGTAATCTTGATCTCACCCCTTGACTAAAACACTATGAATCATTCATATCTATCTCTGTTCCATATACTCCAAACCTTGCCAGACTCTTCTATTTCAATATGGAGTATGACAATCTTGTTGATTTTGATGGTAAGCTTGTTGAGGAACGAGTCACTACCTCTGTCAAGGGTGTCAAGTTTACTCTGTCTGCCTCTATCATAAACTCAATTTTGAAAATTGACAACCCTCCTCCTGTTCCTACAATTCAATTCAACAATAGGGATAAATTTTTTCAATTCTCAGGCCCAATGAACCTATTCCCGAAAATCAATTGCATTCCCTTTCGTTCAATCCTATGAAAATCCCTCCCATCAATCGAACTCTTCAGTATATCTATTCTAGAAATTTTATTCAAAAGGGTGGTAACTTCACCCATTTTTGCTCAAAAACATTATCCACTGCTCTAGTCAAACAGGTTCCTCTTAATCTTGGCCACTGGATTTTCCAGGAGATGGTCAAATTCAAATTCTCCTCTAGACGGCCTTACCACATACCATTTCCCTCACTGATCTCAGTTATTCTCTTTTACCATAAGATTTGGTATGTTGGCTCTTCTAAGACCTTGAAGTATCCTCCATTCTTTGGCAAGGCTTAGTTAAATCTGATGAGGATCTCTTTTGAAAAGCTAAAGGCTCAAGCAAATCTAGAGCTCCCTCTTGATCTCATGCTAGAGCATCTCAAGCTAGAGCACAAGAGGCTCAATCAGCCCCTCCACCTCCTCAACCTTCAATGCCTATTGACTTTGAATCAAGAATTAAAGGGATTGTGGATGTTGTGATTGCTGCCATGTCAATTAGGATTGAGTTTGAAGTAGGAAAGTTAGTGGCTGAAGTGACTACGGGCAACCATGAGATGGTCGATGCTCAAGAAGCTATGAAAGAACAAATTGAAGATGTCTCTGGACACTATGGTGAGCTTAAGGAAAAAGTTGAAGACTTATCTGGTCACATGATTGATCATGATGCCAAGATGTCCACCTTGATGGTGAACAATGTGTTCTTAGGTGACAAAATAGATAAGATCCTAAAGCTTCTTCAACCTAGTGGTCCCAGCACTTCAGCTTCTGGGTTTGGCTCTTTTGCTGACCCTAAGCTTGATCCTGAACCCTCTTCCTCTCCATCATTCACCTTTACTACTCCACAGGATCACACCACTTCTCCTGAACCATCCTCTCCCATAGTCATCTCATCTCCTATTCCCACTTCCACACCTAACACAAAGATTCTACCTTCCTTATTTCCAATGACCCCAACCACTGAAGTTCTTAACTCCTCTCAAACTCCATCAACTAAGATTCTTCTTCCCCATGACTCACCTCCTCCAACTCCACTTGTCGACCCTCTCACTCAACCCTCCATCTCAGCTCCATCCCCATTTGAAGACAACAAAGGGGGAGAGAAAGGCAATGAATAGAATTTGAGTTTGAGAAGTGTAGAGTTTTTAGAGCATTTTGTGTTCATTTCAGATGTAGTTGTGCATTTGACTTTGTTTCTGATGTAGCTCTGCACATTTCTGATGTAGTGACTTTTCATATGTTAACTGAAATGTATTTTGTGACTTTTCATATGTTCATTGGCTTCTGTTGCTTATCTCTGAAATACTGTGATTGCTTGATTGCTGCCATGAGCAAAATCATTTCTTCAAAATGACTAAGTTCCTCAAAATGACATTTCTGTTAAAGCTTCTGAAAATGCAAAGATCCATTTCAAAATGTGATTTCAGTCAAACTATTGAAATTCTGGTTTACAAGTGTTGTCATCATCAAAAAGGGGGAGAATGTTAGTTCTCTATGTGTTTTGATGATAACTGACAATTGTAAACACAAGTTGAAGTTTGTGTTTGGTAAGTTGAAAAACTTACTGTCAAAGTCAAACTCGAGTTTTGGTTTCAAAATTCGAGTTTTGACTTGACAGAGAGTAGCTCAATTTTGATGAACTAAGCGAAACTCCAGTTTTCATAGGAAAACTCAAGTTTTGGTCTTACAGAGAGTACTTCAAGTTTTTCACATTTAGACAAACTCCAGTTTTCATAGAAAACTCCAGTTTGCATAATACAGAGACTCTTCAATATTTTCCGAAGAAGATAAAACTCCAGTTTCCATTTAGAAACTCGAGTTTTGGTCATACAAAGAGTCTTCAACATTTTTTTTTCTTATGCAAACTCCAGTTTTCAGTTTTCCTTGAGTTTTCTAAGTTTTCCAAAATTTCAAGAAAACTCGAGTTTAGATTTGGAAACACGAGTTTGTACTTACCAGAGAATTCAAGTTTTACTCGGTTTGTGAAAACTCTAGTTTTGTCTTGGCATAGCTTTTCTAAGGTTTTCATATTTGAAAGGAAACTCGAGTTTAGTTTTGGAAACTCAAGTTTTGGCCAAGTAGAGAGCTTTGCTCTTGTTTGACGTTTTTGAAAACTCCAGTTGAGAATGAAAACTCCATTTTTGAGGGTTTGGACTTAACCTTATTTTTCATATCAAGAGTCCAAAACTCGAGTTTGTAATTGGAAACTCGAGTTTTGCTCCCATTTAAAGATATGATCCAAAGCTCCAATTGCAACGTTCTTCTTTGGAAGAAGGAAACTTGAGTTAGGAAATGGAAACTCGAGTTTTGCTATTAGTGCACAGTGACAAACTCCAGTTTTGATAAACAAACTCGAGTTTGTGTCACTAAGTTTGAAATTCAAACTTGACGAATTTGTGAAATCTTATTGTTTGACCTTAATACTTCTGATCATCACTCATTACTATTCTTAACTATATTTAATCAGTTTATTAGTGAGTTTCAGATGGTTTAGAAGATGTTAAATGAAGATTTGAACAAAAGCAAAAAGTGACATCAGCACATTAAATGCAAAGTCCAGAAAACTTGCATCCTTTTGTACAATCATTCTACACACGTTGAAGAGGGATTAATGTCTGCTTTCCCTATGCAGTAGCTGATCTTCCAACGGATCTATTATAAGGAAAGTCAACACTAATCCTTTGGACAAAAGGAATTAACTAAAGAGTAGAGAGAGAAGACACCAAAGTGCCTCCAACAACTAGATTAATGCACCAACGGTTATAATGGAGATTGCAACGGTCATTTAATGCTCTCTTTGTATAAATAGAGTTGCATTCAATTCTTCTCAACAACCAATCTGCTGAAAACAAATTGCATTCAAGTTTACCAACTACTCTTTCAGTTTTTACTTGTAAAGTATCTTTTGATACATTGATCTTCAGTGATTATATTTATCCACTCTTAGAGAGAGTTCATTTATTATAAATCATTTCATTGTAAGAATCTCAAGTTAGGGGACTTGGAGATTGGGATATTGACTGCAACTTGTAAGGGGGAGTAAGTTCTAGTGAGAGAATTACTCTAGAGTTACAGAGGGTGTAATCAATTGAGATAGTGAAAATCCCAGAGAGTCTAGGGACTGGACGTAGGTCAAGAGGTTGGACCGAACCAGTATAAATTCTTGTGTCTTGCTCTTCTTCCCTATACTCTGCTTAGCTTTATTTTTAGTGTTAAAAAACAGAGCACTTAGTAAAGATTTTTAAAATCCCCAATTCACCCCCCTCTTGGTGATTAAGCTCCACTTTCCGTAGTCTCCAATCTGGAACACTCTCCATAGGCCATAGTCAGAAGCCATGACAAAGACTCTGAATTTGGCTTTCCAGAAAGAATAATGCTCTCCAGTGAATCCCGGTAGTCTGTTGATCGAAGCTCCATCAAGTAGAATACCTTCTATAGTGATCCTTCTCGAGATGTTAATCTTTTCAGAGAAGACCTTGCTCTGATACCAAATGAAAGTGGAGCTTAATCACCTAGAGGGGAGTGAATTGGGGATTTTAAAAATTCTTTTCTAAAGCTCTGTTTTTTAACACTAAAAATAGGGTATAACAGAGAAGAGAAAGGAGAAGCAAGACACAAGGAATTTATACTGGTTCGGTCCAATCTCTTGACCTACGTCCAGTCCCCATACACTCTGGGATTTCACTATCTCAATTGATTACACACTCTGTAACTCTAGAGTAATTCTCTCACTAGAACTTACTCCCCCTTCCATGTTGCAATAAATATCCCAATCTCCAAGTCCCCTGACTTGAGATACTTACAATAAATGAATTTCAATAAATGAACTCTCTCTAAGAGTGGATAAATATAATCATTGAAGATCAATGTATCAAAAGATACTTTTACAAGTGAAAAATGAAAGAGTAGTTGGTAAACTTGAATGCAATTCATTTTCAGCAGATTGGTTGTTGAGAAGAATTGAATGCAACTATATTTATACAAAGAGAGCATTAAATGACCATTGCAATCTCCATTATAACCGTTGGTGAATTAATCTAGCTGTTGGAGGCACTTTGGTGTCTTCTCTTTCTACTCTTCTGATAGGGCAAAACTTTAAGCCTAAAACTCTACAAGTATACGGGCCGTATCAAGTAATAAAGAGTAAGTAAGAAAGTTATCGTTCCCACAAGGACTCAATCAAACTAGTGATTAGATAAAAGTTCCCTTATTATGTTTAAGTTGAGCGAATCATAATTTTTCTCAATAATAAAATAAATTAATAAGAAACTAATAGTAATAAAAGACGAATTCCAATTTGAGAAGTACAACCTAGAGTCGCTAATCCCTTGTTGGTTTCTTAGAATTAATCCCCACTAAATTAATTTGGACTTAACTAACTCAGCTAACCTAGAGTATTAATGTCTATAAATGTCTTCCGGTCCATTTATAAACCTATCTTAATTAACTATTTAATGCCTCACACAATTAACTAAAATACGTTTAGTTCGAACTCACCCTAATTTGATTATGTGGAGCTTCTAGGTATATTCCTATCCTAGACGCAAATTAGATTAAAACCTAATTCCTTATTAAATTTAAACATAATTCCACATTATCTAATCTCAAGGTCAATTTAGGATTCCCTCTTCCAAGTTCAACCCTAAATCCCAAATACATGCTCACTAGTGGCCAATTAATAAGCAATAGCAAGAAAAGCAAGAATAAATAAACTGAATAAAATTAATTAAAACTAATAGTGGGAAATAATACCTAGAACCCAAAGAATCCTGCAGTTTGAATGTGCTCCTGTTCATAGGTTCTCTAGGTTGAAAAGAAAATTAGCCACACATGGCTATAATAAAATCCATGAAAGCAAAATAATATTCAGATTTAAACAAGACAGGAAAGGAAAAGAGAAATCAATACTCTCAAAGAATCCCGCAGTTTGAATGTGCTCCTGTTCTCCGCCAAATATCTCTCTGCGTCCTATTCCCGTTGATCTACTGCGCATCGTCCCAATTCTCTGGCCTGTGCATCTCCGCTCTCCGCTTACTGTGCGTGCGTCTCTCTTTGCGTCGTTCCTGTTCCTCCGAATCTATGTGGTATTTTCCTACGTCTCTGTGCATGATCCCTTCCTGGCGTGCTTCTCTCCTTTAATAGATGTTAGGTTTTCTTCTTGCCGCGGGCCCCACGCCTTATTCCAATTACTAAAAGATAGGATATATCCTATATTATTCCGAATCATCTATCCCACTCGTGAGTTCCATCTTTTTTGCATATTATATTATTTAATATAATATATCATTTTTAATTGAATTTCTTGTCCAATAATGATGCGCCCTATATTTTCTCCTCTCTTAGATCACATCATATCTCCTTCAAAATAAAATAGGATATCAATAGATTTTTTGTCCTAATATTCGTTTATCCTATATTTAATTAAAAGATGGATAAATATATAAAAGATCATTAAATAAGTATAATATTAATAAATTCAATTTAATATATCTCAAAATCTATACTTATTTAATTATAAAATATATACTTATCAAACTCTCCCACACTTAAACATTTGCTTGTCCTCAAGCAAAAGAAAGAGAATTTATTATCTGAAAAGAACATTGCTCATGAAATTCCTAAATAGAAAGCATCATACCACCACACTTAGATCATATCATCAAATCTTATTTAAGTTTATGTCTTAGAAGAATAGATCACTAAGCCAATAGTCTTAAACAATTGTAACAATCTTTTAACATCCCATGATTAAAAGATCGGCACACAATAAGTTCAACAATAAGATTAGTAAAGGAATATGACGCTACTCAATTTCTCCAAAAAATTCAAATTCCTCCACTAAACCAAGATTTTCATTTAATTTAATAGGGATCCTCAGGTAGGAAATTTTTTTTTTTTTTTTTTAATTTGTGTTTTTCTTGTGTTTTTTTTTTCCTTGAGCCGTTGTAGGTCCCCTTTTGACGCGACCCTGCATATGGGTGATGCAGCATCGGTTACTTAGTTACTCCAACAGGCACCTCAAGAGGCTTTTAGCCTAACTCATAACCCTCTTGGACTTTACCGTTTAACGCGACCCTGCACATGGGTGATGTAGCACCGGTTACTAAGTAAAGTCTAGAGATATCAGCGGAGTTTTTTTTTTTGCCTGAGTCATTTCCTGACACAAAAGTTTTACTTAGCTAGCAAAAGTCATCATCTAATTTTCTAAAGAAATCATGTAGCAAAGTATTCATAAACTAATAATCTGTTGACCATACTACAAACTAGTCTCTATTCTCATACTTAATCTCAAGACTGCTATAAAAAATTCAAGTCTTAGAGGCTTAATTGAAACATTCTTTTTATTTTGATTTTTTTTGACTTGATAATATTCTATAAGATGGGGAACGCTCAAAATTAAGGTCAATCCTAAACAATGCAAACATCTCAAATAATAAAAAAAACTTTTCAATTTCATAAGCATAACCAAATAAACTATATCCCTCCCCCTCACTTAAATCAAACATTGTCCTCAATGTTGCAAAAATATAAAGAGGGAAAGGAGCTAGTACTCCCCTGGTTTAGGTCTCTAACTTTGATGTGGAGTTCTTCCTTTAGTACCATCCATGATATTTCCAAATTCGAGGTAGGAAAGAGTGCATAAGCAAGACTTTGCAGCAACACGAGGAATCATCATCTTCAGACCTGAATGAAACTGAAAGAAAAAGAAAATAATAATAATAATAATAACTAATGCAAGAGAATCCTTGGGTTGCCTCCCATGAAGTGCTTGGTTTATAGTCTTCAGCCTGACTATTCCAACAGTCTAAGTAGGCGATGACAAGTGGTGAACCATTGTTTGTCGGTTCACTTCACCGCCATGGTAATGCTTCAGTCTTTGTCCATTTACTTTAAAGCAATTTCATGTTCTCACATCTTTAACCTCAATTGCACCTTTTGATGACACCGAAACTACTCTGAAAGGACCAGACCACCTTGATTTAAGCTTCCCTGGGAATAACTGCAGTCTTGAATTGAAGAGGAGCACCATCTGCCCTGGCTCAAAAGATCGCTTCAAGATATGACTGTCATGCCATTTCTTTGTTCTTTCTTTATACAATCGTGCACTATCATATGCTTGAAGTCTAAATTCTTCCAACTCATTTAGTTGCAACAGTCTTTTTGAGCCTGCTTACTTGTGATCCATATTTAACTTCTTGATTGCCCACCATGCTTTATATTCCAATTCAAGTAGTAAATGACACGCTTTTGCGAAAACCAAACGGTATGGTGACATGCCAATTGGAGTACGAAAAACTGTCCTATAAGCCCATAAAGCATCATCAAGCTTGTCAGACCAATCTTTTCTAGTTGGACCCACAGTCTTCTCAAGAATTCTCTTAATTTCCCTATTAGTCAACTCACATAAACCATTAGTTTGTGGATGGTATGCAAGTGACATCCGGTGGTGTCGAATATTTTTCCAAAAGAGCTTTGAAATTCTTGTTGTTGAAGTGGGTTCCTTCATCGTTATAATGGCTCGGGGGTGCCAAATCTTGTCAAGATGTACTTCTTCAAGAATCAAATCACCGTGTTGGCATCGTTAGCTTGGCAAGCCATAGCTTCAGCCCATTTACTCACATATTCCACAGCAACAAGGATGTATTTGTTTCCTCCTGAAGACGGGAATGGACCCATGAAATCCATCCCCCAGACATCGAATAATTCAACCTCAAAGATTCCAGATTGAGGCATCTCATGTCTCTTAGAAATATTACCTATTCTTTGACATCTATCACACTTCGTAACAAATTGGTGAGCATCTTTAGATAAAGTAGGCCAATGAAAACCATATTCAAGTACCTTAGATGCAGTTCTTTGCCTCCCATAATGTCCCCCATATGCGGATGCATGACATGCATTCAAAATTTCATCTTGTTCGATTTTGCACACATTTTCTAATAATCAAATCAACACATCTCTTAAAAAGAAACGGTTCTTCCCAAATATAGTAGGCAACATCATGCAAAAACTTCTTTCTTTGATAGAAATTTAAATCAGGAGGTAATACTTTACACACAAGGTAGTTCACAATATCAGCATACCATGGTGAACCACAACTAATTACAGCAAACAATTGTTCATCAGGAAAACATTCATTCACCAACAAATTATTCACATGATCAGAAGGGTTCACAATCCTAGATAAATGATCAGCAACGTGATTTTCAATTCCTTTCCTATCAACTATATGCACATCAAATTCTTGTAGCAACAAGACCCATCAAATCAATCTAGGTTTAGACTCTTTCTTTCCTAACAAATATTTAATGGCAGCATGATCAGTGTAAACTACAACCTTAGCACCCATCAAATATACCCTAAATTTTTCAAAAGTAAACACTATAGCTAGCATTTCTTTTTCAGTGGTGGAGTAATTTACCTGAGTTGCTACTAGGGTCTTACTCGCATAGTAGACAGGATGAAAGATCTTTGCATGCCTTTGTCCCAACACGGCTCCAACAGCATAGTCACTTGCATCACACATTACTTCAAAAGGTAGTGACCACTCAGGAGCTACAATGATAAGAGCTGAAGTCAATCTCTTCTTTAGTTCTTCAAAAACCTTCATACACTCGTCATTAAATTGAAAAGCAGTATCTTTCTCAAGTAATTGCGAGAGGGGCTTTGAAATATGGGAAAAATCTTTAATGAATCGACGACAGAATCTTGCATGGCCCAAGAAGCTTCTTACAACTTTGACATTAGAAGGGGGAGGGAGCTGCTCAATCACAGAAATCTTGGCTTTGTCAACCTCTAACCCCTCTTTGGAGACTTTATGACCAAAAACTATTGCTTCAGTCACCATGAAATGGCATTTTTCCCAGTTAAGCACTAAGTTGGTCTCCTCACATCGCTGCAACACCTTTTCCAGATTTATCAAGCACTTGTCAAATGATTCACGAAATACCGAGAAGTCGTCCATAAATACTTCCATTATCTCTTCTATCATATCAGAGAATATACTCATCATGCATCTTTGGAAGGTGGCAGGAGCATTGTATAGACCAAACGGCATTCTTCTAAAGGCAAATGTGCCATACGTACATGTGAATGTTGTTTTCTCTTGATCTTTGGGAGCAACCGCAATTTGATTATACCTTGAATAACCATCCAAGAAACAGAAGAATTCTTTACCGGCCAATCGGTCTAACATCTGGTCAATGAAGGGGAGTGGAAAATGATCTTTCCTCGTGGCATCATTCAATTTTCTATAATCCATGCAAATACGCCAACCAGTAACTGTACGAGTGGGGATAAGCTCATCTTGCTCATTAGTAATCACTGTCATACCTCCCTTTTTAGGAACACATTGCACTGGGCTAACCCACGAGCTATCAGAGATAGGGTAGATAATTCCAGCTTCTAACCACTTAATAATTTCCTTCTTGACCACTTCCTTCATCATAGGATTTAGTTGTCTTTGATTCTGGATAGATTTCCTGTGATCTTCTTCCAAAAGTATCTTGTGCATTACAAGTGATGGGCTTATACCTTTTATGTCTGCAATTGTCTAACCTAAAGCATTTTTATGGCCTCAGAGAACGTTCAACAACCGTTCTTTTTGTTCGCCAGATAGGGAAGACGAGATGATAATAGGTAGTGTCTTAGATTCACCCAAGTATGCATATTCAAGATGTGGTGGTAACGGTTTAAGCTCTAGAATTGGTGCTTGTTCAATAGAAGGCTTCAAAGAAGTAGTTCGCCTTGATTCCATCTCTAATAACCCAAACTGCTGTGGTGGTTTACTATAATACGGAGATGTTTCAAGTAACTTCTTACATTCAAATGTATCCTCTTCTTCAATTTCATCAGTCCCTTGTAACACAGCTGCTAAAGGTTCTTTCATAGACAAGGACTCTAAAGCCTTTTGAATCACCTCATCGAACACGTCAACCCTGAAGCAATCTGCAACGTCTCTAGGATACTTCAATGCCTTGTTCATGTTAAATATAACTTCTTCATTATTTACCCTCAACTTGATCTCTCCTTTTTCAACATCAATCAGAGTTCGAGCTATGGCAAGGAAAGGTCTTCCCACAATGAGGGGTATATCTCTATCTTCATCACAGTCCAAGACAATGAAGTCAACAGGGAAAATAAACGTGTCAACTCTCACCAACACATCTACCCTTAGGAAACGCTAAACTTCGATCAGCTAGCTGAAGTGTCACAAAAGTTGGTTGAGGTTCACCCAGTTGTAATTTTATAAACACAGATAGTGGCATCAAGTTGACACTTGATCCTAGATCACATAATGCTCCTCCCTGAAACTTTTCTCCAATTATGCAAGGTATGGAAAAACTTCCTGGATCTTTCTGTTTAGGGGGTAGCTTGTTGAGAAGAATAGCACTACACTCTTCAATTAGGGCTACGGTCTCATAGTCACCGAACCTCCTCTTCTTACTTAGCATATCCTTTAGAAACTTCACATAGTGAGGCATTTGCTTTAATGCTTCAAGGATAGGGATGTTATTGTGTAGCTGCTTGAAAATCCCCAAAAACTTCTTATATTGCTTATCTAAAGCCTTCTTCTGAAATCTCTGAGGAAATGGTAGGGGTGGTACCCATTTAGGAATCTCTTGAGTTTCCTGCTTTTTCATGTCACCCTGTTTAGATTCAATCTCAACTTTCTCTTCATTGATTTTTTCATTCACCGTCTGTGTAACCTCTGCATCATCCTCTGTAGTGACTTCAGGAGTTGTTTGATCATTCAACACTGGGGGTTCCTTCGGTGGTTGTGGAATCTCAGGTAATTCCTTTCCACTTCTCAATATAAGAGCCTTGCATTCTTCTTTCTCATCTTTACGAGGATTAGGCACAGTATTACTTGGCAATTCTCTCTGTTGTAAGACATTCACAGCATTTGCGAGTTGTCCCATTTGTACCCCAAGACTTTTGATAGATGAGTTCACTTCTGCAATAGATGAGTCTACTCTTGCATTAGTAGCAGCTTGATCCTGAGCATTCTTTAATTGAAAGCTTGCGAGCTGAGATATCACTACCTCTAGATCAAATTTAGGTTATTGGGTGGCTAGCAAAGGAAACATAATGCAAGGAAAGCTATTTGGCCAAAGTGGGAAAATAAAAGAAAGAAAACAAGCTTCTATCATATTTATGCATGTAAGTGAAAAATGTAGTTTCAACAAGAAAAGGAGCAAGTTCTAGAGAACACAAATCGGGAGCAGAGCACACATGAAAGAGAGAATGGGAAAAGATGAGCGAGCAGCCCAAAACCTAGGTCAATACCAACTTAGGCAATCAACAACATCAAATCAACTACCAAGATATGTAATCGAAGAGTCAAGAATCACGAGACCAAAGAATGATCCATTAAAACCAAAATGTCCTAGTTCATAATATATAGCAATCATAGAAAGATAGACCGTATTTATTTTGAAAAGCAAAGTGCAAATATGAAAACAAATAAAAGAGAAAGAGGGGGAGGAAAGAAGAATACTCCCAAGGATTTAAGGAGGATAAGTGGCATCAATGAGGATAATCTCGCTTCCTCGTACATTCGGGATCCCTCATGGAATTGCTTGAGGCGATGCCCATTGACCTTAAAGGTTCTCCGTGGGTGGATCACGTAGCTCAACATGACACCAAATGGAAAAATGTTAGTGATCTCTTTTCATAGTCTTAGCATCTCGCCTTTTTCAAAAGAAATTTCGAGCGGCGTAGTCGAGAAAACAATTACTCTACTAGCTAGCAAGATATGACCTAAACTTATCAAAGGCAAATACAATAGCCAACAACTCCTTCTCGTAGTGGTATAATTAGATTGGGCGGGATCCAAAGTCTTGGAGGCATATGCAATCATGAGATGCCTATCGACCGTTGTGCCGAGATATCACCTCGCCGAGTTGGAAGCATCACACATCACTCAAAGGGAATGCACCAATCGAGGGGGCTGGATCAATGGGTTGTAGTCCGCAACGCTTCAAATGATCGAAGGCGCCTTGCAAGCATCATCAAATACAAAGTCGGTGTCCTTATGCGAGAAGGTTTATGACCAAGAAAAGAACCAACAGGAATAACTTCTGTCAATGGAAATGCGAAAACCACATTCAAAGAAGCAAGCGTGAGAACTATGTCTACACTCAATGTTAACATCGAGTTAAGTTCATCAAAATCAAAATTAGGATGCACATCGGGATCGGGATGAAGCTCAAAACTCAGAATCAATATCGAATTCACAAGTAATGCGGAATCAATACCCGGCAAGTCAATCACCAAATAATGCAGCATTAACCAAATGAGTACAAACAGCACCATTCATTATCAACACATGCACAAATGGCGTAATCACTCTCGAGATGAAAAATCGGGATAATCAAGACACCATTCCAAGAACATCATCATCCACAAGATCATCAATCACATCAATACGAGAAAATAGAATGTTCTTCCCTAGGATGTTTCATGGCATCAAAGATATTAAAATTCAGAAATATCACCAAACTCCATGGAAAAGTACCGAGAATACACATATCTTCGTCCTAGCTGTTTTCATGAAAGGCCTCCCTAGAATGATTGGTGACATTTTCAATTATCAATAGAACCCAGGAGGTTGCACTTGTTTGTACTAGAGGTTGATGCTTCATTAAGAGTCGCTCCATATTTCCAAGAGAGGTTGGGATTTTTACGCCACCCAGAATTGTAGGTGTTTGAGTAGGGATTGTTCTGGTTGTTGCCACGGTAGTTTATTTTCTAGTAATAATTTACCTCATGTGTCTACCATTAGATCGGTTTACTTGAGCTTCTAGGTGATCAACCTTCTTATTGATTGTATTTAACATTGCCATTAACTGTGAAGAAGGATCCTCAATAATTTTGTCAACTGACATCACTGGCCGTCCGTCATTGTTGTTCTGTTGAAAGTCAATGGATAAGTCATCTAAGCATTTCCAAACATGATTCACCGGTTGCTTTGTAATCCCCCCATTAGTGACAACATTTAATTCTGATTTAGATTTAGGAGTCAATCGGGTACTGAAAATTTGAAGTAAGACCCACTTCTCTAGATTGTGACCAGGGCTCTGCCTAACAAGCAACTTGAACCTCTCCCAGGCTTCATACAGATGTGCCCTAAATTGTTGACAGAAATTAGTAAGAGCGGCTCTTGCATCCACCATCTTGTTATGTGGAAAAAATCTTGATCTGAACTGAAGTTCCAGTGTTTCCCAAGAGGTTATCCTACCTTCTTCTAAGTTGTTGAGCCATTCTTTGGCTTTCCATTGTAGAGAGTAAGGAAAGAGCCGAAGGCGAATTACACCATCAGGAACTCCATTCATCTTGAATGAGTCGCAAACGTCAAGAAATTGTACCAGATGCCGATTTGGATCTTCTGAATTGTTCCATGCATACTGACCCTGTAGTTCAAGCATCTTAAGCATAGTCTGCTTGATTTCGAAATTGTTGGCTTGAAACTCAGGTACTCTGATTCCTGACTGATACCCTCAAGATTGTCTTCCCAGAAAATCATTAATACAGAAACGATCATTTTCATCCTCAGCCATCTCTTCAGTTTCAGTAAGTATTACTTCCTCCTCTTGAATATGAGGTGTTGTAGCTTCCAAAAGCTCTTGGATATTCCTTGTTTTCTGTAGTGTTTTAGTAGCTTTCGTTCTACGGGTCATATATCAAAGTACCTGCAAAACCAAATAAATCTCAAAGTATCAAAGTAACACTAAAAATTAGAAAGAAAAGAAAAATAAAGATTTTTTTTTAAAAAATAAATAAAAAAAAAAAGAAAATAAAAAAAATACTCAAACTAAAACTACTAAAGAATTTCTAATACTAGTCACCAATTGCTTTGAGTCCCCGGCAACGGGCGCCAAAAACTTGATAGGGCAAAACTTTAAGCCTAAAACTCCGCTAGTATACGGGCCGTATCAAGTAATAAAGAGTAAGTAAGAAAGTTATCGTTCCCACGAGGACTCAATCAAACTAGTGATTAGATATAAGTTCCCTTATTCTGTTTAAGTTGAGCGAATCATAATTTTTCTCAATAATAAAATAAATTAATAAGAAACTAATAGTAATAAAAGACGAATTCCAATTCGAGAAGTACAACCTAGAGTCGCTAATCCCTTGTTGGTTTCTTAGAATTAATCTCCACTAAATTAATTTGGACTTAACTAACTCAGCTAACCTAGAGTATTAACGTCTATAAATGCCTTCCGGTCCATTTATAAACCTATCTTAATTAACTATGTAATGCCTCACACAATTAACTAAAATACGTTTAGATCGAACTCACCCTAATTTGATTATGTGGAGCTTCTAGGTATATTCCTATCCTAGACGCAAATTAGATTAAAACCTAATTCCTTATTAAATTTAAACCTAATTCCGCATTATCTAATCCCAAGGTCAATTTAGGATTCCCTCTTCCAAGTTCAACCCTAAATCCCCAATACATGCTCACTAGTGGCCAATTAATAAGCAATAGCAAGAAAAGCAAGAATAAATAAACTGAATAAAATTAATTAAAACTAATAGTGGGAAATAATACCTATAACCTAAACAAGTTCATAGGTTCTCTAGGTTGAAAAGAAAATTAGCCACATATGGCTATAATAAAATCCATGAAAGCAAAATAATATTCAGATTTAAACAAGACAGGAAAGGAAAAGAGAAATCAAGACTCTCAAAGAATCCCGCAGTGTGAATGTGCTCCTGTTCTCCGCCGAATATCTCTCTGCGTCCTTTTCCCGTCGATCTACTACGCGTCGTCCCAATTCTTTGGTCTGTGCGTCTCCGCTTACTGTGCGTGTGTCTCTCTTTGCGTCGTTCCTATTCCTCCGAATCTATGTGGTATTTTCCTGCGTCTTTGTGCGTGATCCCTTCCTGCCGTGCTTCTCTCCTTTAATAGATATTAGGTTTTCTTCTTGCTGCGGGCCCCACGCTTTATTCCAATTACTAAAAGATAGGATATATCCTATATTATTCCGAATCATCTAACCCACTCGTGAGTTCCATCTTTTTTGCATATTATATTATTTAATATAATAATATAATATACTATATCACTTTTAATTGAATTCCTTGTCCAATAATGATGCGCCCTATATTTTCTCCTCTCTTAGATCACATCATATCTCCTACAAAATAAAATAGGATATCAATAGATTTTCTGTCCTAATATTCGTTTATCCTATATTTAATTAAAAGATGGATAAATATATAAAAGATAATTAAATAGGTATAATATTAATAAATTCAATTTAATATATCTCAAAATCTATACTTATTTAATTATAAAATATATACTTATCGCCTTCACTTAAATCCTTTTGTCTAGAGGATTAGTGTTGACTTTCCTTATAATAGATTCTGTAGGAAGAGCAGCATCGCATAGGAAAGCGGAGACATTAATCCCTTTGCAACGTCCGTAGAATGATTGTCCAAAAGGGTGCAAGATTTCTGAACTTTGCATTTAATGTCTTGACGTCACTTTTTGCTTTTGTTCAAATCTTTATTTAACATCCTCGAAATCATCTGAAACTCACTAACAAACTGATTAAACATAGTTAGGAATAGTAATGAGTAATGAGTAATGATAAGAAGTATTAAGATCAAACAAGAAAGTTTTACAAATTCGTCTGATTTGATTTTCAAACTCTGCGACACAAACTCGAGTTTGTTCACCAAAACTGGAGTTTGTCACTGTGCACTAATAGCAAAACTCGATTTTCCATATTCTAACTCGAGTCTCCTTCTTTCAGAGAGGAGCGTCGCAATTTGAGCTTTAGACCATAGTTTTGAATGGGAGCAAAACTCGAGTTTCCAAATACAAACTCGAGTTTTAGATTCTTGACATGAAAGATAAATGTAAGTCCAAAACCTCAAAACTGGAATTTTCATTTCTCAACTAGAGTTTTCAAAATCATTGAAAAGAGCAATGCTCTCTGCTTGCCCAAAACTCGAGTTTTCATTTAAGTATGAAGACTTAGAGAAATTTATGCCAAAGTCAAAACTAGAGTTTTCAATGAAAACTGGAGTTTTGAAAAATTGAGTAAAACTTGAAAACTCTCTGTCAAGCTCAAACTCGAGTTTCCAAAGTAAAACTCGAGTTTGCCCACAATTTTGAAAAACTTAGAAAACTCATGGCAAACTGAAAACTTGAGTTTCCATATCAAAACTGGAGTTTGCAAAAGCCCAAAATGTCGGAGACTCTCTGTATGACCAAAACTCAAGTTTTCCTATGAAAACTAGAGTTTTGCTTAGTTCATCAAAATTGAGCTACTCTCTGTCAAGTCAAAACTCGAGTTTTGAAACCAAAACTCGAGTTTGCCTTTAACAGTAAGTTTTTCAACTTACCAAAGACAAACTTCAACTTGTTTTTACAATTGTCAGTTATCATCAAAACCCACAGAGAACTAACATTCTCCCCCTTTTTGATGATGACAACACTTGTAAACTAGAATTTCAAGAGTTTGACTGAATTCTCATTTTGAAATGGATTTTGCATTTGACAGTTCTTTAAGCTTCAAAATACTTGATCATTTTGAGAAAGTTTTTGCACATAACACTTTCAAACAATTATGGCATTTAGTCACAAGTTATAATTATCAGAGATAGGTAACAGAAGCATGTAAGTAATGAAGCAAAAACTCATTCATTCATCAAAATGCAAGAGTACATCAGTTCAAAATGCACAAGTACTGAAACATCAAAAACTGTATAAGCCAAAAAAAAAAAAAAGATCTACAACTCCTTCAAACTCTAAAGTCTACTCTTTGCTTTTCTTTCCCCCTTTGTTATCACCAAAAGAAGGTGGAGCTGAGATAGAGGGTTCATGGAGAGGATCAATGAGAGGAGTAGGAGGAGGTGAGTCATGTGGAGGTAGGATTTCAGTGCTGGGAGTGAGAGAGGCATGAAGAATCTCAGTGGCAAGGGTAGATGGAGATGAAGGAGTCATGATCTCAGTGGTAGGTGTGGAAGAGGGGATAGGAGATGAGCGGATTATGGGAGTGGATTCTTCAGGTGAGGAGGTAGGAGCCTGAGGAGTGGTGAAAGTGAAGGATGGAGAGGAGGAAGGTTCAGGGTCAGGTTTGTTAGATATGATTAGTTTTGATGATGTATTATACAGATGCCATTATTAAAAGCAAAAAGATTGAGTAACATAGTTATCTCCTACATTGACTAACTGTTGTATTTAATGTAGATTAATCTAAGTTGAATTATAGAGATTAATCAAGAAGGAGATATTGAAGTTGCAGAGAATGCTGAGTCTAAGTTAAATTACGAAGAATGATCAAGATGGGAGAGGTTGAAAGAAGGAAGAACTTGTTGAATGGAATGAAGATATCTTTATTCAAGTTATTAGATTGATACTAGGAGTCTCCACAATCAAATGGAATTTGGAATAGCTCAATTCAGAGTTAAAAACAAGCAAATATAAGGTTCAGGATGATCCAACTCGAGTCATGAGGTTACAACTCGAGTTAACCACTTTACTACAGTGTTTTTCCTCTTCTGGAATGAGTTAACTCGAGTCATGTATGAGTAACTCGAGTTGTAACTCGAGTCAAACACTAAATGACTCGAGTCAAGGTGTATTTCAGCAACTCTGTTCACCTCTGTTTCACGTTTTAGCTGGCGAGGTCTGGTATTGTGATGATATCTCTCAAACCAGAGATCGGATTGAGATGAAACCAGTGGCATATGAAACTAGAATCCCAATGCATTATTTTGATATAAAGTTTAAGCCCAAAGGAGTTTATATCAAGGAGCTATGACTTGTGGAAGTTGACACTACAATTCACACTACAGTACAGACATAACTTTGGTATTTTGAGTGTAACTCACAAACTACAAATCCAATTGAGCTGAAATTGGTGGCATATGAAAGAAGACTCAAAATAATTTCCATCAAAATTTGAACCAACCAAAAGGAAGTTCAGACCATGGAGATATGGTCTTCGAAATTTACATTAAGTTCAAGATGGTTCAAAAACGCTCAACATACAATGGGTTTGGAATGAGTTGTTAACTAGGTTTGGATAACTCAAGTTAGGACTAGAAACTTGAGTCAACATCAATCAGAGAGGCAGAGAGAGAAGAATGATTATTGAGAAGAGATTTTAACTCGAACGAACAAAGTAGCACAACACTCTTCCACAACGTCTCAGAGAATTCTAAATTTAATGTTATCAATTGATTACTACTTGCTATACTCTTCAATGCTATTAATAATCTTTGTGAGGAAGTTTCAGATGATCAAAAGCTCAGATTGAGGATCAATGCCAATGCTAGCAAACTCATGTGAGCCACTATCAAATGAACGGGTAACTCGAGTCATAGCATGATAACTCGAGTCACCATTCAGACAGAAAACAACCAGAAGTTTGGAGACAAAGTCAACTCGAGTCATACTAAGGCAACTCGAGTCATAACTCGACTCAAGTCCACCAACTCGAGTCACTCAAGGACACAGAGAGCAATCAGTTGTTTTGGAGCACCTTGCCAACTCGAGTCACGAAGGGTAACTCGAGTTACTCGTAGACAGAGAGGAAATGACATTTTCGCAACGCGAGTCACGATATGACAACTCGAGGCAGAGTCCAAACAGAAAGCATCTGGCATTTAAAACAACTAGAGTCACATGGAATAACTCGAGTCAACATCCTTGCATCAGAAAATCACCATGTCCGAAATCTTAGATTCTCATCAAGAACATCCGGACGAATTCCAAATAAACTTATACTACCTCTTAACATTGTTTATATAATTTGTGTATAAGTTTCAGATGATCAAACGAAGGATTAACATCAGATTACAAAAAGCAGATGATTACGTCAGAAGCTCCAACGGTAATATTTTCCAACGGTCATATACGCTTACAAAGATCATATTCTAAACTGAATGAATTTCTCAACGACCATAAATTGCAACTAACTATAAAATTAGAAGCATTCAAGATAGAAGGAGTCAGAGACACTAGATTACTGTTTCATTGTCAAAATACAAATACTCTGACATCTACATCACTTATTCTCTGTTTATCTCTATGATCATATAGTTTACCTTAGAGAGTGAGATTATTTTGTATTGTACTTCAGTGTTTATTCATTTACTCTTTTAGAGAGAACATTTCTGATTATTAAATCATTGTAAGAATCTCAAGTCGTGGGACTTGGAGATCGGGTTATCAGTTTACAACTTGTAAGGAGGAGTGTATCCTAGTGAGAGGATAACTTCGAGTACATAGTGTGTAACGATTGAAAGGAGTATCTCAGTGAGAGATTCGGATTCACAAGTGCCTGGGTGAACTTGTGCGTTTGTATAGGCATCTCTTGTGCTCGGTTAAACAAGAGGATAATGGATTGAAAATCTCAAGTGGAGCTTGGGAACTGGACGTAGGTCAAGGATTGGGCCGAACCAGTATAAATCACAGTTTTCATATTCTCTTCCCTTATCTCTTATATTTCCAGTATATGTTTATTTGAATATCAAACTGTTGATTTAGAAAACGCAAAAAGATTTTCAAAGTGTCAATTTTTTTAATTTTCACCCAATTCACCCCCTCTTGAGTTCAGTCGGTTCTTCAAGGTTTAATGGTATCATGAGGATCAAAAGTACTTGGACCAGCAGAGGTGCCAAAACCAGAAGAAGAGCCAGGAAGGTGCTTTAAGATTTTATCCATTTTGTCTCCAAGAATCACATTGTTGACCATAAGAGTAGAGAGCTTAGCATCATGATCAATCATGTGACCAGATAAGTCCTCAACCTTGTTCAGAGACACCTTCAATTTGCTTCTCCATGGCGTCCTAAGCATCAACCATCTCATGGTTGCCTTTGGTGACCTCAGCTATCAACTTCCCAACTTCAAACTCGATTCTGATGGACATGGCAGCAATGGCAGCATCCACAATCCATTTAATTCTTGATTCAAAGTCAGTAGGCATTGAAGGTTGAGGAGGTGGAGAAGCTAATTGAGCCTCTTGTGCTCTAGCTTGGGATGCTCTAGCATGAGATCGATAGGGAGCTCTAGATTGGCCAGAGCCTTCAAGCTCAAAGCTGATTCATGTAACATCCTATTTTCCGAAAGCAGTATATTTTTTTTTCATCAGAGTAGAGCATCAGAGCGATTGAGTAACTGATACATATATTTCAAATGCCGTAAGTCTGGCTGTTTACAGTAACGGTACAATAACCGAGTGTTTACAAAAGTAGATAACAACGGAGGAAAGTCTTTAGCCGGGTCTCTATGCGGCCTGCTTGCCTTTCTCCTCAGTCCTCGTTCCTCCTGATCCTGACGCTATGTTAAGAGCTGAGGTTCAATGCCCATTGAACCTCAGGTAACGGTTAACCTCATATTTACATATACAGTATATAAGCACAACAAATGAATCATTTCTAAATGAACCGCTCCCAGCGAATGCAGATATACCGCTCCCAGCGAATGCAAATGTATCACTCCCAGCGCATGCATATGTTCAATTATCCTCTAACACCACTATGCACTCAAATAACACACCACCAATACACATACAACACACATATAACATATACGCATACCATAAATATCAGAGTTAGTGTTACAGTACGCGAACGTACCATGAGCCTAACAACAGATATATAACTATTAAATTCTAAATATCTAGATATTATTTTTGAAATATCCACAACCCTTTTCACACTATACTTAATTAATTTTATTATTATTTTAATTAATAATTTTGAATTTCTCCCCTTAATTTAATTATTTACTAATTAATTTACTTATATCTTAATCTAAACAATTAGCTACTAATTACTTAATTAGCCACTTACTAATTGTTGATAATTTTCTTAATTAGGATAAATTATTATCTCACAACTATTTTACTTACATTGGTATTTTATATCCCATGTAAAATATTAAAAATCATGGGGCCAAAAAGTGCTTTTGATAATACTATATTTATGCCTCTCAATTTTTCAAGGAAATAATCCCAAAAATTCCTAAAATTAGAGACATCAAATTCTCCAATTTTTAATAAATATTTCATTGCCTCTTAGGATTTATCATAATATTTGTAGGTCATTTTATGCCCCATAAATGCATTTTAGGGATTTTAGCTCTTTATTTACCCTAATTTCAATAAAAATTACCTTAGAAAATAAGATAATTATAACTTATTATTTGAAACCATATATTCACCTATTTCAAATCGGTATTTATTTATCGAAATATAATATTCCAGATAAATAATTATCCGGGTATTACAATTCGCATGAGATTCAATTGAGGCTTGCCAAATGCAGGAGGATGTCTCAATGTATCAGTAGCTCCCACATACCAGATCTTGTGATAGAACAGGATCATAGAGATGAGTGATGGAAATGGGATATGATAAGGCTTGCGTGAGGCAAATTTAAACTTAACCATTTCTTGAAAAATCCAATGTCCCAAATTGATAGGAACTTTGGAGACAAAAGCTACAAAAAGTGGGTAGTCGTTTTGGACAAAATGAGTGAAATTGCCACCCTTCTGTACCAGATTCATAGAGTAAATGTACCAAATAGCTCTATGAATTGGAGGCATTGACACAAGATTAAAGGTCAGATGGTGCAGCTGATTTTCAGGGATAGGTTCACCGGGTCTCAAGATTTCAAAAATCTCTTTATTACTGAACTGGATGGTAGGAACAGGAAGTGGATTGTCAGTTTTCAAAATTTTATTTAAAATAGAAGCAGAGAGAGTAAGTGTTACTCCCTTGACAGAAGTAGTAACTCTCTCCTCAACTAGCTCACCCTCAGAATCTAGGATATTGTCATAAACCATATTGAAATAAAAGAGTTTGACAATATTGGGGGTAAATGGAGCAGAAACTGACAAGAAGGATTCATAAGGACTGAGCCAAGGTGAGAGGTCCAAATGACACTCTTCCTTAAGCTTTGACAGATCAACATAGATTATAGGACAGAACTCCTTACTGATAAATGATTCCTTGAATTTTGCCAAAATATCAGGAGTCATAGTAGAAGAGGCAGTTACAAAACCTTGAGGTGGATCAGGATGGTGGTAAATATCCTCTATGGCATTGGCCATGACAGAATGTTCCTCATCTGGTCGAGTAGAAGCAGAAGGAGTAGTCCTAGAGGAAGCTTGGCCTTGAGACTCAGATGCAGTGGCTATCTTCATCCTAGCTGGCTTTGGGGGTTTGGAAGCTTCAGTGACTTTCCTCTTCCCTTTACCCTTCACGGGTTCTGGTTCAGTTGCCTTCTTCTTCGTTGGAGACTTAGCAGGTTCTCTGAACGAGACTCCTTTAGATTTGGGAGAAAGAGAAGCTACGGTCGAAGGAACTCCAGGAATTGATTTATCGACTCCAAATTTCAAGCGTCTTGGTGTGCTCTTCATTCTCCTAGATCGTTGAGGAGGAGGAGGAGACCAAGATTTTGAACCTTCATGGTTTGATTCAGAGTCTGAATCGCCTGAGCAGATGATTTGGAGGCCATTTAGGGTTTCTGGTGGAGGAATTTGGTCGAGAGAGACGATAGATTGAGAGATGAGAGAAAAGCTAGGGCAAAACTTGAGTTTTGAGTAGAGTGTAGACGAACAGGCATAGCAACTTATATATAAAGACCGCTACAAACTCGAGTTTTCATTCATGTTTACTAACTTGGACTTCAAAGGTTTATGGTGAACCTTTGAACTTCCGCAACAAAACTCGAGTTTCCACTTACCAAACTCGAGTTTGCACTTCTCTTAAAACCATAGTTGCTCTCTGTCTGATGGAAACTCGAGTTTCCAACTTACTAACTCGAGTTTTGAACTTCTCCAACAACTATAGGTTGCTCTCTATCCCCGATAAACTCGAGTTTGGCTTCTCAAACTCGAGTTTACTTCGTTTGACAGCAAACCTCAATCTTTGAAGCATCATGCAAAAGACATAACTAAACACTTCGATGCTTAAGTTAGTTACTAACAATCATCAAAACCATAACTAACATTGAGAGACAGATACTTACAACTCATTGGGATTTACCATTCCCAATTCTCTCCTTTTGAAATTGAATTGTTCTTTGGCCAATGGTTTGGTAAAGATGTCAGCAAGTTGAAGATGAGTTGGGATGAACATGACTTTGACATCCTTCTTCTGAACATAATCCCTTATGAAGTGATGTCTCACATAAATGTGCTTGGTCCGAGTGTGTTGCACTGGATTCTTGGCCAAGCTTATTGTGCTAGTGTTGTCACACAATATTGGGATCTCCTTCAAGTTGATTCCCAAGTTAGATATTTGTTGCTTGAGCCATAGAACTTGTGCACAACAGCTTGAGGCAGCCACATATTCAGCTTCAATAGAAGACACAGCCACACTTGTTTGCTTCTTGCTGAACTAAGAGACAAGTGAACCACCAAGAAATTGACATTGGCCACTTGTGCTCTTCTTATTTGTCTTGTATCCGGCATGATCTGAAAGAAGCAGCCAATTGTAGATTGGCATTTGACATGAAAGGATACTTAAGCACTTAATTAAGTCATTAAAAAGACATCATAACTTGCCCCAAAAGATCAGCTTAAATGACGCCTTGCACAAGTGCACAAGAAGAGAGGATCGATTTATCATATAATAATGCATGCTCTCTGTTCCGCTTTACTCTAATCTGTCAAGACCATTTTCCTAAATACTACGCGTCAACGGATATAATAAGTGGTATGGAATTTGGGGTGTTACAGTTGTGGAAGCAGATGAATCATAAGATGAAATAGAAAAATTCATTGGAAATGAAGAAGCAGAAATTGAAAATATACAAAAAAAAAAATCAAAATGCTACGATAATAAAAGAACCAGAAAATTTTAAAATAAATATGAACATATCAACGGAAGAAAAAGGATAATCATCAACTATAATAAATGAAGAATCAACAAGTCATTTTACATCACTTAATAGACAAGAAATGGAAGAAAATAGGGAAGAAGAAGCGAATTTAAATACTTTAAGACATAAAACAGCTAGAAGAACCTTTGAATCAACATATAAAAGACCAAAGAAAAATTATGAAACTGAATTTATACCACCTCGTATAGAACAATTTAATACAAAACCAATACCTAATTTAGGAATTTGGTTAGATTTAGATTGTAATAAAGAAAAAGAAAAAAGACTGGAAGAGTGGAGTAAATCACAATTAATAGCATTAATAAATAAAGACGTAGATATTGAAATAGTAAGTATGTTAATAGAAGCAAGTTTTACAAGTAATGAAGCAATGGAAATACATGAAACCATAAGAGTGTTAGATGCAAATGAAAATCAAATAAGAATAATAATAAACAAATTAAAAACAAAGATTAAAATTTACAAGGGAAGATTAAAAACAAAGAAATGCATGTGAAAGTATAAAAGGACATTTACAACAAAAAAATGGAATTATTATCCAGAGCATGAATAGAATAATAATAAGAAATTATTATGCAAAAAATAAGAAGAGAATATTAATACCAGAAGTTGACAAATGTTTTATGAGAGAAGTATTAAAAAATTTAGATACATTAACTAAAATACAACAAATAATATTGAATAATAGAGAACCAAAACATTATTATAAGAGTAAATACCCTTTCTGGTCCCTGACAAAAAACGCGATCCCCATTTTGGTCCCTTACAAAAAACAAAAGTCCTTTGTAGTCCATAAAAAGGACGAATTGTTGGTTATGATTAGTTTTGATGATGTCTTATATACACGTCATTCTTAATAGCAAAAAGTTAGCATACTACAATATCTTATACTTTGACTAATTCTTATATTTAATGTAGATGTGAAGTTTAATATAATGAAGAATGATCAAGAATGGAGTTTGAAGAAAGAAGAAAATGTTAAATATTATGATAATATCAATATTCAAGGTTTTGTGATCAAATAGAAGTTGGAACGGCTCAATTCGGAGTTAAAATAAGCAAGTTCAAGCTTCCGGATGAATACTAGTTTGTTAGAGGGCATTAATGTAATTTCAGCCTTTTTCTCTCATGAACAGTGTCTTGCTCGAGCATAAAAAGAGACCTTGCTCCAGCATGAAACAAAAAAAAATGCCTTGTTCGAGCAACAACGAATTCTCAGCATACTCTGTTCCGTTCTGTTTAGGCGACCTCCGGTAATTCGACGATATCTCCCAAACCAGGAATCTGATTGACATGAAACCAGTGGCATATGAAACTAGACTCCCAATGCGTCATTTTTTTCATAAACTTCAAGTCCAAAGGAGTTCATATGAGAGAGCTATGATTTTTGGAAGTTTCAACGGAAATCAACGTCACATTCGAGAACAAGCTTCGATATTTTGAGCATATCTCTCAAACGACAAATCCGATTGAGTTGAAATCATTGGCATATGAAATTAGACTCACAAGGATTTCTTTTAAGACTTGAACCAACCAAAACGAAGTTTATACCAGGGAGATATGACCTTCGAAAGTCAACGGTCTGTTCAGAATGTTACAAAAAACGCTGGTCAAGAACGACATTCATTGATCTGATGACATTGGACGAAATAGAACGAGTTTGGAGCTGATTCTTCTTGTATTGGAAAAAAGACTAAAAGAGCTCTATGAAAATAAGTAGCTTGTCCATGAATGCCCGAGCAGACATTTTGGAGTGCCCGAGCATTGTAACATCCCATTTGAAAACGACGGATTTTTTTTTTAAAAACGTTTTCAAATATTTCAAGTAGAGTAATCAGAGTAAAGCATTGGAGCGAGTAAGTAATTTACATTACATTCAAAATATGGACCATAGTGTGAATGTATCGGATTACTGATCAATCCGAATTCTCAAAAGTTAAAGAAACTAAAGAAAACGATAAATAATGTAGACACGTCTTGGCCTACTCCAGTGCTTGCCTAGATCGCCAAACATCGGTCCTCCGGACGATGCTACAGCCGAGATCCATTCCACATATGGATCTCGTGTAACGGTTAACCTTATGCTCAAATAAAACAAGATATACGTACAACGAGATATTCATTTCAATACAAAGCATATCATCACAAAAGCAAACAAAGCAGATGTATGATCAATATCATGGAGAACATAAGCACAAAGCAAGTATGTAAAGTCTCTCTCGACTAGTTCTCGCACATATCCAAGTGCCACGCCACTAACGTGTCCTCGCGCTAGGAATAACTCAAACGGCATTACCAATACTATAATCCGTGGGTAAAGCGTAAGTATCTCCGACGATTCTCAACGAACCTCGCCTATGAACGTATCTATAACGCAAAAGTATATAAGCAACATAGAGTTTGGGTTACAGTACGCGTCCGTACCTTAGTTGTAGATATCCGGCTCTTCCGGCTAAAAACGGTACTTTTTGACGGTCGTACGTAAAACAAATGTAAACAAATGCAAACAAATGGAATGATGGAATTTCGACACGGTTCGACGTCGAAGTATTCTAATCAGAATAATAACATGCTTATGAATATTTGGCAGCATAATGCATTTTAGGTGAAAAAGACCATTTTGCCCCTACTACCCCTATTTGGCGGAATTTCGCGTAACTTCGTTACTTTGACCTTATTCCATTTCAAAATTATCCCCACTAGGTTTTTACCTCGTCGGGCATCTTTCAATGCAATGAGGCTTAAAAACAAGTATAGGAATATATTCTCAAACTTCCTAGATCAAAACAACGGTTCTACTATAACTACCGAAAGAACTACGGAAACTAAAAGCTAAGGACGGAGAAGAACTCACTCGAGCTAGGCAGAATTTTTGCAGAGCTTCTCACTCTAAGATTTTAGCCAAGGAAGAGAGAAGAATGGTGTGAATTTTCAAGAAGAGGGGAGGGGGTATTTATAGTGAATATTCTGGACGTAAAGGGAATTTTCTGCTTTGTTTCTGGACCGTTAGATCTAGGGTTTTGTGAGATGAGATCTTGGACATCCAAGGTCTTGGCCGATATCCAAGGGTCCAAAAATTCAAAGAATGAGTTTTCATCCAAAGACGACTCTTGCTTTATGGCCTCCGGCCCGATAAAGCTACCCGATCGGTGTCCGTTTCGCGCGATTTCGTAGAAACTCAAAAATCCGGGCATGTAACTTTGAAGATCTTTTCATCCTCTTTCATATTATCTATTTTGATCCTCTTTTTGATCATATCCAGGTATTCTTCGGTGCGTCGGAAGATATTCGGACAAACGCGTCCGGTGACGGAAATCGCTTCCGATAGAACCAACTTCTCGGACAATAATATTTGAATCATAAAACGTCCAGTTGTTGCCTAACTTAATCCCGTGTTTGAAAACAAGAAATTTTTTCTATAGGTTCTCACTTTGCCTATCTCGGCTCTACTCTATCCGATCAACTTTCCGTCTTATTAGGAATTAGGGTTTTCGGTTGCGGAAATCAACGCCTGGTAAATTCTTTCTTCGTGTAAAAATTTACTTGTTCTTAATTTGATCAGTCTGAAAATACTTTTACCTCTCGGTTTACCCGTAGAATTTATTTCGACTTTTCCCCTGGCCCGCCTATAAGCCGACTCACCGCATTATATTATTATTTTATTCTAATTATCATTTTAATCATTTAAACAATTCATTTTAATTAAAAATACCAAGAATTTCGCCCCTTCATTTTAAAATTCAGTTTTAATTATTTTTTTCATTATTTTTTCCATTTTTTAAAAATATAATATTTTTTACCAAAAATTCTCGTTTTACCCCCCGCCTTCGTTAAGGCTTAATCGTGCCTAAATTCTTCGTTTAGTGATCTTTTTAGGATTAGGTTTCTTCATACATTTATCTTTACTAATTTTTCTTAATATTTTTATCATAATTAGTAAGTATATTTTATGCTAATTACCAGCCTTAATCTCTTTATTAAGGATTTTACCATAAAGTTAACTTTCTATATTTCTCTTGTTTGACTGAATCAATTAGCTAATAATTATCTAATCATTCTCTTACCAATGGTTGATAATTTTATAATTTACAGTTTATTATTATCTTACAAACTTTATACTGACATTGTCATTTTATATCCTATGTAAAATATTAAAAATGTTTACACCATAAAGTTACTTCATGGTTCTCGAATGCTTTTTAAACATTTCTTCATGTTACTTCCTCTGAAATAATTTATTAAATTCTCATAATTAAAGATAATACTTCCATAATTTTCTCATAATTTACTCGACAATTATAACAATTTTCTATAATAGTTTTAAACTCATGAATTTGCTTCATCAAAATATTCATTAATTTCTCTTACCTCAAGAATTTCATTTGCTAAAATCCGGGTATTACATTTCTCTCCCCCTTAAACAAAATTTCGCCCTCGAAATTTAATCTATACTAACTAGACTACGGCCATAAACTCTGGGTACTTCTCCTTCATGTCACTCTCAGTTTCCCAATTTGCCTCGTTTGGTGACAAACCCTTCCAGACCACCTTCACTATCGGTATAGTTTTAGTCCTAAGCCGTTTCTCCTAGTGTTCGAGAATTCGCTCCGGCTCGACTACAAAGGTGTTATCATGCCGTACTTCAACATCATCGTACTCTATGACATGGTCTCGATCTAGTAGGTATTTCTTCAGTTGTGACACGTGAAAAACATCCTGGAGATTACTTAGGTTCGGTGGTAATGCTAGTTGATACGCAACTGGCCCTCGCTCGGCTAACACTTCAATTGGTCCAACGTAACGCGGACTAAGCTTCTTTATCTTCAGTGTTCTGCCGACACCGGTTATTGGACATAATTTCAGAAACACATGGTCTCCGACTTCAAACTTCAACGGTCTTCTCCTCTTATCTCGCATAGCTCTTCCGTCTACTCGTGCGCAAAGCAAGGAGTCTCTTCTTGATCGAGCGATCCGCTCGGAGGTCTCTTTTAGCATATCCGGTCCAAGCAACTACTTTTCGACGCATCGTCCAAAGATAAAGGCGATTGGCACTTTCGCCCATACAAAGCCTCGAACGGGGCCATTTGTATGCTTGAATGATAACTATTGTTATACGCGAACTCTGCTAGTGAGAGGTGTTCGTCCCAATTTTCTTTTGAAATCCAGGGCACATGCTCGCAACATATCCTCCGTACGCTCGATCGTCCTCTCTCGATTGACCGTCGGTTTGAGGGTGATAAGCCGAACTGAACTTCAGCTTGGTACACATTCCTTCATGTAGTGCTTGCCAAAAGCGGGATTGGAATCAAGTATCCCGATCAGAGATAATACTCTTAGGGACTCCGTGTAGTCTCACGGTCTCTTTGATGTAGATTGCAGCCAATCGTTCTGGAGAGTAGTGGATGCTAATGGGTATGAAATGTGTTGACTTGGTTAATCGGTCGACGATTACCAAAATGGTATCGTGATGCCTGATCTTAGGTAGACCTACCACAAGATCCATGGTCACATTCTCCCATTTCCACTCCGGCAGTTCTAGTCGTTGCAGAAGACCAGGGGGTCGCCGGTGCTCAATCTTTACATTCCAGGCCACCAAAGCTCAGCCTTCATGCTTTGGTACATCTTGACCATTCCTGGATGTAGAGTATACTTACTCTTGTGAGCCTCATCCAGACACTTCCGCCTTAATTCATCAACCGGCGGTATGTAGATTCGTTTCTTGTACCTGACCAATCCACTAGATGAAAGGTCGTGGTCTTGGGTCTCACCTTGAGAGATCTTCTCCCACATGGAGATTGCCCAATCATCTTGTCTCTGAGCTTCATCAACTTCATCTCTCAGGTCGTACTCCCCTTGACTTACAAGAAGATCTGCAAGGTAGGCGTCACTTGGTGCGTTGAAATTCCTACAGATTTGGTTTGAAAGATTCAGATCTCTGAAATCTTCAAGTAATTTCTGCTCTTGTATCATCTTGGATTAAGTTAGGGAACAACTGTACGTTTTACGATTCAGCGAATTATTGTCCAAAAGTTGGTTCTATTGGAAGCGATTTCCGTAACCGGACGCGTTTGTCCGAATATCTTCCGACGCACCGGAGAATACCTGGATATGATCAAAAAGAGGATCAAAATAGGGATGAAAAGATCTTCAAAGTTACATGCCCGGATTTTTGAGTTTATGTGAAATCGCGCGAAACGGACACCGATCGGGTAGCTTTATCGGGCCGGAGGCCATAAAGCAAGAGTCATCATTGGATGACAACTCATTCTTTGACTTTTTGAACCCTTGGATGTCGGCCAAGACCTTGGATGGCCAAGATCTCATCTCACAAAACCCTAGATCTAACGGTCCAGAAACAAAGCAGAAAATTCCCTTTATGTCCCGAATTTTCACTATAAATACCCCCTCCCCTCTTCTTGAAAATTCACACCATTCTTCTCTCCCCCTTGGCCAAAATCCTAGAGTGAGAAGCTCTGAAAAATTCTGCCTAGCTCCGAGTAAGTTCTTCTGTCCTTAGCTTTTAGTTTTCATAATTCTTTCGGTAGTTATAGTAGAACTGTTGTTTTGATCTAGGAAGTTTCAGAATATATTCCTATACTTGTTTTTAAGCCTCATTGCATTGAAAGATGCCTGAAGAGGTAAAAAGCTAGTAGGGATAATTTTGAAATGGAATAAGGTCAAAGTAACGAAGTTCTGGCGAAATTCCGCCAAATAGGGGTAGTAGGGGCAAAATGGTCTTTTTCACCTAAAATGCCTGTTATGCTGCCAAATATTCATAAGCGTGTTATTATTCTGATTAGAATACTTTTGACGTCGAACCATTGTCGAAATTCCATCGTTCCGCCGTTTTTGCCGTTGAGCGTTTTACGTACGGCCGTCAAAAGTACCGTTTTTAGCCGGAAGAGCCGGATATCGCAACTAAGGTACGGACGCGTCGTAACCCTAACTCTATGCTGCTTATATACTTTTGCGTTATAGATACGTTCATAGCGAGGTTTTGTTGAGAATCGTCGAGATACTTACGACTTTACCCACGGATTATAGTATTGGTAATGCCGTTTGAGTTATTCCTAGCGCGAGGACACGTTAGTGGCGTGGCACTCGGATATGTGCAGAACTAGTCGAGAGAGACTTTACATACCGCTTTGTGCTTATGTTCGTCCATGTTATTGATCATACATTTCTTTGTTTGCTTTTGTGATGATATCTTTTGTATTGAAATGAATATCTCGTTGTACGTATATCTTGTTTTATTTGAGCATAAGGTTAACCATTACCCGAGATCCATATGTGGAATGGATCTCACCGTAGCATCGTGCGGAGGACCGATGTTTGGCGATTGAGGCAAGCAGCTGGAGTAGGCCAAGACGTATCTACATTATTTATCGTTTTCTTTAGTTTCTTTAACTTTTGAGAATTCTGGTTGACTGTAATCCGATACATTGACACTATGGTCCATATTTTGAATGTAATGTAAATTACTTACACGCTCCAATGCTCTACTCTGATTACTCTGCTTGAAATATTTGAAAACGTTTAAAAAAAAAATCCATCGTTTTCGAATGAGATGTTACATTTTTGGTATCAGAGCAGTAGTCCTGGCATTGATATGACTATGTTATTACGGACAGTATGGTAGGACAGTTAAGGTTAGTCTATGTGGGTGTGGCCAATCAGTCGCCATAGAGTTGGTGAGGTCCCCATGATAGACACTTATCTGGCCATTCCGTTCGGTTAACGGAGCTATGTTCAAATTAGCCTTTTTCAAAAACTTTGAGCACTTTTTGGAAAATGAGTATTGATATGACCTAGTGCAATGTGTAGAGATGAACGAGAGACGATAATCCGTTCGTTTGGCGGTATGGGAGATGGAATCGGACCGCTAGGAAGTCGGTTGGGACCGAGATGATAGGAAGAAAGACCGAACCTTGATCCAATCTACCCTCCACCGGAACCGAGCTTGTACAACCCGTACCGCCCCGCATACGATTATGTACCGGCTTATGACGTTGACTATCTTTGTTACGGACCTCGATAACTCCGAACCCCGCATCACCCCTGCACCAGAATACCCGGATTTATATTTACGATCCCGAACCGGTAGAATCAGGGGATAACCCGGAGGAAGACCCGGAACCCATGTATTTTGAAGATGCACCCGTTGCAACCCCTGATAGTTCAACTCACTCTTCTGTAGGAGACAACTTCGATTTTCTGGACATCCAAAACCTCGATACCGAAGAAGTCACCCTTGACGATTTTCACTTCGTGTTGGGCGATATCGGCCTTAACCCAACAATTAGAATCATTTTACTTGTTTGCGAACACGTCTACAAACACTTCGAAAGAAAGGTATCTGACCTTCCTTCACTTGGTTAAAAATTCTCAAAACCAGAGGAACCCACATTCACCTAGAGATTGGGTCAGATCCACTCTCTTCTGTTTCCCTGTGACCCGTTTTTGGGCCAGAATCACTAACGAACTGCTGGACGAAGGCCCTATTGTAGACGCTCGTATCTATCTTTGTTATCTGAAAAGCATAGTGCACCAGCACATGTAGAAAGAGCGAGACGGTGAAAGAAAGCTGTGGAACCATAGATAGAGGCTATATAGTATTTTATTGTTTTTAAAACTCTCTAAATGCCATGAGACATTGTGAGATATTCTGTTAGAATAAAAGGGATTGTAGAATTTTGTATAGTTTAGGATATGGCCAACGTCAAGGTCAACTTGTACAAATAAGATGCATTAATAATATATGTTGTTTTGTGTGCTTATTTCTGTACTAATTCCCTTATTCCTATCTCTTGTTATAAATAAAATGGTATAAACCTAAAGAATGGCGAACCTAAGAAATAGGGGCCGTGGACGAGGCCAAACTAGAGGTAGGGGACGTGGTCGAGGCATACAGCCTCAAAGAAGTCCAACACCCGAGCTCGAGAATAAACAACCTGAGCAGATTGAGTTGCAAGAAGTGAAGCAAATGCTGCAAGAGCAAAGAGCTCTTATTAACGTACTCCTGGAAGAAAGACAAGCCAGAAATCAACAAAATGAAGAAGAAAGGAACTACACTGAGGAAGAAGACGAAGATGAGAACAGACGGACGGAAGAGGCTGATGAGTCAGAGGGGTCTCGATCACCTTCGCCTGATAGAGCTTTGGTAGTTCTACCTCAACGAAATAGAGAGGTGGAAGCCACGCAACATTGGGTAACTCAATTCGTAAATTGAAAGCCCCGGTTTTCCGCGGAAAGACCGATTCAACCGAAGACTCGGGCGATGAGATTAGATAAGATCTTTGAGGTCTTAGATCGTCCCGAAGACCGCAAGGTCTAGCCGGCAATTTACAACCGGAAGGAGATGCCGACCGTTGGTGGAAGACCGTGGCAGTGACATTGCGGGCACGCGTTTGCCCTGTGACTTAGGAGAAGTTCTTGGAAAAGTTTAACGAACAATATTTCCCTCCCTCGTTACAAGTAATAAAAGAGTGAGAGTTCTTACATATTCGACAAAACCATGATGAGTCATTCAAGGATTACTTCACCAGATTCACCAACCTATCTCGATACTCGTCATATCTAAAGACCAACGACAACGAAAACTGGAAGGCGAGTCGATTGGTAGATGGTATGAGGTTTGAGATTCAGGAAAAGCTGGTGTCACAGCAATTTCCGGATCTGATTCAAGCGATAGAATCATACCGTCTGGTCGAGCGTAATCTGAAGGAGCTTAGGAGGATCAGACATCTCAACAACAGCAACAACAACAACAACAATGCAAACCGTGGCGGGTCAAGTCGCAGAGGTTCCTCACAGAAGAGGAAGGCACCATGGAACAACTCCCGAGGCGGAGGCAAGAAGTCGTTCCAACAAGGGCAACAAGGTTATCCGGTCAGCGGGGACCCAAACTTGCCCAAAGTGCGAAAGGACCATCCGGAGCCACCGTGATGGGAAGCCGATCTCGCTACAAGTGCCAAAAACCGGGCATATCAGCCGAACCGTCCGGGAGATTGCGGTGGTGGCAAGACCGCAGAGCCAAGGCCGGAGTTTTTGCGGCGACCGATACGGAGGCCGAGAGTCTCCGAGAGATGGTGCAAAGTCTTGTTATTATCAACGGAAATACGCAAGCATTGTTTGATACGGGTGCTAGCCATTCGTTTATTTCCTATGATTGTACAAATCGTCTAGGAATACATACCTCTAGATTGTCTTATGATCTGATAGTATCTACACCACTTGGCTTGAAATCCTTAGCTTCTGATGCATGTATTGATTGTATCGTGAGCGTTGATGGACGAGTTTCAAAAGTGGACCTTATCCGACTGCCACTTCATGGCATAGACGTCATACTCGGGTTGAATTGGCTAGCAACGAGCGGTGCGATGATCAACTATAGCAGCAAGAAGATAACGTTCTTCGATTCACCTAGCAGAGACAAAGTTGATGTGAGCCTGAATTTTCTCTCTGCTACGGAGGCTGACAGATGCATGAAGGAGGGATGCCGAGCATATATGATCTTTTTCTCGGTTAAAGCTGAAGCATAGCTTTCACTTGAGAACATTCCCGTTGTAAACGAGTTTCCTGACGTGTTCCCGGAGGATCTCACCGAGCTACCTCCTACGAGAGAAGTCGAGTTCACCATTGAATTGATGCCTGGTACATGATCAATTTCAAAGGCTCCGTATCGTATGGCTCCAAATGAGATGCAGGAATTGAAGAAACAACTTGAAGAGCTATTACAAAAGGGGTTCATCTGATCCAGTGTATCACCGTGGGGAGCCCCAGTGCTGTTCGTGAAGAAGAAAGATAGAAGTTTCCGACTCTGTATCGACTACCGTGAACTCAACAAAGTAACCGTCAAGAACAAATATCCACTTCCCCGGATTGATGATCTTTTGGATCAATTATCTGGTTCCACCGTATTCTCAAAGATCGATTTACGTTCGGGATATCATCAGTTGCGAGTCAAAGATGATGATATTTCCAAGACGGCTTTCAGAACCAGATATGGTCATTATGAATTCCTTGTGATGCCTTTCGGATTGACCAATGCACCTGCGGTATTCATGGATTACATGAACCGTATCTTCCGACAACACCTGGACCAATTCGTGGTGGTGTTTATCGACGATATTCTCGTCTATTCTAAAGGCAGAGAATATCATGAAGAACATATACGACTCGTGTTAAAGATGCGAGGAGAAGCGACTCTACGCCAAGTTGAGCAAATGCGAATTTTGGCCGCTAGGAAGTTAGATTTCGGGCCATGTTATATCAAGTGGCGGAGTTGCGGTTGATCCGGGCAAAGTGGAAGCGGTTACGGAATTTGGAAGAGACCAGAAATAGTGACGGAGATTCGTAGTTTCCTAGGTTTGGCGGTATATTACCGCAGATTTATACGGGATTTCTCGCATCTTGCCCTACCATTGACAAAGGTTAAGAGGAAGAATCAACCCTTTGTATGGGGAGATGACTGTGAGGAGAGCTTTGAGAGACTGAGGGAGAGGTTGACTACAAAGACCGGTATTGATCATCCCAGATCCTGATGAGACTTACGTGGTCTACAGTGATGCTAGTGGGCAAGGATTGGGTTGTGTCCTAATGCAATTGGGCAGAGTGGTGGCTTATGCCTCTCGTCAGCTAAAGCCGCACGAGTCGAAATATCCTACACATGATTTGGAGCTTGCTGCCATCGTGTTCGCTTTGAAGATATGGAGGCATTATCTGTACGGTACGACCGTAGAATTATCTGCGACCACAAGAGCCCGAAGTATCTCTTTGATCAAAGGAACGAATATGAGGCAATGTCGTTGGATGGAATTTTGAAAGATTACAACCTGGAGATCAAGTATCACCCAGGGAAAGCAAACGTCGTTGAGATGCTCTAAGCGGGGAAGAAGGTGCAAGTATCATACATGATGATACAAGAGCAGAAATTACTTGAAGATTTCAGAGACCTGAATCTTTCAAACCAAATCTGCATGAATGTCAACGCACCAAGTGACGCCTACCTTGCAAATCTTCTTGTAAGTCAAGGGGAGTACGACCTGGGAGATGAAGTTGATGAAGCTCAGAGACAAGATGATTGGGCAATCTCCATGCGGGAGAAGATCTCTCAAGGTAAGACCCAAGACCACGACCTTTCATCTAGTGGATTGGTCAGGTACAAGAAACGAATCTACATACCGCCGGTTGATGAATTAAGGCGGAAGTGTCTGGATGAGGCTCACAAGAGTAAGTATACTCTACATCCAGGAATGGTCATGATGTACCAAAGCATGAAGGCTAAGCTTTGGTGGCCTGGAATGAAAAGAGACGTAACTCAGTACGTAGCTGGGTGTCTAACTTGCCAGAAAGTAAAGATTGAGCACCGGCGACCCCCTGGTCTTCTGCAACGACTAGAACTGTCGGAGTGGAAATGGGAGAATGTGACCAAGGATCTTGTGGTAGGTCTACCTAAGATCAAGCATCACGATACCATTTGGGTTATCGTCGACCGATTAACCAAGTCGGCACATTTCATACCCATTAGCATCCACTACTCTCCAGAACGATTGGCTGCAATCTACATCAAAGAGATCGTGAGACTGCACGAAGTCCCTAAGAGTATTATCTCTGATCGGGATACTCGATTCTGAAAGACGTGGCTATCACCCAAGAGGGGGGGTGAATTGGGTGTATGATAAAACTTTCATTAGTTTGAAAATCTTTTCGCAATTTTCGAAAGTAGTTTGTATGACAAGTAATAATTTATAAAGCGATAATCAGTCATTCAAACTTATATGCCGGAAATGTAAGAGTTAAGGGAAGAGAATATGCAAACCGTGATTTATACCGGTTCGGCCCAATCTTGACCTACGTCCAGGTCCCAAGCTCCGCTTGAGATTTTCAATCCACTATCTTCTTGTAACTTGATTACACGATCGTACTTGAAGTAATCCTCTCACTAGGATTCACTCCCCTTACAACCGTAATCAATACACTTGCTTGATCACACACTCGTACTCAAGTAATCCTCTTCCTAGGATTTACTCCTACAAGTCGTAATCAACACAATGTGTTTCCCACTCAAGATCACCCAATCTTGAGTATCTCACAGATAGAATGATAGGATGTGTACAATAACTCTTCTCTCTCTCAGAAGTAGATGGATAAGCACTGAAGCACAATTACAAGTCATCTCACTCTCTATGATAAGCTATGTAAACATTAAGAACAGAGAGTAAATGATATGAGAATCAGAGTATTAGCATATTGAAGATGCCAGCTTGTGTCTCTGCGTTTTTCTGCTCTGTGTACTCTGTATTTCGTGTGTTCTATCTGGAGTCTTCAAATCTTCAGGTATTTATGATATTTGAAGCTTATGACCGTTATAGATCCGTTCAGACTTGAACCCATTCGAAAATATAGCTGTTGTGTGCATTTCGAGAATATAGTTTGTTGAGAAATGGTTTTTGTGATATAGTGTTGGGAACATTTGCAGACTTGAATATTTGAATATTGGCTCTTCAAGAATGTCTCCCATGATGTTTAGCTTTTGTTGGTGGGAGCCTTGTGTCATCGCCTTGAAGAATGGTTGGTCTTCTTTCCAGTCGTCTTCCATTTGCTTTGTTTGAGAAGATATATTAAAATAATACAAGTGGCTCATGGAATTGCTTTATTTGACTTTAAAGCAAATTCAAATCTTCTCAAGTCTGAAGTTAAAGCATATCAAGATCATTGAACATTCGAATCCATTGAAGAACATTACCGTTCATCATTCAACGTTGTTTCTTCAAGTTTGTCGTTCAATTTCGTCTTCTTTGTTGTTTCGAAAATCGCAGAAGAACCTTCATCTTCATGCTTATGACATGATTTTGATTTATGACAGGTTTGATGTAATCTCAAACTTTAATCACCTGAAACTTACACACAAATGATATAAATAATGTTAAGAAGTGTTATAAATCATTTGGGTAATCATCTGGATGTTTATCAGAAGAATCAGGATTTTCGAAACTCTGATTTTCTGAAGCTGAGATGAAAACTCGAGGTTTCATTTGCAAAACTCGAGTTTTGAGGTTGCAATACTCTAGATTGCTTTTCGTCGACCAAAACTCGAGGTTTTGGTTCCAAACCTCGAGGTTTGAAGATACTCGAAGTTCGATGCTCTCTGTTCGATGAAAACTCGAGGTTTCCATTGAAAACTCGAGGTTTTGACTTTGTTCATCTTTCTTGAAATAACTGTCAACTTTCGGGGACCATATCTCCCTGGTATGAACTCCGTTTTGGTCCGTTTAACTCTTGATGGAAAGCTCTGTGAGTATACTTTCATATGCCACCAATTTCAGCTCAATTGGATTTGTATTTTGTGAGATACACTCAAAACATTGAAGCTTGGTTTTCTGTGTGGTGTGGATGTTTCTGTCAACTTCCACAATTTATAACTCCTTGATATGAACTCCTTTGGGCTTGAATTTTATATCAAAATGACGCATTGCAAGTCTAGTTTCTTATGCCACTGGTTTCACCTCAATCCGATCTCTGGTTTAGGAGATATCATTAAATTACCAGACGTCGCCCATGCTGAACGTGAAACAGTGTGGAGTCTGAAGAGCCGATAGCCGGAAACTCGAGGTTTTGATCGAAACCTCGAGGTTTTCTAGTCCGAGACGCCGAGATGCTGAAGACACTTGAAAACTCGAGGTTTTGATGGATACCTCGAGGTTTCTCAGTCATTCATCTAAACTCGAGGTTTGAGTTCCAAACCTTGAGGATTGAGTACCAAACTCGAGGTTTGTGTCCTAAACTCGAGGTTTCTCATCCCGAACCTCATATTTGCTGACTTTAACTCGAATTGAGCCATTCCAACTTCCATATGATCTTGGAGACTTCTAGCATCAATATAAGAACTTGAATACGATATCTTCATTCCATTCAGCAAGTTCTTCCTTCTTTCATCTCCCAACTTGATCATTCTTCATCATTGAACTTGGACTCATTATTCTTTACGCCTTTCTTCAATATCCATAAAGTGATGAAGCTTCATTCCAACTTCGCTATCATAGAGACTTCCAAAAGTATCACAAGAACTTGAATGTTGATATTCCTATTATATTGTGCAAGTTCTTTTGATAACATCTTTCTCTAGTCTCTTCTCTTCTTCTTGCTTATTCCCAAAGTCCTTTGATAACTTCTTGCTTTCTTGACATTCGATATTCCAATTATATTGCAAGAGCTTCTTTCTTTCATCTCTTATCTCCTTCTTGATTATTCTCCTTAATTTAACTTGGAATAATCTACATTAAATATAGCAGTTAGTCAATGTAGGAGATAAATATATTACTCAATATACTACTCAATCTTTTTGCTTTTAACATTGGCATCTATATAAGACATCATCAAAACTAATCATAACCAACATTCTCCCCTTTTTTGATGATGGCAAATACTTTAAGAAAAATATGTATGAATATGAAATTCCATAAAACCCAACATATTTTTCTTGCCATTTCTCTCCCCTTATTTGTCATTAGCAAAAAGTTGAAGCAAAGAATAAATGCTTAGAGAGACAAATATGAAACCGATTTAGAAAGAGTCAAAGAACGATTTCCTCTCCCGATTGTTTTCTTTCTAAATATGAAGTAATTTGGAATGTTTTTATGAAAACAAATTTAAAAGAATTTGAAGAGGTTTTCAAAACATCTTTAACACTTAAAGCATATAGATACCAAACATATGCAACATTTCTACTGAATATAAAAAGATAGAGTTCAGAAATGCTCATGTTGGTTTTTGCAAATTGATGATCGATCTGTGAAATCCATTTGCTAGCTTTGAGATCTGTGATGTGCTCTGAATAGCCTTATAGCCTTGGAGATGTGAAATGAAACTAAAGTACTGGCTTCTTAAGTTGTATCTCGTCTGAATGAATATGATCAGTAGTTCAGCTTCCATCCCTTTCCTCAGCTTCAATGATTGATCACCAAAGCATCTTTCCTTAATTGAATAGTTTCTCCTTGTAGTGCATTAAGGAAAGTTGTAACACATAACAAAATCTTCTGCTACAAATTGAAAACTTTCTTTGCAAAAGAGATTTGTTAGTGCAACCAAATGTCAAAGTATTCCTTTCCAAATGATATTTTAAAAAAAAATGAAAGGAAAATATAAGATATCTTTAAATATGAAATCAACTCATCATCAAAACTAATAAGACATAGTGAATGCAGATGAGTATGCTTAAAAAGGGTTTTCTTCAAATAAAGGAGATGAGCTTTTAAAATATAAAAACACATATGAATGTGAAGCTCCCCCTTAATGAATGCATGACTGAAAAGTGAAGCTCCTTTAATTATACCAAATAATGATGTGATACCAAGTGTTATGAGGTCTGGAATTCATCTAACTCCAATGGACATAACATGGTATCTCACAGATAAGAACTTTCAAGTACACATGGGTGGACTTGAAATTGGTATGAAGAAATCACTTATGCCTTTTATGATGATAAAAGAGTTTTTAAAGCATAAGGATCTTTTTAGAAATAAGTGTGCTCAGGCTGTGATGAATAAAATGAAATCAATGAAATCAAGTTAGCCTAGCATGTTTATGATATATGCATATTATTTCAGAATACAATACCTCACTTGAGTAATATCGTAATTACTCAAGTTATAATCTTCTGTATTCCAGAGATACATTACTGAATAGCAATCATCAATTGTTCTGAATGCATCTTAGAAGCAGAAATCCCAAATGAGCTTTGAATATGATCTTGAAATTAGTTTCTGCTCATAGCTTCTCATCAAACTAATATGCTCCTTATCATCTTGGCCTAAGCCTATTGCTTGTGATGGAATGTCAATCAAGTGATGTCACAGAACTTGCGACATAGCCACCGAAATGGTCTATTTTGTTTGCCTATGTTCTTTGTATTCAACAACAGAACATTTTGATCAACTCCCGCAACAATATATGTTCTTTGGTACCCAATGATTCTTGAGTCCATACAAGATTAGACATAACAACTCTTAAGCTCTTATATAATTTAACAATTGGAGCAAAGAGTATAACAATCAAAGAACAAAAACATAGTTTTACCCAATCAAGTAAGTTCAAGTCAATGAATCAAAAAGGGTAATAACTAAATGATACCAAAAATGTTATTTCTCAATGACAGTTTGTAAATATACTTTATGCAGAAAAGATGTCATTGATAAAATGCATGCAAGTTTGATCAAAGAGCATAGAAAACCTTATCCATAAAGATATTTATCAATTCACGTTTATGAATCAGCTCAGATTTTTCAAGAATGATAATGAAATATGCAAAGTGTTTCAAATCTTGAATGTTCTTTCAAAATATGATAATGCATTATGAAATCAAAATTTTGATGAATGAAAGATTCATTTTTGAAACATGTTTGAAAACAATGTTCATTTTAAACATGGTGGAAGTCAACATGTTAAAGAATAGATCAGAATGCTCCAAGATTAAGAGAACATGTGAAACATTGAAGTTTACATGTAGAGGAATTTTCCCAAGAGCAAAAGTCATAATGGTAAAGCATTTTCGAAACATGCTTTGCACAACAGAAATATATGAACACAATGACTTTGCTATTGTCTAAGAGATGATCTTGCCTTTTAGAATAGAGTCTTGAAGTATATGAATATTCAAGGCAAGAATATAAATATAGTTACTCAGAAATGGATGAAGATAAATGTATATTTGAGTAACTTGACCAATAAGAGCTTATCCAATAAGCATAAGACTTTCACAAATTGAATTCTTTTCTGGAGATAAGCTTGAAACTCATATAGATAATCAACTTGTTAGATATAAGATCTAACTTGATTGAGAATGAAGAATGAGGAGTTCAAGCATCATATTGAATACCAAAGGTCAATATGTGAATGATAGGAAAAACTCAACTTGAAAAACTTGAAGCATATCCAACATTCAATATACAATATTAACTTCCAATTTGAAACATTATTTGAATGCAATCAAAGTATGGATATGTTTTCAAAGCATTTGTATGCATTTTCTCAAAACAATGTGAGTTGAAATCCAAACAGATTTTACACTTGTGCATTTCAAAAATATAAAATCAACAAAGTTATGCACAAGTTCACTTGTTTGATTATCAAAAATTCACTAACAAATTGATTAAACATAGTTAGGAATATTAGTGAATGATGATAGGAAGTATTAAGATCAAACAAGAAGGTTTTACAAAATCGTAGAATTTGAAATTTCAAGACGCGCCGAAACCTTGAGGTTTTATCGAAACCTTGAGGTTTTATCAAAAACCCGGAGGTTTTATCGAAACCTTGAGGTTTCACTTGAATATGAAACCTTTGAAAAAAAAATCGCGCCAAGAGCAAACCCGGAGGTTTTCCGAAAACCCGGAGGTTTTCAAAATCGTGAAAAGTCGTTTGCTCTCGGATGCCAAAACCGGAGGTTTCTCACCAAAACTCTAGGTTTCGCTCAAATGTGGAAATTCGAGTTTTTGCGCCAAAACAAAACCCGGAGGTTTGAGAGTAAAACCGGAGGTTTTATAAACTTGAAAAAAAACATATATCCTCTCTCACGGACAAACCTTGAGGTTTGTACTCAAACCTTGAGTTTTCACAATCTTGAGAAAACTGGCTATACTCAAACCTGGAGGTTTTCAACAAAACTGGAGGTTTTCAAGTTTTCAAAACTTAAGAGACTTTCTGTAAGTCCAAACCTCGAGGTTTTAACAGAAACCTCGAGTTTTCCATTTTCCAGAAAATATTGAAAAGTCTCTGAATGACGAAACCTGGAGGTTTCTCTGGAAACCTGGAGGTTTCTCATGGAAACCTGGAGTTTTGCTTTGACAGTAAAGTTGTTGATTGAAGTTGAATAAGTTTCAAAACCTTTTAACTTAACCAAAGGCAAAACAAAAAATAAATTTCATATAATCATAGTATGAGGTAAGAATTAGATATCACCGTAATTCCTCTTGTCCTCATAGAAACTTGCTTGGTTGAAATGGATTGATGTAGATAACTCATTTTCCAACAATCACCATCAATATTAAGCATAGCTTGTTCGGCTTTCTCAAGACTTGGATCATTTCTTTATGTTACATTCTTGAGAAGCTCTCTCGATCCTACAAAACCTTATAAATCTTTTTCTTTCTTGGTATCCAACCTTACTTGGATCCAATCATCGTTAGCTTGTAGGAACCAAAATCAAATTCACATGCTCTTATGAATATAGTCAATTCGGAAATGAAACAAAGCATAGTGAATTAAACATGACTTTATGCATAAAGAAATACTTTCTTTTCAAATCATCATGTATGCATAAAGAGTTCAACCTATTGAACATTACAATCTGTTTAAATATATATATCAGGTTGTGAAAACCCAATTTAAAACAAATAGTTTGCAATGCTCATTCCTAATGTCACAAAATATAAAACCTCAATGAATATTTCACATGATAGAGTAGGAGGTTTTACCATTGTATACCTTTACCTTAGGTACTTGGAGGATTGGTTTTGCTTACCCACTGATTATTCATATGTTTTCTTATGGGTGTCAGCAAAGCTCTCTCAAAAGATAAAGACTTCCAGAGTCTTCTGTTTGAAACTTGAGAGATTCTCCTTTTCTTGTTCTCCTCAAGATAGTTGAATGGTACTTCATGATAGTTTGTTCTTGAGGTGGAACATACTCTTCTTGCTTGTATCCATTGCCTCTTTTGATGGTTAGACCTTACAGTTCTAACAATGGCTTCTCCACGAGTTCTCCTAACTGTTGTGAATCTCCTTTTAGACTCATGAGAAACTCTTGGATTCTTCTTCATCTTCTCAGTACCCTTATGTCCATTCTTTATGGAATCAATCTGCACACACAAGGCACTTGATGGACATTTTGGTACCCACTTATACTTGGGTCCTTGACTGTTAGTATTGGACCTTGATTGTCCTTTAAGAACCCAAACAAGTTTATTTCTCACATTAGAATTTCTCCTAATATAGCATGTGTAAGAAATATGACCAGATTTACCACAATAATTGCAAATAATAGAATGATGCATATTATGAGCAGTTTTGCAAGAATTGTATTGGTCAAGGGGATGCAATATCAAATGACCCATATTTGTAAATACTTTCTTCCCATATGATTTTCCAGCATGATTGAAAACATTTTTGTTTTTCAAAATAGAATCAGGAAATGGTTGAAAAACAATTTTATGTAAACTTTCAAAATCGTTTTTCGAATCTACAGAGGAAGGGTTGGAGTTGTTTACCACATGTGCATTTTGAAATCCAGAAAATGATTTACCATATTCGTGCATGATGAACTCTTCCCGGGAATCTTCATTCTCTTGTTCTTTCGTGTATACTGAATCATGGAAGTGTTCTAAGATTTCTCCATCTTCATCCTCAACTTCCAATTGTTCATCAATCGTGGATATACAACTTATAGCTTCGATGAACTTCCAACACTATCAACTTCAACATATTTGTTAGAAGCATACATAGAATCAAGAGTATCCCAAATATCTTTAGCACAAGAGCAAAATTTTATTTTCTGTAATCATTTTCTGTCAATGCATCGTAAAGAAATTTCATTGCTCTAATGTTCAATGAAAACATTTTCTTTTCCTTTTCTCGTCCAATCCTTTCTTGGTTTGAAATCAAAAGCATTTGTAAAAACATTCCACATATAAAAATCAGTTGCTTTGATAAAACTAGTCATTCTAGCTTTCCAAAACCAAAAATCAATATCTTTGAAAACCGGCGGAATGGTAAAATCGAAACCTTCGTAAAACAGGAACACCCAAAATCAGCCATTGAAACTCTTGAGACGGTTAAGTCCTTTAAACAAGAGCCTAGCTCTGATACCAAAAAAAAGACGTGGCTATCACCCAAGAGGGGGGGTGAATTGGGTGTATGATAAAACTTTCATTAGTTTGAAAATCTTTTCGCAATTTATCGAAAGTAGTTTGTATGACGATAATAATTTATAAAGCGATAATCGTCATTCAAACTTATATGCCGGAAATGTAAGAGTTAAGGGAAGAGAATATGCAAACTGTGATTTATACTGGTTCGGCCCAATCTTGACCTACGTCCAGTCCCCAAGCTCCGCTTGAGATTTTCAATCCACTATCTTCTTGTAACTTGATTACACGATCCGTACTTGAAGTAATCCTCTCACTAGGATTCACTCCCCTTACAACCGTAATCAATACACTTGCTTGATCACACACTCGTACTCGAAGTAATCCTCTTCCTAGGATTTACTCCCTTACAAGCCGTAATCAACACAATGTGTTTCCCACTCAAGATCACCCAATCTTGAGTATCTCACGAATAGAATGATAGGATGTGTACAATAACTCTTCTCTCTCTCGAAGTAGATGGATAAGCACTTTGAAGCACAATTACAAGTCATCTCACTCTCTATGATAAGCTATGTAAACATTAAGAACAGAGAGTAAATGATATGAGAATCGAGTATTAGCATATTGAAGATGCCACTTGTGTCTCTGCGTTTTTCTCGCTCGTGTACTCACGTATTTCGTGTGTTCTATCTGGAGTCTTCAAATCTTCAGGTATTTATGATATTTGAAGCTTATGACCGTTATAGATCCGTTCTGACTTGAACCCATTCGAAAATATAGTTGTTGTGTGCATTTCTGTAGAATATAGCTGTTGAGAAATGGTTTTTGTGATATAGCTGTTGGGAACATTTGCAGACTTGAATATTTGAATATTGGCTCTTCAAGAATGTCTCCCATGATGTTTAGCTTTTGTTGGTGGGAGCCTTGCTGTCTGCCTTGAAGAATGGTTGGTCTTCTTTCCAGGCTGTCTTCCATTTGCTTTGTTTGAGAAGATATATTAAAATAATACAAGTGGCTCATGGAATTGCTTTATTTGACTTTAAAGCAAATTCAAATCTTCTCAAGTCTGAAGTTAAAGCATATCAAGATCATTGAACATTCGAATCCATTGAAGAACATTACCGTTCATCATTCAACGTTGTTTCTTCAAGTTTGTCGTTCAATTCGTCTTCTTTGTTGTTTCGAAAATCGCAAGAACCTTCATCTTCATGCTTATGATGATTTTGATTTATGACAGTTTGATGTAATCTCAAACTTTAATCACCTGAAACTTACACACAAATGATATAAATAATGTTAAGAAGTGTTATAAATCATTTGGGTAATCATCTGGATGTTTATCAGAAGAATCAGGATTTTCGAAACTCTGATTTTCTGAAGCTGAGATGAAAACTCGAGGTTTCATTTGCAAAACTCGAGTTTTGAGGTTGCAATACTCCAGATTGCTTTCTGTCTGACCAAAACTCGAGGTTTTGGTTCCAAACCTCGAGGTTTGAAGATACTCAGAAGTTCGATGCTCTCTGTCTGATGAAAACTCGAGGTTTCCATTGAAAACTCGAGGTTTTGACTTTGTTCAGCTTTCTTGAAATAACTGTCAACTTTCGGGGACCATATCTCCCTGGTATGAACTCCGTTTTGGTCCGTTTAACTCTTGATGGAAAGCTCTGTGAGTATACTTTCATATGCCACCAATTTCAGCTCAATTGGATTTGTATTTTGTGAGATACACTCAAAACATTGAAGCTTGGTTTTCTGTGTGGTGTGGATGTTTCGTCAACTTCCACAATTTATAACTCCTTGATATGAACTCCTTTGGGCTTGAATTTTATATCAAAATGACGCATTGCAAGTCTAGTTTCTTATGCCACTGGTTTCACCTCAATCCGATCTCTGGTTTAGGAGATATCATTAAATTACCAGACGTCGCCCATGCTGAACGTGAAACAGTGTGGAGTGAAGAGCGATAGCCGGAAACTCGAGGTTTTGACGAAACCTCGAGGTTTTCTAGTCCGAGACGCGAGAGATGCTGAAGACACTTGAAAACTCGAGGTTTTGATGGATACCTCGAGGTTTCTCAGTCCGATTCATCTAAACTCGAGGTTTGAGTTCCAAACCTTGAGGATTGAGTACCAAACTCGAGGTTTGTGTCCTAAACTCGAGGTTTCTCATCCCGAACCTCATATTTGCCGACTTTAACTCGAATTGAGCCATTCCAACTTCCATATGATCTTGGAGACTTCTAGCATCAATATAAGAACTTGAATATCGATATCTTCATTCCATTCAACAAGTTCTTCCTTCTTTCATCTCCCAACTTGATCATTCTTCATCATTGAACTTGGACTCATTATTCTTTGACTTTCTTCAATATCCATAAAGTGATGAAGCTTCATTCCAACTTCGCTATCATAGAGACTTCCAGTATCACAAGAACTTGAATGTTGATATTCCTATTATATTGTGCAAGTTCTTTTGATAACATCTTTCTCTAGTCTCTTCTCTTCTTCTTGCTTATTCCCAAAGTCCTTTGATAACTTCTTGCTTTCTTGACATTCGATATTCCAATTATATTGCAAGAGCTTCTTTCTTTCATCTCTTATCTCCTTCTTGATTATTCTCCTTAATTTAACTTGGAATAATCTACATTAAATATAGATTAGTCAATGTAGGAGATAAATATATTACTCAATATACTACTCAATCTTTTTGCTTTTAACATTGGCATCTATATAAGACATCATCAAAACTAATCATAACCAACAGATTCCAATCCCGCTTTTGGCAAGCACTACATGAAGGAATGGGTACCAAGCTGAAGTTCAGTTCGGATTATCACCCTCAAACCGACAGTCAATCAGAGAGGACGATACAGACGCCGGAGGATATGTTGTGAGCATGTGCCCTGGATTTCAAAGGAAATTGGGACGAACACCTCTCACTAGCAGAATTCGCGTATAACAATAGTTATCATTCAAGCATACAAATGGCCCCGTTCGAGGCTTTGTATGGGCGAAAGTGCCAATCGCCTTTATGCTAGACAGATACGTTTGAAAAGAAGTTGTTTGGACCGGATATGCTAAAAGAGACCTCCGAGCAGATCGCTCTGATCAAGAAGAGACTCCTTGCTGCACACAGTAGACAGAAGAGCTATGTAGATAAGAGGAGAAGATCGTTGAAGTTTGAAGTCGGAGACCATGTGTTTCTGAAATTATCTCTAGTAACCAGTGTCGGCAGAACACTGAAGAGAAAGAAGCTTAGTCCGCGTTACATTGGACCAATTGAAGTGTTAGCCGAGCGAGGACCAGTTGCGTATCAACTAGCGTTATCCCTGAACCTGAGTAATCTCCACGATGTTTTTCACGTGTCACAACTGAAGAAATACCTACCAGATCGAGACCATGTCATAGAGTACGATGATGTTGAACTACGGCATGATAACACCTTTGTAGTCGAGCCGGAGCGAATTCTCGAACACCAGGAGAAACGGCTTAGGACTAAAACTATACCGATAGTGAAGGTGGTCTGGAAGGGTTTGTCATCAAATGAGGCAACTTGGGAAACCAAGAGTGACATGAAGGAGAAGTACCCAGAGTTTATGACCCATAGTCTAGTTAGTATAGATTAAATTTCGAGGGCGAAATTTTGTTTAAGGGGGAGAGAAATGTAATACCCGGATTTTTAACAAATCTGGAATTCTTGAGATAAGAGAAATTAATGAATATTTTGATGAAGCAAATTCATGAGTTTAAAACTATTGTAGAAAATTGTTATAATTGTCGAGTAAATTTTCGAAAAAAGTTACGTAAAAATCAGATGAACGAGTAATGACTAAAAATGTAATAATGGTGATAAAAAGAGTCTAAAAACATTATGATAAATACGAAAGATCATGAAAAATTATGAGAAAATTATGGGAGTATTATCTTTAATTATGAGAATTTAATAAATTATTTCAGAGGAAATAACATGAAGAAATGTTTAAAAAGCATTCCGAACCATGAAGTAACTTTATGGTGTAAAATATTTTAATATTTTACATAGGATATAAAATTCAGAAATGATGGTTATCAATTTATTTCTGTTTGCTATACTTCTCAACGCTATTAATCATGTTTGTTAGCAAGTTTCAGATAATCAAACGAAGGATTAACATCAGATTATCAAAAAGCAGATGATGACGTCCGAAGCTTCAACGGCTAGTTCCAACGATCATATTCTAAGAAGCTCAACAGAAGAATTGCTGTAACGGTCGAATGCTATTGGTTAGCTATAAAAGAACAAGCATTCAAACTTCAAGGAGAGACATGAGTGTGCACTGCCGAAATGCCGTCATTATGAATATACGCTTAACTCATACACTTTGTTCTCAATGTTTATATAGTTTATAGTAGAGAGTGAGATGATCGATTATGTACTTCAGTGATTAGCATTCATCTACTCAGTGAGGAGTTCTTAAACACCGATTAATTCTTTTAGTTGTAAAAATCTTAAGGTTGTGGAACCTTAAGTGCGGGTGTATCAATTACAACTTGTAAGGGGGAGTGAGTCCTAGAGTGAGAGAATCATCCTTCGTTTACAGAGTGTGTAATTGTATCCTTACAGTGTGTAAGGGGAGTATCTCGGTAAGAGATTTGTAAAGGCCACACAAGTGCCCGGCTAAACTTGTGGGATTGTAGTGGTTCTCAAGCACCCGATTAAAGCTTGAGGGAGATAGTGGATTGAAATCTCAGGAGGAGCCTGGGGACTGGACGTAGGTCGTCGTGGATTGGACCGAACCAGTATAAATCACAGTTTACATATTATCTTCCCTCATCTCTTATATTTCCAGCATATATGTTTGAATGACTGATCGACTATCGCTTTATAAATTATTACTGTCATCATACAAACTGCTTTCAATAAGTTTCGAAAAGATTTTCAAAGTTCCTAAAGTTTTTATCGAACACCCAATTCACCCCCCTCTTGGGTGGTAGCTAGGTCTAACACGAATGAGGGTCGATTGGTTGACATTTTGATCCCTCACAAATTTCCAAAAGGTCATTTTTAGTCCATAAAAATGACGAATAATGGTCGATTTTTTTGTTAGGGACCAGAAAGGGTATTTACTCTTATTATAATAGGAGATTTTTAAGAATACATTTTAAGAAAAAGTTAGAAATATTATCTACAATATGATAAAAAGTTTATTTGTTGAACAAGATATGGGGAAAAAATAGAAGTATCATACATGAATTGTAACACCCCAAATTCCATACCACATAATGTGCCCGCTGACACGTAGTATTTAGGAATACAATGCTACAGGTCAGAGTAAAGTGGAACGGAGAGCATGCATTAATGTTTGGACAATGAGTAACTGATATAAAATGCCCACACATAAGCTGGTAAATTACATATCCCAAAGGAATATTGATGTGATACAATCATCCAGGACTTGTACAATTAAAACTCCAACATAATAACCATACAATCTTAAACCAAGCCTTAACTAGACTTGTGGCTTGGAACCCAATACAGTTAATCAAACCCATTGGCCAGGCCGGGTAAAGTCTAGTGGAAGTCTCTCTGTCTTTCACTGCAACTTATGACTGAACCACATCGACCAACCCTTTCTTAGTATAAGTACCAAATGGTTTGAAACAACTCTATCAGATTCATGCCAGAAACTAGTCCCTATTGATCTTCTTCAGATCCTCATCTCGACCGGTGTCTCTTCACGGCTCCGTCCATCGGTGCCTCTTCTCAGCTTCATCCACATCGCCTTCTCAAATCTCGGTTCCTTTCCTGAACTTTTAGTCAAGGCTGAGATTCAATACCCATTGTATCTCAGGTAAGAGTTAACCTCATGCTCAAGTAATAACAGTATATATGACAAATATTCATTACATTTCAGCTTCAACCATAGATAGCACACATCAGATGTAAGGTTACAACAATACATAACACACAACAAATGTAATGTAAACAACACAACAAAACATAGCACACATCAAATGTAATGTTCGCAACGTTTGCACTCACCAATGCCATGCCTCCACGTGTCCTCAGCCCTAGAAAAACAACCATACAGCATTATCATGACTATAACCTGTTAGTTCTCAGTGTGTTTTGATGATTAATAACAATTGTAAACATGAGAGAATGTTTTGTTGTTAAAGACTTGGTAAAGCTTGATGATTCCAATTGAAAAACATTCTGTCAGCTCCAAACTGGAGCTTGGGTCTCCAAACTCGAGCTTGCCCCTTACGAAAGCAAACCAAGCTATTTTGCATTTTCTAAACTTGAGCTTGGTCCATAAACTTGAGCTTGAAGGTTTTCAAAAGTTTACTCATATTCGAGTAAGCTCGAGCTTGCACCGTAAGCTTGAGCTTACGAAGGTTTGAGGATTTTATCAAGTTACTCAAATTGCAAACTCAAGCTTATTAGTTTTAAGCTCAAGCTTGCCTCTTCCCGAGACTTTTCTCACTAAGTTTACAAATATGTAAACTCGAGCTTGCGATTACAAGCTCGAGCTTACCTCCGCGTAATCCTCTAAACTTGAGCTTATCATTTGATGTAGAGTTTGTGAGTTTACAAAAGTTGTAAACTCGAGCACGGCATACCAAGCTCGAGCTTGCACCAGCGAGAAAGTTTTCAAGTTTTTCCTTCAAAGAGTAAACTCAAGTTTAAGGTTGTAAACTCAAGCTTGCGTCGACAAAAATCTTTCAAAGTTTTTAAAACCATTGCCAAACTCGAGCTTGCCTTTGCAAGCTCAAGCTTGGGTCGACGAGAGAGCAATGTCATATTTTGAGCTTAGCAAACTCAAGTTTACTCCTCTAAGCTCAAGCTTGCATTTTGTGAACTAAAATTATTTTTGACATGAATAGTGCCAAACTCGAGCTTACTCAATAATAAGCTCAAGCTTGCGTTTTTCCACTTTGGCTCTCAAAATGATTTCAAACATGTTTCCCCGACAAATGCTAAACTCGAGCTTACACACTTACAAGCTCGAGCTTGAGACTTCCAGAGGCAAAACTCAAGTTTTTAAATGAAGACCAAACTCGAGCTTGGTATAGTAAACTCTAGCTTGGAACTTGAATGATGAACGCATCGGGTGTATTTTGTTCGCTTTGATTTATGCTTTAACTTGATTCGCCAATTGGTTGTATATGTTTTATATGATTCATATCAATATTTCCTAACCAGATTTAACCAGTTTGCTTATGAGATTACGAGAAGATCTAGGTTTGTTTTAAAGAAGACTTTAAGACAAACAACTTGACAACTTGCAATATTATATTATATCCTCTTCTCCAAAAGCAATGGGTTACAACCTGGATAGCAACACAACCATTCTCCAAGAAAGAAAGCTAGCCTCCAAAAACAGCTGGACAACATTATACAACTACCTCCACTAAACATAACAAAGCATGGGAACACATTCTTAAGGAGCCAAATTTCAAATATTCAAATCGCAACAACCATATTCAAACAGATTTGTTCACAACAGCTAGATTCATGGAGACACACTCACAACAGCTATATTTTCGAATTAGATCAAGTCTCAACGGATCTACAACGTTCACAAGCTTCAAACCTGTATAAATACATGAGGATTTGAAGTCTGAAAGCAAAAAAGACATACACAGAAAACGCACACAAGAACATCAGTCTTTTACTGCTTATATTTCTCATTTGTATCTTTGATACATTGTGCTTCAGTGCTTATATTTATTCACTCTTTGAGAGAGTTTATTTATGTAAATCATTCTTTGTAAGAATCTCAAAGTTGTGGGACTTTGAGGTTGGGTTATCAGATTACAACTTGTAAGGGGAGTGTATCCTAGAGAGAGGATAACTTTCGAGTACGAGTGTGTATCGATTTGAGTGATAGTAGAAAAACCCGGAGAGTCCGGGACCGGACGTAGGTCAAGAGTTAAGACCGAACCAAGTATAAATCTTATGTGTCAAGCTCTTCCTCTTTAACTCCATTTACCTTGGTTAAGCATCGTTGTGTGGGTGATCTCGAAAAGAATTTTTAAAATCCCCAATTCACCCCCTCTTGGTGATTTCCTTCACTTTCATTTGGTATCGAGCCTGGTTATCTACATTAAGGATTAACATCCTAGATCAAAGATCCAATGGAAGGAATTCTACCCGATGGAGCTTCAATCAACAGACCTCCGGGTTTCAATGGAGAACATTACTCCTTTCGGAAGGCCAAGTTCGAGTCTATGTAATGGCAATCGAGTATGGCCTATGGAGGGTGTTCGAGAGAGGAAATTATGAACCAGCAACAAAGAAGATGGTGTTAGAACTCCTAAGCTAGAAGAAGAGTATGATGAGAATGACAGAAAGCAAGTCACTCTCAACATGAAAGCAATTCACATGCTGCAAAGTGCTCTAAGCCAAAAAGAGTATTTTCGAATTTGCACTTTGTCATCTCGCTAAAGCTATGTGGGATGCTCTTGAGATAGCCCATGAAGGGACAAATGGAATCAAGGAAAATCGAGTAAACACTCATGACTGAATATGATTTATTTCGCATGAAGTCCGGAGAATCCATTAGTGAATTCCATTTCGATTCACTCATCCGATCAATCAACTTGCCGCATTGGGAAAAGTCTATGACCAACCCGTCCAAGTGAGGAAAATACTAAATATCCTCGGCAAGGAATGGGAAGCTAAGGTCACCGCAATCGAAGAAGCTCGCGGTGAATCAATGGCTTCAAAGAGAGAAAGACTATTTGCGAGTCTTTCTGAATATGAAGGAAAAATCAAATTCAGAAAAGGGCTTGATGAGATTGATGGCAAGAATAAAGGAATTGCTCTCAAGACTGTCAAAGAGGTAAAATCAAATGATGAAGATGAAGATGAAGATCTTTGAGCTAGGCATGATGGTCCGAAAGTTCAAGAAATTCTACAAAAAGGACCAAGCCTACGTAAAGTTTCACAAGAGTAGCTCTAGCACGAAACAAAGAAACCCATAATATGCTATGAATGTGAGAAGCCTGGTCACATCAAGTCCGAATGTCCACGGTGAAGAACAAAGATAAGAAATTCAATAAGTTCAAAAGAAGAGCTTATGTTTCAGCTATATGGGGCGATAGCTCATCCGATGAAGATGAAAGCGAAGAAGAAGACAACCAATATATCTGTCTTGTAGCTCAAGAAGAGGATTCAGATAGTGAAGAGGTAAATAATTCGACTCATCTTATGATGAACTTTCAGCCGAATATAATTCTCTTTTCATTGAATTTCGAAAAATTGCAAAAGAGCTTCGTCTTCAAAGAAGAAAATTAAATTGTTGGAAGAACAAGCTCAAACTGTTTCTTCTTCTGTTTTTCCTTGTGAAAACATTTCGAAAAGAATTGCGAAAACATTTCGAGAAAAAGTTTGTGACAATTCTTTGTATTCTAGAGAAAAGAAATTTGCATCTTACAAAAACTCTTGAGAAATTCACTAGAGGTAGTGAAATGCTCAATGTTATTTTAAAACAAAGCAAAGGTTCACAAATGATAAGTCGGGAATTGGTTATAGACCGATTTCGATAAACGAAAAGGGAAGAAGAAGGTTGGACAAAGATCTTATATGAACTATTTTCGAAAAACATTCCACTCCTCTAATCCTTTTGCTCATTGCAACTATTGCAATCGTAAAGGTCATGCAACTTCTTCTTGTTTTCATAAAAAGGAAAGAAGAAACAAGCCTATAGGTAATTATCAATGGGTGCCTAAGGGATCCTATAAGATTCCTAAGACACAAACTAACCCAAAAGGACCCAAGAAAAAATGGGTACCTAAGACTTGATATTCTATATCATGCAGGTTTGTCTTAGAGCATCAAAATCCAACAAGTGGTTCATTGACAGTGGATGCTCAAGACATATGACGGGAGACGAATCTAAATTTGCTACAATTAAACCTAAGGATGGTGGCAAGGTAACATTTGGTGGAAATCAATCCGGAAGGATTCTTTGGAATTGGAGAAGTTGGAAACAACGAAGGACCACAAATCAAGGATGTTTACCTTGTAGAAGGCTTATGTCACAACCTCCTTAGTGTAAGTCAAAGCACAGATAAAGGTAACTTAGTTATCTTTAATTCTGAGGAATGTTTAATTGTGAGCAAAGATGTTCTTTCTTTAGACAACATTAGAGCTAAAGCTTTATTTAGAGCTCCTAGAGAAGGTAACTGTTATAATCTCAATCTCTCTAGTAACTCTATTTCTGAAAACTACTTTGTTGGTAACTTGGATGAAAGTTGGCTTTGGCATAAACGATTAGCTCATGTTAATATGTTTCAACTTGACAAGTTACGAGAAAAAGGATATGGTTATTGGTTTACCAAAATTACAGTTTAAAAAACGACATGATCGTGATGCATGTCAAAAGGGTAAACAAACCAAGACTTCCTTCAAATCTAAAAATGAAATTTCAACTAATAGACCTCTTCAACTACTTCATATGGATTTAGTTGGACCGGCTAGAGTAAAGAGCCTTGGTGGCAATCTTTATACTTTGGTCATAGTTGATGATTTCTCTAGATTTGCATGGACCATATTTTTATCTTCAAAAGATGAAACATTTGATCAATTTGATGTATTTGCCAAGAAGGTCCAAAACGAGAAAGGATTCTCTATTGCAGGAATTCGTACAGATCATGGTGGAAAATTTGAAAATCATGCTTTTGGAGAATTCTCGTGATAATATGGGCATTGATCACAATTTCTCAAAGCCCCAAGAACTCCTCAACAAAATGGAGTTGTTGAAAGAAAGAATAGAGTCCTCACCGAGATGGCAAGGGCCATGTTAAATGAGAATCGACTTCTCAAGTGTTCGGGTTGATGCTATGAGCACCGCATGCTATATTTCAAATCGAGCATATCTCGGAAGAAGAAGCTGAACAAAACTCCATATGAATTTGTACAAAGGAAGAAAACCCAATATAGCTCATTTGCACATCTTTGGATGCAAATGTTTCATCCACAACAATGGTAAGGACAACTTGGGTAAGTTTGATTCCAAGTCGGATGAAGGTATATTTTTGGGTTATTCAAACAGAAGTAAAGCTTATAGAGTCTTTAACACTAGAACACGTATTGTTGAAGAATCTATGCATGTTGTATTCTCGTGAAACCAATCTAGACAAATCCTTGGATGATGATGATGATGTTTCTCCTATTTCAAATCAACGGTTTCAAACACTTCGTACTTTAACAAATTCTGAAAAATCTTTGGAAAAGGAAGCTGAATTTGAAAATCATTGTGAAAATGTTTGTGAAAACACTGATCAACACCAACCTAAATCATGGAGATACAAGAGGAGTCATCCTCTGGATCAAGTGATAGGTGATGTTAATCAAGGAGTTAGAACCAGAAAAAGCACCTTGAATGAAGTCACATTTTCTCGCATTCATTTCGAAAATTGAACCCTCTAAGATTGATGAAGCCCTTTCGGACAATGATTGGGTTATAGCAATGCAAGAGGAGTTACATCGATTTGAAAGAAATCAAGTTTGGGATTTGGTACCTAGGCCTAAAGACCATCCAGTCATATTGGCACTAAATGGGTATTCAAGAACAAACGTGATGAATTTGCAATAATTGTTCGAAACAAAACAAGGCTAGTTGCAAAAGGATATAATCAAGAAGAAGGAATTGATTATGAAGAAACTTATGCTCCAGTAGCAAGATTGGAAGCTATAAGAGTTCTTCTAGCTTTTGCTTGTATTAAAGGATTCAAACTTTATCAAATGGATGTAAAATCTGCATTTTTAAATGGTTTTATTCAAGAGGAAGTTTATGTTGAACAACCTCCTGGTTTTCAAAATGATCATCATCCAGATCATGTTTATCGCCTCAAGAAAGCATTATATGGTCTTAAGCAAGCTCCTAGAGCTTGGTATGAGCGATTAAGCAAATTCCTTCTTGATCAAGGATTTGTTAGAGGTAAAGCAGATACAACTCTCTTCATAAAGAACAATAAACTTAATGAAATTTTAATTGTTCAAATATATGTTGATGATATAATATTTGGTGCTTCTAACAATGCTTTGTGTGAAGAGTTTGCTAAGAACATGCAGGGAGAATTTGAGATGTCCATGATGGGAGAACTCAACTATTTCCTTGGTCTCGCAAATTAAGCAAAAGAAAGATGGAATTTTTATTTCCCGGACCAAGTATCTCAATGATCTCTTAAAGAAATTTGGGATGAATGAATGCAATGGAGCCGATACTCCAATGAGTTCAACCACTTGCGCCTTTGATATCGATGAAGAAGGCAAGGACTTCAACATTACAAAGTATAGAGGAATGATTGGATCATTACTCTATCTCACAAAGAAGCCGTCCCGACATCCAATTCAGTATGGGGATGTGTGCAAGATTTCAATCTGCTCCCAAGGAGTCACATGCCGAGAATGTGAAAAGAATATTCAGATATCTTCCGACACAAAGACTCTTGGTCTATGGTTTCCCAAAGGTCAACCGAACATTTGGTGGCATATTCGATTCAGATCATGCTTTGGATATAAGACGGATAGAAAGAGCACAAGTGGTCAATGTGAATTTCTTGGTGGTTCACTTGTTTCATGGTTTAGCAAGAAGCAAACAAGTGTTCTTTGTATCCTCTCGAAGCTGAATATGTGGCTGCATCCGATTCTTTGTGCTCAAGTCCTTTGGCTCAAGCAACAAGTTTCTGACTTGGGAATCAATTTAAAGGAGATCCCAATTTTATGTGACAACACAAGCACAATAAGCTTGGCCAAGAATCCAGTTCAACATACTCGAACCAAGCATATTGATGTGAGACATCATTTCATAAGGGATCATGTTTAGAAGAAAGATGTCAAGGTCATATTCATCCCAACACATCTCCAACTTGCTGACATCTTCACAAAGCCATTAGCAAAGGAACAATTTGTGTTCATAAGAAGAGAATTGGGAATGGTAAATCCCAATGAGTTGTAAGTAGCTCCTACTTAAATGTTAGTTATGTGTTTTATGATTACAATTTACTAACTTAAGCATCGGAGTATCTAGATGTGTTTTATGCGGGGCATTTATAATGTTAAAAACTCGACATGTTCTTTGAAGTTTGTCAAGAGAAGCAAACTCGAGCTTAGCAATGTAAGCTCGAGCTCGAGGGAGTCGAGAGAAAATAAAATTTTGGAGAAACCCAAACTCAAGCTTATAAGTGAGTGAACTCGAGCTTGCGAGAGGAATTTCAAGAGTTTTCATATACACTCTTGAAGTCCAGTTAGTACAAGTTTATGCAAACTCGAGCTTAGCTTCCTAAACTCGAGCTTGCCGCGCACTTTATATATTTAAAACCCGACTGTTCCTCTTCACTTCACTCAACTCTCGAGCTTGCTCCTATTCACTCTCAAAATTCTCTCATCTTCTTCGTCAAAACCCAAAGCGAAAATGGCCCCGTAACACTCGTCCGTCAATGTCTCGCATTCTCAATCCATTCAAAACCCCGAACGCCCTAGTAGATCAAAAATGCTGCCTAAAAGATTTAATGTTGGGATAGATACCCACATTCCCGGAGTAACAAAGAACCCATTCGACTCCTCCATCAAGACCAAAAGGAATCGAAATTAGAGACAAACCAGAGGCTCCCAAGAAACGACCAAATCCGAAGAAGCAACCAAAGAAAGGGAAAGGCAAAATTCCGAGGCGATCGCAACCTACAAGTCCAAACGAAGCAAGAAGGCAACCTCTCGGGACTGGTCAAGCAAGCACACAAGTTCCCTCGAGTCTCAAAGCAACAAGAGGATCCTACTCCTCGTGTATCCAAGGAAACTCCCGCACTATATGATATTTACAATCACTTTACTATACCCGAAGGATTCTCTAGTGATCCTATTCGTTTGGAAGGAGACAATGCTATTAATTTTAAAGAAAAATTCGGTTCCAAAGTTTTCTGTCCCATCGTCTCTGTAGACCTTGCTGCACTTAAGAGAGACTACAATTTGGATCTCTTTCCATGGCTGAAACAATTTGAAAATCTGATTTCTATAAGTGTTTCTTACAGCCCCACTCTTGTCAAGGTATTCTACCATGGCATGTCCTACAATAACTTGCTAGACAGTGATGGAAATTTAGTTGAGGAAAGGGTTACCACAACCATTAGAAACAAACAAATAACCATTACCCCTTCCTATCTAAATTCAATTATGCAAATCTCCAATCCTCCACCTGTAGCTTCATTAAACTATACTGATAGGCAAATCTATGAACTGCTAAGACCCAATGAGCCTATTCCAGAGGGGTTAAACATTCTAAATTTTGAACCTGGATCAATGAACTCTACATTCGAGCCATCTCGGTACATCTACACAACGAAATCTTGTGCAAAAAGGAGGAAGTTTCACCCATTTTGCAAAGAAGGATTATCCTGTCTTTTCTTCTATCATTAACCAAGAACCTCACAATATTGGGTACTGGATTTTTCAAGAAATGGTCAGATTTCGTTTTGCTTCCAGAAAAACCTCCCGAATTCCTTTTGCAAGCCTTATCTCTGTCATCCTTTTTCATGAGAAAATTTGGTATATCCCTGCCAAAGAAAAACTAGAAAAACCTCAAGTGTTTGGAAGGCACATTTTGAACCTCATGAGAATTAATATGGATGAAGGCTCGGCCAATCAAGGGCCCCTCCTCGCCTAGACCAACCAAATCAAGAGCCACTCATTCCGAGTTCAAGAAGCTCGAGCGCACCTCCTCCTCCATCATGACCTATCCCTTCGATTTGGATGCAAGGATCAAAGAAATAGTTGACAAAGCTATTTCTCGATTTATCGAGAGGAATTGAAGCGTAAATGACAAAATTGGTCTCTCGAAGTAAATACGGGTCATAACAATCTGGTGGATACTCAAGAAGGTTTCAATATAGGCCGGAAGAGTGAAAGAAGGTCGCGTAACGAAAAAGGAAGTTAAAAACATTAGTGGTCAGCTTGGAGATCATTCAGCAAGCATCTCCACCCCGTTGGTGACTATGATGAGTCTCGTGACAAAATGGACAAAATATCGAAGAATCGGTCCATGTCTCCGCTTCGGTCTTGGTGCATCTTCCTCGCGAGGCCCAAGTTCTACTTTGCCCAAAACAGACCTCCGAACCCGCTCACCCACCGAACCAAAGAACCTCCATTGAACCCGAGGCAAACACTCTCACCAACGCCCGAGCCTCCCTCTCAATCGACAACCCTTCTACCCCAAAGAGCTCCACCCTTGTTTGTTGATGACAAAGGGGAGAAGAAAAGAAGTGAAGTGAAGAAAGAAAGAAAGCACTTTCATACTTTCATGTTTCTTTTTGTTTTTGATCATTTCATTATAGTTTTAACTTTGATTTTGTATATTTGCTTTTGAAACTCTACTTTAATGGATTGATCATTTCAGTTATATCATTGTCTGCTATTTACTTTTGAAATTCTAATATTTTGCTGAAACTGATATGATGTTTATATGTTTAAGAATTAAATTGTGATTTCAGCTGCTAAACTCTGATATCTGCTTTATCTGAATTGTTTAACTTTCTCCAATCTAAGTTTATCAAATTGAAATTTCAAAACCTTAAGTTTGCAAATATTTTTCTCTTTCTCAATGCTCAAATGATCAAATATGTTTTTGAAAAGAAACAAATGTTTACAAGTGTTGTCATCATCAAAAAGGGGGAGAATGTTAGTTCTCAGTGTGTTTTGATGATTAATAACAATTGTAAACAAGAGAGAATGTTTTGTTGTTAAAGACTTGATAAAGCTTGATGATTCCAATTGAAAAACATTCTGTCAGCTCCAAACTCGAGCTTGGGTCTCCAAACTCGAGCTTGCCCCTTACGTAAAGCAAACCAAGCTATTTTGCATTTTCTAAACTTGAGCTTGGTCCATAAACTTGAGCTTGAAGGTTTTCAAAAGTTTACTCATATTCCGAGTAAGCTCGAGCTTGCACCGTAAGCTTGAGCTTACGAAGGTTTGAGGATTTTATCAAGTTACTCAAATTGCAAACTCAAGCTTATTAGTTTTAAGCTCAAGCTTGCCTCTTCCAGAGACTTTTCTCACTAAGTTTACAAATATGTAAACTCGAGCTTGCGATTACAAGCTCGAGCTTACCTCGCGTAATCCTCTAAACTTGAGCTTATCATTTGATCGTAGAGTTTGTGAGTTTACAAAAGTTGTAAACTCGAGCCCGGCATACCAAGCTCGAGCTTGCACCAGTGCGAAAGTTTTCAAGTTTTTCCTTCAAAGAGTAAACTCAAGTTTAAGGTTGTAAACTCAAGCTTGCGCCCGACAAAAATCTTTCAAAGTTTTTAAAACCATTGCCAAACTCGAGCTTGCCCTTGCAAGCTCAAGCTTGGGTCAGATAAAGAGCAATGTCATATTTTGAGCTTAGCAAACTCAAGTTTACTCCTCTAAGCTCAAGCTTGCATTTTGTGAACTAAAATTATTTTTGACATGAATAGTGCCAAACTCGAGCTTACTCACTAATAAGCTCAAGCTTGCGTTTTTTCCACTTTGGCTCTCAAAATGATTTCAAACATGTTTCCCGACAAATGCTAAACTCGAGCTTACACACTTACAAGCTCGAGCTTGAGACTTCCGAGAGGCAAAACTCAAGTTTTTAAATGAAGACCAAACTCGAGCTTGGTATAGTAAACTCGAGCTTGGAACTTCGTAACGATGAACGCATCCGGGTGTATTTTGTTCAGTTTGATTTATGCTTTAACTTGATTCCGCAATTGGTTGTATATGTTTTATATGATTCATATCAATATTTCCTAACCAGATTTAACCAGTTTGCTTATGAGATTACAGAAGATCTAGGTTTGTTTTAAAGAAGACTTTAAGACAAACAACTTGACAACTTGCAATATTATATTATATCCTCTTCTCCAAAAGCAATGGGTTACAACCTGGATAGCAACACAACCATTCTCCAAGAAAGAAAGCTAGCATCCAAACAGTTGGACAACATTATACAACTACCTCCACTAAACATAACAGCATGGGAACACATTAATGAGGAGCCAAATTTCAAATATTCAAATCTGCAACAACCATATTTAAACAGATTTGTTCACAAATAAACTAGATTCATGGAGACACACTCACAACAGCTATATTTTCGAATTAGATCAAGTCTCAACGGATCTACAACGTTCACAAGCTTCAAACCTGTATAAATACATGAGGATTTGAAGTCCGAAAGCGAAGAGAAGACATACACGTAAAACGCACACAAGAACATCGTCTTTCACTTTTCGCTTATATTTCTCATTTGTATCTTTGATACATTGTGCTTCAGTGCTTATATTTATTCACTATTTGAGAGAGTTTATTTCTGTAAATCATTCTTTGTAATAATCTCAAAGTTGTGGGACTTTGAGGTTGGGTTATCAGATTACAACTTGTAAGGGGAAGTGTATCCTAGAGAGAGGATAACTTTCGTGTACAGAGTGTGTATCTGATTTGAGTGATAGTAGAAAAACCCGGAGAGTCTGGGGACTGGACGTAGGTCAAGAGTTAAGACCGAACCAGTATAAATCTTCTATGTCAAGCTCTTCCTCTTTAACTCCATTTACCTTGGTTAAGCATCTGTTGTGTGGGTGATCTGAAAAGAATTTTTAAAATCCCCAATTCACCCCCCATCTTGGTGATTTCCTTCACTTTCATAACCCACACAAACTGAATGTATATATAGGTGACCTAAGACCGAGTCTTAGCCACAGTACATGACCCAAGACCTAGTCTTGTCCATGACTCTATGAATCATTCTATCACATATAAGCTTACAAGATACATCAGAGTTAAATTTACTGTACGCATACGTACCTTTCACCGTGTTGTTACCAAAACGCCTGACCTTTCGAATCTGACCTCGGACTCATCGGATATCCTAACATATTACCATATCACTTAGAATAATATCCTAAGGGTTATTTTTGCCTCCTTTTACCTTTCTACCCTCTGAAGATAGGCCATTCCATTTTTACCCTTACATTTTCTAAAAAACGCAATTATGAATTTTATTGGCAAATTTTTGCAACAACTTTGAAAAATCATAATTAATTATACAAAAATCATTTGAGTGCTGAAAAATTCCTCATGACCCTTGACATGTATATTTTCAAGGGAAAATATTCCTAGAAGCTAGAACATCAAGAATCATTGCCAGTTTAATCTTTTCTCAACGCTGTCCAGTTTTAATCCAGAAAAAGGGCTTAACTTCAAAAATATATTACTCATTGTGTAGAACTCAAAATGCTTCATATTTTATATATTTGGAAAGCCCTACAGTTATAATTTATTTTTGTAAAATATCATGATTTAATGACTTCATTTGCTACATAAAATAATAGCATCAATTTTGCTGCATGCACAAGATTTACATCGACAGTTTTCCAAACTTTTATCGTAATGATCTATTGATTCTAAAAATTATTCCCTAACATGTTTTCCACTCCATTTTTCATTTTAAAGTAATGGAGACTTCCAAACATGAAAATGAATTTTTCTAACAATTTCCTAGATTAAACTACCATTTTTCAAAGAACTAAAAACTAGAGACCAAGAACTTACCCTATGTTCTTGAACTCCTTCCTCCACCTTCTATAGCTTCCATTTCACCTCCTTCTCTTCTTCACAATCATATTTTTGATTGTGTTTTGGTGTAAAGAATGAAGAGGTGGGAAGCTCGTATTTATAGGGAAAATTCAAGGGTTAAGGTGGTCTTTTACCAAGCAATCCAAAATCTCTTATTTCCTCTCATCCATGGGATTCAAAACTACTTTATGAAACTTCATCTTCACCATTAATAATAGTGCCAAAGTCCCTCCTTCTAATAGCCATTAAATATGCTTTTTCATTAGCAAAATATCCCTTGGTCCATTGCTCTTATTGGCTAGTTGAAATTGTTGACTTTTCAACTCTTATTTACAAGGTTTATTATGTCTTATCTTCCTTCCCATCATCTGCACGTTTTTTTATGAATTTTGGGGCTGATTAAGAAGCTCAATTAACTCCCTAATCAAGTGTTTAAATGCCCACTAATTACATGTGCCATTGCATAATTGTTTTGTTAGCTTAACCATGGTGATTAGTGATTATTTAGACAAGTATTATTCCATTATCTTTGGCTTAATTAGTTTCAAATATAATTAGCCCTCTTTTGATGATCTTAATTTGCCTCTAATCATCTTGAAGAATTATGCAACTGATCTCAATTAGTGCAAGCTTATTTTGCTAAGGATAATTGTTAATAGATAACAATTAAACTAAGTTTTTCCTGTAATACCTGAAAATTCCTATTTACTATAAGTATTATATTTTGGTGAATAATTAGTATAAAATGAAGGTGAATATGTGTCTCAAATTATTATAATTTATTGATTATAATTTTAGGCAAATTTCCCTTGGAATTAAATAAACAAAAGGCAAAATATAAGACTAAGATTATGGATCATAAAATGTGATATGATTAACACATAAAATAATGGTTATTTTAGGACCAAAGAAGGCAAGAAAATATTATGAAAACACTTAATTAAATTAAAGGAAATTAGCAAAAATAAATGTGCAATCTAACTTACACTAATTAAAATGCTTTGCATAATTCTTCTAATTAATTCAGGCCTAATGAATAGCCCAAATGGTCCACACGTGCGCCTAGCCTTGTGGTGAAATATGAGCCAAGTGATTTTGAGATATTATTTAAAGTGTTAGTCCTAAATCTCCATGTAATTTAGTTAACCAATGGAAAATGTAATTAAAATGCATATAAACATTTTATTTGCATGATAATTAAACCTTACTAATTAGCTTTGAAAAGTCAAAAATTGCAACTAGCCAATGGAAAAAATCAAGGAAATAACCTTAATCCTCATGAAATTAAATCAACCAATTAGAGACTTAAGCTATTGATTTGCATGGTAAATGAATTAATCACTCAACTACCCCAAAAGTCAACAAAAGGGGCGCATGGGTTATGGAATGAATCTGATGGAATTTATCAATCGAATAAACAATGTAATTGGCAAATTAAAAACACATTAAATGGCTATGAGAGGAGAGGCATGTCGGCATGCATTTGAATGGGGGAGATGAAGTTTCATAAAGCTCTTTTTGATCTAATGGATAGGGTAAAAATTGAGGCATAAATAATTACCATAGTTGTCATAGAGCTTTTTGTTTGTTCTCTATGTGTTTTGATTATTACTGACAATTGTAAACTCAAGTGAAGTTTGTCTTTGGTAAGTTGAAAAACTTACTGTCAAAGACAAACTCAAGTTTTGTAAGTAAAACTTGAGTTTGCAATTGACAGAGAGTGGCTCAATTTTAATGAGATTAGAAAACTCCAGTTTGCATAGGCAAACTCGAGTTTGTAACATATAGAGAGCACTCCAAGTTTTTCACATTAAGACAAACTCGAGTTTGTTAGCTCTCAATGTTTTGATGATAACAAGACTTGAAATCATTTAAGGTTTTGAATCATGTTTAATCCTATGCATTCATGAGTACTCGAGAATTATATTGTAATACTCGAGTATGGTTGGCCTAAGATATTTGCTTAAGTGTTTCAGGAATCAATACTTGAGTATTGGTAAGATATACTCGAGTATTGGTTTGACAGATGAAGTATTGCATACTGGTCTTGATATGCTACTCGAGTATGGTTTGTCTTGATATGCTACTCAAGTATGATTTGTGGATACTTGAGTATTGACTAGCCAGAACAACCATTGCAGATTGCTCTGGTATGATACTCGAGTATTGGTTTTTGAATACTCGAGTATGTGACTTCATCGCCAACATTGATCTTCACATATCAGAGCAATTCTCGAGTATAAGGTAAGTGATACCCGAGTATGGGTAAGGTGTTTCTCGAGTATGCTTAGTTCCAATATGATACTTGCTCTCGGGATGTCTAATATTCGAGTACGAAACATGTGATACTCGAGTATGTGCATGATACTCGAGTATGTTGAATTGAATTCCCAAGTATGACCTGCTAATGTGTTTCATTCAGTTTATTTCTTTAAGAGAAGTACAGGTAATACTCGAGTATTGAGATTGGATACTCAAGTATAGTTAAGATCAAAGACTCCGGTATATCTGAACCACAGAGCTACTTAAGTATATAAGTATGGCTAATCGAGTATGATATATCAGCAAACACAAATCATTTGTAACTTCATTCGAATGATTTGACTACTTGTTTATATCTTCCTATACATCATTCAATATTATTTGTGATATCATTAATCATCTTCTTGAGTGACTTTTAGATGTTTAACCTATGTTTGAATTTTGATGAGTTGTCAAGCATCGAAAGTTTTGTGAAACAGAGACAACGCGTTGAACCCAATTAAGGCTAGCTGATTCTGCCGAAATAGGCGCGGATGGTTGAATGCTCTCAACAAACATATTCAAACATTAAAACGAACAAAATCAACTCCTGCAATAGTCTTCAATCTTCAACTAATGTAAATACTCAAAGGATTGAATTCATCAAACACGAACCAACACATACACAGACAAAGCACTCAAAGTGATCAATTTCTATTCTGTTTATATCTTTGGATACTATTGAGCGTCAGTGTCGATTATTCATCTACTATGTGAGAGAGCTTTACAATTTGTTTCACATTCGTTCAAATCTCAAGATAGTGGTATCTTGAGTGTGGGTGTACGATTACAACTTGTAAGGGGGAGTGATTCCTAGGGAGAAAGGATCATCCTGAGTTATAGAGTGTATAATTGTATTTGTGAGTTAGTAAAAAATCCCGGAGTGTCTGGGTACTGGACGTAGGTCAAGGAGTTGGACCGAACCAGTATAATTCTTCTGTGTCATTTCTCTTTACTTCTTTACTGCTTTCATTATTGATCCATCATACCGAGAAATAATTACTTGAGATCACTTATTCACCCCCTCTCTAGGTGATTTTCCACCTTCAGAGTTTGGATTTATAAACTCAAGTGTGAACCATACCGAGACTCTTCAAAAGTTAACAAAACTACAGTTTGCGAGAGTAAACTCGAGTTTTGGACATACAGAGAGCTCCCAAAGTTTTGAACCTTAGCAAACTCCAGTTTGCGCCAAATGAAGAGTTTTGTCAAGTCTTGTGAACTTGACCAAACTCGAGTTAATATTTTTAAAACTCAAGTTTGGGCTTGGCCAAGAGTCTTAAAGCTTTTCATCCTGAGCAAACTCCAGTTTGTCATCACAAACTCCAGTTTGCATTTGGCCAAGGTTTTTCTTGTTAGTTCTCTATGTGTTTTGATGATGTCTAACAATTGTAATATCTAATGAATCAAATTGCAAAGTTTAAGTTCTAACAAACTATATCGATATCTTTGGAAAATGATTTTGATATTTAGTAACTCAAGTTATTTTTCGCAACTCAAGTTATAGGATTCAGAAAATCAAATTTTACAAAGTCAATAACTCGAGTTGTCACTTAACAACTCAAGTTATGAGTTGTACTTCAGTTCCCAAAAGCTCCATCGCGATATCATAATTTGGGTATCTGATATAACTCGAGTTACAAGTAAAAAGTCGAGTTATAAAATTGCCAAAGACTTTGTCCGTTTTATGCATTAGAAAAACTCAAGTTATAGAGTATAACTCGAGTTACCTAACTCAAGTTATTTTCATAACTCAAGTTGTATTATTTGCGAAAGTTTTATGAAAGATTGAATTCTAAAAGAACTCAATTTATATAGTATAACTCGAGTTTTAAAACTCTAGTTATTCTTCATAACTCAAGTTATTTTATTCACAAATATTTCTATAAAATCTGAACACTAAAGGAACTCGAGTTATAGGATAAAACTCAAGTTATCTTTCACAACTCAAGTTCTGTTCGTGGTTCAAGTATTTTCAAAACATGATATAACTCGAGTTATTAAATGTAACTCGAGTTTCCTGTATCAGAATTTGAATTCAACGACTTCGTAATCTGAAACTCCCTGATTAAAGCTTAGGTACTTGATATTATTGATTGTTATTATTTCTAACCAAGTTTAATCAGTTTGCTAGTTTGTTTTAGACATGATTAACAAGCTTTAAGTTTCTAATTTGCATAAAGTAAATTCTTGTCAGAAGCATTAAATGCTAAACCAGAAACCAAAGCACGAAAGTGGAAATCGACTTTTGAGCAAGTGAAAAGCAATCCGACCATTTCCAAGACAGCATTCTGACTGAGTCACAACAGACAATTTGAATAAATAATGTCAATGGAGAATAACGGATGAACGTCGGAAGCATACGAAGAATCAAAGCTACGTAATCTCAACGGATATATTCATTACTCACAACGGCTCTTTAAGCTCTTCTCAACGGTCATCAATGCCATCAACTATATATATAGGAGAAGCATTCAATGTTCCAATCAGCGAAACTCTGCACATTCAATTAGCCATTAAGAGCTTTTACAGTTTCTACACACAGAGATAATATCTTTGGATATATTAAGCTTCGGTGATTATTATTCTGCTCTTTTAGAGAGTTTTCATTGATTATCCTTTATTGTAAGAATCTCAAAGTATTGGGACTTTGAGATTGGGACATTTGATTACAACTTGTAAGGGGGAGTAAGTTCTAGTGAGAGAATTACTCTTGAGTACAGAGTGTGTAATCAATTGTGATAGTGAAAAACCCAGAGAGTCTGGGAACTGGACGTAGGTCAAGGAGTTAGACCAAACCAGTATAAATCTTTGTGTCTTGTTCTTCTTCTCTACTCTCTGCTCATCTCTGTTTTTGTAACTCAAAACAGAGTCTTTGGAAAAAGTTTTTAAAATCCCCAATTCACCCCCTCTTGGTGATTAAGCTCTACTTTTATTTGGTATCAGAGCTAGGTTCTCTCTGAAGAGATTAACATCTTGAGAAGGGTCACTATGGAAGGTATTCTACCTGATGGAGCTTCGATCAACCGACCACAGGGATTCACTGGAGAGCACTACTCATTCTGGAAAAGCAAATTCAAAGTTTTGTAATGGCTTCTGAGTATGGTCTCTGGAGAGTATTTGAAAGAGGAGATTATGTTCCATCAACTACTGAAGATGGAGTAAGAACTCCAAAGCTCGAAGAAGAATATGATGAGAATGACAAGAAGCTGGTCGTTCTTAACAACAAGGCTATTCTCATGCTTCTGAGTGCCTTAAGTCAGAGTGAATACTTTCAAGTATGCTCTAAAACTTCTGCTAAAGCAATGTGGGACGCATTGGAGCTGGCTCACGAAGGAACCACTGGAGTCAAGGAAAATAGAGTTAACAATTTTATGAATGAGTACGATCTTCTTCGTATGAAGTCAAGAGAATCAATTAGTGAGTTCCGTCTTAGATTCACTCATATGATCAACCAACTTGCAGCATTGGGAAAAATCTATGATGAACCAGTTCAAGTCAGAAAAATCTTGAACATTCTCAGCAAGGAATGGGAGGCCAAGGTCACTGCCATTGAAGAAGCTCATGGCGCATCAATGGAATCTGTAGCAGCTTTGTTTGGTAGCTTATCAGAATATGAAGGCAAGATCAAGTTCAGAAAGGGACTTGATGAAATCCATAGTAAGAACAAAGGCATAGCTCTTAAGTCTATCAAAGAAGCTAAAGATACAGATGATGAAGATGAAGAAGAAGGCGAAGAAAAAGAACTTGGGATGATCGTTCGAAGATTCAAAAGATTCTACCGAAAGGATCAAGGGTACAAGAAATTTCACAAAGGTAGCTCCAGCACTGAGACAAAGAAGCCAATCATCTGCTATGAGTGCGAGAAGCCTGGCCACATCAAGTCTGAGTGTCCCCAGCTGAACAACAAGGACAAAGAAAAGAAGAAGTTCAACCAATTCAAAAAGAAAGCCTATGTCTCAGCTATTTGGGGAGATAGCTCATCTGATGAAGATGAAGCTGATGAGGAAGACAAAGCAAATATCTGTTTAGTTGCTGAAGAACAAGAGCAACATGACAACAATGATGAGGTATACGATTCAAAACCATCTTATGATGAATTGTTTGTTGAGTACATAGTTGTTCAAACAGAATTTGAAAAACTTGCGGAAAAATATATTGTCTTGAAAAAGAAAAATGTTAATCTTGAACTGCAAGTTGAAAAGTTTTCCCATTCTGAAAATGTTGTTTGTGAAGATTGCATTGATTTAAAGAAAAAGAATTTACATCTCACAAAGGCACTTGAGAAGTTCACTAGAGGCAGTGAAATGCTCAATGTCATTTTAAAACAACAAAGGTTTACATATGACAGATCGGGAATCGGTTACAAACCTGATTTTGATAAAAAGAAATTTGGTGAAAAATCTTCCATGAACTATTTTAGAAAATCAGTTCATTCATCAAATCCTTTTGCACATTGCAATTATTGTAATCGAAAGGGTCATACTACCTCTTTATATTTTCATAAAAAGGAGAGAAAGAGTAAACCCATGGGAAGTTATCAATGGGTGCCAAAGGGATCTTACAAGATTCCTAAGACACAAACTAACCCCAAAGGACCTAGGAAAAGATGGGTACCTAAGACCTGATCTGCTGTGTCTTGTAGGTTTGTCTAAGAGCATCAAAATCCAACAAATGGTACATTGATAGTGGATGCTCTAGGCATATGACGGGAGACCAATCCAAGTTTGCCTCAATCAAGCCCAAGGATAGTGGCAAGGTGACCTTTGGTAGAAACCAATCTGGAAAGATTGCTGGAATTGGTGAAATTGGCAACATTGAAGGACCACACATCAAAGATGTCTACCTCGTAGAAGGACTTTGTCACAATCTCCTCAGTGTAAGTCAAAGCACTGATAAAGGTAACTTGGTTATCTTTGATTCTGAGGAGTGCTTGATTGTGAATAAGGATATTCTCCCTTTGGAAAATGTAAAGTTAAAAGCTTTATTTAGAGCTCCTAGAGAAGGAAATTGTTACTCACTTAATTTCTCTAGTAATGGCTCTATTTCTAAAAATTGTTTTGTTAGTAATTTGGATGAGAGTTGCCTATGACACAAGCGACTAGCTCATGTCAATATGATCCAACTTGACAGATTATTTAAAAAGGATTTGGTTATTGGTATTCCAAAACTTCGTTTTAAAAACGACATGATTTGTGATGCATGTCAAAAAGGAAAACAAACCAAATCTTCTTTCAAATCGAAAAATGAAGTTTCAACTAATAGACCACTCCAACTACTTTATATGGATCTAGTTGGACTAGCTAGAGTAAAAAGCCTTGGTGGCAATATTTATACCTTGGTCATAGTTGATGATTTTTCTCGATTTTCTTGGACTATTTTCTTATCATCGAAAGATGAAACATTTGATCAATTTGTCTGTTTTGCCAAGAAGGTCCAAAACGAGAAAGGGTTATCAATTTCAGGCATTCAAACTGATGATGGAGGAGAATTCGAAAACCATGCATTTGCTGAGTTCTGTGATAACATGGGAATTTATCACAACTTCTCTGCCCCGAGGACCCCTCAACAAAATGGAGTTGTGGAGAAAAAGAACCGAGTCCTCACCGAGATGGCAAGGGCTATGCTAAATGAGAACAACACCTCTCAAGTGTTTTGGGCTGATGCAATGAGCACCACTTGCTACATCTCTAATCGGGCTTACCTCCGGAAGAAGTTGAACAAGACTCCCTATGAGTTGTACAAAGGAAGAAAGCCAAATCTGGGACATCTGTATGTGTTTGGATGTAAGTGTTTCATCCACAACAATGGTAAGGATAACTTGGGAAAATTCAACCCTAAGGCAGATGAAGGTATATTTTTAGGCTATTCAAATAGGAGTAAAGCCTATAGAGTCTTTAATACTCGTACTCGCATTGTTGAAGAGTCTATACATGTTGTTTTCTGTGAATCCAAAACTGATAAATCCTTGGATGATGAAGAGGAAAATATTTTCAAAAACCAATTGTTTTCGAAAACTACTCCTGCATCTATTGAAAATCCTGAAAATGTTTTTGAGGCTGATCCCCAAAACAATCTTGAAAATCCTGATCAGTCTCAGCCTAGAGCTTGGAAGTTCATAAGGAATCACCCTTTGGACCAAGTAATAGGTGATGTAAATCAAGGAGTAAGAACCAGAAACAACACTTTCAATGAAGTAACGTTTTCTACATTTATATCTCATATTGAACCTTCTAAGATAGATGAAGCCCTTTCAGACAATGATTGGATGATAGCTATGCAAGATGAGTTACATCAATTTGATAGGAATCAAGTTTGGGATTTGGTACTTAGGGCCAAAGACCATCCGGTCATTGGCACCAAATGGGTATTCAAGAACAAACGAGATGAATCAGCAATCATTGTCCGTAACAAGGCAAGATTGGTTGCTAAAGGCTATAATCAAGAAGAATGAATTGATTATGAAGAAACTTATGCTCCAGTGGCAAGATTGGAAGCCATAAGAGTTCTTCTAGCCTTTGCTTGTGTCAAAGGATTCAAGCTATATCAAATGGATGTAAAAAGTTCTTTTCTAAATGGTTTTATTCAATAAGAAGTTTATGTAGAACAACCTCCTGGTTTTAAAAATGAACATCATCCAGATCATGTATATCGTCTAAAAAAAGCCCTATATGGTCTTAAACAAGCTCCTAGAGCTTGGTATGAGCGATTAAGAAAATTCCTTCTTGATCAAGGTTTTATTAGAGGAAAAGCAGATTCAACTCTCTTCATAAAAAGTAATAAGCTTGGTGAAATTTTAATTGTTCATATATATGTTGATGACATTATATTTGGTGCTTCTAATGATGCTTTGTGTGAAGATTTTGCTAAGAACATGCAGGGAGAATTTGAGATGTCCATGATGGGAGAGCTCAACTATTTCCTTGGTCTCCAAATCAAGAAAAGAAAAGATGAAATCTTTATATCTCAGACCAAGTATCTCAATGATCTACTGAAGAAGTTTGGGATGGACCAATGCAATGGAGCTGACACTCCAAGGAGCTCAACCACTTCTTTGGATGCTGATGAAGAGGGCAAGGACTTCAACATAACAAAATATAGAGGAATGATTGGAACATTGCTCTATCTTACTGCAAGCCGCCCTGACATCCAATTCAGTGTGGGAATGTGTGCAAGGTTTCAATCTGCTCCCAAGGAGTCTCATGCTAAAAATGTGAAGAGGATCTTTTGATACCTTGCTGACACGAAGACACTTGGATTGTGGTTTCCCAAAGGTCAACCTGAACATTTGGTGGCATATTTAGATTCCGACCATGCTGGATACAAGACTGATAGAAAGAGCACAAGTGGCCAATGTGAATTCTTTGGTGGCTCACTTGTATCCTGGTTCAGCAAGAAGCAAACCAGTGTGGCTGTATCCTCTACTGAAGCTGAATATGTAGCTGCCTCAAGTTGTTGTGCTCAAGTTTTATGGCTCAAACATCAACTATCTGACTTGGGTATCAGCTTGAAGGAGATCCCAATATTGTGTGACAACACTAGTACAATAAGCTTGGCGAAGAATCCAGTTCAACATACTCAGACCAAGCACATTGATGTAAGACATCACTTCATAAGGGATCATGTTCAGAGGAAGGATGTCAAAGTGATATTCATCCCAACTCATCTGCAACTTGCTGATATTTTCACCAAACCTCTGGCTAAAGAGCAGTTCATGTTTATAAGGAGAGAATTGGGAATGGTAAATCCCAATGAACTGTATGTTAATTCTTTCCAAACAATGTTAGTTATATGTTTTTGATGATTTAAAGTTACTAACTTAAGCTTCAGAGTGTCTACATAGTATTTTTGCAGGAGTACGCAATTGTGGTACTGATACTTGACAAAACTCTTCTGCAATTTTGCTTCTGTCAAAGACATGCATACTGATATAACTCGAGTTATTTTTTCAACCAACTCGAGTTATCAAAGTCACAGAAGCAAACATAATCGTAAAGCTCAGAAATAACTCGAGTTTTTGGAGGCCACTCGAGTTACAAAACTCGAGTTATCAATAAAAACTCGAGTCCCAGGTATGTCATTCATCACTCAGTGTTAATTTTCTTAAGTTACAACTCGAGTTACTCATTAAAAAACTCGAGTTGCTATGCTGCTATATATATCTGTCGAATCTGGACCATTTATTTCTCACGACTCTCAAACCCTAACCCGAGTTCCTTCGTCTTCTTTCATCGTCTTCTCTGGTTCTCGATCTCTAAATCCTCGACAATGGCCCCAAAATCTTCCAAAAATCCGAAAAATTAGAAGGAATCCTCATCTGACTACGATCCAACAGCATCCTCATCTCCTCCACCTGCCTTGTCGCGACCCAAAAGGAAGAGAAAACCTTCGGTTAAGGTTTCTGAAGTACCTACTGAGAAACCCAAAAGCTCTGAATCGAAGAACCTCCTGAAGTTCCTATTCGAAAGGAGATCGACCCAGAAGCTGCAACTCGTCGAGACAAGGAACCAATAGTTGCTCCACACAAGAAGAAGAAGAAAGTTGTGATCACTGCTGCTCAGGGGTCCAAAGTTCAAGCTAGCTCAACAGTAGGAGTTTCTGTCTCGAAGGCTCTAGGTGGCTCTGGTCAGGGTGGTTCTGTCCCTAAGGTATCCAAACCTTTAACCTATGTTTTGAATCCACCAAATTTGGTTAAGCCCCCAAGTCATGAGTTTATCTGCAACCCAACTCCTATGTCTGATGCACAATTGTATGATTTCAAAGAAAAGTATTTTTCTCGTGGCTTTTGTCCCACAGTGTACGTGGACTTGGTTAAACTAAAGAAGCAGTGCAATCTTGACTTATCTCCTTGGTTAGACCAATTTAGAAATCTCCTGGCTATCAACACTGTTTATTCTCCTTCTTTTGTCAAACATTTTTATTATAACATGTCTATGGCCAATGTAGTCGATAAGAAGGGAAAAATCATTGAATACAAGTGCATTACTTCTGTTAGGGGCAAATCAATCACCATTTCTGATGATATCATCAATTCCCTATTGTTTATTGAAAATCCCCCACCTGTGCCTCATATTAGTTATGATACATAAATTTTTTTTCAAGATTCTCAGGCTTGGTAAAACATATGAAGGGGAACTCAATTTTTCTCCTGTTGAAATGTCTCCCATTCATAGGGTCTTGTGGTACATATATTCTAGGAATCTGGTCAAAAAGAGTAAAAACTTTACTCATTTTAATGCCACAGACTATGCTCTTTTTGCATCATTGGTAGACAAAGTTCCTTTCAATATAGGACATTTGGTCTACCAAGAGATGAAGAGATTCAGATTCGTGTCATCAAGCCCTAAGTCCACCATTCCTTTTCCTAACTTGGTGTCTCTCATCCTCTACACCAACAAAATTTGGTATCTTGATCTCCACGAAAAAAGTGTCAAACCTAGAATGTTTGGTCAAACTCACTTGAACTACATGAATCTCTCTTCCAAGAAGGGTCAGGCCAATCTAGAGCACCCTCCAGATCTAGAGCATCCATCTCCAGACCAATTAAAGCTCAATCATCTCCTGCACCATCTCAGTCTCAGCCTGCACCTTAAACATCAAGCCTCAATACTGAGATCAAGAGCATTGTGCTTATGGCTATGCAAGAGACATTTGGCACACTTCAGACCACTCTAACAGCACAATATTATGATTTATCTGATAAATTGGAATCAGAGGTTGGCAAGTTGGTGGAATAAATCATCTAGTGTTTCCATTTCTAGGAATGAATAGATTGATTCCATGGATGAGAGGTTGGAGAATGTAGAAGGTCATTTTAGTGATCTTGATCAGAGATTCGAGAGTATGCATCTTCTGTATCAAACATTGGACTCCAAGTTCTCCAAGATACTGAAGGCTGAAGATTCTGGTCCCTCAGGGTTTGTTCCAACTCCCAAGCACTCTCCCATACTTTCACCTACTCACTCTCTTATTCCTTCTCCAAACCATTTCTCCATTCCCTCTCCTCCTCATCAGTTTCCACCTAAATCCTCTCCACCTCAGCCTGCCACCACTCCTATTCTGCCTTCCCCTCACATGTCTCCCCAGCCTCCTGAAACCACTCCCATTCTTCCCACTCCTCCTCTTTATGCTCCTTTTATCTCATCTGCTCTACCTACTGTGGTTCTCCCTACACCTCAAAACTCCTCTATCCCATCCTCCTCTGGAGACACCGCAGACCTATTTGATGAGCATTCCTCTGGTGCTTCCATTTCCCCACCTCACTCTCCTAAAACTTCCTCACCACTAGCTCTCACTTCTCCACCTGCACCACCTTCCTTATCCTTCACCCTTTACTCACCATTGCCTATTCTTCAGGCTCTGTGTGCTTCCCTGGCCTCTGATCTTCCCATTTTGCCTGATAACAAAGGGGGAGAGAAAGTGAAGAAATGAAGTTTGCAGCTGCAATGTGTTTTGTGTGTTTCAGTTTATGTATTTTGCAAGTATGCAAGTAGCTAGTTCGTCTTTGTGTTTATGAGGTTATTTTGACAAACTCTTAAGTATTTTGATAGTCACTGTCAATGAATGCAAATGACTGTGTTTCTGATATAGTTCTGCTTTCTGAAAATAGCTTGTCTGCAAATTCATTTTCATCAAATATTTACAAGTGTTGTCATCATCAAAAAGGGGGAGAATGTTCTCTATGTGTTTTGATGATGTCTAACAATTGTAATATCTAATGAGTCAAATTGCAAAGTTTAAGTTCTAACAAACTATATCAGATATCTTTGGAAAATGATTTTAATATTTAGTAACTCAAGTTATTTTCTGCAACTCAAGTTATAGGATTCAGAAAATCAAATTTCACAAAGTCAATAACTCGAGTTGTCACTTAACAACTCAAGTTATGAGTTGTACTTCAGTTCCCAAAAGCTCCATCGCGATATCATAATTTGGGTATATGATATAACTCGAGTTACAAGTAAAAACTCGAGTTATAAAATTGCCAAAGACTTTGTCCGTTTTTAGCATTAGAAAAACTCAAGTTATAGAGTATAACTCGAGTTACCTAACTCAAGTTATTTTCATAACTCAAGTTGTATTATTTGCGAAAGTTTTATGAAAGATTGAATTCTAAAAGAACTCAAGTTATATAGTATAACTCGAGTTTTAAAACTCTAGTTATTCTTCATAACTCAAGTTATTTTATTCACAAATATTTCTATAAAATCTGAACACTAAAGGAACTCGAGTTATAGGATGAAACTCAAGTTATCTTTCACAACTCAAGTTCTGTTCGTGGTTCAAGTATTTTCAAAACATGATATAACTCGAGTTATTAAATGTAACTCGAGAATTTGAATTCAACGACTTCGTAATCTGAAACTCCATGATTAAAGCTTAGGTACTTGATATTATTGATTGTTATTATTTCTAACCAAGTTTAATCAGTTTGCTAGTTTGTTTTAGACATGATTAACAAGCTTTAAGTTTCTAATTTGCATAAAGGAAATTCTTGTCAGAAGCATTAAATGCTAAACCAGAAACCAAAGCACGAAAGTGGAAATCGACTTCTGAGCAAGTGAAAAGCAATCTGACCATTTCCAAGATAGCATTCTGACTGAGTCACAACAGACAATTTGAATAAAGAATGTCAATGGAGAATAACGGACGAATGTCGGAAGCATACGAAGAATCAGAGCTACGTAATCTCAACGGATATATTCATTACTCACAACGGCTCTTTAAGCTCTTCTCAACGGTCATCAATGCCATCAACTATATATATAGGAGAAGCATTCAATGTTCCAATCACCAAAACTCTACGCATTCAATTAGCCATTAAGAGCATTTACAGTTTCTACACACAGAGATAATATCTTTGGATATATTAAGCTTCAGTGATTATTATTTTGCTCTTTTAGAGAGTTTTCATTGATTATCCTTTATTGTAAGAATCTCAAAGTATTGGGACTTTGAGATTGGGACATTTGATTACAACTTGTAAGGGGAGTAAGTTCTAGTGAGAGAATTACTCTTGAGTACAGAGTGTGTAATCAATTGTGATAGTGAAAAACCCAGAGAGTCTGGGGACTGGACGTAGGTCAAGGAGTTAGACCGAACCAGTATAAATCTTTGTGTCTTGTTCTTCTTCTATACTCTCTGCTCATCTCTGTTTTTGTAACTCAAAACATAGTCTCTAGAAAAAGTTTTTAAAATCCCCAATTCACCCTCCTCTTGGTGATTAAGCTCTACTTTCATTTCTAAGTTTTCCAAACTCTTGGGAAAACTCGAGTTTGTGTTTATAAACTCGAGTTTGGATCTAACAGAAAGTTTTCATGTTTTACCCACTTTGAGAAAACTCCAGTTTATTTTGAAAACTCCAGTTTTCCCTTGGAAAATATTTTCAAAGGTTTTCAAAATTAAAAGGAAACTCGAGTTTGTGCCAAGCAAAGAACTTTGCTCTTTTCAGTGATTTTGAAAACTCCAGTTTTGAGCTTTTGGAATTAAACATGTTTTCACTTTAAAAGTCTAAAACTCGAGTTAGTCACTAATGAACTTGAGTTTGGCTCTTTGCTCAAAATGGACTTCGAAAACTCAATTCACGACAATCTTCTCTGGAAGAAGGAAACTCGAGTTAGTATTTAGAAACTCGAGTTTGCCCTCTGAAGCAAAGTTACAAACTCCAGTTTGGATGAACAAACTCGAGTTTGTGTCGCTGAGTTTGAAAATCAAATTGCACGAATTTGTGAAATCTTCATGTTTGATCTTAATATTTTTTATCATCACTCATCACTATTCCTAACGATGTTTAATCAGTTTGTTAGTGAGTTTCAAATGATTTAGAGGATGTTAAATGAAGATTTGAACAAAAGCAAAAAGTGACGTAAGCTCATTAAATGCAATGTTCATAAAGCTTGCACCCTTTTGGACAATCATTCTACACATGTTGCAAAGGGATTAATGTTTACTTTCCTCATCTAGTAGCTGCTCCTCCAATGGATTAATATTCAAGAAGTCAACCACGAACTTCTGTGCAACTGGATTAACCAAAGAGTAGAGAGTGAAGAATGTAAATGGAGCAAATCACCAAGATGGGGGGTGAATTGGGGATTTAAAAATTCTTTTCTAATTACTCTGTTTTTGAACACTAAAACAGAGTAGTGCAGAGTATGAGAAGAAGAAGCAAGACATAAGGAATTTATACTTGTTCGGTCTAACCTCTTGACCTACGTCCAGTCCCTAGACACTCTAGGATTTCACTAACTCAAATGATTACACACTATGTAACTCTTAGAGTAATTCTCTCACTAGAACTTATTCCCCTTACAAGTTGTAATCAAACATCCCAATCTCCAAGTCCCATGACCTGAGATTCTTACAATGAATGATTTTCAATAAATGAACTCTCTCTAAGAGTGGATAAGAATAACCATTGAAGTATAGATGTATCAAAAGATACTTTACAGTAGAAAACTCAAAGAGTAGTTGGAAACTTGAATGATTTTCATTTTCTGCAGATTGGTTGTTTAGAAGAATTGAATGCAACTCTATTTATATGAAGAGAGCATTAAATGACCGTTGTAATCTTCAATGTGACCGTTGCCAGCATTAAAGAAGGATTAGGCTAAGCTTTGGTCTTCTTCTCTGATCGAACCATATTTTTATATGATTTTTCATAATTAAATTGGGATTTTTATTGTATTTTCTTGGACATTATTGCATGATTAAACACTAACTTGAGTTAGGGACATTTGTATTGAATTAAGTGAAATTAGGGGCAAAATAGTCATAATTTAGTATTTATTCATGCAAATGATTTCTTGGACTTTTAATGCTACATTGTGTTTAATCTTGCATTACAGGTGTTTTGGAAGAAAATTGAAGAATGTGGAAAAATGTCAATTGGGTCGAAATTAATATTTTTGAGGAATGGAGAAAATTACAAGAAAGGCCCAAAAAATTCTTGGAAATTGCAAATTAAAGAAGAAAAGGGGCCAGAGGAAAATTACAGAAAATGACCCAGATGTTTTAGAAATCTCAGTTCTGCCTCAAATATATTTTGAAAATTCACACTTGAGTCCTTCTGCAAAAACTTTTTATTCTTGCACTTAAGTCCCTTGGTCAAAACTCACGTTTTGACCAATGGAGTTATTAGGTTTAGCTGAGGGGAATTAGAAAACCCGACATGGAGACCCTACAAAATTAATAAAGGAGGAGGTGCGCCGCGAGAAGAAAAACTCTTGGAACGTTGGATATATCATCGTCTGGACGACGACTTGAAGGATTCGGACATCAACGCGCACGCAGACCTTCGACTTCGTTCCTTCCTCTTTCCACCTCTGTCGCTGGCGACCTCTCTTTCTCCTCCATCGCCGGGGACCTCACGCCTTCACACTCGGACGACACATCCAGCACAGCTAACACACAGAACCTGCATCTCACACTTTCACCATATCGGATCCTTCCTCCCTTCATCGTCTTCCTTCCTTGACCCTTATCGACTTTCCCTCTCATCTCCATCCTCTCACATCACTCTACCGTCACTGCAACCTGAAACAGAGGGAGAGAGTTGTAGGAGAGACAGAACAAGAGACCCAGAACCGTGAGAACGAGAACTTGGAGACCTTCGACTTCTTCACCACCTCATCGTCTTTCTCCAGCCTTCATCGAGACGAGCAGAGCCGTTAACCACCGTCACTTTACACTTTCTCAACTTTTTCCTTCAAGCCCGACAAGCCACGTTCTCTCTCTCTCACACAGTATTAAATCCCTGATTCAGTGCTTCATTGACTTCTCTGGTTGTTTGGGTTGTAAGCTAATGTGATGCTGTGATGGATTTGTATTGCTGAATCTTTTGGTTCTTGGAGATGGATTAATTGATTGGAGTTCCAAAGCTTCAAGGGGAGTATTTTGTTCAATTTATTTTCTCTTATCACGTTTTAATTTCCTAGTTTTAGGAATATTATTTTGTAATGTTGAGACTTAGTTTATCCGTTTGGAAAACTTTGTGGATTGAACCTATGTGATTGGATTGAGTTTTGTGGTTAGTTGAATTTATAAATCTGTATTTCCCTATTGATTCAGTGAAATTGTGCTTTCTACGTGGTATTGTTAGATAGTATGATTGAATTGAATTAATTGAGTGGCGTGGTATCGCATTCATATCAAGAGGAACCAAGTTGCATTAATTTAATCCTAATCACACACTAAGTGGTTTCAAACAATATCTCAAGAGGTAGTAGTTTGCTACGGTAGTAGGAGCTATTATTAATTGGGAATATTGGACTCAAGTGGTATCTTGGGGTTTTTCATCTCTCTCTATTCTTTGCTTAATCCAGTTGCACAGAAGTTTATGGTTGACTTCTTGAATATTAATCTGTTGGAAGAGCAACTACTGGATGAGGAAAGGAAATATTAATCCCTTTGAAATGTGTGAAGAATGATTGTCCCAAAGGATGCAAGTTTTCTGGACATTGCATTTAATGTGTTGACGTCAGTTTTTGCTTTTGTTCAAATCTTCATTTAACATCCTCTAAAACATCTAAAACTAACTAACAAACTGATTAAACATAGTTAGGAATAGTAATGAGTGATGATAAGAAGTATTAAGATCAATCATGAAGATTTCACAAATTCGTGTAATTTGATTTTCAAACTCGGTGACACAAAATCGAGTTTGTTCTTATAAACTGGAGTTTGCAGAAGGCCAAACTCGAGTTTCCAAATCCTAACTTGAGTTTCCTTCTTCCAGAGATGAATGTCGCAAGTTGAGTTTTGAAGCACATTTTGAAACATTGAGCAAACTCGAGTTAATTAATGACTAACTCGAGTTTTTGACTTTTATAGTGAAAACATGTTTAAGTCCAAAAGCTCAAAACTAGAATTTTCAAATCTTAACTGGAGTTTTCAAAATTATTGACAAGAGCGAAGCTCTCTGTAAGGCACAAACTCCAGTTAACTAAACCAAAATCGAGTTTCTTTTTAAAATTGAAAACCTTTGAAAATCTTTGCTAAGTGAAAATTAGAATTTTCTCAAAGTGGGTAAAACATGATAACTTTTTGTCAAGCACAAACTCGAGTTTACAAATCCAAACTCAAGTTTTCTTAAAACTTTGGAAAACTTAGAAAATACTTGGCCAAGTGCAAACTAGAGTTTGTCATAACAAATTGGAGTTTGCTTAGGATGAAAAACATTTAGACTCTTCGCATTAAGCCCAAACTCGAGTTTCGTCAAGTTCACAAAACTTGACAAAACTCTTCATTTGGCACAAAATGGAGTTTGCTTAAGTTCAAAACTCGAGTTTACTCTCGCAAACTGGAGTTTTGCTTACTTTGGAAAATATTGAAGAGCCTCAGATGGTGCAAACTCGAGTTTGTAAACCTAAACTCGAGTTTGTCTTGATGTGAAAAACTTGGAGTGCTCTCTGTATGTTATAAACTTGAGTTTGCCTATGTAATCTAGAGTTTTCTCATTTAATTAAAATTGAGCCACTCTCTGTCAAGTCCAAACTCGATTTTGCTAATCCAAACTCGAGTTTGCCTTGGACAGTAAGTTTTTCAACTTACCAAAGACAAACTTCATCTTGAGTTTACAATTGTCAGTTATCATAAAAACACATAGAGAACTAACAAAGAAGACCAAAGCTTAACCTAAATCCTTCCTTAATGCTGGCAATGGTCACATTGAAGATAGTGGTATCTTGAGTGTGAGTGTACGATTACAACTTGTAAGGGGGAGTGAGTCCTAGGGAGAAAGGATCATCCTGAGTTATAGAGTGTGTAATTGTATTTGTGAGTTAGTGAAAAATCCCAGAGTGTCTAGGTATTGGACGTAGGTCAAGGAGTTGGACCGAACCAGTATAATTCCTCTGTGTCATTTCTCTTTACTTCTTTACTGCTTTCATTATTGATGTATCATACCGCGAAAGAATTATTTGAGATCACTTATTCACCCCCCTTTAGGTGATATTCCACCTGAAAGTGAAGGAAATCACCAAGGGGGGTGAATTGGGGATTTTAAAAATTCTTTTTAAATCACCCACACAATGATGTTCAACCAAGGTAAATGGAGATAGAGAAGAAAAGCTTGACACGAAGATTTATACTGGTTCGGTCTTAACTCTTGACCTACGTCCAAATTCCCGACTCTCTCGGGTGTTTCTACTATCACTCAAATCGATACACACTCGTACTCGAAAGTTATCCTCTCTCTAGGATACACTCCCCCTTACAAGTTGTAACTCGATAACCCAACCTCAAAGTCCCACAACTTTGAGATTCTTACAATGAATGATTTACAGAAATGAACTCTCTCTAAGAGTGAATAAAGATAAGTACTGAAGCACAATGTATCAAAGATACAATCAGAAAATTATAAGCAGTAAAAGACTCAGAGCGTTTTATGCGTTTTCTGTGTATGTCTTGTGTATCTCTTTCAGTCTTCAAATCTTCAAGTATTTAAACTGATTTGAAGCTTGTGACCGTTTAAAGATCCGTTCAGACTTGGATCATTTCGAAATTCTAGCTGTTGGGTCCTTGGGTGCTGCATATAGCTGTTGGGAGTTTTGCAGATTTGGGAATCTGGAAATTTGATTCTTCAAGAATGTCTCCCATGCTGTTGTGCTTAGTGGAGCCCTTTAGAATAATGTTGTTCGGATGCTTTAGGTAGTGGAACCTTGCTTTCTCGCCTTGGTGAATGGTAGAGCTACTTTTCGAGATGAGACCATTGTCTTGGGAGAATAAGATATAATAAAATATTGTAAGTGTCAAAGTGGTTGTTTTATTGTTTATCAAAACAGACTTTGATCTTCTCGAAATCCCATGAACAAACCGGTTAAATCGGGTTAGGAATAATGATATGATATATATATAAATCATAAGCAATCATTTCGCAAAATCAAGCTAAACCATAAAGCAAACAGAAAGCGTAATGTATTCGGATGCGATATTTGACTGTTTGTTGAAACCTCGAGGTTTCATCATAAACCTCGAGTTTTAGACTATTGTAAGTAAAGATGATTTTAGTCCAAAACATCAAACCGGAGGTTTCTACCCAAACCGGAGGTTTTCGGATCGCGAAAAATGTCACCCTTTCGTTTGAAAAATACTCGAGGTTTTACTGAAACCTCGAGGTTTCATTTGAATATGAAACTCTTGGGAAAATAGCGCCAATGTAAACCGGGAGGTTTTCCGGGAAACCCGGAGGTTTCTAAGAGTCGTGAAAGTCGTTTGCTCTCCGGATGCCAAAACCTCGAGGTTTCATATCAAAACTCGAGGTTTCATTTAAAATGGAGATACCGAGTTTTTGCGCCAAAACAAAACCGGAGGTTTGAGAGTAAACTGGAGGTTTTATAAATTTGGAAAACAGAGATACTCTCGCACGGACAAACCTCGAGGTTTGTTCCCAAACCTCGAGTTTTCATAAGTTTAAGAAAACTGTTCAAGACTCAAACTGGAGGTTTTTCACAATACTTGAGGTTTTGAAAACCATCGACAATCCGAACTTTCTCTCGCAGATCAAAACCTCGAGGTTTCTTACAAAACCTCGAGGTTTCACAACTTGTGAAACCTGGATTTTTCATGTTAAAAACAAAACCTAGAGGTTTCCACAAAAACCTGGAGTTTTGCCTTTTCCGAAAAGCAACTTGAGTATTTCTTTGTAAGGCCAAACCTCGAGGTTTTCGTGCAAACCTCGAGTTTTGCTCTACAGGATTTTTACAAATGTTGAGAGCAAAACTTCATGCTTTGTTTACAATTATTGGAGATCATCAAAACCCTTAGAGAACTAACACCACCTTCATTTGTAATCAGAGTGGGGTTTCTCAGTTGGGCTTAACATCACGATAAAGATCATGGAAGGAATATTGCCTGATAGAGCCTCTATCAATCGTCATCTTGGTTTCAACGGAGAACAATATTCCTTTTGGAAAGCCAAATTTAGAGTCTTCGTTATGGCGATTGAATTTGGTCTATGGAATGTGTTCGAGAAAGGTGATTATAAACCATATGTCACTAAAGATGGAGTTACAATAGTCAAGCGTGAAGAAGAGTACGATGAAAATGATAGAAGACTCGTTACTCTCAATAGCAAAGCTATCCTAATGCTTCAAAGCGCTCTTAGTCAACAAGAGTATTTCCGCATTTACAATCTGACAAGTGCAACATATATGTGGAAAGCATTGGAGATTGCATACGAAGGAACTTCGGGTATAAAGGAGAATCGTATCAACACACTGACAACCGAATATGATCTCCTACGTATGAAGACCGGAGAATCCATAGGAGAATTTCAACTTCGTTTTACTCATTTGATAAATCAATTATCAGCTCTGGGTAAAACATACGAGAAAAATTCTCAAGTTAGGAAAATCCTCAATGTCTTAACTAAAGATTAGGAAGCTAAGGTCACAGCAATCGAAGAAGCCCGAGGAGAATCAATGCAATCAATAGCTGCTATGTTCGGAAGCTTATCTGAATACGAAGGCAAACTCAAATTCAAGAAGGGCTTGGATGAAATCAACAACAATAGAAACAAAGGTGTTGCTCTGAACGCTGTGAAATAAAAGGAACCCAATGAGGAAGATGAGGATGAGGATGAGGATGATATGGCCATGTTCATTCGAAGATTCAAAAAGTTCTTCAAGAGGGATCAAGGTTTTAGAAACAGATTCCAGAAAGGAACTTCTAGCAACAGACATGAGTCCAATGACAAAGAACAAATTATTTGCTATGAATGTGAGAAGCTAGGACATATCAAATCTGAATATCCTCAGCTGAAGGATAAAGAAAAGGAGAAAAATAAAAGATTGAATCATTTCAAGAAGAAAGCTTATGTATCTGCCAAAAGGGGAGATAGCTCTTCAGATGAAGAAAATGACGAAAAAGAAGTCGCAAATGTCTGTCTAGTTGCTGAAGAACAAGCTGAAAATGACGATGAGGTAAGTGACTCTGAGACTACATATGATGAGCTACTTTCTGAATATAATGAACTGCATTATGAGTTTATAAAAATTGCTAAAGAGCTTATTACTTCAAGGAAGAAAATCAAACTACTTGAGGAACAAGCTAAAGATATTCCTCTGGCTTGCGAAAATCGTTTCTGTGAAAAATGTCTTGATCTTGGAAAGAAAAACATTAAACTTACACAGACTCTTGAGAAGTTCACTAAAGGCAATGAAATGCTCAAAGTTATTTTGAAAGATCAAAGATTTACAAATGATCGATCAGGTATAGGATATAATCCCATTTTTGACAAAAAGAATGGGAAAGAGAAAGTGGAGGAAAATCTTACTTAAACTACTTTCAGAAGTCGGTTCATTTTTTAAATACCTTTGCTCATTGTAACTATTGTAATCGTAAGGGACATAATACTTCATCTTGTTTTCATTAGAAAGATAGAAAAGATAAACCTATTCATAATTATCAATGGGTACCTAAAGGAAACTATATATTTCCTGAAGCTCGAACTAACCCGAAAAGACCCAAGAAAAGATGGGTACCTAAGGCTTGATCTTATGTGAATGACAGGTATGTCTGAGGGCATCAAAGACCAATAAATGGTATATTGATAGCGGGTGCTCCAGACACATGACAGGAGATCAATCTAAGTTCATGATGATGAATGCAAGGGATGGTGGCAAAGTAACCTTTGAGGGTAATCAATCCGGAAAGATTGCTAGAATTGGCGAAATTGGTGAAAAAGGAAACCCCATGATCAAAGATGTATATTATGTAGAAGGATTATGCCATAATCTCCTTAGTGTAAGCCAAAGTGCAGACAAGAACAACTGGATCATTTTTGATTCAGAAGGATGTCTCATCGTGAACAAGGATGATCTTCCAATTGACAAAGGTAACCTTAAAACCTTGTTCAAAGCATCAAGAGAAGGTAACTGCTATACATTAAGTCTTCCTAAAGTGAATTCTGAAAATTGTTTTGTTAGCAACTTGGACGAAAGCTGGCTATGGCATAAGCGTCTAGCTCATGTGAATATGTTCCAACTAGACAAGTTGCTAAGGAAAGATTTAGTTCCTGGATTACCTAAACTACGTTTTAAAAATGACATGATTTGTGATTCTTGTCAAAGAGGTAAACAAACTAAATTTTCTTTCAAAAACAAGCTTGAAATCTGGACTAATAGACCTCTTCAATTACTTCACATGGATTTAGTCGGACCAGCAAGAGTTAAAAGCCTTGGTGGCAATTTATACACTCTAGTTATCGTTGATGATTTCTCTCAATTCACATGGACTATATTTTTTATCTATTCATTTTATTTGCCAAGAAAATACAAAACGAGAAAGGTACGTGTATTTCAGGTATACGGACAGATAATGGAGGAGAATTTGAAAACCACGCCTTCAGGGAGTTTTGTGATGCTCATGGTATTGATCACAATATCTCCACTCCAAGGACACCACAACAAAATGGTGTGGTCGAAAGGAAGAATTGTGTTCTCATTGAAATGGCTCGTGCAATGCTAAATGGGAACAATACCTCTCAAGTCTTTTGGGCGGATGCGATGAGTACTGCATGCTATGTATCAAATAGGGCATATCTTCGGATGTAAGTGCTTCATCTACGTATATTTGGATGTAAGTGCTTCATCCATAACAATGGTAAGGAAAACTTGAGAAAGTTTGATCCTAAGTCCGACGAAGGTATATCTTTCTTAGTTACTCCAATAGAAGTAAAGCATACAGAGCATTTAATTTACGAACACGTATTGTAGAAGAATCAATTCATGTTGTGTTATGTGAATCTGACCCTGATAAATCTCTTGATGAAGATGAACCTATTTTTTAAACTCAACCAATTTCAAAAACTCCTTCTGTTCCTGAAAATTCAGAAAATATCCTAGAAGTCGAACCTAAAAATGCTTGTGATGATTGTTCTCAATCTCAACCTCATGCATGGAAATACAGTAGAAGTCACCCATTAGATCAAGTAATAGGTGATGTGAGTAAAGGTGTGAGAACCAAAAAAAACATTTTAAACGAAGCAACTTTCTCAGCTTTTATCTCAGAAATTGAGCCCTCTAAGATTGACGAAGCCCTATCAGATAATGATTGGGTTATAGCAATGCAAGAGGAGCTACATCAATTTGAAAGAAATCCAGTTTGGGACTTGGTACCTAGGCCTAAAGACCATCCAGTCATTGGCACCAAATGGGTATTTAAGAACAAACGAGATGAATCTGCAATCATAGTCAGAAACACGGCTAGATTGGTTGCCAAAGGCTATAATCAAGAAGAAGGTATTGATTATGAGGAAACATATGCTCCAGTGGCTAGATTGGAAGCTATACGAGTACTCTTAGCCTTTGCGTGTTTCAAAGGATTCAAAATTTATCAAATTGACGTTAAAAGTGCTTTTCTTAATGGTTCTATTCAAGAAGAAGTATATGTAGATCAACCTCCCGGTTTTGAAAGTTAATCTCATCCTGATTATGTTTTTTGATTGAAAAAGGCTTTATATGGTCTTAAACTAGCTCTTAGAGCTTGGTATGAGAGATTAAGCAAATTTCTTCTTGATCAAGGATTTGTTAGAGGAAAAAGCATACACAACACTTTTTATTAAAAGTAATAAACTTATTGAGATTTTAGTTGTGCAAATTTATGTGGATGACATAATCTTCGGTGCTACTAATGATACCTTGTGCAAGGAAATTTCTAAGATTATGCAGGGTGAATTTGAAATGTCCATGATGGGTGAGCTCAACTACTTTCTTGGTCTACAAATCAAGCAACGCAAGAATGTCATTTTCATCTCCCAGACCAAGTACCTAAGAGATTTACTGAAGAAGTATGGTCTTAATGAATGCAATGGGGCAGACACACTAATGAGCTCAACTGCTACCTTAGACGCTGATGAGAAGGGTAAAGATTACAACATCACAAGATATAGAGGAATTATTGGGTCATTACTCTATCTAATAGCAAGTAGACTCAACATTTAGTTCAGTGTTGGGATGTGTGCTATATTCCAATCAGCGCCTAATGAGTCTCCAGTTGAACATGTGAAAAGAATATTCAGATATCTAGTTGATACAGAAGAATTGGGATTGTGGTTTCCCAAAGGTCAAGACGAGCATCTTGTTGCATATTCAGACGCAGATCATGCCGGATACAAGACGGATAGAAATAGCACAAGTGGTCAATGTCAATTCCTTGGTGGCTCACTTATTTCCTGGTTTAGCAAGAAACAAACAACCGTCTCAGTGTCATCAACTGAAGTTGAATATATCGCTGCATCAAGTTGTTGTGCTCAAGTACTTTGGTTAAAACAACAACTTCAAGACCTGGGTATCAATCTCAAGGAAATCCCAATTTTATGTGATAACACTAGCACAATAAGCTTGGCAAAGAATACAGTGCAACATACCCGAACCAAGCATATTGATGTTAGACATCATTTTATAAGGGATCATGTTGAGAAAAAGGATGTTAAAGTGATGTTTATTCAAACTCATCTTCAACTTGCTAATATCTTCACCAAACCATGAGCTAAGGATAAATTTACATTCATTAGAAGAGAATTGGGAATGGTGAACCCCAATGAGTTGTAAGTAATGTTAATATGTTGTTCAAGTTCTGATGATTATGCATTACTAACTTAAGCATAGGATTATCTAGTTTTTTGTTTTGCAGGATGCACAAAGAATAACATTGTTCTGATAATACCCGAGTATATGTAACAATACTCGAGTAATATCAAAATTTAATCTGTGAAATAAGTGCATTTCAGGTGACAATACTCAAGAATGCCACTAACATACTCGAGTAATATCTGGTTTTCACTCTTCGTTACACAGAAGTATAATAAATACTCGAGTATTCAGGAGAAATACTCGAGTACTGGCAAGGCAGAGACACAATGAAATTTCAAAAATGGCTCATACCCAAGTATTCACAGGGAATACTCGAGTAATATCGAACTAAAGAAACTTCTGCCGATGGATCATCACAATACTCGAGTAAGTACAATACTCGAGTACTGATCACTGTCATCTGAGAAACTCATCTCTGAATCATTTACCTGATGCTCAATGATCCATTTATCCATCAAAGAAATTAAAGTGTTCACAATACACTCTTGAAATGAGGTATTTCTATACTTATTTTAATCAATTTAAATATCTCGTGTATTACATACTTGAGTTTTAACTGATAATGCTCGAGTAGTGGAGCAATACTCGAGTAATGTTGGGCCACACCTGCGTTTACGTTCTTCCGCCGTTTCATTTTATTTCACTCCGTTTCCTTTTCTCTTGCTCTCTCCTCATTCTTCCAAACCCTATTCTTCCTCTGTCATCATCACCGCCGACCTCCGTTAACCCACCATCGATCTTACCTTTTCAACCGTTGGTCTCCCTCCATTCCTTCATTGCTCAATCTCATTTCACCAAGCTCTCCTCTGTTAGATTTCTCTCGTCGAATATCGCAAATCTCAATGGCACAATCTTCATCCGAATCCTCCAATCAACCCATGATGAAGAAACCTCGTTTGACCTCCCAACGGAAACCCAAATTGCCTGTGCAATCCAAGGGCAAATTGATAATTGAATATTTTATACACTTCTTTTTATCTCTTGATTAATAATTTAGGACTTTTTAGTTAATAAATAATGGCTTTTATACTTATTTGGGCTTTGGGCCTTTGATTATATTTTAGCCATTTTTATTAATAAAATTCCAGTTTTACATTGCTTCACTAATCTTACGATAACTCTTGAACCAGACCTCGGATTTGCCTCATTTTTGTTTCATATTTCAGATGATTCAGAGATCTACAATTGTTATGAAGACATGAAGGGAAAATTCGGACAAGAAGACGGTCGATTTTGAAGCCAAAGTCAGATGTTTTATTTGGGCTCGAATTTGTGACTAAAGCCCATTCTCAGTATTATTTTCTGTTTTGGGCCTGGATTATTGATTGGAGCCCCATTTCGTTTTTCATCTTAGGTTAAGTAAGGCAGCAGCCACAAATATTCCATTCACGTTTTTATTCTGTTTTGTGGATCAAAGTAGAGGTTTTCAGATTCTCTGAAATGTTCTTCGTCTGTTCTTCGATTTTCCCAGCCATGTTCGGCTAAACCTTCTGTGGTTAACCCAACGTTGAGGATTCCATGATTCGTCCAGAGAACTCGTACTTAATCGGTAACTTTACTCGTTTCGTTTTCATCTTATCGGATCCGATTTCGGAAATAGTTTGAATATTAGATTTAATATTCGGTTTGGTTAAATCCCAAGGACCGAGTTCGAACTAGGTTAGAGTGTTCTTTGTGTGATTGCACAGTGAGACGCCACTGTTCGGACAGATTCTAGACGATCGTCTAGTCGAGGGATTTCTGGACAAACGCAGAGATTTCGGTTCGTCCAGGGCCAAACGCGAGTTCGTTTATATTTCGTTCAATGAAGGAAGTTTCTGGAATCTAAACGTTGGGTTGATCGTTTTAATCTATTTCAATCTCGTTTTTATCTGTTTCTGCATATTTCAGATCTATTTCAGTTTGATTTCGTTTTAATCTGTTTCAAATCAAAAACCCCCAATTTTATTGTTGTTCTGTTTTGCTGTTGTTGATTTAAACCCACTGCAAATTCCTTGAGAGAAACGACCCAGGTTACATTATACCGCAAATCCTTTCTAATCTGGTTATTTTTTGAGATGACGGCAAATCTCAGTCAAAATATGGCGCCGCTGCCGGGGAATTTGCATCGGTTTCGTTAAGCAACGGTAGTTTTTGGTGGTTCGGGTGGCTGGACAGAAAATATTTTTGACCCAGATCACTCAAACCAGGTCTTATTCACAAGGAATTGGGCATTTTAAACAAGAGTCACTCTCTATAGGAGTGAGGTCTGCCCTATTTTCCCCAAATTCGAACGTTTGGACCTCGTTTTCACTGTTTTAAGTTTCTATTTTGTGATTTCTACTATTTTGATTTCTCGTGTGGTATGCTCAGATTTCCCAAATTCCATCATTTAGACCACTTTTTCATTTTTTGAAGTTTTTTTATTTCATTTTTGTGTTCCCCAATTGTCTAGGAGTTGCCCTGTCCAAGTCCCATAAATTTTAAAAATCATTTGATCTTTGTTTTGGACTTGTTTTGGTCAAATTCCAACATAGGTTTTTATGTTTTTGTGTCATCTTAGTGTTTTCTACTTTCTACCACTTTTAGTGGCATTTTCGTAATTCTGGTTTTCTGACAATTCTGCCTTGTGTTTGTGTTTATGCTGCATGAGTACTAGGAGTACTATTGATCCAGAAGACTTGTTGCCACTTGATCCTGAAATTGAAAGAACAATTCTCACTGCTAGAGGAATTGTTAGGCTTAGTCGTGGGATTGATACTGAATTTGACATTGAACTTGAGTCTGAGTCTGATTGTGTCCATTCTGTTGATCTTGACTCTGATAGTACTTCGCTAGTCTTGTTGTTTTCAACGATTCTAGTAGCAATTTTGCTAACTCGGACATTATGGCGAGAAGAGCAAGTAGCTCCCCACTTTGAAAGAATTAGCTACCCCCCGATGTGGGTAATCGAATTTGTGTATTCAATATCCGAACTTCTTGCTAACTTTGAATTAAAATCTGGTCTTATCCATTTGTTGCCCAAGTTTCATGGTCTTGCGGTGAATGTCCTCACAGCATCTCAAGGAGTTCCATGTGGTATGTAGCACAATGAAACCTCAAGCAATTGATGAGGACCACATTAAGTCGAGAGCTTTTCCATTTTCCCTAGATAGCGTGGCTAAGGATTGGCTATACAATTTGCAACCGACATCATTGGGAGTTGGAATGATATGCGAAGTTATTCCTAGTGAGGTTCTTTCCTTCCTCAAAAGCCATTGCTATTCGAGAAAGGGATCACTAGTGTTAAACAAATCAATGGGGAGACCGTATGAGTATTGGGAGAGATTCAAGCGATTGTGTGCAAGCCGTCCATCACCACCACATTTCGGACCAACTCCCGATTACATATTTCTATTCGGTTTGTTACCGATGGATAAGAGTTTCGTGGATGCGTCCGGTGGTGGGGCCTTAGATAGCAAGACACCCGAAGATGCCCGAGAGCGATATCTACTATGGTGCTAATTCTCGGCAATTTGGCACCGGGGCCAATGGTACTCCGTTTACCATATTCAAACACCTCCGGTCCAGACGATTCTCAGAGATTGGAGAATAGACTTGATGATCTGACTTCCCTTGTGAGGCAGTTGGCAGTGACCCAGACAGTACAATCTTCCCCTCCTCAGATTGGGTACTCATGTGGGTTTTGTTCTGACCCTTATCATTCTACTGACTCTTGTCCTACTTTGCATGATCCTGCTTGTCAAGACCAGTCGGTAGCTGCAGTGGGTGTTTTTCCAGGAAAGCCACAATACCAGCAGAATAATGCCTTCTCCAATACCTACAATCCTGGTTGGAGAAATCACCCCAATTTCCGTTGGAACCAAAACCGAATCCGTAGTAACCAATATCGCAAGTGAATTCCGGGAATTACCAGAGACAAGACATGCCACAAAATTTCCAACAACACTCGCACCTCATTTGCCGGCCACCACCTCCTCGACCGGCCATATGTGCACCTCCACGGGCGGACATTAACAAATGAGGCTAGTACCGAGCAGGTGGTTCTTCACTAGAGGATATGATGAAGCAATTTGTCATGACCAATATGCGGTTTCAACGTAAAAACCGACACTTCCATTCGACTTTGCAAACACAAATTGGGCAGTTGGCAACATCATTGAACCAGCTTCAACCTCAGGGATCCAACACTCTTCCTTCACAAACAATTCCTAATCCTAAAGGGAATGTGAGTGCTATCTCCCTTCGATCTGGCAAGCAATTGGAGGAACCTAAACCATTTGTAGATGTGACTTCCACATCAAAAGAGAGTCGGAGAATGTGAAGATTGACTCTAAAAATAAAAAGGCAATCCAGCAAGGTGAAGAGGAAGACATTCCCATTCCTCTTCCTTTCCCTCGAGAAGCAGATTAAACCCAAGAAGTTGGCGAGAAAAAGCACAAGAGAAGGATATACTTGAGACGTTCAGAAGAGTAGAGATCAACATTCCTCTCTTAGATGCAGTCAAACAAATTCCTAAATATGCCAAGTTTCTAAAAGAGTTATGTACCAACAAGAGGCGACTGAAGCGAAATGAACGAGTGAGTTTGAACGGAATGTATCAAGACTCATCCAGACTACCATGCCTCGCAAGTGCAAAGATCCAGGGACGTTTTCTATCCCTTGCCTTATTGGTAATTATAAATTTGATGATTGCATGCTAGATTTAGGTGCTTCTATAAATGTCATGCCTGCATCTATTTATAGATCTCTTGGTCTTGGTCCCTTGCGTCCAACTGGTGTTATTGTTCAACTAGCTAATAGGAGTAATGCCCATCCTTTCGGTTTAGTTGAAGATGTATTAGTCAAAGTTATTGAATTGATATTCCCCGCTGATTTTTACATCTTAGATATGCAGGATGAGTCTTCTAGTAGTAGGTCACCAATCATTCTAGGGAGGCCTTTCATGAAAACAGCTAGGACGAAGATAGATGTGTATTCTGGTACTCTTTCCATGGAGTTTGGTGATATTTCTGTAAATTTTAATATCTTTGATGCCATGAGACATCCTAGGAAGAATATTCTATTTTACGTATTGATGTGATTGATGATCTTGTGGATGATGTTCTCGATTGGTGTCTTGATTATCCTCATTTTTCATCGAGAGTGATTCGCCATTTGTGCATGTGTTGATAATGAATGGTGCTCTGTTTGTACTCATTTGGTTAATGCTGCATTATTTGGTGATTCGACTTCTTTGGGTATTGATTCTGCATTACTTGTGAATTCGATATTGATTCGAGTTTGAGCTTCATCCGATCCGATGTGCATCCTAATTTTGATTTTGATGAACTTAACTCGATTTTGATGAGCTGAATTCGATGTTAACATTGAATTTGTGTAGACATAGTTCTTCTCGCTTCTTTGAATGTGGTTTCGGGCATTTCCGGTGTGATGACATCGAGTTGTTGCAACAACCACCCAAGCTTCTCCCATCTGCGAGCAACCACCCAAACTTGAGTTGAAATCCTTCCAGATCACTTGAAATATGCATTTCGGAGGCGGATGAACGGTTGCCGATCATTGTGGCAAATAACCTTAGGCCTGATCAAGAAGAGAAGCTGCTAAGCTTATTGAGGGCGAACAAGAAAGCCATTGGGTGGACATTAGCTGACATAGTTGGCATCAGCCCTTCCATGTGCATGCATCGAATTCTGTTGGAAGAGGACTCTAAGCCGGTGAGGCAACCCCAGAGACGCCTTAATCCCCTTATCCTGGATGTGGTGAAGAAGGAGGTCACTAAGCTTCTGCAAGCTGGTATCATCTATCCCATTTCGATAGCCGGTGGGTTAGCCCGGTCCGGGTGGTTCCCAAGAAGTCGGGTGTCATTGTGGTGGCCAATCAGAAGAATGAGCTCATTCCTACTCGAGTTCAGAATAGTTGGAGAGTTTGCATTGACTATAGGAGACTCAACCAAGCCACTCGCAAGGATCATTACCCTTTACCTTTCATTGATCGGATGTTAGAGCGATTGGTGGCAAGTCTCATTCGCTTCCCTGGATGGCTACTCCGGATACTTCCAGATCCATATTGCTCCGAGGATCGGGAGAAGACGACCTTCACATGCCCCTTTGGAACATATGCCTACCGAAGGATGCCTTTTGGCCTCTCGCAACGCACTGGCACCTTTCGGCGTTGTATGGTAAGTATTTTCTACGAGTTTCTAGAGGATTGCATGGAGGTCTTTATGGATGATTTCACTTTGTATATGGGTCTGATTTTGATGCATGCTTAGCTAATCTATCTAGAGTTTTGCATAGGTGCATTGAGTCTAATCTTGTCTTTGAATTATGAAAAGTGTCACTTTATGGTTGAGTCGGTATAGTCTTGGGACACATAGTGTCTAGGAAAGGGATTGAGGTAGACCCGCTAAGATCGATGTGATTCTTTGCTTTGCCTTACCCCGCATCCGTGCGGGAAGTTCGTTCTTTTCTTGGTCATGCGGGTTTCTATCGGCGTTTCATTAGGGATTTCGAAGAATTTGCCCGACCCTTGTCCAACCTTCTGCATAAGGACACTGACTTTGTATTTGATGATGCTTGCAAGGCGGCCTTCGATCATTTGAAGCGTTGCCTGACTACAACCCCAGTGATCCAGCCCCCTGATTGGTGCATCCCCTTTGAGTTGATGTGTGATGCTTCCAACTATGCGGTTGGTGCTATCTTGGCACAACGGGTCGATAGGGCATCTCATGTGATTGCATATGCCTCCAAGACTTTGGATCCGCTTGATCCCTAATTACACCACTGCGAGAAGGAGTTGTTGGCTATTGTATTTGCTTTTGATAAGTTTAGGTCATATCTGCTAGCTAGTAGAGTAATTGTTTTCTCCGACCACGCTCACGAAATTTCTTTTGAAAAAGGCGGATGCTAAGCCACGACTCATCCGGTGGATGCTATTGCTCCAAGAGTTTGATGTTGAGATTCGAGAGAAGCGGAGCACAAACCGGGTAGGTGACCACTTGAGTCGTATCACCCATTCTTCCTCTCACCCCTCTTCTATTCGGGATGATTTTCCGATGAGCGGCTTCTACGGCTACAAGGTAAGCTTCCATGGTATGCTGATCTGGTTAACTACTTGGTAGGCGGTGTTTTGCTCGAGGATTCTACTAGGGCCCAAACCTTTAAATTAAAGAGTGAGTCTAAATACTATGTTTGGGATGACCTTTATCTCGTGGAAATTTTGTAGTGACCAAGTAGTTCGGAGATGTGTGCACGATCATGAGTTTCACTCTATATTGCATTTTGCTCATGCTTACACTTTGTGGTGGTCACTTTGGACCCCAAAGAACTGCTAGGAAAGTGTTAGATTGTGGATTGTTTTGGCCTTCCTTGTTTCATGATTCCCATCTCTTGTTTTGTAAGTCATGTGATAACCGTCGGAGAACGGGAGTATTTCTCGTAGGCATGAGATGCCCCAAAACCCTATTTTGTTTTGTGAGATCTTTGATGTTTGGGGTATTGATTTTATGGGTCCATTTCCGCTTATATGGTTATACTTACATCCCGCTACAAATTTGTTGATTATGTCTCGAAATGGGTTGAGGCGAAAGCCACTCCGACTAATGATTCTTCGTGGTGGTGGATTTTGTTAGGTCTAACATTTTCTGCGGGTTTGGCGTTCCTAGAGCTATTATCGGTGACCGGGGTTCCCATTTTTGCAACCGAAGCATGGGTGCCTTGTTACGCAAGTATGGAGTGCTTCACAAGGTCTCCACAAGATACCATCCTCGGACCAATGGTCAAGCGAAGTCTCAAATAGAGAGATTAAGCAAATCCTTCGGAAGACCGTTAACTCTACCGGAAAGATTGGAGTAAGCAATTAGAGGATGCTTTGTGGGCATATCGCACCGCCTACAAGACTCCGATTGGGATGTCTCCTTATCGGATTGTCTTTGGTAAGGCATGTCATCTTCCGGTTGAGTTGGAACATCAAGCCTATTGGGCCATTAAGCGGTGTAACATGGATTTGGCTAAGTCGGCATGGAACGGAAGCCTGCAGTTGCAAGAGTTGGATGAACTTAGATTGGATGCCTATGAGAGTTCGCGTTTGTACAAGGAAAAGACTAAGGCATTCCATGATAAGCATATTCGAGGAAAGAATTTTTACGTAGGCCGGAAAGTTCTTCCGTTTAACTCCCGTCCGAAGTTTATGCCGGTAAGCTTCGATCTAAATGGGATGGCCCTTTTGAGATCACTAACATATTTCCATTTGGTGTTGTTGAGCTATGTGATCCACCCAGGGGAGAACCTTTAAGGTCAATGGGCATCGCCTCAAGCAATTCCATGAGGGATCCCAAGAATGACTGAGGAAGCGAGATATTATCCTCATTGATGCCACTTATCCTCCTTAAACCCTTGGGGAGTATTCTTCTTTCCTCTCCCTCTTTCTCTTTTATTTGTTTTCATATTTGCAATTTGCTTTTCGAAAATAAATACGGTCTATCTTTCTATGATTGCTATATATTTTGAACTAGGACATTTTGGTTTTAATGGATCATTCTGTTTGGTCTACGTGATTCTTGACTCTTCGATTACATATCTTGGTAGTTGATTTGATGTTGTTGATTGCCTAAGTTGGTGCTTGACCTTGTGAGGTTTTGGGCCCGCTTGAATGGAATTCATCTTTTCCCATTCTTTCTTTCATGTGTGCATCCGCTCCGATTTGTGTTCTCTAGAACTTGCTCGTTTTCTTGTTGAAACTACATTTTTCACTTACATGCATAAATATGATAGAAGCTTGTTTTCTTTCTTTTATTTTCCCCACTTTTGCCAAATAGCTTTCCCTTGCATTATGTTTCCTTTGCTAGCCCATTTGTGCCTTTTGGACTCATTCTTTTCTAAGCCACATTACAAGCCTAAGCGTAAAACCATTTTATTCCGCACCTTGGAGATTTATTGAGCATTGGTTTCACCTTGGTTTTGTGTTTAAGTGTGGGGGTTGCTCAGGAGTGCAACAGTTTCAGTGTGGGGGGGAGATGTTTGGTTTTGTCATTGTGATTTTGTATATAGTTCAAAAAAGCATAAAAAGAAAAGAAAGAAAGAAAAGAAAAGCAGAAGAAGAAAAAAAAAAGGAGTAAAATAAAAGTTTTTATATTTAGAGAATTGGGTTAATCAATGCTCTTTTTAATTTCTTGGGTGCTTAGCCTCTCATTCCATACTATTACCTACATTCACCCTAACCCCATTACAACCTTTAATAATAAGCTCTCTTGATTTGTGCATGCATGTGTTATTAGTAGTGGAGACGTAGAAATTGAGCAAGCTTATGGTAGAACAATTTTCTTGAGTAGAATTTGAGCTATACACTTATTTACCTTAAACACTTGAGAGATTGATTGATTGAGCGCATCATTTGAGAGACCATCATTTGTGATTAGCATCATTGATTGAGATTACCAGGAATTGTAATTTGAGATGAAGGGATTTTGGGTCTTGATTGATTGGTTCTAATGAAACTCTGTGTCCCTTGTTCAATTTACGCATTGTTAGCAATTTGTAGAAAAGAAGAGTTTCTCCTTTACGTCTTTTCTTTGAATTTTGCTCGGGAGTGCAAAAAGATAAGTGTGGGGGAATTTGATAATTGAATATTTTATACACTTCTTTTTATCTCTTGATTAATAATTTAGGACTTTTTAGTTAATAAATAATGGCTTTTATACTTATTTGGGCTTTGGGCCTTTGATTATATTTTAGCCATTTTTATTAATAAAATTCCAGTTTTACATTGCTTCACTAATCTTACGATAACTCTTGAACCAGACATCGGATTTGCCTCATTTTTGTTTCATATTTCAGATGATTCAGAGATCTACAATTGTTATGAAGACATGAAGGGAAAATTCGGACAAGAAGACGGTCGCTTTTGAAGCCAAAGTCAGATGTTTTATTTGGGCTCGAATTTGTGACTAAAGCCCATTCTGTATTATTTTCTGTTTTGGGCCTGGATTATTGATTGGAGCCCCATTTCGTTTTTCATCTTAGGTTAAGTAAGGCAGCAGCAACAAACATTCCATTCACGTTTTTTTATTTGTTTTGTGGATCAAAGTAGAGGTTTTCAGATTCTCTGAAATGTTCTTCGTGTTCTTCGCGTTCTTCGTCTGTTCTTCGATTTTCCCAGCCATGTTCGGCTAAACCTTCTGTGGTTAACCCAACGTTGAGGATTCCATGATTCGTCCAGAGAACTCGTACTTAATCGGTAACTTTACTCGTTTTTGTTTTCATCTTATCGGATCCGATTTCTGGAAATAGTTCGAATATTAGATTTAATATTCGGTTTGGTTCATCCCAAGGATCGAGTTCGAACTAGGTTAGAGTGTTGCTGTGCGATTGCACGGTGAGACGCCACTTGTTCGGACAGATTCTAGACGATCGTCTAGTTGAGGGATTCTGGACAAACGCAGAGATTTCGGTTCGTCCGGGGCCAAACGCGAGTTCGTTTATATTTCGTTCAATGAAGGAAGTTTCGGAATCTAAACGTTGGGTTGATCGTTTTAATCTATTTCAATCTCGTTTTTATATCGTTTCGCATATTTCAGATCTGTTTTGGTTTGATTTCGTTTTAATCTGTTTCAAATCAAAAACCCCCAATTTTATTGTTGTTGTTTTTCTTTATTCTTGATTTAAACCCACTTGCAAATTCCTTGAGAGAAACGACCCAGGTTACATTATCGCAAATCCTTTCTAATCTGGTTATTTTGTGAGATGACGGCAAATCTCTGTCAGAAATCCAAATCTGTCTCCATTGTCAAACACTCTCGCCCAACAAAGAGAAGAGTAAAACCCAGTCTCAATCTTAAAGTAAATCGTTGACTGTGACTTCTGAAGATACATCATCGTTTAACGACTCTGATGAAGTGTTTCACGAACGACGTTCTAAAAGTCTTGAGGACAGAGTTCAAAAACCCCAAAATTCAAAGAAACAGAAAGCCTCAAGTGTACACAAGCACAATCTTGTTGGCACAATTGGACCCTACACTTCAAAGCTAATTGAATAGATTAGTGCACTTCACTGCCCTCTTGGTATGTGCCAAGATCCTCTGATTCTTCCAAATGACAATGCTTTTGTAGTAAACTATGATAGCAGGCCATTTTGTCCAACTGTGTATTTAAATCTAGAAGATTTTAAGAAGGATTGCAATATGGACCTTACTTCATGGCTTAAACAATACATGCCCCTGCTAGAAATTCAAACACCTTATTCTCCACAAGTTGTCAAAGTCTTTTATCATCATATGTATGTGGAAAAGAAGGTTCGTGAACACGATGAAGATGTATTGATACTACTGTTAGAGGGAAGAAAATTAAGATTTCTGCTAAGAATATTAACTCTCTTTTTGGATTTACAAATGTGCCTGAAGATCCTCCCAAGCTTTCTGAGTCTGAGTGCTTCAAGGTTTATTGCCCTATGAAGAATATGATGGGAATTCTTTAAAGTTCAAGCCTGGCCAAATGTCTGATACATATAGAGTACTCTGGTATCTATATAGTCACAACATGGTATACAAGGGACAGAGCTATACACATTTTGTGCTTAAGGATTACCAATTGTTTGCATCCATTATAGCTAAGGAACCAAGGAACTTGGGTAAGTGGATTATCTCATAGATGTCACACTTTCTATCCACCTCTGGTGCTTCCAAGAAGAACATTATTCCCTTTCCCAATCTAGTGTCTCAAATCCTTGGCTACAACAACATCTGGTATCTTCTAGCTGATGATAAGGCCGTATTTCCAAAGCCATTTGGTAAATCACATCTTCTCTATATGAAGATCTCTTTCACTAAGGCCACTGGCAAGAAAAAGGAGAAGCTAGTTAAGGACCCAGTGCCCTCTTCCTCCAAGCAACCTGAATAGGCACAATCATCTCAAGTTGGCACTCACTTTGCTCCTCCTCCATCTTTCACTCAAGCTTTCATTCATAACCTGGTCAATGCTTCTGTTCACAACACTTTAAACCCATTTATGGAACACTTTCAGAAGCTCAATGCTCAATTGCTCACGGCCATGGCAAATGAGATGAAAGCAATGGCTAATTTTGTTCAGTCCAAATTCCATTCATAAAACGAGGAAATGAGAAAGGAATTTCAAGTGTTGGCTGATGGGCAGAAGGTTCTTCATCAACGTATGCCCGATATAGAGAAGACCATAGATAACTTAGGAATCAAGCTTTATTCCCCTCCCTCCACTATACCTCTTGTGGCTTCTACTTCTGCTCCTGCTGCACCGGTCTCTGATCCTGTCTCTACTCCTCCTATTGATCCCATTCCTCATGTCTCAGATCCTGCTCCTACCTTTGATCCTACTGAGAGGCCAGCATCCCCCTCTTTGATGGATGAAAAAGGGGGAGAAGAAGCAAGCTAGAAGCTAGATTAGATTTTTTTTGAATTTGCTAGATGCTTAGAGACTTGCAGATGTTTAGAGACTTGCAGACGTTAAATATTTTTGATGTATTTATGAAGCAATTTTAAAGCTTATTTTGACTTATGCTTACTGTGAAATTCTTTAGCTTTCTGATGTAATGTGCTTTAACAATATGTATTTGATATCTATTTTGGGTACATTTTGGTATGTATCATGATTTTGATTAACTTCTTGACTTATGAAATGCAATTACATTATGGCTTGCTTCACATTGTTCTGACCTTAATCATTCTTGCCTCCACTGATATCAAAACCTAAATTTCATTTCAAAACATCTATCCAAGTGTTGTTATCATCAAAAAGGGAGAGAATGTTAGTTCTCAAGATTTTGATGATAACAAGACTTGAAATCATTTAAGGTTTTGAATCATGTTTAATTATATGCATTCATGAGTACTCGAGAATTATATTGTAATACTCGAGTATGGTTGGCCTAAGATATGTGCTTAAGTGTTTCAGGAATCAATACTTGAGTATTGGTAAGATATACTCGAGTATTGGTTTGACAGATGAAGTATTGCATACTGGTCCTGATATGCTACTCGAGTATGGTTTGTAGATACTTGAGTATTGACTAGCCAGAACAACCATTGCAGACTGCTTCTGGTATGATACTCGAGTATTGGTTTTTGAATACTCGAGTATGTGACTTCATCGCCAACATTGATCTTCACATATCAGAGCAATTCTCGAGTATGAGGTAAGTGATACTCAAGTATAGGTAAGATACTCGAGTATGGGTAAGGTGTTTCTCGAGTATGCTTAGTTCCAATATGATACTTGCTCTCGGGATGTCTAATACTCGAGTATGGAACATGTGATACTCGAGTATGTTGAATTGAATTCCCAAGTATGACCTGCTAATGTGTTTCATTTAGTTCATTTCTTTCAGAGAAGTACAGGTGATACTTGAGTATTGAGATTGGATACTCAAGTATGGTTAAGATCAAAGACTCTGGTATATCTGAACCACAAAGCTACTCGAGTATATAAGTATGGCTAATCGAGTATGATATATCAGAAAACACAAATCATCTGTAACTTCATTCGAATGATTTGATTACTTGTTTATATCTTCTTATACATCATTCAATATTATTTGTAATATCATTAATCATCTTCTTGAGTGATTTTCAGATGTTTAACCAATGTTTGAATTTTGATGAGTTGTCAAGCACCGAAAGTTTTGTGAAACAGAGACAACGCGCTGAACCCAATTAAGGCTAGCTAATTCTGCCGAAATAGGCCGGATGGTTAAATACTGTCCACGGACATATTCAAACATTAAAACAGACAAAATCAAATTCTGCAACGGTCTTCAATCTTCAACTACTATAAATACTCAAAATGATAGAATTCATCAAACATGAACCAACGCATACACAGACAAAGCACTCAAAGCGATCAATTTCTATTTTGTTTATATCTTCGGATACTATTGAGCATTAGTGTTGATTATTCATCTACTATGTGAGAGAGCTTTACCATTTGTTTTACATTCGTTCAAATCTCAAGATAGTGGTATCTTAAGTGTGGGTGTACGATTAAAACTTGTAAGGGGGAGTGAGTCTTAGGGAGAAAGGATCATCCTGAGTTATAGAGTGTGTAATTGTATTTGAGTTAGTGAAAAATCCCGAAGTGTCTTGGTACTGGACGTAGGTCCAGGAGTTGGACCGAACCAGTATAATTCCTCTGTGTCATTTCTCTTTACTTCTTTACTGCTTTCATTGTTGATCCATCATACTGCGAAAGAATTATTTGAGATCACCTATTCAACCCCTCTCTAGGTGATATTCCACCTTCAGAGTTTGGATTTATAAACTCAAGTGTGAACCATACAAAGACTCTTCAAAAGTTAACAAAACTTCAGCTTGCGAGAGTAAACTCGAGTTTTGGACATACAGAGAGCTCCCAAAGTTTTGAACCTTAGCAAACTCCAGTTTTCATATGAAAACTTCAGTTTGCGCCAAATGAAGAGTTTTTTCAAGTCTTGTGAACTTGACCAAACTCGAGTTAATGTTTTCAAAACTCAAGTTTGGGCTTGGCCAAGAGTCTTAAAGCTTTTCATCTTGAGCAAACTTCAGTTTGTCATGACAAACTCCATTTTGCATTTGGCCAAGGTGTTTCTAAGTTTGCCAAAGTCTTGAAAAAACTCGAGTTTTTGTTTATAAACTCGAGTTTGGATCTAACAGAAAGTTTTCATGTTTTACCCACTTTGAGAAAACTCCAGTTTATTTAGAAAACTCAAGTTTTCTCCTGGCAAAGATTTTCAAAGGTTTTCAAAATTAAAAGGAAACTCGAGTTTGGTTTAATTAACTCGAGTTTGTGCCAAGTAGAGAGCTTTGCTCTTTTCAGTGATTTTGAAAACTCCAGTTAAGATTTGAAAACTCCAGTTTTGAGCTTTTGGACTTAAACATGTTTTCACTATAAAAGTCCAAAACTCGAGTTAATCGCTAATGAACTCGAGTTTGGCTCAATGCTCAAAATGGACTTCCAAAACTCGATTCGCGACAGTCTTCTCTGGAAGAAGGAAACTCGAGTTTGCCCTTTGAAGCAAAGTTACAAACTCCAGTTTGGATAAACAAACTCGAGTTTGTGTCGATGAGTTAGAAAATCAAATTGCACGAATTTGTGAAATCTTCATGTTTGATCTTAATACTTTTTATCATCACTCATCACTATTCCTAACTATGTTTAATCAATTTATTTGTGAGTTTCAGATGATTTAGAGGATGTTAAATGAAGATTTGAACAAAAGCAAAAAGTGACGTAAGCTCATTAAATGCAATGTCCATAAAGCTTGCACCCTTTTTGGACAATCATTCTACATACGTTACAAAGGGATTAATGTTTACTTTCCTCATCTGGTAGCTGCTCCTCAATTGGATTAACATTCAAGAAGTCAACCATGAACTTCTGTGCAACTGTATTAACCAAAGAGTAAAGAGTGAAGAATGTAAATGGAGCAAATCACCAAGAGGGGGGTGAATTGGTGATTTAAAAATTCTTTTCTAATTACTCTGTTTTTGAACACTAAAACAGAGTAGTACAAAGTATGAGAAGAAGAAGCAAGACATATGGAATTTATACTGGTTCGGTCTAACCTCTTGACCTACGTCCAGTTCCTAGACACTCTGGGATTTCACTAACTCAAATGATTACACACTATGTAACTCTTAGAGTAATTCTCTCACTAGAAATTACTCCCCCTTACAAGTTGTAATCAAATATCCCAATCTCCAAGTCTCACGACCTGAGATCCCTACAATGAATGATTTTCAATAAATGAACTCTCTCTAAGAGTGGATAAGAATAATAACTGAAGTACAAATGTATCAAAAGATACTTTACAGTAGAAAACTCAAAGAGTAGTTGGAAACTTGAATGATTTTCGTTTTCTGCAGATTGGTTGTTTAGAAGAATTCAATGCAACTCTATTTATATGAAGAGAGCATTAAATGACCGTTGTAATCTTCAGTGTGACCGTTGCCAGCAGTAAAGAAGGATTAGGTTAAACTTTGGTCTTATTCTCTCTCTATTCTTTGCTTAATCCAGTTGCACAGAAGTTTATGGTTGACTTCTTGAATATTAATCTGTTGGAAGAGCAACTACTGGATGAGTAAAGGAAACATTAATCCCTTTGCAACGTGTGAAGAATGATTGTCCAAAAGGATGCAAGTTTTCTAGACATTGCATTTAATGTGTTGACGTCAGTTTTTGCTTTTGTTCAAATCTTCATTTAACAACCTCTAAAACATCTGAAACTCACTAACAAACTGATTAAACATAGTTAGGAATAGTAATGAGTGATGATAAGAAGTATTAAGATCAAACATGAAGATTTCACAAATTCGTGTAATTTGATTTTCAAACTCAGTGACACAAAATCGAGTTTGTTCTTACAAACTGGAGTTTGCAGAAGGCCAAACTCGAGTTTCCAAATCCCAACTCGAGTTTCCTTCTTCCAGAGAAGAATGTCGAAAGTTGAGTTTTGAAGCACATTTTGAAACATTGAGCAAACTCGAGTTAATCAATGACTAACTGGAGTTTTGGACTTTTATAGTGAAAACATGTTTAAGTCCAAAAGCTCAAAACTGGAGTTTTCACATAGAGAACTAACAAAGAAGACCAAAGCTTAACCTAAATCCTTCCTTAATGTTGGCAACGGTCACATTGAAGATTACAACAGTCATTTAATGCTCTCTCCATATAAATAGAGCTGCATTCAATTCTTCTCAACAACCAATATGCAGAAAACGAAAATCATTCAAGTTTCCAACTACTCTTTGAGTTTTCTACTATAAAGTTTCTTTTGATACATTTGTACTTCAGTAATTATCATTATCCACTCTTAGAGAGAGTATCATCTATTGAAATCATTTATTGTAATAATCTCAAGTCGTGGGACTTGGTGATTGAGTTATTTGATTACAACTTGTAAGGGGGAGTAAGTTCTAGTGAGAGAATTACTTTGAGAGTTACAGAGTGTGTAATCATTTGAGCAAGTGAAATCGAGTGTCTGGGGACTGGACGTAGATCAAGAGGTTGGACCAAACCAGTATAAATTCCTTGTGTCTTGCTCTTTCTCCCATTGTTCTGTTCTACTCTGTTTTAACATTCAAAAATAGAGTTCTTTGACAAGAATTTTTAAAATCCCCAATTCACCCCTCTTTTGATGATTTGCTCCACTTTCATTTTTCAATAAATAGCCAACCTCTCCTTCACAAATTCTTCACACCCACCATAAGAACCTCTGATCCTTTGATTAAAAGAGTGAGAGTTCTCTTAGAGCTAGAAAGAAGGAGCAAGGTCCTTCAACGGTAAGTCTCTAGCTCTTGAGCTTTAGTCTTTAGTTTTTTTTAAAAACAATTAAGTAAAATGTTAGTTTAATTTAGAAAATGGTAAAATAAATTGCCATGATTTTTTTTAGGTCTCCTTGCATTCAAAAATGCCTAATGAGGTTAAAAAATGTTGGGAAATAATTTTTCGAATCAATGGAGCAAGATTGTGAAAATTTGGAAAATTCCCCAATTTCAGTTTTTCGGGAGTTAGTCAGATTAAGGGCATTATTTTATGTATCAAATGAAGTCATAAAATCATGAAACTTTAGATGGTTATAGTAGAAATGTATAGATTTCCATTGATACATAATGTGTAGCAATTCGAGTTCTGTACAAGGAGATAAAAATTCTTGAAGTTTGATCATGTTTTTATAAGAAGATTTGAATAGTGATTGGAAAATATTAAACTAATATTGATTCACATATTTCGAGTTGAAACCGTTATTTTTCCTCAACAATAGACATGTCAAGGATTGTGAGGAATTTTACAGCGCTTCATTTCAATTTTTGTAAAATTAATTATGATTTTTCAAAGTTACTGGAAAATCTGGGAAGAAATGCTGAAATAGCATTTTAAAGAAAATGTAAGGGTATAATTGGAATAACAAATCCACCAGGGTTAAAAAGGTCAATAGTGGCTAAGATATTTCTTAGGATATTGTTTATAAAGGAAATAATGATGTGATACTATTATAGGATATCCAGGAAAATCAGGAATCGTACTGACACAGACGAACGTACCGCTAGCTATACGGACTAAGGTACAGACACGTACTATAACTTTAACTCTGATGTGTCTTGTATGCTTATATGTGATAGATGATTCATAGAGTAATGGACAAGACTAGGTCTTGGGTTATGTATTGTGGCTAAGACTCAATCTTAGGTCACCTGTTTATATACATTCAGTTAGTACGTGTTATAGTCTTGATAATGTCGTATGGTTGTTTTCCTAGCGCTGAGGACACATGGATTTGTGGCACAGGGTAAGTGTGCAAATGTTGCGAACATTACATTTGCTGTGTAGTGGCTGAAAATTCACAGCAAACAAGTACTCAATGATATATGTTGCAGAATTAAGTAAATTGTGTTGCAGACAAGAATTGTGATATGTACCTATGGTAGTATGGAAATAGGTACACCTTTTTGATCACTTCATACACCCTTGTTGATATGTATTGTTGTCTCTCCTCCAAAGGTATTGTACTTGCATAGTCTGGGCACAAGAATCCAAATTTTTTTCTTCTGCCCTCTTGTTCCAATTCATTACGTATATATGTATGTGTGTCTAAACTATGCATTTAAATTATGTACTCATAAAAGAAGATACTTACTTTATAAACATTTGAACAATTGAATTAGTAAGCTCCTTTCTAGGAAACATCAGGGACGTTAAATCATCAGCGTCAACGGGTTGCTTATTAGGGTGGCCTACTACTTCATTGACAGGCCACGATTTATCTTTAAAATATTGTTTGGATAGCAACACGACCATTTTTTCCCTGACAGTCAACTTAGCTGTGTCAACAACTTCAGTGGTTGTAGCTTGAGGAGGGGCTGGAACTTCAAGAGTAGAGACATGCACAAGCTTCACTGGTCACGAGATGAAGGTTCCAATGACATCACTCACAACCTTCAGCTGACCAGTTTGGAGAGGGACAGTTGCATCAATGACCACCTATTCAACTAACACTCAGACTTCATCATAAAGCATCTGTTGGTGGTGTACAGTTGATCTCAAGTTGTAGATAGTCCCTTTTGCAACTAATTGTCTATCATGATTAGGATCCTCTACATATAGGTCACAAGGTTGCTCTTACTATCCAACAATGCAGCTACCTCTAGTGTTCTACTGCCTAGGTGTAGCTGAATGTGTGAAGGGAACACTGGTCTCTGGACGAGAGTTCAAAACCAGCATCATTTTATTCATGTCCTCCTTCATCTTGCTCATCTGAGATTGAAACATTACAGTCAATGAAGCTTCTTTAACCGCTGCTTCCTCACTAAATTTGGCCAGCGTCTGTTCCATCCCCTCCCGGGTAACCATACTTTGTTTATGGCGTTTGGATTTACCAAAGTATCCCTTCAGGTCTACCCGTCCTCCAATCCCCCTTACACGCCCGACGTGATCCGATTTTCCAGTCGCAACGGTCATAACATCATTCCTCTCGCCCGACACAAAAGATCCCTCTGCTTCTTTCTTTTTAAGATCTTCCTGTAAGATACAGATAATGAGAAGCTTAGTAATGAAACATGTTTAGTAACTAAAAAATAACAATAGTGATACTTACAATTCTTTCAACAACTAGACGAGTTTGTTTACTCGTGTAGGCGCCGCTTGGCTTTTGGTGAATATACAACCATAACTCCGCGCGACGTATTGGAGATGGCGGATCATGTATTGCAGAAGGATTGGATTCAACTTCATCTTCCAATCTCTTCCACTTGACCGCCTTCATTTATTTTTTGTCCTTTTCATATCCACTGCGAGAAGCCCTATGCGGGCAATCATTCTTCCTCCCAATCTCTTGTGCTTGTTCCCATCTTTTCTGTGAATCAGAATTGAAAACAACTATTAATTATGAATTTCAACCATCTCAATAACATAAATTAGAGAACTTCTGCTTGATATGAACCTCAAACGCTAGTCAAGTTCACTTCATCAAGTTCCAACATTTTATTTAAGGAAGATGTAGAATTGTAGAAGAAATTAGGAGAAACAAAGGAAAGGGAGTTGCAGAACTACTGCCAACTCAGTCAATTCATTCATTCATCATAACTAGTTCCTACACATATTAGTCTAATCTCTTATATATAGTTAGAGGCTTGACTCTTAAGGCCTAATAACAACTTGCAAAGAAACCTTTACACAATTAACATACTAACTAACTAACATCAATGTTTAACCACTACCTAATATAACAGAACTAAGACTATAATTATCATTATTATTTCCCTAATTACCTACTTAGTTTTTTACCTTTTCACGTTTTACATATCAAACTTGCATAGAACTAAGACATGCTCCTCTGATGCAGGACTGATCAAACCATATTTTTATATGAATTTTCATGATTAAATTGGGATTCTTAATGCATTTTCTTGGACATTATTGCATGATTAAACACTAATTTGAGTTGGGGACATTTGTATTGAATTAAGTGGAATTAGGGGCAAAATGGTCATAATTTATTAATTATTCATGCAAATGATTCTTGGATTTTGATGCTACATTGTATTTAATCTTGTATTGTAGGTGTTTAAGAAGAAAATTCAAGACTTCGTAAAATGTCAATTAGGGTCGGAATTATTGTTTTTAAGGACTGGGGAAAATTGCATAAAAGTACCCAAGAATTCCTTGAAATTGAAAATTAATGGAGAAAATGAGCCGGAAAAATTACAAAAAAATTACCTAGAGTTTGTGGAAATTTCAGTTAGGGCCCGTTTGGGAGTTGCTTTTGGAAAATGATTTTCACCATTTACGAGGTAAAACCTAGGTTTTGGATAAATGATTTTGGAGAATGATTTTTAGAGAATGATTTTGGAAAAAAATGATAGTGTTTGGATGTTTTTATCGAATAGCTTTTGGGGGATCAAATTTACCAAAAAGGACATTAGCTTTTTGTATAATTGCATTTAAAGGATAAAGTGGTATTTTAAATATTATAAATGTAACATCCCATTTTCAAAAGGAGTATATTTTTTTTTCATCAGAGTAGAGCATCGGAGCGATTGAGTAACTGATACATATATTTCAAATGCCGTAAGTCTGGCTGATTACAATAACAGGACATTGTTTTCGGACGTCTAACGTCAGTGTAACTACAAAAAACATAAGAAGTCTTCAGCCGGGTCTTTATGCGGCCTGCTTGCCTTTCTCCTCGGTCCTCCTGAACCTGACGCTATGTTAAGAGCTGAGGTCCAATGCACCGGACCCCAGGTAACGGTTAACCTCATGTTTACATACATCATATAAGTACTACAGATATTCATGAAATTTTGACGACACTTACTACGTTCAAAGTATGGTATACATAATCAGATATATATGGCAATAACAATACAATCGGATGTAAGGTTAAGGCACAAGGAGAAATGTACATGATCAGATATGCACGGCAATAACAATACAGTCGGATGTAAGGTTAAGGCACAACGGACATTGGACATAATCGGATATGGACGGCAATAACAATACGTCGAGATGTAAGGTTAAGGCACAACAGCGAAAATACAGCATGACGAGGAAAATACATATATGCATACAATAACCATCAGAGTTAGTGTTACAGTACGCGAACGTACCTTCGTTGTCGACTACGGTATGTTTTAAGGAAAACGGTAATTTTGACAGCGGGTGAAACAGCGGTACGATGGCGGTACAACAGCGGTCCGATTATCTTAGATATCCTATAAGAATAACATTTATCAACTTCTAGCACTATAACATGTATTTTAGGTACAAATTACCATTTTGCCCCTGAACCCCTAATCGACGGAATTTCGCCAGAGCTTCGCTGTTTTCGCTCTATCTCTCCAGAATTTTGACGGATCTTTTCCCTCATCATATTTTCGAAATATATATCATATTTACCCCTAAATATGATATCTAGACTATCTTGAAAAATTAAAGATAAATCTAGCATTCCTACTATATCTACCGAAAGAACTACTGAAACTAAAGACTAAGGACCGAAGAACTTACCCAGCACTTCGCTACTCCTGTAGGAATTCTTACAACGCAGCGGATTAAAATTTTAAGAATCCCGTCGCGAGGATCACTCAGGTGCGTTTAAATCAAGACTAAGGAATCCGAAATTACCTTTGGTGAATTCGTTCGCGTCTCGTTTCCTTTGAACTGGTGGGCTACCTCCTCGATCAATAGAAGACGACTCGTTGAATCGGCTTCCTCCGGTATCCACACGAACAATTTCACGAACACGGCTACGGCGGTGTGCTAGCGCTTCTTCTGTGTCTCTCTAGGTTCTTCACCACCAGATGAGTTTATCTCTCGTTTTTTTTTTCTTTTGGCTTATGCACACCCAACCATCATCAGCCTCTCAAGCTTCTGTCCGTTTTTCTGTGCATCAATACGTATTAATGCGTATTAATACGTATTAATATACAATTAATCCGTATTAATACGTATTAATGTACAATTAATCTGCATTAATGTACAATCAATACGCATTAAGTTTGAATTTCGAATTTCAAAAACTGATTTTTGAAATCTGAATTTCGAATTCTTGAATTAAAAAATATTAATTAAATCTATCTGATAGATCTAATCTAATGTATTTATTTAATGCAAACTAAAAGCCTTCTAATTTAATTTATCTCTATAAATCAAATTCGAGAAATAATATCCATCTATTTAATTAATTATGAGATACCATATCTCAATTTAATCTAAACAGATATATGATATTCTTATTCGAATATTAAACGAGATACATTATCTCTATTTGTTTTAGATATTTAATTTATCAAATAAATTAAATACAAAACAAACATTATATATATAATAATATTATAATCTCCATTAATAATATATATATATATATATTAATTTCGAATTTTAATAAATATATATAAATATATATTTATCCTAGATTAAATTTAGTATTCATTAATTCCGATTAATCGAGATTCAATGTACCGGACACAAATGCTCGTGTTGGGTTATTCTTGTGTGCGACCACAGGCCCATATGAGATTGGCGGTGGGCCAAAAGCGTATCAGCCCACAAGTCGCAAGCGGCCTCTAGCAAGACATTGCGACTACCCAACTCACATGGGGATCGATATCACGATACAACCTTATCATACAACCATGTCACGTCCCTTTTGTCACGCGATAATGGGTCAAGGATGAAGCATGGACAATGTCAACTTCCTATTCTTGTCCATTACTTTCTCGATTCTCGAGTAGTCTAATAAGTGAAATGGAAACTCCTTTCCAACATAGTATGGCCATACATTTCTTAGACTCACTCATCGAGGGCCCAAAGATTATCTCTCTACAAATGTGAGGGACAAATTCCATCTTGACCATTCACATTCCTCCGCATGAAAACCACCGATCCCGATCCCGACCTTTATCATCACCCGGTCAAAGGTGACTTTTGATTAGGTCAAAGATTAATGATTCATCATGTAGGAATCCATGATGATCTCAGGTCATAGGGCGTTGTGACGCGGTTATATATGAGACAAGCTCATGACTAGATCCATGCGGCTTTCTCATAGTGGGTGGATCCAAAGACCTTGTACTCTTACAAGTGCCCATGACTCGATTGTATCTCCATATCTCATCAAAGTCATCTGGTCTTAACTCATCTTCGCTCCCGCGTAGATGACCGACCAAGGACATTTAGGATAATCTATAAGATATATCCAGGGATGCAGTTATCAATACAAACATGCAAACGAAAATGATAACAAAAAAGGAGAATACTATAAATATCCTAAACGTTCATTGTACAATGACTTGCCCCTAGGGCATAATTTCCAACAACTCCTTCTTGCTCTGACTTCTCTCTAACTTCTCTCTAGAAATCTCTTAGAATTGGTGAAGAATGAATGAAGAGGTGAAGGGCTATTTATAGAAAAACTCTATGGATTTCAACCGTCGGATTAACTTTTCATCAATGGCTAAGATGATGAAGATGTGGCTTTATGTAGACCAAGCTTCCTCCTTCATTCTCCACCACAAAAACGTCCCATGATGTCATCTTCAACCGGTACCGATAAAGTTTCCAGTCCGGTGTCCGAAACACGTAATCTTGACGAATCGCGAAATGCTGACGGCAGAGTTTCGAAGTTTCTTTCTTTCTCATTAGGAATATATAGTTTAATGAAATTTATGATCCCATTAAGGGTATTCCGTTATCTCGCTAAAGATTTTAGGACATACGTCTTGATTTACGGAATTGAATTAGGAAGCGTAAGCGTCTAGGCAAAAATCCACTTTGGTTTGTAATATGATCGACCTAAGTCACTAGATTCCTAATTCACGAAACTACTTGTTTCAAAGTATTGACTCTAAATCCTCTATCTCGCATTTTCTCTCTTATCCGGTGTCTTTAAATACCCTCTTGGTTCAGGAACGACTTCGGAGACCGCTCAATCCGAGATAGAATTTCACTGGTTCATAAAAAGTCCAGATGACTTAGACTACATCCCTATACCTTGGTTTAGGATTTTATTTCTATCTATTCTTAAATGTCCTGTTGGCTCTTTTACATATATATTATTATTTTATTCAAAATATCTAGATTTTTTTTTCTTTTATTTTTTATTTATTTTTCTAAGCATAAAATATTTTATTAATATTTTATTTTTTTTTTTTTTATTTATTTAATAATTTCGAATTTCTCTAATTAAAAATAATTATTTAAATTATTTTTAATTCATTTACTTTATACCTTAATTATCCCATTAATTACCAGATTAGCCACTTACTAATTTTTGATAATTTTCTTAATTAGGATAAATCATTATCTCACAACTATTTTACTTACATTGGTATTTTATATCCCATGTAAAATACTAAAAATCATGGGGTCACTTATGATCCCAAAATAATACTTAATTTTGCCTCATTATGTTTCAAGGGAAATTTTCCCAAAAATTCCTAAAATTAGAGACAACATACTTTCTAATTTTTTATAAATATTTTACTACCTCTTGGGATTTATCATAATATTTTTAGGCCATTTAATGCTCTAAAAATACATTTTAGCTCTTTATCTCTCCTAATTTCCATAGTAATTACCTTAGAAAATAAGATAATTATTACTTATTATTTGAAACCACATGTTCACCTATTTTCAATAGGTATTATCTATCGAAATATAATATTCCAGATAAATAATTATCCGGGTATTACAATAAACATTATATTCAATAATAAATACCAAAAATTACATAAAATTGTTAGAAAAATAAATTTCTATTATTAGTAAATTGTGTATTTTTGTACTTACAAATACAAAAGAGAGGTAAATTATTATTATTTCGGCATTGTTTTTTTTGGGAAAATAGCTTATTAGGGTTTAAAGTTGATTTGTATTAGTTTTTGATGTTTAGCCAATAGTTTGACACTATATATATGTCTATGTGTGTAATTTGAATTAGAAATTTTGAGAGATTTATTACTTTATTTTTAGATATTTATCGAAAGTGATGCATACATTTATCACCTAATGATGAATATACGTACTTTTTATATTTTCTCCTTATATATATATATATATAATAATAAAAAAGAACCGAGTTGGAGCAAAAAAAAAAAAAGAACCGCATTTCGAGCAAAAAAAAAAAAACGAGTTTGAGGGGAAAAAAAAAGGAATCGAGTATATATTGAGGGTATTTTGGGGTTTCGCAATTATGGTGGGATCCACGGTTCGTAAAATGATTTTCAAAAGTGAAAAGTGAAAAAAAGTTGGATTTGGCAAAACCTAGGTTTTGAGCCCAAAACCTAGGTTTTGGGTGGAAAATGATTTTGGAGAAAAATTGAGGTGTTTGTCAACACTTTGAGAAAACCTAGGTTTTATTTCCAAAACCTAGGTTTTGGAGTCTTCCAAACGGGCCCTTATACCCCATAAACATTTTAAAATCTCTCATTTTAGTCCCTTCTATAAACTTTTAATTCTTACATTTAAGTCCCTTGGTCAAAACACATGTTTTGACCAAGGGAGAGCTAGGTCGAACCTGAGAGCTGGGAATTGGAGATTAAATGGAGAGGGAGGTCGAGAGCAATGATATATCTAGGAATATATCTAAGAACTCCGCACCTTTGATCCTTGACTTCTTCCTCGATCTTACTCCACCTTCACTCTTCACCCCTCGCTGGCGACTTCCTCATCCACCTTTTGTCGGCGGTGAGTGACCACCTTTCCTCACCATACTTCCGCTGTCGACCTGAAAACACGAGAGAGAGAGACCACGATATTAAGAAAATGATATAGCCGCGAGAATAGAGAAGAGTAGGGAGCTTCAACCTTGCACCTTGTACCTTCATCCTCATCACTTTCCTCCACCATCGTCGCCGGTGATCTCTGCTTGTAACTCCGCCATTACCGGCGACGTGAGGAAGGGACTCAGAGCTTTAGATCTAAGACTTGGAAGGAGACCCGTGAGGCACAACATTCTTGATCCTCTTCACCATCAACCATCACTCTTCTTCATCTACACCATCATTCTCTCTCTACTACGCACAACACCACTGTTACTTGTGAGTTCCAACATGGTTCTGCATTTTCCAGCATGTTTCCTACATTTTCCGTGCGAGAGCTTTCCAGATTCCTGCGAGTTTTGTAACTTTGTGGCAAGATCTTTTTGCAGATTTTGTGGCTCTCAATAGCTATGAATAGCTAATTCCATTGCTTCTTACTGATGAAGATGTGTGCTTGAGCTCAATGGACTACATAGGGGAGTTTTTGTTGGATATGATTAGTTTTGATGATGTCTTATATGGATGCCATTATTAAGAGCAAAAAGCTTGTATGCTATATTTATCTCCTACATTGACTAACTATTGTATATTTAATGTAGATTAGTCCAAGTTGAATTATAGAGATTAATCAAGAAGGAAATAAGATGTTACGGAAAGAAGAACTTGCAGAGAATGTCAAGGAAACAAGAAGTTATGAAAATATTTTGGGAATAATCAAGAAGAGGAGGAGATATTGAAGAAGGTAGAATTTCAAGAGAATGATAATTCCAAAGAAGAAAGAAATAGTTGAATTATGAAGAATGATCAAGAGAAGAGAAGAAAGAATGAAGAAGTTGCTCAATGGAATGAGAATATCATTATACAAGTTCCAAGGTTGATTCTAGAAGTCTCTATGATCAAGTGGAAGTTGAAATGGCTCAATTCAGAGTTAAAATAAGCTACAATTGCATTCCTGAAGTCATCCTCGAGCACAACAATGTCATGCTCGAGCACAGTGCATTTCCAGCTCCTATCACGCACAAAATCCGCTCATGCTTGATATAAACCAATGGCATATGAAACTAGACTCCCAAACTAGGAATCGGATTGACAGAAACAAATGGCATATGAAACTAGACTCCCAATGCGTCATTTTGATATAAAATTCAAGCCAAGAAGAATTCAGATCAAGGAGCTATGAATTGTGGAAGTTGCAATAAACATCAACGTCACAATCCAGATCCAGCTTCGGTATTTTGAGCGTATCTCACAAACAACAAATTCGATTGAGCTGAAATTGGTGGCATTTGAAACTATACTCATATAAGTTTCCAAAAACATAAAAATCATGAAAAACAAAGATCAATTGAAGGAGATATGATGTTTTGAAGTTGATGGTCAGTTCAAGATGTTGCAAAAACGGTACTCAAGAACAACCTCCATTCATCTGATGATAACGAACGAGATACAACGAGTTTGGAGCTGATTCTTCTTCCATTGGGAAGAAGACTTGAAGAGCATTATGAGCATGGGTGGTTTGCCTAAATTGAAGCTATATCTAAGACTCACTGGAAATTGGCTATTGTGCTACCAATACTATCATTTCCTGAAAGTCTCTACATTCTGGAAGTTGAGCTTTGTATTGGAAGGTATGATGCTTATTCATGCATGATCAGAAGCCTCAAAGCAAAGAAGTGGAAATGGATGAGTCATGCTCGAGCACAATGTATAGGACTGCCCGAGCATCATCGAGTAATGGCACTGTGAACACTTTGGAGTCTTGCTCGAGCAGGAGTCTCAGCATGCGCGAGCAACATCGATTTAAATAAGAAACAACAAGGTAAAGTAGTCATGCTCGAGAAAAGTAATAAAGCATGCTCAAGCACCATGCTCGAGCAGGCATAAAGGGCTGCTCGAGCAAAGTCGAACACCTTGTCTTTTCATCTCTGTATGGCCCTTGCCCGAGCAAGCTCTGGTGGTTTGCTCGAGCATTGGCGATGAGCTTGCTCGAGCATGGGGTTTTGCTTACTCGAGCAACGATGATAAACCTTGTTTTTCAAAAGCCTTAAGAAACGCTTACTCGAGCATGCCTCTTTGCTTTGCCCGAGCATTGACGAAAGTGGCTAGTCTTCAAAGTAGCTTGCCCGAGCAGACTTGATCTCTTGCTCCAGCAATGGGTGACTTGCTCTTCTAAAAAAATGCTCTCTCACATCTTATGCCCGAGCACATTATTTGTCCATGCTCGAGCAAGGTCACCTCTGTTCTTGAAATCTTCGAATCCGCAAATCTTAAATCATTATATATCAATTCATTTTTTCATGCTATTACCCATTACCTCTTCTAAACATTTTTAATGAGTTTGCTAATGAGTTTCAGATGATTTTATCATGGATTAACAACAAATTTCCATAAAGCAAATTGTCTGTCAGAGAAGCATTAAATGCTACGTCAGAAAACAGAGGAAAGCTTCTAAGTCTGACAGATAGTTTGAACATTCCATTGAAAAGCTTGAATCCTCACAACAGCCATTAATACAACACTCAAGATGGAGCATTAATGAAATCAATGTTAGACATTCTATGATTAGAGTTGGATTAGAGCTCAACAGACAAAAAGCATCATAAGCTTCAACGACTAGTTCCAACAGTCATATTCTAAGAAGCTTAACTGAAGAATTGCTCTAACGGTCGAATGCTATTGGTTAGCTATAAAATAACAAGCATTCAGAATTCAATTTGAGACACAAGCGTCCATTGCCGAAATGCCGACATTATGAATATACGCTTAGCTCATACACTCTGTTCTCAATGCTTGCTTAGCTTATCAGAGAGAGTAAAATGATTTGTATTGTACCTCAATGATTATTATTCATCTGCTCTGTGAGAGAGTCTAAACACTTTTTTGATTATCTGTTTAGTGATCAAATCTCAAGGTTGTGGAACCTTTGAGTATGGGTGTACAATTACAACTTGTAAGGCGGAGTGAGTCCTAGTGTGAAAGGATCATCCTGACTACAGAGTCGGTAATTGTATTCTTACAGTGCGTAAGAGGATATATTGGAAAGAGATTGTAAAGGCTGCACAAGTGTCCGACTAAACTTGTGAGGTTGTAAAGGCTTTTCTCTTGTGCGTGGTTGAACAAGGAGATAGTTGAAAATCTCAAGTGGAGCTTGGGGACTGGACGTAGGTCAAGGGTTGGGCTGAACTAGTATAAATCTTTGATTGCATATTTTCTTCCCTAAACTCTTATATTCTAGCATATATGTTTTGAATGACTGTCTATCGGTTTATAAATTATTATTATCATTCAAACCTTCTTCAGTAAGTTGCGAAAAGATTTTCTAAGTTTTCGAAAGTTTTATCCGACACCCAATTCACCCCCCCTCTTGGGTGATAGCCAGGTCTAACAGTTTTTCTATCATTTCATTAGTCTAAAATTATATATTTAGATTGCCTAATTTTAGGAATTATTGTATATAATTTTGGAATTGAGATTAATGTTAATTGTCTCTGTTGGTTTGAAATTGTAGTTGAGATTGGATTTTGTAGTGTGAAGATTATATTTGTTTTAATTTCTTGTGGTTGCAATGAGATTATATTAATTAACGTGTTATTGTCTAGTTAATATGGTTGATTTGTGCCTTTGAGGGATTGTTTAGTACTCAATTTCAAGAAGACTCATGTTACATTATTCCAATTTTAATTGCACATCAAGTGGTTTTTAACAATTTCTCAAGAGGTAATGTTTAGCTATATTTGTAAGAGCTACTATTAATTGAAAATATTGGACTCAAGTGTTATCTTGAGATTTTTCGTAAGACTTGATGAATTTAAACTCCCATAATCTTTTATGAGCAATGATAGTCATTTCTTCATTACCAAGAACATTCATCATTCATATTTTCACTTCGATACCATTCCATTCACTCATTCACTATTTTATAATGAAAATACCAAAAATAATAGTTTTGTATTTAATTAAATTGCATTTCTCTTTACTTTATTAATTTGAAAAGCCAAAACATATTTTCCCCCTTGTTTTAATTGCATCTTCATGGCATTTAGATTATCTAGGACTCAATAAAAGGCTCCTCGAGAAGACAGAACGATCCTCAGTTTGCCTATATGCAATCCTTGTTTATTTTTTATTGTGGACCCCAAAGCTAAAGACAAAAAGGCCCTCATCAAGGACAAAGGATGGAAATGTATACTTCTATTCATACACCAAATCATCTAACTAACAGGATTAGATGAACACAATAACATTCACATATCCGCACAGGTTAGTAAGCAAACAAAACTAAATATAAACTCACCAAAGCTTTAGGAGTGGTCCGCAGTTGAACAAATTGTTACCAAGTTTGTCCATCAATAAATGTGTACTTCTCCCAAGGATCAGGGCGGTAAGGCTCACCAGCTAGAACCTCGGCAAAAATATAGTTGTTAGCTAGAAAGGTCTTAAACTTCCTCCACCGATCAGCACAATAAGACAATGTCTTCTCTTTCAACTACTGACTGTCAGGAACAATGTATGTAAGCCAGATAGGGTCCCAAATAGGATCCTTTACTGTGCGATCGTCTACATTTTTCAACTCATCTGTCAAGATGCTAACCTTGCTGCGTGCTAGATAACCGACAAAACTATTATATTTGTTTTATTAAAACCGAAGAGCCAACTTTTCCTCAAACTGAATCTCGAGCTTTGACCCAGAAGTCCAACTTACAAATACATCTTTCATTCATGTGCCACTTCTACCACGGCGTGCAGGGCGGTTACAAGGCTCATTGTAAGCTGAAGAGGATTCGTTCTGACTCACACCAGTAATTGGCGTTGAACGAAAGGGACAAGAATCGTTTTCTCTGTTCATTTTCAAGAAAGGAAGAGAGGTTAAGAGAGGTGGTGCGAAGGAGGAGTGCCTGAGAAAGTGAAAGAGTAACAGAGGATGGTCGTGGTGGGCGAGGAAGAGAGGTAATACAACAGGAAGAGGGGTTTCGTAACAAGAACATGGATTCAGAGTTTAGAGAGAGCAACGTAGAGTACGTAAGGTTTCGCGAAAAAGAATGTATTTGGTGCTTTAGTTTTAAGACCGGATGTACAAAACCACGGTCTTAAAAGTTAACCTTTAAGACCGGCCCTTATTAAACTCCTGTCTTAAAGTAATAAACTTTTTGTCTAATTTTTTTCAATATTTTGTACCGGCCACAATTTAAGTCTAGTCTTAAAATATTTAATTTTAAGACCAAAATTATTAAAAGGGTGGTCTTAAAAGTATAAATTTAAGACCGATCTTATTAAACTCCGGTCTTAAAATTAATTAAATTTTTGTTTACTTTTTTTCAATATTTTGTACCAGCCACAATTTATGTCTGGTCTTAAAAGTATAACCTTTAAGACCGTCTTTTATATTTAACCGGTCTTAAAAGTTTTACTTAAATTTTTCCTTATTATTTTGCACCGCAGAAAATATAAGTCCGACTGTATAAGATTTTTCTATAAAGTAATTGATATTTCAATTTTTTTTAGGGTTAAGGTGCAAAAATACACATGTGCTTTGGTCAGAGGAGCGCCCAGTAGCAAGTGCTTTTTTGAGGTGCAAAAGTGACTATGTGGTTGCAAAATAGGAGCAGAAGTCACAAAAACTGTTAAAGGGGAGGACATTGACCGTTAAGTCGGAAGGTTTAACCTAAATTAATGATGTGTATGTTGACTAGGACTATGTATAAGGCAGGTGGAATCCAAAATGGCTGAGTAATTGATGACTAGGATATTTCCATAATAGTAAGCGACTTCATATTTGAGAAAAATCTTACTCTGCGATTTAGCTTCTCGTCTGCAACCCCATTCTTGTCTTCTGCGATTTAGCTTCTCCTCTAGAACCCCCTTCTTGTCTTCTACGATTTAGCTTCTCATTTGCAACCCCCATTGTTTTCTGCAACCCCGACGAAGCAGAGCATCAACCATGATGCGAAGTGTGAGGAACGAGGAATCGAGTGGGAGCTCGATGCAGTTGTCTTCAACAGTGACAAAAAGGAGAAACGAGAAATCGTAAAGGAAAGTAGTTTTCCTGAGAATTCATAGAAAAATCGAGGTCATTTATTTATTCACTTGGAATTGAAGAAAATAAAGTTTATTTTTTAATAGAAAGACCTGATTCTATAGTAAGGTTTATGAATTTCTTTTGATCCACCTAATATTTTCGCAGGTTTCTAAAATAGGTGTGAGAAGTATTCTGGTTGGCAACAGAGTAAATCTTGCGGGCTTGAGGAATGGATTGTCGCATTTTTGTCAAAGCTCAGGCTCATCAAGTAGTAGCAAATGCATTTTTTTTTCAAATGAAATTAGGTAGGATCAAGGCATTGAGCCTGTGTTGTCCTAAATATAAAATTAGGTTTATCAGTGAAGAGATTCTAGTTAACCTAATTCATTTGTAATCCCTTTCCAACAAACAAATATGACAATATTTCATTTATTATTGTAAGATTAACAATGCTGGTTAGTTTCATTGCAAATAGTTAGGTAGAATAGAAATATGTAGCTTTTATAACTCCATACAAATGGAGTGGTTTATGAGAGAGATCATTGGATTTCGTCTGAGAATTAACCATTTTAAGCCTTTGGACAAAAGCTAATAAGCAGAACAAATACTATCTTCTTTATTTAAGGAACTGGGAATAACTTGAGGAACAGTCATTGATTTTTTTTTTAAAAAAAAAAATCTTCATACACAAGAAGATACAAATCAATTAAATGGACCATATACATCGTCATCTTTTAAAACCATGACATCTATTTTTCGGCAGAAAGTGCAAACATACACAGCATCTATCTGGTATTTCTTTCCCAAGATCTACTAATTGTTGAGCTCCTTAAATGGTGACCTAGCATTAGAAACGACCTCCAAATTCTTTGTCCCCACAGGAGAATGCATTTTAATATTCTCTTTTGTGAGAAATTCATCCTCCTTTCAAAAATTCATTCCTGGACAGTCATTCTCAAATGAATGTGCAATGTTACCTCTCAACTTTTCCATAAGTTGAGTGTCTGTGGTTGAAAATTCACATATCTTTTCTTCCAGTCCCATAATGAAGCCTAACATATCTTTTCTTCTTTCTAACAACAATTTAGTGACATTTTCGAGTAAATTTCTATTCTCCATCTTGAGTGTATGATACGAGGCATCTGGGCTTTTGAGCCTGGTCTCTATTTGATCGGTCAACCCTTTAAATGTTAACTCGCTTTATTTCCATTTCTCGCTTCAATTTCGATGCAACTTGTTCAGATTGGATCCATCTTTCCTCCTGCAATTTCAGTTTGTGCTCAAGATCAAAGATATCATCTTCAAGTTCTGCTATCATTAACTTCTTCTCTTCGGTTTCAAGAATGGCTATAATCTCAGCTGCTATGATCTTATCACAAGCATCTTGGACCAAATTAATCTCACTGCTTCTCGGCAAGTTTGTGAAGAGAAGGAGACCCTTAAGGCGTAGAATTGATGTCCCAGTGAAGCCGCCCGATGCATGAGTTTCTCTAAATCTAACTTTTTCTCATGATCAAATTCTCCTCTTCGTGATTTCTATTGCGGACAAAGAACCTCATTCGGGAGCTCCTCTAAAATTTTGTCTCTCTCTTCTATAATTTGGAGATATCTCGACTTTTCTGTCTCAAAAGACCCTGCAGTTTGTTCTAGTAAGATAACATGTTTCTGAAGATCATCTAGTTTTTTTTTCTCATTCTCTTGCAATTTATAACCAAAATATAACCAAGCTAGGCCGTCTCGGGAAAACTACTTTCCTTCGCGATTTCTCGTTCCTTGCACCTCGCACATGGTCAACACTCTGCTCTATCGGGGTTGCAGACAACAATGGGGGTTGCATATGTGAAGCTAAATCACAGAAGATAAGAAGAGGGGTTGTAGACAAGAAGCTAAATTGCAGAAGACGAGAATAGGGTTGCAGATGAGAAGCTAAATCACAGAGTAAGATTTTTCCCCAAATATGAAGTCGTCAACCGTTATGGAAATATCCCAGTCATCAATTACTCGGCCATTTAGGATTCCACTTGCCTGATACACAGTCCTAGTCAGCATACACGTCATTAATTTAGGACAAACCTTCCAACTTAACGGTCAACGTCCTCCCCTTTAACGGTTTCTGTGACTTCTGCTCCTATTTTGTAATCATATAGTCACTTTTACACCTCAAAAAAACACTTGCTATTGGGTGCTCCTCTGACCAAAGCACATGTGTATTTTTGCACCTTAATCCTTTTTTTTATAACATGTTTAAGACCGATTGTTTTGTTAACCGGTCTGAATAATATATTTAAGACCTATGAATAAAGGATCTGGTCTAAGTAGTTCTTTACATTTACAAAATTGCCACCGGTCATACTTTTAAGACCGGGGCGTCGATACTCTGGTTTAAATGAGGCGATCTTAAAGTACTTTTTTGCACTAGTGTGATTGCTGATTATATGAGCAGATGGAATCAAGTTAAAGACCTTCAAGTCCAAGAATGACAAGTAATCAACCCTATAATAGAGCAATGACTCTAGAAGATCTCATAAAAAAAGTTAATGTCTTAGAGTTGAATATGAGCTTGTTATCTAATCAGATGAGTACTACTGTACAATATCTTTTAAATTTAATAGTATGTGTAAACCTCCAAGTGGATGATTCAACCAACCAAATAGAAAATATCCTGAATAGGCTGGAAACACTTGAAGGAGGAAATGTAACAAGATCTGTAATAAGACCTATAAGTACTACTAATTCAGGAGTATAGACAGATAATAGCCATGTATGTGCAATTGGACAAATGACCCAAGCACAAGATATAATTGGGTCATCTACCCAAACTCTAAAAATAGGGTCATCCACCCAAGGGTTATCTAGCTAATCCAAAGTAACCCTTGTAATTGGGCCTTTAACCTAATACCTTCAAACAATAACACCTTTTAATGAAATTGTAAAAGCCCAAGCCTTAGAAGCCCAAAGAAAAGCCAAAGAAAAAGATAAAGTCCAGTAATCTTCACCATCCAGAAATATTCCTAATCCATCATTCAATACATTAGAACAATATAATTTCTTAAGAATGTTAACCAGTAGGACTGGAAATATGTCTTTAAGTGACCAGCATATAAAATATATATCCCATTTTGAATTTAATAAAGTTGTAGTATTCCCTCGAGCTTCACCAACTCATGTAAGATCCTTATACCATTATGGAATGATCCAAGCCATATACCCCTCACCATCTTTTAAAGAGACATCCTTATTACCCACAAACTTACAAAACACCATAGACGCATTTGTAAAAATTGTAAACTAGTATACTTTCTTTATAAGGTGTTATTCAACGGTAGTTGAGATAACTCCAGAGAGATTTTATCATCCTATAAATTTGATCAGCTTCGGAACAACCAAAAAACCAACAGAAGTAGAAGAAGTCAAGGAAGATATAGAAGATGACAGAGAATTCTAGTTGAAGATGTCCAATATCAAAGCTCAAGACTATCATATAACTTTTTAGGAAATCAAGAGATTTACAACAGCAGGAGAAGAACCATGGGTTTACTACATGCACATTAACCCTTGGAAAAAAGAAGATGAATAAGAACTAGCTCATTGCTTGGTACGATAGACTAAAAAATACACTACTACAAAAAAAAAGGATATTACTTTTCTAAAAGACGTCCTTGTTATAAAAAGGGAAGTTAACACTGAAGGCGGTGTCATTCTCGTAATTATATGCTTAAATTTTGAGACTTAGGCATCCTAAAATAAGTTTTGGGATGTCTAAAATTAATTTTGGCGTCCTAAATTACCTTTGGGATGTCAAAAGTAGCATTTTTGGCGTCCTAAGTTAGAATCAACATTTTTGGCGTCCTAAAATTTATTTTAGGATGCCAAATATCATTTTGGAAAATATTTTTTCCTTAACCAATCAAGCCTCCCTTTAATTAAGTCATCCGTTTCACAAGCGAGAGAGCCTCCCGATTGACTTTGGCTTCTTCCTCATTCGTCCCTACCCACTATAACCACAGGCGACCTTCTTCTCCACACCGTGAACGTCGGCGACCTTCTTCCACTTCGTCTTCTTCTTCTTTTTCCCCAACCTCCATGGTCGACCTTCATTTTCTCCACAAGATCGACAACACAATCAGCGTTCCCTTCATTTTCAACCTCGTTTTTGCCTTCAATTTTCCAAATTGAAACTTCTTACAGCAAGTAAGCTTCACTTTTTTTTGGATATGTTCGACTTAGCTTGTTCGACTTTTCCATAACTGTTCGAGCTGTGATCTATATCTGTTCGACTTGTTCTAGATTTTTCGAAATTATTGTTGATTGTTGATGTGTAGTTGTTCATATCCTTCATTTGAGATTTTATTAATATTCTTTTTTGTTTTTACTTTTTTTCCTTATTACATTCATATTAATCGTATGCTTCTGTCGAGATTCATACAAATTTCTATATGTAACAGTTATGGAATCAAATGTTAGGCCCATTCGTGGTGAGGGCTAACAAGAGGAAACCAAACCCTAACCCTAAGGTACCCACTATAAATAGATGGTAAACCCTAAGGTACACATCTTCTAGACTCTCCCTCTTTACAATTCTGCCATACAGAGCACACACCCCAGTCCATTTGGTGAAAACCCTCATGTTTGTGCTCTGTGATCCTCTATCCTCTTAGGTATCCCATCCATAGATGCCTAGGAGAAAGCTACTTGATCCTATATCAATATTCTAGTCCTTTGAGACTATACATCTATGTTCTTCAAACAGAACATTGGCGCCGACCGTGGGGACTCGATAAATTTTTGATTCCTGTGACCAAGTGAATGATTCGAATTCATGAATATTTAAAAGCCAACGTAACCTATGAAGCTTACCGGTGGCAGAAATAACACAAGAAGCAGATCTGGAAATCTTATGACGCTCAGCCTCTGGCTTGGTTTTTTGCTTGTTGGCTCTAACGTTATGGCTGCGAGACGTCTTCAAGAAGATTCACCTCCTGTTTCTCTATTTCTTGGAGTCGGTAATTTCCCTGTTTCATACAAGAAAATCAACGAGCTCCAGCGTCTGTTTGATTAGAGTTAAGCTTGGTAAATGCCAGAGATCCCTCTTCATTCGCATGGCTCTGATTTTCTATGAAGTCTCTGGCGGTCATTTGGAATAGAGGATTCAATTAGGGCTGGAGGCGGCCCTCTATCGTGGATACTTGGTTTCTTGATTTTACATTTAATCTGTAGTATACCTAAAGTTTAACTGCAGTTGGTTCAAGGTCCAAGTATCGTACACCTACTATAAGCATTCTCTTCTTAGCCTCTGGAGTTATCTTTCTGTCATCGATGACTTTCCTCGAAATCATGAAGTAACTCCAATAATGCTTCTTTAGCTTGCGGCTTGCATAGCGCTACGGTTGAAGCAGCGAGATGATTATATGCCGAGATAATGATGATGTGCCGAGATGAGCAAGCAATAGGTGCACCGAGAAACAATGTCGGATATGGTGGAATTTAATTATTCTTTTGTAACTCGGCCAATGCGACTCGGCTGCTGCTTGGTTTTGATTATTGTTCGAGATGGTGGAGATGGTATCCAACCCGGCAATGATTTACTTTGCCTAGATGCATTAGATAGCAGATGGTGAATTATCTCCCTTTCAGGAGCTTGCCGAGAATACTATTCGAAGATGCCGAGGTGATAATGGTGTGCCAAGATGAGGATCTTCTAGTGCATAAAAGGGCTGCCTTTAAATACTTGCTTGTTTCCAAACCTAACCAAGGGGAGCCATGCGATGTGCTTCACGGTGGTTTTGATAAAATTATTGATGTGAGAATATGTAGCCGGGGAGCAAAAAGGGAAGACACGAATCAGGGAACGTGCAACGAAGCCATGAGGGGATATTTCATCTTTTGTTTGTTTTATCTTGGTTATGCTCTTGGAGCTTTCTTGGCGAGGCTACGCCCCGGAGTACCTCAGAATCTCATATATTCTCATTTGTGAGATGCCTGTCTTTTGGGCTTTGAACTTCGCCGCGAGGAACGATATCAACCATGGAGGAACGGTGATGATGGTGTGCTGAGGTGGTGATGATGTGCCGAGATTGATTAACGTCCATTTGTACCTGTTCTATCACGTGCGGAGATTGATCAACCTGCCAAGATCACTGGACGTCTCTCTTGCAGCTTTCAAATTGGGAAATACATTCAGCAGACACGGAGAGCAGAAACTGTAGCTACTTCGGTGGTGATATTGACTGAGAAATTTGGCATCTGCATAATTCTAAGAATGTTGGGTATTTAATGACTTTGACACATTGGGATTATGGCACGTGATTTCGCTGTGGCTTTTTGACCGTGTTTTACGTTTAAAATCTATTGTCTTGCTCCTTTTCGGTTACCAATGCTTTATGCCGACATGCTGAGGTACTAAGGAATGACTTGCGCCAGGATTACTCCATGTTTCACTTTAGGAAAACTAGAATATGTCCGTGACGCTAACGGGGGAAGAAAGGGTCCTTCAAGGTTATAACTATTATATCCTAAGATGTCGAGATACCGAGATTACTGTCCCATGATTCCGAGATGGGAGCAAAACGAATTTGGATTTATCCAAGTTATGTACCCGCTTACAATTCCTTCCTGTATATTTAATCAGGGGACTCAATGGGATCAGGGAGAATTTCTGAGATGGGTACTTTAACCGATTTATGGTTCACAGAGGAGCATTTCCTGATTCGGTAACTTATAATTTATTGTTTCGACTGATTATTCGAGAAGCTTCTGACTACTTTGACTTCAAATGATTGTGATGAGAAGGAATAGGAAGATAATTTCATAGACCTAGATCAGAAGAAGGCTGCAAAATGACAATACCAGGATTGCTAAATCCTCATAAGACACTTGAAACAGAGGTTTCATCTTCATCATTATGCCTTTCCGAATTCGTTTCTCACATCCGAAAGCCAAGTTAGTTTCCTTCCTTTTACTTTTCCTTCTGCTCGTTCCACGTTATGACGTTTTTTGTCCGATGATGCCTGTTTGGATGAATTCATATTGTTCGAGGAGTTCTGAAATGAGCACACTAATTATGAAATGGGAATGAACTCTGGCAAGCTCTTTATTGGTGGAATTTCATGGGACACACGTGACGACTCAAGTCCACCTTTCCAGTCTGTTGAAGAAGTTATCGCTCAAGCTGATGAAGTTTTGCCTACTCCTAAAATTACTAATTTATATATAGATGATGAACAGAATTCTGCAGATGGAGACTTCATGCAAGCGGTCATGAGAAGGCTTTCTCTAAGACCTTGATGGAATTTGGTTTGATCTCATTCCAAATGCTTGAAGAAGTCTATGGGAAAGCGTGGAGGTTTTTATTCTCTATATCCAGTTGAAGTCATTTATTTCCGAACGTGTATCAGTTGGGAGTCCATTATTTCTGAGACAGTACCTTTAAATGCCCTCTCTTATGCCATTGATCATGTATGTCATTATGGTTTCGAGTGCTGATGATAATGGAAAAGGGGGAATTATTGCTTTGCATTCATTTCTTGGCAGAAATGCACATTCGTTTTGTTTGCAATCTCTTGTTTTCTACTGGTTGGAATCTTTGTACTGCAATACCTTGGTGCACACAATATGACTTTCATTTTTCCTATTATTGTGATCTTGGGGTTACTGCTTAATGCCATGGGTAGCAATTATCATGGCATCAAATAAGATCCTAGAATATATCAGGGACTGACGCAATGTTGTAGACCTAGGATACTATGGACAAGCATCTATAAGGAGCTATTCACTTGTTGAGAAGTTGAAAAATGCACTTGGTTATTTGTCAGATATTCGGTAAAAAGGCATTTCACCGCCGATATATACTTACAACACTTTCATGAGTGAGTTGTTTAAGTTATGAATGTTGAAGCAGGCATATGGCATGCTGGATGAGAAGATGGATTGAAGAACAATGCCTGACGTGTCAATTTTTAGAGTTCTTTCAGCAGGGTATTGTAAGCCTAAAATTGATGAAACAAGAAGTTTAATTTTAGAGATGAAGAATGGTGGCACACTCTCAAATTCGGACCACGTTTAGTGATTCCAAAATCATTGATTTTAGTCATATTGATGATCCTAAAGAGAGCAAGCGCTCTTAAATCTTACTCCAGGAATTATTATTTCAAGATTTTTGCGTTACAATGCCCAGATTTTTGCGTTGTTATTTCAAAAGGGATTTGATGGAGAAATGCTTGATAGGCATCTGCACTCAGCTGTTTGCTTTATTTTATATCTGATAGAGGAAGGATCTGGAGAAATTGGTTGCAAGGATCCAAGGACATTTACCAACCGAAGTCTCTTTTAATCAAGAAAACCATTTGGAAACTGATGAACATTTCTCAATGCGGTAATTTCTTGTTATTATCTTTTTATCAGATCACATTCCCTTATAATTTCTTGAAGATTGCATACATAGCTAGGTCTATGCTTGCCTTCATATAGTTTATATATATATATATATATATCTCTCTCTCTCTCTCTGTTTGAGAATAGGATGAGTTTGAAAATCTTCCTCCTAGCTCAAATTTCTAATGGTATGCTTCCAATCAAATTGCTTTTGAGTTTTGGGCTCCATCTCAAGTTTTGTGGAAGCATTCCAAAAAAGTGATTGTTCCAAAACAAATGAAAGAAAGGAGATCAGTAGAAGAATGCCTAAGCCGCAGATCTTCATTCTTTGTTTATGGAGCATTCTCGTCTATTATTCGATGGCACTCTTGAGTTACACTTGGCCAATTTCCTTCATGTCATAACAACAATGGCAGAATTTGACTCCACAAAATAGCAGATAGAATTTTTTTATATCAAGGAGCCAAAATGTGCCTGAAATTCCTGAAGTTGTGAAGGCGAACCCGATTACACCGAATCTGGTTAAAACTCCAGCTCCGTAGAGATAATGGTTAAAACGTATTCCTTCGGGATGCGGTAATACCGACATAGAGGTCAAACCGAGATTCGGTAAGGCCATGATATTGGCTAAAACATATTCCTCCGGGATGCAGTAACGCCCACATAACGGTTAAAACGTATTCCTTTGGGATGCGGTAACACCGACATAGAGGTCAAATCGGGATTCGGTATGGCCGTAATATTGGCTAAAACGTATTCCTCTGGGATACGGTAACGCCCACATAGTGGTTAATACGTGCTTTTTCGGAACACGGTAAAACCAACAAAGCCCATTGTGGTTGTGATGCATCAAAGCTTAAGGTAGTGAAGTTAACCATCACAACGACCCTGATCAAGTCGGATTGTTTAGAGTTTGGTTACAACACTTAAACTAGACATGTGACAGATGGCTCTTACTCCTGATTGATTGTCAATCACTCAAGAGGGTATATTGCCCATGGGTGGTCCCATACCCGTATTTTGCGCAATGATTTTATGAATCTACCCTAGTCATCAAATAAAACTCGAACGAGTTTTGAAGGCGTACTCGGTTACACCAAATCTGGTTAAAATACAGGATCCGTGTGAATTTTTGAAGGCAGACCCGGTTAAAATCCCGACTCTGTATGAAGTTTTGAAAGCGGACCCAGTTACAGCGAATCTGATTAAAATCCCGGCTCCGTATAAAGTTTTGAAGGTGGACCTGATTATACCGAATCTGGTTAAAATCCTGGCTCCGTGTCTAGTTAAAATCCAAGTTTTGTGTAGAGATTCAGGTCAAACTATTAATACATCCCGGCAGTCCAAAGACCTGAACCACCGGCTGGGGGGCAACAGAGTGGACAACGATTTGTTAGTGGAAAAGCATGTTATTAATAACTGGGATTAATGCAAACTCGGACCAACATTCGAAATGAGCAAGCTAAATGATTTGAACAAATAGTAAGTATTTCCCATTGATTTTGATTTGCTCACATATTATTAAATGCAGAAATATAAACCGGATATTTATTTCTTCTCAAACAACCTGGATATATCTCGGCCAAATCCACGTCTCACATCAGACAATTAATACATCCCGGCAGCTTAGAGACCTAAACTACCAAGCTGGGGGGCAACTACTATGGAATCAAATATTAGGCCCATTCAAGGTGAGGCCCAACAAGAGGGAACCAAACCCTAACCCTAAGGTACCCACTATAAATAGATGGTAAACCCTTAGGTACACATCTTCTAGACTCTCCCTCTTTACAATTCTGTCACAGAGCACACACCCCACTCCATTGGGTGAAAACCCTCATGTTTGTGCTCTGTGATCCTCTATCCTCTCTGGTATCCCATCTATGGATGCTTGGGAGAAAGCTACTTGATCCTATATCAATATTCTAGTCCTTTGAGACTATACATCTGTGTTTTTCAAATAGAACAATAACGTTTTTCTGCAGCCAATATTCATGATTTTCTCAGGTTCAGACCTCATATGCCATTTTTCTTCCCCTTTCTCTGCTTAAGATTTGCTGCAAAAAGCAAAGCAAAGCGAGACCAATGTCATATAGGTAGCACAACTACTGATACTTAACCTACAAAACCTCTTATTAACATTTAACTCTATTTCTAAGCAAAATTCTAGTCATGAAAGAAGATCCGGTTGTATTTAATTGTGTTATTCTGCTCTGTTTTTAGTCAAACTGATAAATTTATGTCTGTCAGTAGTGTTTTTGACTTAGTTTTTTAATCCTTTTCTATTCTTCAAGCCCAAAACATGAGTAATTAGGATGATTTTATATTCTGATTGTTGCAATACAGGGATATATTGCAAGATAGGCAAGTGTTTCTCCCAAGCTCTTAAAATGTAATGCGGAATACTAGTGCTGAATATTCAAAGCTATATGTAATAATATTGGGTATGGTTTATGAATATTTTTGTTTGCTTCACTATAAATTCAAATTTTGCATATGGTGGTTAATTTCGTTAGTCTAATTCTACTCAGATCTATGATGTTTTCATTATTGATGACTGTTAAAAGGTCTCAGCAATAATAGCTAGTTTTCTATGGTTTATATTTTATGTGAATTCCCCCCCTTTTGTGGCTGACCAATTTGATGTGATCTGAGGCAATAAAATAAGTTGAAACTAAGTTATCATGTTTGTATGGTTTCATCCTACCATATTGTCTATAATTTATCATGGATTTTTAGAATGGTGAATCTGATTTTTCAAAGTCATTGTCTTATAATTTGTAATTTGTATATACTTAACTCAAGAAGGGGGGGGGGGAAGTACATAGCTCAAATTGAATGCAGATAGGACAAAACTTTAAGTCTATAAACTCCGCAAGTATACGGGTCGTACCAAGTAATAAAGTGATAAGAAAGATATCGTTCCCACAAAGACTTTGTACCCACAACTTCAGTTAAATATTAGTTTTACACTTTCGATTAAGTTGAGCAAACCAAATTGAATTTAATTAAAGGAAAAGAAAATAAAATCAAAATAAGCAAACCACCACAAATATTAAATGAGCAACCCAGAGTCACTAATCCCTTATTAGTTTCCTAGATTTTATCCCCACTAAATTAATTCTAACTTAACCTCACCAGTTAATCTAGAGTATTAATGTTTATAAATGTCTGTCGGTCCACTTATACACCTACCTCAAATAATTATGCAATGTCTCACATAAGTAATTAAGATGCAATTCAAATCGGGCTCACTCTAATTTGATTATGCGGAGCTTCTAGGTATATGTCTATCCTAGACGCAAATTAGATTAGAATCTAATTCTACATTAAATTTAAACCTAATTCCACATTATTTAATCCCAAGATCAATTTAAGATTCCCTTCGTCAAGTTCAATCCTAAATCCCTAAAACATGTTCAATGGTGATCAATCAATAAGCAATAGCAATAAACACAGGATTAAATAAACTGAAATAAAATTAAGCAAAACTAATAGTGGGAATAATCTCTAAAACCCAAACAAGTTCATAGGTCCTCTAGGTTGCAAAACCAATTAGCCACACATGGCTATAACACAGTCCATAACAGATAAATTAAATTCCAAATTTGAGAATGGAGTAAAAGAAAGAACAAGAAGGTCTGAATTCTCGCACTCCTTTGATGTTCTCGCGTCCGTGCCGGTGTCCGCTTCGTTTTGCGCCTTGCGTCTTGACGTCCTCTCCTCCGTCCTCTTAGTCGTGTTTTTGTGTCCAGCGATATTTCCCCCAAATAATGCCGCCTCTGTTCCTCTTTATTCAACTCGTCCCTGCATCTTCATTTTAGGTCTTCCCGTATTTCAATTTTGTGGGCCCAATTACCTTCAATCTCCAAATGATAGTCCAAAGCATTTAATGAATTAGAAATAATAATCGTCCCCATGCTCTCTGATTGTAAAAAAAGAAAAGGAAATTTTATAATAACAATAATACTACTAATAAAGTAATAATAATAATAAACAAATTTTAATTTCTTATTTTCTTTTATTTTCTTTAAAAAAACTTCCTATTACTATTATTTATTTCCTAAACTCAAAAACCTTTATTTTAAATTGAAATCCCCTAAATAATGTATCCAAATTGATTTCTCTTAAAATCTCAATAAAATCTCTTTAAATTAGGATTAATGACTTCCTAAATATATCAAAATATACCTCAAATCTACTAAAAATAGGAAGTCATCACACATGAATTACAAGACTAACTAGTGTTGTTGCTTTTTGTCTACTGATATCATAAATGAGCATACACATACTTTAGAGCGTTACACACGAAAAGTAAGAACTGAAATGCAAAATTCAGATGCTTTCTCTTGGAGGGCTAAAGTTTTTATTTCTTAATCAGCGATGTCAGAAAAAATTAATAGGATTTAGAGGTTGTTTATTGGCTAGTCAATAAGTTAATATTGTTTAGGCTTTCGCCAGGCTATGCATTGGGGAATATGGAACATTGTTTTATCTAGGAGTAGTGGTGTAACCTTAGATTGTATTCTATACAGATTGTGTTGCCCATGTTGCTTATTGTTTTTAGTCAAAAGCAGGGCCTGTTTGAGTTTTGTTTTTGTATTTGAGTCCATGTAAAAAATTTCATTAATTATTTGTTCTGGAAGATTGTGTGTATTAATAATGATTTTAACATAGCTATTTGGTGGGCTGTTTGTTTTTTGCCTCAATTGTTTCCCATTCAAATGACACCAACTAAGAGAGAGAGAAGCGTTCAACTTTATTGTTGAACAAAAGAACAATTTTGGCTTCTGCAGTTTCCGTATTGGGTTTTCAAAGAGACAGTTTAGTGATGGTGAAACAAGGTTTACTAGCAGGAAGGATCCTTGGTCTATCCGAACTGACGAACAAGGTTCATACCTTTTTCCTTTTCCTTGGCTATATATATAGCCCCTTGCTATTGAGTGTATCCTAGGGAGAGGATAACTTTCGAGTACAGAGTGTGTATCTGATTGTATACAATTACAGCTTGTAAGGGGGAGTGAGTCCTAGGGAGAAAGGATCATCCTGAGTACAGAGTGTGTAATTGTATTTGAGTTATGGTGGAAAATCCCAGAGTGTCTGGGTACTGGATGTAGGTTAAATATCTGCTGTGTGGGTGATCTGAAAACATTTTTTAAAATCCCCAATTCACCCCCCTCTTGGTGATTTCCTTCACTTTCATGTTGAAGTCCGAAGTATATGAGGTAGGTAGGACCTATGTGATTATGTGTTCATAGGTGGCTACTGAGGCCTCACGAAGGGTCAGTAGGGGACTGCAGCCCTGACTACCGAGGCCCTTACCGTTATGGTACCGGGGGCTTGTCTTGACCAGGCGGTCTTGCGGAGGTGATACATGCCATGTTTATTGTGCCAGGCAGGCATGTTTATGTTTGTTCCTTGATTGTGATTGACATTACATGCATTGCATACATATTGTATATGAGTTTAACATTTACTCTGGGGTTCAATTGTGAACTCTAGTCTGGTTTAAAAGATACAGGTGGCTTATGCTGAGCTGTTCAGGAAGATAAGGGTGAGAGCAATGAGCAGCTGAAGATTGAAGACATATGGAATGCCTTATCTTATTGTATGCTTTTATGACTGTATGAACTTACTTATTGCCCAGTACTTACGTTGGACTATTGTTCTCTTAACCCTTCGGGGATAACTTTATGTAATTGTTTGTAACTTTACCAGTGCATTGTAGTTGTCCAAACCGATCATATGCTCTGCCGCGCACACTCTAATATATGATTAAAGTGACTAATTAACAAAGGAACGGTAATAAGCAAAAAGAATCCCTCTAACCCGTCACCCGAAAGAGCGAGGCCGGTAGGGGTGTAACACTTCTCTTATATTCCTATGGCGATTTTCTAATTCATATTATCAATCCTACTCAAGGTGTGTTGTTATGAGCGGTAGACCCATTTCTGTAGCCTACAGTGATGGGTCAAGCCTTTCACCAGCCTGCCCAGCAAACACTGCCTATCAGATGTCTAACCTCGACTCTTTCTAGTAAGCCGAGACTATTGATCTAGCCTTTAGCTTCCGCTAACCAACAAGAGATTAAAGTACTGATAAACAAACTGAATTTATTTAATTAAATAACAAACAAATTGGGTTCATTCTAAAGTCAAGAATTCATCCTCGCTTAGCCAAAGGAGTTTTAGTTTATGACTGATGAAGGAATCACAAAACAAATCACAGCAAAATAGCCCATGGAAAAAGATAAACTAAAAATCAATGAAATACAATAGAAAGTTCATCGAAAGGGGTAGAAGGTGCCTGTCATGTGATGTCTCTATGTCTTCTAATCTCTGTCTCACTTCACGGAAGGATTTTGAGTCTCTTTTGGAGCTTTCGTGCTTTGTAAGTTATCTCGCTCTTCTTTGGAATCCAGCCGAATAAGAGTTCTCTTTCATGACTTCGATGATCTTTAGGGTTAGCTGTCTTTTCCTCTTATAGTTAGGTTTCATTGCGGTGTACGTTCAGTGAGCTGGGCCTTTCTAAATCTGTCAAGTCCAACTTTCCAAATTCGGTTGATTGATTCTATTGGTACTTTGGGATTCTCCAAATCCTATCTTCGATCATCCGCATCTTCTAATTCAACCGTAAGCAATCCAACCGTCGTCGAAACTTCCGTCTAATAACCTGCACTTAATTTCCTGAAACAACCTCGAGGAAAAGTCATAACACAAGGCGTATAGCATTGATTCACTTACGATGCTATAGCATTCTAGTTATATCATACTGTTGGCTTGTTATAGCTTGCCAGATGCTATAGCATTGTATCGCTATGCTATGTGCTTTCACGGTAAACCTCAAACTTGCCATTTTCTTATGCACATATATAAGTTAATTATGCAATTACCACAATTTATGAGATGCATCCTACATTTCCCTATATGTGTGAATTATAACATATTCACTCAGATTAGATACATTTAAGTTCCAATTCACAATAAAAGCAATCACACATCATAGGAAAAACATGGCATAAATAGTGCTCATCATCAACACTCGTCCGTAAAGCATTTATCCAACTGTGGTCCATAGTAGAATTCTTATAGATGGAAAGATTTAACATACATTATCGGAAAAAATTGAAAATTTCATATAAACTAAGCCAACTCCAAATGCATATACTCCATGTAGGTTATGTAATGTTTTTTTGAAAGAGAAACTTGCCCCTATTAAATGCATCACAAAGAATCACTCTTGGTCATAAATGTAGGGATTCGTACACGTAGCGGAAGGAATATATCCAATAATATTTACGAATCTCATAGGAGGATCTAGCAACGACGTTTAAATTAAAGTGGTTAGAACCATACCTTTCTTATGCGTCTTGCTCGATCACCAGGAGCCGACTGAGCAAATCCACACCGAACAGAACTCCAACACAAATGGCAGCGTGCTAGCGCCTACAATGTTTTGCGTCTCTTCTCTTTCTCTCTAGGGTTTCTCTTTCACGGCTCATCCCTATTTTAATACGACTTGATCATTATCTTATAGGGTTTTTTTATACCCTAATTGGGCCGTATTAAAATATTCAAAATTAATCTTTATTGATTTTGAAATTCAAATTTGAATTAAAAATTAATTAAATTTGTCCAATAGATCTAATCTAATCTATTTATTTAATCCAAATTAAAAGCCGGTGATTTAATTTATCTTTATAAATCAAATATAAGATATGATATCTATCTATATAATTAAATCGAGATATTATATCTCAATTCAAATTAAATATGATATATGATATATATCTTCAAAGATTAAATGTGAGATACGATATCTCTATTTGTTTTAGTTATTTAATTTATCAAATAAATTAAATACAAAACAAATACTACATAATAATATTATTATCTATCTAAATAATAATATTATTATTTTTGAATTTAAATATATAAATATATATATATATATATATATCCATCCTCGATTAAATGTTGTATTCCTTAAATCTTAGACATATAGAAGATTCAATGAATCTGGACATTATTGCTCGTGTTGGGCTATTCTTGTGTGCGACCCTGTAAGCCCATATGAGATTGGCAGCAGGCCAATACTATACTAGCCCACAAGTCGCAAGTGGCCTCTAGCAAAACATTACGACTACCCAATTCATATGATGATCAATGATACGATGCAACCTATCATACAACCATGCCGCGTCCCTTTTGTCACGCGATAATTTGGTCAAGGATGAAGCATGGATAGTATCATCCTCCTATTCTTGACCATTACTTTCTCGATTCTTGAGTAATCTAACAATTGAAATGGAAACTCCTTTCCATCGTAGTATAGACATACATTTCTTAGACTTACACATCGAGGGCCCAGTAATATCTCTCTACAAATGTGAGGGACAAATCTCATCTTGACCATTCACATTCCTTTGCATGAAAACCACTAATCCCGATCGAAGCCTTTATCATCACCCGATCAAAGGTGACTTTTGACTAGGTCAAAGATAAGCGACGCTCATGTAGGAATCCATGATGATCTTAGGTCAAAGGGCATTGTGACGTGTTTATACATGAGATAAGCTTATGACTTAATCTATGCAACTTTCTCATAATGGGTCGGTCCAGCACCTTGTACTCTTACAAAGCAGTGACGAAGCAACACACAAACATTGGAGACAAAACATGAGTTATCCCTTTCGGCGTGACAAGAGAAGTTCAAAGAGGGAAATTTAATTTTTCACGCAACAAAGACATTTTTTAGAGCTTTGTGATTTTATTAAGACCAATTAATTATAAAATATCTGGTCCTAAAGGTATACATTTATTGTTTTGTATTAATTTAAATTTTAAGACCAGAGGTTTCTAAAAAATCTGATCCTAACTTGTTTCTATTCATTTAATTTTAAGACTGGAGTTTAATAAAATATCCTGTCTTAAAGGTCTATATTTAATTTTTTTTCTTTTTCAAATACTTTTAAGACCGGTTTCTTATAAAGTATCTGGTCTTTAAGGTCCTCATTTACTTTACGAAAAAAAAAAAAAAGAGAGCTTTGGCAGGAGCAGCAACAACTGAATGAGAATAAAGGATACTGGAGAATAAGCTTCTTTCATTACTGGAGAATATGAACAAAAAGAAGATACAAGCTTAGTTCTTTATGCTTCTTACATTACTGGAGAATATGCAAATACAAAAGAAAAATAAGAAAAATTAACAAAAAATTAACAACAACAAGAATGTGACCAAAAATCCTAAAGCTTATTATCGACCAATGCCTTGGCAGCATCAGCATGAGTAACATTAATTTCCCACCAGAGATTAGCAAGTTGTTGTCTTATGTGCATCAGCATCAATGCATCGTTAGAGGAAAGAGGGGAGGGGTTAATGGTAAGGCGATGGGGCTAGGAAGGGGAAGGAATCTCTTCATGGTCTGAAGGCTGGAGGGAGGTGGCAATCTCTTCATCGTCTGAAATAACAATGGGTCCAACGACCCTTGACTCTTCCATCAGAAAAGAAGGCATTCTCCCTCGAGGCGTCATGGATATCGATCTATGGAAGGCACGAGCATTAGAAGTACCCCTGTATGTGGTTGTCTTGTATTTAACCATTGTTTGAGCAGTTGGAGTAAGAGAGGATTAGTAGGGATGAAGTGAGGAGTTAGGGCAGAGAGGTAGTAAGAAGTTCATGCAGAGAGATACGAAATGGATTGTGATTTGTGAGAATGTATGGGAGTCAATTGTTATTTATAATTTGTAAATTCTTTTAAGAGAGTATTTTAAAAATATCTGGTCCTAAAAGTAATTTTAAGACCAGAGGTCTATAAAGTATCTGGTCCTAAAAGTCTACAATTTATTTATTTATTATATAATTTTTTTTATCCTCTATCAGTTATATAATACACTCCCCCTCCCTCGTTCAAAAGTTCATGATCAAAAGAAAATCAATGTTCATTCTTTCATCATTAGAGAATATGAACAAAAAAATAACAAGAAAAAGAAAACTCAAAATGAGCAATAAGAAAAAGGAAACTACGAATTCTTAAAATTCTCGACCCATGCCTTTGCATGAGCTTCATAAGCTTCAAGTTCCCATTGGATTTCAGCAAATTGTTGTTTAAGATAGGCGACACGAATCTCAATAGACTCAAGATGGGTGTATATAGCGAGAGGCTCGCAGGGACCAGGAGGTTGGTGAATATTGGCAGAAGGATGGAGGGGGGAGCGGGAACCTCATCAACGTTGAAGGTTGGAGGGGGAAGCAGGCATGTCTTCATCGTCAGAAATAACAATGAGTTCCAGACACGAAACTCTTCCGTAAGAATAGAATGCTGGAGGGGGAGCAGGCATCTCTTTTTCCATTCTACGCAAGCCATGAGCAGCAAACGTATCCTTGCAAGCGGTTGTCTTGTATCTAACCATGTTTTGAGTAGAGACGAGATTATGGACAAAGGATTATCAGGACAGGGTGAGGAGTTAGGGCAGAGAGTTACGAAATGGATTAAATGTGGAATGAATGGGAGTCTATTGGTTTTAAAGTTCGTTTGTAAATACTTTTAAGACCAGATTTATAAAATGTCAAGTCCTAAAAATACTTTTAAGACCAGTGTTGAAAAATATCCGGTCCTAAAAGTCGGTCCTTAATTTTATTCAAAATTAAGAATTTTGTCTTATAAAAAATAATATTTATAAGACTGGTTGTTTTACATTATCTGATCTTAAAAGTTCCGCCGTTTCAAATTCCTCATATAGAGTCGTATCCTTACACTCTGTGTTCATTGCTTCAGAGTCTCTTTGGCTTCCAAGTAAACTTCTCAACTATGTGTCTCCTCGTACTCTAAGGCCACTCCAACTATGGTGATCTATTTAAGCCCCTTTCCCCTTATTACTTTAGTTTCTTCACATTCTTCTCCAGCTACTTCCTCCTTTTCCTCTACTACCTCAACTGCCTCTTCCACCGCCTCTATAAAATGTTTGGTACACCAGGTTCTCCTTTACCTCCTCCTCAACCTCAAAGGCCCCCTCTACTGCCTCCAAATCTATCTTCCAAGCAGATGCTTGAGCATTTACTGGCCTGGGTCAATCACATAGACCAACGACTGGGCAAATGGGTCGGGCTTATGCATACCATCAAGTACAAGCTCAACATGGTACTCCACAAAAATGACATGGAGTACCATTCTTCTCAAGAGGACTCCTCTGACGTGCCTTCCTCTTCCAGCAATGATATGGAGGATTGATTTTTTTTTTGTCTGTTTGATGTTTTTTTTATCTATGTACTAGATGCTGCCCTTTATTGGGCAGCATAACACATTTATAAAAAAATATTAAATAATTTTGATTCATCTTCATTTTTCATGTGGTCCATATACAGTTGTAAGGAAACAAACAAAACAATGTCCTCCTTTGTCATCATTTACATTCAAAATTCGTAGAATATAACGTTAACAACATACAAAACAAACAAAACATCGTTTACATTGTTCAAACAAACAGACAAACAAATACAGTGATAATCCTTCTCAAGGTTGGACACTCGTGTCTCGTCGCTTTTACCTCGCCCTGATTTTGATCATTTTTAGTGTCCTTTTTCATTGTCTTTCTTCCTTTTCAAAAAAAAAAACAAGAAAGAAAAAACGACAAAGAAAAAGGAGACCGATAATGATCAAAATCAAGAGATGAAAAAACAATGACACACGAGGGTCCTACATTGAGAAGAACCTCGGTTGTCTTGAACCCCCTGCGAGTGGTTGTCCTGAACGTTTGGCCCTCTTGTGTCCTCGTTGTTACCTCTCCCTGAGGTTGATCATTTTCAGTCTCCTTTTTCTTTATCTTAGAAAAAGAACAAAGACAAAGAAAAAGGAGACTGATAATGGTCAACCTCAGGAAAGGTAACAACAACGACACATGATGGCAACGGCTGGAAAAGCAGACCCACCCTACAAGTGATTGTCTTGAACACTAGCTAGGGCATTGTTTGAAAAGAGACGACGATTACGAGGTTGCCATAGCTTAAATATATTGACTTTTAGGACCGGATTTTAAAACAATATGGTCTTAAAAGTTAGATTTTTAAGACCAGAGGTTTAAAAAATCTGGTCCTAAAAGTGTCGCCATATATTTTAAAATTAAACAAAGACTTTTAGGAATGGACCTTTAAAAAATATCTGGTCCAAAAAGTCTCGCCATATCTCTTAAAATTATACGAAGACATTTAAGACTAACCCGTTAAAAAAATATCCAATCCTAAAAGCATCGCCATATCTTTTAAAATTAAACAAAGAATTTTAGGACTGGACCTTTAAAAAATATCCGATCATAAAAGTCATGCCATATTTTTTAAAATCAAACAAATACTTTTAGGACCGAATCTTTAAAAAATATATGGTCCTAAAAGTCTAGCATTAATTTTATATTGAAAAATAACTTCATACGTTTCAGTCTGCTCATTTACAACATCCTGTCCTAAGGTATAAGCACTAAATAGCTTTATCCACTATCCAATACATTCAACAACCAAAAATGGACACAAGGAAATTGTTGGAAATGAATAAACAAATTTATTATTGATCATTAAACAAATTGTACAATTGTTCATTTACGGAAGATGATTGTTGCTACAACATATATTTATAAATGAATTCAGGACATTATTGTTCTGACTTTACGAGGTCATACAGATATTCACAAAACACTTTGCGTATGTGCTCAATATCATCATCAGAAAAAGGGTTAGGACAAGCAAACGTCTGTAACATCAAAGATAGAAACTGAATTAATTTGCGTGCATATATCATATGAAACATTAAGCCAGAAATTGAATTTCGCCATAACTATCATATGTAACATCAAATACATTTACCGTTCCAGTGAATTATGTCCTTCCTTGCATGATAGTATCATATATGTGTTTCATGACGTAATGGCCACATAAGTTGGACTTCTTTAGTTGTCGATGGGTCTAAAAAAGAACAAGAAATATATAAGAGCATATATAGCTTACTGACCAAGTTCACAAGGCAGTGTGCCAGTGTCCAAATATGTACTAACCTTTGGTGTGTTCCATGTAGGCTCTATGGCATGAAACATATGCTTTTTCTTAACATTGATTTGGAATGTCCTCTTCGCCCTATCATCAAAATCATACAATTATCAATAATGGTCATTAAAAATTCACATCAAAGATTTTAGACAAGATAATCAAAATAACATGCTTATGAGTTCATGGTCTGTTTCAATGTAGGCCCTAGATCGTTGTGAAGGGAGCATAAGAAGACCAGTGTATTCTCCTTCATGCACATGAGGACCAACTGCCAATGGTGGCTAAAAATTCATAGTAGTTAAGTACTCAGAGATATGTAGCAGAATTAAGTGAATTGCAAACAAGAATTATGATATGTACCTATTGATGTATGCTGCCAAGTAAAACTTTTTGATATTTTCACACACCCTCTTTGATATGTATGATTGTCTCTCCTTTAAGGATAGTGTTTTTACTTGCAAAGTCTGGGCACAAGAATCCAAGCATGAACCTACAATAATGACATCAGGGAATTAGTATATATGTATGTGTATCTAAACGATGCATTTAAATTATGTACTCATAGAAGAAGATACTTTATAAGCATGAGCACAATTGCATTAGTAAGCTCTTGTATAGGAACCAACAGGGACAGTAAATCATCTCGGTCTACAAAAATCGGTTGCTTATTAAGGAGACCTACTTCTTCATTGACAGGCCACATCTCACTCCAAAAGATCCATTGAATACCATAACGACAATTTTGTCCTTGGCATTCAACTTAGCCGTGTCAACAACTTTAGGGGCTGGAGCTTCAGGAGGAGTAGAAACATGTACAAGATTCACTAGCCATGAGATGAAGCTTCCCTTGCAATCACTCACAACCTTCATGTGATCAGTTGGGAGAGGGACAGGTGCATCAATGACCACCTCTTCCACTGACACTTTGACTTCATTATCAGCCATTTGTTGGTGGTGTACAATTGATCCCAAGTTTCATATAGTCCCTTTTGCAACTAATCGTCTATCAGGATCCTCCACATAAAGGTCACAAGGTTCTTCTTACTATCTAACAATGCAACTCCGTTTACTGCTTTGCTGCATAAGTGCAGGTGAATGTGGGAAGGTAACACTGGTCTCTGCACGAGAGCTCATAAGCAGCATCATTTGATTCATTTCCTCCTTCATCTTGCTCAGCTGGGCTAGAAACATTTCAGTCAATCAAGCTTCTTGCTCCTCTGCTTTGGCCGCTGCTTCCTCACTCGCTTTGGCCACCGCATGTTCCATCTCCTCCTAGGTAACTATACTTTGTTTATGTCGTTTGGATTTACCAAATTATTGTTTGAGGCCTACCAGTCCTCCAATTCTCCTTACACGCCCTGCGTGATCCGGTTTTCGAGTCGCAACGGTCAGAATATCATTCCTCCTGTCCGTCACAAATGATCCCTCAGCTTCTTTCTTTTAAAGTTCTTCTTGTAAGATACAGATAAAGAGAAACATGTTTAGTAACTAAAAAATAACAATAAGGATACTTACAATTCTTTTAGCAACTATACGAGTTTGTTTACTTGTGTAGGCCTCACCTGGCTTTTGGCGAATATACAACCATAACTCTCCGCGATGTACGAGAGATGGCGGATCAGATATCGCAGAAGGATTGGATTCAACTTCATCTTCCAATCTCTTTCGCTTAGCCGCCATCAACACTTTTTCGGAATTTTCATATCCGCCATGAGACATTCTCTTTGGGCAACCATTCTTTCTCCCAATCGCCTGTGTTTGTTCCCTTCTTTTCTGTGAATCAGAATTGAAAAATGTAACACCCCAAGTTCCGTAGCATAAATCGTGCAGGTTGACACTTGGTTTTAGAAAAATCGTCAGAGTTTGAGGTGTTACACCATAACGTATTGTGGAAACGAAGAGCATGTACTAAAAATTTGAACAACGAGTAATCGATATAAAATACTCGTGCATATCGATGCCCGACGATATCGGTTTATTAGAAATTTCCTGAAGGAATATTCATGTGATACAAGACTTATATAATTATAGAATTTACATTGTAACTATACATTTTCAGACCAAGCCATTTCTTGACTTGGGGCATAGAACCTAACATAGTTAAATCAAATCCATTTGGCCAGGCTGGGTAAAGTCTAGTGGGAGTCTCCTCGAATTCACGGTGACGGATTGATTGAACCACATAGATCGACACTTTCTAGTTTAAGCACCAATTGGTTTGAAGTAACCCTATTAGTTTCATGCCAGAAGGTAGGCTCTGTTAACCTTCTTCCTTCATTTGCTTTGACCGGTGCTTCCTCATGGCTCCGTCCATTGGTAACTTTTTACGGCTCCACCTACTGGTGCTTTCTCGGATCCTTGATCCCTTCCTGAATTATTAGTTTAAGACTGAGGTCTAATGCCCATTGGACCTCAGGTAATGGTTAACCTCATGCTTATGTAAACAATATATGTATGACAGATATTCATGACATTTCAGCAATATTCACTACAAAAGCCCATAACAGATGTAGGAAATACATAATCACTTATGTAAGGCAATAACAATACACAGCCACTGCAGTATGCATGTTATCCCGTTCTGCACTATTCACCAGTGCCACGATGTACGGTCGTGTCCTCAGCGCTAGGAAAACTCAACAGTATTATCATAACCATAACCCGTATATATCTGAATGTATAATGAAAGATCTAAGACAATGTCTTAGTCTATGAATACTGTTAGTTCTCAGTGTGTTTTGATGATTAATAACAATTGTAAACATGAGAGAATGTTTTGTTGTTAAAGACTTGGTAAAGCTTGATGATTCCAATTGAAAAACATTCATCGGCTCAAACTCGAGCTTGGGTCTCCAAACTCGAGCTTGCCCCTTACGTAAAGCAAACCAAGCTATTTTGCATTTTCTAAACTTGAGCTTGGTCTATAAACTTGAGCTTGAAGGTTTTCAAAAGTTTACTCATATTCGAGTAAGCTCGAGCTTGCACCGTAAGCTTGAGCTTACGAAGGTTTGAGGATTTTATCAAGTTACTCAAATTGCAAACTCAAGCTTATTAGTTTTAAGCTCAAGCTTGCCTCTTCCGAGACTTTTCTCACTAAGTTTACAAATATGTAAACTCGAGCTTGCGATTACAAGCTCGAGCTTACCTCCGGCGTAATCCTCTAAACTTGAGCTTATCATTTGATGTAGAGTTTGTGAGTTTACAAAAGTTGTAAACTCGAGCCGGCATACCAAGCTCGAGCTTGCACCGGGCGTAAAGTTTTCAAGTTTTTCCTTCAAAAAGTAAACTCAAGTTTAAGGTTGTAAACTCAAGCTTGCGTCTGACAAAAATCTTTCAAAGTTTTTAAAACCATTGCCAAACTCGAGCTTGCCCTTGCAAGCTCAAGCTTGGGTCAGACAGAGAGCAATGTCATATTTTGAGCTTAGCAAACTCAAGTTTACTCCTCTAAGCTCAAGCTTGCATTTTGTGAACTAAAATTATTTTTGACATGAATAGTGCCAAACTCGAGCTTACTCACTAATAAGCTCAAGCTTGCGTTTTTCCACTTTGGCTCTCAAAATGATTTCAAACATGTTTCCCGACAAATGCTAAACTCGAGCTTACACACTTACAAGCTCGAGCTTGAGACTTCCAGAGGCAAAACTCAAGTTTTTAAATGAAGACCAAACTCGAGCTTGGTATAGTAAACTCGAGCTTGGAACTTCAGAACAGATGAACGCATTTGGGTGTATTTTGTTCAGTTTGATTTATGCTTTAACTTGATTCTACGAATTGGTTGTATATGTTTTATATGATTCATATCAATATTTCCTAACCAGATTTAACCAGTTTGCTTATGAGATTACAGAAGATCTAGGTTTGTTTTAAAGAAGACTTTAAGACAAACAACTTGACAACTTGCAATATTATATTATATCCTCTTCTCCAAAAGCAATGGGTTACAACCTGGATAGCAACACAACCATTCTCCAAGAAAGAAAGCTAGCCTCCAAACAGCTGGACAACATTATACAACTACCTCCACTAAACATAACAGAATGGGAACACATTCATGAGGAGCCAAATTTCAAATATTCAAATCTGCAACAACCATATTTAAACAGATTTGTTCACAACAGCTAGATTCATGGAGACACACTCACAACAGCTATATTCTCGAATTAGATCAAGTCTCAACGGATCTACAACGTTCACAAGCTTCAAACCCGTATAAATACATGAGGATTTGAAGTCTGAAAGCAGAGAAGACATACACAGAAAACGCACACAAGAACATCAGTCTTTCACTACTTATATTTCTCATTTGTATCTTTGATACATTGTGCTTCAGTGCTTATATTTATTCACTCTTTGAGAGAGTTTATTTCGTAAATCATTCTTTGTAAGAATCTCAAAGTTGTGGGACTTTGAGGTTGGGTTATCGATTACAACTTGTAAGGGGAGTGTATCCTAGAGAGAGGATAACTTTCGAGTACAGAGTGTGTATCCGATTTGAGTGATAGTAGAAAAACCCAGAGAGTCCGGGGATGGACGTAGGTCAAGAGTTAAGACCGAACCAAGTATAAATCTTACGTGTCAAGCTCTTCCTCTTTAATTCCATTTACCTTGGTTAAGCATACATTGTGTGGGTGATCCGAAAAGAATTTTTAAAATCCCCAATTCACCCCCTCTTGGTGATTTCCTTCACTTTCATTTGGTATCAAAGCCTGGTTATCTACATTAAGGATTAACATCCTAGATCAAAGATCCAATGGAAGGAATTCTACCCGATGGAGCTTCAATCAACGAGACCTCCAGGTTTCAATGGAGAACATTACTCCTTCTGGAAGGCCAAGTTTAGAGTCTATGTAATGGCAACCGAGTATGGCCTATGGAGGGTGTTCGAGAGAGGAAATTATGAACCAAACAACAACGAAGATGGTGTCGAACTCCTAAGCTAGAAAAAAGTATGATGAGAATGACGAGAAAGCAAGTCACTCTCAACATGAAAGCAATTCACATGCCGCAAAGTGCTCTAAGCCAAAAAGAGTATTTTCGAATTTGCACTTTGTCATCTGCTAAAGCTATGTGGGATGCTCTTGAGATAGCCCATGAAGGGACATTTGGAATCAAGGAAAATCGAGTAAACACTCTCATGATGAATATGATTTATTTCGCATGAAGTCCGGAGAATCCATTAGTGAATTCCATTTCGATTCACTCATCCGATCAATCAACTTGCCGCATTGGGAAAAGTCTATGACCAACTTTGTCCAAGTGAGGAAAATACTAAATATCCTCAGCAAGGAATGGGAAGCTAAGGTCTCGCGATCGAAGAAGCTCGCGGTGAATCAATGGCTTCGTAGGGCAAAGACTATTTGCGTCTTTTCGAATATGAAGGAAAAATCAAATTCGAGAAAAGGGCTTGATGAGATTAATGGCAAGAATAAAGGAATTGCTCTCAAGATCGTCAAAGAGGTAAAATCGATGATGAAGATGAAGATGAAGATCCGAGCTAGGCATGATGGTCCGAAAGTTCAAGAAATTCTACAAAAAGGACCAAGCCTACGTAAAGTTTCACAATAGTAGCTCTAGCACGAAACAAAGAAACCCATCATATGCTATGAATGTGAGAAGCCTGGTCACATCAAGTCCGAATGTCCACATTTGAAGAACAAAGATAAGAAATTCAATAAGTTCAAAAGAAGAGCTTATGTTTCAGCTATATGGGGCGATAGCTCATCCGATGAAGATGAAACTGAAGAAGAAGACAGAGCCAATATCTGTCTTGTAGCTCAAGAAGAGGATTCAGATAGTGAAGAGGTAAATAATTCTGACTCATCTTATGATGAACTTTCACCGAATATAATTCTCTTTTCATTGAATTTCGAAAAATTGCAAAAGAGCTTCGTCTTCAAAGAAGAAAATGAAATTGTTGGAAGAACAAGCTCAAACTGTTTCTTCTTTCGTTTCTCCTTGTGAAAACATTTCGAAAAGAATTGCGAAAACATTTCAGAAAAAGTTTGTGACAATTTTTATATTCTAGAGAAAAGAAATTTGCATCTTACAAAAACTCTTGAGAAATTCACTAGAGGTAGTGAAATGCTCAATGTTATTTTAAAAAAGCAAAGGTTCACAAATGATAAGTCGGGAATTGGTTATAGACCGATTCGATAAACGAAAAGGGAAGAAGAAGGTTGGACAAAGATCTTATCTCGAACTATTTTCGAAAAACAGTCCACTCCTCTAATCCTTTTGCTCATTGCAACTATTGCAATCGTAAAGGTCATGCAACTTCTTCTTGTTTTCATAAAAAGGAAAGAAGAAACAAGCCTATAGGTAATTATCAATGGGTGCCTAAGGGATCCTATAAGATTCCTAAGACACAAACTAACCCAAAAGGACCCAAGAAAAAATGGGTACCTAAGACTTGATATTCTATATCATGCGGTTTGTCTTAGAGCATCAAAATCCAACAAGTGGTTCATTGACGGTGGATGCTCAAGACATATGACGGGAGACAAATCTAAATTTGCTACAATTAAACCTAAGGATGGTGGCAAGGTAACATTTGGTGGAAATCAATCCGGAAGGATTCTTTGGAATTGGAGAAGTTGGAAACAACGAAGGACCACAAATCAAGGATGTTTACCTTGTAGAAGGCTTATGTCACAACCTCCTTAGTGTGAGTCAAAGCACAGATAAAGGTAACTTAGTTATCTTTGATTCTAAGGAATATTTAATTGTGAGCAAAGATGTTCTTTCTTTAGACAACATTAGAGCTAAAGCTTTATTTAGAGCTCCTAGAGAAGGTAACTGTTATACTCTCAATCTCTCTAGTAACTCTATTTCGAAAACCGCTTTGTTGGTAACTTGGATGAAAGTTGGCTTTGGCATAAACGATTAGCTCATGTTAATATGTTTCAACTTGACAAGTTACGAGAAAAAGGATCTGGTTATTGGTTTACCAAAATTACAGTTTAAAAACGACATGATCGTGATGCATGTCAAAAGGGTAAACAAACCAAGACTTCCTTCAAATCTAAAAATGAAATTTCAACTAATAGACCTCTTCAAGTACTTCATATGGATTTAGTTGGACCGGCTAGAGTAAAGAGCCTTGGTGGCAATCTTTATACTTTGGTCATAGTTGATGATTTCTCTAGATTTGCATGGACCATATTTTTATCTTCAAAAGATGAAACATTTGATCAATTTGCTGTATTTGCCAAGAAGGTCCAAAACGAGAAAGGATTCTCTATTGCGGGAATTCGTACGGATCATGGTGGAGAATTTGAAAATCATGCTTTTGGAGAATTTCGTGATAATATGGGCATTGATCACAATTTCTCAGCCCCAAGAACTCCTCAACAAAATGGAGTTGTTGAAAGAAAGAATAGAGTCCTCACTAAGATGGCAAGGGCCATGTTAAATGAGAATCAGACTTCTCAAGTGTTCTGGGCTGATGTTATGAGCACTGCATGCTATATTTCAAATCGAGCATATCTCCGGAAGAAGCTGAACAAAACTCCATATGAGCTGTACAAAGGAAGAAAACCCAATATAGCTCATTTGCACATCTTTGGATGCAAATGTTTCATCCACAACAATGGTAAGGACAACTTGGGTAAGTTTGATTCCAAGTCGGATGAAGGTATATTTTTGGGTTATTCAAATGTAGTAAAGCTTATAGAGTCTTTAACACTAGAACACGTATTGTTGAAGAATCTATGCATGTTGTATTCTCGTGAAACCAATCTAGACAAATCCTTGGATGATGATGATGATGTTTCTCCTATTTCAAATCAACTGTTCCAAACACTTCGTACTTTAACAAATTCTGAAAAATCTTTGGAAAAGGAACCTGAATTTGAAAATCATTGTGAAAATGTTTGTGAAAACACCGATCAACACCAACCTAAATCATGGAGATACTGAGTAGGAGTCATCCTCCTCGGATCAAGTGATAGGTGATGTTAATCAAGGAGTTAGAACCAGAAAAAGCACCTTGAATGAAGTCACATTTTTCGCATTCATTTCGAAAATTGAACCCTCTAAGATTGATGAAGCCCTTTCGGACAATGATTGGGTTATAGCAATGCAAGAGGAGTTACATCGTTTGAAAGAAATCAAGTTTGGGATTTGGTACCTAGGCCTAAAGACCATCCAGGTCATTGGCACTAAATGGGTATTCAAGAACAAACGTGATGAATTTGCAATAATTGTTCGAAACAAAACAAGGCTAGTTGCAAAAGGATATAATCAAGAAGAAGGAATTGATTATGAAGAAACTTATGCTCCAGTAGCAAGATTGGAAGCTATAAGAGTTCTTCTAGCTTTTGCTTGTATTAAAGGATTCAAACTTTATCAAAAGGATGTAAAATCTGCATTTTTAAATGGTTTTATTCAAGAGGAAGTTTATGTTGAACAACCTCCTAGTTTTCAAAATGATCATCATCCAGATCATGTTTATCGCCTCAAGAAAGCATTATATGGTCTTAAGCAAGCTCCTAGAGCTTGTTATGAGCGATTAAGCAAATTCCTTCTTGATCAAGGATTTGTTAGAGGTAAAGCGAGATACAACTCTCTTCATAAAGAACAATAAACTTAATGAAATTTTAATTGTTCAAATATATGTTGATGATATAATATTTGGTGCTTCTAACAATGCTTTGTGTGAAGAGTTTGCTAAGAACATGCAGGGAGAATTTGAGATGTCCATGATGGGAGAACTCAACTATTTCCTTGGTCTGCAAATTAAGCAAAAGAAAGATGGAATTTTTATTTCCTGGACCAAGTATCTCAATGATCTCTTAAAGAAATTTGGGATGAATGAATGCAATGGAGCCGATACTCCAATGAGTTCAACCACTTTGCCTTGGATGCTTGATGAAGAAGGCAAGGACTTCAACATTACAAAGTATAGAGGAATGATTGGATCATTACTCTATCTCACAAAGAAGTCGTCCCGACATCCAATTCGGTGTGGGGATGTGTGCAAGATTTCAATCTGCTCCCAAGGAGTCACATGCCGAGAATGTGAAAAGAATATTCAGATATCTTGCCGACACAAAGACTCTTGGTCTATGGTTTCCCAAAGGTCAACTCGAACATTTGGTGGCATATTCGATTCAGATCATGCTGGATATAAGACGGATAGAAAGAGCACAAGTGGTCAATGTGAATTTCTTGGTGGTTCACTTGTTTCATGGTTTAGCAAGAAGCAAACAAGTGTTGCTGTATCCTCTACTGAAGCTGAATATGTGGCTGCATCCAGTTGTTGTGCTCAAGCAACAAGTTTCTGACTTGGGAATCAATTTAAAGGAGATCCCAATTTTATGTGACAACACAAGCACAATAAGCTTGGCCAAGAATCCAGTTCAACATACTCGAACCAAGCATATTGATGTGAGACATCATTTCATAAGGGATCATGTTCAGAAGAAAGATGTCAAGGTCATATTCATCCCAACACATCTCCAACTTGCCGACATCTTCACAAAGCCATTAGCAAAGGAACAATTTGTGTTCATAAGAAGAGAATTGGGAATGGTAAATCCCAATGAGTTGTAAGTAGCTCCTACTTAAATGTTAGTTATGTGTTTTATGATTACAATTTACTAACTTAAGCATCGAGTATCTAGATGTGTTTTATGCGGGGCATTTATAATGTTAAAAACTCGACATGTTCTTTGAAGTTTGCTGTCAAGAGAAGCAAACTCGAGCTTAGCAATGTAAGCTCGAGCTCGAGGGAGTCAGAGAGAAAATAAAATTTTGGAGAAACCCAAACTCAAGCTTATAAGTGAGTGAACTCGAGCTTGCAGAGGAATTTCAAGAGTTTTCATATACACTCTTGAAGTCCAGGTTAGTACAAGTTTATGCAAACTCGAGCTTAGCTTCCTAAACTCGAGCTTGCCGCGCACTTTATATATGTAAAACCTGACTGTTCCTCTTCACTTCACTCAACTCTCGAGCTTGCTCCTATTCACTCTCAAAATTCTCTCATCTTCTTCGTCAAAACCCAGCGAAAATGGCCCCGTAACACTCGCTTCCGTCAATGTCTCGATTCTCAATCCATTCAAAACCCCGAACGCCCTAGTAGATCAAAAATGTTGCCTAAAAGATTTAATGTTGGGATAGATACCCACATTCCCGGAGTATGACAACCCATTCGACTCCTCCATCAAGACCAAAAGGAATCGAAATTAGAGACAAACCAGAGGCTCCCAAGAAACGACCAAATCCGGAAGAAGCAACGGCAAAGGGAAAGGCAAAATTCCAGAGGTGATCGCAACCTACAAGTCCAAACGAAGCAAGAAGGCAACCCTCGGGACTGGTCAAGCAAGCACACAAGTTCCTCGAGTCTCGGCAACAAGAGGATCCTACTCCTCGGGTATCCAAGGAAACTCCCGCACTATATGATATTTACAATCACTCTACTATACCCGAAGGATTCTCTAGTGATCCTATTCGTTTGGAAGGAGACAATGCTATTAATTTTAAAGAAAAATTTGGTTCCAAATTTTTTCGTCCCATCGTCTCTCGTAGACCTTGCCGCACTTAAGAGAGACCGCAATTTGGATCTCTTTCCATGGTGAAACAATTTGAAAATCTGATTTCTATAAGTGTTTCTTACAGCCCCACTCTTGTCAAGGTATTCTACCATGGCATGTCCTACAATAACTTGCTAGACAAAGTGATGGAAATTTAGTTGAGGAAAGGGTTACCACAACCATTAGAAACAAACAAATAACCATTACCCCTTCCTATCTAAATTCAATTCCGCAAATCTCCAATCCTCCACCCGTAGCTTCATTAAACTATACCGATAGGCAAATCTATGAACCGCTAAGACCCAATGAGCCTATTCCAGAGGGGTTAAACATTCTCAATTTTGAACCTGGATCAAAGAACTCTACATTCAGAGCCATCTGGTACATCTACACTAGAAATCTTGTGCAAAAAGGAGGAAGTTTCACCCATTTTGCAAAGAAGGATTATCCTGTCTTTGCTTCTATCATTAACCAAGTACCTCACAATATTGGGTACTGGATTTTTCAAGAAATGGTCAGATTTTGTTTTGCTTCCAGAAAAACCTCCCGAATTCCTTTTGCAAGCCTTATCTCTGTCATCCTTTTTCATGAGAAAATTTGGTATATCCCTGCCAAAGAAAAACTAGAAAAACCTCAAGTGTTTGGAAGGCACATTTTGAACCTCATGAGAATTAATATGGATGAAGGCTCTGGCCAATCAAGGGCCCCTCCTCAGTCTAGACCAACCAGATCAAGAGCCACTCATTCTAGAGTTCAAGAAGCTCAGAGTGCACCTCCTCCTCCATCACAGCCTATCCCTTTTGATTTGGATGCAAGGATCAAAGAAATAGTTAACAAAGCTATTTTTGATTTATCAGAGGGAATTGAAGCAGAAATGACAAAATTGGTCTCTGAAGTAAATACTGAAAGACCTGGCTATCACCCAAGAGGGGGGGTGAATTGGGTGTTTGATAAAAGTTTAGGAACTTTGAAATTCTTTTCGCAACTTATTGAAAGCAGTTTGAATGACAATAATAATTGATAAAGCAACAGTCAATCATTCAAACTTGTATGGACATTCAGATATATATATGCTGGAAATATAAGAGATAAGGGAAGAGAATATGCAAACTGATTTATACTGGTTCGGCCCAATCCTTGACCTACGTCCAGTCCCAAGCTCCGCTTGAGATTTTCAATCCACTATCTTCTTTCAACTTGATTACACGATCTGTACTTGAAGTAATCCTCTCACTAGGATTCACTCCCCCTTACAAATCGTAATCAATACACTTGCTTGATCACACACTCGTACTCAAGTAATCCTCTCCCTAGGATTCACTCCCCTAACAAGCAAGATAATCAACACAATGTGTTTCCCACTCAAGATCACCCAATCTTGAGTAACTCTCGAATAGTATGGTAGGATGTGTACAATAACTCTTCTCTCTCGAAGTAGATGAATAAACACCGAAGTATAATTACAAGTCATCTCACTCTCAATGATAAGCTATGTAAACATTGAAAACAGAGAGTAAATGATGTGAAGATCAGAGTATTAGCATGTTGAAGGTGTAAACTTTGTCTCTGCATTTTTCTACTCTGTGTACTCTGTTCTGTATGGAGACTTCAAATCTTCAGGTATTTATGCTAATTGAAGCTTGTGACCGTTGCATATCTGTTCAGTCATGAATCCATTCGAAAATATAGCTGTTGTGTGCATTTCTGTAGAATATAGCTGTTGGGAATCTTGCAGATTTGAATATTTGAAAGTTGGCTCTTCAAGAATGTGTCCCATGTGGTCTTGTTTGAGAAATGATGATGTATAGCTTTAGTTGGTGGAGACATTGTTGTCTGCATTGAGAAATGGTTGTCCATCTTTCCAGGCTGTCATCCACTTGCTTCTATTCAGAAGATATATTAAACTAATACAAGTGGGCTTTGAATAATAACTTGTCATAAAAAGTTATTTTCAAATGTTGAATCTGTTGAACCTTACGTCCGTCCATTGGAGAATTTCACCATTTGAACGTTTGAATCCATTGGAGAACCTTATAGTTGAGTATTCAAATTTGTTTCCTCATTGAATTGTCTTCTTTGCTATTTATGAAAAAGCTAAGACAAAGTTCATCTTCATACTCTTGATGATTTTGATTTGGTCAAGTTGATGTTATCTCAAACTTTAATCACCTGAAACTTATATACAAATGATATAAATGATGTTAAGAAGTAGTATAAGTTGTTTGAGCAATCATCTGGATGTTGTTGATGAGAAATAATATGGTGATTTTCTTGAATCAGATGTGTAAAACGTGAGTTCCAAGCTCGAGTTTACATAGGTAAGCTCGAGTTTGGTCTTCATTTAAACTTGGAGTTTTGCCTCGGAAGTCTCAAGCTCGAGCTTATAACTTATAGACTCGAGTTTGGGTGTTTATCGGGACTGTTTGCACTCGTCCGAGCTAAACTCGAGTTTGGTCACTTATAGGCTCGAGTTTGGCTTTTTCCCAAAGTTCATTTCTTCTCTCGGAACTCTCGAGCTCGAGCTTGTAACTTCAAGCTCGAGTTTGGACTTCTTCAAAATCAGCATTTCCTCTCTGTAACCCGTAAGATCGAGTTTGCTACTTGTAAGCTCGAGCTTGCTATTTGTAAACTTGACCTGGCTGATTTTGGACTTTGTTCAGTGAGCTTGCAACTTTGTCCACTTTCGAGGGCCATATCGCCCTGGTCTGAACTCCGTTTTCGTTGGTTCAACTCTTGATGGAAAGATCTTTGAGTCTACTTTCCAATGCCACTGATTTCAGCTCAATTGAAAGTTTATATTGTGAGTTACACGCAAAACATTGAGGCTTGGTTTTCTGTGTGGCATGGATTTCTCTGTCAACTTCCACAATTTATAGTTCCGTGATCTGAACTCCTTTGGGCTTGAATTTTATATCAAAATGACGCATTAGGAGTCTAGTTTCATATGCCACTGGTTTCACATCAATCGGATCTTTGGTTTGGAAGATATCATCAAATTACCAGACATTGCATGTGCTGAACGTGAAACAGAGTTGATCACCGCTGTAAGCTCGAGTTTGTACTGATGAGCTCGAGTTTGCCTAGTCCAGAAACACCAAAGCTGCTGAAGACACTTATGGACTCGAGTTTGAAGTGCTAAGCTCGAGTTTGCTCATATCAGATAGGCAAATTACTTCAGCAAGATAGTAAACTTGAGTTTAATACTTGGAGCCTCGAGTTTGCTCATCCAGAACCTCATATTTGCTTGTTTTAACTCGAATTGATCCATTCCAACTTCCATTTAATTGTGGAGACTTCTAGGACCAATCTTAGAACTTGGATAATGATGTCTTCATTCCATTCAGCAAGTTCTTCCTTTTTCCATGTCCCAACTTGATCATTCTTCATCATTTAACTTAGCATCTACATTAAATATAAGAATTAGTCAAAGTATAAGATAAATGTGAAAGTGAAGGAAATCACCAAGAGGGGGGGTGAATTGGGGATTTTAAAAATTATTTTTAAATCACCCACACAACAGATGTTCAACCAAGGTAAATGGAGATAGAGAAGAAAAGCTTGACACGAGAAGATTTATGCGGTTCGGTCTTAACTCTTGACCTACGTCCGGTCCCGGACTCTGGGTGTTTCTACTATCATTCAAATCGATACACACTCGTACTCGAAAGTTATCCTCTCTCTAGGATACACTCCCCTTACAAGTTGTAATCTCGATAACCCAACCTCAAAGTCCCACAACTTTGAGATTCTTACAATGAATGATTTACAGAAATGAACTCTCTCAAAGAGTGAATAAAGATAAGCACTGAAGCACAATGTATCAAAGATACAATCAGAAAAATATAAGCAGTAAAGGACTCAGAGCTTTTTATGTGTTTTCTGTGTATGTCTTGTGTATATTTGCAGTCTTCAAATCTTCAAGTATTTAAACTGATTTGAAGCTTGTGACCGTTTAAAGATCCGTTCAGACTTGGATCATTTCGAAATTCTAGCTGTTGGGTCCTTGGGTGCTGCATATAGCTGTTGGGAGTTTTGCAGATTTGGGAATCGGAAATTTGATTCTTCAAGAATGTCTCCCATGTCTTTGTTGTGCTTAGTGGAGCCCTTTAGAATAATGTTGTTCAGATGCTTTAGGTAGTGGAACCTTGCTTTCTGCCTTGGTGCATGGTAGAGCTACTTTTCAGATGAGACCATTGTCTTGGGAGAATAAGATATAATAAAATATTGTAAGCTGTCAAAGTGGTTGTTTTAATGTTTATCAAAACAGACTTTGATCTTCTGAAATCCCATGAACAAACTGGTTAAATCTGGTTAGGAATAATGATATGATATATATATAAATCATAAGCAATCATTTCGCGAGAATCAAGCTAAACCATAAAGCAAACAGAGCGGGAATGTATTCGGATGCGATATTTGACTCTGTTTGTTGAAACCTCGAGGTTTCATCATAAACCTCGAGTTTTAGACTATTGTAAGTAAAGATGATTTAAGTCCAAAACATCAAACCTGGAGGTTTCTACCCAAACACGGAGGTTTTCGGGACGACGAAAAATGTCACCCTTTCGTTTGACAAATACTCGAGGTTTTACCGGAAACCTCGAGGTTTCATTTGAATATGAAACTCTTGGGAAAATAGCGCCAATGTAAACCTGGAGGTTTTCGGGAAACCCGGAGGTTTCTAAGAGTCGTGAAAGTCGTTTGCTCTCTCGGATGCCAAAACCTCGAGGTTTCATATCAAAACTCGAGGTTTCATTTAAAATGGAAATACTGAGTTTTTGCGCCAAAACAGAAACCTGGAGGTTTGAGAGTAAAACTGGAGGTTTTATAATTTTGGAAAACAGAGATACTCTCTGCCTGGACAAACCTCGAGGTTTGTTCCCAAACCTCGAGTTTTCATAAGTTTAAGAAAACTGTTCAAGACTCAAACCCGGAGGTTTTTCACAATACTTGAGGTTTTGAAAACCGTCGACAATCTAAACTTTCTCGGCAAATCAAAACCTCGAGGTTTCTTACAAAACCTCGAGGTTTCACAAAACTTGTGAAACCTGGATTTTTCATGTTAAAAACAAAACCTAGAGGTTTCTCCAAAAACCACGGAGTTTTCTATGGAAACCACGGAGGTTTCTATAGAAACCGGAGTTTTGCCTTTTCCGAAAAAAAAACTTGAGTATTTCTATGTAAGGCCAAACCTCGAGGTTTCTGTGCAAACCTCGAGTTTTGCTCTTACAGGATTTTTACAAATGTTGAGAGCAAAACTTCATGCTTTGTTTACAATTATTGGAGATCATCAAAACCCTTAGAGAACTAACATTCTCCCCCTTTTTGATGATGACAACACTTGTAAACAAATTGTCTTGAGATTTTGAGAGAGTTTTCATTTTGAAGTAGATTTGTCAAAGTTTTTAGAAATTCATTTTGAAAAGCTTGGACATTTGAAGGATTTATTTGCAACTGTTATAAATTAAGTGACAGAGTATCAGAGATGAGCAACAGACGCAAAATGAACCAAAAAGATCACAAAACATATTTCTCATACATTAGCAGAATTGAAAATATTACAAGATATCAGAAATATAAGTTTAATCAGAAATATAGAGAAATATATCAGAAGTTCTTCAATGATCTCCAAAACTCTAACTCTAATCCTTGCCATTCTCTCCCCCTTTGTCATCTTCAAAATTGAGGTTGACCAAGGGTGTTGATGGAGGGGAATGATGAAAAACATCGATTGAGGGAGTGGCCATGGAGGGAGGATCGGGAGAGGTTGTAGGGATCGGAGGTGAAGTGAAGGTGAATGAAGGAGATGATGAACCGAAGCGGGACCGAAGTGCTAGGACCGAAGCGGTGCCAAAGAGGTGAGGAAGGTCCAATGTGCAAGTGCTTCACAATTTTGTCCACTTTGTCACCGAGATCCATGTGAGAGATGATCGAGTAGACAACTTGGCCTCAATCTCTTCAGCCTTTTCTTTAAGCTCGGCCGATCGTCGTAAATCATCTCAAGATGTTCCTTCATGGTATCCCGAATCTCAATGAGTCCATTGTGTCCACGAGTCATTTCAGCCCTTATCTTTCCCATTTCAAAATCCATGCAAATAGTCAATGCAAAGAAGAGCAAGTATCCACAATCTCCTTGATCTGTGAAGTAAGATCAGATGGAAATGATGTCTGAGGAGGTGGAGGTGCTGATTGAGCCTCTTGAGCTTGAGATCTTCTTGGATGAGATCTTGAAGGAGCATGTGATTGTCCAGATCCTTCTTCCACAAACTTGATCTTCATTAGATTTAGCATTGTCTTCCCAAAAGATGGAGGATATACAAGGGTGTCGCAGAACCCGAGATGCCAAATTTTGTGATAGAAGAGAATAACGAAATCGAGAAGGAAATGGTATATGAGACTGACTTTCTACGAGAGAATTTAAATTTGATCATTGCTTGAAGAAGCCAATGACCAAGATTGAAAGGTACTTTTCTCACAAAAGCAAGTAAAGTGTTGGTAGTCTAGTTGAGTGAAATGAGTGTAATTACCACCCTTTGGAAGAAAGTTCCTAGAAAAGACATACCACAAGACTCGATTTTCAGCGGGCATAGAAATAGGTTTAAAAGAAAGCCATAATTGTTGATCTGGGGGAAATGGCTCATTTGGTCTAAGTGTTCCAAAAATCTCCTCATTGCTGAAGTTAAACTCTGGAATAGGTGGAGGATTGTCTATTTTCAAGATTTTGTTCAGGATTGAAGCTGACAGAGTAAATTTAACTCCCCTAACAGTAGTAGACACTTGTTCCTCAATCACTTCTCCTTCTGGAGTTAGAATATTATCGTACACCATATTGTAATAAAACAGGCGGACAAGATTAGGAGTATATGGTGCAACTATGGAGACAAAGGACTCATACATTCTCAACCGGGGAGACAAGTCAAAATGACACTCATCAAAGAAATTGGTCAAATTTGAAAGAACTACTGGGGCAGAATTCACGATGTAAATAAGATTCCCTAAACTTATCATTCTCGTCTTTAGTCATAGTAGAGTTAATAATCGTGAAACCTTTGGGTGGAGAAGGGTTATGATAGATGTCGAAAGAGCATTCTCCATAACCGAGGGCACATCTTCTTCCTCTTGATTCGAGTAGAAGCATTTCCTTGAGATGAAGTTTGCCGAGACTCGGGACACGAAACCCTCTTCTTTCTTACTTTAGAAGGTTTGGAAGTCTCAGAAATCTTTTCCTTTCCTTTTCCTTCGGGCTCAGGTTCCTTCCTCTTTCTGTCTGGTGATTTAGCGGGTTCTTTGAACGAAAGCCCTTTTGATTTACGGTGTGGCGATGAAGCCTCGTGAATTCTACCCTTAATACCACGAATTGCACGGTCGCACCCGGATGAAAGCGATTTGGTATGGACTTCCTTCTCACCGGTCGTTGAGTAGGAAAAGGAGGAGGAGCGACTGGAATCGTTCCTTCCTGACTGGAATTTGTGTCTGAAATATCTTGGGGATTGGATTTCGAGGCCATTTGAGGGTTTAGAAGGTGAAACTAGGTCGAGATTGGAAGAGTCAGAGAGAAGAGAGAAGAGGCGAGGTTAAACCTATAGTTTTAGGTCGACTTTTTGAAGAACATGAATATTACCATATATATATAGACATGACAAAACTCAAGCTTTTATGCCAAACCTCGAGGTTTGATGAAAGATTACCAACCTGGACTTCAAAGGTGTTCGTGAACCTTTGAAACATCAATGTTCACAAACTCGAGGTTTCTTCAAAATCTCGAGGTTTTGAAGTTCTTCAAATTCAAATAACTCTGTCTTATGAAAACTCGAGGTTTCTAATGAAGACTCGAGGTTTTATTTTCTTCAAAAAGCTCAGTTGTTCTCAAACCCCGACATTCCACAATCAAACCTCGAGGTTTGCTCCAAAACCTCGAGGTTTTGCTCCTTGACAGAAAAACACAATTTTTAATATCCTGCATAAAATAAGTCTAGACACTCCGATGCTTAAGTTAGTAATTTTCAATCATCAAAACCATAACTAATATTGAGTAAGAGCTACTTACAACTCATTGGGATTTACCATTCCCAATTCTCTTCTTATGAACACAAATTGTTCCTTTGCTAATGGCTTTGTGAAGATGTCGGCAAGTTGAAGATGAGTTGGGATGAATATGACTTTGACATCTTTCTTCTGAACATGATCCCTTATGAAATGATGTCTCACATCAATATGCTTGGTTCGAGTATGTTGAACTGGATTCTTAGCCAAGCTTATTGTGCTTGTGTTGTCACACAATATTGGGATCTCCTTCAAGTTGATTCCTAAGTCAGATATTTGTTGCTTGAGCCAAAGAACTTGAGCACAGCAACTAGATGCAGCCACATATTCAGCTTCAGTAGAGGATACAGCAACACTTGTTTGCTTCTTGCTAAACCATGAAACAAGTGAACCACCAAGAAATTCACATTGGCCACTTGTGCTCTTTCTATCCGTCTTATATCCAGCATGATCTGAATCGAATATGCCACCAAATGTTCGAGTTGACCTTTGGGAAACCATAGACCAAGAGTCTTTGTGTCAGCAAGATATCTCGAAGATTCTTTTCACATTCTAGCATGTGACTCCTTGGGAGCAGATTGAAATCTTGCACACATCCCCACGCTGAATTGGATGTCGGGACGACTTTTTGTGAGATAGAGCAATGATCCAATCATTCCTCTATACTTTGTAATGTTGAAGTCTTTGCCTTTTTCATCGCATCCAAGGCGTAGTTGAACTCATTGGAGTATCGGCCCCATTGCATTCGTCCATCCCAAACTTCTTCAGCAGGTCATTGAGATACTTGGTTTGTGAAATGAAGATTCCATCTTTCCTTTGCTTAATTTGCAGACCAAGGAAATAGTTGAGTTCTCCCATCATGGACATCTCAAATTCTCCCCCGCATGTTCTTAGCAAACTCTTCACACAAAGCATTGTTAGAAGCACCAAATATTATATCATCAACATATATTTGAACAATTAAAATTTCATTAAGTTTATTGTTCTTTATGAAGAGAGTTGTATCTCGCTTTACCTCTAACAAATCCTTGATCAAGAAGGAATTTGCTTAATCGCTCATACCAAGCTCTAGGAGCTTGCTTAAGACCATATAATGCTTTCTTGAGGCGATAAACATGATCTGGATGATGATCATTTTGAAAACCAGGAGGTTGTTCAACATAAACTTCCTCTTGAATCAAGCCATTTAAAAAAGCAGATTTCACATCCATTTGATAAAGTTTGAAACCCTTGATACAAGCAAAAGCTAGAAGAACTCTTATAGCTTCCAATCTAGCCACTGGAGCATAAGTTTCTTCATAATCAATTCCTTCTTCTTGATTATAGCCTTTTGCAACTAGCCTTGCCTTGTTTCGAACAATTATGGCAGATTCATCACGTTTATTTTTGAATACCCATTTAGTGCCAATGACTGGATGGTCTTTAGGCCTAGGTACCAAATCCCAAACTTGATTTCTTTCAAACGATGTAATTCCTCTTGCATTGCTATAACCCAATCATTGTCTGAAAGGGCTTCATCAATCTTAGAAGGTTCAATTTTCGAAATGAATGCAGAAAATGTGACTTCATTCAAAGTGCTTTTTCTGGTTTTTACACCTTGATTAACATCACCTATTACTTGATCCAGAGGATGACTCCTACTGTATCTCCATGACTTAGGTTGATGTTGATCAATGTTTTCGCAAACATTTTCACAATGATTTTCAAATTCAGGTTCCTTTTCCAACGGTTTTTCAGAATTTGCTGAAGTGGGAATTGTTTTGAACCGATTGATTTGAGATAGGAAAATCATCATCATCATCCAAGGATTTGTTTGACTTAGTTTCACAGAATACAACATGCATTGATTCTTCAACAATACGTGTTCTAGAGTTAAAGACTCTATAAGCTTTACTTCTATTTGAATAACCCAAAAATATACCTTCATCCGACTTGGAATCGAACTTTCCCAAGTTGTCCTTACCATTGTTGTGGATGAAACATCTGCATCCAAAAATGTGTAAATGAGCTATATTGGGTTTTCTTCCTTTGTACAGCTCATAGGGAGTTATGTTCAGCTTCTTCCGGAGATATGCTCGATTTGAAATGTAGCATGCGGTGCTCATGGCATCAGCCCAAAATACTTGAGAAGTATTGTTCTCATTCAACATTGCCCTTGCCATTTTTCGTTAGGACTCTATTCTTCCTTTCTACCACTCCATTCTTCGTGGAGTCCTAGGGTCGAGAAGTTATGATCAATGCCCATTTTATCACGAATTCTCCAAAGGCATGATTTTCAAATTCTCCACCATGATGTACGAATTCCTGCAATAGAGAATCCTTTCTCGTTTTGGACCTTCTTGGCAAATACAGCAAATTGATCAAATGTTTCATCTTTTGAAGATAAAAATATGGTCCAAGCAAATCTAGAGAAATCATCAACTATGACCAATGTATAAAGATTGCCACCAAGGCTTTTTACTCTAGCTGGTCCAACTAAATCCATGTGAAGTAGTTGAAGAGGTCTATTAGTTGAAATTTCATTTTTAGATTTGAAAGATGATTTGGTTTGTTTACCCTTTTGACAAGCATCACAAATCATGTCGTTTTTAAACCGAGATTTTGGTAGACCAATGACCAAATCCTTTTTCTCACGTAACTTGTCAAGTTGGAACATATTAACATGAGCTAAACGTTTATGCCATAGCCAACTTTCATCCAAGTTACCAATAAAACAGTTTTCAAAAATAGAGTTACTAGAGAGATTGAGAGTATAACAGTTTCCTTCTCTAGGAGCTCTAAATAAAGCTTTAGGTTTAATGTTATCTAAGGAGAGAATATCTTTGCTTACAATTAGACATTCCTCTGAATCAAAGATAACTAGGTTACCTCTATCTGTGCTTTGACTCACACTAAGGAGGTTGTGACATAGGCCTTCCACAAGGTAGACATCTTTGATTTGTGGCCCTTCGTTGTTTCCAACTTTTCCAATTCCAAAGAATCCTCCCGGATTGATTACCACCAAATGTTACCTTGCCACCATCCTTAGGTTTAATTGTAGCAAATTTGGATTCGTCTCTCGTCATATGTCTTGAGCATCCACCGTCAATGAACCATTTGTTGGATTTTGATGCTCTAAGACAAACCCGCATGATATAGAATATCAAGTCTTAGGTACCCATTTTTTCTTGGGTCCTTTTGGGTTAGTTTGTGTCTTAGGAATCTTATAGGATCCCTTAGGCACCCATTGATAATTACCTATAGGTTTGTTCCTTCTTTCCTTTTTATGAAAACAGGAAGAGGTTGCGTGACCTTTACGATTGCAATAGTTGCAATGAGCAAAAGGATTAGAAGAGTGGACAGTTTTTCGAAAATAGTTCAAATAAGTTTTTTGTCCAACTTTCTTCTTGCCTCTTTGTTTATCAGAATCAGGCCTATAACCGATTCCTGATTTGTCATTTGTGAACTTCTGCTGTTTTAAAATAACATTGAGCATTTCACTACCTCTAGTGAATTTCTCAAGAGTTTTTGTGAGATGCAAATTTCTTTTCTCTAAAATGCAGTTGTCACAAATTGTCACAAATTGCGTTCTTTTCGAAATCTTTTCGCAAGGAGAAACGAGAAGAAGAAATAGTTTGAGCTTGTTCTTCCAACAATTTAATTTTCTTCTTTGAAGACATAAGCTCTTTGGCAATTTTTCGAAATTCAATGAAAAGAGAATTATATTCGGTGATAGTTCATCATAAGATGAGTCGAATTGTTTACCTCTTCACTGTCGAATCTTCTTCTTGAGCCACAAGACAGATATTGGCTCTGTCTTCATCTTGACTTCATCTTCATCGGATGAGCCGTCGCCCCATATGGCTGAAACATAAGCTCTTCTTTTGAACTTATTGAATTTCTTTTCTTTGTTCTTCAAATTTGTGGACATTCGGACTTGATGTGGCCGGGCTTTTCACATTCATAGCATATGATGGGTTTCTTTTTTTTCGTGCTAGATCTACCCTTGTGAAATTTTCTCAAGGCTTGATCCTTCTTGTAAAATTTTTTAAACTTTCGACCATCATGCCTAGCTCAAAGATCTTCATCTTCATCATCTCGATTTTATCTCTTTGTGAGTCTTGAGAGCGATTCCCTTATTCTTGCCATCAATCTCATCAAGTCCTTTTCTGAATTTGATTTTTCCTTTATATTCAGAAAGGCTGCCAAATAGGGCTACTACTGAAGCCATAGATTCACCACGAGCTTCTTCGATTGCAGTGACCTTAGCTTCCCACTCCTTGCTGAGGATATTTAGTATTTTCCTCACTTGAACAGATTGATCGTAGACTTTTCCTAATGCGGCAAGTTGGTTGATCGGATGAGTGAATCGAGCTGGAATTCACTAATGGATTCTCCGACTTCATACGAAATAAATCATATTCAGTCATGAGAGTGTTTACTCGATTTTCCTTGATTCCACTGTCCTGTCCCTTCATGGGCTATCTCAAGAGCATCCCACATAGCTTTAGCGAGATGACAAAGTGCAGATTCGAAAATACTCTTTTTGGCTTAGAGCACTTTGCAAAGCATGTGAATTGCTTTCATGTTGAGAGTGACTTGCTTTTCGTCATTCTCATCATACTCTTCTTCTAGCTTGGGAGTTCGACACCATCTTCAATTGATCTTTGGTTCATAATTTCCTCTCTCGAACACCCTCCATAGGCCATATTCGGTTGCCATTACATAGACTCGAACTTAGCCTTCCGAAGGAGTAATGTTCTCCATTGAAACCGGAGGTCTGTTGATTGAAGCTCCATCGGGTAGAATTCCTTCCATTGGATCTTTGATCTAGGATGTTAATCCTTTAAACAGATAACAGTGCTCGATACCAAATGAAAGTGAAGGAAATCACCAAGAGGGGGGGTGAATTGGGGATTTTAAAAATTCTTTTTAAATCACCCACACAACAGATGTTCAACCAAGGTAAATGGAGATAGAGAAGAAAAGCTTGACACAGAAGATTTATACTGGTTCGGTCTTAACTCTTGACCTACGTCCAGTCCCCAGACTCTCTGGGTGTTTCTACTATCATTCAAATCAGATACACACTCTGTACTCGAAAGTTATCCTCTCTCTAGGATACACTCCCCCTTACAAGTTGTAATCTGATAACCCAACCTCAAAGTCCCACAACTTTGAGATTCTTACAATGAATGATTTACAGAAATGAACTCTCTCAAAGAGTGAATAAAGATAAGCACTGAAGCACAATGTATCAAAGATACAATCAGAAAAATATAAGCAGTAAAGGACTCAGAGCTTTTTATGTGTTTTCGTGTATGTCTTGTGTATATTTGCAGTCTTCAAATCTTCAAGTATTTAAACCGATTTGAAGCTTGTGACCGTTTAAAGATCCGTTCGACTTGGATCATTTCGAAATTCTAGTTGTTGGGTCCTTGGGTGCGCATATAGCTGTTGGGAGTTTTGCGGATTTGGGAACTGGAAATTTGATTCTTCAAGAATGTCTCCCATCTTTGTTGTGCTTAGTGGAGCCCTTTAGAATAATGTTGTTCGGATGCTTTAGGTAGTGGAACCTTGCTTTTCGCCTTGGTGCATGGTAGAGCTACTTTTCGATGAGACCATTGTCTTGGGAGAATAAGATATAATAAAATATTGTAAGTTTGTCAAAGTGGTTGTTTTAATGTTTATCAAAACAGACTTTGATCTTTCGAAATCCCATGAACAAACCTGGTTAAATCTGGTTAGGAATAATGATATGATATATATATAAATCATAAGCAATCATTTCGCGAATCAAGCTAAACCATAAAGCAAACAGAGAGCGAGAATGTATTCGGATGCGATATTTGACTCTCGTTTGTTGAAACCTCGAGGTTTCATCATAAACCTCGAGTTTTAGACTATTGTAAGTAAAGATGATTTAAGTCCAAAACATCAAACCTGGAGGTTTCTATCTAAACCTGGAGGTTTTCAGGATAGCGAAAAATGTCACCCTTTCTGTTTGACAAATACTCGAGGTTTTACCAGAAACCTCGAGGTTTCATTTGAATATGAAACTCTTGGGAAAATAGTGCCAATGTAAACCTAGAGGTTTCCTGGGAAACCTGGAGGTTTCTAAGAGTCGTGAAAGTCATTTGCTCTCTGGATGCCAAAACCTCGAGGTTTCATATCAAAACTCGAGGTTTCATTTAAAATGGAAATACTGAGTTTTTGCGCCAAAACAGAAACCTGGAGGTTTGAGAGTAAAACTGGAGGTTTTATAATTTTGGAAAACAGAGATACTCTCGCTGGACAAACCTCGAGGTTTGTTCCCAAACCTCGAGTTTTCATAAGTTTAAGAAAACTGTTCAAGACTCAAACCCGGAGGTTTTTCACAATACTTGAGGTTTTGAAAAACCGTCGACAATCGAACTTTCTACGGCAAATCAAAACCTCGAGGTTTCTTACAAAACCTCGAGGTTTCACAAAACTTGTGAAACCTGGATTTTTCATGTTAAAAACAAAACCTAGAGGTTTCTCCAAAAACCTGGAGTTTTCTATGGAAACCTGGAGGTTTCTATAGAAACCTGGAGTTTTGCCTTTTCCAGAAAAAAACTTGAGTATTTCTATGTAAGGCCAAACCTCGAGGTTTCTGTGCAAACCTCGAGTTTTGCTCTTACAGGATTTTTACAAATGTTGAGAGCAAAACTTCATGCTTTGTTTACAATTATTGGAGATCATCAAAACCCTTAGAGAACTAACAAAATGTAGTATGCAACCTTTTTGCTCTCAAGAATGACATCTATATAAGACATCATCAAAACTAATCATAACCAACAAATACGGGTCATAACAATCTGGTGGATACTCAAGAAGGTTTCAATATAGGCCAGGAAGAGCTGAAAGAAGGTCAGGCAGAACTGAAAAAGGAAGTTAAAAACATTAGTGGTCAGCTTGGAGATCATTCAAGCATCTCCACCCCTGTTGGTGACTATGATGAGTCTCGGTGACAAAATGGACAAAATCAAGAATCGGTCCATGTCTGCTTCTGGTCTTGGTGCATCTTCCTCAGCAGGCCCAAGTTCTACTTTGCCCAAAACAGCCTCTGAACCTGCCTCACCCACTGAACCAGCAACCTCCATTGAACCTGAGGCAAACACTCTCACCAATCAGCCTGAGCCTCCCTCTCAATCAGACAACCCTTCTACCCCAGTAGCTCCACCCTTGTTTGCTGATGACAAAGGGGGAGAAGAAAAGAAGTGAAGAGAGTGAAGAGAGCACTTTCATACTTTCATGTTTCTTTTTGTTTTTGATCATTTCATTATAGTTTTAACTTTGATTTTGTATATTTGCTTTTGAAACTCTACTTTAATGGATTGATCATTTCAGTTATATCATTGTCTCGCTATTTACTTTTGAAATTCTAATATTTTGTTGAAACTGATATGATGCTTATATGTTTAAGAATTAAATTGTGATTTCAGCTGCTAAACTCTGATATCTGCTTTATCTGAATTGTTTAACTTTCTCCAATCTAAGTTTATCAAATTGAAATTTCAAAACCTTAAGTTTGCAAATATTTTTCTCTTTCTCAATGCTCAAATGATCAAATCTGTTTTTGAAAAGAAACAAATGTTTACAAGTGTTGTCATCATCAAAAAGGGGAGAATGTTAGTTCTCGGTGTGTTTTGATGATTAATAACAATTGTAAACATGAGAGAATGTTTTGTTGTTAAAGACTTGGTAAAGCTTGATGATTCCAATTGAAAAACATTCTCGTCGGCTCCAAACTCGAGCTTGGGTCTCCAAGCTCGAGCTTGCCCTTACGTAAAGCAAACCAAGCTATTTTGCATTTTCTAAACTTGAGCTTGGTCCATAAACTTGAGCTTGAAGGTTTTCAAAAGTTTACTCATATTCTGAGTAAGCTCGAGCTTGCACCCGTAAGCTTGAGCTTACGAAGGTTTGAGGATTTTATCAAGTTACTCAAATTGCAAACTCAAGCTTATTAGTTTTAAGCTCAAGCTTGCCTCTTCCAGAGACTTTTCTCACTAAGTTTACAAATATGTAAACTCGAGCTTGCGATTACAAGCTCGAGCTTACCTCCGCGTAATCCTCTAAACTTGAGCTTATCATTTGATGTAGAGTTTGTGAGTTTACAAAAGTTGTAAACTCGAGCACGGCATACCAAGCTCGAGCTTGCACCGAGCGAGAAAGTTTTCAAGTTTTTCCTTCAAAGAGTAAACTCAAGTTTAAGGTTGTAAACTCAAGCTTGCGTCGACAAAAATCTTTCAAAGTTTTTAAAACCATTGCCAAACTCGAGCTTGCCCTTGCAAGCTCAAGCTTGGGTCAGACAGAGAGCAATGTCATATTTTGAACTCAAGCTTGCATTTTGTGAACTAAAATTATTTTTGACATGAATAGTGCCAAACTCGAGCTTACTCACTAATAAGCTCAAGCTTGCGTTTTTCCACTTTGGCTCTCAAAATGATTTCAAACATGTTTCCCGACAAATGCTAAACTCGAGCTTACACACTTACAAGCTCGAGCTTGAGACTTCCGAGGCAAAACTCAAGTTTTTAAATGAAGACCAAACTCGAGCTTGGTATAGTAAACTCGAGCTTGGAACTTCGGAAACAGAGATGAACGCATCCGGGTGTATTTTGTTCAGTTTGATTTATGCTTTAACTTGATTACGCAATTGGTTGTATATGTTTTATATGATTCATATCAATATTTCCTAACCAGATTTAACCAGTTTGCTTATGAGATTACAGAAGATCTAGGTTTGTTTTAAAGAAGACTTTAAGACAAACAACTTGACAACTTGCAATATTATATTATATCCTCTTCTCCAAAAGCAATGGGTTACAACCTGGATAGCAACACAACCATTCTCCAAGAAAGAAAGCTAGCCTCCAAACAGCTGGACAACATTATACAACTACCTCCACTAAACATAACAGCATGGGAACACATTCATGAGGAGCCAAATTTCAAATATTCAAATCTGCAACAACCATATTTAAATGATTTGTTCACAACAGCTAGATTCATGGAGACACACTCACAACAGCTATATTTTCGAATTAGATCAAGTCTCAACGGATCTACAACGTTCACAAGCTTCAAACCCGTATAAATACATGAGGATTTGAAGTCTGAAAGCATAGAAGACATACACAGAAAACGCACACAAGAACATCGTCTTTCATCGCTTATATTTCTCATTTGTATCTTTGATACATTGTGCTTCAGTGCTTATATTTATTCACTCTTTGAGAGAGTTTATTTCGTAAATCATTCTTTGTAAGAATCTCAAAGTTGTGGGACTTTGAGGTTGGGTTATCGATTACAACTTGTAAGGGGAGTGTATCCTAGAGAGAGGATAACTTTCGAGTACGAGTGTGTATCGATTTGAGTGATAGTAGAAAAACCCAGAGTCCGGGGACTGGACGTAGGTCAAGAGTTAAGACCGAACCAAGTATAAATCTTCGTGTCAAGCTCTTCCTCTTTAACTCCATTTACCTTGGTTAAGCATCTGTTGTGTGGGTGATCTGAAAAGAATTTTTAAAATCCCCAATTCACCCCCCCTCTTGGTGATTTCCTTCACTTTCAAATACAACTATCATATATAAACATACTATAAGCATTAGAGTTAGTGTTACAGTACGTCGCGAACGTACCTTTCACCGCGTATTGGCGGCCAACTTGCCTGACTTTTTGATACGACTCCGGACTTCCCGGATATCCTATATGTTATTGTCGGATCATTCCTTTTTCCCATAATATCACAACTAATATTCTATCTCTTAAAATAATATCAAAAAGGATATTTCCACCCATTTTGACATTTCTACCCTTGGTGTATTCATTATTACAATTTTGCCCTTACATTTTCTCAAAAAAGCAATACTGAATTTCTGGACAGAATTTTCGATTATCTTTCAAAAATAATAATTAAATCTACAGAAATCAAAACGAGGATCCGTAAAATTCCTCGGAATCCCTAGGATGTCTACTCTTGAGTAAAAATATTAGTTCTTGCCCATATTTTAAGAATAATTCCCAGTTTTCACATGTTCATCCTCTGCCCAGAAAATTTCCAGGAAACGTAGCCTATCTTGACGAATTTTTTATCTCACTGCATAGAGCTCAAAATAATTCACTCTAGATATATTTGAAAAGCTCTATATCTCTAATTTGACCATGAATTTTCCCATAATTTTAGAACATCATATTTAACATAAGATACCAGCGTTTTTACCACTTTCTCCAGAAATCGCTATATGACAAAATTTCGTCGAGTTTCGCTACTTTGATCTTTAACTCCCAAAAAATTTTCTCCATAATATTTTTCATCATATTTTCGAAATCAAAGTATATTTAACCATAAAAACATGAAATTTAAAATACTTGGAAGATTTAAAGATCAAACATAATCTAAATATGAATTCAAAACTAAGAACTCAAGAACAAGGAAGCTTACCCTTGAAGAACTTCCTCCTCCTTCATGCTTCCTACTCTCTTTCTCTCTACTCTTGCTCTCTAAGAACTCACCTATTTGGTTGAGTTGGTGTGAAGAATGAAGAGAGGTGATGCCTCTATTATAGGAAAATGTCCTACTTCTTCAACAAGTTTTCATTTTCCTCTCATCCTTTGGATCTAAACTTAATCAAGAAGTTTTAATCCTCACCCTTCCCTCTTCAACTTCTTCAACAAGTTGTCTCTCTCTCTCTCTCTCTCTCTCTAAACTGTCCTCTCTCCCTCTCCCTTCTTCAATAAGCTTCCTTCCTTCCTCAACAAGACTCCTCCCACTTCTTTGACAAGTTGATGATGTCATTGATGACCTTTTAGGGCTGATTTAATTAAGCTTAATTAATTTCCTAATCAAGTGTTAATCATAAGCCACTAATCTTAAAATCATGGCTTCATTAGAATTCTCTATTAGTCCTTTAATCATTTTAAGATTACTTGCAAAAGTTGAGAAAATGATTTTGGAGATAACCTAATCCAAGCTTAAAATATGCTTATTCATAATAAATCCTTATATTTGATTTATGATCAAAGCTTCTCAAGATACAATTTATTTTCTATAGATTCTCATTTACTTGTGTCTTGAATTTATCCTAATGGTTTTTAACTCACCATTAATGAATTTACACATTTTTCTCTCTCCTATTTTTCCTCTTCCATTAGCCTCTAAAGTCCAACTTAGTACTCTTAGCAATTTCCAATTTGTCCCTGTAATACCCGGATATTTAATACCGGATAATTATTTATTTTAAATATTCCCTTTGAGTCAATATTACCTATTTAAATAGGTGAATATGTGGTCTCAACTATTGAGCAAAATTATCTTATTTCTAAAGTAAAAGTCTGTAGAAATAAAGAACTAAAACTCCCAAAAATGTATTTTTAGGGCATAAAATGATCTGAAAATATTATGATAAATCTTAAAAGGCAGTGAAATAAATATTAAAAATTAGGGAAAGTATTGTCCTTAATTTTAGCAATTTAATAAATTATTTTCTTGGAAATAATAAAGGGAAAATTTAATATTATTTTAATGAGCCCTTTTTGGCCCCATGATTTTTTATATTTTACATGGGATATAAAATATCAATGTCAGTAAAATAGTTGTGAGATAATAGTTAATCCTAATTAAGAAAATTATCAACAATTAGTAAATGACTAATTAAGTAATTAATGGCTAATTACTTAGATTAAGATATAAAGTAAATTAATTAGGAAATAATAAATTTATTAAATAAAAGGGGGGGGCGAAATTATTGAATAAATAATAATAAATAATTAAGAAAATAGTGTGAAAGGGGTTGTGGTTATTTCAAAAATAATATCTAGATATTAAGTAATTAAATAATAATATATTCGGTAGAAAGACCAGTTGGCTAAACGAGAACCGATAGAAATAAAATCATACCTTAAAATATAGGAATTAAGTCTTTAACATCCGGACCTTTTAAAAACGGTGAAATTTTATCCTGAGTGAAATTTGTCTCGAAGTCATTTTCGAAACCAATCGTGTACTTAGGATACAGGGTTTTAATGGAAAATGACAGATGGTCAAAATGAGAACCTATAGAAAACGAAATAGTTGTGACAAACCGTGAACTAGTTTCCTTAGGTCAGGACATATTGCGAACCAGCGAATTAATATCCAGAAGCTGGCACTTCCGGAATTTATTTACATAACCGTTGGCGTCTGTTCGAAAATATTCAACAGGCAACGGAATATCCTGAATGGGATCAAAAATTTAGCTAACCCAAGTAGTTTTAAAGAGTAAGAATAGAGCTTCAATGCTATGTTCCCGGATTTTTGGGATTCGTCAAGATTACGCGATTAGAACACCGAACTGGGAACTCTATCGGTGCAGGTGCATAAAGCACATGGGTGACATCATGGATGATGCAATCTTCTAGAAGGATGACATAGGCATGAGTTCGGCATGCACATGTGGAGGGCAAGGATGAAGCCAAGTGTAAAAGTGCGATCCGACGGTCGAAAACTGATCTGAAAAAGGCATGAATAATGTCATTTTTTCTTCTATAAATAGCAAGCTCTCCTCCTCTCATTTCTTCACCCCAAAACCGAAAACAAGAGAGAGGTTAGAGAGAAGGAAGAGCCCGGATAAAGTCTAGCAGAGCCCTGGGTAAGTTCTTCGGTCCCTGGTCTTTAGCTTTGGTAGATCTTTCGGTAGATATAGTAGAATTGCTAGATATATCTCTAAATTTTCAAAATAGTTAGATATCATGTTTTAAGAGTATATATGATATTTATTTTGAAAATATATGGGGAAAAGAGATATGTCAAAATTATGGAGAGATAGAGCCAAAGTAGCGAAGCTCTGGCGAAATTTCGCCAATTAGTCCAACTAGGGGCAAAATCGTAATTTGTACCTAAAATGCCTATTATAGTGCTAAATGTTGATAAATCTTATCCTTATCGGATATCTATGAAAATCATATCCCTGTCATACCGCTGTCGTACCGCTGTCGGGCCGCTGTAAAAAATACAGTTTCTCGTAAAACGTACCGAAAGTACCATCAACGAAGGTACGTTTGTGACGTATTGTAACACTGACTCTGATGCTTGTTGTTATGCTTATATATGATTGCTGTGTTCCTGTACTGAGACCCTGTCTCAATTATTTTTTAAATGCAATCATGAATATACGGGTTATAGTCTTGATAACACCGTTGAGATTTTTCCTAGCGCTGAGGACACGATAGGCCATCGTGGCACTGGATTTGATAGTGCAGACTGGGGTAACAAACATACTGCAGGGGCTGTGTATTGTTATTGCCTTACATATCTGATCATTTGTTTCCTACATCTGATATGGGCTTTCGTAGTGATTTTTGTAAAAATGTCATCAATACCTGTCATACATATATTGTGTACATAAGCATGAGGTTAACCGTTACCTGAGGTCCGATGGGCATTGGACCTCAGTCTTGAATTAATAGACAGGAATGAGTCATGAACCAGAGGAGGCACCAGTGGATGGAGCCATTGATAGACGCCAGTAGATGGGCCGTGAGAGAGCACCGGTCAAAGAAAATGCGGGAAGAAAGTCACGTAACCTACCTTATGACATAAATCTAATAAGGTTACTTCATATCATTTGGTGCTTAAACTAGAAAGGGTCGTCTACGTGGTTCGATCAATCGTCACCCTAGCACGGTGAGACTCCCACTAGACGTACCCAGCCTGGCCAAATGAGATGATTTAACTGAGTTAGGTTCTATGACCCAAGTCTACTTAAGGCTTGGTTGAAGAGGGTATAGTTACATGAAAAATTGTAATTGTAAAGTTTTGTATTACTGTATCACATGAACAATCCTTCGGGAGATTTTATAATATATATCAATATACGTCAGGCATCATCATATGTTTGAGTATTTCATATCAGTTACTTGGTGTTATACTTGTTGTTCAAATTTTTAGTACATGCTCTCCGTTTCGGCAAAACGCTAAGCTGTAGCACCTCAAACTCTAATGTATTTTTATAAAAACCATGTGTCACCAGCACGATTTATGCTACGAAATTTGGGGTGTTACAGTCCCCTCAATTAATGACTTGCGTGTAATTTAATTTACATGTGTGTGTTTGTTTATATTAAATAATTCAATTCTTCTTCATCAAGCCAAGGTGACCGTGGCTTCCTCTCAATTTTTGACTCTTCAATGTGTGTTTTATTTGTCTCAAAAAATCAAAGAGGAAGGCCTCTCATTGGGTCAACTTAATTCACTTGGACTTTGCTTTATGATGTAGTTAACTAAGGCCTTTAGATCTAGCTTTATTAGGTTTAATCTTGGCCCTTAATTTGTGTTGGAAAAATCCTACTACTATTGATGATATTTGTTCATATATTATGTGCTCTTAGGATTTAATATTTGTGCAATTATCTTACCTCTTATAAAGGAATTTTCGCCACCTTTATTAAAATAGGGAAGATTAAATTAATCTTGGCTAATATCTCTAAGATAGTGTTTTTAGATGTTTATAAGGCTTAATTGATAGGTTACTATATTAATTATGATAATTAGAAATCCCCTTCATACTAGTCTTGGGTTTTTATTAGCCTTTGATCAATAATTAATCTCATATATTCCTTAATTATGCTTTTTTAATTTAATTATTACAAATTTAATTGCCTAATAGTTGTTGGTAATTTTCTGTAATTGAAATAAGTGTTTCTATGTCATTTGATTGCCTCTCATGATAATCTAAAATAGTTATTATTTTATGTGATTTAATATCACTTTTTATAGACCCTGATATGTAGTCTCATAATTAACCATTGGTTAATTAATTCCAAAGTGAAATTTGGATGAAAATATAATTAATGAATTCACTTTCGTATTTCTAGTATTTATTTACTAAAATTCAATATCTATATTAGGGTATATTATGATCCCTAAAAGAAATCTCAAGATTCACACTTGATCTATTAAATCTCAAGGAGAAATTGCCCAAAAATTATAATAATCAAATTACAAAATTTGAGACAACGTACTCTCCTTTTACTATAATGTAGTATTTATCAAAATATATCATTTATGATATTTAGGGTTTTTAGGGTATTATAAAAATAATTATTAATTATGAATTCGAGACTATCTCACTAATAGAAATTATAGAATTTCTGCTTGATATGAACCTCAAACTTTTACTGTCTTACTCCATCTACAGTCATATTCATGTAAGAACTAAGACATGCTTCTCTGATGCAGGACAAAGGATGGAAATGTATACTTATATTCACACACCAGACTTGCCTAGAACAATAGCAAACTTTTACTGTCTTACTCCATCTACAGTCATATTAACATAAGAACTAAGACATGCTTCTCTAATGCAGGACAAATGATGAAAATGTATACTTATATTCACACACCAAACCATCTAACTAATAGGATTAGATGAACACAAAAACATTCACATATTCACACATGTTATTAAGAAAATAAAAAAGGGCAAAAAAAACTAAATATAAACTCACCAAAGCTTCTGGAGTAGTCTGCATCTGAACAAATTGTTGCCATTTTTTTCATCAAGAAATGTATACTTATTGCAAGGATTAAGGTGAGGCTCACCAACTGAAACCTGAACAAATACTTATTGCAAGGATTAGGGCGAGGCTCACCAACTGGAACCTCGACAAAAATATAGTTGTTAGTTAGCTAGGTCTTAAACTTCCTCCAGCGATAAGCATAATATGACAATGTATTGTCTTTCAACTTCTGACTATTAGGAACATTGTATGTCATCCAGACAGAGTCCTAAATAAGATCCTTTACTTTCGCTTGGCCGACATTTTTCCACTCATCTGTCAAGATGCTAGGCTTGTTGCATGCTAGGGTGCCAACATAACTAATATATGTGCTTTTATTAGGGCCGAAAGGACTCAAATTTTCATCAAACTGAATCTCCAGCTTTTCCCTGGTAGTCCGACTTAGGGTAAGTTCTTTCAATCGTGTGCCTCTTCTACCACGACATGCAAGGTGGTTATGAGGCTCACTCTGCGATGAACATGGTTCGCTCTGACTCACACTAGTCACACCAGTAACTGTCGTTCCACGAACATAACTAGAATCATTTTATTTGTTCATGTTCAAGACATGAAGTGAGGTTGAGAGAGGTAGTGCAAGAGAGAAATGCCTAAGCAAATGAGAGAGTAACACAGGTTGGTGGTGGTGGGCGAAGAAGAGAGGTTTCGCAACAGGAAGAGAGGTTCACACTTCAGAGAGAGCAATCACAGATTTCGCGCGAAGATGAATATATTTCGCGTTTTAATTTTAAGATCGGATATACTCAAAAGCCGGTCTTAAAAGTTAACCTTTAAGACTAGTCTTTATTAAACTCCGGTCTTAGAAGTAATTAATTTTTTGTTTAATTTTTTCAATCTTTTGTACGGGTCAAAATATAAGTCCGGTCTTAAAAGTGTAACTTTTAAGATCGGCTTCTAAATATATCCGGTCTTAAAAGTTTTAGACTTTTATATTTAAATTTGTCCTCATATTTTGGATTGGAAAAAATTTTAAGTCCGGCCATATGAGATTTCTCTAAAAAGTAATTGATATTTCAATTTTATAATAACATTTTAAAGACCGGTTGTTTTGGAAATCGGTCTGAATAATATATTTAAGACCTAAAAGATAAAGGATCCGGTCCAAGAATTTCTTTATATTTACAAAATTGCCACCGGTCATACTTTTAAGACTGGGGCGTCAATACTGTAGTCTAAACGAGGTGGTCTTAAAGCCCCTTTTATGCACTAGTGATATTTGAGGGTAATTTAGATGGTAAGTATATGCAACAACAAAATTCATAGTCATGGCTTCATTATATCTACGTTTCCTTTCTCTTAACACCCTTTTTATTTCACTTAACACATTTTTAATGGATCCAGCTTTGGTCCGCTGTGGACCACTGCATGTAGCCTGATCCCCTTTTTATATTTTTTTTTAAAAAAATTCTAGCACTGCTGTATAGTAAAAGGATAATTCAGGATACTGAATGTTACTCAACAAATTATTCATGATCTTGAAAAATTATTTGAGGGTACTGATTGGTACTAAAAAGATATTTCAACATACTGAATAAATAATTCTAATCTTAAAAAAAATTATTTTTGGATCTTGAAAATATAATTTAGGTACTGACTGCTACTAAAAATATGCTTTAAGATACTAAAATAATTTTTTAAGATCGTGAATTATTTTTTCAGTACTAGTCAGTATCATTTTCGTACCAATTAGTATCCTCAAATTATTTTTTCCAGTACTCGGAAATATTTTTTTAAGATCCTAAAATAATTTTTCAAGAACATGAATAATTTTTTCAGTACCATTTAGTATTCTGAATTATCATTTTACTATCCGGCAGTAAAATGATAATTCAGAATACTAAATGGGGATCAGGTTGCATGAAATTGTGCCAAAATGGTGCAGTTTCATGCAGCGGTCCACTACGAACATATATGTCTTTTTTTAGGGGGCCTACATCCATTATGTGGCATAGGAGTTACATCCCGTATGAAACTTAATAGTATACCACTTCTATGAATAGCTCTTAATGCCGCATCTCTTCCGAGACGGGTACCAAAAGCTAAATCCCTTTTTAATGGCTATTGTCCTTTTGAGGGAGAATACGCTTTTCTCATGCGACATAAAATTTCAGAAATGAATCACACTAATTACGCTTTATCAACATTGCAACTTATTTATATATTTTATAGTTTCTATATATTTATTCATTTTATAGCATGAACAACATATTTTCTTAAACCCTCTCTAGTAGGTAAAAATGGTGAAAATACACTAAAAAAAAAAATCAATTGTGTCCCTATAAACAAATTATATTTCCCTGTTTAATTTTATATAAAAACTTAATTTTCAGAGCTCTACATCTGCCGCCTCACATGCTCTCTTAACTACAGCATCACCACCCCCAGCCCAACAAATTTGATCCCACCGTCTCTCTGCTCCATCTCCAACAAATTTATTGATCAAATACAATACTTACATATATACTATAGGAGTACCACGTCATCTAAAATTTGTTAATGAAAAATAAAACAACTCAAATCATTTTAATCTGAGTTGGCTTCTGACTCATCTAGAAAAAAAATTCAAATTTTATCTTTTTTTAAGGAAAAAAAATATTTTTTAAAAATAAAAAAAAATAATCAACCAATATTTTTTCTTTAAAACAAGATAAAATTTGATTTTTTTATATGAGTAATTATCCAACTCAGATTAAAATAATATGAATTTTTGTGCTTTCATTAGATAGAGTTTATATGGCATGAAACTCTTAGAATATGTAAGTATTTCTCATCAAATACTACTTTATAACAAGATAGAAAACCATTTCTTTATTTTCTTACATTGATAAATTATTGAAAAAAATAGTTTCACAGCTTACAAATGAAGTCTTTAATTACAATTTTTATTATAAAATAATGAAAGAGTGTGATTCTTTAGTTCTAATAGTTAATACATATTGTATTGGTTTCTTTTTCTTTTTTTTTTTTTTTATAAACTTATTGTGATGCTTTCAATATAAATGTTGTTTATATTAATATATAATTTTACTTTTAATGTTTTTTTTTTTTGTGAAGCATGATTTTTATGTTATTATAACTGTATATTTATTCAGTATTAAAATTTAATGAATAATATTGTAACAAAACAATTAATGAGTAATATTGTCATATAATTAAACAAATATTTAAAATTATATTTTTCAAAAATTAATATTTATATTGGGCACAAATTTAACCTCCTCCAGCTTTAAATGAAATTTACTTTACTTAACATTATTGCCTGCTTGAAACCAATGGGGTTTAGCTCTAGTTCAAGGGGCTTCCCTTGCAATATAACCGAACTAAAATTTGATTTCTTATGGGATATATATTCCTTTTATAATACACACGCCAATAACTTTTGGTAGTTATATATTTCTTGTCTTACAAGGTGCTGTAATTTAATTGGGCAAAATATGCTTGCCGCTCACTGTGACCTTCATCTTTCCGCTTTGATTTTGAGATATATATTCGCTCGGATTTTTGAAGTCCATTCCTTTTTTCAAATATACTTTTCGTTTATCACTTGTCCACCAATTTCCTATCCGCAAGATAAAGAAGAATATATAGAGCATATGAATTTATGTTTTAATTGACAAATACTTTTCTTGTTTTGTTCCACTTCTGTGATCCTCATTGCAAATCCTCATTGTCTTTAATTAGTACTGGTTCTATTAAGTTAGTTAGAACCAGTACTAATTAACAAACCAAAATTTAAAGGGGAACAAATAGGGCTTACAACCACCCAGAAAGTCTACTCAAACAAACCCAAACTTTTTTTTTTTTTTTGGGGGGGGGGGGGGGGGGGGGGACAAACACACACGCACGCACATGCACACACCTTGCAAGAAAAAGTCGTAACTTTTGTCATGACGCTCAAATTGAGAGCTGCAACTTTTTAAGATTCATTAAGTACTGTGAAAAGAAGAATAAGATTCTGTCCTGGTCATACTAGACTGTAGTGGGATTCCATAAATAATTGAGCTGAGAAGATTCTCAAATTTGTTAGGCAAGAATGCGAAATCATGCAATTTATGTAATTTAAGAGTTGTTTTGGGATTAGATTTAGTCTTTAAATATAAATCTCAACCCATTTTTTCTAATAAATTGTTAATTTCCCCCCATATTATTCATATTAATTGCAAACATTAAGGTGTAGTTCTCATTCAAACGATTAAAGAGGATATTTTCTAGAAACCAACACACTTTTATTACAAATAACTAATTAAATCAATTTCCTTAAACTCTACAAATTAATTACCTAACTCCTATATAATTAAAAGACAGTGGTAGCAAGATATATGGATTATATTCCACCCGCTGATCGAAGCTTGACCAATTTCAATGGGTTCGGGTAGGATCCGCGGCCTGACTTCAAATCATAGGGCTATAAATATATGTCTCATATACATCTTCCTCGTGCTAGCCGGGCAAAGAGGAAGAGAGACAAAATCAAGAAAATTGATATAAAGCAAACCATCACAAAATGCCAGTACACCAAACGAGCATAGAGCGTCCCTTACATGAAAAAACTGTGAGGGCGAGATTGGAGAAAGCAGACATTAACGGGGACGGAAGTCTGAGCGTGAAGGAGCTGAAGAAATTATTCAAGGAAATGGGTTCAAACTGGCCAGGAGTCAGAACCTGGCATTGTATGCGAAACGCCGACGGTGACGGCGACGGAGAGATCAGCACCTCCGAAATGAATAAGCTTGTTGCTTATATCATGAACTGGTCCGGTGCCTAAGTAAATGCTAATATGCCTCTGATATGGCAGCATTGTAGCCAAAGCTGAAGACCATATAGGGAATATATATATATATATATATATATATATAGCTGAAGATCTTGCCTATGTAATGAGATCGCCTTTGTCATAAAGACTTTTATGTGATTAAGTAATGGCAAATCCCTTGAGGCTAGCCTAGGGTGATGTAACAAAAATAAATATCATAATATTATGGTTTGGTCATAAGTTTGCTTTCTTTAACATCTCTTTATCAGTAATTTTATCTTTTGGAAAAGTCACTAAGAGCTCCCAAGACGGAAATGTGATGACCAAAAAGTCATGCAATAAGTTATATATGGCTAATCGCATGAGACTGGCTTTAGAAGTCCAAGATTATTCAAATCTTGTTATGTAATAAGGGGGCAAAATCTGTAATTGGTTATTATGATTGTGTAATATGTTTCCTTTCTTTAACATCTTATCGAGGGTTCATCTTTTTTCTGTCTTCTGGTTACGATTGATTTTCTCTATAATTTGCTTTATTGTTTCAAATAGTAAATATTATTTCTCGTGTGTTATGTACAAGACAAACACATTCAGATTTTTCCTTTGCAATTATATAACCTTTTTCCCCTTAAAACACATTTAAGTGTTTTCTTACTTTCATGTGCGAACTGGTGTGTAGTTTGTTGACTCTTATATGTCTGTTATTGTGAAATCCAGTATTTAGTTTTTTTTTTTTTCCTTTTTGTAACGATTTGTAAGCAAACTTTTTTATTTCAATTCATTAAATATCTTGTATATCCTAGTTATTTCATATTTCAATATTACCCAAACATGTGGACGAGACACATAAAAAGAACTACTCACGCTTATTAGTGTGGATTTTCTAGTACTACCCAAATAAAGAATTTAAAAATATATGTAGTTTTCATTTGAGATTCCAAATCCAAACTCCACCTTAATGTATTCTTGGTGTTTTATGCATTACAATGTGGCTGATGATTTGAGGGTAATTTAGATGGTAAGTATATATGTGGTGGGTTGCAACCCAAAAAAAAAATAAAAAATCACAGCAATGGTCTCGCCATCCTACGCTTCCTTTCTTTTAACAACTATGGTTGTTGTTTAAACACTAATGGCCTATTTGGTACGCTGGAATTGATTTTGATTGAATTTGAATTTGAGACTAATATGAATATGGATATGGAAATAAGGTTTAAAAGTATGTATGGTATGTCATGAAAATGAGACTTAATTTTTATGCTACTAATATGATATAAATATGATTATATTTATTTAATGTGTGTAATACCCTAAAAACCCTAATTATCATAAATGTTATATTTTGATAAATACTACATTATAGTAAAAGGAGAGTATATTGTCTCAAATTTTGGGATATTGTTTATTATAAAATTATGAGCAATTTCTCCTTGAGATTTAGTAGATCAAGTGTGAATCTTGAGATTTCATTTAGGGGTCATAATACCCTAATAAAAATATTGAATTTTAGTAATTAAATACTAAAAAAAACAAAGGTGAATTTGTTAATTATATTTTCATCCAAATTTCACTTTGGAATTAATTAACCAATGGTTAATTATGTGACTACATATTAGGATCTATAAAATATGATATTAAATCACATAAAATAATAACTATTTTAGATTATCATAAGGCAAAAGAATGACACATAAAATAGTGAATAAATTATGATTAAAGGTTATGAAACTACTTAGTTATATTAAAGCAAATTAGCAATGAAATACCCAAATAATTATATATCTTAAATATTATATTTGGATAAATAATACCTATTTAAAATAGGTGAATATGTGGTCTCAAATTTTTCTATTATGTTTATTTTATTTTCTAGGCAATTTCTTCCTCAAATTAAGGTGACCAAAGATTTGATTTTCTAAATCTTATTAGGGATCATAAAATATCCTAAGATTATCATAATCAAGTATAATCTTAACTATATCATAAAGGCAATCAAATATCATCAAAAGATGCCTAAATCAATTAGAGAAAATTAGCAACAACTATTAGGAAATTAAATTTGCAATAATTGAAATATTTATGTAATTTTCGAAATTAAATAATAATTAATTTTAAAAGGGCATAATTAAGAGTATATCAACTTAATTAATATCCAAATGATATCTAAAGGCCAAAATTAGTACACAGGGGGTTTTTAAAAATCAAGATTAATATAAAAACCTATCAAATTTGACAATTAGGCCTAGTAACCCCTAAAATACTATATTAGCAATATTGACCAGGATTAATTAATTTTCCCTTAAATTATTTTAAGGTGGCGAAAATTACTAATTAAAGAGGCTAAGAAATTGCATCAATTCTTAATCCTAAATCATTAACAAATATCGTAAATAGTGTTTAGATTTGTCCAAACCCAAATCAAAGGCTTAGATTAAATGTAATAAAGCTAATCTAAAGGCTTAAGAATGGACTTCATAAAGCATAATCCTTGTGGAATTAAAATCAACCAATAAGAGGATTATCTTCTTGATTATGTGAGATAGTAAAAACACAAATTCAAGAGGCAATAGAGGGAGTAATACACGGTTCTTTGGGGAGGGAAAAATATGAATTTAATTGTTTATTAATTAACCAAATCACAAGCAAAATGAAATCTTTCTTGAAGTTAATACATAAGACTTTCAAGGCTTATTGATGATGACATCTTAGAAGGTAATTAATGAAGTGGAAGAAGATAAAATTTGGAGAAGAGATGAAAGGGGAGGGGGGACGGTTCATTAAGGTAAAAGAGAAGCAAAGATTAAAAATCTAGATATTTAACTTAAGTGTCTTAATCAAGCTTTAAATCAAGAAGACTTTCAAGGCAATTTGGAAGAGGATAATTGTACTAATTAATTAAAGCTTTTAATTGCATGGAAGAGGATAGAATTTGAGCAATAATGAGAAGGGAGGGGCGGCTAAATGAATTGATGTGTGTGTGTGTGTGTGTGTGATGTAAGCCTAAGTAAGAGAGATAAAAATAAGTAAATTAATTAATGGTGAGATAAAAACCATTAGGATAAATTCAAGACACAAGTAAATGAGAACCTATAGAAAATAAATTATATCTTGAGAATCATTGATCATAGATCAAATATAAGTAGATATTGTGAACAAGCATATTTTAAGTTTGGATTTGGTTATCTTAAAAATCATTTTTCTCAACTTTTGTGATTAATATTTAAGTGATTAAAGTGTTAAATAAAACCTCTAAATAAAGCCATAAATTTGAGATTGCAGAAGTGGAAAAGAGTCTTAAATAAAATTACCAATTTACAACTAACTATATAAGCATTTGGTATAATTAAAAATTGAAACAAATAAACTAGAAGGGAAGAAGGAGGAAGTCGGTCATATAGCTTGGATAAGGAGTGAATAATTAGTCACCAATCAAGCATTAATCATAAAGTAAAAATGACATTAATAAGGGGACAAATTGGCATTGTACAATTGACTTTGGGGTAGGAAAAAGATGATGAAGAGAAGGAGAGAGTGAGAGGTCAGTTGGAGTATGTGGATGGAGAAGATGAGACCTCACAAATACCCTAGATCCAATGGTTGAAAATGAGGAAGAGGCAAGTTGCAAATAACTACTAAAATGCCATCACAAATTGCTATAAATAGAGGGCTTTGGCCTTCACAAATTCTCACACCAAAATAGCAATCAACATCTGATTCTAAGAGTGAGTGAGAGTCTTGGAGAAAATAGGAGCAAAGTTCTAGGTAAGTTCTTGAGCTCTAGCTTTTTAGTTTATAGCTTAAATGTTGTTTTGATCTTTAATCTTCAAATTATAGTTTTGTTTTCATGTTTTTATGGTTAAAATTGGCTTTATTTTGAAAAATGATGAAGAAGAAGTTATAGCAAAATTTTTGGAAGATTATGGTCAAAGTAGCGAAGCTCTTGCGAAAATTTATCGGTTAGCGATTTCAGAAAGCAATTATAAAAACGCTGGAATCTTATGTTGAAGATGATGTTCTAAAATTCTGAGAAACTTCATGGTAAAAGTAGACATATAGGGCTTTTCAAATATACCTAAAACATGTTATTTTGAACTCTGTGTTATGAGTTAAAAATTCTGCAAAATGGGCTACGAAATTCTGGAAAATTCAGGGCAGAGGTTGAAAACCTTAAACCTGGGAATGACTCAGGGAATTTGGGAATAAATGAGTATTTTTTCATGAAAGTAGACATCCTAAGGATTCCAAGGAATGTTAGGATCCTCGTTTCGAGTTTTGTAGAATTAATTATGATTTTTCAAAGTTAGGCGAAAAATCAGCCCATATGCTGTCTAACAGTGTTTTTACGAAATTAATTGCAAATAAAATGTAAATAATTAACCCAGGGGTAAAATGGTCATACATAGCCAAAATATTTCTTGGCATATTAATTGTGAATTAATAAATGCGATATTACCCTTATAGGATATCCGTAACTACTTTCCGACCGTCAAACGTACCGTAATCATCAACGAAGGTACGGACGCGTATTGTAACCTTAACTCTTATGCTTATTGTATGCCTATATATGATAGTTGTGTTCATATACTAAGACTTTGTCTTAAATTTTTCCTTATACATTCAAATATACACGGGTTATGGTTTTGATAATGCCGTTAGAGTTTTCCTAGCGCTGAGGACACGATAGGCCATCGTGGCACTGGTGAATAGAGCAGACTGGGATAACAGACACACTGCAGGGGCTGCGTTTTGTTATTGCCTTACATATTGTTAATGTTTTGAAAATGAGATTTTGTACTAGTGTAATATCTGTCATACATATACTGTTTACATAAGCAGGAAGTTAACCGTTACCTGAGGTCCGATGGGCATTGCACCTCAGTCATAAACTAATAGTTCAGGAAAGGATCAAGGATCAGAGAAGTTACCAGTAGATGGAGCCGTATAAAGGCACCGATGGACGGAGTCGTGAGGAGGCACTGGTCAAAGCAAATGCAAAAAGAAGGTTAATAGAGACTACCTTCTGGCATGAAACTAACAGGGTTACTTCAAATCATTTGGTGCTTAAACTAGAAAGGGTTGTCTATGTGGTTTAGTCAATCAGTCGCCGTGAATTCGGGAGACTCCCACTAGACTTTACCCACCTGGCCAAATGGGTTGATTTAATCGTGTTAGGTTCTATGCCCCAAGTCAAGAAATGACTCGGTCGAAAATGTAGAGTTACAATGTAAATTTCGTAATTATATAAGTCTTGTATCACATGAATATTCCTTCGGGAAATTTTTAATATTCCAGTATACGTCGGGCATCAGCATATGCCTGAGTATTTTATATCAGTTACTCGTTGTTCAAATTTTTAGTACATGCTCTTCGTTTTCGCAACACGCTGAGTTGTAGCACCTCAAAACTCTAACGCTTTTTATAAAACCACATGTCACCGGCACGATTTATGATACGAAACTTGGGGTGTTACAATGTGTAAACAGGTTAGGCTTGAAGGTTTACAAGCCATGTAACATCCCAAATTTTCGGATAAGGAGTTTATGAATATGACTGAGATAATAGGCTGCTAAGCGAGTAAGAGTCCAAAGTCTTAAATTTTTTATGAGGAAAAACTTAAGATAATTATTAAATATTTTTTTGGATCTTGAAAAAAAAATTAGGGGGAAGTTATGAAATGTTATTTTGAGGATTTAGAAATATTATGAGGAGATTAAATACGGAAATTTGGCCTAAATAGTTTTAATGCTATAATTTGGAATTTATGGCCTATTTTACTGGAAATTCAAGGAAAAATAGTTAGAGGAAAATTTTTGCATAGGAAATTTAGAGTTGATATTTTATGGCCTAGAAAAGCTAATTGAGGAAGAAAAATCCTTATATGGAATTAAGGATTAATTTCTAGCACTTATCCAATTTTTTCAACTAAATGAGTAAAGGACCAAGTTGCAAATATAAGTCTCTTATAGGATCAAGTGGGATAATTTTTTAGTGGGTCCCACAACACATACACCCTCTTCCATGATGTGACAACTAGCACCCTCTCCTTCTCTAAATTACGTACACCTCATATCTTTTCCTCTCAATCGAATGACGCCACCTCACCACACCAATTCTCCATTTCCTTATTCATATTCAATTCCGCCAGCACATTACTTCACTCAATTAACCATTGCACTCAGCATTTATTCATTCCCCATTTCATATTGATTCGCCCAGCGTCTTTTTATTTCATCCATTGTGGCCTCACAAAAACACAGAAAAGCGAGAGTCAGAGCGAGAGTCAGAGAAAGTCGGGGAAGAGAGATCAAAGACAAAATCTGTAACCACGCATGCAAGCTAGGAATCCGATCTAGGTAAGCCATGTAGACATCCTCCTACCTTTAGTTCTCTCATTTGAGATCTCCTTATGAATGAAAATGGGCGCTCAGAATCTGGGTTAGTGACAGAAATTAAAGAATACTAAAAATAACTACACTCAAGCAACGATTAAAGCTTATATTGAGGATGTATGAATTTGCATGTAGTTAGTGAGCTTGCTTGTTGGAGTTTGAAATTTTAGAGGCTTAGAAACTGAACATTTTCCTACTGTATGATGAACTGGTGTTAAGTGTTAAGTTTTGATATTGAAAGCAAGAGGAATCAAGCATTAATGAATAAGAAAAGTTCATATCTGATTGTCTAAGTATATGACTCAACGAATTGAATATTGTGGCTAGAAAATCTGATTTTAGTAAAGAGAAAATAACGCTGTAGTGAAATAATCATAGGGATATGGATTAAAGCCTAAATTGTTGATATATAGCTACCACATGTTGTTTGGGTTTTGAGGATGATGAACTTCGATTTTTGTACTTTGTTAATCAGAGGAGGTTGTTCGACTTTTTCTTTTGGAATTGTAATGGATAGCCTAAATTCTTAAATAGATAAGTTTAATAAAAGTTATGTGCTTTTCGGATAGTTGGTAGCTGATATTTGGGGTGTGTGAATCGATTGAAAATTTAACTGTGTTGATGGCTATAGATGTTAAACAAGTGATTCTGGATGTTAAGAGAATACTCTAGGATCCTTAAGTTGATAATAGAAAATGTTATTTGGATTACTTAGGTAGTATTTCAATATGAAGGGCCTATAATTATTTTGGGAAGTTGGAATAATTGTGTGCAGGGGCGAAGCCAAGAATTTTAACAATGAGGGGCGAGAATTTGAAAAAATGTCAGTTGGGTCAAAACTAATATTTTTTATGAGTGGAAAAATGTTAGAAAATTCCCCAGAATTTCTTGGAATTGCAAATCTGTGAAAAGAGGGTCAGATAAAATTACAGATAAGTACCCATAGTTTATGAAAATTACATTTTAAACAATAATAGTTTTAAATATTTCACTGTAGTCCCTCAAAAAACTTTAAATTATTTCATTTTAGTCCTTTGAAAATATATACATTTTTTTTTTTATTTTATTTTATTTTTTTTTTTTGGGGGGGGGGGGAGCCACCCCTAGCACCACCTAAATCCGCCACTGATTGTGTGATAGGTGTGATTGAAGAATGTTTTGGTACTAAAGGATGTTTCAAATCAGTGAGTAAATTCCATTAGAGGTTGATATATGAATTTCAAAATTTATATGAATTGGCAATTGCCAAAGCTCAAGAGAAAAGAGAACAAAAAAGGATTTTGGTAAAGGTATAGTTTTAGAATTGAAGGAGCATTAGGCAAGTGAATAGCGTCCCTAAGTAATTTCTAAAAATGATATTTTTCTTTGTTGAACTTTTATTTTTATTTCCATAATTAAAAATATGATTTTGTGAAGGAATATTTGTTGATAGTACTCCCTCTGGTCCTTATTATAAGGCACCAACTAACTTTTCTCAGAAATCAATAAAAGTAGTTAAAGTCAATAGAGTTGTCCTAGAATCTAAGTAATTTCCAATATTACCCTACTAATTGCATTAAACTCTAATATTATATTAATTATTACTCTCACCCAATACCTTTATTAATTAGGGGCAGACATAGAAAAAATAATCATTGCTCATTGGGAACAAGCAAGTGCCTTATAAAAGGACCAAATAAACTTGCTAGTTGGTGCTTTAAAATAAGGACCAGAGGGAGTATATGAGTAAAGAATAGTGATTTTATTCGTTATTATGTATTTTCTTTCAATTGTTTCAAAGCATAATTTATGATTATGCAGTTAAATGGAAATGAGACTTTTGAGAGATTTTTCATAAATTTTATATTGAAATGATCTTGAATTTTGGAAAGTTTATAAGCTAGAATTTATCATTTGAAATGGAATGTTTGTACGCGAATTCTGGATGTTTTAAAAAGGATTTTATTGACATAATGAATTTGAAAGAAAGTTTTGAAATATTGTTTGTGAAAGTTCATGCTGGGGGATTTGATTATGAAGTATGAGATAAAGTTGTTATTATCTTGAAAGAAGAAGTTTATTACTTTGATAAATTGACCCAAAGCATGCTTAAAAATGTTTTGAGGAGGACTGAATACAAAACGCTAGTTACTAATAGCAGTATTGTTAGTTCTTGGTGTGCCATGGTTATCCTCACGCTCGCTTGATATTCATGGGATTTGTTCACATGCTTGTTTCATGGACTGTGTGTCCATGCTTGTTTCATGGCCTTGAGTCAAGCTTGGTTAGTTACCCTCATGGACTGTGTGTCCATGCTTTATTCATGGCCTCGTGTCATGCTTGGTTAGTTACCCTCGTGGACTGTGTAGCCACGCTTGTCATTCGTTCTGTAAGAAGTTCTATGAAAAAATGTGGTTTGATAATTATGTTTTAAATTGATTATATTAAATCAAAAGTTTTATTCCGTACATGAAATTATTTGAATAATGATATTTATATAGAGTTCTATTTTATTTATGATCGTATGGTTTATGTAATACCCTAAAATCTGACTTATGATAAATATCATAAGTTTAGTAAATAATACCTATTGGAAATAGGTGAATATGTGGTCTCAAATAATAAGTTAAAATTATCTTATTTTCTAAGGTAATTTCTATTAAAATTAGGGTGAATAAAGAGCTAAAATGTATTCTTAGGGCATTAAATGGCCTAAAAATATTATGATAAATCCTAAGAGGCAGTAAAATATTTATTAAAAATTAGAAAGTATGTTGTCTCTAATTTTAGGAATTTTTGGGATAATTTTCCTTAAAAAATAATGAGACAAAATTAAATATTATTTTGGGGATCATAAGTGACCCCATGATTTTTAATATTTTACATGGGGTATAAAATACCAATGTAAGTAAAATAGTTGTGAGATAATGATTTATCCTAATTAAGAAAATTATCAAAAATTAGTAAGTGGCTATTCTGGTAATTAATGGGATAACTAAGGTATAGAGTAAATGAATTAAAAATAATTTAAATACTTATTTTTAAGGGGGCTGAAATTCGAAATAAAAAAAATAAATAATAAAATATTTTATGCTTAGAAAAAAAATAAAAAAAATAAAAGAAAAAAAATATCTAGATATTTTGAATAAAATAATAATATATATGGTAAAGAGCCAACAGGACATTTGAGAATGGATAGAAATAAAATCATACACCAAAATATAGGGATATAGTCTAAGTCATCTGGACTTTTTATAAACCAGTGAATTTCTACCTCGGAGTGGACTATCTCAGAAGTCATTTCTGAAAACAAATGAGTCATTAAGATACAAGATAAATCAGAAATAGGTCAGATAGTAGAAATGAGAACCTATAGAAAACGATATAGTTGTGACAAACCAGGGATTAGATTTCTTGGGTCTGGACATATTATGAATCAGTGAATTTTTGTCCAGAAGCTGGTTCTATCAGAAGTCATTTCCGTAACCGATGGCGTCTGTTCTAAAATCTTCAGCAGACTACGGAATACCCTTAACGAGATCAAAAATTTAGTTAAACCCAGTAGTTTTAAAGAGAAAGAATAGAACTTCAAAACCTAGTTGCCGTATTTTTGAGTTTCGCGAGATTACGCGTTTCGGACACCGAACCGGAAACTTTATCGATCTTGGCTCTTCTAGAACATGGGTGACATCATCTTCTTCTAGAAGGATGATGTCAGCAGAGACACATGGAGGGCCAAGATGTAGCCACGTGGTGAAGTGCGATCCGGCGACTGAAAACCAATTTGATAAAGTGATGAATAGTGTCGCACCTTTGCCTATAAATATCAAGTCTTCTCCTATCATTTCTTCACCCCAAAATCGAAAACAAGAGAGAGGTTAGAGAGAAGGAGGAGCCCGGAGAAAATTTAGCGGAGCCCTGGGTAAGTTTTTCGGTCCCTAGTCTTAAGCTTCGGTGTTTTATTCGGTAGGAGTGTTATATTTATCTTTAATTTTTCAAGATAGTCTAGATATCATATTTAGGGGTAAATATGATATATATTTCAAAAATATGATGAGGGAAAAGATCTGTCAAAATTCTGGAGAGATAGGGTCAAAGTAGCGAAGCTCTGGCGAAATTTCGTCGATTAGGGGTTCAGGGGCAAAATGGTAATTTGTACCTAAAATGCCTGTTATACTGCTAGAAGTTGATAAATGTTATCCGTATAGGATATCTGAGATAATCGGACCGCTGTTGTACTGCCGTCATACCGTTGTTTCACCCGCTGTCGAAAATTTCCGTTTTTCCGTAAAAGTACCGTTTACCATCCACGAAGGTACGTTCGCGTACTGTAACATTAACTCTGATATTTATGGTATGCGTATATGTGATATGTGTGTTGTATGCGTATTGTGTGTGTAATATATCTGTTGTACGTTCACGTACTGTAACACTAACACTGATATTTATGTTATGCATGTATGTGCTATGTGTATTGTGTGTGTATAGTTGTTATGTTGTATGTTGTACGTTCGCGTATTGTAACACTAACGCTGATGTTTATGTTATGCATGTATGTGCTATGTGTATTGTGTGTGTATAGTTGTTATGTTCTTAAGGTGTAATACCCTGAAAACCCTAACTAATATAAGTAAGATATTTGGATAAGTATTTCTGAGAGAGTATATATTCTATAATTTTGTAACTTAATTGTTATAAATATTATGAACAATTTCTCTTTAAAATATCATTTAGGGATCATAACACACCCTAAAATAAATGTTGAATTTTATGAAATAAATTTCGAGACTACCAAGGTGAATATGTGGTCTCAAGTTATAAGTCTTAACTTGCTTATTTTCTAAGGTAATTACTATGAAAATGAGAAAAGAGAAATAGCTAAAATTCATGAAAAATGTATTTTATAGGTCATAAAATGAACTGAAAGTATTATGATAAATACTATATGACCTCAATTATTGACAAAAACTTAGGAAGTGCGATATCTTTAATTTTAGAAATTTTTGGGATTATTTTCCCGAAAAATAAAGATGCATAAATATAATAATATTAAAAGCACTTTATGGCCCCATGATTTTTGATATTTTACATGGGACATAAAATACCAAGGTTAGTGTAAAAGTTGTGAGATAATAATTAATCCTAATTATGAAAATTATCAACAATTAGTAAGTGGCTAATTGGGTAATTATTGGCTAATTGTTTAGATTAAGATATAAGTAAATTAATTAGTAAATAATTAATTTAAGGGGGAAATTCAAAATTAATAAATAATAATAAAATAAAAAAAAAAAAATGCTTAAAAAAAAAAAATATCTTGATATTTTTATTAAAATAATAATATATATGGTAAAGAGCCAACAAGACATTTGAGAACGGATAGAAACTAAATCCTACACCAAGACATAGGGATTTAGTTTAGGACATCTGGACTTTTTATAAACCAGTGAAATTCTACCTCGGAGTTGACTATCTCCGAAGTGATTTCTGTAACCAACTAGGTCATTAAGATACAGGATAAATAAAGAATAGGGTAGATAGTGCAAATGAGAACCTATAGAAAACGAAATAGTCGTGACAAACCAGGGATAAGATTTCTCAGGACAGAACATATTACGAACTAGCGAATTTCTGTCCAGAAGCTGGTTCTGCCGGAAGTTATTTCCGTAATCGACGGCGTTTATCCGAAAATCTTCGGCAGATAACGGAATACCCTAAATGAGATCAAAAATTTAGTTAAACCCAGTAGTTTTAAAGAGAAAGAATGGAACTACAAAACCTAGTTCCTGGATTTTTGAGTTTCTTCCAGATTACGCGATTCGGACACCAATCGGGAAACTTTATCGGTAAGTCAAAAAGAAAGAGCATGATGTCATGCATGACATCATCTTCTTCTAGAAGGATGATGTCGGCCAAGTAGGTGTAAGGCCAAGATGAAGCCACGTGGCGAAGTGCGATCCGACGGTTGAAATCCGATCCGAAGACATTTGATGAAATTCCCACCTTGTCCCTCCTCTCTTCTATAAATAGCAAGCCTTCCTCTTCATTCTTCTTCACCCCAAATTTGCCTTAGAGAGAGGTTAGAGAGAAGGAAGAGCCGGGGAAATTCTAGCGGAGCCCCGGGTAAGTTTTTCGGTCCTTAGTCTTAAGTTTCGATAGTTCTTTTAGAGATAGTAGGAATGCTAGAATTGTCTTTAAATTTCCCAGATAGTCTAGATATCATATGTAGGGGTAGATATGGTATTTATTTCGAAAATATGATGGGAAAAGAGATATGTCAAAATTTTGGAGAGATAGGGTCAAAGTAGCGAAGCTCTGGCGAAATTCCGCCGATTAGGGGGTCAGGGGCAAAATGGTAATTTTTACCTAAAATGCCTGTTATGATGCTAAAAACTGATAAATACTATCCTTATAGGATATCCGAGATAATCGATCCGTCGTTGTCGTACCCATTTGTTGTACCGCCGTCAGGTCGCTGTCAAAAAGTAAATTTTTTCGTAAAACATACCGAAAGTACCGTCAACGAAGGTACGTTCGCGCGTCTTGTAACACCGACTCGATGCTTGATTATGTATGCTCATATATGTGATTGCTGTGTTCATATACGAGAGTTTCTGTTTGTTTGAAAATGGTGGAGTTATGAGTACACGGGTTATGAAATTGTTAACACCGTTTAGAGTTTTCCTAGCGCTATGGACACGACGGTACATCGTGGCACCGGAGAGTGTGCAGACTGGGATGACATACATACTGCAGGGGCTGTGTAATGTTATTGCCTGATTACGGAGATGTTTTTTTATACTGTGAAATGTTGTGAATGTTTGCCATGCATATATTGTTTACATAAGCATGAGGTTAACCGTTACCTGAGGTCCGATGGGCATTGGACCTCAGTCTGCATGATTAGATAGGATTCGGGTAATGAACCGGAGGAGGCACCCAGGGGACGGAACTATAGTTATACACCAGTAGACGGAGCCATGAGAAGGCACCGGTCAAAGAAAATGCGGGAAGAAAGTCAACAAAACCTACCTTATGGCATGAATCTAATAAGGTTACTTCATATCATTTGGTGCTTAAACTAGAAGGGTCGTCTACGTGGTTCAGTCAATCAGTCACCCTAGCACGGTGAGACTTCCACTAGACCTACCCGGCTGGCCAAATGGGATGATTTAAGCGAGTTAGGTTCTATGCCCCAGTCTACTTAAGGCTTGGTTGAAGAGGGTATCATTACATGTAAAATTGTAATTGTAAAGTTTTGTATTTTCGTATCACATGAACAATCCTTCGGGAGATTTTATAATATATATCGTATACGTCGGGCATCATCATATGTCCGAGTATTTCATATCAATTACTCGGTGTTATATCCGTTGTTCAAATTTTTAGTACATGCTCTTCGTTTCCGCGAAAAGTTTTATAAAAAACGCATGATTTATGCGGAATTTTTGTAGTATCACACATCAAAACTATTTCATATCGATTACTCGGTGTTATATCTCGTTGTTCAAAATTTTTATAAAACCACGTGTCACCCCATCACGATTTTTTATATCACCGCACGATTTATGTTACGGAATTTGGGGTGTTACAATTTAGTATCAGAGCTAGCTTCACAGCTAATCTTGAGAGCATTGTATGAACAACAAAGACGAGAGTACTGATATAATACTGATATTGTGATACAATAAAACAAATACCCTAAGGTAAAGGTTAGAGTTTTTCAAAAACTCTAAGACTTCTGAGATGGAAATCGGAGTCTATATGAAATTCCCGAATGGAAGCGATAATTGAACCTAGTTGATAATACTATCTAGTTTGTCCTTTAGACAGTGACCTATTGCGTAGGTTTATAACGAAACAATGGTGCCGAGAATAGAACTAGTCTATATGGGTTAGTCAATTAGTCACGGTAAACTCAGTAAGACTTCCATAATAGACATCTATCTGACCAATCGGTTTGAGTAGCAGAGTTAAACTCTACATTCCTTTTCGTCTGAATCCATTTTCGAAAAGAGGACTAATATAACCTTAATATTATATTGTAGTGATGGACAAGGGTAAATTGTCATATCCAGATTATTACGGTAAAGGGAGACGTACTGCGCATAGAACTAAAGTTCACGATAAGACAGGGTTAAGGCTAAATCCTGAGCCGACATATCCGCCTCCTGTGCCTATGACTATACGTGAGTCCATCTATTCCCCTCACCAGTCTGACTCGTGGTACGTTACAAAATACCCTCCTATGGCTGAGAACAATAAAAAGCCAGAATATCATTTCCAATCAGGATATTCCAATGAGTGCTTATACGACCCTAGACTAGAGTACCTTTCGGAGCCAGTACATCAGATTGAACCAGTGAAACACCTTCCATCGGCAGATCCCCAGTTCCAGAGAAAACCATAATATCTATTCATGGCCGAAAAATCTCAGAGGGATATCATCCCTGGTTAGTGTACCCATCTGAAATTGCACCTCAAGAGGATATGTTATATCCCACTCCAGAAAGTAACCTTGAGCCAGCATATCTTCCTACTCCGATACATCATATCACCCCGATAATTGATCATGAGTCTGAAAATTTCCCTGAACCAGAACTTTCTAATCAGATCATAGATGATCAAGAACCTTTTTCAGAATTCTTGAACTTAGGATATCATGAACCAATGGCTAGTATGCCTTCTGAGCCAGATAGACCTATAGGGTCGGATCATTCATCCTTCGATGATAATCGAGAGTATTTCCAATTGTTAAACTATGATGAAGACCTTGAAATTGAAACTTGTTATGAACCGAATACCCTGCGACATGTCTTGAATACAAACAAAGAGCTAATAGGCGCTCTACGAACGAATTTCTTAAGCGCAAAATATTACAACGCAACCATGAAAGACACGTATTTTCAATGGCTAGGGCAAGTCAAGACGACTTACAGACAAAGAAAAATCGATAAACTTCCCTACCCAGTAGACGATTGGGTAATGTCAACACTATACCTATTTCCCAGAGAACGCTTCTGGATGGAAAAGACGAATGAACTCTTGGATAGAGAGCGTCCCGTTGATTTTCATTCTTTTCTGCATTATCTTCAAGGGCTAGTTTTAGACAATATGTAAACAAGTAGATAAACGATGATATGGGCTATGTAGATATATTACTGGTGTTAAGACCAGCTAAATACAATGACATATTATGCCATATGTGTATATCTTCGAACAATCTTTTAAAGAACCGTTATTCTTAATAGAAAGATAGGATGTCAAGTATGCGAAGAACCGAAGTCCTTAGAGGCCGAGGTCGAGGCAGAGTTAGACAACCACGAGTGATGCCAGTCCCAGTACAATATCTTGAACATCAGAGTGAGTCGCAAGAGCTGAGGAAGAAGCTGAAAGAGAAAAATACTCATATTAATACCCTCCTTGCAGAAAGACAAGGAAGACAAATGGAGAGACTATCGGAATCCTGCCGTCTGATGGAGTGCAACTTAGCAGAGCTACGTAGAACAAGGAATTTCAACAGTCGTAATGCCAGTCATGATGGATCCAGCTACAAAAATCCCACACTGAAAAGGAAGTTTTCTGAGGTCAACAATAAAGGCAAAGGCAAAAGGGCAAGCGATTGCATCGGGTTTCGCCACGGAAACTCCACACAGAAGTGGAAGGCGCTCTGGAGCAAATATCAAGAAAAAGGCGGGGAGACATCTCATTCTGAACCACAAAACTATATGAGGATACCAGAACCCCGACCATGTTTCAAAATACGGCAACTACCATCCAGGTCTTACCTGTAGTGGTATACAAATTTGGTTCAAGTGCCAAAAGCCAGGGCACATTAACAAGAACTGTCCCCAGAAAGCTGCAAAATTAGGGCCACAGAACGCAAGCCAGATATTAGCATTGCTTGAACTAGAGGCCGAAGAATCTCCAGTAACAGTCCAAGAGACTAACGTTTAAATAGCAGTTTATTTTAGATATCGTCCGATTCGATACTAAATCCGTCAGATACTTCTGATGTAGATACGAATCATTTTGGGATGCATACCTCTATGTATTACCTTACAATCTAATAGTAGCTACACCATTTGGGTGTAAACTATTTCGCCTATAAGGCATACTTAGAATCAAAGTTCAGTATAATATATATATTCTATTCAAAAATTTATGTTGCACCACGTCGACGACGATCTCAAATTCGTTAAAGTAGCAGCGATCAATGTAATGATCAACGGTGACTATAAGAAGATATCATTTCCACATTCCACAAAACGGAGATAGAATCAACGAAGGAGCGAGTCCTTATTCTAAAAACAACCGGACACAAACAACGTGTCTCGACCAAATATTCCTTCGAGAGGAAGAAAAGTCAAAATTTGAATTGAACTTGATACCTATCATGGGATCAACATCTAAAACACGGTATTAAGTGATAACCGAACAAAGCACAAGAGTTTGTGACTTTGTATCAACCATCACAGGATGGACAAAATGACTATCATAAACACATATCCATTTTCCATGATCTACGATCTACTCAGTTATTTAATTCTTACGTTTTGTTACGTATTGACGTATGCTCAAAACACCACTGAGTTGTAAACCAAAAATAGCAATATTCTGAATTCAGCTATACACCATTCAATTATCTAGTATGGACATTTTGAATCCCTTAAGATGTCTTTTGAACCGACATATTTTCTATTTTTGTCATAAAGTCCTTGAACCAAACTTTTCTCAACCACATAGGTGGGTTGATAAGTGGTGTTGATTGATGACATTTTCATTTATTCAGAAACAAAGAAGAAAAACGCAAAAGACAGTAACGATTAAGTTGTGAGTGTACTAGAGAGAGACGCGACTCTTTATTGAGTTAAGTAGAGGTGTGTATTGGTTGCCATAGAAATAAAACTTTTATGGGCCATGTTTTATTATACGATAGTAAGATTGATAGTTCCAGCAAAGTGAAAGCAGTTCTGGACTAGAAAGAGCCGGAAATGGTGATATCAATGATTAGTGTTTGGATCTAGCGGGATAGTACCGCAGATCCATATTAAAATTTTCGTCATTTGCCGTGATGAAACTCACGAGTAAAATTTAATTATGTGAAACAAAGGCGTGAGACGAGCTTACATAGGCGAGATAGAAGTCGGTCACGGCACCAAGAGATTGGTTATCCCAGATCCAAGTTAGTACGTAGTGGTACCAATAGGTATGGATTGGGATATGTCTTTGCAACGACGGGACGGCGTGATGACTTGCACCTTTCGTCAGTTGAAGCCTCTCAAGTTGAACAAATTTACGCATGATTTATAGTTAGTAATTATCGTTTTGAGAATGTAGAGGCATTACCTCTACGGAGTAACCATAGAATCGTACGGCTATCACGAATACTTGAAATACTTTTTGAGTTGAAAGAAACTCGGTAGTGGATAACATCGTTAGATAAGATTCCTATAAAATTGCGATTTAGAGTAAGTATCATCCGTATAATATAATCAGCGTGTAGATACTCTCACGGAAGTTAACTTTAGTAGATAATTCAAGATATGCTACTTGAACACTATAAGGACTTTGTCCTAATAAAGCAAAATTCTCGAAAAATTATAAACATACCCGATAAAACTTATTTCTCGGATTTTCAATCGTGATATCATCGGTAGAAGCCTGGTATAGGTAAGAGTACAGATCACTTGCATGTATGCAATGGAACGATAGTCAGAGTAGAGATTCTCTTGTGCCAAATATGGTTGATCATGTTTTTTTATTGCGTGGATTCATTTTTGGTTGATGTTGATAGAATTTTGTCATGGAGGATGACTGAAAGTTATGATAAAACGATCGAATGCCTCATTTCATAAGGCATATTCAAGCGGATAGGGACAATATGGTATCGACGGTATGGATCAAAGGCGTATCAGTTAATTTCACCCCGAAACTTTAATAAACTTCGCAGTACCCTTGGCATTTCTCATTGGAGAAATATCATCTTGATGATGATCATATCATAGGATACGAAGTATCAAAATACGAGATGACAACATCTGTATAGCCAGACCATAACAAATTCTCGTTTTTCAGAGAAAGTGAGTCAGAGCTAATAGTATCCCCATTTATGAGGATAGTTGAGAATGAGATTGCCTCTGAAAGAGACAATTTGGGTAAAATCACTAGTATGGGACCATAGACTAGAGATCTAGTTGGGGTAGAGCAAATTTCGAGGACGAAATTTTATTTAACAGGGGGAGAAATGTAATACCCTGAAAACCCTAACTAATATAAGTAAAATATTTGGATAAATATTTCGAGAGAGTATATATTCTCTAATTTTGTAACTTAATTGTTATAAATATTATGAACAATTTCTCTTTAAAATATCATTTAGGGATCATAACACACCCTAAAATAAATGTTGAAATTTATGAAATAAATTTCTGAGACTACCAAGGTGAATATGTGGTCTCAAGTTATAAGTCTTAACTTGCTTATTTTCTAAGGTAATTACTATGAAAATGAGAGAAGAAAAATAGCTAAAATTCATGAAAAATGTATTTTATAGGTCATAAAATGAACTGAAAGTATTATGATAAATACTATATGACCTCAATTATTGACAAAAACTTAGGAAGTGTGATATCTTTAATTTTAGAAATTTTTGGGATTATTTCCCGAAAAATAAAGATGCATAAATATAATAATATTAAAAGCACTTTATGGCCCCATGATTTTTAATATTTTACATGGGACATAAAATACCAATGTTAGTGTCAAAAGTTGTGAGATAATAATTAATCCTAATTATGAAAATTATCAACAATTAGTAAGTGGCTAATTGGGTAATTATTGGCTAATTGTTTAGATTAAGATATAAGTAAATTAATTAGTAAATAATTAATTTAAGGGGGAAATTCGAAATTAATAAATAAATAAAATAAAATAAAATAAAATAAAATGCTTAGAAAAAAAAATAAAAATAAATAAAAAATAAAAAATCTTGATATTTTTAATAAAATAATAATATATATGGTAAAGAGCCAACAGGACATTTGAGAATGGATAGAAACTAAATCCTACACCAAGACATAGGGATTTAGTCTAGGACATCTAGACTTTTTATAAACCAGTGAAATTCTACCTCGGAGTTGACTATCTCTGAAGTGATTTCTGTAACCAACTAGGTCATTAAGATACATGATAAATAAAGAATAGGGCAGATAGTGCAAATGAGAACCTATAGAAAACGAAATAGTCGTGACAAACATGGGATATGGTTTCTTAGGACAGAACATATTACGAACTAGCGAATTTCTGTCCAGAAGCTGGTTCTACCGGAAATTATTTCCGTAATCGACGGCGTTTATCCGAAAATCTTCGGCAGACAATGGAATACCCTAAATGAGATAAAAAATTTAGTTAAGCCCTAAGTAGTTTTAAAGAGAAAGAATGGAACTACAAAACCTAGTTCCCGGATTTTTGAGTTTCTTCCGAGATTACGCGTTTCGGACACCGATCGGGGAACTTTATCGGTAAGTCAAAAGAATGACATCATGCATGACATCATCTTCTTCTAGAAGGATGATGTCGGCCAAGTAGGTGTAAGGCCAAGATGAAGCCACGTGGCAAAGTGCGATCCGACGGTTGAAATCCGATCGAAAGACATTTGATGAAATTCCCACCTTGTCCCTCCTTTCTTCTATAAATAGCAAGCCTTCCTCTTCATTCTTCTTCACCCCAAATTCGAAAACCTTAGAGAGGTTAGAGAGAAGGAAGAGCCCGGGGAAATTCTAGCGGAGCCCCGGGTAAGTTTTTCGGTCCTTAGTCTTAAGTTTCGGTAGTTCTTTCAGTAGAGATAGTAGGAATGCTAGAATTGTCTTTAAATTTCCCAGATAGTCTAGATATCATATGTAGGGCTAGATATGGTATTTATTTCAAAAATATGATGGGAAAAGAGATATGTCGAAATTATGGAGAGATAGGGTCAAAGTAGCAAAGCTATGGCGAAATTCCGCCGATTAGGGGGTCAGGGGCAAAATGGTAATGTTTACCTAAAATGCCTGTTATGATGCTAAAAACTGATAAATACTATCCTTCTAGGATATCTGAGTTAATCGAACCGCTGTCGTACCGCTGTTGTACCGCCGTCGGGTCGCTGTCAAAAAGTACATTTTTTCGTAAAACATACCGAAAGTACCGTCAACGAAGGTACGTTCGCGACGTACTGTAACACTGACTCTGATGCTTGCTGTATGCTCATATATGTGATTGATGTGTTCATATACGGACTTTCTGTTTGTTTGAAAATGGTGGAGTTATGAGTACACGGGTTATGGTATTGTTAACACCGTTTAGAGTTTTCCTAGCTCTATGGACACGACGGTACATCGTGGCACCGGAGAGTGTGAAGAGGCGGGATGACAACATACTGCGGGGGCTGTGGGGCGTATGTGTAATGTTATTGCCTGATTACGGAGATGTTTTTTTTTATACTGTGAAATGTTGTGAATGTTTGCCATGCATATATTGTTTACATAAGCGTGAGGTTAACCGTTACCTGAGGTCCGATGGGCATTGAACCTCAGTCTGCATGATTAGATAGGATTCGGGTAATGAACCGGAGGAGGCACCCAGGGGACAGAACTATAGTTATACACCAGTAGACGGAGCCATGAGAAGGCACCGGTCAAAGAAAATGAGGGAAGAAAGTCAACAGAACCTACCTTATGGCATGAATCTAATAAGGTTACTTTATATCATTTGGTGCTTAAACTAGAAGGGTCGTCTACGTGGTTCAGTCAATCAGTCACTCTAGCACGGTGAGACTTCCACTAGACCTACCCGGCTGGCCAAATGGGATGATTTAACTGAGTTAGGTTCTATGCCCCAGGTCTACTTAAGGCTTGGTTGAAGAGGGTATCATTACATGTAAAATTGTAATTGTAAAGTTTTGTATTACTATATCACATGAACAATCCTTTGGGAGATTTTATAATATATATCAGTATACGTCAGGCATCATCATATGTCTGAGTATTTCATATCAGTTACTCAGTGTTATATCTGTTGTTCAAATTTTTAGTACATGCTCTTCGTTTCCAGAAAACGCTAAGCGATAGCACCCCATCACTCTAAATTTTTTTATAAAACCACGTGTCACCGGCATGATTTATGTTACGGAATTTGGGGTGTTACATAAGGAATGTGAGTCCACTTATCCGAACAAAAAATGGATTCTATTTCTACCATTATTATGATTGTAACACCCCAAGTTCCGTAGCATAAAACGTGCCGGTGACACGTGGTTTTAGAAAAATTGTCAGAGTTTGAGGTGCTACAAACCAGCGTGATGCGGAAACAGAGAGCATGTACTAAAAATTTGACCAATTGAGTGACTAATATAAAATACTCAGGCATATGCTGATGCCCGACGTATACTTGAAAGTGGAGCTAAATCACCAAGAGGGGGTGAATTGGGGATTTTAAAAATCTTTTTCTTAATACGTCTGTTTTTTAACACTAAAAACAGAGATGAAATAAGATGAGAGTAGAAGAGCAAGACACAAGGATTTATACTGGTTCGGTCCAATCTCTTGAAGTAACCCTATTAGTTTCATGCCAGAAGGTAGGCTCGGTTAACCTTTTTCCTGCATTTGCTTTGACCGGTGCCTTCTCACGGCTTCGTCCATCGGTGCCTTTTTACGGCTCCATCTACCGGTGACTTCTTTGATCATTGACCATTTCCTGAATTATTAGTTAAGACTGAGGTCCAATGCCCATTGGACCTCAGGTAACGGTTAACCTCATGGTTATGTAAACAGAATATGTATGACAGATATCCATGATATTACAGTAGTACAAAATCTCTTTTTCAAAACAATAACCATATGTAAGGCAATAACAAAGCACAGCCATTGCAGTATGCATGTTATCCCAGTCTTCACTATTCACCAGTGCCACGATGGCCTATCGTGTCCTCAGCGCTAGGAAAACTTAACGGTATTATCATAACCATAACCCGTATATATTTGGATGTATAAAGAACAATTTAAGACAGAGTCTTAGTATATGAACACAACTATCATATATAGGCATAGAATAAGCATAAGAGTTAAGGTTACAATACGCGTCCGTACCTTTCACCGCTATTGGCCAACTTGCCTGACTTTTTATCCGACTCCGGACTTCCCGGATATCCTATACGTTATTGTCGGATTATTTCATTTTCCCATAATATCACAACTAATATTCTATCTCTTAAAATAATATCAAAAAGGATATTTTCACCTATTTTGACATTTCTACCCTTGGTGTCTTCATTATTACAATTTTGCCCTTACATTTTCACAAAAACGTAATACTGAAATTCTGGGCATAATTTTTTATTAACTTTGAAAAATCATAATTAAATCTACAAACATCGTAACGAGGATCCGTAAAATTCTTCGATATCCTTAGGATATCTACTTTTGAGTAAAAATACTGGTTCTTTCCCAGACTTTAAGAGTAATTCCCAGTTTTCATTTTCCACATGCTATCCAGAATTTATTTCTGCAAAAATGGCTAAATTTCAAAAATTCATTTCTCCTTGTGTAGAACTCAAAATGCTACACTCTAGGTATATTTGAAAATCCCTAGATGTCTACTCTAATTCTGGAAAATATCATGATTTATTGGCTTAATTTCATACATAAAATCATAGCATCCTTTTGCAAACCACCGAAAACTTCTACCCGTAAATTTTGCCAGAACTTCGCTACTTTAATCTCTAGCTACCAAAAATCATTCCCTACTATGTTTTTACCTCGTTAGGCATCTTTCAATGCAATGAGGCCTAAAAACAAGTATAGGAATTTATTTTCTAATTTTCTATATCAAAACAACATTTCTACTAAAATCTACAAAACTAAAACTAAAAGCTTACCTCTTGAAGAACTTGCTCCCACTACTCCATGCCTTTCTCTAGCTCTTACTTCTCTCTAAAACTCATCTACTTTGGTTGAGTTTGTGTGAGAATTTGTGAAGGCCTTAAGCCCCTATTTATAGTAAAAGGCTATGGCATGTTGGTAGTTAAGTGGAACTTGCCTCTTCTTGATTTTGAGCCATACTTAATGAAGAAGTTTCAATTTAATTTAAAAGCAATTTAATTTTTTTCTTGATTTTTCCTATTGGTGGATTTCAAATTGGATTAAGCCTATTTTCTTTTCCTTCCTCTTATTTCCTTCTTCAAACCGTCCCCCTCCCCCTTTTTCTTTTTAATTTGTTTTGTGTTTCAATTTTAGTGAATTTGGAAAATATTTTTGAGCTCCATTCTTGGCTCTTTTTAATTCACTTGTATTTTATTAATTAAAGCTCTTAATTTTAGAATAAATCTTGGCTTCATTAGAAGTCCCAATTAATACTTTAATCACTTTAAGATTAATCACAAAAGTTGAGAAAATGATTTTGGAGATAACCTAATCCAAACTTAAAATATGTTTGTTCATAATAAATCCTTATATTTGATTTATGATTAAAGCTTCTCAAGATACAATTTATTTTGCATAGATTCTCATTTACTTGTGTCTTGAATTTTCCCTTTGATTAATTCACATTTCTATGAATTAATTTCTCTCTCTTCCACTAGACACACAACACATGCACAACCCCCACACACACACATACACAACACACATAGCCGCCCCCCTCCTTCTCCTTTCTCTACAAGTTATCATAAATTCATTGCCCCAAAGTCTTCCTTTGTCATTAATAGCATTTATGGGATGTGCTCAATTTTCTTCCTTGATTAAGACTTGCATGTGATTTAATTATCATTGCTTAATTTAATTAATTACTTCATTTTTTCCAATTCTAATTTTTTTTTCTAGTGAAGAACCGAGTTCTCCCCTCTTCCTCTCTCTCAAATTGTGTTTTCACCAATCTTAATCCATCTAGAAGAAATCTCCTCATTGGCTAATTTTAATTTCACAAGGATTTCACTTTATGATACTTAATTAAGGCCTTAGGATTTAGATTTATTAATTTTAATCCAAGCCTTTGATTTGGGTTGGAAAAATCAAAACATTATTGATGATATTTGTTAATGATTTAGGATTAAGAATTAATGCAATTACTTAGCCTCTTTAATTAGTAAATTTCGCCACTTTTCAATGATTTTAGGAAGGATTAATTAATCTTGGTTAATATTTCTAATATAGTGTTTTAGGGGTTATTAGGCCTAATTGTTAAAATTTGATAGGTTACTATATTAATCATAAATGTTTGAAACCCCTAAGATAGTAATCTTGGCCTTTAGATATCATTTGGATGTTAATTAAGTTGATATATTCTTAATTATGCCCTTTTTAAATTAATTATTATTTAATTTCGAAAATTAACATAAATATTATTTTTATTGCAAATTTAATTGCCTAATAGTTGTTGCTAATTTTCTTTAATTGATTTAGGCATCTACTGATGATATTTGATTGCCTTTATGATATAGTTAGGATTATACTTGATTATGATAATCTTAGGATATTTTATTATCCCTAATAAGATTTAGAAAATTAAATCTTCAATCACCTTAATTCTAGGAAGAAATTGCCTAGAAAATAAAATAAACATAATAGAAAAATTTGAGACTACCTATTCACCTATTTTAAATAGGTATTATTTATCCAAATATAATATTTAAGATATATTATTTATCCAAATATAATATTCAAGACAAATAATTATTTGGGTATTACAATATGTAGTCACATAATTAACCATTGGTTAATTAATTCCAAAGTGAAATTTGGATGAAAATATAATTGATAAATTCACCTTTTTAATTTTATTATTTATTTACTAAAATTCAATATTTATATTAGGGTATATTATGATCCATAAACAAAATCTCAAGATTCACACTTGATCAATTTAAAACTCAAGGAGAAATTGCTCATAAATTTATAATAAACAATAATATCCCAAAATTTTAGACAACATACTCTCCTTTTACTATAATGTAGTATTTATTAAAATATACCATTTATGATAATTAGGGTTTTTAGGGTATTACAATGATATTCCATATTCTAATCCAATTCGATTGGATACCAGAAAAATAAATGAATTGGGAATTTGATATGTTCGATGAGATAAAAACCTAATAATCAGAAACAATATAGAATTTCTTTTTTTAGCACTCAAGCTTTTCATCGATTCTATTATTCAAAAAAGTATTCAAATTCACAAAGAAGGGACAAAATTTTACCTATTTTTTTAGTAGAATCTATAGAATAGGATTGAGGTGCGTAATAAGGCTTGGATTTATTAAACATGCGTAGATATAACTCTAGTCTAGCTATAGTTATCTATATAGAGGTTTCTTCTTTTATTGCAGTCTTATTCATTCGGAACAACACATGCCTTTTTAACAAACAGGTCAGGCTAGGTTGTAGGCCGCCTGATAGCATGCACTAACGTTTGGATAATGAGTAACTGATATAAAATGCTCAGGCATATGTTGGTTAAATTAAATATATTGAAGGAATATTCATGTGATATAATTACAGACTCAAATACTGGTGTATCTATACCTATGGCTTGGAACCCAACTCAGTTAATCAAACCTATTGGCTAGGTCGATGTTTAAGTCTAGTGGAAGTCTCCCTATCTTTCACGGTGACTTATGACTAAACCACATAGACCAACTCATTCTTAGTTTAAGCATCAAATGGTTTGAAACAACTCTATTGGATCTATAACAGAAACTAGTCCCTATTGACTTCTTCAGACTCTCGTCTTGACCAATGCCTCTTCACGGCTCCATCCATCGGTGTCTGCCCAACTCTGTTCATGTCGCCTTCTCAGATCTAGGTTCCTTTCCTGAACCTTTAGTCAAGTTTGAGATTTAATACCCATTGAATCTCAAGTAACAGTTAACCTCTATATCATATATAAACAATATATGATAGATATCCATTACATATAAGCATCAACCATACATAGCACACAACAGATGTAAGGTTACAACAATACATAGCACCCAACACACAACATATGTAATGTTTACAACGTTTGCACTCACCCTATGCCATGAATCCATGTATCCTTAATGCTAGGAAAACAACCCTACAGTATTATCATGACTATAACCCGCACAAAGCTGAATGTATATAAACATGTGACTTAAGCCCCATAACTTAGTCACGGTGCATGACCCAAGATCTAGTCTTGTACATGACTTCATGAATCATTCAATCATATAAAGACATACAAGACATAGGCGATTAAAGTTACTAGTATGTGAACGTACTTTTCACCATGTAGTTACCAAAACGCTCGTCCTTTGAATCCAACTCTGGACTTCCCAGATATCATATAACGTTACCGTTGGATTATTTCCTTTTCCATAACTTATATGATATTACACTTAATATAATACCACTTAGAATAATATCTTAAAGGGTTATTTTTACCTTTCTACCCTTGGTGGATTTATTATTTCCATTTCTACCCTTGCATTTTCTCAAAACGTAATTCCGGCATTTTATTGGCAGATTTTACAGCAACTTTGGAAAATCATAATTAATTCTAAAAAAAATCATTTTTTAGTGTTTAAGAAATCCTCATGAACTTTGACATGTCTATTTTCAAGGAAAAATATTCCCAGAAGCTAGAACATCAAGAAGCATTCCTAGTTTTAGCGTTTACAATCACTGTTCAGTTTTTAATTCCAAAAATAAGGCTTAACTTCAGCAAATTATATCTCCTTGTCCAGAGCTTAAAAGGTTATATATTTTATATATTTAGAAATCCCTAAATGTCTAATATATTCCTGTAAAATTTCTTAATTTTATGACTTTATTTGATACATAAAATAATAGCCACAAAACGACTGACTTAAATACCTAGTTTTCTGGAAATTTTCACAATCTTGTGCCATTAATATAAAACATTCTTTCCCAACATGTTTTATCAATTTTTGCATTCTAGACCTCTTTGATGCTTTTGGAAATTTCTCCTATTCCCCTCTCCCTTTCCTCTTGATTTCGTTCAACTCTCCATCTCTCTAGGATTAGCTGAGCTTGTTGTGGTGTGAAGGAAATGAAGGAGAGACCCTTGCTATTTATAGGAAAAATTACAATGTCATTTTGGTAATGATTCAAGTATTTCAAAATTTCTTCATTCTTCTTCCACCATTGGATTAAAACCACTTTATCAAACCAAATCTCCTTCCTTCATGATGCTGGCCAACATGCCCCCCTTTTATCGGCTATTAAATGTGTTATTTCATTAGCAAATACCTCTTGGTTCACTCCTCTAATTGGCTATTTGAAATATTGGACTTTTCAACTCTAATTAACAAAGTCTATCATCTCTCTTCTTCCTTCCTATCAGATGGACAAAATTTTGGACCTTTGGGACTGATTAAGAAGATCAATTAACTCCTTAATATAGTGTTTATATGCCCACTAATTACATGTGCCATTGCATAATTAATTTGTAAGCTTAACCTGTTGGAACTTATGCCCTAGGGGCAAGTCATTGTACTTTAAACGTTTATATTATTTAAAGTATTCTCCATTTAGTTATCATTTCATTTGCTTGTTTATAGTGATAACTATTGTAATACCCGGATTTTAGCAAATCTGGAATTTCTGAGATAAAGGAAAATTAATGAGTATTTTAATGAAGTAAATTCATGAGATAAAACTGTTATAGAAAATTGTTATAATTATAGAGTAAATTGTCAAAAAAGTTTCAGGAAAATCTGATGAACAGAATGACTAAAAATGATATAATGGTGATAAAAACAGGTCAAAAATATTATGATAAATATTTGAAAGATCATGAAAAATTATGAGAAAAATATGGAAGTGTTATCCCTAATTATGAGAATTTAATAAATTATTTCAGAGGAAATAACATGAAGAAAAGTTTAAAAAGCATTTGAGAACCATAAAGTAACTGATGGGGTAAACATTTTTAATATTTTACATAGGATATAAAATGACAATATTAGTATAGAAGTTTGAAACATAACAATATACTGTAAATTAGTAAAGATAAATATATGAAGAAACCTGATCCTAAAAAGATCACTAAACGAAGAAATTAGGCACGATTAAGCCTTAAGAAGCGCGGGGTAAACAGAATTTTTGGAAAAAAATATTATATTTTTTAAAAATGGAAAAAATTATGGAAAAATAATTAAAACTGAATTTTAAAAAGGGGGCCGAAATTCTTATTATTTTTAATTAAAAATAATTGTTTAAATAATTAAAATGGTAATTAGAATAAAATAGTAATATAATGCGGTGAGTCGGCTTATAGGCGGGACCGGGGAAAAGTTAGAAATAAATTCTACAGGTAAACAAGGGGTAAAAGTCTTTTCAGACTGATCAAATTAAGAACAAGTGAATTTTTACACGAAGAAAGAATTTACCAGATGTCGATTCCGCAACCGAAAACCCTAATTCCTAATAAGACGAAAAGCTGATCAGATAGAGTAGAGCCAGATAGGCAAAGTGAGAACCTATAGAAACAATTGCGTGTTTTCAAACATGGTATTAAGTTAGGCAACAATTTGGACATTTTACGATTCGGCGAATTATTTTCCAGTTGGTTCTATCGAAGCGATTTACGTAAGCGGACGCGTTTGTCCGAATATCTTCCGACGCACCGGAAAATACCTGGATATGATCAAAAAGAGGATCAAAATAGATAATATGAAAGAGGATGAAAAGACCTTCAAAGTTATACGCCCGGATTTTTGAGTTTCTGCGAAATCGCGCGAAACGGACACCGATCGGGTAGCTTTATCGGGCCGGAGGCCATAAAGCAAAAGCCATCATGGATGACAACTCATCCATTGACTTTAGGGCTCTTAGATGTCGATCTTGACCATGGATGGCCAAGAGTGTTTTGTCCTCAAAAATGCGATTCAACTACGGAATCCGATCCGAAGACTTTTGTGGAAATTCCCACCTTGTCCCTATTTTTCCCTATAATAGCAAGCTCTTTTGCTCTCATTCTTCACACCAAATCCGAATCCTAGAGAGAAGTTCTAGAGAGAGAAGCTCTGGAAAAATTCCGCCTTAGCTCCGAGTAAGTTCTTCGTCCTTAGTTTTTAGTTTCCGTAGTTCTTTCGGTAGTTATAGTAGAACCGTTGTTTTGATCTAGGAAGTTTAGAATTTGTTCCTATGTTTGTTTTTATGCCTCATTGCATTGAAAGATGCGACGAGGTAAAAACATAATGGGGAAAATTTTGAAATGGAATACGGTCAAAGTAACGAAGTTACGCGAAATTTCGTCAAATTAGGGGTATAAGGGCAAAATGGTAATTTTTACCTAAAATGCCGATAATGCTTTGTCAAATCACTAATGAAAGTGATATTATTTCGATAGGGCATCGAAACTTTGATTTGAATTCGTTGTCGTGCGTGCCGTGAACATTTCACGTTTTCCGTAAAAAGTACGTTTTTCGAACGAAGGTACCTAACGTCGTCAACAAAGGTACGGACGCGTCTTACGTAACACTAATCTTGTGCTTCTTAAATGCATATATGTGATAGATACATTCGTAGATCGATATACGAACGGTTTTACACGGGTTATAGTCATGATAACGCCGTATGTTTTTCTAGCGCCGAGAACACGAGTGGTATCGTGGCACCGGTGAATAGTGCAAATTTGTTATTGTTGTTTTACATTGTGGGGCTTTACATCGCGTAATGCTTATGTTTTGTCAAAGCATAATAATCATGCATCTGCTGTATGCTTATGTAGTGATATACTTGTTGTATTGTCTAGAATATCGTATATCGTATCTTTGTATTGTTTGGGTTTGAGATTAACCGTTACCCGAGATTCAATGCGGTAAATTGAATCTCGCTATAGCTTCGGGATCCGAGAGGAATACGAGATCGAAGATCGAGGCAAGCAACGATAGTCGTGCAACCGAGAGACTTATCTATCTTTACCGCTTTCGTTATTCACTTTCAAACTCTAGGATTCCGTAATCATTACAATGTTACACTATGGTTGATGTTTGTTATGAATCAGTTACTCACTCGCTCCAATGCTCTACTCTGACTACTCTGCTTGAAATATTTGGAAACGTTTTTTTAAAAAAAAAATCCGCCATTTTCAAATGGGACGTTACAACTGTATCCTTGGATGTATCTTATAGATTATCCTAAATGTCCCTGGTCAGTCATCTACGTGGGAGCGAAGATGAAATAAGACCAGTATGACTTTGATGATTTATGGAGATACGAATCAAAGTCATAGGCACTTTTAAGAGTACAAAGTGTTGGACCGACCCACTATGAGAAAGCTGCATGGATTAAGTAATAAGCTTTTCTCATGTATAACCGCGTCACAATGCCCTTTGACCTGAGATTATCATGGATTCCTACATGATGACTCGCTGATCTTTGACCTAGTCAAAAGTCACCTTTGATCGGGTGATGATAAAGGCTTGGATCGGGATCAGTAGTTTTCTTGCAGAGGAATGTGAATGGTCAAGATGGAATTTGTTCCTCACATTTGTAGAGAGATAATACTGGGCCCCTTGATGAGTGAGTATGAGAAATGTATGGTTATACTACGATGGAAATGAGTTTCCATTTCAATTGTTAGACTACTCAAGAATCGAGAAAGTAATGGTCGAGAACAGGAAGTTGACATTATCCATGCCTCATCCTTGACCAAATTATCGCGTGACAAAGGGGACGTGACATGCTTGTATTAAAAGAACGAATGAATTAGATGAGCCGCGAAAAACCCCAGAGAATAGAGAGAGAAGGCGCTAGCACGCCGCCATCAGTGTTGGAGGATATTCGTGTGGATACCGGTAGAGGGAGTGGACGCTTGAAGTCGGCTCCTGTTTGATCGAATGTTGGTAGCCCACGAGAATGAATTGAACGAAACGCTCACGAGTTCGCATAGGTACGGTTTCTAACGAACCTTGATCTAAACGCTGTTGATGGATCCTCTCAAGGGATTCGTAAGTTTTAATGGATGAGAATCCTTCCGCTGTGTGTACAGATCCCAACATAACCATGGTAATTAGGGCTTTATTAGACAAGATTAATTCTTCAATTTTGGCCTCTTAATTTTTGAAATAATCAGCCCTTCTTTGATTCATTTAATTTGTCTCTAATCATCTTGAAGAATTATGCCGCTAATCTCAATTGGTGCAAGCTTATTTGCCAATTTGCCAAATTGATATTTAATTTAATTAAGTGTTTTTATAACTTTTGCATGGCTCATTTACTCTTAAAATAGCCACTATTCTATGTGACTTTATGTCACATATGTTAACCAATTTAATATGGTAACATATTCCCAAAATACAAGATTTTTGGTAAATCGAAAATCAGGTATTACACTATTCCCACTCCTAACCATCAATACCACTAGACTACAAACTTCTCTTTAGTTTTAAATTACAATAAATTATTAAAATATTAAGAAATTTATATTGTTGTTTTAAGGCTATTACAAGTTTTTGCACCAAATATATAATATATATATATATATATATATATAAAAATAAGAAATATACAAATCTAATTATATTATTCACTTCATCCCCTTCTTTTTTCCCCAAGTCTTTCTTGGCTCTCATAGCTGGCGAAAATCTGATCCATTATGGGTAGATTTTAATTTACTCCATGTGTCCTGTTGGTTCAATTTGGAGTTTAATTCTTAGTACAACTAGTTGGCTTTCAACTCATAGTTTTCAATTTTTGGCTTCTTGCTATTAATAAATGACTTTGCTTCATCTTTGTCAACATCCCAGCTGGCACAAATTTATGGCTGATTGGGGGTTCAATTTTTGTCCCCAATAGGCTTCATAAAGAAGCCTTCCTTTGGTCCTTGTTGGTCCCTTCTTACTGGTTAATTTTCTCAAGGTGTTTGACTCTTCATTTTAGCTTCATATTAACTTGAAACCAGCTTTTTCTTCCTTTCATTCTTGGCTGATCGAAATTTCATGCTTGAGGGGAAAGAAATTTGACTTCTAATGGCTCTTAATTCCTTTAATTTCTACAATTACCTAGTCAAATGTCAAACATTAACTCCCTAAGTGCTACTTATTACACCAGGGTTAATTGCTTGACTTTGCATTTGAATATATGATATGATTTTTGCTTTGATCTCTCTCCCTCTCTCTTCGCTGATGCATATGGGGCTTGTGGAGGAAGATTTTTGCTTTTCATAATGCCTCTTGGACCCTTGTTCAATAAGTTAGCTTACATCATCTTAATGATGTGGGTTTAGTTGGCTTCAATCTCAAGTCATATATAGTTCAATTATATTATCATTTATTTCCTTTGACTTCCAACTATCCCTTTCATATGGAAAAATATTTTGATCTGATGCCCCCTTCAAACCATGCGAAATTCCTAGGCCAAAGGAGACAAAATATAACTTTGCATTTTCCTTTCCTTTTGGCTTATTAATTTCGAAAATTTAGTCACTATTAAAGTGACTTACACATTATCTCAAGCCTCTAAAATCATTTGGTTAATATGCCATCTTGGCTATTTAATTAAATTGAAATGGTTCCATGATAAGTAAACAAGTCAATTGTAGCCAAAACCTTCTCAATATTTCATTAATATATGCTTTGTACATTGTTTGCAAAATTAAGGGTGTTACAGCATGCACAACAGATTTTATTAAACCCTCTCTAGTAGGGGAAAGAGGGAAAAATAAACTCCCAAAAAAAAGGAAAATTTCATTTGTGGTTATCCTCTTCAGTCTTCTCAGCAGTAACAGTTTTCTCTGCAGTCATCTCTACTCTGAATTTCTGAATCTGCTCTTGCATAATTTCTGTCGTCATAGCTCTCATATGAATCACAAAAGCCTCATTGTTTGAAGGTTGCGGTTGCTAATTCCGTGGTTCAGAGGCCTAGGATTCTTGGTTGCCTGCCTGTTCTTTTCTTCGTGTTCTTGCCATTCTCCCCACCTAAAGATGGCAGTGAAATTTCAGTACAAAATCAGAAAGGAAGGGGAAGAAAGATACAGAGGAATAAATAAGAGGGGATAACAGGGAAGTATGTTCAATTACACTATATTGCCACTTTCTAATTGAAATGCAACAGATAGTACAACAATAGAATCGCGGGCTCTAATACCAAAGTGAAACATCTTACCCAATTTTCCTTTTGTACTTAGCATCTACATAGTGCACAAGTTCAATTACAATGGTAATAACGGGGGTTGGCACAAGTGGTAAGCGGCTTGTGTCGCTTAAGCAATGTCTCGAGTTCGAGCCTTGTGAATGCAGAAAAGCCTTGCTGGGAGACTCACCCACCATAGCTAGGTACGCGACCCGGGTCGGATCCGGATTAGTCAGGGCGAAGCTCTGGATATCGGATGGGCAACCAAAAACAAAAAAGAATTACCCAACAAAATGTTATTTATTATTTCTCTTTAGAAAGGATAACCATGATATTAAAAAGGACTTTCATACACACAGGAACTAACATGGTTATGAAAGAACTCATATACATTTCAAAAACGAAATACAATAACCTTGATAGAGAAAGGAACATACCATTTAGCCAAACGGAACATACTCTGAGGCTCAGGCTTTATATCTTTATTCCAAGCCTAGGTATATTTAGCTAAAACCTAGCTCGATCTAGTTTATTTCCACCCTTAGGCAGAACTGGAAATATGAAAACATGTTTAACATATAAATTAGTTAATTGTATAATTAACATATGTGAATTAAGTATAAATAAATTCTTAATAACATGAATTAATAAATTTTATTTTATGATAGAAATGAAGTAATCAATTGTGAAGTAATCGGTATTTTCGTATTTAAATTTAGACATGATTTTCTTACCTGAATTTAGCCTTTAACTGAATATGTGTTTAGTCCCGGTTTTAAGGTCTCTCTCCCCCCCAAAAAAAAAAAAAAAGAGTATTATTATTTAATTCAATCTTTCCTGCATTATCTCCGACAGTGTTGGGAAAATAGTCAATTATGGAGTGTAAGAAATAACAATAGGGCTTGTGTTTTCTGATGCCGTCGGGCTTGCCTCAACTAGCCGCCGAAGTTGGGTTATTCTTCAACAAGCCGTTGCATAGTTTGGGCTTGGGTCTGGCCTAGAATGGTCAGTATATAATTTAGAGTAAATACTCTTTCTGGTCCCTCACAAAAAACACGGACCCCATTTTAGTCCCTTACAAAAAAATCGACCATTGTTCGTCCTTTTTATGGACTAAAAAGGACATTTTTTTTGTAAGGGACCAAAATGGGGATCGTGTTTTTTATCAGGGACCAGAAAGGGTATTTACTCTATAATTTATTTATCTTTGAATATAACTATATAAATATTTTGGCTAAAGCATATGGTTAATCCTTAATATTTGTATCAATTTTCATTTTAGCCACTTAAGTTGAAAAATTACATTTTTATTCTTTTAAGCATTTTTATTTATCTCCGTTGATGATTGTGATATTAAATGTTTATAAAACATGCTTGCATTTTTATATTTTTAATCCTGTAAATTAAAAAATAAGAAATTTTAAATGAAAACAACACTATGTTTCCCATTACTTTGTCACCATTTGATTGTATAGCCATCACTTAAATTTGGTGAATTAGGATTTTCTTTCCGATGAAATTAACTATATTAGAATGAAGGAATAAAAATACACTTTATAAACTTAGGGTACTAAAATGAATTTAATGCAAATATAAAGAACTAAGTGTATACTTTAGCCAAACATTTTTAATTCATGAAAAATATAATTATAATAAATTTATCTTTCAATATATTATTTAAATATTATTAATTTTAATTTATTCTAATTAATCACAAGGATTGTGTTTGCCTCACACTATGATATGAAGGAGGTATTTGAAACGTCCTCCATTTAACTTAACATAAATATAAATTAAGGGTTGATCAAAGTAAGTAATGCTTCATCACTTGCCAAAAATATACAAAATAAATCGAGTATGCAAAATGAGCCCTAACGTGGCAATATAAAATCATCCAACATATACCAAAAGATGGAAGCACTATCGTCGTAAAGCTTGATAGCCTAAGCTTCCAAAGTCTTCCCTGATGGACCCATACGGGACCTATCACCTGAAAAATATGGGTAACCATCAATCCAACGCATTACGAATATTAATATGTGATCGAACCATATTTTGATGTGTTATTTCATGATTAAATTAGGATTTAATCATGTTAATTGGGCCAAAAATGTATTATTTATGATTAATTTGGATTAATGAGTGATTACATGAAAAATGTGTTAAAAGGGTAAAATTGTCATAATTATTGTAATTACTCTTATTCATTATTTCTTAGGAAGATTTGATGTTAGTTTGATTGGTTTAAATTGTAGGTGGTTGAAGAAATTGGACCAAATTTGAAAACGGAACTTTGAGCTCAAGTTATAAACTTTGCAATTTAGTCCCTCAAGCAACATTTTTTTTCTTTTCACTTAGGTCCTTGGTCAAAACTCTGCGTTTTGACTAGGGAAATCAGACCTTGCAGGAACGCAAAAAAACAGACCTGATTTATTGAATGAATGAGCGCCGCACAAGAGGAGCTGGGGGGTGGAATTATTAATGGGAGCCGACAAATTGAAGAAGAAAGAGAAACGACTTGAGCGCCGCGACTTGGGGTGGGCGAGATTCATTCTGCAGAAGCGCCGCAAGAAGAAAAGCAATTAATTGATATTCATATATCAGCGCTGGGATTTTTTTTTATGGTTTTTTCGTGATTCATCATGAGAGAGCACCGAATAGAAGGAGGTTTGGAGAAAGACGTTGGAGAGCTGATTATTGATTGAATCCAGCGCCGCAAAAGATCAATTGAGAGAATGCCGCGAATCAGAACCTTGGACCTTCATGCCATCAGACCTTGAATTTTCAAACCAGCGACGCAATCCCATATATCCATCCCATTCCCCTGTTCCAGATTATATATATATCGCCTTTTCACTCAATTCCATTCACTACTAAAAATTTCGGTTTTTGCTACGGAAAAAATCCGTAGCAAAAACCCATTTTTCCGTAGCAAAACATGTTTGCTACGGATTTTGCTACGGATTTAGTCCGTAGCAAAATATCGCGTGGCAATTGCTACGGATTTCGTGAAATCCGTAGCAATTGCGACGGATATGAAAATCCGTAGCAAATTTGCTACGGATTTTAATATCCGTAGCAAATTTGCTACGGATTTTAATATCCGTAGCAATTGCCACGGATTTTAATATCCGTAGCAATTTGCTACGGATACAATATCCGTAGCAATTGCTACGGATAAAATATCCGTAGCAAATTTGAAAATTTGCTACGGATATTTTATCCGTACAATTGCGACGGATTTACAAATCCGTAGCAAATTGCTACGGATATTAAAATCTGTTGCAATTGCTACGGATTTTCATATCCGTGGCAATTTGCTACGGATTTTTAGATCGTAGCAATTGCTACGGAAAAAAAATCCGTAGCAAATTTGAAAATTTGCTACGGATATTTTCTCCGTAGCAAATTTTACAAATTTCCGAGAATTTGCTACGGATTTTTTTTCCGTGTGATTTGTTTTTCCGTAGCAAATTTCAGAATTTGCGAGATTTTCTTTTCGGTAGCAAATTTTAAATTTTTTTAATAGAAAATTGAATACAAATAGTAAAGTAATGTACCATGAATATATTAACGATAAAAAAGAGTTTACATAGTGAAAACACAATATATATATATATAATCCGTAGCAACAAACAAATACAAAAAAGTAGTAGCAACAAGCAAATACAAAAAAGTAGGCTAAACAGCAGCATTGTGATCATCGTCATCACCAGCATGGTCATCATCACCAGCATGGTCATCATCACCAGGAGTCGACCCGGAACCTCTGTCTTTCATAAGGGACATGATTTGAAGCTGCATCACCCTCATCAACTCATTCTGCTGAGTCATCTCCTGTCGCATCACCGCCCGTTCTCCGCGCAACGCCCGCTTGATCGATCTTTTTCCGCCGCAACGCCGCTTGATCGATCTTGTTCACGAATCATCTTTGCCCTCATCATCTCTGTTTCGAGTCGGCCGCGGCTCATCATCTCCCGTTCTGGGTCATTTGTGTTGCTTGCTCCTCCACCAACGCCTTCATCTTCTTCAACTCATCTACAAAATTGATTAGTACATTTATTATTTGTACTTCATTTGAATGGACAAGAGAATGAAAATTATCAAAAACAAATGTATTATGTTTACTCCGAACAAACCCCTACGGTGCCGGATGAGAGGCGCTTTGTCCTTGATCGGGTGGCGGACTCACCGTATCCAAAGACCCTTCCTTCTTGTCAAATCCGCCGGTAGCCTCAAAGAACGGACTCTCGTTGTCGGATATAGAGGATGAGGGGTCGAGTCTCACGCTGCGTGGCTCTCTCCGCGATGCTTCTCAAAGTTTTCCTACAAGCAAACAAATACATAACAAATAAGACATGTAAAACTATATAAATATGGTGGTGCATAAAACAAGTAATAAAGGCAATAAATGTCTAACCGCTATTTGTTGTGCCCTTGGATTAATCCATTGCCTCTCACTCCCTTCAGTACATCGGGAATGGGTCCATTTGAAAGGTAACCCACTCAATCGATCCAGTGGAGTTTCCCAGAACTCTACCCGCAAACGCAAATGATGACCTTAATTAATTACTTCAAATTACAAAATATTGAATACGTAAATAGAAAATAACGTGTACTTACAACTTTGCGTCGATGCTCACTAATTGATATGGAGCCGCCAAAGATATGATGGTCCTTCCATTTTGGCCCTATTTTGCTTATTTTTCGCACTTATGGTCTTAAACTTGTCATTGCTTTCCCAATTGCCAAATAATTCATCTCTAGTGTCTGTGGAAGCCAACTGTCTTGCCTCTCGACCTTCTCAATGCATAGAGCTTTCGACGCACCATCACGCGGCCCCGTGGTTATAAGCTTTTTTCGATTTTCAAGATGCTCGAGGCAACGTCATATGCTTATCCCGAAAATCAATAACAAACAATTAGTGCTCAAAATTTTAAAAGTACTAAATTAACACGCAAAAAAATAACTTACCAAGAACTCCTTGAACCACGTGTCTCGTTGCTTCTTAGGAATCTCTGTCCACGCGGTCCAAGCTTGAGTGTAATTACGGAATATTTGGTCCGACATGAAAGTCGCCACCGGAGTATCAGTCAAAAATCTGAAAAAAGAGATTATCATGCAAATATTAGCATACAAACCAATTAGAAAAGAAAATTGTAACATTACAGGTAACTTTGCATGACTTACTCGTTGCCGTCAGGACGGATCCAAAGAAACCCTGTCTCGGGATCTCTTGAGCCCAGTTGGTACCTACGAAGAACTACCTTCTTCCCCGACGTGGCTACGAGGCGACGCAGTGTGCTAAGGAAGAAATGTGAAATATTGAAGATGTTTGTACATAGATGGTTTCAAGAAACTAAACAAATGTAAATCAATCGAAATGGTAAAGTAAACTGTGGTCCTCCTTGCCGTGCATCGGGGGGTAGCCGCCGTGACGACGATGTATAAAGTGACGGTGAAGATGACAAATATCCCGACGGTGACGACGAAAAATCAAATAGTGGCACCTCGGAGAAGAGGCTGAGCCCTCGCACTCCATATGGAGCAGTTGGCGTCGCCTACACCCCTCTTATAGTACGGGGTCGGGCTCGACCACCGCCACGTCCACTACTTGAACGTCCTCTGGATGCTCCATCTACGAACACTTATAGACATCATGGCAAAATATATATATATATATATAAAAAATTAGTTAATATGAGAGTAGCAAAGAAACAAATTATGTAGTATAACATATCGTCATAAACAAATAACTAACATAAATCAACCGGACGATTCCTGTTCATCGACATCTACTTGCATGTCTTCATATGAACTCTCATAGTCGTCGAACTCGATTCACTATCGAGAAGCTCATTTCGCCTCATCCTCATCGTCGATTTCTCATCGTCAATTTGTATAGGAATCAACTCTAACTCCGCACGAGAATCAAAGAGATTGCTTGGTACTTCGTCATCGAAGATGTTTATGGGCGCACATGTTCCACATCGGCTTGGAAAGGTTCGGCCATCTTTGTCATTTGATTCTGCTCTTTCGACTTTGGTATAATATTTCGTGCTTTGGTTTTAATAACTCCGTCCACCCTTGGCGAGATGTAGGGTATGGTGTATAGTAAACTTGTTCCGCTTTGTTGAGCAAGGATGAATGGGTCATAACCAACCGAATATCTCCTTGTCCAGTGGATCTCAATATTTCCATGTTTGTCCACTTTTGTCCCACGCGGACTGTTATCAAACCACTCACACTTAAAAAGGGTCACCACCTTGTCCCACCGGTAACTCGGCTGAATTATCTCAACTAACTTCCCGTAGTAGTCGGTCTCCACCCCGTCAATTTGGTCACCTCGACAACATACACCGTAATTGCAACATAGTGTACTGCGTTCGCGTCAACGAGTTGCAAATCGATACCCATTGATTATATATTTGTTGCATCGGGTAAGCTTGTCATTGCAGCTCCATAAGATAAACTCCACGCAACTTCATTGGGATCGATGGATTTTCCAAGAAATATGATCGAAACCATTTTGGAAACTCGAAATTAGTGAATTGATCAACTTGGGACACCGACATTGAAGGATTTCCCGATCTCGACCCAATTAGAGAAGTGCGTAAAAAAAAAAACTTAAGTTAATACTTTAATACTTACCGTAATAGTAAACAAAACAAAAACTTACTCTAGGTACTTTGCGGCCTCTTCACGGTTGTTTAGAATGTACCACTCGCAACTCGCTTATCTCTTCCGTCAAGAGTTGACTTCCAACGTTTTCCCACGACTCGCCCCGGAAAATTAAATATTGATTTTTGATCCCTCGTATCACCGCATCATCGTTACGGGGTACCCCTCTCCATCTTGACATCATTTCGGGGGATAATAGTATGACGCAAATTTTGCGGCCTCTTCGACTAGATAAGCCGGCGATAGATCCTTCAACGTACCTTGTATTTTTGATCTTGTGCTTAAGTGTGCGTAAAAACCTACAATGGAATATCTGAGCTAAAGTATCATGTCGGTCAATTAATAACATCGCAAATCAATATATATATTACCTCTCAAACGGATACATCCATCTATATTTGCGGGCCTCCTACCTTTGCTTCGTAGGCCAAGTGAACAGGCAAATGTTCCATTGAGTCAAACAAGCTAGGAGGAAACACCATTTCTAACTTGCATAGTGTTATGGGCATGCTCGCCTCCAGGTGTAGTAACTTTTCAACATTAAGCTCACGAAGCACAAATTTCTCTAAAGAACATGGACAACTCCGTTAGAATAGACCATACATGCTTCGGTAGTGCTTTGAAGGCCCACGGCAACAATCTACGGAAAAACACATGACAATCATGACTCTTCATCTTGCTCAACTTCACCTCGTGCATGTCGACACATCTTTTCCGGTTTGACGCATAACCGTCGGGAGTTTCAGATCTTTAACCCATTGCAACAATTCTAAATTCTGCTCTTTATTGAATGTGTACGGCGCTCCGGGTTTGGAAATTCGTCGGTGCCACTTTGTCCACCAAATGCAAAGCGGGCCTTCTACAAATCGCTTCAATGTCCAATCTTGCGTTGATTTGTGTCTTTCGTCTTGCCCTTGGTGTCCATCACGGTGTACGAGAATATTGCAAAACACATTTCTCTCAATATGCATGACATCGAGGTTGTGTCTTAACAATTGATCTTTCCAATATGGTAGTTCCCGGAAGATCTGCGTTTGTTCCAATGATGATCAATGCCGTACCCCTCGGGTTCGCTTGAAGCGGCCCCCTCTTCGACACTCGGAATGTGCGACCTGTCCCATATTTCTTGTCCACTTAAACGACGAGGTGGATCTGCTCGTTCGACAACCTTCTGCGTGAAGTCTTTTCTATTTCTCCTAAACGGATGATCGGGGGTAGGAATCGTCGGTGCTGTCAAACCAAGCGACCTTGCATTTGTGTTCCAAGCTAAAACCCATGTTACGTTCAAGACATACCGGGCATGCGAGCTTTCCAGACGTTTGCCGACCACTCAACATCCCATATGCGGGGAAATCATTTATCGTCCACATTAAGGCAGCCCGCATGGTGAAATTTCGACTTAATGATATATCATACGTAAGAACACCTTCACTCCACAACATCTTCAACTCGTCTATCAAAGGCACGAGGTACACATCTATCTTTTTTTTGGGTTCGACGGCCCGGGGATTAACGCGTTAAGGAAGAAAAACTCTCTTCTCATGCACATAGAAGGTGGGAGGTTGTACGGCGTCACAATGACCGGCCAACGGGAATAATTCCGCCCGTATTGTTGAAAGGAGCGAACCCATCCGAACATAGACCAAGACGAACATTACGGGGATCCATAGCAAAGAAAGGATTCGCCTCGTCAAATTTACGCCAAGCTTCGGCATCGAGATGGATGCGTCACAAAGTTCTCATCCCTACGATGCTCCGGTGCCATCTCATGTGAGAAGTGTTTGTTCGGATGCATACAATCTCGTAAGTCGGGCACCGAGAGGAAAGTACCACATCTTGCTTAATGCATGACGGGTCTTTTTCCTTCCTTTCCCCACAACTTTATATCCGTCATCTCCACAGAATTTGCAATTGGTCGGCCAAGCATCATCCTTGTAATACAACATACATCCTCTAGGGCAGCAATGGATTTTTTCACATCCAAGCCCAAGCTCTTTCACCTTTTTTTTGCTTGGTAAAAGTCTTTCGGCAAATTATTGTCTTTGGGAACAACCTTACTCATGATCTGCATCATTTCGTTGTAATTCCTCTCACTCATATGGTGATCAGTCTTCAAACTTAGTATTGCTAGGGTAGCCGATAGCGATGAATATTCACTATTTTCAAAGTGGTCGCAACCTTCCCATAACGGACGTTGTGCTTCTTGAAGCATTTTATAGAACCTAGCGGCTTCGGATGAGGATCCTCACCCATGTTTGATGGTTGAGGATGGGTACCGGTCTCCTCTCCCATGTATGACGGTTCGGCATGAGTAACGGGATCAAAATATTGGCCGATCGACGGTCCGCGGCATCCATAACCAAGCTTTGCTCATATTGATTAAGGTTTTCTCGATGACTTTGTCCCCGTAATAACCACTCGGTGTCGTCGGACTTCGCCATGACATTCCCAACATTCATAATCTTTTATGAATCCCTTTTGACACAAATGAATCCGACCGTGTCCGTCGTAAATCTTAAACACTTACATTTGGCACACGGACACCGATCTCCCTTCTTGAATTATTTGAATTCGCCAAAGCAAATTGGACGAACTCTTCCAAACCCGCGAAGAATGTTTGTTGTTACTTGTCTTCTATCGTTAGACGATTGTACATCCAACTTCTATCATGGTTGCCTTCCATACTTCCTAGCTAGTTCGAGTTACTACCCTAATTAACTTCTCAACATACCACAAATATATATAAGTCGCCTCTTATGCCTTCCAATTGCCACTTACTCAAGAAAGTGAAAAACAAACACATGCATTGAACAAAGAACATATTCCAGCAAGCAACCAGAGAATGAGGATAACACACCAGAACATGGACACATGTATGTGGAGGGGCAAACAAAGAATAGAATACTAAGTATTTTGGAGTTTCTAACATATATGGGCTAGATCAAAGAGATTACTTAACATTTAATCAAATTTATTGTATAACTTGTTAAACATAGATTGAAATAAAAAATTTAAATGAAATATTTTTTAAACAAATTACTAACGAGTCATTTTTATAATAGCCTAAATCAAATAATAAATTCTACTAATTTTTATAACACATACAAATGTGATTATTCTTCAATGTCACACCTTCCTCCTCCCAAGTTGACATTAATTAATTCATTGTCTTATCCCTAAATTTCATTTCCAAACACTTCACTTTTCTAGTTTCAACATCATCCTATTTAAATATTTATGTATCAATACCAACTAATACAAAATCTTAATTTTATCACACCAAAATCAGAATTGGAATTTATAAATTCCTAAAAAGTGCTAGATAAAAATACTTCATTATTCATTATTTTCATTATTCCAGCTAAGCAAACATAATACAAAATCTTAAAGTGCTAGAATTTGAATTTCTAAATACTTCATCAATACCAACATTATAATTATATAATTATTTTATTTAATATTGAATTCTATTTTATTTTTTTATTACTAAATATACTAATTTTATTATAATAATAATATATAATAATAATAAATGATAAAAAAAAAATTGAATAATTTAAAGCTCTACTTCATTTAATTTGTTATTGTTCTATTAAGATTTTTACCTGTTATTTTTCTATTTTTATATTGTTACAAAGAGATTTTTGAATCACTACAATTCATATCATATATACTTATACAAAGTAGATTTTTATATAGAAATCTATATAGAATTCTACTAAGTATATCTAAATGAGTATGAGTATATATAATAAATTATTCAATTTTTAATTAGAATTCTAATTTTAATTATAAATATAAAAAAAATAGTAATATTGAATATTCATTTTAGAATGAATTTTAGAATAGTTAATTCTATTATAATTATATAATTATTATATTTAAATACAAAATCTTAATTTTATCTTAATTTCACAATTTATCTTATGTAAAAAAAAAAACGATTTAAACTCATGTAATCGATAATCTTCTACCAACATACATATTTTCATAATAAAAAGTGCTACAATTGGAATTTCTAAATACTTCATCAATATCAACTAATACAAAATCTTAATTTTATCTTCATTTCACAATTTATCTTATGTAACAAAATACAATTTAAACTCATGTAATCGATAATCCCATACCAACATACATATTTTCATTATTCGACTAAGCAAACATAACATAAATATCAAATTGTAATAAAAAGAAAATATACTTCAAACTAACCTGCAAAATCAGAAGAGGATTTGTTTGTAACCTGCAAAAAAAATGAAAGGTAAAAAAAAAAACTACAAAAAGGGGAAAAAAAGGCGGACTTACATACCTTGCAAAAATGGGGGATCGAACGGGAGAAGGCGCGGATGAGGGGCGACGGAGATGGGGGAGGGGGTCGGGATGAGGGAGGGAGGCGGAGGTGGGGAGGGGGAGGAGGAGGGGGGATCGGATGATGGTGGAGGAGGGGGATCGGATGATGGTGGAGGAGGGGGTCGTGGGTGAGGGGAGGAGGGGGTCGGGGAAGAGGGAGGGTGGCGGGGAGGTGGGGAGGGGGGCGGAGGCGGGGGAGGGGCGGAGGCGGGGGGGGGCGGGGAAGGGAAAATTGGGTGAGGAACGAATGTTGCAGCTTTTAGCTGCAAAATTTTGCGACGGATCATAGATCCGTCGCAAAAAGCAATAAAGTGGCGGCCTTTTTGGCCGCCGGATCCGTCGCACTAATTTGCGACGGATCACGATCCGTCGCAAAAAGTAAAAAAAGTGGCGGCCTTTTTGGCCGCCACTGCGACGGATCCGTGATCCGTCGCAATAATTCGCGACGGATCACACATCCGTCAAAAAGTAATACTGATGGCGGCCTTTTTGGCCGCCACTTTGCGACGGATATGTGATCCGTCGCAATAATTTGCGACGGATCACACATCCGTCGCAAAAAGCACTACAGTGGCGGCCTTTTTGGCCGCCACTTTGCGACGGATCTGTGATCCGTCGCACTAATTTGCGACGGATCACGATCCGTCGCAAAAAGCACTACGATGGCGGCCGTTTTAGCGCCCACTTTGCGACGGATCGTGATCCGTCGCACTAATTTGCGACGGATAACAGATCTGTCGCAAAAACGCTAAAGTGGCGACCTTTTTGGCCGCCACTTTGCGACGGATCATCTATCCGTCGCAATATTTTGCGACGGATATCTGATCCGTCTCTATACTCCGACGGTTTTCGATTTCCGTCGCAATATCCGTAGCTATTGCTACGGAAATTTTATTCCGTCACTATTTTTTTTTTTTTTTTTTTTGCTACGGATGTAAAAATCCGTAGCAAAATCCGACACCATTGCTACGGAAAATGTTCCGTAGCAAATTCCGTAGCTATTTCGTATTTTTCTAGTAGTGATTATTCAGATTGCAACGAGTTAAATTCCATGGCTGGATCAATTCTGCACATTGTGTGGTGTCCTTCGATTGCTATATGTAGCTAAATCCTTTGATTCTTGGTGATGGAGACTTGTGGCTTGAGCTTTTGTGCTTCAATAGGGGAGTTCTTTAATTCAAACTTTTGCTTAGACTATAAATTTGATTTCCTTGTTTAGGTTTATCATTTTGTAGTTGTGAGACTTGGATTGTTGTTATGTGTTCATGTGAATTGATTAATGTAGTTTTAATTGGATGATGTATTTTGATTTTTAAATCTCCATATTTCTTTAAATGCTTGATTAAATTATGCTTGTTGTGTCATGTTTATGAATGGTAAACATAGTTGATTTTAGCTCTTGAATGGTTCGTTAGAACATTCTAATTGAGAAGAACAATTTGTATCATCCCAATTTCAATTACACATTAAGTGGATTTTAACAATATTTCAAGAGGTAGTAGTTTGCTATGTTTGTAGGAGCTACTATTAATTGAAATTATTGGACTCAAGTGTTATCTTGAGGTTGTTTTTCAAACTTAATGAAATTTGAACTCCCAAATATATTTTAGCAAGGATAGCCACCTTCTTCATTACCAAGAACATCCATTATTAATCCCTTTTAATCCAAAGTATTCTACACTATTTCCAAAAAAAATACCAAAAAGAATAGAATTAGTTTCTTTATATTTTTTTGAAAATTTTAGTTTAGAGAAAATCAATTTCAAAACCCCTTTTCGAACCATGTTTTTAGCACTTAGTTTGACATAGGAATTCAAAATAAATTGGCTCCTTGATAAGAGAACGATCCTGAGTTATTTGCACTATATTGCATTTTAATTCGTGGTAAATTGTGATTTGACCTTGAGGCGACTAAGGTTTCTATAATATCAATGGCGCCGTTGCCGGGGAGTCAATATTAACTCCTTTGGTTTACTAAGTGTCAATTGGTTTTAATTGACCGGGGTTTGCCCTTGTAAGCCTATTAGGTTTTCTTTCATTTTTCATAATTTTCAAAAAATTTCATACTTTGTTATGTTGCATCAAAATTTTTGAGAAAATAACCAAATATCTTGATTTACCTTATTTTTGCATTTGCATTCTAGCATACATACTCATACACTTTTACTCCTTCCATTTTGCACATTTTCTTGCTTGAAGTTGCGTGCAAGACAGTTTTGGTACTCCATTGTTTCTTGCTTGCTTGTGACTTTATATGTCCGACCTATTTGAGGGGGAATTTGATCATTCTTTTAATCTTGATTTTTTCATTGACTTAAGTGATTGTGCTTCACAAGGTACAGCTATGGAAGGTGAAAACAATCCTCCACCAAGAAGGAGAACTATAAGGGATGTAACAAGATCAGATGTCACTCATGATCCTTTCAACATTGCATGCCCTAACCTTGAAGCTAATTTTGAGCTTAAGGTTCCTTTGCTTAATTCATTACCTAATTTCCATGGACTTGAAAAGGAAGACCCTTACAACCATCTCAATGCTTTGCACGTGGCTTGCTCAAATATGAAGCCTGTTGGTGCTCGCCTAGATGATGTGAAATTAAATGTGTTCTATTTTACTTTGGAAGGGAAGGCTAAAGAGTGGTACATGATCCAACCAAGGCATGTTAATGATGCTCTTCATTCATGGGCTAATTTGAAGAAAGCCTTCTTGGAAAAGTACTTTCCTGATTCAAGGGTTTGGGAGCTTAAAAAGGAGATTTACTCTATCAAACAAGACCCTTTGGAGTCTTTCTATGAATATTGGAGTCGTTTTCAAGAGCTGTTAGCTAAGTGTCCACACCATCAAATTGTCGATGAACAGTTCATTACATACTTTCGTGAAGGTCTTCTGCCTAATGAGCAAGGCATTCTAGATGCTTCAGCTGGAGGTTCTTTAGAAGATTGCACGGCTGAAGAGGCATGGGCTCAAATTCGTATAAGGGCTCGAAATACTCAACAATATAATGAGAGAGATAAGAGGAGTTTGTGATACAGGTTCCAACCAAAGAATGGTCTCACTTGAGTCTAAGATGGATACAGTTACTTCACAACTTTCTCTAATCACATCTAAGCTTCATAATCTGAGTATTCAACAAGCAACTCATTCTCCTACTTCACAAGCTCTTGTTGCACCTAGTTGTGATGGTTGTGGTTCAATGATGTACATTACAAGTTTATGCCCTAATCATAATGAGGAAGTTAATGCTATGTATCAAGGAAGGCCCAATCAACAACAACAAAGATGAGATTCTAACACTACCACCTACAATGAAGGTAGAAGACCTAATTCTAATTTTGGTTGGAGAAATCAAGAAGGTTCATCATATCAAGTCCAACCATATGGGTTAAACCGTGGGCAAATGGTGCCTATTCAAGAGTCTAAGGGTGATGAGACCAATCAATTATTGAAGAGTGTGGTTTCTCAACTTACTAGTATGAACAACCGGATGATGGAAGATAAAGCTGTGAATGAGAGTCAATTCTCTTGTTTCCAATACCCTACAAAAGCTACAAAGTGATGTGGCAAGTGATGGTAAACAAATCGCTCATATATGCAAGAAGTTGGAAGAATTGGAGTTGAAGAATAACAATGTGCAATCCCACTTGAGTCAACTCTCAAATTCTGTGAGTGATGTGCATGCTAAGACAAGTGGTTCCATTCCTTCAAATACTGTCATCAATCCTAAATCACTCAATGCTATTGAGTTAAGGAGTGGTAAGAAGGTACGTTTCCCTGAGGAGGTTGACGATGATGTGGATGAGGAAATAGAGGTTGAAAGTCCACCATTGAGCCCAATGAAGTTACCTAAATCTGAAAGCTTCAAAGAGAAGCCTATCCTTGAGAAGAAGAATAGAAAAGCAATTGAGCAACCTCAAGTAGAACAGCAACCACTTCTGAGAGATGTTGGCTCCAAGGAAAGAAGCACTGTTGAGAAAGGTGAGTCAAGCGAGCAAGGCATCTTATCTAATACCAATGGTAAGGAGGTAAAAATTTCTCAACTCCCTTTTCCTAAAGCTTACTTTCAAGGCAAGAAAATGCATGATGAACAAAATGAGAAAGAAATGTATGATTTATTTAGCAAGCTACATATCAATGTCCCTTTCTTTGAACTTGTTAAGTCTATGCCTAGTTATTACAAATTCTTGAAAGAGCGTTGTACTAACAAGAGGAAGTTTAGGCCTAATAAGAGAGTGCAAATTAGCCCTAATGTGTCTGCCCTTTTCAAACCCCAACTCCCTGTTAAGTGCAAGGATCCCGACTCATTCACTATACCTTGTACCATAGGTAATGTGAATGTAGCTCAAGCCTTGTTAGATTTAGGTGCAGCCATTAATGTCATGCCTAGTGCCATTTTTAAATCTCTTGGTGTCAAAGAGCTTGAGAGGACTAGTGTGGTTCTCCAACTCGCTGATAGGAGTATTAGACACCCACTAGGCATCATTGAGGATTTGCTTGTTAAAGTCAAAGACTTGGTTTTCCCTGCTGACTTCTATGTGTTGGATATGTCTCATGAGTCTAGTGAATGCACCCTTATTTTAGGGAGACCCTTTATGAGGACAGCTGGTACTTTTATAGACATGATAGATGGTTCAATCACTATGGAAGTGGGTAACAATAAGCTTAGTTTTAACATGTATGAAGCCATGAAGCATCCTTCTGAAGATTACTCTTTATTAGGTGTGAATTCAATTGACTTTGCTATAGATGATTTGGTTGATGAACATGAGCTTAATTTGCACACTGATAATTGTAATCTTGAATGTGGAATTTCATTGGATTCATGTGATAAACTTCCCTCTGCTTCTGTTGATATTTTTGATTCACTTGGGAGTGAGATTTCTAACCTCGACTCATCGATGGTTGTTTGTTGGTTATCATCCCTTGATGATTTTTCTCTTACTTCTCTTAGTTCATTAGAATTTAATTCTTTCAATGATTTAGTATTCAGTGATGATGCTTGTGAGGAAGGTGTTTTTGTCAATGTTTCAGGTCACAAACTGGTGGAGGAAGCTGAGTTTGAAGTCGGTAGCCAAGACTTGGATGATTTGTTCTCCAAAGGGGATAGCCCTTACACCGACGAAGACATCCTCTCATGTGACTTATTTTGGAACTAAACACAATGCGGTTAAAGGGCCACCTTCTAACTCATATTCTAATCATAGAACTAAGATCACTCCGCATACCTTGATATTTTTGAATCAGCCAATCACTCCTTGTGAAGTAGGTAGAAGTAGGTATGAAGGAGACTACTTTCCCCAAGCCTGTTGCTGCTGTAAGCCAACCTAGTGTTGGTTCAACACTTGGGAAGACCAATGAACAAGTGGTAGAGTACATGAAGCTTAGCACAAGTCATGCACCTCCTAAGCTTGCAAAAGGGAGTATTTCTACTACCCTTGATCTTCCTAGACTAATTATCTCTATTGTTCAACCTCCTGATTTAGAGCTTAAGCATCTCCCCTCTAATTTGAAATATGCTTTCCTTACTGCTGATGGAAAATTACCTTTTATTATTTCAAATTCTTTGTCTGTTGATGAGGAGGAGAGATTGCTTGATGTCTTGAGTAAAAATAGAAAGGCTCTAGGTTGGACTTTAGCTGACATTCCTAGGATTAGTCCGGCTATTTGTACCCATAAGATCCTTTTGAATGAGGAATCCAAACCTCTTAGGCAACCCCAAAGGAGATTCAACCCTCTAATTCTAGATGTGGTTAAGAAAGAACCCTCTAATTCTAGATGTGGTTAAGAAAGAAGTAACCAAGCTATTGAGTGCGGGTATCATCTACCCAATTTCTGATAGTGAGTGGGTTAGTCCAGTACATGTAGTGCCTAAGAAGAGTGTGATAACTGTGGTAAAGAATGAAAATAATGAGTTGATACCTACTAGGGTGCAAAATGCTTGGAGAGTGTGCATAGACTATAGGAAATTGAATGAAGCATCTAGGAAAGATCACTTTCCCTTACCCTTCATAGATCAGATGCTTCAAAGGTTGGCGGGTAAGAGCCACTATTGTTTCCTAGATGGTTATTCAGGATATTTTCAAATCCCACTAGCTCCTGAAGATCAGGAAAAGACAACTTTTACTTGTCCATTTCGTACCTATGCTTATAGGAGAATGCCATTCGGATTGTGCAATGCACCTGGCACTTTCCAGCGTTGCATGATGTCACTATTCTTTGATTTTCTTGAAAATTGCATGGAAGTTTTATGGATGATTTTACAGTGTATGGAAATTCGTTTGATGCTTGTTTAAATAGTTTGGACAATGTACTTGCTAGATGCATTGAGAAAAAATCGGTTTTGAATTATGAAAAGTGCCATTTCATGGTTGATCATAGAATAGTCCTTGGTCACTTGATATCTAGCAAGGGTATTGAGGTTGATAGAGCTAAAATTGAGGTGATTTCCTCGTTGCCCTATCCCACTAATATTAAAACTCTTAATTCTTTCTTAGGGCATGTGGGTTTTTACCGGAGATTCATAAAAGATTTTAGCAAGATAGCTCTACCTTTATCTAAACAATTGCAAAAGGATGTTGATTTTGTCTTTGATACTTCTTGCAAACAAGCATTTGATGAGTTAAAAGCACACTTGATATCTCCTCCTATTTTAAATGTGCCAGATTGGACCTTGCCTTTTGAACTAGTATGTGATGCCTCCAATTCTGCTGTGGGGGTCATGCTAGGACAAAAGCCTAGCAAGTTATCACATGTGATTGCTTATGCATCCAAAACTTTGGATAGTGCACAAAAGAATTACACGACCACGGAAAAAGAACTTTTTCTGTCATATTTGCATTAGATAAGTTTCGGCAATATCTAATCAACTCTAAAGTGGTGGTGTATACAGATCATGCGGCTGTGAAGTTTCTCTTCACTAAGCCTCAATCCAAAACAAGGCTTACTAGGTGGATGCTTTTGCTACAAGAGTTCGATATAAGCATTAAAGATAGGCCTGGAACTGCGAATCTTGTAGCGGATCACCTAAGTAGACTACCGGATGGTACCAAGGGAGTATTTGACTCTGAACTAATTTGTGATGATTTCCCTGATGCATCTCTTATGTCTATATCTCTCTATGTTCCTTGGTTTGCTAATCTAGTGAATTATATTGTGACCAGTCTCATTCCTGAGCATATGTCTTCTTTTCAGGCTCAAAAACTTAAACGGGAAGCTGAGCACTATATTTGGGATGAGCCCTATCTGTGGGGACTATGCAATGATCAAGTTATCAGGAGGTGTATTTCAGACACCGAGACTAAGGACATACTTTATGCTTGCCATTCAATGGGTTGTGGTGGACACTTTAGTGCTCATAAGACCTCTAGGAAAGTGTTAGATTCGGGTTTCTTGGCGGCCTACCCCTGTTTAAGGATGCATATTTGTATTGTAAGGCATGTGATAAATGCCAAAGGTTTGCGGGGTTAAGTAAGCGACATGAGATGCCACAACAACCTATGCTCTTTTGTGAGATATTTGATGTTTGGGGTATCGATTTCATGGGTCCTTTTCCACCATCATCTGGCTTTACCTACATTCTGTTAGCCATAGATTATCTCTCTAGGTGGGTAGAAGCCATTCCTACTAGGAAAGATGATGCCCAAACGGTTTCCAAGTTTCTTAAGTCTAACATCTTTTGTAGATTTGGAGTACCGAGGGCAATAGTAAGTGATAGAGGTACCCATTTTTGCAATAAGGTTATTGATAACTTACTTGTTAAGCTTGGGGTAACTCACAAAATGTCCACCCCTTATCATCCACGACGAATGGGCAAGCGAAGTATCCAACCGAGAGATCAAACACATATTGGAAAAGATAATCAAGCCTTCAAGAAAGGATTGGAGCTCAAGGTTGGAGGAAGCACTATGGGCCTATAGAACTGCCTTCAAGACACCAATAGGAATGTCTTCTTACCGGCTTATCTATGGTAAAGCATGTCATATTACAGTAGAATTGGAGCATAAAACCTATTGGGCTGTGAAAATGTGCAACATGGATGTGGAAGAAGCTGGTTTAGAAAGGAAGTTACAAATGCAAGAACTTGAGGAAATGCGACTAGAAGCTTATGAGAGTTCCTACATTTACAAAGAAAAGACCAAGCTACTTCATGATAAGAAGATTATAAGAAAGGATTTCAAAGTTGGTGATAAGGTCTTGCTATATAGGGCCCGATTCAAATTGTTTGATGGGAAGCTTAAACATAAGTGGTATAGCCCTTTCACTTATCACCAAAGTGCATTCATTTGGCATGGTAGAGCTGCTTGACGAATCTACTGGAAAGGAATTTCAAGTCAATGGAAACCTCCTCAAGCTCTACCGTGATTCATCATCAAAGCCTCCTTGAGGCCAGGTTGTCTCTTTCCTTCACTTACATTTTATGATTTGAATTGTTTAACTCATTTGTGATTCTGCATGCTTGAAATAAGTGTGGGGGAGGGACTATCTCAGTAGGAAAGTAAAAGTAATATAGTTTAGTAATTAGAATAAGCACTCCCAATGTATGCTCTGCATCTTAGCCACTACTCTTAGCCACTACCTTGCTTGATTACCATTGTGCCTCTTCATTCTAATTTTCTCTGTTATTTTGGCTTGTTTCTTCTCTCTTCTCTCTTTATATGATGTTGATGTGTTGTGCTTCAATTGCAATTGGACTTCACAACTTTCCACTTCATTAAGGAACAAGTTAGAATAATAGAACTGATTTTTCTACATTGAGGACAATGTGTTGATTAAGTGTGGGAGAGGGAAATACATTTTGAGTCCTAATTAATTGGTTGTTTTTAAATGAAAAAATGCCTTAATCTAGAAAAATTTTCAAGAATGACTTGCTCTAATACATGTCTTAAGTGGTACAGGGTCGCATTTGCCACTTTGGAAGTGTAAAGTGTGAGAAATTCTTTGAGCTTTTGTAAGATCTAGAGTTTTGGCAACTTTTTAAAAACCATGTTTTGCTTTTCAAGTGAATGGGAAGAGAAATGAACCCGCAATAGGATTTTAACTTGCTCCTTATTTTGAACAAAAAAAAAGTTGTTATATATCATTAGTGCTTTTAAGAGTTGAGCATTATTTTAATTGATTGCAATGTTTTTATTAGTTGTGTTTGAAAGGTTAGCACTTGGAATAGTTAAGTAGATGTTTTGTGATTAGTTTACTATGTAATTGATTGTGTTAGAGTGAGCATTGGAGAAAAACCTTGTTGGAAGATTATTTGAGCCTTAAAGTCTTTTATGTGTGCATGTTCACTTAGTTTTTCATCTTCTAGAACTTGTTTTAACTCTTGTTCGAAACGGTGCTTGCATTAGTGTTATGAAAATGAAAGAGGCATTCAATTCAAAACCATTTTCACCGAAACACAAACTTACATTCATCTACCATTTACTTACCCTTTTTGAGCCATTCATATGTTATATGCATGTCATTACTTATAGTATTCATAGTATTCTAAAAATCATAAGTGAATTGCCAATAAAAATTGAGCAATAATTTGAAATGCCATGTATATGAAAATAATGAAAAAGAAAAGGGGAAAAAAAGAGTGAGTATAGTTTGAAAAAAAAAAAAGAGAAAAAGAGAAAAATAAAATAATGGTATTAAAAAAAGTATAGTTAAAAAAAAAGAAAAGAAAAGAAAGATATTTTAAAAAAATAATAATGAAGAAGGTATTTGTTCATGATTTTCAAAAGAATTGGCAAAAGTTTGTAAAATTATTTAGATGCTATGAACTTGGTCACTAACTTGGACTTGCATATCAACTATTCATTTTTTTAATTAATTCATTCCATTTAGCCTTCTTCCATCATTACAAGCCTTTTAAGTCCTATTGATTCATTACATTAATTGCTATTAGTAGTGGAGATGTTAGAGTTGTTACAAGCCTATGGTAAGATGTTGATTAAGTGGGCTAGAGTGAAATTATCCCAATCAATGAGATGAGATGAGTAAAACACCAATACTTTGAGAGTTCTCTTGTGCTTCATGTTAATATTCTGGATTGTATAGTCAACTAATTTCTTTACATCGCTTGATTATCACTAGTGTTGGCTTGCAAATTTGATTAATTGATCCATTGCTTTCTAATTATGAAATTGCTCATCTTTCAAATGCATTTGTGATTTGGACTTGGAACTGTGTATTCAATTACCTTTGTTCAGGAGTACAAATGTCTAAGTGCGGGGGAATTGATCGAACCATATTTTGATGTGTTATTTCATGGTTAATTTAGGATTTTAATCATGTTAATTGGGCCAAAAATGTATTATTTATGATTAATTTGGATTAATGAGTGATTACATGAAAAATGTGTTAAAAGGGTAAAATTGTCATAATTATTGTAATTACTCTTATTCATTATTTCTTAGGAAGATTTGATGTTAGCTTGATTGGTTTAAATTGTAGGTGGTTGAAGAAATTGGACCAAATCTGAAAACGGAAGTTTCAGCTCAAGTTATAAACTTTGCAATTTCGTCCCTCAAGCAACAATTTTTTTCTTTTCACTTAGGTCCCTAGTCAAAACTTTGCGTTTTGACCAGGGAAATCAGACCTAAAGCGAGAACGCAAAAAAACAGACCTAATTTATTGAATGAATGAGCGCCGCACAAGAGGAGCTGGGTGGAATTATTAATGGGAGCCGACAAATTGAAGAAGAAAGAGAAACGACTTGAGCGTCGCGACTTGGGGGGGTGAGATTCATTTTGCAGAAGCGCCGCAAGAAGAAGAGCAATTAATTGATATTCATATATTAGCGTTGGGACTTTTTTTGATGGTTTTTTCGTGATTCATCATGAGAGAGCACCGAATAGAAGGAGGTTTGGAGAAAGACGTTGGAGAGCTGATTATTGATTGAATCCAGCGCCGCAAAAGATCAATTAAGAGAACACCGCGAATCAGAACCTTGGACCTTCACGCCATCAGACCTGAATTTTTAAACCAGCGACGCAATCCCATATATCCACGCCATTCCCCTGTTCCAAATTATATATATCGCCTTTTCACTCAATTCCATTATTTAGATTGCAACGAGTTAAATTCCATGGCTGGATCAGTTCTGCACATTGTGAGGTGTCCTTCGATTGCTATGTGTAGCTAAATCCTTTGATTCTTGGTGATGGAGACTTGTGGCTTGAGCTTTTGTGCTTCAATAGGGAGTTCTTTAATTCAAACTTTTTCTTAGACTATAAATTTGATTTCCTTGTTTAGGTTTATCATTTTGTAGTTGTGAGACTTGGATTCTTTGTTATGTGTTCATGTGGATTGATTAATGTAGTTTTAATTGAATGATGTATTTTGATTTTTAAATCTCCATATTTCTTTAAATGCTTGATTAAATTATGCTTGTTGTGTCATGTTTATGAATGGTAAACATAGTTGATTTTAGCTCTTGAATGGTTCGTTAGAACATTCTAATTGGGAAGAACAATTTGCATCATCCCAATTTCAATTACACATTAAGTGGATTTTAACAATATTTCAAGAGGTAGTAGTTTGCTATGTTTGTAGGAGCTACTATTAATTGAAATTATTGGACTCAAGTGTTATCTTGAGGTTGTTTTTCAGACTTAATGAAATTTGAACTCCCAAATATATTTTAGCAAGGATAGCCACCTTCTTCATTACCAAGAACATCCATTATTAATCCCTTTTAATCCAAATTATTCTTCACTATTTCCCAAAAAAATATCATAAAGAATATAATTAGTTTCTTTATATTTTTATGAAAATTTTAGTTTAGAGATAATCAATTTCAAAACCCCTTTTCTAACCATGTTTGTAGCACTTAGTTTAACATAGGAATTCAAAATAAATTGGCTCCTTGATAAGAGAACGATCTCGAGTAATTTGCACTATATTGCATTTTAATTCGTGGTAAATTGTGATTTGACCTTGAGGCGACTAAGGTTTCTGTCAAATCATATGTGCTAGTGAGATGCCATGTAGAATAATTTATATAACAAAGTATTAATAAAATATAATTCACCAATAACCACATCACAAAATTTCATATAATAAATTATGTATCAAAAATTATGTGTCACAGTTTTCATTAACACAATTCCCAAGATGTGATGCCTCCCATCAATCCAACCGAACCGCCTTATTTCCTTCGACTAGACCCATGGGCTAAGTTCCCACCATGTTATGGCTACTCAAAAGCTCTTTGGTCAAGTGATGAGGACCGACCAAAATCGCCAGAGCACCTGTCCCAGACCATGGGTCTTTTCCCCTCATTGAACCAGTGGGGTGTCGTAAGCCCTCATTGATATAGTGAGCCAGTCCCTTATTGAATAGGTGAGACAATAGAAAGCCAACCATCATGCACCAATGGTGGCTACACTATGTGGTGAAAGAAACTACTGTATTTCTTCCCAATTCAACCCTTACCACAATTATCACAATAAATAAATAGCTCAACAGGAATTTTCCAAGATTTTCATGTAATTAAAATCATTCTCATATATATATATATATATATATATATATATATATATATATAAGGTTCCGCAAGGCAATTTCTATGAAGATATTCATAATCATTTCACAAAATACTCACAAACAACATACTAATACACATAACAAGTGGAAAGTGGTTACCTCCCGCCGAAACTAATTATTATTACACTGCTCCTAATCCAAGAGCTCAAACTCACGCCAAAAATCAATCTAGCTACCACAACCAATTCACTAACCATTAATAACTCTTCTAAAATTCTACATAATCAAAATTATAACTTATAATTTCATAAAATTAAGAATATACAAATTTTAATAATAAATTTAGAGTGCTTGAAGTGGGCAAATTATGATGGGATTGAAAAATCAGAGAGACCATTGTAACTATTAATTCTCCTTTTTATTTATTATTGATTAATAATACCCTTTTCTATTTATTATTAATAATTCTCTTTATTATTTATTCCCCTTAATAATAATACCCTTTTTAAGCACATATAAATATATATATTGTTAATAACGATATCATATGATATAAATACTTGGATCATATTATATTTATCAAACAATAGATTAATCAAACATCATTGTTTTTAATCATATACTTAAAAAGATTATTCATTTATTGTTTAATAATTAATAATAAGATTAATCTATGGTCATTCAAGTATTTGTTTTTAATCAAACGTCATTGTTTGATTAAAAATAACTGAAGCTATATAATATAAATACTTGGGCTGAGAATAAGATGTCCACATGGTTAAGTGTTCTATGGTTAATAACAATAGCCATAAATCATTTGCATCACGTGTTTATAACTTGACAGCAACGTACTTCTTATTCTTTTTTTTTTTAATAATAATAATAATATTTATTACTATTTATTTATTATTTTTATTTTTATTATTTTACTATTTATTAATATTTCTATTATTTATTTTATTATTACTCTACAATTAGTTTAAACTCTTAAAGCCTATTCTAAGATTAAATACGTCATCAACACTTTAAATTAGGAGCTTAAATAAATATTAACAACTTAAAAATACATTTTATTATAATATATGTATGTATGTATGTATGTATTGTAAATAATATTATAAATGAAATAATATAGGAATGAGCTAGATTAGATCTTATTATATAAGAGTAAGTTGGATTAGATTTTATCCTTTTTTATTTCATGATATTATCTCAATAAAATAACTTCCATTATATATATAGCAGTGACAATATAAGCAGCAATAAGAGGCTTTGGGTTTAATATATATATATATATATATATATATTAATTATATACCAACGCTTTGACAGTAAGCTTATATATATTTTTCCAAGTGTAATATATTAATCTATCAGCAAGTTTCTTATTTGCTTTCCTGTGCAGCGATGGATAATAAAACGACTTTATATACCTATATTGGTGTGCAGCAACTTCTCATTCTTTTTCCTATAAACAACACTTATATATAAATATCTATGTATATATCAGATTCCATTATACATACACACACATATATATATATATATATATATATATATATATATATAAGTTCCTCTCTTTCTTCCTTATGCACCGGCGTTAACACACACACACCTTCAATCAGCAAAATCTTTCTTATTATTTTTCCTTCTATGTACACGGTAATACATATATATATATATATATATATATATATATATATATATATATATAAGACAACCAGATTTTCTCTTCTATGCACATGTGTGTGTGTATATATATATAATAGTGAGGCTTTGGTTTCTATGTATATATGCTAAAACTTCCTCTGATTAAACTCTCACAAATAGGGACCTATAGGCAGGAAACTCATGTGGAATCATGGAAACAAGGAGGAGAAAACTCAAAGATTTACCTTCGGTTTCGAGCACGTTTGAGCACCGCTTTTCACCATCAACTATATCCTCTGTTTGCTGGGATTAAAACAGAGCAGAAGTGAATAAAGATGATCAAATTTGACTCTCTCTCTCTCGTGTTCACGGCTCACAGCGTTCTCAGTTCAGTCCCCACTCTCGGCTCGGACTCTTGTTCTTTTTGCTGAATGAATGAGAATTGTTCCGGTGTGGAACCAGAACGCTAGCCCTGATGGACTAGCCTGTTTGATTGTTTGCTTATACGGAGCGGACTTGACCTAGGCGTGACGCCTAGGGCCTACGTACCCCAAAAGGGATCAAAGTCCACGTAGTTCGAGGACACACCTTGGCGTTTAGCCAAAGGGGTGGTGTGTATGCTCCAGCAAGAGTGTGTGTGTGTGTGCACCTTAGGGTTAACCTCTGTATTTATAGGGTGTGCCTCAGGTGGTGTAGTGTGGGCGTAATCCACTGCCCTAGTATCATAACGGTCGAATCTATCTTTAGATAAGATAGATCTCCCTTGATTATAGCTGAGATAGGATTTCCCTTTATTATAGGTAGATCCTAGTATGTGATATTTCTGTTGGGCCATACTTGCTATTGGGCCCAAAATATGGATCCGTAACGGTTGCCCCCGGCCGGTAGTTTGAGCTTTCAAGGCAGCGGGATGTATATTGTTCCCAATTTGGTGGTTATCCGGGGTAGGTTGTTGTGAACCTTATCATCTCGTATGTCTACCGCGCATTGTCGGGTTGGGCTACTCGGTCTTGGCGGCCGAAGTCTTTTACTCCCGGATCCGAGGTAATGTCTCAAAGATCCGAGGTAGTAGTCGATGCTCAAAGATCCGAGGTAGTATCTCGAAGATCCGAGGTCTTGCCTCAAAGATCCGAGGTAACGTCTCGAAGATCTGAGGTCTTATCCCACATATCCTGAGTAGTGCCGAGATGGTTCGCCTTGCATTTGAATCCAGTTGTTGACCCCGGCTATCGAAGTCGAGATCTTTCGTATTCGAGTTGTTCCAGCTTGATTTGCTTTTGTCCGTGTTTTGATGAATTCTGCTTCATTTGCATTCTGATCGAATTGCCCCCGGCTCGGTAGCTCAAGTGTTTGAACTGCCGAGATATATCATGCCCTGGTACTTCCTGCCCGAGGTGCGATACCGAGGTTGATTGGATCCGTTGGCCTAGCATGCCGGATTTTTAATCTGACCGGGCTTGACCTAGGTATGTCACCTAGGGCCTACGTACCCTAGTAAGGGATCAAAGCCTACGTAGTTCGAGGTATTACCAATCCTTTACCGGGTGCCGTTCTGTGAAGGTTTGAACCAATTCACTATTTACCTCGGCCATGGAGGTTACGTTCTCAAGAATCCGAGGTCCGATCTCAAGATCCGAGGTCCTTTATGGAGGTGTGCCGAATCCTGATTTTGTCAAGATTCTCCTATTTTTGAGGAATTTGTCTCAGGTGCCGAGGTATGAGATAAGGCCAAGAGTCTAGGTTAAAAAACCTTATGCCTTCTCGATCATTGCCCCCTGCCATGTGGCGTCCAGGTTAGTTGAAGATTGAAATTCCGTCTGTCTATTTTCATGACCGCCGGGGTCTCTTCTTCTTCACTTATCCTGCCACACCGAACTCTCCCAATCCGAATGATCCGAAGAGGAACGGATCTCGGGCTTGCTTATATTCTTCATCGGCTTTACGGTGCCACGCTTGTCTTGTCGTCCCTCGGCTGGCGGTCAAGGGTTTCGGGGCGCCGAGGTGCACTCGGATCTTCCGACCAAGATGCACTCTTACCCTCGGGCCGAGGTGTTATGCCGAGTGACCTATTTGATTCATGGACCCGAGGTTGCTTATCCGACTCCATGGCCCGAGGTAGTATCTCAAAGGTCGGTACTCCTGCCGTTGCTTTCGAAATCCCGAGGTAGTGTCGGATGGTCGCTTGGCTTTGAGGCTGAAACCCTTTCGACTTCGCCATCATGGCCTCCTGACACCTAGCCTCTGTGGATTGGAGAGGGTCTGCAACCGTCGTTCCTAGTGACTTCGAGATCCGGGTCGTTTGACGAGGAGGTTCGAGGTGGGGATGAAGATCATTTTTTGGGTGATGATGGTAGAGAAGGGACTTCGAGATCTGCTCCCGGGGCCGAGGTGGTCCCTTCAAAAAACATTGCTCCTCCGAGCTAAGAGCCGGAGTCTTTTTGTTGTTGTTCCTACCGGTGTATCGTACCGGGTTTGTAATTGTAACTTTGTAAACATTGCTACCTTGATTATATATAAACTTGATTTCAAACAATCGGTTTGTCTTGTCAACTTTAAGTTAACATTCTGTTTTTTATGGCGGGCCGGAGGGCCTTTATATGCGCAGATGTCTGCTAAGTGTTTCTTCCGATAGGTTGACTTCGGGAAAAGGGGTAGGGGAGTAACCCGAGCTACCGAGATCCGGATATGGCTGTCGGGGTTGTTTTATCCAGAATAGGGGCAAAATGTCAGATGCACAATCGCGGTGTACGAACGCGCGGTTTGTACATGTTACTGATCGGGGCTGCGTGACAATTCACCTCCCTATTTAGGAGCATTTTTTTTAAAAGAGATGGTGTTTTTACCGTCTCGCGAACCGGGGGCGTGGTAGCCGGGTGTAGTACCGCAAATTGGGCGTCGGTAATGCCACAAATCGGGCTATACGCAACCTGACCGGGTGTGGTAACCCTGGTGTAATCCCTTCTTTTGGGATTTTTGCTTGGCCGGGGCTTATATGCCTCGGTGTATTCGACTAGGTTTGATACCTCGGTGTGTTTTTGACTACCGATAGTTTTTGTCATAATAAGGGCATTATCGCATCCGGAGGAGTACGTTTTAGCCATAATCTTGGTTTTATCGTGCTCCCTTGGAAACACGTCTCATTTCCAAGGAACACGTCGTGCTCCCGAGGAAACACGTGCATTTCCAAGGAACACGTTTTAACTGTCTCGATGGCACTCGGTCGTTAACCGATTTGGTATAACCGGGTCCATCTTCGAAACAAGGCGGATCCGGATTCTAACCGTATTAAGTGTAATCGGGTTCCGTCCTCGTACGAAATGTAATCCGGGACTTGTTTATCCGGGATGGGTGTTGTAACCCCGAATGTTTAAGCTGGAACATGATTTTCGGAAATGGGTTTATGTACCTCGGATTCCTACATGTTTACACGATCCGGGTTTAAACTAGATTCAGTTTAAACCGGGTCTCCACCTTCATCCCTTTTGTAGGGACGGGACTCCACACGGATCTCGGTTTTCAACTAGATTGATTGAACCGAGTCCTAAGACCGCGATGTGAATTGAAGCAATTGAAACCGGATTCCGAGACCGCGGTGTGAATTGAAGCAATTGAAACCGGATTACGAGACCGCGGTGTGAATTGAAGCAATTGAAACCAGATTATAAGACCGAGTGTTTAAGCTTAAGTTATAAACAACACGTTCTTGAAGGTTCCACTGGGGGATTTAAATAATCGACTGCAATGATGTGTTTGAGGTGTTGCGGGTGCCGAGCCGGGATCTAGCGTTAGTAGATCTTTAGACGAGTCCTTTTGATTGGCTTCCTTCCCAAGGTTTCGAGTATGTATGCTCCTTTGCCAAGCATCTCTTTAACCCAATGTGGGCCTTCCCAGTTTGCAGCTAGTTTGCCATCTCTGGCATTCTTGTTTCCGACGTCCGCTTTCGTCGATTGTGCGAGGTCGGCATTGTGAAGGCCGGCCGTAGCGGCTTTGCTTGACGAAAAACCCAGGCTTATGGGCCGTGGTGATAATCTTTGGTTAATCTGGGTCCAATTAAGAGGCACGGATTTAACTGGAAAATCTTCAGTTTATCTGGGGTCCAATTAAGGAGCGCGGAGTCAACTAGGTAATTTTCAGTTTGTCCGGGGTCCAATTAAAGAGCGCGGAGTCAACTGTATTTTGCAAGGAGTCCGGATTTTAACTGTATTCAGTGTACCCAGGGTCCTTCTTCCTTCTTTTGGAGGCGGACTCCACATTTTTCTGAATTTGTTTACCCATGATGGGTGTCGTAACCCGGAACTTGTTTATCCGAGATGGGTGTCGTAACCCGAGATTCCATTATGGGTATCGTAACCCGAATTCCATTATGGGTGTTGTAACCCTTATTCCATTATGGGTGTAGTAACCCTTGATTTGTTTTTACGCGGAACTCAAATCTAACCGGAATACAGTGTAACCGGGTTCCGCTTTCTGCCTTCGTTCCCTTTCGCAGGGACGGACTTCATGCGAAACTCAGTTTTCGACCTGCAAAGCTTAACACGGAGCCCGAATTTTAACTGATTTAGTCTGAAGGCCATTTTTGCATTCTGCATATATTCTCTCAAGAGATCAACTGGTGGAATCTTGTCAGCCAACCTATATGCACATGTAACAGCTTCAGTAGGCTTCTAGAGCCTCTTCAAAATGTTGAGCAAGCTGAAAATCTCCCCTTTCAAACTGAAGGGCACCAATATTATTGAGTAATTCAATTGGAACTTCTTGACCTCCCTTCTTAAAAAGTGTGCGTTGCAGTTTTGAATGCATCCAAAACAGCTCCTATGTCGGACAGAATCAATAGTTCTCCTAGTTCGAGAAATGCCTGAGCATCACGTGGATCTATTTTTGTAGCTTTCCTCAAAAATTCCTGGCCCTTATCAGTCTGACCGAGAATCATTTCATGGATATTTCCTTTGCTTGCATGATACAAGCTTATAATAGACATGGCATGACAGAGGCTTACAATTCCATGATAATCCGAACTGCAAAAGATTTGAGAATCCTAGCAGGTAAACATAGATTTTTCAGAGTGGCATGGTCATTTCAGAAGGAAACTTTTCCAGCATCTCTTCACACAATCGATCGGCTTCATGACATTTATTAATTAGCTCTTGTGTGCCGTTTTTGTAGTTTAACCAAGTGCTCCATCTATTACTACCTCAACCTCTAAAGATCTTTGTTGAGCAAACAACTTTTTAATACAGATCCACAATATGTTGATACCAACACCTCTGCACCCGCCTGTCTTAAACCTCAGCCCAGCTAGGGAACCTGAACCTGTTCCAATGACCTAGTTTCCACTACCACCCGTGCCTCTTGTAGAGATAAAGCAAGAACCCCCAACTCCCCCACCGGAACCTGCATCCCCGTAGATGATTGGATCCCCACCTCTTCCTAACATACCACTTGATCCAGAACTAATATACCAGCTATTCTCATTTTTAGCTCTCAACCCTGAAGAGGAGGCAATCCCTGCCGCTCCTCCGGCAATCGCACCAGCACCCCTAGTCGAGCATGAACCGGTTATTGAACCTGAGCCAGAACCGAAACCCGAATGGGAACCAGGAGAATGAGAAGAGGAAGAGGAAGAAGAAGAAGCGGAAGAGGGGATGGAAGAAGAGGATGAGTCAGTCATTTCTTCTATAGGGTACAATAACGTACTCTTAAATGGGGAGAATGAATTTGGTAACTTGCCTTTTCCCTGGGAAATTGAGGAAGGACTTTTAGTTGCGACTAGGGAGGAGTACCAGGTGGCTTGTATGGAGAGACACACCCCAATCACCTGATACCGTCGGTATATGGCTCGAATGCGAGACATCTATTATAACAGCGAGAACAATGGGGTGATTTACCCACTTGGACAGTGGAAGAGGGTGCTCCTGTACATTCTCCCAAGAACTTCATAATGGATACAGCGGATCGTCAAGATTATTGAGAGTGAGCAGTACTTTTATTTGGATATGGGAGCATATATCGCTCTCGTAGAGCTCCGCGTGTATCCTTATATGTAAAAGCCACGCTAATGGAAGAATGTGGTAGTAAGGGGATATGTAAAATGGTTGTACGGTGTAGAAGTAAATAGTATTAGGAAGTTTAGGGAAGAACTACGTAAGATGTAATATATATAATGAAGTATTGTATGAATGTTAATGATGAGTAATAGAAGTATAAGTGTCCATGACTTAACATTTCATTAAATTCCTTACTTGCTGAATGGTTATTTATTTGGTATTTGTTTTGGTGTAGCCCAATAATGCATCAAAGAAGGACTAGGGCAAGAAGGGAGCCCGAACCGAACCGGGATGACCCAAAACCTAATATAACTCAGCAAATGATGACCATGCTGCAAGAACAAAGTAACATGATGCAGCAAATGAGAGTTGATAGAAATGAATCAAGAGCCCGTTAGGATCGGGAAGAGCAAGAAGAAGAAGATGGAGAAGGGAGCAATGGCAACAATGATGATGAAGAGCAGAGTGACCACCAACAAGACCAGTATGGAAACGGGAATATAGAGACTCCACTGTTTTGGGTCTCTAAGTTTTGTAAGCAAAATCCCCCAGTATTCCAGGGAAGATTTGACGCGGCAGAAGATTGGATCTTACGTCTCGAGAAAATCTTCCAGGTGCTAGGATGTCCCGAGGAAAGAAAAGCACAACTTGCTATCATTAAGCTCAAGGGTGATGCTGATCGATGGTGAGGAATACTGAGTCGACCCTTCGAGCCTTAAACATCCCTGTCACTTGGGAGCTATTTCAAGCTAAGTTTAATGAGCAATATTAGCCTCCCTCAATTAGGATTTCAAGGGAGTCAGAGTTTCTGAGCATCAATCAGGGAGATAGTGAACTTTTTGAAGATTACTACGCCAGGTTCACTCGCTTATCAAGATACTCTGTTTATCATCAAAACCCTAATGCGGAAAGCAGTATGGCTGACATACTCCTTTGGGGATTGAAGTATGAATTAAGGGAGAAGCTGATAGCGAGACAATTCCGCTTACTGAGCCAAGCAGTGGAGGAATGCAGGATTGTAGAAAGGAACCTGAAAGACTTACGAGCCTCTTGGAATCCCTTTGGTCGTGATGACTTTAGCCGTGAAGGTCCATCATAGAAACGAAAAGGGCAATGGTCCGGGAGCCATGGTAAGAATAGGAAACCTTTCAGACCGGGAAATCAGAATTTTGAAAGGCCAGTAGAGGTAGGAAGATGCCGCAATTGCGGGAAAATTCATCCCGGAACAGTTTACAATAGGGAAATTGTATCATTTTCAATGCCAAAAGCCTGGACACTTAAGAAGGGACTGCCCACAATTGAAGTCAGAACCAAGGCCTCAAAATCAAGGAAGAGTTTTTGCAATGACCAGGGAAGAAGCCCAAAAGTCCCCAGAAATGATACAAGGTATGATCTCTGTTCATGGTCACCCATTGCATGCACTATTTGACACTGGTGCTAGTCATTTGTTCATTGCATGTGACTGTGTGACATGCTTAAAGTTAGATGTCCATAAGTTGCCATATGACTTAAATGTGTCTACACCCTTAGGGGTTAAGGCTAAGACCACAAATGTATGTTTGAATTGCGTGGTGACTGTGAATAGGCGTGAGTCGATGATTGATGTTATCTGCTTGCCTCTGCGGGAGATTGATGTGATATTGGGAATGGACTGGCTAATGGCGAACAACATGATTATGGACGCTGGCAATAGAAGGATTAGCTATCCAGAATCGTTCCAAAGCTCTAATGAAGAAGTTAGACTTGGTTTTCTTTCGGCTATTGAAGCTGAAGAGTCGATCAAGCAGGGTTGCCATGGATATATGGTGTTCTTCTCAGCACAGGCAGAACACGAACTCTCACCGGATCAGATACTTGTTGTTAAGGAATTCCCTGATGTGTTTCCTGACAACATCAGTGGATTACCACCAGAAAGAGAAGTCGAGTTCGCGATTGAGTTGATGCTTAGTACTGGACCTATTTCTAAGGCACCTTATAGAATGGAACCCAATGAGATAGCGGAATTAAAGAAGCAAATCGAGGAGCTGCTTGTAAAAGGATTTATCTGACCAAGTGTCTCGCCATGGGGAGCAACAATTTTGTTCGTTAGAAAGAAGGACAGAAGTCTGTGACTCTGTATTGATTACAGAGAATTGAACAAGGTGACCATCAAGAACAAGTATCCACTCCCCAGGAACGACGATCTTATAGATCAGTTATCTGGTTCCCGTGTGTTTTCAAAGATTGACTTACGGTCCTGATATCATCAGCTGCGAGTGAAGGCTGAAGACATTCCGAAGACCGCATTCAGGACCAGATATGGGCACTATGAGTTTCTGGTAATGCCCTTCGGGTTGACGAATGCCCCTACTGTCTTCATGGACAACATGAACCAGGTGTTCCACACTTACTTAGATCAGTTTGTGGTGGTGTTCATCGATGACATACTGATCTATTCAAAAAGTGAAGCGGAGCATGAGAATCATCTGTGTTTGGCGTTAAAGACTCTAAGGGAGAAACAGCTCTATGCTAAGTTTAGCAAATGTAAATTTTGGCTCTTTGAGGTGAGATTCTTGGGTCATGTAATCTCCAAAGAAGGGGTTGCTGTGGACCCTAGTAAAGTGGAAGCAGTACTGGATTGGAAAAGACCAGAATCTGTGTTTGAGATTCGCAGTTTTCTGGGTCTTGTGGGGTATTATCGCCGCTTCATACGGAACTTTGCACTTATTGCTTCGCCATTGACAAAGATCACCAGAAAGAACCAGTCATTTGTATGGGGTGCACAGTGTGAGGAGAGCTTCCGTGTGCTAAGGAGAAGCTTACGACAGCGCCTGTGTTGATTATTCCAGATCCAAGTGAGACCTTTACGGTCTACAGTAATGCGAGTTTGCAGGGATTGGGATATGTCCTGATGCAACAGGGAAGAGTTATGGCCTATGCCTCTCATCAGCTAAAGCCTCATGAGTTGAATTACCCTACACATGACTTGGAACTGGCAGCGATAGTGTTTGCTTTGAAGATATGGCGACATTATCTGTATGGTGCTAATGTTGAGTTGTATTGCGATCACAAAAGCCTCAAGTACTTGTTTGATCATAAAGAGCTGAATATGAGACAACGCAGATGGATGGAGTTGCTAAAAGACTATGATTTAGAGATTAAATATCATCTGGGCAAGGCAAATGTTGTTACCGATGCATTAAGCAGGAAAGTTGTGAGGGTAGCATCCATGATGATAGCAGAACAGAAATTGATTGAGGATTTCAGGGATTTGAATATATCAGGGCAAGTGGTGATGAAAAGAAGTAAATTCCCTGGAGTCTACATAGCTAATCTCCTTGTCAATCAGGAGGAGAATAGTTTAAGATCAGAGATAGCAGAAGCTCAGGGGCAAGATGAGTTGGCACGGTTCATTAGAGAAAAGATATCTCAAGGCAAACTACAAGAGTACGATGTTTAACCATGTGGCCTAGTTTGGTATAAGAAGAGAATCTATGTGCCACCAGTAGAAGAATTAAGGAAGAAGGTACTGGATGAAGCGCATAAGAGCATGTACACTATTCATCCAGGATCAATAAAGATATACAAGAATCTAAAGATAGAGTTTTGGTGGCCAGGGATAAAGAATGATGTAGCCAAGTATGTTGCCGAATGTCTAACTTGCCAGAAGGTTAAGATCGAACACCAACAAACGGGAGGTTTGTTGCAAAGATTCGGGATTCCCGAATGGAAATGGGAAGATGTAACCATGGATTTTGTAGTAGGCCTTCCCAAGATAAGACATTACGATGCCATTTTGGTAATTGTGGATTGGCTCACAAAGTCGGCACACTTCATCCCTATAAGTATAAGTTATTCTCCGAAGAAGTTGGCGGAGGTTTATATCAAAGAAATTATACGGCTCCATGGTACGCCAAAGAGCATTATTTCTGATAGAGATCCCCGATTTACTTCTCGATTCTGGCAAGCATTACATGAGGCATTGGGGACGAAGCTGAAGTTCAGTACAGCTTATCACCCCCAGACTGATGGACAATCAGAAAGAACGATCCAGACCTTAGAAGATATGTTGCGAGCCTGCGTCCTGGATTTCAAAGGCAATTGGGATCGGTATTTACCCTTAGCAGAAATTGCATATAACAATAGCTACCATTCCAGTATACAGATGGCTCCGTATGAGGCATTGTATGGGAGAAAATGCATATCACCCCTGGGATGGACAGAGTTATCAGAAAGGAAATTGTTTGGACCCGAGATGGTTGATGAGATGTCTGAGCAAATTAGCTTGATTCAGAAGAGGCTCCTAACAGCGCAAAGCAGACAAAAGCGTTATGCGGATAAGTGAAGGAGACCTCTGGAATTTGAGGTGGGTGATCATGTGTTTTTAAAGATATCTCCCGTCACTGGAACTGGTAGAGCGATAAAGAGGAGAAAACTAAGCCCTCGTGATGTTGGTCCTTTTGAGATACTAGCGAAACGGGAGCCAGTGGCATATCAGCTGGCACTACTACCAAACCTCAGCAAGTTGCACGATGTCTTCCACGTTTCCCTACTGAAGAAGTATCAGCTAGCCCCGGACCATGTGTTGGAATATGAGGATGTGGATGTCCAAGATAATCATACCTTTGTGGTAGACCCTGAGCGGATAATTGGTCATCAAGAGAAGCAGCTCCGGCGAAAGAGTATTCCTTCTGTCAAGGTTGTTTGGAAGGGATTAACTCTAAGGCAAGCGACATGGGAGATAGTCGAAGACATGAAGGAACGTTATCATAATTTTATGGGCAAGAGTATGATTGATGTATAGCTAAATTTCGAGGACGAAATTTATTTTACGGGGGAAGAAATGTAACACCCCAACTTGTGTAATCTGTGTACAGTCGTGTATTAATGAAGTAATAAGGAATTTTGATGTGTATTAGAAGATGAGAAACCATTGTTTAAATTATTTAAGGACCCCAAGATTAGAAACCATTGTTTAAAATTGAATAAAAATTTACTAAGTCAAACCATGACCATTTGTGAGGTAACTTGCGCACGAAGTAAGCTCGAAGAAGAAAGCCGGTATAATGTATAAAAGACAAAGGGCATTAGTGGGACGAGGACACTGACCCTGTGGGACAAGGGTATGCGTGTCCAACCAAGCAGGAGAAAGAGAATATGTATTCGGACCAAGCGTTGAAGGAAAAGCCAGTAGTAGTAGCACTACGTTGGACACGTGGCATTTCGGGGTCAGAAGTCGGATTATCGGGTAGCACGTAGTACCAGGTGGTTAAGAGATACTGAAGGATGGGTTTCTTGATCCCCAAGGTATTATATTCTGTCAAGGGAAAGTGACTGATAGTCCGGCCCCACACAAGTCCAGTTGAAGGGCACATGTTACGAGGAAAGTGGTAACCGGCAAAAAGGAGCAAAGCGGGACGGGTCAAGATTTCCCGGAGTCGGGCCCAAGCCCAAGACACTGTAAAGGGCGGAATTTTGAAGGCCCAAAGGAGAAAGAAAAAGGGTCATGTCAAGTCATTATGAAGAGAGAGGAAGTCATATCAAGTAATTATGATGAGTGAGAAAGAATAAAATAACCCGGTTTAATCTGGACCACATCTTTTGACACTGACATGACCATGGAAAGACATGTAGTTATGACACTTAAAGGTCATTTATGGAATATCTAAGGGGCAGATTTTGTGGGTCCCATGGTTTGGTAGAAGTGCAATGAAAATTACTGTTTTACCCCTGCACCAAAAACCTACACCTAAAGCACCATCAAGGGTAATTTTGGAAATACTCCTTTAGGGCAGAAAATGGCGCCACTTTAGTCAAGAATTCTCTAGAATTCTTGAGAATTTAATTAAGAAATTATATTTTAATCCAAAGCACTCTTTTGTCCAATGGATAATAACCAAACTTGGGTAAAAGCTTGCATCCTTGGAGTCTATAAATAGGACACTTCCTCCTTCATTTTTCCCACATCAAACACGAGCCAAGAGTGAGGGAGAGGAAGGTCCAGCTGAAGGTGTTGCTTCAAGAGAAGAGAAAAGCACCCGCAATCGAAAACTTAAGGTAAGTTCCCTAACCGACAACTTAGAGATTCTTGCTCCTGCCCTATGGTGGTTTCGTGTGGATGCAGTAGGATTTCTATATTTTTAAGATTTCCATTGGGTCCACAAGGTGTTTTTGTGTGGGGACATGTGGGATCACCTTTTTCCAAACCCTAAAAGCTCAAGTCTTTATTATACGAAAATTTGTCGGTTCCTTTGGTTTCTGGGCAGCGTGTGTTTATCAACAGATTTAAATTAGTAAATGGATTTATTTTTCTGTAAGGTTTTACATGGTGAAATTAGACATCTTGAGGATGATTGTAGACTAAACTTTCGTGCAATTTGGAGTTCCTAACCGAGATCTATTTGAGAATGAAAATGACCTAAAAACATAATTTTTCTCTCGGACCAGTGGCCAAAGATTGAAGACCAGAAAAGGATTCAAACCCAGTTGTCCTTGGAAATTATTTTTCCTACCAAATAGACATCCTAAGGGTTCTAAGACCACTAATTTTATGACAATAAAATTTTTATAGAATTTATTAAAAATCAGTAAAGTTGAACAGAAATGCTGGAAATTTTGGTGCTATGCGGATTTTAAGAAACTTGATGTAAAATTTGAATGTGTGACTGAAAGCACGGTGTTTGACTTTAACTAGGGTACAAACAAGTGAGAGACGTGTCTTCAACACGAAGGGAGAAGTTTATCGCTTTCAAGAAGTGCCAGGTAGTAACTGTAGACTTACATACTCTATGTTACTCTTGTATGTGTGTCTTATCATGCTAGGGATTGGGCTGTAGTACCTATTGGGCTATATGTCCTTGGGTTATTGTTGCAGTCCAGAGTGTATCGGGCTTTGGTACCTATTGGACTGCGTGTTCTTAGGTCACTGTGGAGGCCCTTGACATGTAGGGTAGGTGGTACCTATGTGACTGTGTGTTCTTAGGTTACTACTGAGACCCAAGTTGTGAGGTAGGTAGAGCCTATGTGACTGCGTGCTCATAGGTGACTACTGAGACCTCTTGGGGTTGGTAGTTAGGGTTGGCCGCCCTAACTATGGTATCCCTGGTAGCGCTGCAGCTCCGGGGGCTTGTCTTGACTAGGCGGTCCTACGGATTGTGCCCGAGGCAGAAATACATGCCAGTTTCATTGTGACAGAGGCAGAATTATTTTTCCCGTTTGTGATTGGCATTACATGAATTGTTTACATATTGTATTTGAGTCTAACAGTTACTCTGGGGTTCAACTTTGAACTCCAGACCATTTTGGAGATACAGGGTTGAGACAGTAAGGCAGTAGCAGTGAAGGCGTAAAGGATAAGGTAGGGCGTAAGCGGTGAATTGAAGAAAATAGGGGATGCCCTATCTCATTTTGTACTCTATGTTTTGGATAACTGTTGTCTACTATCAGCACTTTATCTGGATGACTGTATTAACCCTTTTGGGACTTACATGATACTTGGATTATAAATGTTTATCAATACATTAGACTTGTCCAACAAGATTTTGTGCTCTGATGTGCTAACTCTGTGATAAGTTAATTGGACTAAGTAACAATGGGTGGTGATTACATAAAAGAAATCCCTCTAACCCACCACCCGAAAGGGCGAGGCCGGTAGGGATGTAACATCAGCCTTAAAACTTGTCTGGTCCATGTGCTTTTAAAGAGTTTTGGTTTTTGTCATTATATACTTTTAACAAATTTTAGTTATAGTCTACATATTTAATGTTATTAAATAAAAGTTAGCACCATTAAACTTAAACCAATTTTTTATAAAATTATAATCCCAAAATCATGATTTGAAACGAAATGGATTAAAACTAAAATTTGATCAAATTGAAAGGATAATTAATAGTATTAACCCAACTATTATTGATAACATCAATCAGATCTATTTTAATTTCTATGTTTTCTTAATATTTATATAAAAAAATTGAAATATCTTAACATACGATTCAGTCTACAAATTGATCAAAAATTCCAAGCATTGAAATTGATATAAGAAAGGGAAGAATATATACTAATTTTGGAAATTTTCATTTATGAACTTTTTTTCTGGACTAGTCTGAGAATTGCTTAGGAAAATAACAATAACACAAACTATGGCTTATTCATCTTGCGGGATTTCACCATATAAATAATAGACTTTTGTTCTGAAAAGCAAAAGGGAGAAAGACAATAAGGACCATTGGAATAAGAAAATACCAAAATGATCCAGCAAAATGGCCTTATTCCTTAAGAAATATTATATAGTTAACCTTTTTTTTATTAGATTACCTTACTATCCTCACGTAAAAGGAGAAAAAAACTCCCTCCACTGCTGCCCATCATCGATGACCAGAGCTCCGATGGCCAGTAATAAAAGCTTTGGGAAAGGGGTGGCCGGAAAATGAATGACTATTTCACTTTAACAAATATATAACAATTTTAATTATCTGAAGTGACAACAAAATTTTAAACAATGATAACTACTAATTTGTAGCTTTAAGTTTTAATAGTGGCTTGGAAATGGTTGACTACTTAGTTTAAGAAATAAACAACCTCAATCATATAAAATAATAATAAACCCATGAGCAATGATAATGATTATCTATATTATCTTCAATAACACACATGAAACTTAAACTTTAAAATATAAGTTGTCATTGCCTATGATTTTGTTATCATTTCATATAATTAAAGTTGTTATATTATAAAATGAAGTGTACATTCGTTTTGCATGCCAGTTCTTTGCCAATAAGTTTCCAATCACTAGCGCTAGAGCTCCGTTTATTATTTGCATATTTGGGGGGCAGTGGGCCTCTAATGCATCTTGTAATACTTCAATATCCTAAATGTTTGTCCTCTTTTCATTAGATGATTAGATTATATATAAAACTATTGATATTTTGATATCTAATAGACAAAAAATGTGTACACTTTTTGTTTAACTTGTTAAAAAATTGTAAACATTCAAAACTGCACCATTTTATGTCAGTAAAATATCCAAATCTTATTCATTTTGTGAAGAAAAGGGGGCAAAACATTTGGGAAATTGAGACAACAGATAGTAGTGCGTTAAAGGACTCTTTATAGTTTTCCATATTTAGGTGGCGCGTGGTTATATGTGTAACACCATAAATTCCATACTACTTATTGTGTCCGTTGATACGTAGTATCTAGGAATACAGTGCTATAGCTCAAAATAATGCGGAACAAAGAGCATGTACTTACGTTTAAACAATGAGTAACTGATATAAAATGCCTAGGCATAAGCTGGTATATTAAAAATTTCCCGAAGGAATATTCATGTGATACAATAATACAGAACTTGTATAATTACAACTCTTACATGGTAACTATACAATCTTAAACCAAGTCTTAACTAGACTTGTGGCTTAGAACCCAATACAGTTAATCAAACCCATTTGGCCAAGCGGGGTAAAGTCTAGTAGAAGTCTCCCCGTCTTTCATGACGACTTATGGCTGAACCACATTGACCAACCCTTTCTTAGTTTAAGCACCAAATGGTTTGAAACAACTCTATTAGATTCATGCCAGAAACTAGTCCTTATTGACCTTTTTCAGTCTCTTGTATCGACCGGTGCCTCTTCACGGCTCCGTCCATCGATGCCTCTTCACGGCTCCATCCACGTCACCTTCTCAGATCCTGGTTTCTTTCCTAAACATTAGTGTAATACCCGGATTTTAGTAAATCTGGAAGTTTTGAGATAAAGGAAATTAACGAATATTTTGATAAAGCAAAATCATGAGTTTAAAACTGTTATAGAAAATTGTTATAATTATAGAGTAAATTTTCAAAAAAGTTACGGGAAAATCGATGAACGAGAATGACTAAAAATGATATAATGGTGATAAAAACAGTCTAAAAATATTATGATAAATATTTGAAAGATTGTGAAAAAATATGAGAAAAATATGGAAGTGTTATCCCTAATTATGTGAATTTAATAAATTATTTCAGAGGGAATAACATGAAGAAAAGTTTAAAAAGCATTTCGAGAACCATAAAGTAACTTTGATGGGGTAAACATTTTTAACATTTTACATAGGATATAAAATGACAATATCAAGTATAGAAGGTTGTAAGATAACAATATACTGTAAAATTAGTAAAGATAAATATATGAAGAAACCTGATCCTAAAAAGATCACTAAACGAAGAAATTAGGTCGATTAAGCCCTAACGAAGGTAGGGGTAAAACAGAATTTTTGGTAAAAAAATATTATATTTTTAAAAAATGGAAAAAATATATAAATCTGAATTTTTAAAAGAGGGGGCGAAATTCTAAGTATTTTTAATTAAAAAGAATTTTTTAAATAATTAAAATGGTAATTAGAATAAATTAATAATATAATGCGGTGAGTCGCTTATAGGCGGAGGGGGAAAAGTTAGAAATAAATTCTACAGGTAAACCAGAGGTAAAAGTCTTTTCAGACTGATCAAATTAAGTACAAGTGAAATTCTACACGAAGAAAGAATTTACCAGGGACGTCGATTCCGCAATCGATCGAAAACCCTAATTTCAAATAAGACAAAAAGTTGATCAGATAGAGTAGAGTCAGATAGGCAAAGTGAGAACCTATAGAAACAATTGTGTCTTTTTAAACACGAGATTAAGTTAGGCAACAATTTGGACGTTTACGATTCGGTGAATTGTTGTCCGAAGTTGGTTCTATCGGAAGCGATTTAAAGTAACCGGATGCGTTTGTCCGAATATCTTCCGACGCACCGGAGAATACCTGGATATGATCAAAAAGAGGATCCAAATAGATAATATGAAAGAGGATGAAAAGATCTTCAAAGTTACACGCCGGATTTTTGAGTTTCGCGAAATCGCGCGAAACGGACACCGTCGGGTAGCTTTATCGGGCGGAGGCCATAAAGCAAGAGCCATCATGGATGAAAACTCATCCATTGACTTTAGGGCTCTTAGATTTCGATCTTGACCATGGATGGCCAAGAGTGTTTTGTCCTCAAAATGCGATCCAACGGCCGGAATCCGATCCGAAGACTTTTGTGGAAATTCCCACCTTGTCCCTATTTGTCCCTATAAATAGCAAGCTCTCTTGCTCTCATTCTTCACACCAAATCCGAATCCTAGAGAGAGGTTCTAGAGAGAGAAGCTCTGGAAAAATTCTGCCTTAGCTCCGAGTAAGTTCTTCTGTCCTTAGTTTTTAGTTTCCGTAGTTCTTTCGGTAGTTATAGTAGAACTGTTGTTTTGATCTAGAAAGTTTCAGAATATATTCCTATACTTGTTTTTAAGCCTCATTGCATTGAAAGATGCCTGATGAGGTAAAAACATAGTGGGGATAATTTTGAAATGGAATAAGGTCAAAGTAACGAAGTTCTGGCGAAATTCTGCCAAATAGGGGTACTAGGGGCAAGATAGTAATTTTCACCCAAATGGCCTGTTATGATGCCAAATGTTGATAAACGTTGTCCTTATAGGATATCGAGCTAATCGAGCCGCATTTGTTGTGCCGCCGTCATACCGCTGTTTTTTCATTTGTCGAATTTCACGTTTTTCCGTAAAAGTTTCGTTGTACCGCCAAAAGGTACGTTCGCGTCTTTGTAACACTAACTCTGATGCTTATTATATGCGTATATGTGTTGTTAGGTATGTACGTTCGCGTACTGTAACACTAACGCTGATGTTTATAGTATGCATATATGTGCTATGTGTATTGTATGTGGTAGCTAATAGCTCTGCTGTTTGTATGTACGTTCGCGTACTGTAACACTAACTTTGATGCTTATTATATGCGTATATGTATTGTTAGGTTTGTACATTCGCGTACTGTAACACTAGCTCTAATGTTTATTATATGATTGTATATGATTGTTGTGTAGTAGTGTACGAGGTTATGTTATATACACGGTATGTTACATACGAGGTTATGTCACATATGAGGTTATTATTGTTGTATCATACGAGGTTATGTTACATACGTGGTTATTATCTTGTATACGTGGTTACGTGTTTTTAATCATACATGTTATGGACTGTTGTATTGATTCTTTGTCGTGTATATGTAGTCATATTTAAGCATGAGGTTAATCGTTACACGAGATCCAAATTGCAATTGGATCTCAGCTCTTATCATAGCGTCAGGTTCAGGAGAACCGAGAACCGAGGAGAAAGGCGAGCAGGCCACACAGAGACCCGGCTGAAGACTTTCTTCGGGTGTTATTCATTTTGAAAACTCTCGGTCAATGTACCGTTTCTGTAAATCAGCCAGACTTATGGCATTTATAAATATATGTATCAGTTACTCAATCGCTCCAATGCTCTACTCTGATATATGAGGAGAAAAAAAAATTATACTGCTTTTGAAAATGGGATGTTACAATTAGTCAAGTCTGAGATTCAATATCCATTGAATCTCAGGTAACAGTTAACCTTATGCTCAGGTATGAACAATATATGTATGACAGATATTCATTACATTTCAGCATCAACCATACATAGCACACAGTAGATGTAAGGTTACAACAATACATAGCACACAGCAAATGTAATGTTAACAGCACAACAATACATAGCACACAACTAATGTAATGTTTGCAACGTTTGCACACTCACCTTGTGCCACGAAACCACGTGTCCTCAGCGCTAGGAAAACAACCATACGACATTATCATGGCTATAACCCGCACAAATTGAATGTATATAATCATGTGGCTAAGGCCCATAAACTTAGTCCGACTCCCGATCATAAAGCTACGGTAAATTTTGAGATTCAATACCCATTGAATCTCAGGTAACAGTTAACCTCATGTTCAAGTATAACAATATATGTATGACAGATATTCATTACATTTCAGCATTAACCATACATAGCACACAGCCAATGTAAAGTTCACAACACAACAATACATAGCACACAACAAATGTAATGTTCACAACGTTTGCACTCACCAGTGTCACGCCCCCACGTGTCCTCAGCGCTAGGAAAACATACATACGGCATTATCATGACTATAACCCGCACAAAGCTGAATGTATATAAATTGGTGACCTAAGACCAAGTCTTAGCCACAGTACATGACCCAAGACCTAGTCTTGTCCATGACTCTATGAATCATCTAATCACATATAAGCATACAAGACAACATAAGAGTTAGAGTTACAATACGCGTCTGTACCTTAGTCTGCGTAGCTAGCGGCACGTTAACCTTTTGGTACTGATTCCTGACTTTCTCGGATATCCTATAATAGCATCACCGCATTATTTCCCTTATAAATAACATCCTAAGAGATGTCATTGCTACTATTGACCTTTCTACCCCTGGTGGATTTGTTACTCCCTTTATACCCTTTTTAATTATTATTTATTAATAATAACACTCTTTTATTTATTATTAATTAATAACTCCCTTTATTATTTATTCCCCTTTTACTAATAATAACAATATTTATTTATTTATTATTATTTTCTATTTATTACTTATTTCGTTTTCTAACAATAACAATAATTTTTTTATTATTATTATTGTTTTACTATTTATTGGTATTTCTCTATAGCTATTTTAAACTCTCAGAAGCTATCCTAACACTTTAAATTAGGAGTTTATTTAATACTCACACCACGTAAAATATGCCTCTTCATATATATGTGTGTGTGTGTGTGAAGAAATTTTAGGAGTTTGTTAATTATTTATTTTATATATACATTTAACAAATTTTGATTTCATAAATACTCACACATATTAGAAACAGGACCACACGATTAGGAGAGATTATTTTCACTTATGGCAGTTAACAAAGTCTTTTCTTATTTAATTATCTCTTTATTGACTATAGAGCTCAACTTGCTGCCATACTAAAAGAAAGCATGAACGTTGACCTGCTAGGCTAATATTGCTAGAAAGCTAAGTTAGCTCATGGCCTTCTTTATTTTACATGCCTTGCTTAATAATCCAGATGGTCAACTAGTCAATATTCTTGAGGTGGTGGGAAACTAAGAGCATTGTTGTGACGTAACTTTTATATAGACCTAAATGAAAGTCATCATGACAATTGTAAATTACAATTTAATATAGGTTGAACCAAAGATGGTAAACTATAATTTAATGTCCACACTCCAAAATACAATGACCTCTATTACATTACAGATAAAGCACTCTTATCATAGCAACACTTGATGTCCCATTCCAAGTTTTTTAAATGCAAAATATATAAGGACACTAGGTAAAGAAGCCAAATGAATCCGATACCTCCTTCTCTCTCTTGGTATCACGTTATATATATATATACACACGCAGAGACGGATGCACACTAGTGCCTATGGGGCCAAGTGCAGTCATAAATTTTTTTAAAACTATATATATTGTGAAGGTGATGGTCGATGCTTCAGGTCGCGGTGCTGCTTCATGAATCAGGAATGGGTCTCGTGTCTGTGGTGGAGAGTGACGGAGCAAAGGTACATCGTTAGTGATGGAGGAAGCTCGTCGGCGAGAAAGAAGATGAAGGGAGAAGGTCGAGTGTGCATCAGCATGTTTTGGTTTATCAAGGAAACAAGAGGGAAAGGAACTCAAGACTTACCTCTGTTCCTGGTTTCTGAAACAGAGCACCAGCTTAAACTCTCACTCTCTCTTGGCTTTCTCTCTTTTCCCTCTCGGTTCTCACTCTCCTTCCCTCTCTTGCTGGGTTTCAACCTTCCACTCACTCCCGGTTTCAATTTCAGCAGCGCCAATGAAAGAGAGCCAAGGCAACAACTTAAATAAAAACTTAAGGATCCAGTTTGAGAACGAAACTAACGGTCAAAGGAGAAGAACACGCAGGGTATTCGTTAAGTTTGAAACGCATTTTGTTTGCGTGAATAATCGTGGTTGAGAGATACGCGTAAATGTCGTGTGTGATCGTCCAGGTATTCTTTAGCTCACGGCGCTGGTTCTCCCCTCTTCTGTAATGTATCAGGTCTGCTCTATTCATTAGGACGAAGTCAAACCTAATTTCTAAAAACGCCAAAACGCAGCAGCTCCATACAGGGACCTAAGTGAAACGTTTAAAAAGTTTTGTAGAGGGACTAAACTGAAACTTTTACAACTTGGGTTCAAACTTTTATTTTTAAATTTGATCTCATTTTTTTAGGCATCTACAATCCAAAATAATTAATCTAACATCAAATATTCTCTCAGAAAATCAATGATTAAGAGTAATTATAATTTATTTGACAATTTTGTTTTTATTCTTTTGTCTTTTAATATATTTAAAAATTTCTTTAAAAAAAAAATTCGGGGGCGAACACTTGAACCCCACCACTAATTGTACACCCACAAAACTAAATCTCTAGCTCCGTCCCTGTACACACGTAAGCAAATTTTTCCTACTCCTTTAGATATGCCTATCTATATATCTCAGACCACCTTCCTTTTTATATGTACATCAAGCTAAGTTTTTGGTTTAATCCTTTCACACCCCATGTACATATATATATACCAGCAAAATCACAGCAAAGCTTTTGATTTCCCTTTTTTCCCCCCAAACCTGTGACAACAAGCATATATATTTATATATATCCAACGCACACACAAACACAAACACACATAATATACCTACGCACACTAATATATATATGTGCAGCGTTTTGACAGTAGATTCCTATTATGACATCAACTTCCAACGGTTTTACATATATGTATATAACAGCCCAGTTTTCCAATGTATCAACAAGGTTTATGTTTCTTTCTTTTTTTCTTTTTCAGAAGCAGTGACATACCTCTGTTTTTGGAATGCCTTGGTAGAGGGAATATGATCACAGCTGACCCTCTTTAACTCTCGACCTCACTCTGCTGCCTTGTTCTAAAACAGAGCACACTCACTGCACACTCTGCTTTGTTCTCTGTTTTTCTCCCCCTTTAAAACTTAGTATACCCAGCTGAAACTAGATAGAAGTAGTTGATTATATAATGCCCAAAGGGTCCAGTCCGAGACGCAAGTCGCTGGTCCAATGAATTACAAAAAGGAGAACGATGGTCAGAGGAGGAAGGAGAGTGGACCGTGTTGTGTGTCTCGAGAAGCATGGCATTGTTGTTTTAACGTGTATAGTTGAGACTACCTAAGGGATACGCTGACGAGGAAGATATGGAAGGTCCGATTCGCTGGTCTCTGTTTAACGTGTTTTGCTGATGATAATGATGTATCTCTTTTTCTTTCTTTCCTTTTTTTTTTTTTTTTTTGTTTGCTTCTCTGGTTGTGTGTGTGTGAGGGATAAAACTGAATATAAGAATGATAAAAATAAGTATGGGCCATATGAGACTAATAAATGGTAGTTAATAATGAGCTTTTAAAATCTTATATTACTATTCTGTACCCATCACGTGTTGGGCTAATGGAAGGAAATGAATCATTGTAGATAATGAAATGGGTTTGGCCCCAAATGAAGTGGTTTAATGAATAGATAGAAATAAATAGGTGTTTTGCATGAGATTGTAAAATTATCTCATTTAATTCTCCACAAGACTTTTATTTCCAATTAAGCCCATTACTTATATAATTGCAATTACTAGAGAATTATTAAAATTTTATTCTTAGTTCTATCTAAGGATTTTATTTCTCAATTAAATTCCTTTTGACCACAAAATATTATTTCCAAAGTATTTAGGCCAAAACTTATTCCCAACTATTTATCCTTAATTTACAAGAAAATATGCCTTAAATTCTAATAATTATTTTTTTTAAAAAATGATTAAGGCTCAATTTTCCATAATAAATCCCATATCATATTTTAATCCCTACAATCCAAAATTTGGGATGTTACACTTGACATGTCTACTTTCAAGGAAAAATATTCCCAGACGCTAAAACATCAAGAATCACTCCTAGTTTAATCTTTTCTCAACGCTGCCCAGTTTATAACTCCATAAATAAGGCTTAAATTCAACAAATTGTATCTCCTTGTGTAGAACTCAAAATTCTTCACATTTTATATATTTGGAAAGCTCTATATGACTACTTTATTCATGTAACATTTCATGATTTAATGACTTCATTTGCTACATAAACTAATAGCCCTTTTTTTTTTGCTAGTTGCACAGGATTTTTAAACCGAAAATTCTATAATTTTAACAATCTTGATCCATTGATTTCCAAAAATTATTTCCCAACATGTTTTTACCTCATTAGGCATTTTTCAATGCAAGGAGGCCTAAAAACAAGTATAGGAATTTTACTTCCTATTTTATAGATTAAACAACATTTATACTAAGAACTAAAAAGCTAAAGCTCAAAAACATTACCCTTGAATCTCAACTCCTTCTTCCTTCTTTCTTGCCACAAACTTTCGCCCCTCTCACTATTACTCTCAAGATCATATTGCTTTGTGATTTTTGGTGTGAAGAATTGTGAAGGGAAACCTTGCTATTTATAGAGAAAATCTCAAGACTAAAATGGTAATTCACCAAGTAGTCCAAAGTTTCTTCTTTCCCTTCAACCATTAGATTAATTTCCACTTTATCACATTTAATCTCCACCTCTCCTTCAACCATTAGATTAATTTCCACTTTATCACATTTAATATGTTGTTTCATTAGCAAATATTGATTATTTCCTTGCTTTGTATTGCTTAGTTGCTTTGTTTGACTTTTCAACATTACTTTAACAAAGTGTATTATTATCTCTTCTTTTCCTTCCCATTAGGCTGGTCGACATGCACAATGAATTGAGGTCTTTGGATTGTTTTTCTTTATCAATCGTTTATATGCTTTCATTTCTCCCATTGGTCCATTTAATTTCACAAGGATTTAGCTTATTTAAATCAAGTGTATTTATTATTATTAACCAAGTATTATATCATCTTCTTTGCCTTAATTATTTTTTAATATAATTAGCCACATTTGATGATCTTAATTTGCTTCTAATCATCTTGAAGAATTATGAAACTAATCTCAATTAGTGCAAGTTTATTTTGCTAAGGATAATTGTTAAAAGACAACAATTAAACTAAGTGTTTCCCTAATCCCTTTTCTTGTCTTATGAGCATTTAAAATAGCTCATAATATGTGGTCTCATTAATCAACCATTGGTTAATTAATTCCAAGTGAAATTTGGACAAGAATATAATCAATAGATTATATTTCTTTGAGATACATATTCACCTTTATATTTTGCTAATTATTTGCCAAAATACAATGTTTACATGAATTATGAAAATTAGGGTATTACAATACGTCTTTGTCCCAAGACAAAACAAGAACCCCTTTGGTGGGTCCCAAACTACTCATATATTAATAGACTGTAGTGGGATTCCATTTATAAATTATTGAGCAAAGATTCTATTCCGAAATTGGTGAACCAAGAATGTGACATCAGCAAATCATACGTAAGAACGAAGAATATCGATTTGTAAAAATATCAACTAAACCCTTATCCATCTCCTCAAACGGGTTCGGTAAGATCCAAGACCCGACTTCAGGCTATATATACGTATGAACAACATATATGACTCCCACGTACAAAGCTAAGAAGCTAAGAGAGAAAACAAAGAGAAAATTCAGAAATCAAAATTAGATATACATAAAATGTTAAGACCAGAGTTTGTTAGTGATGAATCCGTTAATGTTATAGTTCGGAGAGCAGACGCTAACGATGATGAATATCTGAGCAGTGAAGATCGCCGTAATATATCTCAGGTACTTGGTCCAGATGCTTCCTTCATATCCCAAATCGCCAACATGAACGGAAGCCGAAGAACCAGCCCCTGCGAATACGACAACCTTGTTCCCAAGATCAAGACTTCCAAAGTTGCAAAAGTCCGATAATATGTAGTCTCTGATCTGATAATTATGCCACTGCTACAGCTGAGGGCGAATATAAATAATAAATCCTCCATATATATATAAACCACACACACACACACGCCTTTCCAATACGTAATGATATCATCACCCTTGTCCTTTATGTCTTTAACACTTCTCTGTGGTTTCATGTGTGATCAGCCGCTGTATGTGTATTCTTGAAGATAATATCACAGTTGTGACTAAGTTACCTGAGACTAGCTAGCTAGCTTAGGTATATGTCGTAATAATAGAGAAAGATGTAGATGCGTGGAAGTCCAAGATTCAACTCTTGTTATGTAATAAGGGGGAAAAAAATATGTATGGTTATTATGATTATGTGATATGTTTCCTTTCTTTAACATCTTCCCGAGTGTGTTCGTATTTTTTTTGCTGTCCCTTGGTTATTATTGACTTTCTCTATAAATTGCTGTTGTTGTTTCAAACTATATCTTATGTTTCCTTTGTGTGTTGTAAAGAAAATTCATAATTTTCATATGCAATTATGATATCACCTATTTTCTTAAAACATATTTCAGTGGTTTCATACTTTCGCGTGTGAACTGTCTGTTGGTTGTGTGCTTAACTTGTATTTGGATGGAGAGAAAATATTATGAGGGAAAACTTCAAAAAATAGTATTTTTTCCCCATTTTTAGAAGTTTTCTTTCCTAGTTTTTCATCCTCCTATTTTCCCCTCACTTTTCTTCCCATCCAAGAATATCCTTAGTGTGAAATTCAGCATTTTGATACATAAATTTTATTGATTTGGTCAAGAGTAATAATTCTCAAGAGTCAAAAACTTGTATTCTTTTCTTTATGGTGTAAGACCGCTTACCACATCAACAAACAACTTGTTAGTGTGAAATTCAGCATTTTGATACATAAATTTTATTGATTATTTTTCTCTTGAAAAGATTAATGTTTAAGTTCTCCAATGTTTGCCTCACTTATAACTCAATCCCTATCTTTTAAATTTTTATAATTAATTCTGAGTCATCAGGCAAAAATGGCTTCTAACTCAGCTCCACATGGCAAATTATTATTATTATTTTTCCAAATCATAGCTCTACATCTACCGCTTCATATGCTCTCTTGACTACAGCATCACCACCCCCAACCCAACAAATTTGATCCCTCCATCTCTCACCTCCATCTCCAACAAATTTATCGATCAAATACAGGAAATACTTGTATACTTTAGAAGTACCACGTAATCTAAAATTTGTTAATGAAAAACACAATAACTTAAATCATTTTAATCTGAGTTGGCTTATGACTCATGAAAATATATATATCAAATTTTATCTTGTTTTTAAGGGATTTTTTTTTTTAAAAAAAATAAACCAAAATAATCAACCAGTATTGTTTTTTAAAAAAAGATGAAATTTGATTTTTTTTTTTTTTTTTTGAGTTATTATCCAACTAGGATTAAAATGATATGAATATTTATGTGCTCATTATATAGAGTTCAGAGGACATGGTATTCTTGGGGTATTTAAGTATTTCTCATCAAATACTACTTTATAACAAGACAGAAAACCATTTCTTTATTTTCTTACATTGATAAACTTATATTATAAAATAATGAAAGAGTGTGATTCTATGGTTGTAATAGTTAACACATATTGCATTGGTTTTGTTTTTTGTTTTTTGTTTTTTGTTTCACAAACCTATTGTGATGCTTTTAATATATTTTTTTATATTAATATATAATTTTATTTTTAATGTTATTATTTTTTTGGTATGTTATTATAACTGATTATTTATTCAGTATTTAAATTTAATGAATAATATTGTAACAAAACAATTAATGAGTAATATTGTCATATAATTTGAAAAATATTTAAAATTATATTTTTCAAAAATTAATATTTATATTGGGCACAAATTTAACCTCCTCCAGCTTTAAATGAAATTTTCTTTACTTAACATTGCCTGCTTGAGACCAATGGGGTTTTGCCCTAGTTGAAAGGGCTTCCCTTGCAATATAACGAATTAAACTTTGAATTCTTATGGGATATACACACATACATACATAGAATGCTAGTCTGTTAAATAGTCAGTGCACTTCAACTATACAAGGTCTTCTAAGCAATATTGCTAATTTAAATTAGCAAGTGGAAACTATATATATATATATATATATATATATATATATATATATATATATATATATGGGGTTAAACTGCCCTGACTATTTAACAAACTAACATTCTACACACACATATAGTTTCCACTTGCTAATTTAAATGAGCAACATTGCTTAGAAGGCCTTGTATGGTTGAACTGCACTGACTATTTAACAGACAAACGTTATATATATATATATATATATATATATATATATATATATATATTATATATATATTTTTAAAGTCCAGATTTTTTCCTTTCCTTTTTTTTTTTCAAATATACTTTTCGTTTATCACATGTCCACCAATTTCCTATCCGCAAGATAAAGAAGAATATATAGAGCATATGAATTTATGTTTTAATTGACAACTAGTTTTCTCATTTCGTTCCACTCCTGTGATCCTCATTGCAAGTCCTCATTGTCTTTAATTAGTACTGGTTCTATGATGTAACACCCCAAATTCCATACTTCAAATTGTGTCGGATGACAAATAGTTTTAGAAAAATCGACAGAGTTTGAGGTGCTACCACTCAGAGTAATGTGGAAACGGAGAGCATGCCCTTACATTTGAATAATGAGTAACTGATATAAAATGCTCAGGCATAAGCTGATATATTAAAAATTTCCCGAAGGAATATTCATGTGATACAATAATACAGAACTTGTGTATAATTACAACTCTTGAATAGTAACTATAAAATGTTAAACCAAGTCTTAACTAGACTTGTGGCTTAGAACCCAACACAGTTAATCAAACCCATTTGGCTAGGTCGGGTAAAGTCTAGGGGAAGTCTCCCCATCTTTCACGGCGACTTATGACTGAACCACATAGACCGACCTTTTCTTCGGCACCAAATGGTTTGAAACAACCCTATCGGATTCATGCCAGAACTAGTCCTATCAGACTTCTTTTGACTCTCATCTCGGCCGGTGCCTCTTTACGGCTCCGTCCATCGGTTACTTTCACGGCTCCATCCATCGGTGCCTTCTCAACTCCAGGTTCCTTTCCTGAACTATTAGTCAAGACTAAGATTCAATCAAATTGAATCTCAGGTAACAGTTAAGCTCATGTTCAAGTAATAACAGTATATGTATGACAGATATTCATAACATTAAAGCATTAACCAATACATAGCACACAGCAGATGTAAGGTTATAATAACACAACATTACATAGCACGCAACATATGTAAAGTTATCCACGTTTTCACTAACCAGTGCCACGATGGCCCCTCGTGTCCTCAGCGCTAGGAAAACAATCTCACTGCATTATCAAGACTATAACCCGTATAAAGCTGAATGTATAAACAGTAACCTAAGACAGAGTCTTAGCTACGGTGCATGACCCAAGACCAAGTCTTGTCCATGACTCTATGAAATCATCTATCACATATAAACATACAAGATGCATCAAAGTTAGGGTTACTAGTACGCGAACGTACCTTTCACTGCGTAACACTAAAATGCCCGATCTTTTGAATCTGACTCCGGACTTCCCGGATATCCTATAATGTTACCGTCGGATTATTTCATTTTCCATGATATTATAATTAATATCATTTTTCCTAGAATAATATCAAAAAGGATATTTTCACCTATTTTAACATTTCCACCCTTGGTGGATTTGTTATTACAATTTTGCCCTTACACTTTCTCTAAAAACGAAATGCTGGATTTTCTGGGGAGTTTTTGCAGCAACTTTGGAAAATCATAATTAATTATAGAAAAATTATTTTTTAGTGCTGAAAAATTCCTCATGACCCTTGACATGTCTACTTTCAAGGAAAAATATTCCCATAACCTAGAACATCTTTCCCAGTTTAATTGTTTCTCATTTGCCTTGATTTTTGCCCGAGAAAAATATCTTAACTTCAAAAATATATTACTACTTGTGTAGAACTCAAAATGCTACATAATTTATATATTTGGAAAGCCCTACATATCTAATTTATTTCTGAAAAATTTCATGATTTAAAGCTTTCATTTGCAACATAAAATAATAGCACGAATTTCGCTGACTGCACAAAATTCTTAAACCGAAAATTCTACAATTTTCACAATCTTGATCTATTGATCTACAAAAATTATTCCCTGCTATGTTTTTACCTCATTAGGCATTTTTCAATGCAAGAAGGCCTAAAAACAGGTATAGGAATTTCCTAACAATTTCATAGATTAAACTACTATTTTATCAAGAACTAAAAGCTTAAACTCATGAACCTTACCTCTCGATCTTGAACTCCTTCTTCACCTTGCTCCTTTGTGTTTTTCTCTAACTCAATCAGCTTTGATATGAGTTTTTGGTGTGAAGAATTGAAGAGGGGTTCATGGCTATTTATAGGAAAATAATGAAGGTTAAGGTGGTGTTTTACCAAGCAATCCAATTTTCCTTCTTTCCTTATAACCATAGGATTTAAAACCACTTTTTTATATTTAATCTCATTCCTTCATTGTGTGCCGACATCCCTCTCTTCAAATAGCCATTTAATGTGTATTTTAATTAATCAAATATTTCATGGTTCAATTTCCTAATTGGTGTGTTGAAACTTTTGACTTTTCAAAGCTAATTCACAAACTCATCATCTCTTCCTTATCTCATGGTCGACATGCATGCAGGGGCGGATTTAGGGGGTGGCCCCCGCCCCCCTAAAAATACAGAAAAAGACCCAAAGTTTCAGGGAATTATATTTCAGCCTTATAAAAATTTCAGTGTTTTCACTTTAGTTCCTATTAAAAAGTCTCATAGAGGGACTAAAATGAAAATATTGAACTATTTATGAGGCTAAAGCATAATTTCCAAAAATTTGGGGTCCAATTCTATAATTTTCGCCCCCTAATTTCAAATGCTGACTCTACTGGGTTTTATTCTGTAATTTTCGCCCCCCTAATTTCCATTCCTACCTCTGCCCCTTCATGCATGCAGATAACTTTTGGCCTTTGGGTTGTTTTTTTTTTCATATTTCATAATCTTATGTTTTTCTAATTCTCCAATTGGCCAATTTAATTACACAAGGATTTAGCCTTTTTTTTTCTTGATTTTTCATTGGCTAGTCAATTTACAAGGGGATTAAGCTTATTCATAGGATTAATTAGGACCATTGGATTAAACTCACTTTATTAAACTCAATCCCAACCTTTCATTGTTCTTAGAAAAATCCTACTACTATTGAAGATCTTTTGCTTAAAACACATGTGTTCTTATCTTATATAATATCTTGATTATAATATTATAACTTCTCTCTCTATTCCACTCTCATGCGCCACCTTTGTTGAATTTTGGGGCTGAATATTTATTCCTCAATTAGCATTCCTAATGTAGTATTTCACATGCCATTTAATATAATTGCCATAGTGTGATTGGTTACTTAGTTAAATATGGTAATTAGTATTTCACACAAGGCTTATCTTGTCTTCTTATTTGCCCTTGATCTTTAATTAAGACATTCTCTAATTTATGCTTTTTAATTTGTCTCTTGATTAATTTGTAGAATTACACAAATTATTTTAATTAGTGAAAGCCTAATTGTCCATTAGTTTTTACTAATAGCCTTTAAATTGCTTAAGTGTTTTCATAACACTCCTTGTTTCTTTTGATAATAAATTAACCATTATTTAATGTGTTAATCATGTAACATTTTATTGTGCTAATTTTATCACACTTCATGATCCCTAATATTGGTATCATATCTAGTCTTTTGTTAATTTAATCTCAAGGAAATTTGCCTAAAATTATAATTAACAAATTACACAAATTTGAGACACATATTCACCTTCATTTTATAGGTATTATTTATCAAAATATAACATTTATGATAAATAGGGATTTTAGGGTTTTACATATGAAGTTAGTTAGAACTTAGAATAAAATATTTTATCTTATCCATTTAATTGTGCACTGTCTTATATTTTTATTACAAAAAATATTCAATACATATGTAAAACTGTTGAATTTTATTTTAGTTGATAATTATAGTACGACTCATATTCCATAAAGACATGAAGATAAGAATCTAGCCAATGTATAACAACCTAATTGAAGAGTAATTTATAAGCAACTCCCTAAGCATTCTTTCACTAGTCATGCTTCTTGATCCTTTTGACACCTGAAACACAACTTAGTTAATTAAGCTTAATAGTGTCATTAAGAAAAAACCCCATTTGATAGCCTTTTTTTTTCCTTGTTCTACTCTTCATATGTACGTGACATCCATAATTTATATTATTCCCTCTGATCTCAAATGTAGGAACTAGTTAAATGTAAAATATCTACTCAGTCTACTACTCACTATACCTTTTAATTTTTTTTTTCTTTCTCAACATATCTATGTGATTGCAAATATTAATGGGGTTTCATCAATGAGGGTAATGATTAAATAGGGTATTTTTGGGAAACCAACAAAAGCATTTTACAAATAAGTAACTTAATTAGTTTTCTTAATATCTATAAATTTGTTATTTAATTCTTTCATTTAGAACAAAAGGGAGTGTGTTGTAAAGATTACGAAGCATATTTAAAGCATGATTTTTTGTTTTAAAGAGCAACCTCTTTTGAACAATAACATTAATTCCGCAACACAAATGCTCCCTAACGTTGTCGATTCTAATATCTTGTTGTAAATATGATAACTAGATAACTAGTTTACCAAAATTTAGGAAATTAATTTGGGATATGATATTGTTACTACAATTTTTTGTTACTACCCATTTTTCACCGTTAGATTAGAATTTCAATAGGAGAGAGAAATGATAAATGTAGATGAGATTCTAATCTAACTGTGAAAAAGTGGTAGTAACATTGGTAGTAACAATATCCTATCCCAATTAATTTAATTCTTTGTTACAATTATGTGTAGGTTTTCATAAATGCCCTTTTTAATCTTGTGCATCATAACTATCTCTTGATGGAAATTCCCATTACCATGTGTGATCAATAAGGATATTTTAGGAAACAAAATTAAAAATTTGGAAGGCAACTTAGATTGGGATATTATATTTAGAACCAAAGTAAACTTCTTATGTAGGTCCTATATATTTGTGACCAGATGTATAAAGACGACACACACAAATATAAGGGAATGATAATAAGGAATCTTTAAAACTCAACATATTAGCTGAGGGTTGTGACATTAATTATTTTGTTACACTGCAAGCTAATTGATCGATCACAACTATTTATTAAGCAATGATTCATTTTCTGACCAATCCCATGAAAAGAAATATTCCACGAAGCTTGGAAATCATCAAATTGATGGATATAAGTTTAGTGATGGATTTCATGCTACATAAATTGAGTGAGAATGAAGCTTTTCCAAAAGCGTGGAAAAGAATAAAGACTACTTTGAATTATATTCAAACAAAAAAAAATATTAAAACTGAATGATAAGAAATTCTTCCCCAACTGAGCTCCACATGGCAAAAATTCTTCCCCAACCGAGCTCTACATCTGCCACCTCACATGCTCTCCTGACTCCAGCATCACCACCCCCAACCCAACAAATTTGATCCCACCATCTCTCTTCTCCCTCTCCAACAAATTTATTAATCAAATATAAGAAATACTTACATAGGAGTACCACCTTTTTCAAATGAAAAACATAAAAACTCAAATCATTTTAATCCTAGTTGGCTAACGACTCATGAAAAAAATTCAATTTTTGTCTTGTTCTTAAGGAAAAAAAACATCTTTAATTTTTTTTTTTTAGCAAAACAAAATGATCAGTTAATATTATTCTTTAAAACAATATTGAATTTGAACTTGTTTCATTACATCAACCAATTAGGACTAAAATGATATAAATTGTTATGTTTTCATTGAATGGAGTTCAAATGACGTGGTACTCTTAGAGTATGGAAGTATTTCTCATCAAATACTACTTTATAACGAGAAAGAAAAGAATTTATTTATTTTCTTCTATTCGTAAATTTATTAAAAAGATAGTTTTATAGCTTATAAAAGAAGTAAATTAATTAAAACTTATATTATATATACACACACACTCACACACACACAATAGCTTACACACACACACACTCCTTTTGTAATACACACGCCAATAACTTTCGGTAGTTATATATTTCCTGTCTATCAAGGTGCTGTAATTGAGTTGGGCAAAATTTGCTTCCCGCTCACTGTGACCTTCATCTTTCCGCTTTGATTATGAAATATATATTCGCTCAAATTTTTAATGTCATTTCCTTTTTTTCAAATATACTTTTCGTTTATCACATGCCCACCAATTTCCTATCTGCAAGATAAAGACGAATATATAGAACATATGAATTTATGTTTTGATTGACAACTACTTTTCTCGTTTTCTTCCACTCCTGTGATCCTCATTGCAAATCGTCCTTGTCTTTAATTAGTACTGGTTCTATTAAGTTAGTTAGAACTTAAAATAAAATATTTTATTTTATCCCATTAATTGTGAACTGTGGTATATTTTTATTACAAAAAATATTCACTACATATGTATCCCTGTCGAATTTAATTTTAGTTATACGACTTATATTCCATAAGGACATAAAGATTAGAATCTCGCCAATGTATAACAACCTAATTGAAGAGTAATCTATAAGCAACTCTCTAAGCATTCTTTCACTAGTCATGCTTCTTGATCCTTTTGAAACCTGAAACAAAGCTTAGTTAATTAAGCTTATTGTGTCAGGAAGAAAAAGGCCCATTAGATAGCTTCCCCCCCCCCCTCTCATGATTCCACGATTTATACAAGCGAACTAAGAATGCTTTCGAATCCAATGGACAGAGCTCTTTGCACATGCAACATGAATACCTGTTTACATAGAATCAATTCATAATCAAAGTTGAAAATCTGTTTTAATAATTAATTTTAGAAATAACTTATGTTTAAGAATCACTAATGGTAAATACTCGTTTCACTTGAAAATTTATCTAGTTTGAGTGGTAAATACTGATAGATATTTTATAGTTATAAAACTGTGCTAGTGAATGCTAAATACTGACAGTTCGATTGATTAAAAAAATAAAAAAAGGGAAAATGACAACCAGGTTCCTAGAAACAAAAATAATCACAACTAGGCCCCTTGAAATAATCAAATTGGGATGAAGTCCCATGGGACTTGGGTGATATTAATTCGAAATGTGAAAATGGCTGCTCACGCACTTATTAATGGTTGCTCACTCGTTTTTGGATGTTAACGCACTTGTCAACAGCTGCTAATTAAATACACTTGTTCAAACATACCACATATTGTTATTATGATTTAGATATGGTTATTCTTATCCTTATTGGGTTGTACCTGCACGCAGGGGTGGGAGGAAGAGGACAATTGATGACAAGGAGTCATCATTTCATGATATGAATAACCATATTTTAATCAGCAGCTGTGACTATGTGTGTGAGCAACCATTGACAAGTGCATAATTAACCATTAACAAGTACATTTGAACTATCCAGGATTAAAACACCAACATTTATTATATGACATTATATGCAGGTAAATGATAAGAATAACCATATTTCATCACCACGAAAAACAAAAATAGGGCTTACAACCACCAAGAAACTCTACTCAAACAAACCAAAACGTAGAGGGGGAAAAACACACACACACACACACGCACATGCACACACCTTGCAATTAACAAACTATAAGAAAAAAGTCGTAACTTTTGTCATGACGCTCAAATTGAGAGCTGCAACTTTTTAAGATTCATTAAGTACTGTGAAAAGATGAATAAGATTCGATCCTGGTCATACTAGACTGTAGTGGGATTCCATAAATAATTGAGCTGAGAAGATTCTCAAATTTGTTAGGCAAGAATGCGAAATCATGCAATTTATATAATTTAAGAGTTATTTTGGGATTAGATTTAGTCTTAAATATAAATCTCAACCCATTTTTTTCAAACAAATTCTTAATTTTCCCCATATTACCCATATTAATTGCAAACACTAAGGTGTAATTCTTATTCAGACGATTAAAGAGGATATTTTCTAGAAACCAACACACTTTTATGACAAATAACTAATTAAATTAATTTCCTTAAACTCTACAAATTAATTATCTAACCTCTATATATTTAAAAGACAGTTGGAGCAAGATATACGGATTATATTCAACCCGCTGATCGAAGCTTGCCCAACTTTCAATGGGTTCGGGTAAGATCCGCGACCTGACTTCAAATCATAGGACTATAAATATATGTCTATCATATAGATCTTCCTCGTGCTAGCCGGGAAAAGAAAAAGAGAGACAAAATCAAGAAAATTGAGATAAAGCAAACCATTACAAAATGCCAATACACCAAGCGATTTGCATGAAGCCTCCCCCCGTAACTGAAAAAATTGTGAGAGCGAGATTGGAGAAAGCAGACATTAACGGGGACGGAAGTCTGAGCGTGAAGGAGCTGAAGAAAGTATTCAAGGAAATGGGTTCAAACTGGCCAGGAGGCAGAACCTGGCTTTGTATGCGAAACACCGACAGCGACGGCGACGGAGAGATCAGCGCCTCCGAAATGAATAAGCTTGTTGCTTATATCATGAACTGGTCCGGTGCCTGAGTAAATGCTAATATGCCTCTGATATGGCAGCATTGCAACCCAAGCTGAAGACCATATCGGGAATATATATATATATATATATATATATATATATATATATATATATATATAAATAGCTGAAAATCTTGCCTACGTAATGAGATCGCCTTTGTCATAAAGACTTTTATGTGATGAAGTAATGAAACTTCTATGTGATTAAGTAATGGCAAATCCCTTGAGGCTAGCCTAGGGTGATGTAACAAAAATAAATATCATAATATTATGGTTTGGTCATAAGTTTGCTTTCTTTAACATCTCTTTATTAGTAATTTTATTTTTTGGAAGAGTCACTATGAGCTCCCAAGACGGAAATGTGATGACCAAAAAGTCATGCAATAAGTTATATATGGCTAATCGCATGAGACTAGCTTTAGAAGTCCAAGATTATTCAAATCTTGTTTTGTAATAACGGGGCAAAATATGTATTTGGTTATTATGATTATGTAATATGTTTCCTTTCTTTAACATCTTATCGAGGGTTCATCTTTTTTCTGTCTTCTGGTTATCATTGATTTTCTCTATAATTTGCTTTATTGTTTTAAATAGTAAATATGCTTTCTCGTGTGTTATACAAGACAACACGTTCAGAATTTTCCTTTGCGATTATATCACCTTTTTCCCCTTAAAACACATTTAAGTGTTTTCTTACTTTCATGTGCGAACTGGTGTGTAGTTTGTAGACTCTTATATGTATGTTATTGTGAAATCCAGTATTTAGATTCTTTTTTAACGATTTGGAAGCAAACTTTTTTATTTCAATTCGTTAAATGTCTTGTATATCCTAGTTATTTCATATTTCAATATCACCCAAACATGTGGACGAGTCACATAAAAAGAACTACTCACTCTTATTAGTGTGGATTTTCTAGTGCTACCCAAATAAAGAATTCAAATATACATATAGTTTTAATTTGAGATTCCAAATCCAAACTCTACCATAATGTTTTCTTGGTGTTTTATGCATTACAATATGGCTGATGATTTGAGGGTAATTTAGATGGTAAGTATATATGTGGTGGGTTGCAGCCATAAAAAAAGAAAAAGAAAATTCAGAGCAATGGTCTTGGCACCCTACGTTTCCTTTCTTTTAACAACTATGGTTATTGTTTTAAACACTAATGGCCTATTTCGTACGCTGGAATTGATTTTGATTGAATTTGAATTAGAGACTAATATGAATATGGATATGGAAATAAGGTTTAAAAGTACGTATGGTATGTCATGAAAATGAGACTTAATTTTTATGTTATTTATATGATATAAATATGATTATATTTATTTAATGTGTAAATAGGTTAGACTTGAAGGCGTACAGGTCAAGCTTTAACAAAATAGGCCTAACCTATTTACACATTTAGACCTTTAAATAGACATTGGCTTTAACTTTTTAACAAACAGGCTAGGCCAAACTTGGCCCTAAACAGGTCAGGTTGTAGGCCGCCTAATAGAAGCCTTACCTATTCCCATCCCTAACCATCAATACCACCAACTACAAACTCCTCTTTATTTTTAAATTACAATAAATTACTAAAATATTAAGAAACTTATATTGTTGTTTTAAGGCTATTACAAGTTTATGCACCCAAAAAAAATATAAATATGAAATATACAAATCTAATTATATAATTCACTTCATCAATTAATCAATTAGTGATCTCTTAAAGAATTTTCAAAATAAAAAAATTCTTGTGTCATTACAGTGGGTTCTCGGCGAAGTTCATGGCGGGTGGGGGGAGCAACTAGCCTGAAAAAGATAGATAGAGATAGGTGGTGGAGGTTGAAACTTGAAAGCAGAGAGGAGGGTGGAAGAGGGAAATAAGGGGATGGAATTACAAAACTTAGCTTTTTAGATAGAATTCATTTTGGTGGAATTGACTTATTTGGCTTCCACATGGAATTGGAATTGAGACCCAATTCCATCATATCAAACAAACCTAGGCATGGAATTGAAACCGAATTCCATTTTCACACCCCCAATTCTTTTGTACCAAACGTGCCATAAATACACTTTTCTTATGCTGTATAATATTTCAGAAATGAGAGTCACACTAATTACGCCTTGTCAACATTGCAACTTTTTTTTTTTTAGATTTTATATGATTCATTTTGAAGCATGCACAACAGATTTTATTAAACCCTCTCTAGTAGGGGGAAAAGGGAAAAATAAACTACCAAAAAAAAAGGAAAATTTCATTTGTGGTTATCAGTCTTCTCAGAAGTAACAGTTTTCTCTGCAGTCATCTCTACTCTGAATTTCTGAATCTACTCTTGCATAATTTCAGTCGTCATAGCTCTCATATGAATCACGAAAGCCTCGTTGTTTGAAGGTTGCGGTGGCTAGTTCCATGGTTCAAAAGGCCTAGGATTCTTGGTTGCCTGCCTGTTCGTTTCTTTGTGGTCTTGCCATTCACCCCACCTAAAGATGCCAGTCACTTTTGAGTACAAAATCAGAAAGAAAGGGGAAGAAAGATACAGAGGAATAAATAAGAAGGGATAACAGGGAAGTATGTTCAATTACACTATATTGCCACTTTCTAATTGAAATGCAACAGATAGTACAACAAATAGAATCGCGGGCTCTAATACCAAAATGAAACATCTTACCCAATTTTTCTTTTTTACTTAGCATCTACATAGTGCACAAGTTCAATTACAATGGTAATAAAAGAATTACCCAACAAAATGTTATTTATTATTTATCTTTAAAAAGGATAACCATGATATTAAAAAGGACTTTCATACACACAGGAACTAACATGGTTATGAAAGAACTCATATACATTTCAAAAACGAAATACCATAACCTTGATAGAAAAAGGAACTTACCATTTTTGGATCATGTCTATTATATCATAAGAAGAAAATTAAATACTTAAACAGGAAACTAATTATTGACTGAAAAAGATACAGTTTATGGAATCCGGATGCTTTAATACGTTTTCTTGAAGATATTGAGGTAAAAGAATAGTATTTTTAGTTAGAGAGACATGTGCTATTCTTTATTATGTCCAATAGAGAGGCAAATGCAAAAAGTTTTTGGGCTCACCACTATAAGTGAGAATCACTAACCTGTGTCTAGCTTTCAACATAGAGAGAGCAACATATTTATATAACCCTCATGTTGGAGGATATAATATATTTTCATTATGTATTTTGTTAGAAATATAAGGTAATTAGTTGAATAGTTGGTTAGGACCTAGTCTATATATAGAGGGTCTTAATAATATTGAGAGGTGTGTTGAGTGTGGAGCTCTCACCATGTTAGAGAGAGGTTAATTTGAGTCTCTCTCTCTCTAGATAGAGAAGTCCTTCCTAGATTCCTAGTGTTAGGGTTTGTTGTTAATCACCCTCAAGTGAGGGATGATTATTGTTAAATCCAAGTGGGTTATATTGTATGAGTATGTTGCTCTTATTGAGATTAATACAAAATTCTTCATCTTCATTCTTCTTCAATTTACTTTTATTAACATGGTATCAGAGTAGGTTGAATTGAATTATGGGCATCGTATGACAAGTTCTTGGCTGGGCCAGATAATCAAGATGATGATTCTTGGTTTACCCATTGAGTTTCTTTACTGGTTATGTGTTCAAGAAGGCCAAGATCCGAGCCCAATTATTGGTTTACCACCGTATCTGCCTATTCCAATTTCCAACGACTTCAACGCTGCATTTTGGTTTTTTGAATGAAGCCCTAACTCTAACTCTTGTTTCACTGCCGTCTTCTGCTTGTTTGTGCTTGGCTTTGGTCTGAATTGCCTGTCGTTTTCTCTTAGGCCGTGAAATTGTGTCAAAAAAAAAACTTCTTTCACCATGTTTGTTCGAGACAAGACCCGAGGTAACAACTCTCCTTCCGCTAATTTCACCGCCGTCAAAACCAGTAATAGAGTGAATCTCGGCGACAACGACATCGTTTGCAGTCCCACTAGTCTTGGTTTCCTGATCACATTCGGGCCCTAAATGTTCTGTTGAGTGCGGTTTGTCACCTCCAGACATATGAATCTTGCTCATCTTGGTTCAATCCCATTCGTGATCTTGCTGGTCTGTCGAGTGCGGTTTGTCCCCTCCAGATATCTGGTTATTCGCTGCATCTGGGATTTTGCATTATTGAAGTTGTCGATCCTCTTCAATCTCCGTTTGAATCTAGTGGCGAGATTCTAGGGTTAATCTTCGCAACTGTTCTTGGTGACTGGCGGTTGTTCTTGGTAAATCTAAGGTTACGGTTGGTTCTCAAGTGAAAGATCTGTTGTTCTTGGCGCCACTGTGTTTCAAGGGTTAGTGCTCCAAAAATATGTTCCGACTATGTGACTTTGATTTTGAAGATTATTGGCTTCTAAATGATCCTGAAATTTGGAGTTTCTACTGTATCTAGGTAATCATTGTCCTCTGTTTTGAGGGTTTCTTGTGTATTTAGCTTTTGCAAAATTAATGGGCTTTTTTTCATCCCAATATCCAAAGGAGTTTTAGCCTAGGTTTCATGATTTGAGATTTAAGACTCATCTGTCAACGTTCACTTCGCGACGCTCAGATCGTCTGATGGCATTCCGGTAATTTTTACATTTCTTCCGTGATTCTCTATTTGGGTTGCTGTGACTGGTTGGATATTGTTAAGGGCAAGCATGATTACATGGAAATACTGGTTCTTGTTCTCTGTGGTTCTTGATTGTTCGATAAGCAGTCATTTTCGTCAACTCATCGCCACGGATGAAGATGCCACTGTTACGGTGTACAATTTCACTGTCATTAACATTTGAATACAAATCCAATCTCGTACAAAACACAAATGCCTCTAGGAGGTGCTATTTTTGAAGTCTCAAGAATTCGAGATGCCAAAATTGCAAAAGAGGCCATTCAAGGAGGCTGTGTCTATCCCCATAATTGCGAGGGAAAAGCGATTTTGTTGCCTTGAACCTGGATTTGGCACAAGTTGCTTCATTTGTGAAGGAGGATCTAGGAAAGAGGCTTGTGAGGTTCAAAAGCGCTCTGCTATCGCTCAGAAGGCTCTGAGCATCAAGGGAAAGATGATTGCTAAGAAAAATTATGCCGAAAAGGCTCATATGAAGAAGACTTTGGCCATGCATGAAGAGTCAACATCTAGGCGCAAGGTAGATGATGATGTTCATGATGGAACTGTTCGTGAGAATACAACTAGAGAAAAAAGTTCTTAGCAACACCATTAAGCAAGGACGTAAAAGGTTGGGAAATGGGACGTTCCTTTACCTAAGATGGTTCCAGTGGCTGAAGACGAGATGTTCAACGTGGTCAGGCCAGGTTTGGCAAAAGAAAGACTAAGCAATGGAAGAGGATGGTTACAAAAGCTACATTTTTTGGGCTTGATTTTACCAGAAAACCTCCAAAATATGAGTGTTTCATTCGTCCTTCGGGATTGCGGTTTACTAAAGCCCACGTGACTCATCCAGAACTGAAATGCACATTCATTCTAGAGATAGTCGGGAAATGGAGGCAAAGGTAATAACTTTGCTAAATTAGAGTCTTGTGATTTGAATGTGAGTCTCGAATCAAATACTTTCAACAACCCAAGAAGCGAAGATTCTAGGAAAGTTGATTTGTTGGATAATTTCTTTTATGATTCTGGTGGTGTTGATTTGGAATCACACAATAATGTGAAGATTGTTGAGACGTCAAAGTCTTCAGATGGATAAACTAGTGATATGGATTCAGTGAAATCAATCCAAGAGGAATGTTCAATAGAGAATCAAAGTATTCAAGTTTCAAAGTGGATTAAAAAGTGTGAATATGGAAGAAGATTGTCAAGAAGAAACCTATGTATTATTTTGTTAATTGGAAAACAATTCAATTTAATTCACCTTAACCCTTATTTTGTGTTGTTCAAGTTGAGCACATTTAAGATAAATAGTGTTCAACTTGAGGGGGTGTGTTAGAAATATAAGGTAATTAGTTGAACAGTTGGTTATGACCTAATCTATATATAGAGGGTCTTAACAATATTCAAAGGTGTGTTGAGTGTGGAGCTCTCACAATGTTAGAGAGATGTTAATTTGAGTCTCTCTCTCTAGATAGGGAAGTCACTCCTAGATTCCTAGTGTTAGGGTTTATTGTTAATCACCCTCAAATGAGGGATGATCATTGTTAAACCCAAGTGAGTTATATTGTATGAGCATATTGCTCTTATTGAGATTAATACAAGATTCTTCATTTTCATTGGGTTCACATTAGGTGCTATTCCCTCTAATTAGGGGGATTAGGATTTTTTTTTTAAAAAAAAATTATATATTCTATTTATTTAGATTAGATTATATCTGCATCTTGAAGATTTTTTTTTTTACACCAAAGTATCTCAAATTAATTAATTTCTAGGATATTGGGGTTACGGGAAAAATATTTCGAAAATTAATTAATTTGAGATACGGGTGCAAAAAAATTCAAGATGCAGATATAATCTAATCTAAATAAATAGAATATATAAACAATTAAAAAAAGAAAATCCTAATCCCTCTAATTAGAGGTAATAGCACCTAAGAAGCACCTAAGGGAATAGCACCTAATGTGAATTCATCTTCAATTTACTTTTATTAACATATTTCCCTCAATTTATCACCCAATATAATATAATAATGATTTATAGTGAAAAAAAAAACAAGGGTACCTTTTTATCTACAGCCTATAGTAGATCGATATATGGAATTTGACAAAATATTTTAATATTAGATATAAATTGTTTCAAGGTAAATAACATATTATTAGATTTTTACAAAAATAGAAAAATAAATTGTTATGGACTCATATATTGGGCCTAGTAGATATGCTGCCCAGTGAGATTACTTAGGACAGAATCCCTCGTTAGTCAGGTAAATTGTTAATCACCACCTCATCGTGCCTATAATCCAGGACCGTACGGGTAGTGGAGGGCGCGATTAACGTAACGTGGGAGGCGCACATTGCCTGAGGAACGGATTCACTGTCATGGGAGCGAAACCCTAGGTAATCCCTATAAATAAGAGAATTACCCACCAGGTGCACACACTACATTATCTATTCGATTATTTACTATTCAGTCTCAATATGCACACACCCTACCCCTCTGGTGAAACGCTACACCTGTGTAGCACAGTGATTTGAGAACGCTCTGTGGTATCTTCTTCTTAGTTATCACTGAGCGATCATTGGTGTTTAACTCACAGACATCTTTGAGGAGCCTTTTGATCCTATATTAACATTCCCTGGCTCATTGAGGCTAGACATTTGTGTTCTACGCTAGAACATTGGCACCGTCCGTGGGGATCCATAAACTTCGATTCCCAAACCATAAAAACCCACGAACGACCATTGAAGATGGCCGCGAGCACTAGGAGCCGCAATTAGGCACCCCGGTAGGATCAATTACCAGGAGGACAGCAACAACATGTTAGTTCTCTATGTGTTTTGATGATAACTGACAATTGTAAACAAAATAGGAAGTTTTCTTTTAGTAAGTTGAAAAACTTACTATCAAAGGAAAACTCGAGTTTTGATCTTAATGAGAAAAATCCTGAACAAAGCAAAACCGCCGGTTTTTCAGAGAAAACTCTAGTTTTCACCATACAGAGACTTCTCAATGTTTTTTGGAAAAGACAAAACTCCAGTTTTCGTTGAAAACTCGAGTTTTGGTCATACAGAAAGTCTCCAAAACTTTAAGACTGTGAAAACTCCAGTTTTGGTACAAAACCGCGCCGCTTTCAGTTTGGCATGAGTTTTCCAAGTTTTTACTAAGATTTGTGAAAACTCGAGTTTTGATTCAAAACTCGAGTTTTGACTTGCGAAGAACTCTCAAAATTTACATAGCTTTGAAAACCGCCAGTTTTGGTGAAAACCTCCAGTTTTGACTTAACACAGTTTTTATCAAAGTTTTCATGATTAAATGAAAACTCGAGTTTTGAATGAAAACTCGAGTTTTGTCCTGGCAGAGAGCATTCATATTTTACCCAGTTTTTAAAACCGCCAGTTTTCATGAAAACCTCCAGTTTCGAGTTTGGCAAGATTTTCTCAAAGTTTTCACAGTAAAGTGACAACTCGAGTTTTGCTCAGGTAGAAAACCTCCGTGTTTTCTCAGTTTTTGAGAACTGCCAGTTTTCTCCAAAACCTCCAGTTTTGACTTGGCGCGATTTCCTCAAGTTTTCATACTTAAATGAAAACTCGAGTTTTGGCCAAGCTGAGAGTTTAATGTTTTTCAATGTTTTGAAAACCTCCAGTTTTGGAAGAAAACCTTCAGTTATGATGTTTTGGACTTAAATTGTTTTACACACCAAAGTCCAAAACTCGAGTTTTGAGAAACAAAACTCGAGTTTCAATCGCAGAGTATGAAATTCGAATCTGACGAATTTGTGAAACCTTCTTAATTGATCTTAATAATTTTTATTATTATTCTCTAATATTCCTAGCTATGTTTAACCACTTTGTTAGTGAGTTTCAGATGAATTAGAGAATATTTATTGAAGGTTTAAAGCAAAAGCAAAAAGCATGTCAGAACATTAAATGCTAAACCCAAAAAGTTGCATACTTTTGGGTAATCCGCCTGCACACGCTTAACAAAGAATGAATGTTTCTACATCCAGCAGCTGCCACTCCAACGGATTAATATTCAAGAAGTCAACTCTGAACTTCTATACAACTGGATTAAGTGAAGAGTAGAGAGAGAAGAAGACCTAAGCACATCCTAATCCTTCCTGAATGTCTCCAACGGTTACATTAGGAATTACAATGGTCATCTAATGCAATCTTAGAGAGAGTTTATTGATTGTAAATCATTTATTGTAAAGCATCACAAGTCAAGGGACTTGGTGATTGGCTTCATTGATTGCAACTTGTAAGGGGGAGTAAGTTCTAGTGAGAGAATTACTCTTGAGTACAGAGTGTGTAATCAATTGAGTTAGTGAAAATCTCAGAGAGTTTGGGGACCGGACGTAGGTCAAGAGATTGAACCGAACCAGTATAAATCCTTGTGTCTTGCTCTTCTACCCTCTACTTAGTTCATCTCTATTTTTAGTGTACAAAAACAGAGTAAGCTGAAAAGTTTTTTAAAATCCCCAATTCACCCCCTCTTGGTGATTTAGCTCCACCTTTCACAGCAGTCACATCAAGAGCAAACGACCCAGTATTCAAATTTAGTCGCTCCAGACCCTAACCACGCCGTGATGACTGAGGGTTAGACTGAGGATACAGCACATTCCCCTCATCCGAGCTGAGGTGCCTAGCAAGAGCAACAATTAGTTCAACAATGGAATCTTCCTCCCCCTTGTCTTGAGTTTCAAATGGACCACCCCGACATCAAAATGCTGCATAAAACGGTGGGTTCGTTAGTCCAACGAATTGAGAACATTGAGACTCATCAACGGCTTCAAAGAAAAGAAGATGCCCGGGCTGCCCGAGAGGAAATGGACCGCTAAAATGCCATCTAGCAGCAAGAGGAGCAGAGAAGGATACATCGAATACTGGAAGAGCGTCTTAGACAGAGAGAAACAAGCTCAGAGAGTAGCCTGGAATGATGATGGCCCAAGTTGGGATATGGTTTCGACTTCTATTGATACTAACGCTGAAGAGCGTATAAGGATGCTTGAGAACCTTGCGCGGAATCTCAGCTGAGATACTAGCAATCCTAGCCAGGTAAGCGATACGACAGCCACTGAAGTTGACACGGGTATTCCCTGAGTTAGTAATGCTGATTTAGCTCGGGCTAAAGGGAAGCAACCGTCCGAGAATTTGGATTCAAGGAAGGAGAACACGACACTCTCGGCACATAGTATGCCCAAGATGTGTATTGAGGGAGGTGATGGAGATAGAATCCCAAGCCAACTTTCAGATGAGATTATGGCTGCCACCTATCTTAACAGATTGGACTCGAGAGAATTGCCTAAGTAAGATGGGAGCCAAGATCAACAGAACCATGTTGATATTTTTAAAATGGAGATTATGGTGAAGGGGATTGTGGAGCCTCACATATGTGCTTTAACCCCCTATCGCTGCACTCTATCCGAGACATGAAAACCCTAGAGCAGAAGTTTTTACTGAATTTTGCGACCAGCATAAAGTAGCCTAAAACTGAGTTCCAACTAGGCTAGGTGAAGCAGTCACCCGGTGAAACATTGCAAAAGTATCTACAGCGCTTTAAATATATGGCTTTACAAGTGTCGGGTTTGAAGGAAGATGTGCACCTGCATTGTGCCATAAACGGCCTCGATAGCTCATCTCGGCTAAAGAAATCGTTATGAAGTGTCGTCCTGAAACTTTGGCGGATTTCCGAGATCGGTCTAAGCAGTACTTGGAACTGGAGCAAATGGAAATTTTAAGCCAAGTATTGAAAGAGAAGGGTAGGAGTCCACCTCTTAGGGGCAAAAACATCATGGCAGACGCAGGCAAGACTCTCGTGGACGCAGTAGAGATAGCAAGCCAAAAGGAGGCAAGGCAAAAGGAAGATATGATAGATACACTCCGTTGAAGGTATCCTTGGCACAGATCTGGAAGGAGGTATCTATAACCGAGATGAAAAGAGTGGAACGACCTCAGCCATTGCAGAAAGAGGCCACCTGGGACAAATCTAGGTATTGCGAGTTCTTGACCAGTACGATCATACAACATATAGTTGTTGGGATTTGAGGGATGCGGTTGAAAAGTTTGTCTTGGAAGGAAAACTCCGTCGATACGTCATTCAGACGCAGGGGCGGCAAAATAACAAGCGACAAAGGGGTTGGAGTAAGAGTCCACCCTCAGAGAAGAAAAGGCGAGGTCAGGAAAAAGAAAGCAGATGGCAACGATGTCGAGTTCCCTGACTCCAAATATGACTTCAACGTTATCAATGGAGGTTTCGGAGGTGGAGGATAATCAATGAGTCAACGAAAAAAAATACTTAAGGGAGGTCCTCTCTATCAGGGACCACCCAGAGTTCAAGAAAGATTCCACCAAGCCAGAACCTCCAGCACTCAGTTTCATCAGAGAAGATTTGAGGGAATTAGCGCTTGGTCATCACGATGGTTTGTTAATAACGGGAACAATGGTTAACTACCGTGTTAAAAAGATTTTTGTTGATAATGGTTGTGCGGTGGACATCATTCTTTGGGATGCCTTCAAACGCATGAGGTTTGATTTGGAAGACTTGAAACAGTGCAAGACAACCCTGACGGGTTTCAATGGACAAGATACTCGTCCGAAAGGGTATATAGACCTTAAGTTAACTCTAGGTATGAAGGAAGCGTTTAAGACGGAACATGTCATATTCATCATAGCCGATTTCCCTTCCTCATACAACAACATCCTGGTGCGACCTACCATATACGACTGGGATATGTTGCTTTCCTCAAAACACCAGAAATTAAAACTGGTAAATAAGAATCAAGTCGTTACCGTGAAGGGTGATCAAAAGGAGTCTCGACAGTGTTACTTTGAGACAGTTAAGGAAAGTAGGAATGATCCGGCATTGATACCCCGGGAGGAAGGGAGGAAGTCCTCCAAATCCGAGTTAAAAGGAAAGTCGGTCAATCTAGTGGAGCTAGATTTGCGCGATAGAATCGAACGGTGAGCTAGAAGATCTCGTATTAGGCATGGAACCAGGGCAAGCTACTAAAATTGGCAAAGCATTGGACCAGGAGGTTCGTGCAGCGCTTGAAGATTTTTTAAAGAATAACAAGGATGTGTTTACTTGGCAACCATCCGAGATCCCTAGGGTAGATCTCGACTTTTGTTGCCATAAGTTGGCAATTCGCCCGGGATCCATCCCGGTAGCCCAGAAGAAAATAAAAATTGGTGAAGACAGAGGAAAAGCTTTAGAACCACATGTACAAGAGTTGCTGGAAGCTGGGTTTATCCGGGAGGTGCAGTATACCACATGGCTGTCCAACGTCGTCATGGTTAAAAAACCTAATGGCAAATGGAGGGTATGCACAGATTATAAGGATCTAAACAAGGTGTGTCCAAAAGACTCCTTTCCAATGCCAAGTATAGACTAGTTGGTCGATAACTCGTCCGGTTTTAAATTACTCTCTTTTATGGATGTATACTCTAGTTACAATCAAATTGCCATGCATCCAGAGGATCAGGAGAAAACTGGATTCATCACAAAGAAGGCCAATTATTGCTATAATGTCATGCCTTTCGGTCTGAAGAATGCAGGGGCCACTTACCAAAGGATGATGAATCGAGTATTTAAGGATCAACTGGGAAAGGATGTAGAAGTCTACATAGATGACATGATTGTCAAATCTTTGCAAATAGTAGACCATGTACAAGATTTGCGGCAGACATTCGATAAGCTAAGAGAATATCAGATTCGTATCAACCCGGAAAAGTGTGCTTTTGGTGTCCCAGCTGGAAATTTTTTAGGTTTTCTGCTTACGCATAGAGGGATTGAGGTTAACCCGGATAAATGTCAAGCCGTGCTAGACATGAAAGAGCCAAGAAGTAAGAAGGAAGTCCAATAGCTGACGGGGATGTTGGTGGCATTAACTAGATTTCTGCCAAAGTCGGCTGAAAATTCTCTTCCGTTTTTTAAGTTGCTAAAGAAGGAGGCTTCGGGCGGATGGAACCCCGAGTGTGAGGTGGCTTTCTCAAAGATAAAACAATGTTTATCTGCTCCTCCGATTTTGTCTAAACCTAAGCCTGGAGAGAGGTTGATTTTGTATCTATCCGTCGGTGAAGAGGCTGTAAGTGCCGTCTTGGTCAGAGAAACAGATAATGGTCAAGTTCCCATTTACTTCGTAAGTCGGGTACTACGAGGCTCAGAATTACGATCTCAAAAGTTGGAAAAAAATGGCTTTTGCCTTACTCATCGCGGCAAGACGGGTACGACCGTATTTCCAGAGTCATCCGATCGTGGTCCGAACAAGTTAACCAATACAGCAGATCCTTCATAAGCCAGATTTGGCGGGGCGAATGGTCAGCTGGGCATATGAAACTAGACTCCCAATGCGTCATTTTGAAATAAAATTCAAGTCCAAAGGAGTTCATATGAAGGAGCTATGAATTGTTGAAGATGACAGTGAAATCAACGTCACACAGCAGACCAAGCTTTGGTAATTTGAGTGTATCTCACAAACAACAAATCCAAATGAGCTGAAACCAGTGCCATTTGAAACTAGACTCAAATACCTTTTCAAAAACATCAAGATCATGAAAAAAAATCAATTGAAGTAGATATGATGTTTTAAAGTTGATAGTCTGTTCAGGATGTTGAAAAAACGATGATTAAGAAGAACCTCCATTCATTTGATGATAACGGACGAAATACAACTAGTTTGGAGCTGATTCTTTTTGCATTGGGAGATGGAAAAAGGAAGAACTTGTTGAATGAAATGAAGATATCTTTATTCAAGTTCTTGTATTGATGCTAGAAGCCTCCAAGATCATATGGAAGTTGGAATGACTCAATTAGGAGTTAAAGACAAGAAAATCAGCTTCAGGATGAGAAAACTCGAGTAAAGAAATGAATACTCGAGTTTAGGAGTCAAAACTCGAGTATGTTCATCAATACTCGAGTATTGGAGTGTCTTCAGCTTCTCTGGTGTCTCCGGACTAGCAATACTCGAGTATCCAAGTCAATACTCAAGTATGCAGTGTTTTCAGCATTTCTGGGGTCTCTGGAATGTCAATACTCGAGTATGCAGTGGTGATCAGCTCTGTTTCATGTTCAGCACAGGCGACGTCTGGTAATTTGATGATATCTTCTAAACCAGAGATCAGATTGAAGTGAAACTAGTGGCATATAAAACTAGACTCCCAATGCGTCATTTTTATATACAATTCAGGCCCAAAGGAGTTCATATGAGAGAGTTATGGATTTTGGAAGTTGACAGATAAATTCACGCCACACAGCAAACCAAGCTTCAATGTTTTGAGTTTAAATCACAAACTACAAATCTGATTAAGCTGAAATTGGTGGCATATGAAAGTAGACTCACAGATATTTCCATGAAGAGTTGAAAAAACCAAAACGGAGTTCAGACCAGGGAGATATGACCTTCGAAAGTTGATAGTGAATGATGCATTTTTCGCAAAATGCTCAATACTCAAGTATTGGTTTCAATACTCAAGTATTGAGTTGACAGAGAATGACTTGTTTCCTCAAAGTCATACAATACTTAAGTATTGGTCTCAATACTCAAGTATTGGTGTTACAGAGAGCCTTCCAAGTTTTTTCACTATAAGTCAATACTCAAGTATTGGTTTCAATACTCAAGTATTGATCTTACAGAAACTCTTTCGCTGAAATGCAAAATTACCAATACTCAAGTATCCATATGGATACTCAAGTATTGGTCATACAAAAAATCATTAAAGTATTCAACATGTGAATACTCGAGTATTGGTTTGAATACTCGAGTATTGGGCAAAAGAAAGTTTTCAAAGTTTTTCACATGTTTATCAATACTCAAGTATTGAAATGAATACTCAAGTATTGAGATGACAGAAACTTCACAAATGTTGAAAACAGTTCAATACTCAAGTATTGAGTTGAATACTCGAGTATTGGCCATACAGAAAGGTTTTCTATTTCCAAGTGATTTGAATACTCAAGTATTGAGGTGAATACTCAAGTATTGACTTGGAAAAGTTTTCACAAAGTTTTCAAACAGTTCAATACTCAATTATTGAGTTGAATACTCAAGTATTGGGCATACAGAGAGCTTGGCTCTTTTTCAAATGTTTTGAAAACTCAAGTATTGATTTCAATACTCAAGTATTGGTTTCAATACTCAAGTATTGGAAAAAATGGCTTTCATCTTACTCATCGCGGCAAGACGGCTACGACCGTATTTCCAGAGTCATCCGATTGTGGTCCGAACAAGTTAACCAATACAACAGATCCTTCATAAGCCAGATTTGGCGAGGTGAATGGTTAGCTGGGCTATCGAATTGTCTGAGTTTCATATAGCTTACGAAGCCCGGCATGCCATCAAGTCACAAGCATTGGCGGATTTCTTAATCGAGCTAACCCCACAAGAAGGCAAGGAGAAAGAAGATGACCAAACTTGGAAGCTATTTGTTCATGGGTCAACCAACATAAAGGGGAGCGGAGCCAGGATTTTAATAGAGAGCCCAGAAGGAGTTACGCTGGAGTACTCCCTCCGTTTCAACTTCTCAACTTCCAACAATCAGGCTAAGTATGAGGCCCTAATCGCTGGACTACTTCAGGCTAATGAAATGGAGCTAAGAGAGTTCATGTTTCTACTGATTCCCAGTTGGTGGCGTCCCAGATAGAAGGAACCTACCAGGCTAAAGGACTTTGATGATTAAATATTTGGGAAAGGTTAAACAGATTATGGCCGACTTCGACAAGGTGACCGTGGTACATATCCCAAGAGGAGAGAAAATTAGAGCGGATATTTTGTCTAAATTGGCAAGTACAGAGAGCCCTGGAAACCACCGCACGATCATCCAGCAAAGTCTATTAGAACCGAGTTGTGTGATGATAATCTCGGAAGCAAATGACTGGAGAAAGCCGATCGCTGACTATCTTGAGAAAGGGATCCTCCCCATTGAGCCAAAAGAAGCAAATAAGCTAATAAGAACAACGGCCTCGTACGCAATGGTAGGTGATGAGTTATTTCAAAAAGGTTTTCATTCCCCAATGATGAAGTGCCTTGATTCGGCTGAAGCCGGGTATGTATTATCTGAGATTTATGAGGGAATTAATGGACACCATATGGGTGCCAAGGCATTAGCTCGGAAAGCTGTGCGATCCGGTTACTTTTGGCCTACGATGACAGCTGATTCCAAGGATTATGTGCGTAAATGCGATAGTTGTTAGAAGCACGCCAACGTAATACAGACTCCTCCAACAGAATTAACGCCTATTTTGGCTCCATGGCCTTTTTACAAATGAGGCATTGATTTGTTGGGACCATTCAAGGCGGCCCCAGGGCAACTGTGATGGCTCATAGTGGCCATGGATTATTTTACTAAATGGATAGAGGCAAAACCGTTGGCAACAGTTACGTCGGCTCGAGTGTAGAAATTTCTCCAAAGAAATGTTATATCCCGGTTCGGGATTCCAGCCGAGATTGTCACAGACAACAAAACCCATTTTATTGATAAGGGTTTCCGAGAGATAGTATCCGACTTCCATATCAAGCAGCATTTTGCCTCTGTAGAGCATCCGCAATCCAACGGACAAGCCGAAGCGGCCAACAAAGTTATTGTTGACAGACTCAGAAAGAGGATGGAGGAGGCAGAGTCAAATTGGGTGGAATAGTTGTATTCCGTCTTGTGGGGGCATCAGACCAGCGTTTAGACGGCAACTGAGGAGACCCCTTTCAGACTTACCTATGGATGTGAGGTGATGATCCTGGTTGAAATCGGTGAACACTCATGGAGGAGAATTAAGGCTCTACATAATGAGGGCGAAAATAGCTAAGCGATTGCAGTGGAGTTGGACCTAATCGATGAAGTCAGAGTCACTGCGCATTGCCGAGAATTGGAAGGAAAACAACTCATTGCTAATCGGTATAACAAGAAGGTTAGACCTCGTTCTTTTGAGAAAGGAGATCTCGTCCTTCGACGGGCCGACATAGGTAACAAGAATGCTAGCCAAGGGAAACTCGCGGTAAATTGGGAAGGCCCATATTGGGTGACAGAAAACCTTGGGAAAGGCGCTTATAAGCTTGAGACACTGAAGAGGAAGGCCGTCAAAAGAACATGGAACGCGGATAAGTTGAAGGCGTACTATAGCTGAGAACCAAGTTCCATTAAGAGGCGGCATTGTCCCGAGTTTATGTAGAGTTTTTCAATTCGAGATTATCTAGAGGCGATGCAACCACGGTTTTATTTCTACAAGAAATTATGTAATGACGACATTACTGCCAAGCTCATTGAAGTAATGAATTTTGGGTCAAGGAACCCATTCTCAGAAATCACGTGATGACAATACGGCAAATTCCATAAACATGTATGAATTCTTGGTAAATAAACCAGTTTTCGAAAATCATGTCCAAGCTAAGCATGTATGAGTTCATGGTAAAGAAACCAGTTTTCAAAAATCATGTCGAAGCTAAGCATGTATGAATTCATGGTAAAGAAACCAATTTTCAAAAATCATGTCCAAGAATAAACATGTGTGAATTCATGGTAAATAAACCTATTTTTGAAAATCATGTCCAAGGCTAAACATGTATGAATTCATGGTAAAGAAACCAATTTTCGAAAATCATCTCAAGGTTGAGCATGTAGGAATTCATGGTAAAGAAACCAGTTTTCGAAAATCATGTCGAAGCTAAACATGTATAAAAACGTGTACCCGGGTTCCATAAATCATGTTTGCTAAAGTTCAAGGCCCACGAGGTCGAGATATCATAAGTCATCTGGGATAATGAAGCAAACCGTCATACCGATCTTGATCAAATTAGGTTGTTAAAGGTTTGGTGGAGTAAAACTAAACTTAAATGTTTGACGAGTTTACCATTATTTTGGGTTGAACTTTCATCCCACGGGCAAGAGCTCGCTCAAGCAGGGTAATAAAACCTTCCACAGACACAACAAAAAGTAATGCGAAGGTTTAACTTGATGAAATACTCAAGTCCGTTAAATAAGAAGCAAACATTCAAAGTGTTGGTAAAGTAAGTAATTTTCATTAAATTGAAAATTGTTGTACTAACACCAATGCAGGAGTATTTCATCATAACAAAAAACTTAAGGGCGGGTTATAACCTTGGCTACAAATGGTAGAAAGAGCAATTAAAGGGCCTCAAAAAGAAATTGTTCTGTATTCCACAAAGGAAGACACATAAGCCTAGGAGGGAACAACTTGTTCTTCTTCATCTTCATCTTCTACGAGAGAGATCAATTTCCCTTTCCCGCTGACATAGGCTTGATAATTCAACCCGGAGGTATTCAGGGTAATGTCAGGATTTAGAACCCAGATTTGCGCCACGGCATTGTCAAAGGATTGCACGGTCGCATTCACATACTTCATGAACATGGACTTAGCAGGAGTCAGTTCGGCTTTAACTCCTCCAAGTTCTTCAGCCTTGTTCTTCAAAACACCTTCAAGGTGAGCTGCATCAGCTTGTACCTTCTCCAAGAACAGCATGTCATTGGGATGAACGTCCTCCAGGCGGTGGACCTCTGAATTTACTGTTGTCAGTGTTTCTTTGGCTTGAGAAAGGGCCTCTTTGAGCTTTTGCACGTCCGTGTGTAATTCGTCCTTCTCAGCCTTTGACGCCTATAACTCACTCCAGGCCTGATCTATCTCCCCAGTGGTTGTTTTCAGATTGTCGGTGACCACTACATATTTGATTTTCAGGGTTGCATAAGGCCGGAGTAGAGAAATGGCTTTGTACCCCTTTTCCTCCAAATCAGAAATCTTGTCCTTATTAGCTTTAGAAAGGCCTGAAGGTGCGTGAAATCGGCCAGGCGGATGGGTGACATCGAGCAGCTTTTTTGTTACCCTAACCTCCCAAAGGTTTCCCCCAGACAGTTCGTCATGGCTAAGAGGGGCTCCTCGGAGGACGGGGTCAAAGTGGCTTGAAGTTGCGAGCTGGGTGTAGGAGTTGCGGAAGTAGGAGCATTTAAGGCTTGTTCGCCTTTAGATTTTTTCGAAGCTTTTTCGCCACGTTTTGCACCGTCTCTGGGCACTGAGTGCTTGCACGAGGCTCTAGCGACGACGGTTTTTTTGATGGGAGATGTTTGGACGACTACAGTACTAGGGCCACCCGAGGTTGTAGCGGTTGGAGTACCCTTGGCACCCTCGGGAAGGGCCGCTAAAATGCCCAGAAATCCTGGCCTCCCTATGTCTCGGTCTACAAGGCAAAAAGCAAGGCATCATTTCTATGATTAACAAAAATTACAAAATACAAAGTACATGATATATATATATATATAAATGTAGATTCTCGTACTTGCTGCGGGCTGTCTTCTAACCAAGGGTGTGGAGATGTAGTCAACTGGATCCATAGGATTTTGTAATGAACTGGTGAGCTTCAGAAGCTTTACCAAGGCCGTGTCTTCGGCTTCAGAAAAAACTAGTGGGTTTTGGGACAAAGTCTACGACTTTAAGTTTGTGGTGACCTTTGGACCAGTATAGGGGAAATTTTTCCTCGACTTCCCCGGAGTTGGTTGGTCGAAGGAACCAAGGTACTTTTCCAATTTCGGCGACAACCTTGATAAAAGTTGGTTTGAAATTTTTCCAGGAGTCTGTAAAAGGTTTGAAAATCTTGCGATCCCAGACTCCTCGGAGTGACGTCCAACCAAACCAGGTCGTGCTACCTCTGGAAAGAAGATTGGTCTCTAAGGGAGAAACGAAATACATAAAAATGGGAACGGTACAGACGATATCTTGTTCTTTACATAAATTTTCAAAGGCAATGGCGAATGCCCAGCCATTGGGGTGAAGTTGTGTGGGAGCAAGATACAGATGGTTCAAAAGTTGTATCTGAAAGTCGAAAAAGGGAAATCTCACGCCAAGAAGGGTGATAATGTCTCGGTAAAAGTAGAAGTAAAGGGGATCATTATTCCTTGGCCAGCAGGAAGGTATTGATTTATCATCTTGGGGTAGCCTTTTGGTATATCCCTCTCCATCCCCGAGACCCAACAACAGGACATCATCTAGGGTTAAGATATTTTTAATGTGAATCACGCAATTATTAATGGCGATACTTCGACCAGTTGGGGCTTGGGAGGAGCCGGACGAGCTGGACTTATCCGTCGTGGATAGTTCGGTAGGGTGTGAAGACGAAGCCATCTATACCTATAATACAGAAAAAGGATTTAAGTTAGAATCAGGGAATATACTTGACGCAACACGGTTATGTTGGCGAAAAACAAAAAACGCTTAACCGGGATCACTCAGGTTCTTAAAAGCTGGAATGACTTGAGGAATGGTGTTACACTGGCACTTATCCAAAAGTAAGTCAGCCTCCCTATAACGATCTTACCGGGCAAGTTCGATGCTTTTGTGGCAACACTCGTCATAGGGCGTTGGGCCCCAAGTTTGCAAGACCGGGGTAGGAGTTCTTTGACTTAGGTTTGCATCTGGACCTAGGAAAGAAGACCCTTGGGGCATGATGTTTGGTCCAGAGGTTGAAAGTGGTGAAAGTCGGGCATTTCCCCTTCTCCCACTTCCTCTGGCCTAGCGAAGGAAGGCTTCTTTTTTCTCTTTTTCAGTCGAAGGTGTTTCCCAGAAAGAAATTGTGGGTTTGAAAACGTGCAATGTGGTACAGGTCATTCCTTATACCTAGAAAACCTATAAACGTACCCAGGAAGGCTTAAAAACTCATAGGAAGATTACCCAAAAAGTGAAGAAGAAGTTGGGGAACAACAGAGATAACTAGCAAAGTAATGCAAAAACGAAGGGAAGAGAGAAACAGTGAAAATACCTGTTAAAGATTTGAAGAAATCTAAGGAAGCTTTCACAAAGAAGAGAGCGTTTCAGTAGGGAGATGAATTCTCTGAGAAGACTAAAGAATTTCTGAGTGTAAAGTGAAATGAAGAAGTTAGCGAGAATATATAAATGTTTCGAATTCGAAGCGTAAGGGGCAACAAAGTCAATTCACATTGAAAAGCGGATTTTTCCCAAAAAGGTGTAATTATGACTAATGCGAAACGACGCATACATTAAGTGGACATGCATATCAAATACGTCAGAGGCGGCTACTGTGCTGGGAAAGACGATTTTACATTATTATATCAGAAAAGGATTTGATTGTATCATATTCTTACATGAATCGACAAGAGTTTGTAATGTGCAAATTATACAAAGGCAAGCCAGCGCTAGAAAAAAAGTATTTTTCCATTAGCAAATCAATTGTTTACATGACATTCTTACAAGAAAATAAACTAAGTTATTGACTTGAAAAGAAAAATACAAAGCTAAAATACAGCAGATAGCCAAAATTTGCAACTTGCTAATGTGGGCTTCCCAACTTGTCACTTATAATTGGCATCCAAATTCATCAGCAGTAGTCGGAAAGTTCGCACGATGAACTTTTTGGTGTGGAACAAGTTTCAGATGGTCATCGTGTGGTGAAGATCTTTGAGTTAGAGATCTTCACCAGTAATCAATGAGCCTCTTCAGAGATCCTAGTTGAAGTTGAGCTAGGTGGATGAAGACTGGCAAATATATATGGGCTCCCAGATGCTCGTTGAGCCGTACGAATGAAGACTAGCAAATATATCTGAGGGAGGAGGCTGGCAAGAAAGAGCCTTGGCATTTTTTTAACTCTTTTCCCCTTCACCTTTACTTCATGTCCCCACACTCTCGAAATGTTTGAAGATGGGCATTTTTTTAACTCTTTTCCCCTTCACCTTTACTTCATGTATGGTAAAAGATGGAAGAAGCAACAGAGGGTGAAGAGAGCTGGGAACTTCGTGAGGAAGAAATAAGAAGAGAGAACATGAATTTATAGGCGTTTCAAATTCAAAACGTCAAGGATTATTAATGCCTCTCCAATCGAAGCGTCAAGGATAATTAATGCCATTAATGCCTCTCCAATCGGAAAACAAACCCATTTTCAGAAAATGCAATGATGACTGGAATGATAAGACGCAGACATTAAATGCGCACGACAACCAAGAAAGACCATTGCGCGGAAACGGCGGTTACAAACCCCAAGGTGGGCAGGTGAACAGCTATCACTATCCTTGGAGAGTCACACCTGTTCATGTACCTGTAGGTTTTCATGACAACTCGGATTGGGGGCAACGTGTGGTAGGAGTTTGTAACGTCAGGTATGGCTGAGTTTCAGCTATCAATGCAAATCTCGGTCATCATGAAAGTGGAATAAATGGTTGAAGAAAACCAGCCCATCATTCTTGACAGGGGGCAAGAAGGCATAGTTCAGATTCAAGGAATCCCGGAGAACATGGTTAAACTTAAACTCGGATACAAAAAGTCGGGGTTAGTTGGTAAACTAATCTTGGCGCATCAGAGACTTGAAATACCAAGCTTGGGGGCAACTGTTATGGACTCATATATTAGGCCTAGCATATATGCGGCCCAGTGAGATTGCTTAGGACAGAATCCCTCTTTAGTCAGGTAAATTGTTAATCACCACCTCATCATGCCTATAATCCAGGTAGTGGAGCAGGCACTTGCAGAACATGGGAGGCACACATTGCCTGAGGAATAAATTCACTGTCATGGGAGCGAAACCCTAGGCAATCCCTATAAATAGAAGAATTACCCACCAGGTGCACACACTACATTCTCTATTCGATTATTTACTATTCAGTCTCACGTGCACACACCCCACCCCTCTGGCGAAATGCCACACCTATGTAGCACAGTGATATGAGAATGCTCTGTGGTATCTTCTTCTTAGTTATCACTGAGCCATCACCTTCTTATTGGTGTTTAACTCACAGACATCTCTGAGGAGCCTTTTGATCCTATATTAACATTTCCTAGCTCATTGAGGCTAGACATTTGTGTTCTATGCTAGAACATAAATTATTATAAGTTAGAATAATTGTTGGCCTTTACAATTTGATCCAATTTTAATTTTAGTCTCGTTAGGTTTAAATTGTGATTTTTGACCCCTATAGTTTCATAAATATTTAATCCAAGTTAATATCGTTAAGCACATATAGATCATATCAAAACTTGTTAAAAGTGTAGAGATCAGCCTTAAAACTTGTCTGGTCCATGTGCTTTTAAAGATTTTTGGTTTTTGTCATTATATGCTTTTAACAAATTTTAGTTATAGTCTACATATTTAATGTTATTAAATAAAAGTTAGCGCCATTAAACTTAAACCAATTTTTTTATAAAATTATAATCTCAAAATCATGATTTGAAACTAAATGGATTAAAACTAAAATTTGATCAAATTGAGAGGATAAATAATAGTATTAACCCAACATAAAAGGAGAAAAAACTCCCTCCACACATCGGCCATCATCGATGACCCGAGCTCCGATGGCGAGTAATCAAAGCTTTGGGAAAGGGGTGGCCGGAAAATGAATGACTATTTCACTTTAACAAATATATAACAATTTTAATTATCTGAAATGACAACAAAATTTTAAACAATGATAACTACTAATTTGTACCTTTAAGTTTTAATAGTGGCTTGGAAATGGTTGACTACTTAGTTTAAGAAATAAACAACCTCAATCATATAAAATAATAATAAACCCATGAGCAATGATAATGATTATCTATATTATCTTCAAGAACACACATGAAACTTAAACTTTAAAATATAAGTTGTCATTGCTTAAGATTTTGTTATCATTTCATATAATTAAAGTTGTTATATTATAAAATGAAGTTGACATTCGTTTCCATGCTAGTTCTTTGCCAATAAGTTTCCAATCTGAAAAACCTGGCTATCACCCAAGAGGGGGGTGAATTGGGTGTTTGATAAAACTTTAGGAACTTTGAAAATCTTTTTACAACTTATTGAAAGTAGTTTGAAAGACAATAAAGATTGATAAAGCAATAGTCAGTCATTCAAACATGTATGGATATTCAGATATATATGGTGGAAATATAAGAGATAAGGGAAGAGAATATGCAAACTGATTTATACTGGTTCGGCCCAATCTTTGACCTACGTCCAGTCCCCAAGCTCCGCTTGAGATTTTCAATCCACTATCTTCTTTCAACTTGATTACACATTCTGTACTTGAAGTAATCCTCTCACTAGGATTCACTCCCCCTTACAAACTGTAATCAATACACTTGCTTGATTACACACTTTGTACTCGAAGTAATCCTCTCACTAGTATTCACTCCCCTTACAAGCTGTAATCAACACAATGTGTTTTCCACTCAAGATCACCCAATCTTGAGTATCTCACAGATAGAATGATAGGAGGTTTACAATGAATCTTCTTTCTCAGAAGTGAATGAATAAACACTGAAGTACAATACAGATTATCTCACTCTCTATGATAAACTATGTAAACATTTGAAAAACAGAGAGTAAATAATATGAAGATTAGGGTTTGAGCATTTTGAAGATGTAGGCTCTGTGTCTCTTACTCCTTCTGTCCTGAATCAGTCTTCTTTTATAGGTATAGATCAATATATGACCGTTGGATAAAGAAATATAGCCGTTAGACTCAGATGGAAACTAGCCGTTAGAACTTCGTTTTTTGAACCAACGATGAAAACTCGAGTTTTGAGGTTGCTGCGTTACTCTAGGTTCCTCTCTGTTTGATCAAAACTCGAGTTTTGGTTTCACAAACTCGAGTTTTGCAAGTCCTTGAATTAACCATCGATTTTCGAGGGTCATATCTCCCTGGTCTGAACTCCATTTTGGTTCGTTCAACTCTTGATGGAAATTTTTGTGAGTGTACTTTCATATGCCACCGATTTCAGCTCAATCTGATGTGTATTTTGTGAGTTACACTCAAAACATTGAAGCTTGGTTTGCTGTGTGGCGTGGATTTATCTGTCAACTTCCACAATTCATGGCTCCTTCATCTGAACTCCTTAGGGCTTGAATTTTATATCCAAATGCCACATTGGGAGTCTAGTTTCATATGCCACTGATTTCACCTCAATCGGATCTCTGGTTTGGGAGATATCATCAAATTACCAGACCTCACCCAAGCTGAAAGTGAAACAGAGCTTATCACCGCTGTAAACTCGAGTTTTGACTGGAAACTCGAGTTTTGCTAGTCCAGAACTCGAGTTTTCACTAGAAACTTGAGTTTTCCTAGTCCAGAGACACCAGAGTTGCTGAAGACACTTACAAACTTGAGTTTTGAGTTTTAAACTCGAGTTTTGAGTTCTTAACTCAAGTTTTCTCATACTAGAGGAGCATATCATTGTAGCGAAGTAGGAAACTCGAGTTTTGAGTTGGGAACTCGAGTTTTCTCATCCTGAAGCTGATTTTTGCTGACTTTAATTCTTAATTGGGCCATTTCAACTTCCATATGATCTTGGAGACTTCTAGCATCAATATAAGAACTTGAATAATGATATCTTCATTCCATTCAACAAGTTCTTCCTTTTTCCATCTCCCAACTTGATCATTCTTCATCATTTAACTTCATATCTTCTTTGATTCAATTTCTTTCTCTAATTCAGTACTTCTTTATTGATCCTCTTGTTGAATATTCTTCATCATTCAACTTGGACTCATCATTTTCTGCAAGTTATTCTTTCTTCAATATTCCCTTTTCTTCTTGATTATTCCCAAAATCCTTTGATAACTTCTTGCTTCCTTGACATTCTGATATTCCAATTATATTGTGTGCAAGAACTTCTTTCTTCAATCTACTTTCTTGATCATTCTTTAATATTGAACTTCACATCTACATTAAATATAAAGACTTAGTCAAAGTAGAAGATAAATGTAGTATGCAAACTTTTTGCTCTAAAGAATGGCATCTATATAAGACATCATCAAAACTAATCATATCTAACACAATCACTAGCACTAGAGCTCCGTTTGTCTAAATTCACAAAACTATTTTATTATTTGCAAAACTATAGCTCCGGTGGAGAGAGGGTTTTGTTTTTTCACCCCTATCATAAGGGTAGCAGGGTGATTTGATTAAAAAATCAAATTCAGAACAGTCCCACAAAAAATCACTGTCGTTGGGCAAATTCGCACAACTATTTTATTATTTGCATATTTTGGGGCCAATGGGCCTCTAATGCATCTTGTAATATTTCAATATCCTAAATGTTTGTCCTCTTTTCATTAGATGATTAGATTCTATATAAAACTATTGATATTTTGATATCTAATAGACAAAAAATGTGTACACTTTTTGTTTAACTTGTTAAAAAATTGTAAAAATTCAAAACTGCACAATTTTATGTCAGTAAAATATCCAAAGCTTATTCATTTTGTGAAGAAAAGGGGGCAAAACATTTGGGAAATTGAGACAACAGATAGTAGTGCGTTAAAGGACTCTTTATAGTTTTGCATATTTAGGTGGTGCGTGGTTATATGTGTAACACCCTAAATTTCATACTACTTACTGTGTCCGTTGACATGTAGTATCTAGGAATACGGTGCTACAGCTCAAAGTAATGTGGACCGGAGAGCATGCACTTATGTTTGGACAATGAGTAACTAATATCAAATGCCCAGGCATAAGCTGGTATATTAAAAATTTCCCGAAGGAATATTCATGTGATACAATAATACAGAACTTGTATAATTACAACTCTTACATGGTAACTATACAATCTTAAACCAAGCCTTAACTAGACTTGTGGCTTAGAACCCAATACAGTTAATCAAACCGATTTGGCCAGGCCAGGTAAAGTCTAGTGGAAGTCTCCCCGTCTTTCACGACGACTTATGACTGAACCACATAGACCGACCCTTTATTAATTTAAGCACCAAATGGTTTGAAACAACTCTATTAGATTCATGCCAGAAACTAGTCCTTATTGACCTTCTTCAGACTCTTGTCTCGACCAGTGCCTCTTCACGGCTCCGTCCATCGGTGCCTATTCACGGCTCCATCCACGTCACCTTCTCAGATCCTGGTTCATTTCTTGAACCTTAGTCAAGTTTGAGATTCAATATCTATTGAATCTCAGGTAACAGTTAACCTCTTGCTTAAGTATGAACAATATATGTATGACAGATATTCATTACATTTCAGCATCAACCATACATAGCACACAGCAGATGTAAGGTTACAACAATACATAGCACACAACAAATGTAATGTTTACAACGTTTACACACTCCACCTGTGCCACGAATCCACGTGTCCTCAGTGCTAGGAAAACAACCATACAACATTATCATGACTATAACCCGCACAAACTGAATGTATATAATCATGTGACTAAGGCCCATAAACTTAGTCACGATGCGCATGACCTAAGACCTAGTCTTGTCCATCACTCTATGAATCATTCTATCACATATAAGCATACAAGACACATCAGAGTTAAAGTTACAGTATGCGTCCGTACCTTTCACCACGTACGTAATGCTAAAATGTTTGACCTTTTGAATCTGACTCCGGACTTCCCGGATATCCTATACATTATTGTCGGATTATTATATGATATTGTGATAAATATCATATTGCTTAGAATAATATCCTAAAGGGTTATTTCCATCTCTTTTTACCCTTTTACCCTTAGTGGATCATTTATCTCACTTTTACCCTTACATTTTCTCAAAAACGCATTGCTGGATTTTCTGGGCAGATTTTGCAGCAACATTGAAAAATCATAATTAATTCTACAAATATCATTTTTGAGTGCTGAAAAATTCTTCATGACCCTTGACATGTCTATTTTCAAGGAAAAATATTCTCAGAAGCTATAACATCAAGAATCATTTCCAGTTTAATCTTTTCTCAACGCTGCCCAGTTTATAACTCCATAAATAAGGCCTAAATTCAACATATTGTATCTCCTTGTGTAGAACTCAAAATGCTTCACATTTTATATATTTGGAAATCTCTACATGTCTACTTTATTCATGTAAAAGTTCATGATTTAATGACTTCATTTGCTACATAAAATAATAGGCTGTTTTTTTTTGTTGCAAAGGATTTTTAAACCGAAAATTCTACAATTTTCACAATCCTGATCCATTGATTTCCAAAAATTATTTCCTAACATGTTTTTACCTCATTAGGCATTTTTCAATGCAAGGAGGCCTAAAAACAAGTATAGGATATTTACTTCCTTTTTTCTAGATTAAACAACATTTATACTAAGAACTAAAAAGCTAAAGCTCAAAAACATTACCCTTGAAGCTCAACTCCTTCTTCCTTCTTTCTTGCCTCAAACATTCGCCTCTCTCACTCTTACTCTCAAGATCAGATTGCTTTGTGATTTTTGGTGTGAAGAATTGTGAAGGTAAAACTTGCTATTTATAGAGAAAATCTCAAGACTAAAATGGTAATTCACCAAGTAGTCCAAAGTTTCTTCTTTCCCTTCAACCATTAGATTAGTTTCCACTTTATCACATGTAATCTCCACCTCTCCTTTGGCTGCCGACATGTTCCTTCTCTTGGCCATTTAATATGTTGTTTCATTAGCAGATATTGATTATTTCCTTGCTTTTCATTGCTTAGTTGCTTTGTTTGACTTTTCAACATTACTTTAACAAAGTGTATTATCTCTTATTTTCCTTCCCATTAGGCTAGTCGACATGCACAATGAATTGAGGTCTTTGGATTGTTTTTCTTTATCAATGGTTCATATGCTTTCATTTCTCCCATTGGTACATTTAATTTCACAAGGATTTAGCTTATTTAAATCAATTGTATTTATTATTATTAACCAAGTATTATTTCATCTTCTTTCCCTTAATTATTTTTGAATATAATTAGCCCCTTTTGATGATCTTAATTTGCCTCTAATCATCTTGAAGAAATATGCAACTAATCTCAATTAGTGCAAGTCTATTTTGCTAAGGATAATTGTTAAAAGAAAACAATTAAACTAAGTGTTTCCCTAATCTCTTTTCTTGTCTTATGAGCATTTAAAATAGCTATTATTTCATGTGATTTTATGTCACATTTTATACCTCCTAATATGTGGTCTCATTAATCAACCATTGGTTAATTAATTCCCAAGTGAAATTTGGACAACAATATAATCAATGGATTATATTTCTTTGAGACACATATTCACCTTTGTATTTTGCTAATTATTTGCCAAAATACGATGTTTACATGAATTATGAAAATTAGGGTATTACAATAAATCTTTGTCCCAAGACAAAACAAGAACCCCTTTGGTGGGTCCCAAACTACTCAGATATTAATAGACTGTAGTGGGATTCCATTTATAAATTATTGAGCAAAGATTCTATTCCGAAATTGGTGAGCCAAGAATGTGACATCAGCAAATCATACGTAAGAACGAAGAATATCGATTTGTAAAAATATCAACTAAACCCTTATCCATCTCTTCAAACGGGTTCGGTAAGATCCAAGACCCGACTTCAGGCTATATATACGTATGCACAACATATATGACTCCCACGTACAAAACTAAGAAGCTAAGAGAGAAAACAAAGAGAAAATTAAGAAATCAAAATTAGATATACATAAAATGTTAAGACCAGAGTTTGTTAGTGATGAATCCGTTAATGTTATAGTTCGGAGAGCAGACGCTAACGATGATGAATATCTGAGCAGTGAAGAGCGCCGTAATATATCTCAGGTACTTGGTCCAGATGCTTCCTTCATATTCCAAATCGCCAACATGAACGGCGGCCGAAGAACCAGCCCCTGCGAATACGACAACCTTGTTCCCAAGATAAAGACTTCCAAAGTTGCAAAAGTCCGATAATATGTAGTCTCTGATCTGATAATTATGCCACTGCTACAGCTGAGGGCGAATATAAATAATAAATCCTACACACACACGCATATATAATCACACCCATACGCCTTTCCTATATGTAATGATATCATTACCCTTGTCCTTTATGTCTTTAACACTGCTCTGTGGTTTCATGTGTGATCAGCCGCTGTGTATTCTTGAAGATAATATCACAGTTGCGGCTAAGTCACCCGAGACTAGCTAGCTAGCTTAGGTATATGTCGTAATAATAGAGAAAGATGTAGCTGCGTGGAAGTCCAAGATTCAACTCTTGTTATGGAATAAGAGAAAAAATATATATGTATGGTTATATATTTTATTTTTTGATTTGGTCAAGAGTAATAATTCTCGAGAGTCAAAAACTGGTATTCTTCTCTTTATGGTGTAAGATCGCTTATTACATCAACAAACAACTTGTTAGTGGACATGTAAAATTTTATGTATTTGGAAGCAAAGTTTTTATTACAACTCCTAAATGTCTTGTATTTCTTAGTTATTTCAAATTTCAATTATTATTTTTCGTTACAATATGATTATATATTAGAGTTGCTTTTTTTATACAACCCAAATGAAGAATTTTAGAATACATGTATTTTTCACTGGAGATTTAAAATCCAAATAAATCTAACCAAACTCCACCTTAATGTATTATTTGTTTTTCTCGTTACAATATGGCTATATATTTGAGGGTAATTTAGATGGTGATCGAGTATAAGCAACAACAAAAATCACAGTAATGGCTTCGTTATATGTAGGTTTCCTTTCTCTTTACACCCTTTTTATTTCACTTAACACCTTTTTAATGGCTGTTGTCCTTTTGAGGGAGAATACGCTTTTCTCATGTGACATAAAATTTCGGAAATGAATCACACTAATTACGCTTTATCGACGTTGCAACTTATTTATATATTTTATAGTTTGTATATATTTATTCATTTTATAGCACGAACAACATATTTTCTTAAACCCTCTCTAGTAGGTGAAAATACACTCAAAAAAAAAAATCTTTTGTGTCCCTATTAAAAAAATTATATTTCCCTGTTTAATTTTATAAAACTATACATCAAACATATATAGAAAAACTTAAATTTTTTTTTACATTGATTATGAAGCTGAATTTTGTAATTAAACATTAGAAAATATATTCAAATAAAATTAAGGCCAGGTTTTCTAACTAACTGAATATGAGATTAGTGGTACTTTTTGTTTTACCCATAGGGATTCATTTGGTTAAAGACAATTTTTGCCATGGAAGTATTGACTAGGGAGTATTCAGCACCCGGAAGTTTGTTTGGTATCATTTTTACCCCATAAGTTTACAAAAATGAGCAAATATGCCCCAGAAGTTTAAAAAGAAGAGCAATAATCTAATGGTCAAGATCAACCGATGGACAAGATTGCTATGTTTTTAAACTTTCGGGGGAAAAATGATACTAGGAAAACTTTGGGTGTTGAATACTCTCTAACCAATACTTCCGTGACAAAATTGGTATTTAACCCTTCATTTTTTAATTTATCTATTTTTCTCTTGAAAATATTAATCTTTAAGTTCTCCAACCCGTTTGCCTCACTTATAACTCAATCCCATATCTTTTAAATTTTTATAATTAATTTTGAGTCATCAGGCAAAAATGGCTTCTAACTCAGCTCCACATGGCAAAAATTCTTCCAAATCAGAGCTCTACATCTGCCGCCTCACATGCTCTCCTGACTCCAGCATCACCACCCCCTACCCGACAAATTTGATCCCACCGTCTCTCTCCTCCATCTCCAACAAATTTGTTAATCAAATATAAGAAATACTTATATACTTTAGAAGTACCATCGTCATTTAAAACTTTTCAATGAAAAGCACAATAACTCAAATCATTTTAATCTAAGTTGGCTTATGACTCATCTGATTTTGTTTGTTTGTTTTTTTTTTCAAATTTTATCTTGATTTTAAGGAAAAAATCACTATTTTAAAAAGAAAAACTAAAACAAAATAATCAACCAATATTTTTCTTAAAAACAAGATAAAATTTGATTTTTTTTTTTTATGAGTCATTATCCAACTAGAATTAAAATGATATGAATTTTTATGTTTTCATTAGATAGAGTTCAGATGACATGGTACTCTTGGAGTATGTAAGTATTTCTTATCAAATACTACTTTAGAACAAGACAGAAAACCATTTCTTTATTTTCTTACATTGATAAATTTATTGAAAAAATTGTTTCACGGCTTACAAAAGAAGTATTTAATCAAAACTTATATTATAAAATAATGAAAGAGTGTGATTCTATGGTTCTAATAAATAATAAATATTATATTATTTTTTTTTTGGTGCATAAACTTATTGTGATGCGTTTAATATAAATGTTGTTTAGATTAACATATAATTTTACTTTTAATGTTATTACTACCTCCGGTCCTAATTATAGGAACACTTTTATAGTGCAATTTACATTATAAAAGTATTCCTATAATTAGGACCAAAGGGAGTATTTTTTTGGTGATGCATGCTTTTTTATGTTATTATAACTGTATAATTATTCATTATTTAAATTTAATGAATAATATTGTAACAAAAAAATTAATGAGTAATATTGTCAAATAATTTGACAAATATTTAAAATTATATTTTTCAAAAATTAATATTTATATTGGGCACAAATTTAACCTCCTCCAGCTTTAAATGAAATGTACTTTACTTAACATTGCCTGCTTGAAACCAATGGGGTTTAACCTACCAAAAGTTGAAGGGGCTTCCCTTGCAATATAACGAACTAAAATTTGAATTCTTATGGGGTATATATTCCTTTTTTAATACACACGCCAATAACTTTTGGTAGTTATATATTTCTTGTCTTACAAGGTGCTGTAATTTAGTTGGGCAAAATATGCTTGCCGCTCACTGTGACCTTCATCTTTCTGTTTTGATTTTGAGATATATATTCGCTCATATTTTTAAAGTCCTTTTCTTTTTTCAAATATACTTTTCGTTTATCACATGTCCACCAATTTCCTATCCGCCAGATAAAGAAGAATATAGAGAGCATATGAATTTATGTTTTAATTGACCACTACTTTTCTCGTTTTGTCCCACTTCTGTGATCCTCATTGTCTTTAATTAGTACTGGTTCGATGAAGTTAGTTACAACTTGAATAAAATATTTTATCTTATCCAATTAATTGTGCATTGTGTTATATTTTTATTACAACAAATATTCAGTACATAAGTATCCCTGTCGAATTTTATTTTAGTTTATAATTATAATACGACTCATATTCCATAAAGACACGAAGATTAGAATCTCGTCAATGTATAACAACCTAATTGAAGAGTAATTTATAAGCAACTCTTTAAGCATTCTTTCACTAGCTAGTCATGCTTCTTGATTCTTTTGACACCTAAAACACAACTTAGTCAATTAAGCTTTTAGTGTCATTAAGAAAAAGCCCCATTAGATAACTTTTTTTTTTCATGATCCTTGTTCTACTCTTCATATGTACGTGACATCCACCATTTATGAAGCTGAATTTTGTAAATATTACAAAATAGAATCAAATAAAATTAAGGTTTTCTAACTAATTGAATATGAGATTAGTGGTACTTCTTGTCTTAGCCATAGTGATTCATTCTTTAATTTATATATTTTTCTTTTGAAAATATTAATCTTTAAGTTCTTCAATGTTCGACTCACTTATAACTTAATTCCTAATCTTTTAACTTTTTATAGCTTAATTCTGAGTCATCTTGCAAAAATGGCTTCTAACTGAGCTCCATATGGCAAAAATTCTTCCACAGCAGAGCTCTACATCTGCCACCTCACATGCTCTCCTGACTACGGCATCACCAACCCCAACCAACAAATTTGATCCCACCGTATCTCTTCTCCATCTCTAACAAATTTATTAATCAAATATAAGAAATACTTACATACTCTAGAAGTACCACGTTATCTGAATTTTGTCCAATGAAAAATATAACAACTCAAATCATTTTAATCCTAGTTGGTGATGACTCATGAAAAAACTCAAATTTTATCATGTTTTTAAGAAAAAACATTTTTTTTAAAAAAAAAAAAGTTGAGTAAATACCTTTTCTAGTCCCTGACAAAAAACGTGATCCCCATTTTGGTCCCTTACAAAAAAAAAAAAATTCGTTTTAGTCCATAAAAAAGGATAAATAAGGGTCGATTGTTTTGATCCCTCACAAATTTCCAAAAGGTCATTTTTAGTCCATAAAAATGACGAATAAGGGTCGATTTTTTTTGTAAGGGACCAAAATGGGGTCCGTGTTTTTTGTTAGGGACCAGAAAGGGTATTTACTCAAAAAGAAACTAAAACAAAATGATCAACCAATTCTTTTCTTAAAAACAAGATTAAATTTGAACTTTTTCACATAAGTGTCATGAGTCAATTAGAATTAAAATGATATAAATTGTTATGGTTTTCATTGAATAGAGTTTATATGATGTAATACTCTTGGAATATATAAGTATTTCTCACCAAATACTACTTTATAACGAGAAAGAAAAGAATTTATTTATTTTCTTGTATTCGTAAATTTATTAAAAAGATAGTTTCACAGTTTATAAAAGAAGTAAATTAATAAAAATTTATACACACACACACACATATATTCCTTTTATAATACAGACGCCAATAACTTATATATATATATATATATATGTATTTATATTACACACACACATATATATATATATATATATATATTCCTTTTATAATACACACATAAATAAGTTTTGGTAGTTATATATTTCCTGTCTATCAAGGTGCTGTAATTAAGTTGGGCAAAATTTGCTTCCCGCTCACGTGACCATCATCTTTCTATTTTTATTATGAAATATATAGGGTTAAAGACCATTTTTGCCCTTGAAGTATTTCTTTTGGAGCAATGTTGCCCCAGAAGTATAAAAATGTAGTAATGTTGCCCCTTCGTTAGGGTTCCGTTAACAGCCCTAACGATCAATGATAGTTGACTCCGTTATGCTGACGTGGATTGTCTACGTGGCATCTTTATCACTTTTTTTTATGGGCTAGGTAGCAATTTTGCCCCGGAAGTACACACCTAGGAGCAATGTTGCCTTAGAAGTTTCTTGTTGGTTCAATGTTGCTCCGGAAGTTTAAAAACGTAGCAATGTTGCCCCTTCATTAACAGCCCTAACAGTCAAACGTTATGTTCCGAGGCGGAACACAAATGTCTAACCCCTTAGGGCTAGTTAATGATTAATGTAGGATCTAATGGCTCTCAAGGATGTACAAGTAGTTAAAGACCCAGGAGAGATTTATGAAAGACAGAATATCACCAAGGGGGTGAATTGGGGATATAAAATTTTCGCAAGAGAACTCTGTTATCCGAATGTAAAACAGAGATAAACAGAGTAGGAATGAGTGAGATTGAACACAATGAGTTTATCCTGGTTCGGTCTAAATCCTTGACCTACGTCCAGTCCCCAGACTCTCCGGGATTTTCACTAACTTCAAATGATTACACACTCTGTAACTCTTGAAGCAATTCTCTCTCTAGAACTTGCTCCCCCTTACAAGTTGTAATCAAGTATCCCAATCTCAAAGTCCCAATACTTTGAGATTCTTACAAGAAAAGATAATCAATGAGAAACTCTCTAAAAGAGTAGAATAATAATCACTAAAGCTTAATATATCTGAAGATATTCTCTCTGTAAGTCGAAACAATAAATGCTCTTAATTACTAATTAAATGCACAGCGTTTCGGTGGTTGGAGACTTGAATGCTTCTCTTATTTATAGTTTGGTAGCATTGATGACCGTTGAAAAGAACTTAATGAGCCATTGTGAGTAATCAATATATCCGTTGTAATTACTTGACTCAGTTCCCTCGTACGCTTCGACATTCGACCGTTATTCTCCGTTGACATTCTTTATTTGAATTGTCCGTTGTGACTCAGAAAGAATGTTGACTGGGAAGAAGTTGAAATGCTTTTTGAATGTCCAGAGGTTTATTTCTTCTTTCAGCTTCGAAGTCTGGAAACGCATTTAATGCTTCTGACACATATTGACTTTTCGTGATTTCAAGTTTAAAAACATGTTAGAAGTATCGAAATACACTAGCAAACCGATTAAATTTGGTTAGGAATAATAATAATCAATTACATGAAATACCCAAGCTTTAATCGGATGAAAATTAGAATGCGCGAGAAAAACATATTCAAATCGATATGAACAACTCGAGTTGCTTCACATAACTCGAGTTATATTTAGTTCAGAAGATATGCGCATGAAGAACAGAACTTGAGTTATCCTGAATAACTTGAGTTTGCTAACTCGAGTTACTATGCCTAACTCGAGTTACTTCGAGAATCAATTATTCAGGAAATTCTTCGCAAATGGTATAACTTGAGTTATAGTAATAATCGGAGTTGTCCAACTCGAGTTTTGTACTCTAACTCGAGTTTCTTTGGAATTCAAATCGAGAAAGTTTTCACGAGAAAACATAACTTGAGTTATTGCAAAGAATCGGAGTTGTCCAACTCGAGTTGTCTTGAATAAGTCGAGTTACTTTTGAATTTAAATCATTCAGAAAACTTTCGCACATAATATAACCTGAGTTACAAAAATAACTTGAGTTGGGCAACTCGAGTTATATTCTATAACTCGAGTTTTTCTACTTCGAAAATCAAGCAGAAAGTTTTTAACACTTGGGCAACTCGAGTTTTTCCTTGTAACTCGAGTTATATCGATACCCAAAATCGATATCGCGATGAGGCTTTTGGGAACCGAGGTACAACTTATAACTTGAGTTGTTTAGTGACAACTCGAGTTATCCATTGTTTGAGACTATGAAAAACTTGAGTTTTGAGTTGGGCAACTTGAGTTGTTTTCAACAACTTGAGTTACCAATTTTCAAAATCATTTTACTAGGCTTTAATTTCAATCTGTCTAAAACTTAGATCTTTCCGATTTTAATTAAGTACTTATTACAATTGTTAGACATCATCAAAACACACAGAGAACTAACATTCTCCCCCTTTTTGATGATGACAACACTTGTAGAGTTTTGAAAAATGATTTTGGGAGTTATATCAGCAACCATATCAGAAACAGTATCAGAGAGCAACATACTTGCATTTAAGAATTGTACATTTCAAAATGAGTCTCATAAACAATCTAGCTACTTGCACAGATTACAAAATACATAGATTAATCCAATGCAATGTAAACTAGAAAGCAAAAATAACATGCAAGCATATGCAACATCAAGCAAACATCAAAACACATCAAAACTTCAAAATTCTTCATTTAAAACTCTTCATTTCTTCACTTTCTCTCCCCCTTTGTCATCAGGAAAAATGGGAGGAGTGGGAGTCAGAGATGCACGCAGGGCTTGAAGAATAGGCAGTGGTGAGTACAAGGTAAGAGATAAAGAAGGAGGTTCTGGTGGTAGAGTGAGAGTTAAGGATGAGGAAGTTTTGGGAGAGTGTGGTGGAGAGGAGGTACCAGAAGAATGTTCATCAAAGAGATCTGCGGTATCTCTAGAGGAGGAATATGTAGGAGTGAGTGGAGGAGTAGGAAGGATAACAGTAGGAGGAGCAGAAGAGATAAAAGGAGCATAGAGAGGTGGAGTGGGTAGAATAGGTGTGGCTTCAGGATGAGGTGGAGATGGATGGGGAGAGGACAGAATGGGAGTGGAAGAGGGTGGAATAGATGAAATGTGAGGTGGTGAGTGATAAACAGGAGAGGTAATGGGAGAATGGCTGGGAGAGGAAATAGGAGAGTGTTTGGGAGAAGGAACAAACCCTGAGGGACCAGCATCTTCAGTCTTCAGTATCTTGGAGAGCTTGGAGTCCAGTGTTTGATACAAAAGATGCATACTCTCAAATCTCTGATCAAGATCACCAAAGTGACCTTCTACATTCTCCAATCTAGCATATAAAGAATCCATCTTTTCTTCTGTAGAGGAGACTTTCTCAACCAAATTTCCAATTTCTGACTCTAGTTTCTCAGACAACTCATAGTATTGAGCTGTAAGGGTTGTCTGGAGAGAACCAAAGGTCTCAAGCATAGCCTTTTCCACAATTTTCTTGATAGTTTCACACAGATTGGAAGCTTGAGGAGGAGGATGGGACTCAGCTGATGCAGGCACAGATTGGGCTTCAGTGTATTTAGAGAATGAGGCTCGGATCTAGAGGGTGCCCTGGATTGTTCTGAGCCTTCATGGAAGGACAAATTCATATAATTCAGATGAGTTTGTCCAAACATTTTAGGCTTGACAGATTTCTCATTGAGTTCAAGGTACCATATCTTGTTGGTGTATAAGATCAGAGACACCAAGTTAGGAAAAGGTATAGTGGATTTAGGAGTTGAGGACAGAAACCTAAACCTTTTCATTTCATGATAAACCCAATGGCCAATGTTGAAGGGAACTTTAGCAATTAAGGAAGCAAACAGAGCATAGTCTGTGGAATTGAAGTGGGTGTAATTCTTCCCCTTTTGGACTAAGTTTCTGGAGTATATATACCATAGAGCCCTATGGACAGGAGGCATATCAACTGGATAAAAGTTCAAATGACCCTCATAAACTTGATCAGGCCTAAGAAGCTTGAAAAATCTTTCCTTATCATAGCTAATGTTGGGTACAGGTGGGGGGTTTTCCATGAACAACAAATTGTTAATTATGTCAGAGGAAATGGTAATGGATCTTCCTCTAACTGAGGTAATACACTTATCCTCGACCAGAACACCTTTCCTACCAACCACATTTGCCATGGACATATTGTAGTAAAATTGCCTAACTAAGGAAGGTGAATATGCAGTGTTTATAGCTAGGAGATTTCTAAATTGGTTCAACCAAGGAGACAAGTCCAGATTACATTGTTCCTTTAGTTTCACCAAGTCCACATACACTGTGGGACAAAAACCACGAGAGGCATATTTTTCTTGATAATCTAAGAATTGAGCATTAGTCATGGGAGTTGGATTACAAAGGAATTCATGATCAGGTGGTTTAACTAGATTTGGAGGATTGAAAACATAAGGTTGGGATTGAGGTACCTTAGGAGCAGAGTCACCCATACTAGGATCACCTTGATCCTTAGAGCCAGAAGCTACTGACTTGGAGACAGAGACCATTTTGTATCCTTGAGCTTCTGGAGCTATTGACACCCGTTTCTTTTGTTTGTGAGGTGCTACAACAACTTCTTTATCTCTTCGAGCCGCAGCTACAAGAGGTTCTTGAACCTTTAATTTTATCTACTTTTTTGCTGGGGATTCCTCAATCGGCGGATTTTGGATTTTTGAAGAGGGTTTTCTCTTTCGGGATGGTCTCGTGAGAGGAGGAGGAGTAGAGGAATCGGTGGGAGCATACTCAGAGGAGGAGTTCTTCTGGGTTTTAGAGTATTTTGAAGGTTTGGGAGCCATTTGGGATGATTCAGGAAGAAGAGGTGATAGAGAGTCAGAGAGAGTTTCCGCGTTAGGGTTTTGAAAGTTGCGAGAATGAAAGTGCAGATTCGACAGACATATATATATATATATATGACAGCAGAGCAACTCGAGTTATAACGTGTAACTCAAGTTGTTCATTAAAACAGTGAATACTGAATGTCGAAAATCATACCTGGAACTCGAGTTGTTCAGATAACTCAAGTTGTATAACTCGAGTTTTGTATAAGAACTCGAGTTGGCTATTGAACACTTCGATTGTATGCTTCTGTCTGATAACTCGAGTTTATCAGAGAACTCGAGTTGTATCAGAAACTACGTCTTGACAGCAGCAAGTATGTAGGATACTTTTGTCAGATCATTGCACACTCCCCGCAAAAACAATCTATAGACACTCCGAAGCTTAAGTTAGCAACTTTTAAACCATCAAAACATACAACTAACATTATTTAAGAAGAATTAACTTACAATTCATTGGGATTTACCATTCCCAATTCTCTCCTTATGAACATGAATTGTTCTTTGGCCGAGGTTTGGTGAAGATATCGGCAAGTTGCGGATGTGTTGGGATGAACATCACTTTGATATCCTTTTTCGAACATGATCTCTTATGAAGTGATGTCTCACATCTATGTGCTTTGTTCAAGTATGTTGAACTGGATTCTTGGCCAAACTTATAGTGCTTGTATTATCACATAGGATTGGAATCTCCTTCAGGTTGATCCCCAAATCTGATATTTGTTGTTTGAGACAAAGCACTTGTGCACAACAACTTGATGCAACTACATACTCGGCTTCAGTTGAAGATACTGCCACACTTGTCTGCTTCTTGTTGAACCAAGATACTAGTGAACCCCCAAAGAACTCACATTGTCCACTTGTACTTTTCCTATCAGTTTTGTAGCCAGCATGGTCTGAGTCAGAATATGCAACCAAAAATTCTTGTTGACCTTTTGGGAACCAAAGACCCAATTCTTTTGTGTCTGATAGGTAGCGAAAGATTCTTTTTACATCTTCTGCATGTGACTCTTTTGGAGCTGATTGAAATCTTGCGCACATTCCTACGCTGAATTGGATATCTGGTCTACTGGCGGTTAAGTATAGCAAAGAACCAATCATTCCTCTATACTTAGTTATGTTGAAATCTTTGCCCTTTTCTTCATCAGCATCCGAGAGGTCATTTGTTGAGCTCATTGGTGTGTCTGCACCATTGCAATTTTCAAGGCCAAATTTCTTGAGCAAATCTCTGAGATATTTTGTTTGAGAGATGAATATTCCATCCTTCCGTTGTTTGATTTGCAAGCCAAGAAAGTAGTTCAATTCCCCCATCATAGACATTTCAAATTCTCCCTTCATTTTCTTGGAAAATTCTTCACAAAGAAGATCATTAGTAGCACCAAACATAATATCATCAACATATATTTGGACAATTAAAATTTCATTAAGCTTATTACTCTTTATGAAGAGAGTTGTGTCAGCTTTGCCTCTTATAAAACCTTGATCAAGAAGGAATTTGCTCAATCGCTCATACCAAGCTCTTGGAGCTTGTTTAAGGCCATATAGGGCCTTCTTGAACGATAAACATGATCAGGATGATGATCATTTTCAAAGCCGGGAGGTTGTTCTACATAAACTTCTTCTTGAATAAAACCATTTAGAAATGCACTTTTTACATCCATTTGATATAGTTTAAACCCTTTTACACATGCAAAGGCAAGAAGAACTCTTATGGCTTCCAATCTTGCCACTAGAGCATAAGTCTCTTCATAATCAATTCCTTCTTCTTGATTATAGCCTTTAGCAACCAATCTTGCCTTATTTCGGACAATGATTGCTGATTCATCTCGTTTGTTCTTGAATACCCATTTAGTGCCAATGACCGGATGGTCCTTAGGCCTAGGTACCAAATCCCAAACTTGATTTGTCAAATTGATGTAACTCTTCTTGCATTGCTATCACCCAATCATTGTCCGAAAGGGCTTCATCAATCTTAGAGGGTTCAATGTGAGATATGAATGCGAAAAGGTTACCTCATTCAAAGTGCTATTTCTAGTTCTAACTCCTTGATTTACATCACCTATGACTTGATCTAGAGGATGATTCCTAATGAATCTCCAAGCTTTAGGTGAGATTGCAAATCATTTTCGAAGTATTTTCAAAAACATCTTGTGTTTTCAAGAAAGGCGAGGGTGGTTTTAGAAAAGAATTGATTTCGTAAATATTTTCTTCATCATCATCCAAAGATTTCTCGATTTAGTTTCACCGAATACAACATGAATTGACTCTTCAACAATACGAGTACGAGTGTTGAATACTCTAAAAGCTTTACTTCTATTTGAGTAACCAAGAAATATACCTTCATCGACTTAGAATCAAACTTACCCAAATGTTCCTTACCATTGTTGTGCACAAAACATTTGCATCCAAAGATGTGTAGATGACTGAGGTTGGGTTTTCTTCCTTTGTACACTTCGTAAGGTGTCTTCTTAAGTTTCTTCCGGATGTATGTGCGATTTGAGATGTAGCATGGCGTACTCATTGCATCTGCCCAGAAGACTTGAGAAGTTTGATTCTCATTTAACATTCCTCTTGCCATCTCGGTGAGAACTCGATTCTTTCTCTCCACTACACCATTTTGTTGAGGAGTCCTTGGAGCGAGAAAAATTGTGGTCTATCCCATGGGCTTCAGAATTCTTCAAATGTATGATTGTCGAATTCTCCACCATGATCAGTTCTTATACCCGAAATTGAGATACCTTTCTCGTTTTGGACCTTTTTGGCAAACACAAGCAAATTGATCAAAGGTTTCATCTTTCGATGACGAAATATAGTCCAAGCAAATCGAGAAAAATCATCAACTATGACCAAGGTATAAAAGTTGCCACCAAGGCTTTTTACTCTAGCCGGTCCGACTAGATCCATATGAAGTAGTTGAAGAGGTCTATTAGTTGAAATTTCATTTTTAGATTTGAAGGAGGATTTGGTTTGTTTTCCTTTTTGACAAGCATCACAAATCATGTCGTTTTTGAAACGAAGTTTTGGAATACCAATAATCAAATCCTTTTTGAGTAATCTGTCAAGTTGGATCATATTGACATGAGCTAATCGCTTATGCCATAACCAACTATCATCTAGATCGCTAACAAAACCTTTTTCAGAACCAGAGCCATTTCTAGAGAAATTGAGTGTATAACAATTTCCATCTCTAGGAGCTCTGAATAAAGCTTTTGATTTTATATTTTCTAAAGAGAGAACATCCTTGCTTACTATCAAGCATTCCTCAGAATCAAAGATAACTAAGTTACCTTTGTCAGTGCTTTGGCTTACACTTAGGAGATTGTGGCAAAGTCCTTCCACAAGGTAGACATCTTTGATTTGTGGTCCTTCATTGTTTCCAATTTCACCAATGCCGGCAATCTTTCCAGATTGATTTCCACCAAAAGTCACCTTGCCACCATCTTTGGGCTTGATTGAGACAAATTTGGATTGGTCTCCGTCATATGTCTTGAGCATCCACTATCGATGTACCACTTGTTGGGATTTGATGCTCTTAGACACACCGCAAGACATAGCGAGATCAAGTCTTAGGTACCCATCTTTGCTTGGGTCCTTTGGGGTTATTATGTGTCTTAGGGATCTTGTAAGATCCCTTAGGCACCCATTGATAGTTTCCCATGGGTTTACTCCTTCTTTCCTTTTTATGAAAACAGGAAGAAGTCGTGTGACCCTTTCAATTACAATAATTGCAATGTGCAAAAGGATTTGAAGAGTGAACTGTTTTTCTAAAATAGTTCATATAGTTTTTTTCTCCAAATTTCTTTTTGCCTTTTCTTTTATCAAAATCTGGTTTGTAACCGATTCCTGATCTATCATTTGTAAATCGTTGTTCTTTTAAAATAACATTGAGCATTTCACTACCTCTAGTGAATTTCTCAAGTGCCTTTGTAAGATGTAAATTCCTTTTCTTTAGATTTGAACAATCTTCACAAACAGTATTTTCACTTGAAGATGATTTTTCAACTTGCATCTCTAAAGTTATATTTTTCCTTTTCAAATCAAGATATTTATCGCAAGTTTATCAAATTCTATTTGAACAACAATGTACTCAAGCAAACAATTCATCATAAGATGGTTTTGAATCGTATACCTCCTCATTGTTGTCATGTTGCTCTTCTTCCTCAAAGAACTAAGCGAGATGTTTGCCTTATCTTCCTCATCGCCTTCATCTTCATCCGATGAGCTATCACCCCAAATGGTGAGACATAGGCTTTCTTTTTGAATTGATTGAACTTCTTCTTTTCTTTGTCCTTGTTGTTCGGTGAGGGCATTCGGACTTGATATGGCCTGGCTTTTCACATTCGTAGCATATGATCGGCTTCTTTGCCTCATTCTTTGGAGCCACCTTTGTGAAATTTCTTGTATCCTTGATCCTTCCGATAGAATCGTTTGAATTTTCGAACGATCATGCCAAGCTCCTTCTCTTCGTCTTCTTCTTCATCATCATCATCATCTGTCTCTTTAGCTTCTTTGATAGACTTAAGAGCTATGCCTTTGTTCTTACTATGGATTTCATCAAGTCCCTTTCTGAACTTGATCTTGCCTTCATATTCTGATAAGCTACCAAATAACGCTGCTACCGATTGCATTGATACTGAAAGTGGAGCTTAATCACCAAGAGGGGGGTGAATTGGGGATTTTTAAAAATTCTTCCAGAAAAGCTCTGTTTTTCGAAACTAAAACAGAGTAGACTATGGAGTAGAGAAGAATGACAAGACACAAGGAATTATACTTTGGTTCGGTCCAATCTCTTGACCTACGTCCGGTCCCGGACTTTCGGGTTTTTCACTATCACAATTGATTACACACTCGCACTCAAGAGTAATTCTCTCACTAGAACTTACTCCCCTTACAAGTTGTAATCAATAAACCCAATCTCCAAGTCCCGGACTTGAGATACCTTTACAATAAATGATCTACAATCAATAAACTCTCTCTAAGAGTAGATAATGATAAACACTGAAGTTTTATTATATCAACAGATACTTAGTACAGAAAGACTTAAGAGTAGATGAAAACTTTTAATGATTTTTGTTTCTGGGGTCTTAGTTGTTGAGAGGAATTGAATGCAGCTCTATTTTATGCGAGAGTGCATTAAATGACCGTTGTAATCCTTCATATAACCGTTGGTAACATTAACCAAGGTTCGGGTTCGTTTTTGGTCTTCTTCTCTCTCTACTCTTCACTTAATCCAGTGGGCGCGAAGTTTAGAGTTGACTTCTAGTAAATAAATCCGTTGGAGAAGCGATTCTTTGGAAGTGGAGAACATTCTTTAATGCTCTGCAATCATGTACGAGATGGATTACCAGAAGTATGCAACTTTTCTGGTTGAAGCATTTAATGTTCTGACAGCTTTTTGCTTTTCGTATTAAATCTTCATTTAATCTCGTTTAAGCAAGCTGGAACTCACTAACAAAGTGATTAAACATAGCTGGGAATATATAAGAATGATAATAGAAAGCATTAAGATCAAACACGAAGAAATCACAAATTCGTATGATTTGAATTTTGAATACTTGCGCCCAATACTCGAGTGAGTTCTTCAATACTTGAGTATTGCACTGTGCACTAATGTGAATACTTGAGTATTCATCTGAATACTTGAGTATTCATCTGAATACTTGAGTATTCGTCTTCCAGAGAAGGCACTATATGATTTGAGCGTTTGGACAATTTTTGAGTAGGACCAATACTCGAGTATTGTACCAATACTTGAGTATTGAACTTTTATGTGAAAATAAGTTTAAGTCCAAAACTTCAATACTTGAGTATTCAAATCAATACTTGAGTTTTCAAAATTTTTGAAAAAGAGCCAAGCTCTCTGTATGCCCAATACTCGAGTATTCAACTCAATACTTGAGTATTGAACTGTTTGAAAACTTTGTAAAAACTTTTCCAAGTCAATACTTGAGTATTCATCTCAATACTTGAGTATTCAAATCACTTGGAAATAGCAAGCCTTTCTGTATGACCAATACTCGAGTATTCAAACCAATACTTGAGTATTGAACTATTTGAAAACTTTGTAAAAAAATTTCCAACTCAATACTTGAGTATTCGCCTCAATACTTGAGTATTCAAATTACTTGGAAATAACGGAACTTTCGTCTGGTCAATACTCGAGTATTCAACTCAATACTTGAGTATTGAACTGTTTTCAATATTTGTGAAGTTTCGTCACTTCAATACTTGAGTATTCATTTCAATACTTGAGTATTGATAAACATGTGAAAAACTTTGAAAACTTTCTGTTTGCCCAATACTCGAGTATTCAAACCAATACTCGAGTATTCACATGTTGAATACTTTAATCATTTTTCGTATGACCAATACTTGAGTATTCATATGAATACTTGAGTATTGGCATTTTTGCCTTTTAGCGAAAGAGTTTCGTAAGATCAATACTTGAGTATTGGAACCAATACTTGAGTATTGACTTATTGTGAAAAACTTGAAATGCTCTCGTAAGTTCATTACTTGAGTATTGGAATCAATACTTGAGTAATGATCATTTTTGCACAAAGGAGCCATTCACTTTGTCAACTCAATACTTGAGTAATGAAACCATTACTCGAGTATTCAATACTTGAGTAATGAAACCAATACTTGAGTATTCACTTGACAGAATATTTTTCAACTTTCCAAAACACATTTTAATTTGCGTTTACAATTGTCAGTTATCATCAAAACACATAGGGAACTAACAGATACACCATGAGCTTCTTCGATGGCAGTAACCTTGGCTTCCCATTCCTTGCTGAGAATGTTCAAGATTTTTCTGACTTGAACTGGTTCATCATAGGTTTTTCCCAATGCAGCAAGTTGATTGATCAGATGAGTGAATCTAAGCCGGAACTCATCAATCGATTCCCTAACTTCATACGAAGAAGATCGTACTCGATCATAAGGGTGTTAACTCTATTCTCTTTGACTCCAAAGTGGTTCCTTCGTGAGCCAACTCCAATGCGTCCCACATTGCTTTAGCGAAGTCTTGGAGCATATTCGAAAGTATTCACTCTGACTTAAGGCACTCTGGAGCATGAGAATGGCTTTGCTGTTAAGAACGATCTGCTTCTGGTCATTCTCATCGTATTCTTCTTCTTTCTTTGGGGTTATTACTCCATCTTTAGTAGTTGAAGGAACATAGTCTCCTTTTTCAAACACTCTCCGAGACCATATTCAGAAGCCATTACGAAGACTTTGAATTTGTTTTTTCCAGAATGAGTAGTGCTCTCCAGTAAATCCCGGTGGTCGGTTGATCGAAGCTCCATCAGGTAGGATACTTTCCATAGTGATCCTTCTCGAGATGTTAATCTCTTCAGAGAAGACCTTGCTTTGATACCAAATGAAAGACGGAATATCACCAAGAGGGGGGTGAATTGGGGATATAAATTTTCGCAAGAGAACTCTGTTATCCAAATGTAAAACAGAGATAAACAGAGTAGGAATGAGTGAGATTGAACACAATGAGTTTATCCTGGTTCGGTCTAAATCCTTGACCTACGTCCAGTCCCCAGACTCTCCGGGATTTTCACCAACTTCAAATGATTACACACTCTGTAACTCTTGAAGCAATTCTCTCTCTAGAACTTGCTCCCCCTTACAAGTTGTAATCAAGTATCCCAATCTCAAAGTCCCAATACTTTGAGATTCTTACAAGAAAAGATAATCAATGAGAAACTCTCTAAAAGAGTATAATAATAATCACTGAAGCTTAATATATCTGAAGATATTCTCTCTGTAAGTCGAAACAATAAATGCTCTTAATTACTAATTAAATGCACAGCGTTTCGGTGGTTGGAGACTTGAATGCTTCTCTTATTTATAGTTTGGTAGCATTGATGACCGTTGAGAAGAACTTAATGAGCCGTTGTGAGTAATCAATATATCCGTTGTAATTACTTGACTCAGTTCCTAAACGCTTCGACATTCGACCGTTATTCTCCGTTGACATTCTTTATTTGAATTGTCCGTTGTGACTCGAAAGAATGTTGATCGGGAAGAAAGCTGAAATGCTTTTTGAATGTCCAGAGGTTTATTTCTTATTTGCTTCGAAGTCCGGAAACGCATTTAATGCTTCGACACATATTGACTTTTCGTGATTTCAAGTTTAAAAACATGTTAGAAGTATCGAAATACACTAGCAAACCGATTAAACTTGGTTAGGAATAATAATAATCAATTACATGAAATACCCAAGCTTTAATCGGATGAAAATTAGAATGCGCAGAAAAACATATTCAAATCTGATATGAACAACTCGAGTTGCTTCACATAACTCGAGTTATATTTAGTTCAGAAGATATGCGCATGAAGAACAGAACTTGAGTTATCCTGAATAACTTGAGTTTGCTAACTCGAGTTACTATGCCTAACTCGAGTTACTTCGAGAATCAATTATTCAAGAAATTCTTCGCAAATGGTATAACTTGAGTTATAGTAATAACTGGAGTTGTCCAACTCGAGTTTTGTACTCTAACTCGACTTTCTTTGGAATTCAAATCGACGAGAAAGTTTTCGCGAGAAAACATAACTTGAGTTATTGCGAATCGGAGTTGTCCAACTCGAGTTGTCTTGAATAACTCGAGTTACTTTTGAATTTAAATCATTCGGAAAACTTTTGCACATAATATAACTTGAGTTACAAAAATAACTTGAGTTGGGCAACTCGAGTTATATTCTATAACTCGAGTTTTTCTACTTCGAAAATCAAACAGAAAGTTTTTAACACTTGGGCAACTCGTGTTTTTCCTTGTAACTCGAGTTATATCATATACCCAAAATCTGATATCGCAATGAGGCTTTTGGGAACTGAGGTACAACTTATAACTTGAGTTGTTTAGTGACAACTCGAGTTATCCATTGTTTGAGGCTATGAAAAACTTGAGTTTTGACAGGCAACTTGAGTTGTTTTCAACAACTGGAGTTACCAATTTTCAAAATCATTTTTCAAAACCAATTTTCAATCTGTCTAAAACTTAGATCTTTCCGATTTTAATTAAGTACTTATTACAATTGTTAGACATCATCAAAACACACAGAGAACTAACAATTTATCCAATGCTATCTATAGAGAAGATAACACCGAATAAGAAGATCACTTAGCGACACGAAGACGAAATACCGTCAAAGGAGTGTGGTGTGTGCTTAGTGAGGCAGTATGTAAATAGTAAGGGAGAATACTTGTGTACCGTTCACCTGGAGAATGTCTCCTTATTTATAGTGAGGTTATGAGAATCCAATCACATTCCCCTCACTAACATGTTTTATTCCCCAGTACCTGCACTACTATCTGATCGTGGGATAATGGGTCCTTTCCTGATATATCGTGATTTCAGTCATTGTGTCCTTATTTGGTCCTGACCTTTCTAGGCCCATTACTCGGATCCATAACAGTTGCCCCCAAGCTCGGTTGCTTGGGTTACCGAACTGCCGAGTTTATTTTGTCGCAAGATCCCGACTTTTTGGGGCCCGAGTCCTCACCAGAATTTTTGCTCTCATGACGTCCGGGCATCATTCCTTCGAGGTGCCCATCCGAGTTCATCCCGTTTTCCTTCATGCATTTTCATCCCCTATCCGGGGTACCATGTAAAAGCGTCGACACTTCCGTGGGCACGACTGTTCGCTTAACCGGGGGTCTTTTCGCTCACCCGCGTCGCAGCATATAACCGCCATTCCCAAACTTAAAGCCACGCGCCCCCAAGAGCCGCCGTCGGTTATTGTGCCCATTAATTTCCCACGTCATTTCGTATCCGTCATGATTGCTTTCTTAGGGTTTTCACCTTGATCCCCTCGTAAACGTCGAGACGACTGGCATTCCAAACGTTACACCTCTAGCACGTCTATAAATACTCCGCAGTACTCCTCATCGTCACTTTACACAAATCTGCTCTCTCCTGCGGAAAAATTTAACTGAGCCCTCTCTCTTCAAAGTTTAAGCCTTCTTCATCTTCTCGCTCCCCGGTATATTTGAAGTTCCTAACTTGTTCTTCACCTCTGTGCTATATTTTCTTTTCTTTTTGGTTCCAAACCGACTATTGTATATGCCGTTTGCCATCTCTACTGCCTTTTTCATTTTGGTGATTCTTTTCTTACTCTTGTTTTTTAGTTTGCCTGGGTGTTGAAGGACTGTAATGACCTACACGAATTCCTCTCAAAACGAGAAAATGTTGTAAAACCATTGTCAAGCATTATCCTCGTTAGTCTGAGTCTCTGAACACCCTGGGGCTTTTTGCGTTCATTTTGCCTTTTTTCCTTGACGTGCTCTGGGTTGCTTATCTTGCATTTGTGTAACCTTGGTCTTTATCTGTACTGGGTTCTTTGCATTCTGGGCAGTCTGGGTTTTGTATGCATAACTTTATTTGTGCTTTTAACATACCTTGTCAGTTGTTCATTAAGATGGATCCCAAACCCGATGCGCTAGTAGACATGTATGGTAGGCCTATCCCGGAGGAAGATAGAGAAATACTTGAACGTGCCCCTGGCCGAACTAAACTGTTAGCTCTCAATGTTTTGATGATAAGAGTTCTCAACGTTTTTATGAAGTTCTTACCTTGCTCGAGCAGCCCCAGGATATTGCCCAAGCAAAGAATTGAGATTTGCCCGAGCATCATCAATACAGAAGCGAAAAAAGGCCATTCAGAGAACCTTGCCCGAGCAGGAAATATCTCTTGCCCGAGCAACGTCAAGACAAAAGCAAAACACAGCTAATCAGAAGGTCTTGCCCGAGCAGCGAAAAAATGCTTGCTCGAGCACCATGCTCGAGCAAAGGAAAAACATTGCCCGAGCAACATCCATTGTTTCTTAGTTCTCGCTTCTGTCTGAGTCGTGCCCAAGCAAGGAAACTGGCTTGCTCGAGCAACATCGTGTGGCGGCACTTCTCAGGTCATAAAGTATAAGCTTGCCCGAGCATGACAAATATCATGCTCGAGCACCAAGCCCAAGCGAGAGGAGAATACTTGCCCGAGCACCACCTCGAGACAACGGTCTTCAAGAAGCTTGCCCGAGCAAGCTTTTCTTCATGCTCGAGCAAAGATCGCCAAAACACGCTTTCTCCGAAAGCATACTTTCGTGGATTGCCTCAAGCAATGTCGTGCTCTCTCCACTCCGCCTCTTGCTGTGCCTTGCCCGAGCAAGAATTTCACCATGCTCGAGCAACATCGAAACGAGCACTACCAAGCCTTTGTAAAGAAGCCCGCCCGAGCATGATTTTACCCATGCTCGAGCACCATGCCCGAGCAAGCATATTATCTTGCCCGAGCATCGCCGAGCCAACTCCGCATCCGATCTATCGCATACAAAGCGTGCTCGAGCACACATTGATTGTTGCTCGAGCAAGGTACCCCGCTACTTAATTGTCTTTCTGCGCTATCTTCATACTCTCTATGATATATTATTCAATCCTATATGATACTCATTATTATTCTCAAATGCTTCTAACTAACGTGTTTAATGAGTTGCAGAAGATCTCCATATAGATTAACATCATACTTTAGTTTTGAAGCGCAGAAATTGTTTCGGACAGAGCCAACATAGAATCTAATTGCCCATAACCAAAAAGGCACGAAACAATATTCTAAGCTTATCTTCTTCCAAGACGACGAGAACGATGATCTGTAAAGTAACTCCACCAAACAGACATCCGATCATGGCGAGGTGCGGATACATCAAATACTTAACGGATATATTCAAATTCTTCAACGGTCCTCAACTTTAATCAGTATAAATACCCGAAGATATGAATTCGTCAAACGCCAAGAATACACACAGACGCAGAAACATCTTTTTATAGAAACTACTTTCTGTGTATTCTAAAATATCATTAAGCTTCAGTGTTCATAGTTCAATTACTCGTGAGAGAGCTTTATCATTTACTCTTAATCCTTCAAAATCTCAAGATAGAGGTATCTTGAGTGTGGGTGCATTAATTACGGCTTGTAAGGGGAGTGAGTCCGAGAGTGAAAGGATCATCCTTCGTTTACAGTGTGTAATTGTATTTGTGAGATAGTGGAAATCTCAGAGTATCTGGGGACTGGACGTAGGTCAAAGAGTTAGACCGAACCAGGATAACTTCTCTGTGTCTATTATCTTTACTTCTTTACCGCTTCCATCGTCTACTGATCATACAGCGAAAAGAATTTTTTTTTGATCACCTATTCACCCCCCTCTAGGTGATATTCTACCTTCATTTGGTATCAGAGCTTAGGTTTCTCAGTTGGGCTTAACATCCCGAGAAAGATCATGGAAGGAATATTACCTGACGGTGCTTCAATTAATCGACCCCCAGGATTCAACGGTGAAAACTACTCTTTCGGAAAGGAAAATTCAGAATATTCGTATTAGCTACCGAATATGGTCTCTGGGAAGTGATAGAAATTGGAGATTACATACCTATAAAGATTGAAGGAGGAATCTCTGTTCCAAAGACGAAAGCTGAATTCGATGAGAATGATAAGAAGAATGTCACTCTCAACAAGATAAGGCAATCTTGATGCTTCAAAGTGCTCTTAGTCAAAAGGAATACTTTCGAATAAGCAATCTATCAACTGCGAAGGAAATGTGGAAGGCATTGGAGATTGCATATGAAGGTACTTCCGGCATCAAGGAAAATCGTATCAATACTCGACCACCGAGTATGACTTATCGCGAATGAAGTCGAGTGAAACCATGGCCGAGTTCCAACTAAGATATACTCATCGACAAATCAATTGGCGGCTTTGGGTAAAAACTATGATCAAGGTCCTCGAGTCAGAAAGATCCTCAATGTTCTAACAAAAGAGCGGGAAGCTAAAGTCACTGCGATAGAGGAGGCTCGTGGAGAATCAATGGCTTCGATTCTTTGCCTTATTCGGAAGTCTGTCAGAATATGAGAGCAAACTGAAATTCAAAAAGGACCTGGACAATGTCAACAGCAGTCGGAACAAAGGAATTGCTCTTAGCACTATAAAGGAAAAAGAAAAAGAAGAAGATGAAGAGGACGATGACGAGATGGCCATGTTTGTTCGAAGATTCAAGAAGTTCTACAGAAAAGATCGAGGCTTCAGAAACAGATTCCAAAAAGAAGACACAAGTAACAGACGTGAGTTCAAAGGCAAAGAACAAATCATCTGTTATGAATGTGAGAAGCCGGGACATTACAAGTCAGAATGTCCTCAACTGAAAGACAGCGACAAAGAAAAGAAGAAGCACTATCAATTCAAAAAGAAGGCTTATGTGTCAGCAATATGGGGAGATGGTTCCTCAGACGAAGAAAGCGAAGAAGAGAAAGAGCGCCAACGTACGTCTGCGGTGGCGAGAAGAAGAACTAGCGTAAAAACGACAATGAGGTACATGATTCGCAACCAACCTATGATGAATTATTTGATGAATATAATGAAATTCAATCTGAATTCGAAAAGGTTGTTGATGAATGCTTTGCCCTAAAAAGGGAAAACATAACTCTCAAACTACATGTTGAAAACCTTTCCGATGAAAATCTTATTTGTGATGAATGCCTGGATTTAAAGAAAAGAAACCTTCATCTTACGAAAACACTTGAGAAATTCACTAAAGGAAGTGAAATGCTTAATGTGATTTTGAAAACTCAAAGGTTTACAAATGATCGATCAGGCATAGGATATAATCCTATCTTTGACAAAGGGAAAGGCAAAAAGAAAATGGCGGAAAATCCTATTTGAACTACTTTAAATCAGTTCATATTTCAAATCCGTTTGCTCATTGTAACTATTGTAATCGAAAAGGAAACTCTACTTCATCATGCTTTCATAAAAAGAATCGAAGAGATAAACTCGTTGGTAATTACCGGTGGGTACCTAAGGGAACTCATACTTTCCCTAAGGCCCAAGCTAACCCGAAAGGACCCAAGAAACGTTGGGTACCTAAAGCTTGATCTTATTTAAATTACGGGTTTGTCTCGAGAGCATCAAGAACCAACAAGTGGTACATTGACAAAGTGGATGCTCCGGACATATGACGGGGATCAAACCAAATTCGTTGCAATGAGATCAAAAGATGGTGGCAAAGTTACCTTTGGAGGAAACCAATCGGAAAAATCTCGGAATTGGAGAGATTGGTACAAAGGATGGACCTCAGATCAAAGACGTGTATCTTGTTGAAGGTCTCTGCCATAACCTCCTAAGTGTGAGTCAAAGTGCTGATAAGAACAACTGGATTATCTTTGACTCAGAAGGATGTCTCATTGTCAACAAAGATGATCTCCCAATTGATAAAGGTAAACTCAAGGTATTATTTAAAGCTCCTCGAGAAGGAAACTGTTATACATTAGATCTACCTAAAATTGATTCTGAAAAATGCTTTGTTAGCAACTTAGAAGAAAGTTGGCTGTGGCATAAGCGTCTGGCTCATGTAAACATGTTCCATTTGGATAAGTTGCTAAGGAAAGATTTAGTAATTGGTTTGCCTAAACTCCATTTTAAAAATGACATGATTTGTGATTCCTGTCAAAGAGGTAAACAAACTAAAACATCTTTCAAAAATAAAACTGAAATCACGACTAATCGACCTCTTCAATTACTCCATATGGATTTAGTTGGACCAGCAAGAGTTAATAGCCTTGGTGGCAATTTGTATACTCTAGTCATAGTCGATGATTTCTCTCGATTCACTTGGACTATCTTTTTATCTTCCAAGGATGAAACATTTGATCTATTTGTTGTGTTTGCCAATAAGGTGCAAAATGAGAAAGGTATATGCATTACAACCATTCGAACAGATCATGGAGGAGAGTTTGAAAATCAAGCATTCGGAGAATTTTGTGATGTTCACGGAATTGACCATAATTTCTCAGCTCCAAGAACACCACAGCAGAATGGTGTGGTTGAAAGGAAAAACCGTGTACTCACGAAATGGCTCGTGCCATGTTGAATGAAAATCTAGAATGAAAATTATCAAAAATAATGTCATTATGTTTGATCGAACAAACTTACAATAAAAGTTGATGAGGCATATCTGCCTTCTGCCACTGCGACTAATGATCTGTGACTCTCCTTTTCAATAATCACGCGAGCCTCAAAGAACGAGACTCGTTGTCGGATATAGAGGATGAGGTCGATCCTATCACTGGCTCTTCCCCGCAAACTTTCAAAGTTTTCTACCAAACAATAATCAAATAAGACATGTAAAACTATATAAATATGGTGGTGCATAAAACAAGTAATAAAGGCAATAAATGTCTAACCGTTTATTTGTTGCGCCACTTGGATTAATCCGTTGCCTCTACGCTCCGCCTTCGGTCATCGAACGGGTCCTCGAAGTAGTAACCTCCTCAACCGATCCGGCTGGAGTTTCCCCTTTAATTTCACACTTAAACGCAAATGATGACCTTAATTAATTACTTCAAATTACAAAATATTAGACTCTGTTAAATAGAAAATATGTACTTACAACTGCGTCGATGCTCGCCTAATTGATATGGAGCAGCGGCGTATGATGGAGTCTTTCCGTTTTAGCCTAATGCAACCTTTTCGCACTTATGGTCTTAAACTTGTGTTTGCCCAGTTGCCAAATAATTCATCTCTAGTATCTGTGGAAACGTCATCTTCTCGACATACCGATGCATGCTGACTTTCGGCCCAGCGCGTATCCACTTATTTTTGTGTCGTTTATAAGCTTTTTGATTTTCAAGATGCTCTCGCGTCATATGCTTATCACTGAAAATCGATATGGCTAGTCATCTTCAAAATTTTAAAAGTACTAAATTAACACGCATAAAAAAATAACACCAGAAGCTCCTTGGGCCTTTGCGTGTCCCAGTTGCTGCCCAGGAATCTACGTCATGCGGTCGAGCTTGAGTGTAATTACGGAATATTTGGTCAAACGTAGAAAGTCACCCACTTGATGCTCAGGCAAAAATCTAATAGAGGATTATCATGCAAATATTAGCATACAACCAATTAGAAAAGAAAATTGTAACATTACGGGTAACTAAAGGATGTACTCGTTCAGCCAGACGGATCCAAAGAAACCCTTTTTAGGATCTCTTTGATTTGATTGGTACCTACGAAAGAACTACATGCTTCCCTGACTGCTCTACGAGCGCCTTGATGTGCTAAGGAAGAAATGTGAAATATTGAAGATGTTTACACAGATGGTTTCAAGAAACTAAACAAATGTAAATCAATCAGAAATGGTAAAGTAAAACTGTCCTCCTTCTTTGTGCAAAATCGGGGTAGCCACATTTACTTATGTATAAAGTGGCGGTGAAGATGACAAATATCCGACGGTGAGCGGCGAAAAATCAAATAGTAGACTGGAGAAAAGGCTGGCCATACGCTTTCCATATGAGTGATTAGCGTCGCCCTACCCTCTTATAGTACGGTGGGCTCGACTAACGCCACGTCATTTAGCAGGCGTCTCTGGATGCTCACACGTCTACGAACACTTATAGACATCATGGCAATATATATATATATATAACAAAATTAGTTAATATGAGGTAGCAAAAGAAACAAAGTATGTAGTATAGCATGTCGTCATAAACAAATAACTAAACTTATAAATCAACCGGGCCCGATTCGTTCGTGACATCTACTTGCATGTCTTCATCGAACTCTCATAGTCGTCGGGCTCAGTTCACTATCGAGGAGGCTCATTTTTACGCATAATCCTGTTAATGCGATTTCTCATCGTCAATTTGTATACAGAATCCCATTCTAAACTCCGCCTGAGAATAGAAAGGGTGCTTAGGTACCCGTCGCCAGAAGATGTTTATGGCGTGGCATCTTTCACATCCCGGCTTGGAAGGTTTGACCATGCGCCATTTGATTCTGCTCTTTCGACTTTGGTATACAATGCTAAGTACTTTGGTTTTAATAACTCCATCCGCCGCTTGGCGAGATGTAGGGGTATGTGTATAGTAAACTTGTTCCTTTGTTGAGCAAGGATGAATGGGTCATAACCAGCCGAATATCTCACATCCAGTGGATCTCAATATTTTCATGTTTGTCCACTTTTCTCTGCGCGGTTTGCATTTCAAACCACTCAGCAAGCCCAAAGTGTCGCAGCACTTTGTCCACTGGTAACTCGGCCACCAATTATCTCAACTAACTTCCCGTAGTAGTCAGCCTCCACCCCGTCAATTTGGTCACCTCGACAACATACCGTCATTGCAACGCATAGTGTACCTGGCGTTCGCATCTGTCATTTAAATCGATGCCCATTGATTATATATTTGTTAGACGGAGTAATCAGCTATTGCAGCTCCATAAGATAAACTCATGGCGTTTTAGGATCAGTAAGTTTTCTAAGAAATATGATCAAAGCCATTTTGAAACTCGGAATTAGGAATTGATCAACTTGGGACACCATAAAACATTGAAGGATTTCCGTCAGCCCAATTAGAGAAGTAACTGTAACAAAAAACTTAAGTTAATGCTTTAATACTTACTGTAATAGTAAACAAAACAAAAACTTACCTCTAGGTACTTTGCAGCCTCTTGAAGTTGTTTAGAATGCCATTTCTGCGACTCGCTTATCTCTTCCGGGCCAAGAGTTGACTTCCAATTTTCCCCGATTTCATGGAAAATTAAATATTGATTTTGATCTCAATATCGACCGGATCATCGTTACGGTACCTGCTCCATCTTGACATCATTTCGGGGATAATAGTATGACGCAAATTTTATGCCTGCCGATTAGATAAGCTTCATTGATAAGATCTTCAACGTACCTTGTATTTTTGATGTTGTGCTTAAGTGTGCGTAAACCTACAATGGAATATCTGAGCTAAAGTATCATGTCGGTCAATTAATAACGGTAGCAAATCAATATATATATTACCTCTCAAACGGATGTCATCCATCTATTCGTCATAGCCTCACCTTTAGCTTCGTAGGCCAGAGTGAACGGGCAAATGTTCCATTGAGTCGCTGACTAGGAGGAAACACCATTTCTAACTTGCATAGCGTTATGGGCATGCCGCACTCGGTGTCAGAACTTTTCAACATTAAGCTCGGAAACTAGAATTTCTCTAAAGAACATGGACAACTCAGTTAGAATAGACCATACATGCCGGTAGTGCTTTGAAGGCCCAGGCCAGCAATCTGAAAAACATAAATCGCTGACTCTTCATCTTGCTCGGCTTCACCTCGTGCATGTCGACACGTCTTTTTCCCGAGTTTGACGCATCAGCAGGCCAGGGAGTTTGAATCTTTAACCCATTGCAACAATTCTAACGTCTGCTCTTTATTGAATGTATACGGCGCTCTGGGTTTGAAATTCGTCCGTACCACTTTGTCCGCCAAATGCAAAGCGAGGGCCCCTTCACAAATCGCTTCAACGTGCAATCTTGCGTTGACTATGTCTTTCGTCTTGCCCTTGGTGTCCATCCGTCGGTTATGGAGAATATTGCAAAACACATTTCTCTCAATATGCATGACATCGAGGTTTGTCTTAACAATTGATCTTTCCAATATGGTAGTTCCCAAGATCTTTGCGTTTGTTCTAATGATGATCAATGCCGTACCCCTCGGGTTCGCCAAACTGCCACTCCGATACTCGGAATGCACGACCCTGTCCATAGCCTGTATCCCTTAAACGGCAGTGGATCTGCTTTCGTTCGACTGACCTTACTGCGTGAGAAGTCTTTTCTATTTCTCCTAAAACGGATGATCGGTGGGTAAAGATCGTCGGTGCACATCAAACAGCCCGACACTTACACAGAGCTGTGTTCAATTTAAAACCATGCATTCAAGACATACAGGCGTAAAGCTTTCAGACGTTTGCCAGTACTCTGACATCAGCTATCTGGGGAAATCATTGCTCGTCCACATTAAGGCGGCCGCATGAGTGAAATTGACTTAATGATATATCATCTGTAAAAACATTGGCTCCCAGCATCTTGACACGTACATCAAAGGCTGAGGTACATGTATCTTTTTTTTTTGGGTTCGACGGCCCGGGGATTAACGACGTTAAGGAAGAAAAACTCTCTTCTCATGCATCGTAGAAGGTGGGGTTGCGAGCGTCACAATAATGGCGCAGCCTTGCAGGAATAATTCTGCCCCGTATTGTTGAAAGAGGCGAACCCGTAGAGACATGGAGCCCCGGGGAAGGACATTACGGGGATCCATGGCAAAGAAAGTTCGCCTCGTCAAATTTACGCCAACCGGCATGGTGATGGATGCGTCACAAAGTTCTCATCCCTACGGTGCTCCCATTTGCCATCTCGTGTGGCTGTTTGTTCGGATGCGATCACAATCGTAAGTCTGGGCACTTGAGAGGGGAAGAGTACCCACATCTTGCTTAATGCATGACGGGTCTTTTTCCTTCCTTTCCCCAGCGACTTTATATACGTAAATGTCCATAGATTTGCAATTTGGTCGGCTGTCATCCTTGTAATACAACATACGTACTATACGGGCGTGATGGATTTTCATCATGACTGCTCACCTTTCGCCCTTTTTTTGCTTGGTAAAGTCTTTCGGCAAATTATTGTCTTTGGGAACAACCTTACTCGTGATCTGTCTCATTTAGTTGTAATTCCTCTCGTTCGTTTTGGTTGTGATTATATAAACCTCAATATGGTGATCAGTCTTCAAACTTAGTATTCTTGGGTGCCAAAATGGCGATGAATATTACTATTTCCAAAGTGGTCATGACGCTTCCGCGCGGACGTTGTCTTTCTTAGGCGTTATATAGAACTAACGGGCGGATGGGGATCCTACTTCATGTTTGATGGTTGATGATGTTCAAATCTCCACTCTCCCATGTATGGCAGTTCAGCGTATAGCAGGATCAAAATATTGGCCGTCAGCGGTCCGCGGCATCCGTAACCATTCTTGCTCATATTAATTAGGTTTTTCGATGACTAAATCTTTGTCGTAATAACCCGCTCGGTGTCGTCGGACTTAAGCGGCTGACATTCCCAACATTCATAATCTTTTATGAATCCTTTTGACACAAATGAATCGACGTGTCGCGTCGTAAATCTTAAACAACTACATTTAGCCCTGCATGGACTACCTGTCTCCACCTTTGAATTATTTGAATTAGCGAAAGCAAATTATGACGAACTCTTCCAAACCAGCGAAGAATGCTGTTTGTTATTCTTGTCTTATCGATTAGGCGATTGTACATCCAACTTCTATCATGGTTGCCTTCCATCTTCCTGGTTAGTACTGATTCTACCCTGATAACTTCTCTACCACACCTCTGCAAATATATATATAAAAATTAGCCTCTTATGCCCCTTGTGATTACCCCGGCTTACTCAAGAAAGTGAAAAACAAACGCTGTCGTTGAACAAAGAACATATTCGCAAGCAATGAGAGAATGAGGATAACACACGAAACATGGACACGTATGTATGTGGAGGGGCAAACAAAGAATAGAATACTAAGTATTTTGGAGTTTCTAACATATATGGGCTAGATCAAAGAGATTACTTAACATTTAATCAAATTTATTGTATAACTTGTTAAACATAGATTGAAATAAAAAATTTAAATGAAATATTTTTAAACAAATTACTAATAGTCATTTTTATAATAGCCTAAATCAAATAATAAATTCTACTAATTTTTATAGCAGCATCTGAAATGTGATTATTAACCAAATGTAAAGCCCCATAGGTTGACATTAATTAATTCATTGTCTTATCCCCTAAATTTCATTTCCAAACACTTCACTTTTCTAGTTTCAACATAAATCCTATTTAAATATTTATGTATCAATACCAACTAATACAAAATCTTAATTTTATCACCAAAATCGAATTGGAATTTATAAATTCCTAAAAGTGCTAGATAAAAATACTTCGTTATTCATTATTTTCATTATTCTAAGCAAACATAATACAAAATCTTAAAGTGCTAGAATTGGAATTTCTAAATACTTCATCAATACCAACATTATAATTATATATTATTTTATTTAATATTGAATTCTATTTTATTTTTTTATTACTAAATATACTAATTTATTATAATAATAATATATAATAATAATAAATGATAAAAAAATTGAATAATTTAAAGCTCTACTTCATTTAATTTGTTATTGTTCTATTAAGATTTTTGCACATTATTTATTTTCTATTTTTATATTGTTACAAAGAGATTTTGAATCGCTACAATTCATATCATATATACTTATACAAAGTAGATTTTTATATAGAAATCTATATAGAATTTACTAAGTATCTAAATGAGTATGAGTATATATAATAAATTATTCAATTTTTAATTAGAATTCTAATTTTAATTATAAATATAAAAAAATAGTAATATTGATATTCATTTTAGAATGAATTTTAGAATAGTTAATTCTATTATAATTATATAATTATTATATTTAAATACAAAATCTTAATGACCTCACAAGTCTTTTGGGCAGATGCAATGAGCACGGCCAGCTATATCGCCAATCGAGCATATCTCAGAAAGAAGCTCAATAAAACTTCTTACGAACTCTACAAAGGAAGGAAACCAAATCTGGCTCACCTTCATATCTTTGGCTGTAAGTGCTTCGTACATAACAATGGTAAAGATAATTTGGGAAAATTTGATCCCAAATCCGATGAAGGTATTTTTCTTGGATATTCAAATAGGAGTAAGGCATACGAGTTTTTAACAAACGAACTCGCATAGTTGAAGAATCAATACATGTTGTGTTCGTGAATTTAAATTAGATAAACCTACGGATGATGATGAGGAAAATGTTTTTAAGAATCAATTCTTTTCTAAAAATACTACTGCCTCTATTGAAAATTCTGAAGATGTTTTTGATCCTGATTCTCAAAACAACTTTGAAAATCCTGATCAATCTCAGCCTAGAGCTTGGAGGTTCATTAGGAATCATCCCTGGACCAAGTAATAGGTGATTTAAATCAAGGTGTAAGAACTAGAAATAGTACCTTGAATGAAGTAACTTTTTCTACGCCTTTATATCACATATAGAACCTTCTAAAATAGATGAAGCCCTTTCAGACAATGATTGGGTGATAGCTATGCAAGAGGAGTTACACCAATTTGATAGAAATCAAGTTTGGGACTTGGTACCTAGGCCTAAGGACCATCCGGTCATTGGCACTAAATGGGTATTCAAGAACAAACGAGATGAATCAGCAATCATAGTCCGTAACAAGGCTAGGACCGGTTGCCAAAGGCTATAATCGGGAAGAAGGGATTGATTATGAGGAAACGTATGCTCCGGTAGCTAGATTGGAAGCTATACGTGTACTCCTAGCCTTTGCGTGTATCAAAGGATTTAAACTCTATCAAATGGATGTTAAGAGTGCTTTTCTAAATGGATTTATACAGGAGGAAGTATATGTTGAACAACCTCCTGGTTTTGAAAACCATCATCATCCAGATCATGTGTATCATTTGAAGAAAGCCTTATATGGTCTCAAACAAGCTTCTAGAGCTTGGTACGAAAGATTAAGTAACTTCTTATTAGACCAAGGTTTTATCAGAGGTAAAGCAGATACAACGTTGTTTATCAAAACCAACAAACTTAAAGAGACTTTAATTGTGCAAATATATGTCGATGATATCATTTTTGGTGCTACTAAAGACTCTCTCTGTGAGGAAGTTTCCAAGAAAATGCAAGGTGAATTCGAAATGTCTATGATGTGTGAGTTGAACTACTTCCTCGGTCTGCAAGTCAAACAACGGAAGGATGGTATATTCATATCTCAAACAAAGTATCTCCGTGATTTACTCAAGAAATTTGGAATGGAGCATTGTAATGGAGCCGACACTCCAATGAGCTCAACTGCCTCTCTAGATGCCGACGAGGAAAAAGGAAAAGACTTCAACATAACCAAATATAGAGGAATGATTGGATCCTTACTATATTTGCTATGAACCAGACATTCAGTTTAGTGTAGGAATGTGCGCAAGATTCCAGTCAGCTCCTAAAGAATCGCATGCCGAACATGTCAAAAGAATCTTTCGATATCTTTCGGATACAAAGGAATTGGGTCTCTGGTTCCCGAAAGGTCAACAAGAATTTCTGGTTGCATATTCAGACTCTGATCACGCTGGATACAAGACTGATAGAAAGAGTACTAGTGCACAGTGTGAATTTCTTGGAGGATCACTTGTATCTTGGTTCAGCAAGAAACAAACCACCGTGGCCGTATCCTCAACTGAAGCTGAATATGTAGCTGCATCAAGTTCTTTGTGCTCGGGTTACGTGGCTTAAGCAACAACTTCAAGACTTGGGAATTCATCTACGGGAGATTCCAATTCTCTGTGACAACACTAGTACAATAAGCTTAGCAAAGAATCCAGTTCAACACACAAGAACCAAGCATATTGATGTTAGACATCACTTTATCAGAGATCATGTTCAAAAGAAAGATGTTAAAGTGATGTTCATACCTACCCACTTGCAACTTGCTGACATTTTCACGAAGCCTCTAGCTAAAGAATAGTTCAATTTTATCCGTAGGGAGTTGGGAATGGTGAATCCCAATGAACTGTAAGTCATACTAGCTCCAATTAATTGTGTTTTGATGATTATAGACTAACTTTAGCATCGGAGGTTCTAGTTTGTGTTTTTGCGGGACTCGTTCTTGAGAACTATAACAGAGTGTAACAGAGTAAGCCTTGCTCGAGCGTGCCTTTGATATTTGCTCAAGCAACCACGCGAAGACCTTAATGGAATTTGTGAGTAAAAGCAGCTTGCTCGAACACACTTCGGAACTATGCTCGAGCAATCGCGGGAATTCCTGAATAAGAGCTACCTCATCGAGCATGCCTGCCAAGTATGCCCAAGCAATACCAGGAAGCATGAGAAGAAAAGGAGGTTGCTCGAGCACGTAGACTCTGTTTACTCAAGCAATAGCGGGTCTGCCTTCCTGACTTTGAAAGAATAATGGTTGTTGCCCGAGCAACACCAGAGGTTTGCCCAAGCAACAACGGGAACTGAGGAAGCCACAAAAGAAATGAAGAACATGCTCGAGCAACAATCCAATGTCTGCCCGAGCACGTATCGTTGAACTTCTAATCAGTCTCATGGAGTTCAATCTTTTCAATTTTTTTAATTAAGTGTTCACAGTACACACTTAATGGGAGGTTAGATTTAATTGTGGTATTATTACCTATTACTATTAATTAATTAGAATTAAATGTGTTGGTTTATGCTTGAGCACAGACCCAAAGTCTGCTCAAGCACGAACCGTGCTCGAGCATAAAGAAAAGGGTTGCTCGAGCAACGTCGGCCCCGCATTTTTAAGGGCGTGTCGTTTCATTTCACGGCTACTTCTCTCCCTCCGTCAAAACCCTAGACTTCTTTTCTCTCAAATCCACTCAACTCCGTTACACTCGTTTGTGAATCGTTTCCAAATTCCCTCGTTACGACTGTTCGATCCCTTAAAAGAAACCGTTTTGACCGATTAATTTCTCAAATCTCTTCACTTTCACCGATTATCCCCCTTCGCGCCATCGAACTCCTTCTCTGAAATTTCCCACTTTTCGAATCGATGGCCGGTTCCATGATAAATCTCCTTCGAAGCAACCTCCTGCGAAGAAATCACGGTACTATCGACCCAAAGTTGCTATTTCAGAAAAATCTTCAAAAGCCTCCAAACCCAAATCAGTGCCGAAATCGTCAAAATTGACCTCCAAATCAAAAGAGGTTGAGAAACCCAGAACTAACCTCGTCATTCCGGGTTCTCGAACGACTAGACTCAAGACTGGTTCTCTTCCTTCTGGAAAAAGCAAACGCCCGAGGTCTCCTTCTCCGTCATCTTCACGCTCACTCAATTCCGAAAGAACGATCGATGAGATTCGGTCCAAAAGTAAAGAGGATAGGCCTTCAATTCTTAAGCCTTCCTTCAGTCAGAAATCTCAGGCCTCAAATAGCAAGAAGAAAGTTTCTTTTTCCCTCAAAACGCAAGCTTCTGGAAGCAAAAAGGAGGAAGTTGTGACAAGTCGGCCTGCGGATGGACAACTGCCTGAACCTTCACCGGGTATGTTTACTGGCAATATTGCAGTTGATGATTATGCTGTTTTCTCATTACTATGGAGAAAGACCTTTCGTCAATAGTTTATGTCGACTTGGCTAAATTCAAAGAGAAATGCAATGGATTTAAGCGCCCGGTTGCTTCAATTTATGCCTCGCTTGGAATTAGCAAGCCTTTTTCTCCCGAAGTTGTGCGAGTATTTTATCACAACATGCACCGACAAGCAAAGACAGAGAAAATGATGATGAGGATGTTTTAGTCACCAAGATTCGTGATAAAACAATCAAACTTCGCTCGGGATCTTAACACTCTCCTCGGCATCATCGACGCTCCTGAAGACCCTCCCAAGCTTTCTCCTGTTGAGTGTCATCATATTCTCTTCCCAAATGTCTCAATTGAAGGGAAAACCAAGATTAATGTGACCCCGGCTATGATGAAAGACGAATATAGGGTCCTTTGGTATGTGTGATCGGAGCTTAGTTCGAAAGGCCGAGCTTCACCCACTTTGTTCGACGTGACTTTGAGCGATTTGCATCTCTTATTGCTATGGAACGTAGAAATGGGGAAATGGATTTTGGAGGAGATGATGTCCTTCATATCGAAGCTAAGGCTAGGCTTCGAGCTACCATCCCTTATCCTTCCTTGGTATCTTGGATTTTGGAAGTCCATAATATTTGGTACCTTTCGGAAGATAAGGAAGTATATCCTCCCCTATTTGGTATATCACATATGAAGAACATGAACATTTCTTTCACTGATGTATCCTCCAAGAAAGGAAAAGGAAAAGCACCAGTCTCTTCTTCTCATCCTGCCTTCTCCAAACCATCTGCTTCCAAGGCTGACTCGAACCTCCCGATGAAGATTTGAGTCTTCAAAGGCCGGAACTTCTACCTTTGTTCCATCCTTTTCCCAAGCTGCTATCCAATCCTTGGTCGAAGCTTCTTTTCAGAAATCCTTAATCCCTGTTATGCAATCTTTGGATGCTTTCCATAAGCTTTCCACCCAGATGATCAAGGCTTTTACAGATGATATGATTAAATTGAAGAGTGATGTTCGCCGGAATATGGATACCGATTTACGGACTTCAAGGCCGAAATGGAAGACTCTATGAACAAAAGCTTTTCAATAATCTATGACAAGCAACAGGACCTTGAAGATGTTGTGAATGCTTTTTTGACTAGCATTGGTACTTCTTTCAATCCATCTGCACAACCTTCTTCATCCGCCATGCCTACTACCTCTCCTCCACCTATTGAGGATCTCACTCCATCTCCAGCTATCATAGTTCCTCTTGTTGATCCCGCTCTCGTGCCTCGCCATCCATTTCAGTTTCTTCCGATAGCAAGTCTTCTCCTCCTTCACCTTCCCCTTCTGTCGGGGGTCCCCTTTTTCACTGATGACAAAGGGGGAGAGTAGCTGAGTAGATTAGATTTATGATTTATGTCCATTTTGGTTAACATATGCTTTTTGTTTCTGATATGTCCATTTTGGTTAACATATGCTTTTTGTTTCTGCTCTTCTGTTTTTTTAATGAACTTCTTAAATGTTAAGCGAAATGTTATCTATGTCAATTTGTTTCTCGGCTCATTTCAAAAACTTATGAATATTTCCTTTCAATCTAATCATTGAATTGTCATCATCAAAAAGGGGAGAATGTTAGCTCTCAATGTTTTGATGATAACAGTTCTCAACGTTTTTATGAAGTTCTTACCTTGCTCGAGCAGCCCCAGGATATTGCCCAAGCAAATAATTGAGATTTGCCCGAGCATCATCAATACAGAAGCGAAAGAAGGCCATTCAGAGAACCTTGCCCGAGCAGGAAATATCTCTTGCCCGAGCAACGTCGAGACAAAAGCAAAACACAGCTAATCAGAAGGTCTTGCCCGAGCAGCGAAAAATGCTTGCTCGAGCACCATGCTCGAGCAAAGGAAAAACATTGCCCGAGCAACGTCCATTGTTTCTTAGTTCTCGCTTCTGTCTGAGTCGTGCCCAAGCAAGGAAACTGGCTTGCTCGAGCAACATCGTGTGGCGGCACTTCTCAGGTCATAAAGTAGAAGCTTGCCCGAGCATGACAAATATCATGCTCGAGCACCAAGCCCAAGCAGAGGAGAATACTTGCCCGAGCACCACCTGAGACAACGGTCTTCAAGAAGCTTGCCCGAGCAAGCTTTTCTTCATGCTCGAGCAGCATCGCCAAAACACGCTTTCTCCGAAAGCATACTTTCAGGATTGCCTCAAGCAATGTCGTGCTCTCTCCACTCCGCCTCTGCACGTGCCTTGCCCGAGCAAGAATTTCACCATGCTCGAGCAACATCGAAACAGAGCACTACCAAGCCTTTGTAAAGAAGCCTGCCCGAGCATGATTTTACCCATGCTCGAGCACCATGCCCGAGCAAGCATATTATCTTGCCCGAGCATCGCGAGCCAACTCGCATCCGATCTATCGCATACAAAGCGTGCTCGAGCACACATTGATTGTTGCTCGAGTAAGGTACCCTCGCTACTTAATTGTCTTCTCGCGCTATCTTCATACTCTCTATGATATATTATTCAATCCTATATGATACTCATTATTATTCTCAAATGCTTCTAACTAACGTGTTTAATGAGTTGCGAAGATCTCCATATAGATTAACATCATACTTTAGTTTTGAAGCGCAGAAATTGTTTGGACAGAGCCAACATAGAATCTAATTGCCCATAACCAAAAAGGCACGAAACAATATTCTAAGCTTATCTTCTTCCAAGACGACGAGAACGATGATCTGTAAAGTAACTCCACCAAACAGACATCCGATCATGGCGAGGCGTGGATACATCAAATACTTAACGGATATATTCAAATTCTTCAACGGTCCTCAACTTTAATCAGTATAAATACCCGAAGATATGAATTCGTCAAACGCCAAGAATACACACAGACGCAGAAACATCTTTTCATAGAAACTACTTTCTGTGTATTCTAAAATATCATTAAGCTTCAGTGTTCATAGTTCAATTACTCTGTGAGAGAGCTTTATCATTTACTCTTAATCCTTCAAAATCTCAAGATAGAGGTATCTTGAGTGTGGGTGCATTAATTACAGCTTGTAAGGGGGAGTGAGTCCGAGAGTGAAAGGATCATCCTTCGTTTACAGAGTGTGTAATTGTATTTGTGAGATAGTGGAAATCTCGTAGTATCGGGACCGGACGTAGGTCAAAGAGTTAGACCGAACCAGGATAACTTCTCGTGTCTATTATCTTTACTTCTTTACCGCTTCCATCGTCTACTGATCATACAGCGAAAAGAATTTTTTTTTTGATCACCTATTCACCCCCCTCTAGGTGATATTCTACCTTCATTTGGTATCAGAGCTTAGGTTTCTCAGTTGGGCTTAACATCACGAGAAAGATCATGGAATGACATATGTCTGCCCCAAGTGAGCGAGTCAGTGGCCTCTGGTCGGTTAAGCGATAAGGATTGCCATTTTTCTATTTTTACTGGGATATAATTACCCGTCTTGGTCTACAATTTCCATTTTCTGACTTCCAGATGTGCCTTCTCCGCCACTTTCACCTCGCCTCTTCACAATTACACCCTAATGGTTGGTCCTTTTCCATAGCCTTTGAAAATTATTGCAAGAAACATGAAATCAAGTGCTCCGTCCCCGTTTTTTGTAGCTTTTTCTCTCCTTTGGATACTAATGTCACCACAGAGGGGGAAAAGATATGGTTTGGCTAGACATCGCTTCGATCTTCCCATGGCCATAAATTTCTTAAGCCCTTTACCAATTCCTGGAAAGGCTTTAAAAACTCTTTCTTTAAAGTCCTCGCCAAACCCAGGGAAACGTCTTGGTTCCTCTTCAATCGGGGGAAACTGAAGAGCGCTTCCCTTTGTACTGGTGCGTTGGGCACCACAAACTTCTTGCCAAAGATTTCTTACCTTCCGCCTCCCGATGTTCCGATTCCGAGGATGAAGCTGTTGGTTATGATTAGTTTTGATGATGTCTTATATGGATGTCATTATTGAAAGCAAAAAGATTGAGTAATATATTGAGTAATATATTTATCTCCTACATCGACTAACTGCAATATTTAATGTAGATCATTCCAAGTTAAATTAAGGAGAATAATCAAGAAGGAGATAAGAGATGAAAGAAAGAAGTACTTTCAGAAGTTGTCAAGAAAGCAAGATGTTATCAATGGATTTTGGAGGATAAGCAAGAAGAAAAGAAGAGACTAGAGAAATATGTTATCAGAAGAACTTGCACAATATAATAGGAATATCAACATTCAAGTTCTTGTGATCGGAAGTCTCTATGATAGCGAAGTTGGAATGAAGCTTCATTACTTTATGGATATTGAAGAAGGTAGAAGTTGTAAAGAATGATGAGTCCAAGTTAAATGAGGAAGAATGATCAAGTTGGGAGATGAAAGAAGGAAGAACTTGTTGAATGGAATGAAGATATCATTATTCAAGTTCTTATATTGATGCTAGAAGTCTCCAAGATCATATGGAAGTTGGAATGGCTCAATTCAGTGTTAAATCAAGCAAATATGAGGTTCAAGATGAGAAAACTCAAGTTTAGGACACAAAACTAGAGTTTGGAACTCAAACCTCAAGTTTTGGAACTCAAAACTCGAGTTTAGAAGAACTGGACTAGAAAACCTCAAGGTTTCAGTCAAAACCTCGAGTTTCCAGCTATCATCAGCTTTTCAGCTCCACTATGTTTCACATTCAGCACGGGCGACGTCTGGTAATTCAAAGATATCTTCCAAACCAGAGATCCAATTGAGATGAAACTAGTGGCATATGAAACTAGACTCCCAATGCGTTATTTTGATATACAATCTAAGCTAAAAAGAGTTCCGATAAAGGAGTTATGAATTGTACAAGTTGACACTGAAATTCACACCACACAGCAAACCAAGCTTCAATGTTTTGAGTGTAACTCACAAACTACAAATCGAAGTGAGCTTATATTGGTGGCATATGAAATTATACTCACAGAGCTTTCCATCAAGAGTTGAACGAACCAAAACGGAGTTCAGACCAAGGAGATATGGTCTTCGAAAGTTGACAGTTATTTCAAGAAAGCTGAACAAAGTCAACACCTCGAGTTTTCAATGGAAACCTCGAGTTTTCATCAGACAGAGAGCAACCAACTTCTGAGTATCTTCAAAACCTCGAGTTTTGGTCAGACAGAGAGCAATCTAGAGTAAAGCAACCTCAAAACTCAAGTTTTGCAAATAAAACCTCGAGTTTTCATCTCAGCTTTAGAAAATCACCATTTCGAAAATCCTGATTCTTATGATAAACATCCAGATGATTACCCAAATAATTTATAACACTTCTTAACATTATTTACATCATTTGTGGACATGTTTCAGATGATTAAAGGCTGTTAAACTGAAGATCAAAGGGAAAGTAAATGCTGATGTCATAGCTGGTTCAGAAAACGAAGTTCTAATGGCTAGTTCCATCTGAGTCTAACGGCTATATTTCCTTATCCAATAGTCATTAAATCTTCAAACGGTCATATATTGATCTCTACCTATAAAAGAGGACAGATTCAAGCAGAAAAACACAGAGACACAAGATTACATCTTCAACATGCTTATACTCTGTTTTTCATAACATTTACTCTTTGTTTTCAATGCTCACATTGTTCTTCATAGAGAGTGAAATTATTTGTAATGTTCTTCAGTGTTTATTCATCTTCTCTTTCAGAGAGAACATTTCTGATTCTTAAATCATTGTAAGAATCTCAAGTCGTGAGACTTGGAGATTGGGTTATCAGTTTACAACTTGTAAGGGGGAGTGTATCCTAGTGAGATGATAGCTTCGAGTACAGAGTGTGTAACTGATTGGAAGGAGTATCTAAGTGAGAGATTCGGCTGTACAAGTGCCCGGCTAAACTTGTGAGGTTGTAAAGGCCTTTCTCTTGTGCCTGGTTAAACAAGAGGATAGTGGAAAATCTCAAATGCTGCTTGGGGAGTGGACGTAGGTCAAGGATTGGGCCGAACCAGTATAAATCTTTGTTTACATATTCTCTTCCCTTAACTCTTACATTTCCAGCATATAAGTTTGAATGGCTGATTATCGCTTTATGAATTATTTTTGTCATACAAACTACTTTCAGTAAATTGCGAAAAGATTTTCAAACTTACAAAAGTTTTATCATACACCCAATTCACCCCCCTCTTGGGTGATAGCCTGGCTTTTCAGAAGCCATAGTTGCCCTTACCAAGCTTGCTAGTAAGAAGGGCAACCTGGTGGACTCAGCCAACTATATTTCACCTTCTATTAAAAAACGGCCCGTCTCGGGTATGGTGACTTCTTTTTCTGCTGTCTTAATTTTTCTTTTGTTTTATCCCTGCATTTGACCTATGTATTGTGTGTTACAGGTAAACATATGGGAAAGAAGCTCGCCTATCTTGACGTAACGTGCCGCTCAGAGGAAATGGCAGTTCCTGTACCTCGCCCAGTGACCCCGGGCGAAAAACGAACGACCCCCAGCGGTGAGCCGCCAAACAAGCTGCCGCCAAGAAGGCTAAAACTTCGAGGAAGAAGGCCACCGTTCCATCGACAAGCGAAGCCATTCCCACCCCGTCTTCTCCAGTTCTAGATCCCGCACTTCAGCAACCTGAATTCCAGGTGTCTACTCCTGATCTTGCAATTCAGCTTCCAGTCTCTTACATCTGGTAAAATAGAATTCCTGTCATTCTTCGCAAAGCTATTCGTCCACCCTTACACTATTTTGATGGGAAGACCTTGTCAGATTTTGAAGTTAAAGAGCTTAAGGAGATGGAGCATCTCAATTTGAAGAACGCCGGTCTTTGTCAGCTTGTCGCCCATCTTAAAGAAAAAGTCGGCTTTAATGAAGAAGATTTAGACTTTGCCGAGGCCGAGAAGAAAAAGGCCGACGAGTTGTTAACCCGGACCCTTGAAGACTTGGAAATGGCAAAAGCCGAGAAGGAAAGCCTGTTGGAAGAGCTTCGCGTGACTCGTGATAGTCTGCATAAAGCCGAATCCAAAGTTACCCGGAGGATACAGATTCATGAGAACGACGTGGATTCCATGGGCAAGCATAAGGCCATGATTACAGGATCAGATCTTATAAGGAGGCCCTTTTTGCCGCTCATGTTTATGTCTCCAAGTTGAAGTTTGGTGTTAAAGACGCCTTTGACAATACCTTGGAGAAAGTTCAATTCTGGAACCACACAGTGAACCTGAACCTGGAAGGAATACACGTGAACGCGTATATTGAAGATGGGAAATTTATCCCGGCTCCTTCTTCAGTTGTCAGTCCATCTGTTTCTGGTCCTAAGGTGGTTTCGGAGGATGACGGTGAAGGCCAATCTTCTCCTCCCAACCAATTATAGCTTGCATCTCATCGCCTCTAGAGCTTTACAGCCGTTTGCTTTTGTTAACGTTTGCACTTGTAACTTTTAAGTGACTTTATCATTTTATTGTTGAACATTGTTGTACCCGTGTAGGGCTTTTATGTAAGTAACTTGGATTAATGTCGTACTCCACTTTATATCTTTATTTGCATTTGCTCCCTTATTCGCTTCTGTGCTTGCAGCGAGTTAAAACACTTATTGCGAGATGAAGGTTTCCAATCCAACGTGATCAAGGTCGGAGAAATACCTCATTTTTAGCTCGGTATTTTTTAGTTTTCTTTATTATGGTTTCCTTCATTTTTGAAATCCGACTGTCATGTGCACATGATATTGAATTTGGCGGCTATGCCGCTACGACATGATTCACGAAAACGGGCGTTTGCTCAGATTCGTGCATGTTTGTTAATTTTGGCCATTACTGCGATACGATAAACACGAATTGGATAACCCGGGTTCATGCTCGCTTTTTAATCGCAGCTTTGCCGCTACATGATCTATGAATGTGAGCATTTCACTTAGATTCATACATGTTTTATCGACGGCCGTACCGCTACATGATAAACTCAGACTTTTATCTCCCAGCTTATACATGCATTTTATTTGACGGTTCTACCACTACATGATTTATGAATGAGTTTCAAACTTCAATTCACACATGTTTCTTTATGCCTAGTTACTCTTATAAGCTGGTTGCGAAATACGGGTTCCATAGCCCTGTATTCTATATTCACCTAGTCATCGGTATTACATTAGATTAGATTATCGTATGAATCCTTGTACTCGCAACCGAGTTGTCTGAAAATAAAGTTAACAAAAGGGAATTGCAAAAAATTAAAGGAAAACAAGAAAACTTTGTAAACTTATCCATCATGGCTTCAACTATAGTAAGCTTTAAGCTTGTCCGCATTCCAGGTCCTCTTGATTACCTTCCCTTTCAATGATTCCAATGTGTAAGCCCCCCTTCCGAGTTCGTCTCTAATGCGGTATGGACCTTCCCAATTTGCGGCGAGCTTTCCATCTCGTGCGTTTTTGTTACCTACGTCGGCCCTTCGAAGTACCAAGTCATCTTTTTTAAACGATCATGGTTTTACCTTCCTATTGTACCAAGCATCGATGAGTTGCTTTGTGGCTAAATCCCGAAAGTGAGACGTGGTTCTGACTTCGTCAATCAGATCCAACTCTATCGCAATAGCCTCATTATTCTTATGCTCTTCATGTTAAGCTTTCAGTCTTCTCCATGAGGGCTCGCCGACTTCGACTGGGATCATTGCTTCACATCCAAACGTTAGCCTAAAGGGGGTCTCTTCAGTGGATTTCTGTGTGGTGGTCTGATGTCCCCAAGATACCGAATACAGATGCTCCACCCAACTATCCTTGACCTCTTCCATTCGTTTTTTCAGTCCGGCAATAATAACTTTATTGGCTGCTTCAACTTGTCCATTGGATTGTGCGTGTTCAACAGAAGCAAAGTGATGCTTAATATGAAGGTCGGATACCATCCTCTGGAAGCCTTTATCCACAAACTGGGTTCCGTTGTCTGTGACTATCTCGGCCGGGATTCCAAATCGCGATATTATGTTTTTTTGCAGGAATTTCTGCACCCTTGCCGAGGTGATTGCTGCCAGAGGTTCGGCTTCAATCCACTTGGTAAAGTAGTCAACCGCAACGATCAACCACTTCAATTGCCCTGGTGCCGCTTTAAATGGTCCCAACAAGTCCATGCCCCATTTGTAAAATGGCCATGAAGCTGAGATTTGCGTTAGTTCAGCCGGCGAGACCCATATTATCTTGACGTGTTTCTAGCAACTGTCACATCTCTGGACATGGTCTTTGGCATCATGTGCCATGGTAGGCATATAATAACTGGCTCATATTGCTTTTCGGGCTAATGCCTTCGCGCCCATGTGTTTTCCATTTATACCTTCGTGGATTTCTGGTAAGACATACTGGGCCTCATCCTGATTAAGGCATTTTGCCATAGGGGAATGTACGCCTTTGCGATACAACTGATCGTCCACCATCACATAAGCAACCACTGTTCTCACCAGCTTCCTTGACTCAGCAACATCTTCCGGGATGATTCCCCTTTCCAGTAATCGGCAATTGGTTTTCTCCAATCACTTGAATCTGATATAAGCATCTGGTTCAATAGGTTTTGCTGGATTATTATGCGGAGATTTCCCGGACTTTTCGTGCTAGCTAGCTTGGAAAGTATGTCGGCTCTTGCATTCTCTGCCCGAGGAATGTGCGCAATACCTCATCAAAGCTTGCTATAATATCTTTTACCTTCCCCAAGTATTTAGCCAACAACAGTCCCTTTGCTTGATAAGTTCCCTAGATCTGGGAAGCTACCAGTTGAGAATCAGTGGAGACGTGTATTTGCTGAGCTCCATTTTCCTTTGCCTAAAGCAAGCCGGCAATAAGGGCCTCATACTCGGCCTGATTATTTGACGTTGGGAAATCAAGTCGGAGGGAAAGTTCCATTGCGATTCCTTCGCGGCTCTCTACAATGACTCCTGCACCACTTCCCTTTAAGTTCGACGAACCATCTACAAACACTTTCCACGGCTCCATTCCTGCTTTCTTTCTCTTGTTTGAAGGAGTCAACTACATTAAGAAGTCGGCCAAAGCTTGTGATTTAATAGCTTGTCAGGCTTCATAGGTGATATCAAATTCAGACAATTCGATTGCCCAGCTTATCATTATGCCGGCTAAGTCCGGCTTATGCAGAACCTGCCGTATGGGTTGATCCGTCCTGACAATGATAGAATGACCATGGAAATAATGGTGAAGTCGCCTCGCCGTAGTTAGCAACGCAAAAGCCATCTTCTCTAGCTTCTGATATCTCAACTCATAGCCTTGTAAAGCCCGGCTCACAAAGTATACTGGTTTTTGTCTTTCTTCAGTCTCTCGAACCAACACGGCGCTGACTGCCTCTTCACCAATTGACAGGTATAGGATCAAGTTTTCCCCGGGTTTAGGTTTGGACAAAACCGGTGGAGACGCCAAACATTGCTTTATTTTCATAAACGCATCTTTACATTCTGAGTTCCATCCTCCTTGGGCTTCCTTCTTCAAAAGTTTGAAGAAAGGAAGTGGTTTCTCAGCTGACTTAGGTAAAAACCTCATCAAGGCTGCCAATCGCCCGGTCAACTGCTGGACCTCTTTCTTGTTGGTCGGAGCCTTCATTTCCAACACTGCCTTACATTTTTCCGGGTTGGCCTCGATACCTCGATTGGTCAATAAAAAACCATAAAATTTACCTGACGGTACTCCAAAAGCGCATTTCGCCGGGTTCAATCGAATCTAATGCATTCGCAGTTTTTCGAATGTCTGTTGCAGATCGCGAATGTGGTCGCCCTGCTCTTTGGACTTCAATATCATATCATCAATATATACCTCCACATTCTTTCCCAGCTGATTCGCAAACACCTTGGTCATCATTCTCTGATAAGTTGCCCCGGCATTCTTAAGGCCAAATGGCATCACATTATAGCAATAGTTTGCGTTGTCCGTGATGAAAGATGTCTTTTCCTGATCATCAGGGTGCATGGAAATCTGATTGTATCCCGAGTATGCATCCATAAAAGATAAAAGTTGAAAACCGGAAGATTTATCAACCAATTGGTCTATGTTGGGCATAGGGAATGCATCCTTTGGACATACCTTGTTCAAATCTGTGTAATTCGTACAAACACACCACTTTCCATTTGGTTTTTTAACCATAATCACATTGGAAAGCTACGTTGTGTACTGCACTTCTCTGATGAATCTGGCCTCAATCAATTCTTCAACATGTACTTCCAGGGCTTGACCTCTATCCGAACCTTGCTTCCTTTTCTTTTGTGCAACCGGCGTAGAACCGGGATGGATCTCCAACCTATGGCAACAAAACTCGGGATCTATCCCAGGAATTTCGGATGGTTTCCATGCAAACACGTCTTTGTTTTCGAATAAGAACTTTTCTAACTCCGCTCGGATCTCAGGATCCAGCGCCTTCCTAACTTTTGCAGTCTGTTCCGGCTCATCTCCCAAGATACAGTCTTTTAGTTCTTCATTTGGTTCTCCATTTGCATTTTATCTTCCTCCCTCAAGTCCAATTCGACCGCATGAACGGACTTAGAATCCGACTTTCCTTTCTCCTTATCCGCATCCCCAATCTTTGAAGTGTTAATTTCTTTGACCGCTTCAAAATAACATTGTCGGGAATCTTGTTGGTCACCTTTGACGATGACTACTTGGTTTCTCTTGTTAATGAACTTCAGCCTTTGATGCTTCGTGGACACCAACATATCCCAATCATGAATGGTTGGCCTTCCCAGAATAATATTGTAGGGAGAGGGAAAGTCGACCACAACAAATCAGACCACTTCTGATTTAAACGCCTCCTTAGTCCCTAAAGTCAGCTTCAAATCAACGAATCCTTTTGGATGAGTATCATGCCCATTGAATCCTGTTAAAGTGGTCTTACACGGCTTCAAGTCTTCAGAATCAAATCTCATGCATTTGAACACATCCCAAAGGGTTATATTCACCGCACTGCCGTTGTCTATTAAAATCTTTTTAACACGACAGTTAACCACTATCCCCGTGACGACCAATCCATCATGATGTCCTGGGACCACATCTTCCAATTCTTCTTTTGTAACCCGAGCATTGGTGACTCCGACTTTATGGATTCTCTTTTAAATTCTGGCATGTCCCTGACAGAGAGAACCTCCTTAAGGTACTTCTTTCGTCGACTGATGGAATCTCCTCCTCCGCCAAAGCCTCCAACGATCACATTACAATCATATTTCAAATCTGGAAATTCATCATCGCTACCTCATGCCATCTTCTTATGCTCCCGTCTCCTCTTTTTGGGAGGCAGGCTTCTACTTCGGTTCGCTTGGCGCTTGTTTTGCCGCCCTTGTGTTTGAATAACATAACAGCACAATTTCCCTTCTCGGATGAATTTCTCGATTGCATCCCTCAAGTCCCAACAGACATCCGTTGTGTGACCATGCTGATCATGGAATTGGCAATATCGATACTTGTCCAAATTGGCCTCGTTTCGTAATGGTCGTGGTTTCTCTACTTTCTTCATCTCGGTCATGGAGACTTCTTTCCAAATTTGAGCTGGAGACACCTTTAATGGGGAATATCGGTCATATCTTCCTTTCGCTTTGCCCCCTATTGGCCTGTTGTCCCTTCCACGAACTCGAGAATCTTGTCTGTTTTGCCCATATTGCTCCTTACCCCTAGGAGGCAAACTCCTACCTTTCTCTTTTGGTGCTTGACTCATGATTTCCATTTGTTCAAGTTCTATGTATTGTTTGGATCGATCTCGGAATTCCGCCAAGGTTTTGGGACGACGCTTCATAACTGACTTTTTTAATCGAGAAGACTTATCCAAACCTGCAATGACACAGTGCAGATGTATTTCCTCTTTCAGCCCCAGCACCTGCAAGGTCGTGTCCTTGAAACGTTCCAAATATTTCTGTGTTTCTCCAGGTAGTTGCTTCACCTGATCAAGCTGAAATTCGGTCTTTGGTTGCTTCCTACTTGTGGCGAAATTCAGCAAAAATTTCTTTTCCAGATCCTTCATTTCTGGAATTGAGTTCATTGGCAAAGAATTAAACCAGATTTGGGCAGCTCCCCGTAATGTTCCCGCAAACAACCGAGGTATCACGGGTCCTGTGTAACCCTTCACCATAATTTCCAACTTGAAATTACCCACATGCACCTGCGGGTCTTGACTCCCATCATACTTCGGGAAATCCTTGGTGTCTAGTCCTTTGGGATAAGCGGCAGCCATGATTTTAGAAGAGAAAGGACTGCGAATTTTATCTTCATCATTAGAAGCCAAGACCGGTGATGATGGTGCATCATTTTCTTTTGACGAGTTCCAACTTCCGATCGGTCCTTTCCCTTTATCCGTGGTCGGCTTCTCTCTGAGGGTTCAGTTTCGCCCACCTTGAGTAGTCGCAACCGCAATGTGATTAGGTCCACTTGAGTTTCTTACTTCTTTAGCGATATTGCCTGCCGGGTTATGCAGCGACTGTATCTTTAATACATCACCTCGAATTTGGTCTTCTTCTTCTCGAGGTTCTAATGTCGATGTCCTGGCGCTTGTTGATACTGAAACATTGATTTTACTGGGGCCAGCGACGTCTTTCCCTACATTCCGACTTGGTTGCTCAACCCGTCCACTTTGCTCGTTGAGTAACTGTCTCCATTCTGCATTGCGGTGGTCCATCTCTTCCCTCATATGTCGAATATCCTCTTGTCTTTGGAGACGGTTACGAGTCTCCATCTCCTCTATCCGATTAATTACAGAACCAAGGGTGGTTTGTAACATAAGAATATCGGGGTTTGTCACTTGGAATTCTAACTGTGGGTCTTGTGACGCAATCGCTGGTCCCACCTGTTGGATCACCACATTCTCGGGAAGAGAAGAGCTATCTGTATCCGAGGTTTCTGGTTCAGTTTGCACAGCAACATGCTCCATCTCGGGACTTACGAAATTTGTCCGTAGAGCGGAGTGATCTTGAGGTTGTTGTGGTTGTTCTTCTGACACACGGTCTTGCCGTATTACTTGATTACGACTTCAGGTGTTCGCCATTCTCAGCAGTGAGCTTGTAGCTTTTAATGATCTGGGAATTAAATTTTACAGGATCCCCACGGTTGGCGCCAATGTTCCGAGGCGGAACACAAATGTTTAACCCCTTAGGGCTAGTTGATGATTAATGTAGGATCTAATGGCTCTCAAGGATGTACAAGTAGTTAAACACCCAAGAGAGATTTATCCAATGCTATCTATAGAGAAGATAACACCGAATAAGAAGATCATTGAGTGACACGAAGACGGAATACCGTCAAAGGAGTGGGGTTGTTGCTCAGTGGGGTAGTATGTAAATAGTAAGGGAAAATACTTGTGTACCGTTCACCTGGAGAATGTCTCCTTATTTATAGTGAGGTTATGAGAATCCGATCACGTTCCCCTCACTAACATGTTTTATTCCCCAGTACCTGCACTACTACCTGATCGTGGGATAATGGGTATTTTCTTGATATATCGTGATTTCAGTCATTGTGTCCTTATTTGGGCCTGACCTTTCCAGGCCCATTACTTGGATCCATAACACGTTAGTTCCCCCACAATGGATTGTGACATTAAGGGTGTGTCTATAAATCTGCTTCTTTTCATCCTTTTTTATTTACAATTTTCCTTGTTCTACAGCAAATTTGCCTTTGAGACTTAAAGGTAGAGAACACCTTAACTGAGCTCCACGTCTGAAATTTTGTTATGAACTTTAAGTGATTTAAATAATTAATTGTATTTGACACTTTTTGTAAGCTTTATTCTCTTAGTCATCTATTTTTACATTGCACCAGAGGTTCGTTAGTTGTTCGCATAGATAATTCTGCAGGCGAGTGATTATTGTTTGGAAAAATTTGTTTGAACTGCCTACAACGTACTCGTTTTATCTTCTGTTCAAACAAATTCGTTCTTATTTTGTTGTTTGATTTGTTTGAAACATTTTTTCTGGACAAATTCTGCAGGCGGGTGATTATTGGTTATTTGGGGAAGGAGTAGGCTATGTTTATTTTTTAAAAAATAAAAAATAAAAAATAATTGCCACCCCTACTCCTTCCTGTCATAATTATAATTGTAAGATCGGGTTGACTTTTTTTGGAGAAATTAAGAAAACTAAATAAGTTACTTAATCATAGTACCCTCGGTCCTAATTATAAGACCAGGTTGACATTTGACCATTAGGGTTGTTAATGGAGGGGTAACATTGCTACATTTTTAGACTTCCGGAACAACATTGAGCCAAAAAGACACTTCCAGGGTAGCATTGCTTCTGGGCGTGTACTTCCGGGGGAAAATTGCTACTTAACCCATAAAAAAAAGTGACAAAGATGCCACGTAGACAATCCATGTCAGCATAACGAAGTCAACTAACGTTGACCGTTAGGGTTGTTAACGGAACTCTAACAGAGGGGTAACATTGCTACGTTTTTATACTTCCAGGGCAACATTGTTGCCAAAGAAACTTATAGGACAAAATTGGTCATCTGCGTGTACTTCTGGGACAAAATGGGTACTTAACCCAAATATATATTCGCTCAGATTTTTAGTGTCCTTCCCTTTTTTCAAATCTACTTTTCGTTTAACACATGCCCACCAATTTCCTATCTGCAAAATAAAGACGAATATTATAGAGCATATGAATTTATGTTTTAATTGACAACTACTTTTCTCGTTTTGTTCCATTCCTTTGATCCTCATTGCAAATCCTCATTGTCATTAATTAGTACTATGAAGTTAGTTAGAACTTAGAATAAAATATTTTATCTTATCCCATTAATTGTGAACTGTGTTATATTTTTATTACAACAAATATTCAGTACATATGTATCCCTGTCGAATTTTATTTTAGTTTATAATTATAATACGAGTCATATTCCATAAGGACATAAAGATTAGAATCTCGCCAATGTATAACAACCTAATTGAAGAGTAATTTATAAGAGACTCTCTAAGCATTCTTTCATTAGTTATGTTTCTTGACCCTTTTGACACCTGAAACACAACTTGGTTAATTAAGCTTTTAGTGTCATGATTTAGATATGGTTATTCTTATCCTTATTGGGTTGTACCGGCACGCAAGGGTGGGAGGAAGAGGACAACTGATGACAAGGAGTCTTTATTTCATGATAAGAATAACCATATTTTAATCATGATAACGATACGTGATGTGTCTAAATAAGTCCATTTAATCAGCAGCTGTTAGTAAGTGTGTGAACAACCATTGACAAGTGCATAATTAACCATTAACAAGTAATTTGAACTATCCAGGATTAAAACGCCAAAATTTATTATATGACATTATATGCAGGTAAATAATAAGAATAACCATTCTAATCACCAAGAAAAAAAAATAGGGCTTACAACCACCAAGAAAGTCTACTCAAAGAAACCCAAACTTAAAGGGAAAAACACACACACGCACATGCACACACCTTTCAATTAACAAACTATAAGAAAAAAGTCGTAACTTTTGTCATGACGCTCAAATTCAGAGCTGCAACTTTTTAAGATTCATTAAGTACTGTGAAAAGAGGAATAAGATTCTGTCCTGGTCATACTAGACTGTAGTGGGATTCCATAAATAATTGAGTGGAGAAGATTCTCAAATATGTTAGGCAAGAATGAGAAATCATGCAATTTATGTAATTTAAGAGTTATTTTGGGATTAGATTTAGTCTTAAATATAGATCTCAACCCATTTTTTTTCTAACAAATAGTTAATTTTCCCCCATATTACCCATATTAATTGTAAACACTAAGGTGTAGTTCTCATTCAGACGAATGAAGAGGATATTTTCTAGAAACCAACACACTTTTATTAAAAATAACTAATTAAATTAATTTCCTTAAACTCTACAAATTAATTATCTAACTCATATATAATTAAAAGACAGTGGGAGCAAGATATATGGATTATATTCCACCCGCTGATCGAAGCTTGACCAACTTTCAATGGGTTCGGTAAGATCCGCGACCTGACTTCAAATCATTGGGCTATAAATATATGTCTATCATAGACATCTTCCTCGCGCTAGCCGGGCAAAGAGGAAGAGAGACAAAATCGACAAAAATTGAGATAAAGCAAACCATTACAAAATGCCAGTATACCGAATGAAAGAGGGTCCCTTAAATGAAGAAACTGTGAGGGCGAGATTGGAGAAAGCAGACATTAACGGGGACGGAAGTCTGAGCGTGAAGGAGCTGAAGAAAGTATTTAAGGAAATGGGTTCAAACTGGCCAGGAGTCAGAACCTGGCATTGTATGCGAAACTCCGACGGCGACGGCGACGGAGAGATTAGCGCCTCCGAAATGAATAAGCTTGTTGCTTATATCATGAACTGGTCCGGTGCCTAAGTGAATGCTAATATGCCTCTGATATGGCAGCATTGCAGCCAAAGCTGAAGACCATATAGGGAATATATATATAGCTGAAGATCTTGCCTATGTAATGAGATCGCCTTTGTCATAAAGACTTTTTGTGATTAATGGCAAATCACTTGAGGCTAGCCTAGGGTGATGTAACAAAAATAAATATTATAATATTATGGTTTGGTCATAAGTTTCCTTTCTTTAACATCTCTTTAATTATCAGTAAAAAAAAAAAAAAATCGAAAAGTCACTAAGAGCTCCCAAGACGGAAATGTGATGACCAAAAAGTCGTGCAATAAGTTATATATGGCTAATCGCATGAGACTAGCTTTAGAAGTCCAAGGTTTTCAAATCTTGTTATGTAATTGTAATATGATTATGAATATGATTGTGTGATATGTTTCCTTTCTTTAGCATCTTATCGAGTGTTCATCTTTTTTCTGTATTCTGGTTATCATTGACTTTCTCTATAATTTGCTTTATTGTTTCAAATACTAAATATGCTTTCTCGTGTGTTATACAAGACAACACATTCAGAATTTTCCTTTGCAATTATATTACCTTTTTCCCCTTAAAACACATTTAATTTATATATCCTGAGTCATCTTGCAAAACGGAATTCTAACTCAGCTGCACATGGCAAAAATTCTTCCACAACTGAGCTCTACATCTGCCACCTCACATGCTCTCCTGACTCCAACATCACCACCCCCAACCCAACTAATTTGATCCCACCGTCTCTCTTCTCCATCTCCAACAAATTTATTAATCAAATGTAAGAAATACTTGTACCACGTTTTCTGAACTTTTTCAAATAAAAAACATAACAACTCAAATCATTTTAATCCTAGTTGGTTAATGACTCGTGAAAAAAATTCAAATTTTGTCTTGTTCTTAAGAAAAAACATCTTTATTTTAAAAAAAAAAAAAAAAAAACTAAAACAAAATGATCAACCAACATTTTGTTTAAAAACAAGATTAAATTTGAACTTTTTTCATAAGTCATCAACCAACTAGGACTAAAATGATATAAATTGTTATGTTTTTATTGAATGGAGTTCAGATGACGTGGTACTCATGGAGTATGTAAGTATTTCTCATCAAATACTACTTTATAATGAGAAAGAAAAGAATTTATTTATTTTCTTCTATTCGTAAATTTATTGAAAAGATAGTTTCACTGACACACACAATAGCTGACACACACACACTCCTTTTGTAATACACACGCCAATAACTTTCGGTAGTTATATATTTCCTGTCTATCAAGGTGCTGTAATTGAGTTGGGCAAAATTAGCTTCCCGCTCAATGTGACCATCATCTTTCCGCTTTGATTATGAAATATATATTCGATCAGATTTTTAATGTCATTTCCTTTTTTCAAATGTACTTTTCGTTTATCACACGCCCACCATTTTCCTATCTGCAGGATAAAGACGAATAGTATAGAGCATATGAATTTATGTTTTGATTGACAACTACTTTTCTCGTTTTCTTCCACTCCTGTGATCCTCATTGCAAATCTCTCTCTCTCTATCTGCAGGATAAAGACGAATAGTATAGAGCATATGAATTTATGTTTTGATTGACAACTACTTTTCTCGTTTTCTTCCACTCCTGTGATCCTCATTGCAAATCTCTCTCTCTCTCTCTCTCTCTCTCTCTCTCTCTCTCTCTCTCTCTCTCTCTCTCTCTCTCTCTCTCTCTCTCTCTCTCTCTCTCTCTCTCTCTCTCTCTCTCTCTCTCTCTTCTTTTTTTAATTAGTACTGGTTCTATTAAGTTAGTTAGAACTTAGAATAAAATATTGAGTAAAATTCATCAACCCCCTCTGTTTACTTTAAATTATGGAGACATCCCTTCTATTTTGAAAACCTATATGAAGCTCCCTTAAAATCAAAATATGTGTTGCTTAAACCTTCATTCTAGTTTTGAGATTCAACTTCCATCTATCCAACCATTAGTTGACCGTTAAGTCACAATATTGACTCAATATTTTGACAACAATGCCCCTCTTTAAAATAAATATTACTTAATAATCATGTAATCTTTGGAAAAAAAAAATCATTTAATCACATATAAAATTCAAAGTTTTTTAAAAAAAATTAGTATATATTTTTTATTTTTTGTCGTACTTTTAAATTGATCATGTTATAAAGTTAATTAACTTTATCATTATAAATTTTTATTTTTTATAAATTTAAATGTTTAATCGCTTTTATTTTAAAAAACTTATCATGTAATTTTTAAATATGTATGATGATGTTTTGCAAATAATATATATACCCACACAATTAAGTTATATAATTATAAAATGATATTACTATGAGGTTTTCATATTAATATTTAATAGCTAAAAATTTAAATTTTTTAAGAATATTTCATTAAACATATCTTCTTAAAAATAATTACTCAAATTTTAAACAAGTTATTAATATTTGTCACACAAGCAGATTATTAAAAATTATTCTAAATTAAATTTAGTAAAAACATTAAATAGAGCATTAATGAATATTAATATTAAAAGATAAATTATGGATTTGGTATAATGAAGGGTAAATTAGTAAAAAAACATTTATTTTAATATGATTTTTAATTTAAAAATATACTTGAAGAATCTTTTTAGAATATTTTTTAACAGTGTTAATGATTTGAACTAAAGTGTATGTTTTCAAAATAGATGGGAGGTCTGTGTAATTAAGGCAAAACAGAAGGGTAGTTAGAGTATTTTACTCTAAAATATTTTATCTTTTCCCATTAATTGTGCATTGTATTATATCTTTATTACAAAAAATATTCAGTACATATGTATCCCTGTCGAATTTTATTTTAGTTATACGACTTATATTCCGTAAGGACATAAAGATTAGAATCTCGCCAATGTATACCAACCTAATTGAAGAGTAATTTATAAGCAACTCTCTAAGCATTATTTCTCTAGTCATGTTTCTTGATCCTTTTGACACCTGAAACACAACTTCAATTCGTTAATTAAGCTTATTGTGTCAGTAAGAAAAAGGCCCATTAGATAGTTTTTTTTCCCCCATGATCATTGTTCTACTCTTCACATGTACGTGACATCCACCATTTATATTACTCCCTCTGATCTAAAAATGTAGGAACTAGTAAAATGTAAAATATCTACTCAGTCTACTACTCTACTATACCTTTTAATTTTTGTTTTCTCAACGTATCTATGTGATTGCAAATATTAATGGGGTTTCCATCAATGAGGATAATGATTAAATACGGTACAATGAGGATAATGATTAAATACGGTATTTTAGGAAAACCAACAAAAGTTTTTATATATATATATATATATAAAGAACTAACTTAATTAGTTTTCTTAATATCTATAAATTTATTATTTAATTCTTTCATTTAGAACTAAAGAGAGTGTGTTGTAAAGATTACGAAGCATATTTAAAGCTTGATTTTATGTTTTAAAGTGCAACCTCTTTTGAAGAATAACATTAATTCCGCAACACAAATGCTCCCTAGCGTTCTAATTGTCGATTCTAATTTCTTGTTCTCAATATGATAACCGGAAAACTAGTTTACCAAAATTAAGGAAATTAATTTCATTATTTGTTACAATTATGTGTAGGTTTTCATAAATTCCCTTTTTAATCTTGTGCATCATAACTATCTCTTGATGGAAATCCCCATTACTATGTGTGATCAATAAGGATATTTTAGGAAACAAAATTAAAAATCTGGAAAGCAACTTAAATTGGGATATTATATTTAGAACTAACGTAAACTCCTTATCTAGATCCCATGTACTCATCCCGGTCCTAAATATATGACATAGTTTATAGTGCAATTTGTACTATAAACTATGTGCTATATTTAGGACCGGAGGTAGTATTTGCGACCAGATGTAGTGAAAAACGACACACACAATTATAAGGGGAATGATAATAAGGAATCTTTACAACTCAACATATTAGCTGAGGGATGTGACATTAATGATTTTGTTACACTGCAAGCTAATTGATCGATCACAATTATTTAATTATATAATGATTCATTCTCCGGCCAATCCCATGAAAAGAAATATTCCACGAAGCTTGAAAATCATCAAATTGATGAATATAAATTTAGTGCTGGATTCCATGCTACATAAATTGAGTGAGAATGAAGCTTCTCCAAAGGCGTGGAAAAGAATAAAGCCTACTTTGAATTTTATTCAAACAAAAAAAATTGAAAGTGAATCTTAGTACTTACTTTAAATAATAAACATATATACAAGCAAACTAAGAAAGGTTTCGAATCCAATGGACAGAGCTCCTTTCACATGCAACATGAATACCTCTCTACTTAGAATCGATTCATAATCAAAGTTGAAAATCTGTTTCAATAATTAATTTTAGAAATAACTTATGTTTAAGAATCACTAATGGTAAATACTCGTTTCACTTGCAAATTTGTCCAGTTTGAGTGGTAAATACTGATAGAGATTTTATAGTTATAAAATTGTGCTTGTGAATGCTAAATATCACAGTTCGATTGATTAAAAAAAAAAAAGAGAGAGAAAATAACAACCAGGTTCCTAGAAACAAAAATAATTACAACTAGCTAGGTCCTTTGAAATAATCAAATTGGAATGAAGTCTCATGATACTTGGGTGATATTAATTTGAAATGTGAAAATGGCTGCTCATGCAGTTATTAATGGTTGCTCAATCGTTATTGGATGCTCATGGACTTGTCAATAGCTTCTAATTAAATAGACTTGTTTAAACATATCACATATATTGTTATCATGATTTAAATATAGTTATTCTTATCCTTATTGGGTTGTACCGGCACGCAGTTGTGAGGAAGAGGACAACTGATGACAAGGAATCTTTATTTCATGATATGTCTAAATAATAAGTCCATTTAATCAGTAGCTGTTAACAACCATTGACAACTGCATAATTAACCATTAACAAGTGCATTTGAACTATCCAGGATTAAAACACCCAAATTTATATGACATTATATGCAGGTAAATAATAAGAATAACCATATTTAATCACCAAGAAAAAAAATAGGGCTTACAACCAGCAAGAAACTCTACTCAAACCAACCCAAACTTAAAGGAAAAAAATAAATAAAAAATAAACACACACACGTACACGCACACACCTTGCAATTAACAAACTATAAGAAAAAGTAGTAAGTTTTGTCATGACGCTCAAATTGAGAGCTGCAACTTTTTAAGATTCATTAAGTACTGTGAAAAGAGGAATAAGATTCTGTCCTGGTCATACTAGCTACTGTATTGGGATTCCATAAATAATTGAGCTGAGAAGATTCTCAAATTTGTTAGGCAAGAATGCGAAATCATTCAATTTATGTAACTTTAAGAGTTATTTTGGGATTATATTTAGTCTCAAATATAAATCTCAACCCATTATTTCTAACAAATTGTTAATTTTCCCCCATATTAACCATATTAATTGCAAACACCAGGGTGTAATTCTCATTCAGACGATTAATTTAAAGTGGATATTTTCTAGAAATCAACACACTTTTATGACAAATAACTAATTAAATAAATTTCCTTAAACTCTACAAATTAATTATCTAACTCCTATATATTTAAATGACAGTGGGAGCAAGATATATTCCACCCGCTGATCGAAGCTTGCCCAACTTTCAATGGGTTCGGGTAAGATCCGCGACCAGACTTCAAATCATAGGGCTATAAATATATGTATATCATATACATCGTCCTCGTGCTAGGGCAAAGAGGAAGAGAGACAAAATCAAGATAAAGCAAACCATTACAAAATGCCAGTACACCATAAGAACCTGGGTCCCTTGAATGAAAAAACTGTGAGGGCGAGATTGGAGAAAGCAGACATTGACGGGGACGGAAGTCTGAGCGTGAAGGAGCTCAAGAAATTATTCAAGGAAATGGGTTCAAAATGGCCGGGAGGCAGAACCTGGCTTTGTATGCGAAACACCGACAGCGACGGCGACGGAGAGATCAGCGCCTCCGAAATGAATAAGCTTGTTGCTTATATCATGAACTGGGCCGGTGCCTAAGTAAATGCTAATATCCCTCTGATATGGCAGCATTGCAACCCAAGCTGAAGACCATATCGGGAATATATATATATATATATATATATATATATATATATATATAGCTGAAGATCTTGCCTATGTAATGAGATCGCCTATGTCATAAAGACTTTTATGTGATTAAGTAATGGCAAACCTAGGGTGATGTAACAAAAATAAATATCATAATATTATGGTTTGGTCATAAGTTTGCTTTCTTTAACATCTCTTTATCAGTAATTTTATTTTTTGGAGAAGTCACTAAGAGCTCCCAAGACGTAAATTTGATGACCAAAAAGTCATGCAAAATGTTATATATGGCTAATCGCATGAGACTAGCTTTAGAAGTCCAAGATTATTCAAATCTTGTTATGTAGTAAAGGGGCAAAATCTGTAATTGGTTATTATGATGTTTCCTTTCTTTAACATCTTATCGAGGGTTCATCTTTTTCCTGTCTTCTGGTTATCATTGATTTTCTCTATAATTTGCTTTATTGTTTCAAATAGTAAATATGCTTTCTCGTGTGTTATACAAGACAACACGTTCAGGATTTTCCTTTGCAATTATATCACCTTTTTCCCTTTAAAACACATTTAAGTGTTTTCTTACTTTCATGTGCGAACTGGTGTGTTGTCTGTGGACTCTTATATGTATGTTATTGTGAAATCAAGTATTTAGGATGTTTTTATTTTTCCCCGATTTGGAAGCAAACTTTTTTATTTTAATTCGTTAAATGTTTTGTATATTGTTATACCCCTACCGGCCTCGCCATATTTTAAGTGGCAGGTAGTGTGATCTCTCTTATTTATTAAATCCAACTGTCACACCTTCTCAATAATATATCACATATCAGAGCAATATAGCGCAGCGCAGTAGCAAAATGGTTTGGGCATAGTATACTGACGATAAATTACAAATCTTGGTTACAAAATCTAGAATATAATTATATAAAATTATTACAATAATTCTCTGAATAATCTGGAACTGGTCCAATACCTCCATTTGCTGATATCTGTCTAGGGGGTACATTCAATAAACTGTACCATATACAGATAGCGACACTACTACAAAAAACATGTACAACGTCCTTAATTAAGCCCAATTTACGTCTTTTTTCTAAAGGACGTCTCTCCAGGGGACGTAGAAGATATGACATCCTCAAAAAAATAAGGACGCCATAATTAGAAGTTATGGCGTCCTAAATTTTATTTTATGACGCCATAAGTTCTGTTTAAGGTGTCCTAAAATAGTATTTTAGGACGCCTATACTCTATTTATGGAGTCCTAAACCATTATTTAGGACGCCATATGTCCTTTTTTAAAAAAAAAAAAACCCCAAACAATAAATCGAATCAGATACAGTCTAGAATCAAATATGCATATTATAATACAAGGCAAACTCTCAGAATGTAAATGTTTAACAATAAATCGAATCAGATACAGTCCAGAATCAAATACTACGCATACACAATACAAGGCAAACTCTCTTGAAAGGAGAGGAGGGATTTTTCCCCTAAATATTCTTTCAAGTTATGAAATTCAATCACTAACAAAGAAGAACAGAATGAACAATTTTGTGAGGTGAACTTAGAATCGAATCAGATGCAGTCTATATGAGATGAAAATAAATCGAATCAGAACCATTTTCAACAAGAAATCGAACTTTTCTTCCTCAATGAGATCTACGGCAAATAGAAGAACAATATATATAACAAAGCATATCTAAAAATATAAAAATGCAGATCTAAGAAGAACAGCGGAGACGGAACACGAAGACTAGCGAAGGGCGAGCGACGAGCAATGGCGAAAGGCATGATCTCTTTTGAAGCTTAAATGCGCTGTGGTGAAGACTTGTGACGGTGAAGCCTTGCGATGGTGAGCAACGAGCGACGGCGAAGCCTTGAAACGGAGAGCGACAGCGAGCGGCGAGTGACGGCGAGCAACGAGCGACGGTGAGCGACGAACGATGGAAAGTTATCTAAGATGGTGCAAGATGGATGATACCTTGGCGTGAGAAAGAGAGACTGAGAAAGGTGAGAGGTTCTGAGTAAAAAAAAAAAAAAAAGGTAAGAGGCAATTAATAAGTCAGGGATGGGATGTGGGAGCAGGTAGGGGAAAAAAGTAATACAAAAAAGTCACGAAATTTTGGCGTCCTAAATTAAAATTTAGGACGCCAAAACTTTTAACCAGCGCCAAAATTGCAATTTTTTTTTTGAATTGTTCGCCAAATAACTCATTTTTGGCGTCCTAAATTAAAATTTAGGACGCCAAAAAAAGACTTTAGGCATCCTGAAATGTGATTTAGGACGCCTAAAGCTCAACATTCAACCAAATATTTACGAAAATTCCTCAAAATGCGCCAAAAAAATTCCTGGCGCCAAAAAATTCATCAAGATGCGCCAAAAAATTCATTTTAGGCGTCCTGATTTTATTTTCAGGTCGCCAAAAAATTTCTTGGCGCCAAAAACTTCTTCAAAAAGAGCCAAAAAAATAATTTTAGGCATCCTAAATATAGTATAGGACGCCTAAATTAATTTTAGGCGTCGTAAAATTATATTTAGGACGCCTAAGTCTCAAAATTTAGTCCAATAATTATGAAAATGCCACCATCTATACTTTTTACTTCCTTTTTTAAAATAAGGACGTCTTTTAGGGAAGTTGTATCAACTTTTTGTAGTAGTGCGACAGAGGCTGGAATCCCGAAGGATCCCAAAGTAACCGTTAATCTTATATTCAAAGTATAATCAAAGCATATAAGAAAACCATAAGCACAAACTGTAAAGCATTCAGTAGATCACACACAGCGAGGCACAAAGCCTAATTCGGAACAAGCAGTCTCTATAGCACATAGCATAGACTGTAGGGCACAACAAGGCCCTAGTCGCACATAGCGGGTTCCGGTACCAAAGCGCTTGGCAAAACATTACCAACCAAATGCATACATATTCATGGTAAAACATATATACAGAGACATACAAAGCATATGAGGATTAAGGTTACTACCTGGTAAACTTAAATTGTCAATTACTTTATCCAAATTCTTTTAAAAGCTCCTGGCGACGGCACTTCCTATGATTATAAATAATATTCACAACTTTTGCAATTCTCCATAATTCGAATATTACTTTGAATAAATTATCATTTCAAGTCCATATCTTTCATAGTTCTTGCCTAATCTTCCTTCTTAAGTTATATTCTTGGTTTAAAACTCATGTTAAGTCATTTATATCAACTTGAGCAAAACTTCCCCTTAAGAATATTGACTCCCATAACCATCAAATATCATGAAAAGAAGCTAAATCCAAGTCACAAAGCCATAAGGGTGTTAAGGAAGGTACTTACTTGACTTTGAGCTTTGCTTTCCTTGAACTTCTCCTTCCTTAAACTCCTTGTTGATTTCGGCCTAAGCTTCTACATATCATACATTAGTTGCTCATTAGGACCTTCAACATGTTCATGAAGATAGAAGGAAATTTCACAAAATACCATAGCTAACTTACCTTAGTTCTCAACTTTGCTTGCTTCTTTCTTTCTTCTTTCACTTGAGCTAACCTTTACTCTCTTTTCTTTTCTCTCTTATGGCAACTTGGTGCCTTACAAATGAGGGGAAGGAGTCCTTATATAGAGGTAATGAGCCAACCAAAAATGTCTCCTTTGACCAATTACCATTTTACCCCTTGGTCTTATCCTTTCTTTCTCTTGAATTTTCTCCCTTTTTCTAGAAAATTCTTGACTTCTATCTCTTTGAATAAAATACTCATGCAAAACAGGGGAGTGAAGAATGTCTTAAATATGTCAAGAAGGCACTTAAAAATACCCCAAGTCAAATGACCAAAGTGCCCTTACAACATTTCCCTTAAACTTGGCTTATTTTGCAAGTTTTGTTGACTTTTTCTTTGCCTCCTTATTTTGGACGAATTTGATGGCTTATGGAGGAAGAATTTTGATCTTCAAAAACAGAGGGTTGTGGCACCTTATATAAATGCTAGATTTGTAGCGGTCAAGGCCATAACTACGACAAACACCGCTACAAAATAATGTGGAAGTACGTAACTTTGTAGTGGTTTTTAGGATGACTGTTACAAAGTTCTAAAAACAATCAATGCTACACCGGCCACTACAAATGGTATACCTTGAATCCTCTGCCTGTGACACTTTGATTTTTTAGTGGTTGGTTACTAGAAATCGCTACAAACTCATTGTGACAAACTTCCCGCCACTTTGGCACCCAAGGCACCAAGCTCGTCCCAACTTTGTTGGGGGGGGTTTGAATAACACAACAAATTAACCGCTATAAGGTTGGCAACACATTGGCACCAACCTATCACCTTTTTTGCCGTCGTCGTTTCCCCCAGACCGCTACAAAGTACTGCAACAACTTCTCACTTCTTTGAGGCCTCTCTATTAGAAAAAAGCTTTATAATGCCCTATTTTTTTAAAACCTTTTTACGTCCTTTTTGTTAGGGATGCCTACGTCGGAGGTGTTATAAGTCAAGAGCTACGACGTCCTAAATTGTTTAGGATGCCATAAGTTAGGACCTACGGCTTCCTAAACAAATTTAAGATGCCAAATACCCCCCTTTTTTTTAAAAAAAAAAAAACATCGAACCTCAGGTTTCAAGGGTTGGCCGTGGAAGAGATCTATCACTAGAAACCAAACAAAAAACCGATGTGCAAGAAAACCAAAATCAAAATTGAAGTGCCACAATCGGCACTTATGACAAATTCAAACAAAATCAAAGAAATCGAGAAAATTGAAGTTCACATCTTAAGAGGAGCCACAATCGGCATCTAAATCAAGCATATAAATAAGCATTGTGCAAGAAAAGAAAATCAAGAAAATAAATAACCAAATCAAACCAAATTGAAGTCACCGTTCGCAGATCTAAAACTGCCATCACAGATCTAAAGAGGAAGTAGAAGAAAAATTGAAGTCACCATTCGTAGGTCTGAAACCATCATCATAGATCTAAAGAAACTGCCATCACTGATCTAAAATCAAAGTGCAAGAAAACCGATCTTCGTGTTCATCGTCCACCATGGCCTTCGCGCTCATTGTCCGAAAATCGCCTTAGATGTCCGCCTTTGCCATCGTCTTTGATGTCTGCTATCGCCGTGACAAAGCCAACAGGTGAGGTAATTGAAATAAGGAACACAAACAACGAGTGAAATAGAGTCAGAAGTTGGGAGAGGGGCGACTTGGAAGCCTTCGATGTCTAGGTGTGAAAGTTAAAGCTGAGCCAGGGTTATGTTAAGCATGAAAGTGAAAGTTGAGCCAGGGTTATGTTGAGAAGCGAGAGTTGTGAGATTTTTAAAGTGTTTAGGCGTTCTAAAATTAATTTAAGACACCAAAAATATTGGTTTTGACATCCTAAATTAATTCAGGTGTCCAAAGATGGCGCCAGGTTCACTTTTGACGTCCTAATTTTAAATTAGGACACCAAAAGTCCTTTCTTTCAGCGTCCTTTTTTAAACTTAGGACGCCAAAATCTGCCACATAATTACAAAAATGTCATCACCTTTATTTTTTACTTCACTTTCCAAAATAGTACGTCCTTTAGGGGAAGTAAAAACCATTTTTTGTAATAGTGTCTAGTCAAACCAATACAAGTTTGTAGTGGTTTTGTCAAAAACCATGACAAGGTCTCATATTTGTCACAGTTTTTTGTAATCGCTATTAACTGACTACCACTAAAATACACCTTTTTCGTAGTGTGAAATGGATAGAAAAATACTCCCAGTAACTTCTGTTGGAAATATAGCCCTAGGGGCAAGTCATTGTACTTTAAACGTTATTACCATTTAAAGTATTTTCCATTTAGTTATCATTTCATTTGCATGTTTATAGTGATAACTGTATCCTTGGATATATCTTATAGATTATCCTAAATGTCCTTGGTTGGTCATCTATGCGGGAGCGAATTGAAGATAAAGTAAGACCAGTATGAATTTGATAAGGTATGGAGATACGAACAAAGTCATAGGCACTTGTAAGAGTATAAGGTGCTGGACTGACCCACTATAAGAAAGTTACATGGATTAAGTCATAAACTCATCTCATGTAAAACCGCGTCACAATGTCCTTTGACCTGAGATCATCATGGATTCCTACATGATGAGTCGCTGATCTTTGACCTAGTCAAAAGTCACCTTTGACCGGGTGATAATAAAGGCTTGGATCGGGATCAGTGGTTTTCATGCAGAGGAATGTGAATGGTCAAGATAAAATTTGTTCCTCACATTTGTAGAGAGATAATACTGGGCCCCTGGATGAGTGACTCTGAGAAATGTATGGCCATACTATGATAGAAAAAAGTTTCCATTTCAATCATTGGACTATTTAAAAATCAAGAAAGTAATGGTCAAGAACAAGAGGTTGACGTTATCCATGCCTCATCATTGACCAAATTATCGCGTGACAAAAGGGGCTTGACATGGTTATATGATAGGTAGTATCGTATCATTGATCCCCATATGAGTTGGGTAGTCACAATGTCTTGCTAGAGGCGACTTGCGACTTGTGGGCTAGTATAGTATTGACCTGCTGCTAATCTCATGTGGGCCTGCAGGGTCGCACACAAGAATAACCCAACAGGAGCAATAGTGTCCAGATTCATTGAATCTTAGATATGTCTAAGATTTAATGAATATAGCATTTAATCTAGAATGGATTTATATATATATATAAATTAAAAATTAAATAATAATGATATTATTAATATAGATTATAATATTATTATATAATATTTGTTTTGTATTTAATTTATCATTTATTTGATAAATTAAATAAGCGAAACAAGTAGAGATATTGTATCTTAGATTTAATTTAAATTAAGATATAGTATCTCGATTTAATTAAATAAATAGATATCATATCTTAGATTTAATTTATAAAGATAAATTAAATCGAGACTTTTATTTTGGATTAAAATTGTAACACCCCCAATTTCTAAACAATTATCATAGTGTAAAATTGAAATGATTTTTATAAATGAATACTGAAATTCGAAACAAATAACCTTGGGGAGTGTTACCGCCGCACTTGTACTGGGACAAGTGCAAGGCTACTTATTACAATAATGTAAATTCAAACTTATGCAAGAATGTATTTTATTCTGAACAAAATAAAATAAAATAAAATAGAACAGAATCAGCTGAAGGTTCTTCCTCTCTTCTCACTGCTAGCCCCAACCCTTGACACTGTTTCCTTTGAAACTCGCTCCCCGAAGGATCATCGCAGCCCATGAACACAAACATCAGCAATTGCTGGTAATCCTAATAAAACAAGGATAATGGAGAGAAAATACAATATTTACATAATAAAAATAAAAATGTTAATTTTATTATTCTTTATTCAATTTAATTAGTGGGAAGAGAACCATGGTAGACCCGGGAAACCTTGCTAGTCTACCCTGTGACCCGGGAAACCTGCCAGTCACAACTAATCAAATTTGGCTATCAAGTATTTCTTCCTAGTGTGCACACCTCTTCCCAAAGTTGCTACTAGTGTCTCGGGAAACCCTGCCAGACACCACTTTGGGAAGAACGAATATCATCAATTCACATAAAATTACATATCGGGGGCATAAATCCCGATTGTGTTCATTACTTTGTGAGGTACCATCCCAAAGCTATCCTCCCACTATTAGATTAGTTCAATCACACACAAAAATGAATTTTCTCAAATCTACGGAAGCCAAACCGATCATATATACTGTTATTTGTCAATTCCGATAAACTAAGGCAAAACTATTTAAAGAGTACATGTATTTCATATTTATATATTTATATTTATTTTAATGAAAGACACATGTATTTCAATCACCAAAAGAAAGAGAAAAAAAAACGACACACCCAGAGCACAAACGAAACACACAGATACATATGAGGCATATTTGGGTTTTAATCACCAAAAGAAGGCGTACAAGTTTTATGGAAATATAGATGATTCATGCACGAAGGCCGAGTCGAGGCAATATTATTCAATTACAAAAAGAAAAAAAAGGATGCACAGGTGCATACATATATATATATATATATAATTGAAGCACGCGGCACGAGGCGAAGCAATTGAATTCAATTGAAGGAACGCACGGGTGTATATATAATTGAAGCACGCGGCATGAGGCAAAGCAATTGAATTCAATTGAAGGAACCATGGTTATTAAACCCGGACCGAACCGGCCGGTTCAGACAAGAAACCGGCGAACCAGCCGTGATACCGGTCCGGGAAAGCATAGAAACCAAGGTCACCAAACCAGTATTAAAAAAAAAGAGTGGAAGACGGAGAGTAACAACAATTGACCCAGATCCCTCAAGCTGGTTTCTTTACACTGTGACTCGTCTCCTCCAGCATCCTGGTCTGTATCTTGTCTCGATCTGCTTTGGTGGAAGGATTGGAGGTCCTGGTCGAAGAGCGAAGTTATTCACTTTCTCCACCTCTGTGCTCTCTCTCTCTGGTATGGGCGGCAGAAAGGAGCGGCAACCATGGACGATAAGAAGGAAAGCTTCAACGCTCCAAAACGAAAAAAATGAAAGGTTATATGAAAAGTGAAACCTAAAGATGGAGAATGGTATTTGGATTGTTTTAAAATTGTTCAGAGAGGTAAGAGTAAAGTTGCTTTTGGAATTTTGAAATAGTACGCTTTATTTAATGCCCATCACCTCACGCACGTTCACCCAGGTAAGTGGATTTTTTTTGAGTAAATACCCAATTTGGTCCCTGGAAAAAAATACTGACACCTTTTTGGTCCCTCAATAAACATAACTCGTCCCGTCATCCCTGGGAAATCAAAAGTCATCCCACGTTAGTCCTTCCGTCGTTAGCTCCTAACTGGCGTCACTAACGTGGCGACGTGTAACGTGAGTTGCGACGTCACATGCCACGGAGGAAGGCCAAAATAGTAAATACCCAATTTGGTCCCGGAAAAAATCGACACCTTTTTGGTCCCTCAATAAAAATAACTCCTCCCGTCATCCCTGGAAAATCAAGTCTGTTTGCCTTATGTTAATGGGAAAAGGAAGAACATATATTAATTAGGGTTTAATATACTCACACTCTAACTCGATCACAGCGATCTTGAACCTCAAAAACATATTTGTATCAATTTGTTTCTGACCTAAATGTATCAATTTAGCGGTCAAAACTCAGAATCAGAAAACGAAATCAGGGCGGTATAATTGAAGAATATACCCATTTCAGATCTAGTAGCCTTAACTCAGATGATATACAGAATTAACAAAATGAAGAATAAACCGTTTCAGATGACCAATGTAGGGAAAACGCATAATTGGGTGAAAATTTATCATAATCCCACCAAGAAAACAAAGCAATCGGCAAATCAAGAGGGAGCAGAGTTTGCAATAGTACTTAGCCTCTACAAATGGGTTGCTGAGCAGACTTAGTCCTTCTGTTTTTCATTGGGGATTTGGAATTTGCCTCTGCAGATGCAAAACGTAGCCTTCCTCCATGGGTTGCTGAGGAGTGAAGATGGTGACAAGTAGGGACGACGTCATTTTGGCCTTCCTCCGTGGCATGTGAGTGGAACAACTCACGTTACACGTCAGCAACGTTAGTGACGCCGTTAGGAGCTAACTGACGGAAGGAAGGCCAAAACGATGTCGTCCCCACTTGTCACCATCTTCACTCCTCAGCAACCCACGGAGGAAGGCTACGTTTTGCATCTGCAGAGGCAACTTCCAAATCCCCAATGAAAAACAGAAGGACTAACTATGCTCAGCAACCCATTTTTAGAGGCTAAGTACTACTGCAAACTCTGCTCCCTCTTGATTTGCCGATTGCTTTGTTTTCTTGGTGGGATTATGATAAATTTTCACCCAATTATGCGTTTTCCCTACATTGTGTAACACCCCAAATTCCGTAACATAAATCGTGCCGGTGACACGTGGTTTTATAAAAATTCATCAGAGTTTTGAGGTGCTACAGCTTAGCGTAATGCGGAAACGGAGAGCATGTACTAAAAATTTGAACAATTGAGTGATCGATATAAAAATACTCGACATATGCGATGCCTCGACGTATACTGATATATTATAAATTTCCCGAAGGATTGTTCATGTGATACAGTAATACAAAACTTTATAATTACAATTCTTACATGTAACTATACCCTCTTCAACCAAGCCTTGAGTAGACTTGGGGCATAGAACCTAACTCAGTTAAATCATCTCATTTGGCCGGGCTGGGTAGGTCTAGTGGAAGTCTCACCGTGCTAGGGTGACCGATTGATTGAACCACATAGACGACCCTTCTAGTTTAAGCACCAAATGATGTGAAGTAACTTTATTAGATTCATCTTTGTAAGGTAGGTTCTGTTGACTTTCTTCCTGCATTTCCTTTGACCGGTGCCTCCTCACGGCTCCGTCCATTAATGCTCCTTCTCATGGCTCCATTCACAACATCTTCATAAATCCTGGTTCCTTTCCTGAACCTCTAGTCAAGTCTAAGATTCAAAACAAATTGAATCTTAGGTAACAGTTAACCTCATATGAAAAGTATAACAGTATATGTATGACAGATATTCATTACATTTCAAAGATTAACCAATACATAGCACACAAACAGATGTAATGTCAACACAACAACAAGACATAGCACACAAGACATGTAAAGTTATCTATACAAATCCATGTATAGTTGTATAGTACGCACCAGTGCCACGATGTACACTCGTGTCCTCGCGCTAGGAAAACAATCTCACGGCATTATCAAGACTATAACCCGTATCAAGTTGAATGTATATAAAAGCAGTGATTCAAGACGAGTCTTAACCACGGTGCATGACCCAAGACCAAGTCTTGTCCATGACTCTATGAAATCATTCCATCTCATACATGCATACAAGTCATATCGAGTTAAAGTTCGTACGCGAACGTACCTTCCTTCGTGTGAATAGTAATTTACTATTCATGTATACGGTACTATTCATAAATACGGCACTATGAATAGTAATATGCCCGTCCTTCAAAACTCGACTCCGGAATCCTCGGATATCCTAACATATTACCATATTGCTTAGAATAATATCCAAAAGGTTAATTTACCTTTCTACCCTTGGTGGATTTGTTATTACCATTTTGCCATTACATTTTATTTAATAAAAACGCTACTTTCAGCATTATGGCCAGATTTACTTCTAACTTTGAAAATTTATAAGTAATTCTAGAAAACTCGAAACGAGGATCCGTAAAATTCCCGGAATCCTTAGGATGTCTAATTTTGTGGAAAAATATTGATTCTTGCCCAGATTTTATGAATAGTTCCCAGTTTTCACGTGTTCATCTTCTGCCCAGAAAATTTCCAGAAAACGTAGCCCAACTGTGGACATTTTTATCTTTTAGCACAGACCTCGAACTAATTCACTCTTGGTATATTTGAAAAGGTCTATATGTCTACTTTAACCATGAATTTTCTCAGAATTTTAGAAATTCATCTTCAATATAAAATACTGACGTTTTTACCCCTGACTTCAAAAATTACTTACCGATAAAATTTCGCGAGTTTCGCTACTTTATGATTAGCTTCCAAAAATTCTGCTATATAACCTTTTCCATCATTTTTTCGAAATAAAACCATTTCTAACCATAAAAACATGAAAATAAAATTACTCTAGCATATTTAAGATCAAAGCAACTTCTATCTATGAATTTAAAACTAGAACTCAAGAACTAGAGAACTTACCCTTGAAGAACCTTGCTACTACTTCTTCCTTGCTCCAAGAACTTCACTCTACTCACTCTCTAATCTTAAAATCAGATGCTTTGAGCTGATTTTGGTGTGAAGAATATGAAGAGAAGAGTCTTCTATTTATAGAAGAAATTCAAGGCTATTCCAACTACATTTCTTCCTTAACCAAACACTCAAACCAAACCCTCAAACCAAACACTCTTACACCAAACACTCTTCTTCCATCTACCAAAAACTACCATTCTAATTACCTATTCCATCCACCAAAAACTACCATTCCACTTACCTATTCCATCCACCAAAAACTATCATTTAATATTTATTTGCAAATATTAAATAAGTATTGGAAAATAAAATCCTTAATTCCATATAAGAATTTTCTTCCATAATTAACTCTCTAGGCCATAAAATATTGGTTCTAAAATTTCTAGACCAAAAATTATCCTTTAACTATTTTTCCTTGAATTATTTGGAAAATAGGCCTCAAAATCAGAAAATAGCTTTAAAACTATTTAGGCCAAATTTTCATAATAAATTCCCATAAAATATTTCTTATTTCCAAATCCAAAGATTTGGAATATTACATTCCTCCTTTTGGTTATAAATTAATTACCTTTTTATGTGCTATTTATGTCATATTAAATAGCTCCAAAATAATGTCTCATAATTAACCATTCGTTAATTAATTTCAAAGTGGAATTTGGATGAAAATATAATCAATAGATTATAATTTCTTGAGACAAATATTCACCTTTGTATTTAATATGTATTATTTATCAAACTATAGTATTTATGATAAATAGGATTTTTAGGGTATTACATTTCTCCCCGTTAAATAAAATTTCGCCCTCGAAATTTGATCGTAAAATCTTGAAAAAATTATTTAGACTTCTAGTCTTTTCCTTCCCTATGCATGCTTACCTAGCATGCACTCTAATCTCATTCATATTGTATCCAGGTATAGTGTTTAAATACGGGATCTCGATCCATTCTCTCGGTGCTTGGTTACGCAGGCCTCACTGCCTGACTCATTTAGCCTCTTGGCTTAACACATATTGGCCTTCCGGCTCAAATTATTACCACAACACAGGAGATTCTAGCTTCATTACCTAGGAAATCATCCTTAGGCCTTAAGCATCTCAACTTTTACCTGGTACAATGAATGTTTTACTAGACTTTAAAGGTACTGTAGATAATAGTCTAAAGTCACCATGGCAATCTGCATTTCACACAGTGCTTATCCATTACCGGTCTTATGGCCTAGGGACACCGCCCCGTGCACACTTGCACACCGGGTCTTATTGCCTCGAGCATCCGCTCGTCTATTTCATCTCGAGTCTTTCTCATTCAAGCTCTCGAGACTACTTTCACTTAGCACTATAGCCGACAACTACTATCCGGCTTAACTAGTTAGTGTTCTAGACCTTTCTAATAGTTTTTGTTCCAAATTTTCCAACTACACCGCTTTTCAACACAATAGCATTGACAAATCGTCGCTACCCAAAAACCATTATGTTGTCTCATTTTCAAATTTTCAAACATTGAAAATTTTCCGTGGTCTCAGTACATTTCATAATCTGCACTATACCAAAAAGTAATAGTGCTATCATTTTCAAACTTAATCCCTGCCATAACAAATTCATGAAGATACATTCACTACCGGAGCGGTTTCAAAAACTTTTACTACCGGTATATACCTTTAAGAGGGATAATTCATTTCACAAAATTCAACTAAGAGGCACACACCACCACTTTGCCCTGGCTTACTAGGACATATCCCAATCCTTTCATACAAACCATCACAAGAATAACGCACTGCCGACCGATGTGGGAGAATTTCCATCCCCCACAAGGGCCTCGGTGTCCACACTAGCATATATAATAAAGGCTCTCCACCGCTTTCCAAGTCAAACCTAGTTCGTAGTCACGCCACTACCGTGCACCGCTTTCCTAGTCGACCGGTTCGTAATCACGGCTACCATTGTGCATCGCTTTCCCGAGTCAAGTTAGTCCGTAGTCACGGTCACCACTGTGCACCGCTTTCCCAACTGACCAGTTCGTAATCACGGTTAGTACCAGCGTAACACAGCGAAATATGCACCCCTTTAAGGCGGAACTACTCGGATTGGGAATATTAACCATTGGTGCGAGTGTCAACCTCTCATATCCCATCAAACAAATTTTCAATTCAAATGAGCTTTATAAACGCCGCCGATTTCAAACACTTTAAAACATCGGCAAGACCCAAGCAAACCGTGTATATCTACAACGGCTTCCGTCCTTCCGATTCTGTATGCGATTTTACCACAACACATTTGAAAACTCAGTTTCAAACTTTGGGTTTTAACAAAACCCCCTTTTTTAAGACAACATCATTTCAAAATAACCATCACCGTGGTCTCAAATTCCGTTGAAAATATTTCTCTCGAAAACTCAATTTCGAAAATTCATAAGTTCGAAAAATCCATTCCGAAAATTTCAAATATAAGGTGTATTGGTAAGTCAAAAATTCAATTTTTAAAACTATTCGGGAACTGACAACTAACCTTAGAAGGTCATTACTAACTAACACATTCGGACCTCGTCCTTGGCTACTCGAGCCATTCGTAGAATGCTCGGTCTATTCTTCTTTAGTTTCGGGCTATTCGTTTTGGTGTGCGATTTCGTTACATAAAACTTATTCATTTATAGCCATCTCGATACTTCACCTTTGATATTGGTTCATTTCCGTGCATCAACCAACCAGTGAATTCAACTTCCCCTACTGGTGGTAATCCGCTGAGAGCTTCTAGAAACATCTCAGGGAATCTATTCACAACTAGAATGTCTTCTAGTGCGAGTTCAGTTCTTGCTTGGATATCATAGCACAATATATGCTATACAAAGACCGGAGCACCCTATGGCAATGTACTGGATTATGAAAACCTTCCCTTTAGGGAACCGATTAGATATGGGACTTGGTACAATGTACTTACCTAGAGAATCGATATACTGATAGTTCTACTTTATGGTTCGTTGTCATGGCGGCTGCACCTTACGGCTTGTCATCACGGTGGCTCGCTCTACGGCACTTTACTCGGTGCTTCACGCAGTCTTTTATGACGGTCGGCTTCTCGGTCAGCATCCTTTGTAGGTAAAACCTCATCGATCGAACTCCCGTAGGTAGCCTTCTCCAATCAAAACTTTCCACAAGTAGCGTCGTTGATCGTCTCGAATCATTATAACAAGAACTCATATCTCTATCAGGTTCCTACCCTTTAGTGGTTTCGTAATCTACTATCTCTATGTTTGCCATCTTATCTAGGGTCATTCTATTCGTGGATTTCACTATCTATTTTAGCTCCAGGCATAATCCTTAGCTCAACTTTCCCTATCGGGTAATCACCCTCTTCTTAGGGAATTTATTTACCACTAATATCTCTACGGTTATTGGTCCCACCTTGAAACTATAACCCATGGCTACTAAGGTTCTATCTCCTTTGTAGTAATGAAGTACCTGACTTGTCATCTCACGCAAATCTTGAATGATGGTCACTTTCCTTTTGAAGTCAAGGTCCTTCTGTAAAGTGTTCTCGATCATGTCACAGAAATCATTCACAACTAGTACATGTACTCTTCTAAATGTACTCGATGAGATGTACGTGAACGAGAGAAATTTGGACGCACAATGTTTAAAATGTTAAACATCTATTTGACATGATTTTGATATAACGTCCTAAACAACTCAACTTTTCAAGGAGTTTGTATTTTGTTAAGGGACTTACTCTCAGGCGTTTAACCTAAGGTAATCTCACTCATACTTTCTCAGGATTCCAACTCTCAGGTACTGGAACATACGAAATGCTCAGTCATATCTTGACCTAAGCACTATCTCTGCTTTAAGTCTATCATATATTCTCATGGTATCCCAAAGGATTACTATGTTTCATACCTCACGGTATTCAGGCTTTAGCTCAAAGGATCTCAAATCCTTATGCTACATCCCAGGGGTTAAAAATCCTGAGATTTCTCTCGCTTAAGTACAGTTAACTTCAAGCATCTATCCGATCTGGGTATTAATACCGGTACACATACCACTGCATACCGACAACTCTCATAGGTACTAGTACGACATATGTGCCTCCCCAGAAATATTGGGTACTTTCCCTTTCCTATCAGTTACACCCTTTTTATGTAATGGTCCACCACCGTCAAAGATTTAGTCAAAGACCTCCATCTTCGGAACCACACTTCGTTGTACGCATGATGTCCGACCTTTAGTAGGCAGGGATTGTCCCCTCAGGGTAACCTAGCAAGTTACTATTTCTATAAGGAAACTTTAATCAGTAGTTCATTGTTTTCTACAGGGAAAACTAAGTCTACCGACTTCTCTTTCATTGCGGAAATTTAATTCGACTCGATTCCCATATCGAAGTCTTAGAGTTTTTCGAAACTCTAACCATTCCTTAGGGTATTTGTTTTATTGTATCACAAAACCGTATTATATCGTACTCTTGTTTTTGTTGTTCATACAATGCTCTTGAGACTAGTTTGTGAAGCTAGCTCGATACCAAAATTGTAACACCCCAAATTCCGTAACATAAATCGTGCGGTGACACGTGGTTTTATAAAAATTCATCGAGTTTTGAGGTGCTGCGACTTAGCGTAATGCGGAAACGGAGAGCATGTACTAAAAATTTGAACAATTGAGTGATCGATATAAAAATACTCGGACATATCGATGCCTCGACGTATACCGATATATTATAAATTTCCGAAGGATTGTTCATGTGATACAAGAATACAAAACTTTATAATTACAATTCTTACATGTAACTATACCTCTTCAACCAAGCCTTGAGTAGACTTGGGGCATAGAACCTAACTCGGTTAAATCATCTCATTTGGCCAGTGGGTAGGTCTAGTGGAAGTCTCACCGTGCTAGGGACCGATTGACCGAACCACATAGACGACCCTTCTAGTTTAAGCACCAAATGATGTGAAGTAACTTTATTAGATTCATCGTAAGGTAGGTTACGTTGACTTTCTTCCCGCATTTCCTTTGACCGGTGCCTCCTCACGGCTCCGTCCATTAATGCTCCTTCTCATGGCTCCATTCACAACATCTTCATAAATCCTGGTTCCTTTCCGAACCTCTAGTCAAGTCTAAGATTCAAAACAAATTGAATCTTAGGTAACGATTAACCTCATATGAAAAGTATAACAAAGTATATGTATGAGATATTCATTACATTTCAAAGATTAACCAATACATAGCACACAAACAGATGTAATGTCAACACAACAACAAGACATAGCACACAAAGACATGTAAAGTTATCTATACAAATCCATGTATAGTTGTATAGTCTGCACCACCCGTGCCACGATGTACACTCGTGTCCTCGCGCTAGGAAAACAATCTCACGGCATTATCAAGACTATAACCCGTATCAAGTTGAATGTATATAAACGGTGATTCAAGACAGTCTTAACCACGGTGCATGACCCAAGACCAAGTCTTGTCCATGACTCTATGAAATCATTCCATCTCATACATGCATACAAGTCATATCAGAGTTAAAGTTACTGTACGCGAACGTACCTTCCTTCTGTGTGAATAGTAATTTACTATTCATGTATACGGTACTATTCATAAATACGGCACTATGAATAGTAATATGCCCGTCCTTCAAAACCGACTCCGGAATCTCGGATATCCTAACATATTACCATATTGCTTAGAATAATATCCAAAAGGTTAATTTACCTTTCTACCCTTGGTGGATTTGTTATTACCATTTTGCCATTACATTTTATTTAATAAAAACGCTACTTTCAGCATTATGGCCAGATTTACTTCTAACTTTGAAAATTTATAAGTAATTCTAGAAAACTCGAAACGAGGATCCGTAAAATTCCCGGAATCCTTAGGATGTCTAATTTTGTGGAAAAATATTGATTCTTGCCCAGATTTTATGAATAGTTCCCAGTTTTCACGTGTTCATCTTCTGCCCAGAAAATTTCCAGAAAACGTAGCCCAACTGTGGACATTTTTATCTTTTAGCACAGACCTCGAACTAATTCACTCTTGGTATATTTGAAAAGGTCTATATGTCTACTTTAACCATGAATTTTCTCAGAATTTTAGAAATTCATCTTCAATATAAAATACTGACGTTTTTACCCCTGACTTCAAAAATTACTTACCGATAAAATTTCGCCAGAGTTTCGCTACTTTATGATTAGCTTCCAAAAATTCTGCTATATAACCTTTTCCATCATTTTTTCGAAATAAAACCATTTCTAACCATAAAAACATGAAAATAAAATTACTCTAGCATATTTAAGATCAAAGCAACTTCTATCTATGAATTTAAAACTAGAACTCAAGAACTAGAGAACTTACCCTTGAAGAACCTTGCTACTACTTCTTCCTTGCTCCAAGAACTTCACTCTACTCACTCTCTAATCTTAAAATCAGATGCTTTGAGCTGATTTTGGTGTGAAGAATATGAAGAGAAGAGTCTTCTATTTATAGAAGAAATTCAAGGCTATTCCAACTACATTTCTTCCTTAACCAAACACTCAAACCAAACCCTCAAACCAAACACTCTTACACCAAACACTCTTCTTCCATCTACCAAAAACTACCATTCTAATTACCTATTCCATCCACCAAAAACTACCATTCCACTTACCTATTCCATCCACCAAAAACTACCATTTAATATTTATTTGCAAATATTAAATAAGTATTGGAAAATAAAATCCTTAATTCCATATAAGAATTTTCTTCCATAATTAACTCTCTAGGCCATAAAATATTGGTTCTAAAATTTCTAGACCAAAAATTATCCTTTAACTATTTTTCCTTGAATTATTTGGAAAATAGGCCTCAAAATCCAGAAAATAGCTTTAAAACTATTTAGGCCAAATTTTCATAATAAATTCCCATAAAATATTTCTTATTTCCAAATCCAAAGATTTGGAATATTACATTCCTCCTTTTGGTTATAAATTAATTACCTTTTTATGTGCTATTTATGTCATATTAAATAGCTCCAAAATAATGTCTCATAATTAACCATTCGTTAATTAATTTCAAAGTGGAATTTGGATGAAAATATAATCAATAGATTATAATTTCTTGAGACAAATATTCACCTTTGTATTTAATATGTATTATTTATCAAACTATAGTATTTATGATAAATAGGATTTTTAGGGTATTACACATTGGTCATCCGAAACGGTTTGTTCATCATTTTGTTAATTCTGCATATCATCTGAGTTAAGGCTACCAGATCTGAAATGGGTATAATCTTCAATTATACCTCCCGGATTTTGTTTTCTGATTCTGAGTTTTGACCGCTAAATTGATACATTTAGGTCAGAAAAAAAATTGATACAAATATGTTTTTGAGGTTCAAGATCGCTGTGATCGAGTTAGAGTGTAAGTATATTAAACCCTAATTAATATATGTTCTTCCTTTTCCCATTAACATAAGGCAAACAGAGACTTGATTTTCAAGGGATGACGGGAGGAGTTATTTTTATTGAGGGACCAAAAAGGTGTCCGTACTTTTTCCAGGGACCAAATTTGGTATTTACTATTTTGGCCTTCCTCCGTGGCATGTGACGTCGCAACTCACGTTACACGTCGATTGCGTTAGTGACGCCGTTAGGAGCTAGCGACGGAAGGACTAACGTGGGATGGTTTTTGATTTCACAGGGATGACGGGACGAGTTATTTTTATTGAGGGACCAAAAAGGTGTCCATATTTTTTTCCAGGGACCAAATTGGGTATTTACTCTTTTTTTTTCTCAAGCAAATGAACAAATAACGTGACCCACTAACTATGAGAATGAGATATGATGCAAACAGCTTGGAGGAGGTTACATTTATTTCATTTTTTAAAATAGGAAAAATGGTGTGTAAAGGCAAAAAAAGTAAAAACCTTAGTTTCTCACCGGTTCGGCCCCAGTTTAACTCCGGTTTGACTCCGGTCTGACCTAGTGACCCTTAACCCAGTACCCCGACCGGTCTAGTGACCGGTCCGGGTTTAATAACCTTGGAAGGAACACACAGGTATATATATATAATTGAAGCACGCAAGCTGAGGCGAAGCAATTGAATTCAATTGATAAAGAAGGAATTCGACAAATTGATCACAAGTTATATTGTTCTTGGGATTAAGATTACATATAATATATTTCATGTATAAGAACCCTATCAAAATTCATATAAAACTAACTTAAGACTCATGGGGATTAGGATTACCTGATCTCCGTTTTTGCTAGCGACCTGATTTTAATTTGATGAGAGTACGGAAAGAGGATTTGAGAAGAAAGGTAGTAGAGAAGAAAAGTGTCGAGTGTTTTTTAGGTTTTAGCGGCTAGACCTAAGTTTATAATTAAAATCTAGGGTTTTAGCTATGGGCGGGGCCCTTTAATTATTCCCAGATAATAAATTAACAATACAATTATTATTAATTTCTAGATTTTACTATATTATTATTATTATTATTTTATTCTATTATTATTATTATTATTTCTATTATTAATCGGGGTATTACAAAAATAAATAGATTAGATTAAATTGTTGGATAAATTTAATTAATGTTATTTTAATCTAAAATTCGAATTCAAGATTAATTGAGATTAATTTTGAATATTTTAATACGGTCCAATTAGGGTTTTAGAAACTCTATAATAGATATTGATCTAGTCGTATTAAAATAATGAAAAGACGAACCACGAAAAACCCGAAGAGACGTGAGACGCTTGAAGGTGCTAGCACGCTGCCGTCTGTGTTGGAGTGCTGTTCGGTGTGGATATCGATAGAGGGAGTGGATTCGTAGAGTTGGCTCCTGTTGATTGAGTATGACGCACACGAGTTCGAATTGAACGAGATGCTCACGAGTTTGAAAGGTACAGTTCTTTTCTAACCCAATTCAAATGTCGTTGATAGATCATCTCAATGGAATTCGTAAGTTTTTTTAATGGATGAAATCCTTCCACTGTGTGTACGAATCCCAACAACTTTTCCCTCAAGTTCTCTTCTCTCTCCATAGTGCATCTTCTATATTACGTGATCAAAGTCTGAATCGGTGCTTTGATCTTGTGTAGGTACTTAATAAGTCAATGGATTTTAAGTATGCCCGAAATCCTATCATGGTATCAGAGCTTAGATGACTCCAAAGCTATTTTTGGCTTATGTAGTTTCATTCTTCCGCTGATATATATACTATGCGTGTTTGTAGTTTTGCTATGAGCCTCTACCATTAATAAATAATTATGAACATATAACTGCTCTCCTATTTGTGATCTTCGAGTATGCCATTTGCTTCAAATATATTTGTATGTATGCAAATCAATAATACCTGTTTGATTCCATTAAGTTTTTTCGGCATTGCTGCTGTCAATGATTTTTCTTGTGCAAATCATGTTTTATGTGATATTATGTTGTTGGAAGAAGTTTAGATAGGCAGAAAATATTATCCATTTTGAACCCATAAACAGCTGTTAGAATCTTGAAAACAAGAACATTAAAAAGGTTTCAAAAGTTTTGATATAGGGTTACGAGAAATCCTAATTTTTAGGCTATGAAATTATCATAAATGGGTAGAAGTTGAAGGATCGACAGAGCAAAAAAACTAGAACAAAATCAAAAACGGTAGAGAACGCCTCGTGTTTGCAAACTAGTCGCAGTTTCTTGATTTCAAATTTGGGTTCAAATAAAACTAACGTTTCAAGACACAATTTATATGAACGTGTAGAGGAGAAGAAAACGAGTTCAATGACACCAAGGACAATAAATTCCATCGTTAAAACGGAAAGTAAACCGTGAAGAACTTTCAATCGGAGAAACGGACCGTTCCTGAAATTTTTCTCTACAAATGTAATTTAAATTATGTAATATTCTGGTTTACACTTTGTCACAAATCTTGTAAATTGTAAAATATTTAATAAATGTTAAGATTTAATATTTATTGTGATATTGATAATTTATTGAATATTTGTTACTTGGATAAATTCAGCTAAATCAAGAGGCAAAAAGAAAAGAAGAAATTTGTAGTAATAGACCATGAAAGACAACTATGGTTTGCCTCAAAGCAAGGCCTTCGGCCCAATTACAAGAAGGTTGGAAAGGTAATTTGGGCTAAGGAGTTCAACTCAAAAATAAGAGAAAAGAAAGACAAATTGGATCCTTAAGAAAGCCTAAGAATCACGGCCCAAAGACATGTAAGAGAGAAAAGTATGGATCATGGGTAATGACTCTTGCCTAAGGCCATTTTGTGGAGCAAATCAAGCCCACATTTTCAGCCCAAATAAGTGAAAGAAAAGACAAACACATGTTCTCATACATGAGATAATACATGGCAACCAAGCAAGCAACCACCTCATACACTCTTTTCACGGATACACATATGCACACACTTCAATATATCAAAAGATATATATATCACTTCACTCACTTCCTCTCTTCATTCCATACGGCTTCCCCTCTCTCTTACTCATGTTTTTTTTTTTTCTTGCCACATGTCACAAACATAGGTTATATATTGTACTTATTTATATTTAAATTATATCTTTCTTTTCGAGATATTTTTTACACTAAAGTATTTCAAATTAATTAATTTTCGTTCGCATTTTTATCTATAACACTAGTATTATGAAAATTAATTAATTTGAGATACTGAGTGCAAAAAAATAAATCAGAAAGCAGCATGTAATTTAAATCTAAATAAATAAATATATTAAAAAATTTAAACAAAATATGCTAATACATCTAATTAAAGGTATTAGCACCTAATAAGCTCCTAATTCTAAGCACTTAATGTGGACTCCCCTATAGACTCCTCCTCCACGTCCTCCCTCTTAACATCAACAGCATCTTGATTCATACACTCCCTTTCTCGGTCAGCACTTCTTTCACCCAAGGAAGAAGAGCCACAATTAGATAGAAAGAAGAAGAATGTCAAGAGATTCAAGGTAAGATGACAATCTCTTCTTAATTTCCTTCTTGCATGTTGATTTGGATGAGTTTAAATCCACATGCATGAGCTTTTTTAGATTTTTGGAAGTATATCATTTTGATTTTTGAGCAATTAATTATGAATTATTGAAGTTATTGGATTTTCTAGCTAGTTAAGAGATTAATTCAGAAATGAATAAACTAAAGGCTAGGAGTAATATACTTTTTTAAGTAATTATATATATATAAAGACAATCCTTTTAAGTTTCCCAAATATCATGAATAATAATAAAGTATAATGATACTCACTAAAGAAAACTGACTTTCAGTGACGATATTTGGCGACGACTTTTAATATCACCACTGAAAGTTAGACTTTCAGCGACGACAATGGTGTCACCGCTGAAAGTATTGACTTTCAACGGCGACATTAAAAGTCACCGCTAAAAGTATTACTATTAGCGGCGACATTACATTGTCGCCGCCAAAGGTATAACTTTCAGTAGCAACTTTTTTTTATTGCCGCTAAGGTATAGTTTCAGCAGCGATTTTTATATATCGCCGCTGAAAGGGTTTTTTAGCGGCGATTTAGTGTCGTCACTAAGAGTGTTATTTCCAATTTTTCCCTCTAACTCATTCATGCCCTCCAAAAATATGGAGATTCCCTCCATCTTGAGGGCTTTTCTTTTCATCTTCCCACTTTTCGATTGTTCAAAAATTACTTTAATACCAGCACTACTAGTTGTGCAGTGGTATTGGGATTAAATTCCCCCCCTTAGGTCCTGGGTTCGATCCCCCCCTCCCCTATCGTCTTGTATCAAAAAAAATTACTTTAATGTCTTAGGTCATTTTAGCTGTAAATCCTCTTCCTCAACATGCCACACTTAAATCGGCCGCTCGCCTGAGGGTTGACGCTCACTTTGGTCTTCGTTGTTCAAGTCTTCAATGCCAAGGATCTCTCTGCCATGGGTCTTGCTCAGGTACTACTTGCTCCTCCTTTTCCATTTTCCCCTGCCTTGTTCGATTTTGTTGTCAAAGTTGGTCTTTTAGTGTAGAGAAAGCCACACTTAATTAATTCTCTGGTTTTCGTTCTCCCGTAGCTTCATTCTCAATTTCTTCTTCTCCGAGTTTCTCGGCTTCAATTCGAGTTCAGGTATCCAGCCTTTGCTCTCTCTCTCTCTCTCTCTCTCTCTCTCTCTCTCTCTCTCTCTCTCTCTCTCTCTCTCTCTCTTGTTTCTCTAGTTTTCAATGCTTCAATTGGAACTTTCAAACCTCCTGAATCACTGAATCCTCCTTTAATATTTTTCTCTTTCTCTACTTTTTCATTGCTAACGCTTTTCGGCGGCCAGGAAATGAAGGTGGAGGACTCAAACGGAGAGATCTTCGCCAAATCGTGCCATGTCAAATGGGGCTGATGTCGATAAAGATGGGGCTGAGATATTCATCCCTCCTCTGAACTTTGCAATGTTGGATAATGGCATTTTCAGAGCTAGGTTCCCTGATTCTGCCAATTTGGGTTCGATGCCTTCAAGGTTTGTATTGCTTCTGCTCTTAATTGCCACCGCTGACCTCTCTTTTTTCAATTATATTGTCTGATTGTCAGTAATTACCGAGATTGGGTTGTTCTAGCATGTTCGCATAATGCTTCTGAAATCATCCAACATTGATAACAATAGTGTAGGCCTGCATCAAAATGCTTTGCTCATAATTTTCTTTTTCACATGCAAAAGTTCTATGACATTTTAAATATGAGATTAATTCATTTGAAAACCACTAATCAGTCTACTTGGCAAGAATATTAGATGTAACAAGGGAAAAGTTATTGGATTAGTACAGTTGAATTTGGGCATTAAGATTCATATGTCTATGTCAAAATTCAAACTCGATCAAGTCCTTTAAAAATAATTTGGAAGCTAGTCGGCTAACTAAACCAAGTAACTTCTTCCAACTGAAGCACAGTTTCTTTCTTTCTTTTTGTTTAACATTTCTAAGCTAACCATTTGTCATCTATACAAAAGTTAGATATATCGATGGACAACAAACTAAATGACAACAATTCTATCTTAAAATTCATCATTTCACTTACAGATTATTGATTATTTACATTGTTATATTAGTTACCAGGTGTCAAAGTAGAAACAAATGAAGAAGACAATCTTATAGGATTCTATTATATTAAATTATTTTGGAATGAGATATGGCATTTATATTAAATGTTTCTTATATGATATCCTTGAACAGACGAATAAACCTAAGCAAATTACTTCTCCAGCTTAGGATTATAGTGGTTGATGAGGTGTGAATTTACATGTCCATCCATTCTTTTCTTTTCTTTGTCTGGTCCAAGTGTTTTTTACTTTTACGTTTTACCACACATGTTCTTAATTCACTTTCGTGGGTTCCTTGATCTTCTCATCCTTAGAAGAAATAAGGGTAACAAGATCTTCTTTAGTACTATCTTTGTATGCGGATCATGAACTTGGTTTTTATAGCAATTTTTCTTAATCAAGTAATTTATGTGAATTTGTAGTGGCTTTCAAGTTTTCCAAGAGCAAACCTGATGACAACTTGAAAATACTTCATAGTATACTTTTTGGGAAGCGAGCAAAGGTGAAACATCCACCTAGATTCTAGGATTCTTTGGGTTTCTTGTAATGAAAAGTTCTGCCTTTTCTTCACTAATTGTCTATGAACACTTAACCTATGGCTGTTCATTGAATATTAGTGACATGGTTTCTTGTGCAGGCTCAGACTTTAAAGAGGAACATTGGTCAATTTTCTGGCTACGTGTGGGTTGAAAATGAGGTACATTTTTGTTTGTAATATGAACATCGCTTGATTTTCTTAATTCTCGTGGTGAATTGTAATGGATTTCATGTCCGATATCCTTTTTCCTAAAAAATTTCAATGTCTCAGGCTGTTACTAATTTCTAGCTGTGATTACTGTTTATACAAGGGATAAACACAGAACCAAGGTAAAGGAGAAGCTTGATGAGTGTGTAAAAGAAAAGTTGGTCTATTTATGTGATGTGCTTAATATTCCCATATCCAGGGGAAGTGTGAAGAATGTAAATATTGTTGTGATAATATCTTTCCTAGCTCAACTTGCAATCTTTTGTTTTTCCTAAATTTTATGGGAGAAATTTTGATTATGTGTAGATATAGCGCAGATATATTACCCTAGAAGACTTGCAGAGAGGTTGCAATCAATGTGGCTAGAATGGTAGAACTTCACGGAGGTCATTTGTGGAGCCATGAAAGGACTGAAGAGGTATAATTTTCTTGTATATTATGTGCAAGGAATCGAGTTATTGCGTAGGCAATGAAATTGGCACTTTGGATTACACATGATATTGGAGATGAAAAAGGAAATTGAAAATTACAGGTCAATCAGGCTCTTTTAGACCTATTATATACACCGATATTTTGCAGGGGAAGAATTTTTTGTTACGACATATTTTTAGCTTTAACCAAGGGGTAGTCAAAATGATATTGCAGTTGAACATGGGATTGCTTCTACGTCGTTTAAATTGCTTTTGGGTTTCTTGAGAACAAAGAATTGTTAAGGGTGTCCACATTTCAGGTTTCTCCTCTTTTGTCATCTCTTTTTTTTTAATTCTTTGATGTCTATATTTTTCTCATCTTGCATCAATAGCATAAAACAATTATCTTCTATATTGATGTTGCCATGTCTTATTACAGGTTCAAGAAGAAGAAAATGAAGCATGGATTTGGCATGAAACCACCCAAAGCAGTTTCTTAATCCAACAAGTATGGACTTTTACAGGTTCAAGAAGGAGGACTGTCTCTTTTCTTTTTGTAGAATTGCAAATATTATTTGGGATTGGATCACAAATCCAGTTTGGAAATTTGGCCAGATTATTGGAAATTTTGTCTTGTTACTGTATGTTTTTGTGCATGACTTGAATATAGAAAAAGTTGGTTCTAGTTCCAGTTTTCATTTTCATTCATTTTATTTAGTTTTAGGCAGTATTGTAATTTACATCCGTTAAAAATTGTAATTTTTAGTGTGAACTTGTTGCAGGGATCATAGGAAAATTTTTGTTAATATGATATAGTCCAAATATAATTGGAAATGTTCAATTTGTAATGGTTGTGAAATTATGCCCTTCATTTTCCTTTTGCATTTTAAATTTATGGGCAAAATAGTGTTAGTATCAATAAAATTAATTTGCGGCCTTTAATAAAAAAAAGTTGAGTTTAATATAGAGGTCTTATAAAAAAGTAAAGATTTCTGCCACCGAATTGAAAGTAGAACCAAAAGAATACTTGTAATATGCTTGTACAAGAATGAAATTGGTAGGGATGATTTAAAAAAAGAAAAATAAACCAATACTAAAAAAAAATTGTGACTTTTGGCGGCGACATTTGTCGCCGTTGAAACATGTATCAGCAGTGACTACTCAGTCGCACCAAAATAAGAATTAGTGGCGACAATTTTGTCACCGCCAATTCATGTTTTTGTGGCGACAAATTATCGCCGCCGATACATGTTTCAGCGGCGACGAATGTCGCCACCTATGCCCCACTTTCACCGGCGACTCTCGTCTTGGGCGATTTCCGATGTACTTTTAGCGGCTTTACATTTTGTCGCCGCTAATTGTATACTTTCAGCAGCGACAAAAAAATGTCGTCGCCAAAAGTATTAGGTACAATCGTATAGGTGGCAAACGATCTACTTTCAGCGGCGATAATTTGTCGCCACTGAAAACCTTTCAGCAACGAATTTTATGCTTTCCGTGGTGACTTTTGTCGCCGCCGAAAGTCATTTTTTTGTAGTGAATATTATAGAGATTTCTGGGAGCGCACGCATTATGAAGCGTTTGGACAATATTGAAGCTAATGCACAGATAGGTGGTAATTTTAATCTTTTATAGTTTGTGTATGTTATATATGTTTAATTACCATGATTGTGGGGTTGTGTCTTGTACACAAGCTATTTACATATAGTGTTTCTGTTATTTGGCCAATAGCAATTGTCTTCCTAAGTGTTGATGACTCGGAACTGGTAAGGTTATGCGTTTATATTTTCCTGTGTGCTAAGGAACTCGAGACTAAATAAGTCTGCGTTTATTTTTCCTCTGATGATGAATTTGGAACCCACAAGGTTATGGGTTTACTTTTCCTAGCACTTTGGAATTCAGGACTTGTAGGGTCCTGCGTTTATTTTTGCAACACTGTAGAATTCGAGACTTGTTTGTTGTTGCATTATTTGGACTTGTAGAGTCCATTCATAGTTAACATGACATGTATGATATATTGTTTACTGTTGTTGTGTGTTTATGCTCCATGCTAAATTGCTTTTCCTGAATTGTGGTTATTTTTTTTATCATCGTATATGCATTACATAGAAATTAATTTGTTACCTTGAGATTCAATTTTGAATCCCAGATACTAATAAAGCTTCAGGTATGTAATATCTTGAATTTCAGGTATGGAGACTTGAGAATAAGCCTAAGCTAGGCAAGCTACTAAGAGCGGTTCAGAAAGTGTGACATTTCCTGGACAGATAAAGATCCCCTACGCTTTTTAAGAAATAGGAAGAGAAAGAAACACTGAAAAGTCATCTGGTCAAAAAGCACCAGTCAAAGTAATGATCATATTGGGACACGTGTCGCCACAAGGGTAAAAGAGGAAAAGTAAGGGGAAAATAGTAAATTCCTTGTCCTTTTAATGTTGAATTTTTTCCCTCATGAGAAAGAAGAGAAAACCAGGTGATTTAAGTCATATTCAGGCCCAAACACAAAATGCGGGTCCCACAGGCGATTGGCCGGTAGAAACGGGACCGATATGGACCAGTTAGGGGTTCCTTTGGATTGAGTAGGACAAGTGTGGGGGCACTCTGGGATGTTTGGAGGGTGCTACACATGAATGTCCATTCAGGGAGATCATCTGGAAAAGTTGAAGAAAAGTGCAAAAGGAAACACCTTGATGACCAGTGGGACCCACATGGATCGATGGAAAGAGATTGGATAGATAAAGTGGAAAGTCAGTAGAGGAAGTTGGAACGCAGATTTGGTGGGCCCAAAGAGGTGCCACCTAGCCTCCCATAATGATTAAAAACGTGGCTTGAAGAAGAAGAAAGAGAAAAAGCAGCGTAAAACTCAAAGTGCAGGACCCACGTGCTGGAAAAGGGGAAAATAAGATAAATTGTGAAAATAAGATAAAATCATAAGATCTGATTGGAGTAGTCCAGAAGGCGCCACATGGCCCTAGGAGGAGTCTAGAAGACTTGGGGAAAAAGAAAAGAATAATTAATAAGTTCCGGGCCATAATTGGTAATTTATGAAAGTTTCGAGCCAAAACAGGTAATTTTTCCCAAAAGAAGATAAAAATCTGCACTCTTTAAAGGGGAATGCGCCACTTGTCATCAGCCTAGACATCCCTAGAATCTCTAGAAATTCTTGGGAAATAAGTCAAGATGCCATATCCATTTGAACAGGATTAAACACCAGATATTTCAGAATGCTTGGAATCTTTTAAATATTTGAAAGGACAAAAGCTCTCTCTCTCCTAAACCATAAGGAGCACGAAATTTCAGAGGGGAGAGAGAAGGTTTCAGCCAAGTTTCCATAGCCAAAGCAAGGTCCAGGCTCCAAGGATCACCAATCGAACTTTCGATTCAAGTAAACACCGAAAACTCGCACCTTTGGAACTTAAACTTGTGATTTTCGTCCAACTGGTTGGGGCTTGGTGTTAGGGTCTGATTTTAGAGTTTTTGATGGTCCCAAAGTGTTTTAAACGTGATTTTTTATGGGATTAAGTAGTAGTTTAAGTTTCCGAACTCTAAAACACAAAAGACACAAAAGACAAGCTTGTTCTGTGATTCTGGAATTTTTGGCAGTGATGCTTTAACCCGACCTTAAAAATAGCAAATGAACTTGGATTAAGTTGAAAATTTTCAGGAATAAATTAAACTTCCTAAGGTTCACCATGATATATAAATTTGCATGATTTGGAGTTTTCTACTAGGAGATAAAAATTGTTAAAGTGGGTCCAGTGTGCAACAGACCGAAATCTGACCAAGGTGTAGCAAATTGGCTATACTCCAAAATAAGTGTCTTTTTTTATTCTAGAAATATTTTTCATGACACATAGACGCATAAATGGTTCAGATGGTGCTGGTTGCATGTAAAAATTAGTTTTTTTGGAATTTATTAAAAATCCTGGAATTTGCGCCAGATTCACAGAATTTCTGGAAAATTATGTAAGGGCTCGGTTTTAATGAAAAATGCAAGGGTAATTTTGGAAAATGCTGAAATAAGGTATTTTGGTGTTGTTTAGGACATGTGTATATTTATAAAAGCAATCGGGCATACTAAAATTGAAGACGGCACATACCCCACCAGGTAGTAACCTCTGTACTCTGGCACTTTTATGTGTTTGTTGTATGTTTTGCGTGTCATATGTGTTTTCTTTGTATTGTTCTGCAAAATATGCATACAAAACATGTTTGTGATTGTGTTCCTAGCACTGAGGATTCCTGGTCTGGGGTCTGCCATGTGTGTGGCGACTCAACGAAAACAGGGTTGGCCTGGTCCGGGGCTTGCCTTGTACGGCAGCTCAACGGAGACCTGATTGTGATTCTGGGAAATCCGGGGCCTGCCTTGGTAAGGCAGCTCGACGGTACGAAGAGGTGTTGTTGTATATGTATCTATTTGCATATGTGGTATATTTGGCATATTATCTGTGTTTACATTATGACATGGTTGCATGCATACACATCACACATTTAGTGCGTGAGTATTGATGGTTACTCTGGGGGCCGTGAACGGAGTCTAGACGCTTTTGTAGATACAGGGGGATGTTCTTAAAGTGAAGGATCTTTTTGGAGAGGTAGGGCCCACGGTGCAGATGAAAAATAGGGAATGCCCTATCACTGTTGTACTTCATATTATCTTTTGTATTTTGGGATAACTGTATCTTATGGTATTTACTTTTGGATGACTGTACCCTTAACCTTCGAGGACTTTTAAGTTCTGCTTATTTTACTTTTACCAGTATAGTAAATTCTCCAAACCGATTAAATGCTCTGTTGCGCTCACTCTGATACTTGGTAAATGGACATAAAGATGAAGGAAATGTAACTAATATAAGGAATCCCTCTAACCTGCCACCCGAAAGGGCGAGGCCGGTAGGGGTGTAACAAGGTAGCAACCCGAGAAGAAAGGGGAAGATTGTTTAGTAAGGGGGCCGGAAGAAGGAGGAACTCAAGAGGAGTTCTTTTATTTTGTATATATATATTTTGAATTACTTTTTGATGGGTTGTATAAGGAGTTTTATTTTTGAAGTAGATTTGGATGAATGTAATTTAAATATCTTAGTGGAGATTAATTTTATTCAAATCCAAATTTATATTTTGTTTAAATTATCAGTTACTCATTTGTCAAAACTAGATCTATACGCTTTTCTGTGTTGTAACTTTGATGTATATCGGGAGATAAAAGGGAGCGTTACAAATTATATAAGCATATATTATGCAAATAAAATACCTTATTGTAATAAGTATTTTTGATATACGTGTGTCATTTAGTAGTGAATAAAATAATATGATATTTGAGTATATGATAATTGCAAAAGTTTTTAGATAATTTTTTTTAAAAGACTGAGATTTCTTATGGAGTTACGAATATATTATTCATATCTAATCAGATTTAATATTTGAATATCTTTTAAAATAAAAATATTTAAAATTTTATTAAATAAATATAATAAAATTTAAATAAAGAACTACATCCATTATATCTTAGTAGGAAACTTAAACGGCTAAACCTAAATGTATTTCTCTTGGCCTTCTACCTAGAATATACGGATGCCACTTTATCTTTCTTGGTCCTTTGATTTCTCCTAAGACAATGTAATACCCTAAAATTATTATTTATCATAAATACTATATTTTAATAAAAAACATCTATAAGTGTAAGGGTAACACCAATTTCAGAGATTTCAAATTTCCACCAATTAAATAGCTCAAGTGCTAACAGTTAGTCAATAGTCGTCACAAACAGTTATCACATGCATATCCAACTAATACCAAAGACTCATTCCCAAGCAATATATCATCAACAATCAAATAGAACAAATCAAAGAAAAGTAGAAGAAAACTCCCTATTTGTCCTTGACTTGCACTCTCAATCCTTGCTACCAAAGTGGAACACCTCATCAAGGGATTTCAACAGTCCTACAAAATCAAACAAAGCATCAAATTAAACCTTGGGTTGCCTCCCAAGAAGCGCTAAGTTTAAAGTCTTCAGCCAGACTTTTAAAAACAACTTCTAATCATAAGTATCAAACACCATAATTACCTTGTCTTCATTCCTTTTCAAGCAACAAGGTATCACACACAAAAATTGATTATTCAAGTTAATTACTTGTACTTCCCTAATCATAGACAATCTTGGAGTACAAGTATTCACTGAATTCAAATGAAGCACAACATGCATATCTTTGAAAATAAACATAGGCACATCCAAGAATTTAGAGCATCCAACAAAATCCACTGGACTCTCATCAGTAAGAGTCAACACTTCAATAGGAGAGTCATGAACAACAACAATTGGGACATCTAGCTCAATTTGATCCCCAACATCACAATCCTTAGGCTCCACTGCCGAAACCTCTTCTAGACATCCGCTATTCTCATATAAATCAATTTCAAGCTCACAGTCACTTTCTACATTATCCACAATTTCATGCAATTCCACACCTTCAACTTTTTCACAACAATCATTATCAGCAAAAGAAGTAGTTATCAGGCTTAAGGAATTATCTTTCCCTATACTCTCAAGAGTAGAAATAATTTGACTAACACATACCTCAATATTTTGGACATTTTCCCCAATATTTTGGACATTTGACTTGTTAGATATGATTAGTTTTGATGATGTCTTATATAGATGCCATTCTTAAAAGCAAAAAGTTTGAGTAACATAAGTTATCTCCTACATTGACTAACTGTTGTATTTGATGTAGATTAATCTAAGATGAATTATAGAGATTAATCAAGAAGGAGATATTGAAGTTGCAGAGATTAAAGAGTCCAAGTTAAATTATGAAGAATGATCAAGAGAAGAAAAGAAAGAAAGAGTTTAGTTATAGAGATTCATCAAGAAGGAGATAAGAGTTCACAGCAAAAAGAACCTGCAGAATTTGTCAAAGGATTTTTGGGACTTGATGCATGGAATGAGAATATCCTTATACAAGTTCCAAGATTGATTCTAGAAGTCTCCACAATCAAATGGAAGTTGAAATGGCTCAATACGGAGTTAAAACAAGCAAAAATATGATTCAGGACGAGTTAACTCGAGTTGGGAACTAAATAACTCGAGTTAATGACTTGCCACAGTGTTTCTAGGTTCAGGACAGGTGTAACTCGAGTTATCAAGTGTAACTCAAGTTATGTAACTCGAGTTACAATGCTTTTCAGCACCTCTGTTATACTCTGTTTTGCGTTTCAGCTGGCGAGGTCTGGTATTTCGATGATATCTCACAAACCAGAGATCAGATTGAGGTGAAACCAGTGGCATATGAAACTAGACTCCCAATGCGTCATTTTGATATAAAATGCAAGCCTAAAGGAGTTCATATAAAGGAGATATGAATTGTGGAAGTGGACACTGAAAATCACGCCACAATGCTGACATAGCTTTGGTGTTGTGAGTGTATCTCACAAAATATAAATCGGATTGAGCTGAAATTGGTGGCATAGGAAAGTAGACTCAAAGGGCTTTCCATCAGGATTTGAAACAACTAAAACGGAGTTCATACCATGGAGATATGGCCTTTGAAAGTTATGGCAAGTTCAAGATGGTTCAAAAATGCTCAACATACAATGAGTTTGGAATGAGCTGTTAACTAGGCTTGGATAACACAAGTTAGGACTGGAAACTTGAGTCAACATCAATCAGAGAAGCAGGCAGAGAAGAATGAATATTGAGAAGAGATTTTAACTCAAATCAACAAAGTAGCAGAGCACTATTCACAACGTCTCCGAGAATTCTGAAATTAATCAATTGATTACTACTTGCTATACTCTTCAATGTTATTAATAATCTTTGTGAGGAAGTTTCAGTTGATCAAAAGCTCGGATTGAGGATCAATGACAATGCTAACAAGCATAAGTGAATGAACTGGTTTAACTCGAGTTGGGCAAGATAACTCGAGTCTTCAGACAGAAAGCAATTAGAACGTTGGTGGTCAAACATAACTCGAGTTACGAAGGGTAACTCGAGTTACGCAACTCGAGTCACATGGAATAACTCGAGTCAACCTCTCTGCTTCAGAAAATCACCGTTGTCCGAAATCTCAAAATCATTGTTTGTGATTTCATTAATCCTTACCATTACTCATTACTATTCCTAACTATCTTTAATCAGTTTGTTAATGAGTTTCAGATGATTTTGTGAAGGATTAACATCAGATTACGAAAAGAAGATGATTATTTCAGAAGCTCCAACGGTAATATTTTCCAACGGTCATATTCGATTACATCGATGGAGGAATTGCTCAACGGTCATAAATTGCAAATAACTATAAAAGGAGAAGCATTCAAGATAGAAGAGGTTGGAGATGAGAGCTTGCACTGTCGAAATGCTGATATTCTGAATCCAACATTTAGCTCACACGCTCTCTGTTCTCAATGCTTGTATAGTTCATCTTAGAGAGTGAGATTATTTGTAATATACTTCAGTGTTTATTCATTTACTCTTTTAGAGAGAACATTTCTGATTACTAAATCTTTGTAAGAATCTCAAGTCGTGGGACTTGGAGATTAGGTTATCAGTTTACAACTTGTAAGGGGGAGTGTATCCTAGTGAGAGGATAACTTCGAGTACGAGTGTGTAACGATTGAAAGGAGTATCTCGGTGAGAGATTCGGCTTCACAAGTGCTGGGTGAACTTGTGCATTTGTATAGGCTTCTCTTGTGCCCGGTTAAACAAGAGGATAGTGGAGTGGAAATCTCAAGCGGAGCTTGGGGACTGGACGTAGTTCAAGGATTGGGCCGAACCAGGATAAATCATAGTTTGCATATTCTCTTCCCTAAACTCTTATATTTCCAGCATATATGTTTGAATGACTGACTATTGCTTTATAAAGTATTTCTGTCATACGAATTGATTTCAGTAAGTTGCGAAAAGATTTTCAAAATTATCTAAAGTTTTATCGGACACCCAATTCACCCCCCTCTTAGGTGATAGCCAGGTCTAACATGACTCAACCCTCGTGATAAATTCCTTTTGCTCTCACTACAAAAAAGGGTCAATTTGTAGCGGTTTATTTGTAGCGGTTAAAACAAACCGCTACAAATATGCATATTTGTAGCGGTTTATAACAAAACCGCTACAAATCTGTAGCGGTATGACTCGCGCCAAGTGGCGCGCTAGTTCATGAACGACATTTGTAGCGGTTATCATAAACTAACCGCTACAAAATAGGTCACCAAGTTGGCGCCAACTTTGTGGCGGTTATTTTGTAGTGGTTTATTTATACAAACTGCCACAAATATGGCGCCAATTTGGCGCTGTATGGCGCGCAATTAATGACAGTTTATTTGTAGCGGTTTATATCCAAAACCCGCTACAGAGTGTAAAGAGTCTGAACTTTTGTAGCGGTTATAGAAAACTGCTACAAATTTTCACAACGCACGAGGTAGGGTTTCTTCATTTGTAGCGGTTGTTTTAGTTAAACCGCTACAAATGTGAAGTCTTTAAACACGTCACAAATAGAAGTTATACAAAAAGAATATTTTAAAAAATATCTTTTAAAAAAATACGTTCCTATTTGTAGCGGTTATTTAGCTCAACCGCTACAAAATGTGAAATTTTTAAAAAAAATACACCAATAAATTTTTGTAGAGGTTTTGTAACCGCTACAAACGTTAAACCGCTACAAAAACCGTCGCATCAACCGCTACAAAGTGTCTGATATTGAAATTTGAATATTTTGAATCCCGCCAACGTTCATTAATTTGTAGCGGTTTTCGTATAACCGCTACAAAATGTGATATTTTATTTTTTTTAAAAAAATATAAATGAATTTTTGTAGAGTTTGGCCCGCCACAAATGTTAAACCGCTACAAAAACCGTCGCATCAACCGCTACAAAGTGTCTAATATTGAAATTTGAATATTTTGAATCCCGCCAACGTTCATTAATTTATAGTGGTTTTCGTATAACCGCTACAAAATGTGATATGTTAATTTTTTTAAAAAAAAATAGAAATGAATTTTTGTAGAGGTTTGGTAACCGCTACAAAAGAAAAAAAAAACGCCACAAATGTTCAACCGCTACAAAAACCGTCGCATCAACCGCTACAAAGTTTATAATATTGAAATTTGAATATTTTGAATCCCGCCAACATTCATTAATTTGTAGCGGTTTTAGTATAACCGCTACAAAATGAGATATTTTAAAATTTATTTATTTTTTTAAAAATACCAATGAATTTTTGTAGAGGTTTTGTAACCGCTAAAAAATGAAAAAAAAAAAAAAAAAAACCGCTACAAACGGAAACCGCTACAAAATCGCCGCATCAACCGCTACAAACATTACGCATATCCCTATAAATACCCCCACCACACTTCATTTCACATACTCTCATTCATTTCTTCCCACCTCTTCTCTCTCGTTTTCTCTCATTTCTTCCCACCCGTTATAAAATCGTTGATTTTAATGTTTTTTTTCCTTGTAATATTGATACTATTTTTTTTCCTTATCCAGAACTTTAAGGATATTTTCTCAATATTCCTTCTATCATCATCAACATTCTCATAATCAAATATCATCTAATGGACAACATATTTTTTTTTGCTCAGAGGTGGACAACACAATAAATCTTTATTATCTACACATTCTCAATATTATACCTACATAATATGTATACTTATCTAACATAAGTTGATCATTTTTTAAATATTAACCATTATCATTTAATTTTTCACTTAAATAATAAAAATATTCAATATAATATTGTAATAATGGACTCAAATTATGATTTTTTTTTTTTAATTTGTAATATTTTGTAGCGGTTGTAAAACCGCTACAAATTTGGCTTAAATATTTTGCGCAATATTTGTAGCGGTTCTACAACCGCTACAAAATTTTGCCGCCATTTTTTTTTTGAAATTCTTTATCTTGTAGCGGTAACTCAAAACCGCTACTAATATAGTAGCGGTTTTATTACATGAGTAGCGGTTTTAAAAACCGCTACACAACATCTTGCAACGGTGTATTTTGTAGCGGTTCTTAGAACCGCTACAAATACATAATTTCAACCGCTACAAAACATCAATTTTTTTTAGTGTCTCTGCTAAATCTCTCTGATGCTTCCGCACACTCCTCAAGTAATCTTTCTAAATTAGATTTTTCCTTATACTCAATGGTGTGTTCTTCAACTTATGGATAAGAGTAAAAAAGAAGGGTATTTTCATGAGAACAATAGACATGTAGATCCCTAAAATTTTGTTTCTCAAAACTTTCACTAGGACAAAATGAATGATCAAAATAAGCTTGGTTCCTAGCAAAATCATCCCCCACAAAATGACTAGTTGTACTATATGGACACTGCTCAGATAAATGATTCCCTCCACAATAAAAACAAGACATGCAAACATATTGAGAAGAATCAACATATGGAATATAACCATCATTTATGCTCCTTTTATGTTGCCTATCATTCAAAGAATTTAAAATAGCAATCAGTCCATCTTGTATTGAAGACAAAGAATCCATCTCCTTTTTAATATTAAGACCAGCTGGTTGCCAATTGAAATCCATTTCCTTTTTCATTTTTTTTTTCTATAAAAAAATAAAAATAAAATATTTACGAACTCAAACTTAAACTACTAATGCTCAATCAATTCTAACCAAGATAATTGTGGCACACAAGTCCCCGGCAATGGCGCCAAAAACTTGATAGGGCAAAACTTTAAGCCTATAAACTCCGCAAGTATACGGGTCGTACCAAGTAATAAAGTGATAAGAAAAGTATCGTTCCCACGAGGACTTTGTATCACAATCTCAGTTAAGCATTAATTTTACAATTTCGTTTAAGTTGACCAAACCAAATTGAATTAAATTAAAATAAAATAAAATAAAATCAAAACAAACAAACTACCACAATAATAAAATGAGCAACCCAGAGTCACTAATCCTTTATTAGTTTCATAAACCTTGTTTTCACTAATTTAATTAGCCTTAATATCAATTTTGTTAATCTCGAGTATAAATAGCTATAAATGTCTGTCGGTCCACTTATAACCCTCTATTGAGTATAATTAGTTATGTCTAACATAATTACTCAAGAGGCAATAAATCTCGAACATACTCCTCAACAATTATATGGGGCCATTAGGTATATGTCTATCCTAATCGCAAATTAAATAGTAATTTAATCCCATATTACTTAATCTCAGAGCCTACTTAAAATTCCCTTCGTCAAGGTAAATCCTAATTCTCAAATTCATATTCAGTGATGATCAGACACTAAATAGATAAAGCTAAACAAGATTAGGTAACCAAAATTAATATTAATTATAACTAAATAATAAAAACAAAAGTCTATTCCTCTTATAAGTTCATAGGTACTCTAGGTTGCAAGACAAACTAGCCACACATGGCTTAAATCAACATCACAGCAACACAAAATTCAGAGTTCAAGCCATACTGGAATTCAAAGGCAAATGAGTAAAGATAAAGCAAATAACACCAATATCTGAGCCTCTGATTCCTCTTTCTCGTTACTGAAACTCGGCCCTGTGGTGGTGAGAATGGAGAGATGCGAAGGTCGCCGGCGACCGTGGTGGAGAGGGAAGCCGCCGGCGAGAGAAGAAGAAGATTGAAGGTCTGTGGCGCTGCTGCTCTGTTTTTTCTCCTTCTGAATCTCGCGCTCACTGTGCGCGTCTATTGCTTTCTGTTCAAAATGCCGCCTCTCCTCTCTGTGCGTCTTTAGGTTTTAAACTTTTAATTGATTCCATTGACTCAGCCCACAAAAATAGTGCGTCTCTTCCTTTCTTTCTTTTTTCTTCAAGTCATGTTCTTTTTTTTTTGTCCAGCGAGATATCTCCAATCCAATTGCTGCCTCTTCTTCTAATATCCTCATATCTCCTCTCAATTAGGTCTTCTAATTCCTTTCAATGTTGTGGGCCCATTCATTCAATTTGCAATTCAATCTCAATCCATCAGAATGTGTACGTGGCTGCCAAAGCAAATGAATCCAAATAATGGTGCACAATAATAATAATAATAAAACTAAATTTTTATTTCTTCTTTTCTTTTCCTTTTTTTAGAAAACTTATTATTATTATTATTTATTTCCTAAACTCAAAAACCCTTTTTTTAAATTGAAATCCCATAAACGATGTATCCAAATTGATTTCTCCTAAAATCTCAATAAAATCTCTTTAAATTAGGATTAATGACTTCCCAAATATATCAAAATATACCTCAAATCTACTAAAAATGGGAAGCCATCAGAAGTCAACCATAAACTTCTGTGCAACTGGATTAAGCAAAGAGTAGAGAGAGAAGAAGATCAAAGCTTAACCTAATCCTTCCTGAATGTCTCCAATGGTTACATTGAAGATTATAATGGTCATTTAATGCTCTCTTAGTATAAATAGAGCTGCATTCAATTCTTCTCAACAACCAATCTGCTGAAAACGAATTGCATTCAAGTTTTCCAACTACTCTTTGAGTTTTCTTGTGTAAAGTATCTTTTGATACATTTGTACTTCAGTGATTATATTTATCCACTCTTAGAGAGAGTTCATTTATTGAAATTCATTCATTGTAAGAATCTCAAGTCAGGGGACTTGGAGATTGAGATATTGATTGCAACTTGTAAGGGGGAGTAAGTTCTAGTGAGAGAATTACTCTAGAGTTACAGAGTGTGTAATCAATTGAGATAGTGAAATCCCAGAGTGTCTGGGGATTGGATGTAGGTCAAGAGGTTGGACCGAACCAGTATAAATTCCTGATGTCTTGCTTTCCTTTTCTCATACTCTGCTCATCTCTGTTTTAGTGTTCAAAAACATAGTAGTTCGAGAAGAATTTTAAAATCCCCAATTCACCCCCTCTTGGTGATTAAGCTCCACTTTCATTTGGTATCAGAGCAAGGTCTTCTCCTAAGAGCTTAACATCTCGAGAAGGATCACTATGGAATGTATTCTACCTGATGGAGCTTCGATCAACCGACCACCAGGATTCAATGGAAAGCACTATTCCTTCTAGAAAGCCAAATTCAAAGTCTTTGTACTGGCTTCTGAATATGGCCTTTGGAGAGTGTTTGAGAAAGGCGATTATAGTCCTACAATTATTGTAGAAGGAGTTAAGACTCCAAAGCCTGAAGAGCAATATGATGATGATGACAAGAAATTAGTCACCCTCAATAGTAAAGCTGTTCTCATGCTTCAGAGTGCCTTAAGTCAAAGTGAATATTTTTTAATATGCACTTTAACTTTTGCTAAAGCTATGTGGGACGCCTTGAAGATAGCTCATGTAGGAACCACCGGAATCAAGGAGAATAGAGTCAATACCCTCATGACTAAGTACGACCTTCTTCGTATGAAGTCTGGGGAATCGATTGGTGAGTTCTAGCTTAGATTCACTCATCTGATAAACCAACTTGCGGCATTGGGAAAAGTCTATGATCAACTGGTTCAAGTCGGAAAAATCTTGAACATTCTCAGCAAGGAATGGGAAGCTAAGGTTACTGCTATCGAAGAAACTCGTGGTGAGTCAGTGGCATCTGTAGCAGCCTTGTTTGGCAGCTTGTCTGAATATGAAGGCAAGATCAAGTTTAGAAAGGGACTTGATGAGATCAATGGCAAGAGCAAAGGAATAGCTCTTAAGGCTGTCAAAGAAGCTAAAGATTCAAATGATGATGAAGAAGAAGACGAGGATGGTGAGCTTGGGATGATGGTCCGGAGATTCAGACGATTCTAAAAGAAGGACCAAGGATACAAAAGATTTCACAAGGGTAACTCCAGCATTGAGCCGAAGAAGCCAATCATTTGCTTCGAGTGTGAAAATCTGGCCATATCAAGTCAGGATGCCCCCAGCTGAAGAACATAGACAAAGAAAAGAAGAAGTTCAATAAATACAAGAAGAAAGCCCATGTCTCAGCAATATGGGGAGATAGCTCATCTGATGAAGATGGGGAAGATAAAGCCAATATCTGTTTAATTGCTGAAGAAGAAGAGCAACTTAAGAACAATAATGAGGTATACGACTCACAACCTTCTTATGATGAATTATTTGCTGAATATAATGTTGTGCAGTTTGAATTTGAAAAACTTGCAGAAAAATATATTTCTTTGAAAAAGAATAATGTGACTCTTGAACTGCAAGTTAAAAATCTTTCTTGTAAAAAACACTGATTGTAAAGGTTGCATTAATTTAAAGAAAAAGAATGTGCATCTCACAAAGGCGCTTGAGAAATTCACTAGAGGTAGTGAAATGCTCAATGTCATTTTGAAATAGCAAAGATTTACAAATGACAAATCAGGAATTGGCTATAAACCTGATTTTGATAAAAAGAAAGGCAAAAAGAAATTTGGAGAAAAATCCTATATAAACTATTTTAGAACATTTGTCTATTCTTCAAATCCTTTTTGCTCATTGCAATTATTGCAATTGTAAAGGTTGTAACATCCCAATTTCAAAAGCAGTATATATTTTTTTCATCAGAGTAGAGCATCGGAGCGATTGAGTAACTGATACTTATATTTCAAATGCCGTAAGTCTGGCTAATTACAGAAGTGGTACAATAACTGAGAGTTTTCAGAAGTAAATAACAACAGAAGAAATTCTTCAGCCGGGTCTCTGTGCATCCTGCTTGCCTTTCTCCTCGGTCCTCGGTCCTTCTGAACCTGACGCTATATTAAGAGCTGAGGTCCAATGCACCGGACCCCAGGTAACGGTTAATCTCATGATTACATACATCATATATGTACTACAGGTATTCATGGAATTTTGACAACACTTCAAAGATAGGGTATACATAATCAGATATATACATAATCATATATATATATATATATATAGCAATAATATATAGCAATAACAATACGTCGGATGTAAGGTTAAGGCACAATGGATAATAATACAGTCGGATGTACGATTAAGGCACAACGGACATTGGAAATAATAGGATATGGACGGCAATAACAATACAGTCATATGTAAGGTTAAGGCACAACGGAGGGAATACATATATACATACAATAACCATCAGAGTTAGTGTTACAGTACGCGAACGTACCTTCGTTGACGGTACTTCGGTACGTTTGACGGAAAACGGTACTTCTGACGGAAAACGGTACGTTTGACAGCGGTACGACAACGGTACGTGATCACAGGTATCCTATAAGGATAATATCGCATTTGTCAATATTTAGCATCATAACGGGCATTTTAGGTACAAATTACCATTTTGCCCCTAGTTTGACTAATCTGCGAAATTTCGCCAGAGCTTCGCTACTTTGACACTAATCTCCCAAAATTTTGCCATATCTCTTTTCCCAATATATTTTTGAAATAAATATCATATTTACCCCTAAAACATGATATCTAAACTATCTTGGCAATTTAAAGATCTACCTAGCCTTTCTACTATAACTACCGAAAGAACTACTAAAGCTTAAGGCTAAGGACCAAAGAACTCACCCAGGGCTTTGCTACACTTTCTCCAGACTCCTCCTTCTCTCTAAAATCTCTCTCTATTTCAAAATAGGCAAGAGGATTTGGTGTGAGAAAGTAAGCCTGGGGTTGCCATCTATTTATAAGGAAATTTGAGACACTATTCATGCTTTTCATACCGAATCTCAATCGTCATATCTAGGTTTTATTGCATGGCTCCTCCTTGTCCCTTGGATCCTCCTTTTAGAAGAAGTTTCCTACATCACCATGATGTCACCTTCTTGCTTTTTGATCTTGTACCGATAAAGTTCCCTGTTCGGTGTCCTAATCGCGTAATCTTAACCAATCTCAAAAATTCCTTAGCATATCCCTGAAGGTCTCTATTCACTCTTGAGAAATATGTGGATTAATGAAATTTATGATTCCATTAAGGGTATTTCGTAACCCATCGAACACTTTCGGATAAGCGCTCATCGATTACGGAAATGACTTAGGTAACACCAACTTCTCGGGTAAAAATTCACTTGTTCATAATATGTCCTGATCTTAGAAACCTAGTTCATGGTTTTCTAGATAGGATTTATTTTCCATTGCTTCTCGTTTCTACTATCTGCCCTTCTCCTTTTTCGTCCGGTCTCTTAATCATTCCGCCGGTTTCGGAAATGACTTCGGAGACAACCCACTCCGGGATAAAATTATACTCGTTTATAATAAGTCCTGATGTTAGATACTTAGTTCACCTATTTTGAGATAGGATTTAATTTCTATCGGTTCTCATTTATCCTATTTGCTTTTTTCACAAATATCTCATTTATATTATTATTTAATTAACAAATATCATGATATTATTTTACAAAAAACCATAACCCTTTTCACACCCAAATTTCGCCCCCTTTTCATTCTTATTTATTTTTTAATTACCTTAATATTATATTGAATTAGAAAGCTTAATTAGGGCCTTAATCCTATGATTAGCAATCTTTTAGGATTTAGGGTTTTTATGTACTTAATCTCATACATTTTTCTTAATCTTTACCAACTAATTAACAAGAATACTTTATGCTAACCTTAGCCATAAACATCTAATTAAAGGGTTTTACATAATTTACCTTGGATATTCTCTTGTTGAAGCTAAAACAATTAGCCATTAATTACTTAATTAATCACTTACTAATTGTTGATAATTTTCTTAATTAGGATTAATCATTTCCTCACAAATATTTCACTGACATTGGTATTTTATGTCCCATGCATTATATTAAAAATTATGGGGTCAATTATGATCCCCAAAATAATATTAAATCTTGCCTCATTATTTTCCAAGGAAATTAATCCCAAAAATTACCTAAATTAGAGACAACATATTCTCCAATTTTTAATAAATATTTCATTGCCTCTTAGGATTTATCATAATATCTTGGTCATTTTATGCCCCATAAATGCATTTTAGCTCTTTATCTCTTTTAATTTCCATAGAAATTACCCTAGAAAATAAGATAATTATAACTTATTATTTGAGACCACATATTCACCTATTTCCAATAGGTATTATTGATCGAAATATAATATTCTAGATAAATAATTATCCGGGTATTACAAAGGTCATACTACTTCTTCATGTTTTCATAAAAAGGAAAGAAAGAGTAAACCTATATGAAATTATCAATGTGTGCCTAAGGGATCCTACAAGGTTCCTAAGACACAAACTAATCCCAAAGGACCTAAGAAAAGATGGGTACCTAAGACTTGATTTCTCATGTTTTGTAGGTTTGTCTAAAAGCATTGAAATCCAACAAATGGTACATTGATAGTGGATGCTCTAGACATATGACGGGAGATCAATCCAAATTTGCTTCAATCAAGACCAAGGATGGTGGCAAGGTGACCTTCGGTGGAAACCAATCAGGAAGGATTGCTGGTATTGGTGAAATTGGAAACAATGAAGGACCACAAATCAAAGATGTCTACCTTGTAGAAGGACTTTGTCACAATCTCCTCAATGTAAGTCAAAGCACCGATAAAGGTAACTTAGTTATCTTTGATTCTGAGGAATTCTTGATTGTAAGCAAGGATGTTATCTCTTTGGAAAATATAAAATCAAAAGCTTTATTTAGAGCCCCTAGAGAAGGTGATTGTTATACACTTAGCCTCTCTAAAAATGATTCTGTTTCTGAAAAGTGTTTTATTGGTAACTTGGATGAGAGTTGGTTATGGCATAAGCACTTGGCTTGTGTCAATATGATTCAACTTGACAAGTTGCTGGAAAAGGATTTGGTCATTGGTTTACCAAAACTTCATTTCAAAAATGATATGATTTGTGATGCTTGTCAAAATGGTAAACAAACCAAATCATCTTTCAAATCTAAAAATGAAATTTTGACTAATAGACCTCTTCAACTACTTCATATGGATCTAGTTGGACTGACTAGAGTAAAAAGCCTTGGTAGCAATCTTTATACATTGGTCATAGTTGATGATTTCTCTAGATTTGCTTGGACTACATTCTTATCCTCTAAAGATGGAACATTTGATTAGTTTGTTGTTTTTGCCAAGAAGGTCCAAAACGAGAAAGGTTTCTCTATTTCAGGAATTCTAACTGATCATAGAGGAGAATTCAAAAATCATGCATTTACAGAGTTTTGTGACAACATGGGAATTGATCACAACTTCTCAGCCCCGAGGACTCCTCAACAAAATGGTGTTGTGGAGAGAAAGAATCGAGTCCTCACCGAGATGGTAAGAGCTATGCTGAATGAGAACAATACTTCTCAAGTATTTTGGGTTGATGCAATGAGTACGGCTTGCTACATCTCAAATCAGGCATACCTCCAGAAGAAGTTGAACAAAACTCCCTATGAGCTATACAAAGGGGGAAAACCAAACTTGGTATGACTGTGTATGTTTGTTTGAATCATATACGTGATTGTCCCGTCCCATATGGGCCAGCACTACTTGTGGCTCGATTGAGCGGAAGGACGGACCATGGAGTACCTTCCCGGTGGATCGACTTGGGGTAGGGCCTATTGGACGAAAGTCCTTAGGTGGCTAACCTAGTTGCATTTAGATGACTCAGATGCTTTTAATTAAGAACTCTGGCGGTTCCAGGGGACTCTCGGTAGGTCCTAGTCTACTAATCCTAGTTAGGTGTTCCGATTGAGAACTCTGATGTACGTGGGACTCTCGGTACAGGCCACAGGGTATACCTAGCGCTATGATTATGTGATCTATGTTTGCTGCATGAGATCTACATTATGTTTACTGAATGCTATGTTGTAGTGGACCACTTGTTATGATTGACTGTCATATACTGTTTATACTCTGTTTGTGAGATTAACTGTTACTCTGGAATTCCAATTGAATCCTAGATGTCCTTAAGAGCTCAGGATCCGAGCATGGCCAGTGTGGCGGACGAAGTTTCAAAGGAAAGGCAGCAAGTACGGACTATTGAGGGCTTTTGTTTAGATTTTAATAGGCTTGGGAGTTTACAGACATGTTTTGTTTAATTCCCTTTTTGTAATTTTAATATTTTGGTACCGATACATTCATAGATTACTGTATTAAGAACTCAGTAGGTTATTCCTGCACACAACCAAGTATGTTTTATTTATTAGTTTACTATTCTATCCCTGTGTTGCTCATTATCATTCGATGCAATACTCTTATAAGTGTCGTACTTACAAGGGGTATTACAATGAACTGTTGATATTTTTGTGTGTAAACTAATGAACTGTCAGGCAGGATTATTGAAGTGGAGCATAAATGAATTTCCTAATAATGTGAGATTGATTGAAAATTTGAAAGCCCAACTTACTACTCTTTTCCTTGGAGGCTTGAACTTTGACTCCGTGAGGACAATTAGTGATATAAAGATGGCAATTGAGCGTTTGTTCATCCTTGAAGAAAAATTTTGGTTGCAACGGTCTAGGGTGAATTGGCTTACGGCATGTGATAAGAACTTACATTTCTTTCATTTTTCTACTATCAAAAGAAGGAAGCGAAATAGTATTCTTAGGATTAAAGATGATGAGGGCAATTGGTTATTGGAACGCAATGCAATTTTAGGCAATATTGCACAATTTTTCTAGCACCTTTTCTCCTTTTCGGGTTTACATAAATCAGATTTTGTTGTGGATTTTGTTGATTGTAAAATTTCTGATGAGATGAACAGTAGTCTTATGCTGCCTTTCACAAGGGAAGAAATTAAAAATGCAGCATTTAGTCTTGTGAGTTCTAAAGCTCTGGGACCTGATGGTTTTTCTGGTATGTTTTATCATTGTGCCTAGTCAATGTAATACCCTAAAAACCCTAATTATCATAAATGGTATATTTTGATAAATACTACATTATAGTAAAAGGAGAGTATATTGTCTCAAATTTTGTAATTTGATTATTATAAATTTATGAGCAATTTCTCCTTGAGATTTAAAAGGATCAAGTGTGAAACTTGAGATTTCATTTAGGGATCATAATATACTCTAGTATAAATATTGAATTTTAGTAAATAAATACTAAAAATACAAAGGTGAATTTATCAATTGTATTTTCATCCAAATTTCACTTTGGAATTAATTAACCAATGGTTAATTAGGTGACTACATATTAGGATCTATAAAATGTGATATTAAATAACATAAAATAATAACTATTTTAGATAATCACAAGGCAATTAGAGAATATCTAATAGAGGAAATGATTTTCGAAAATCAAGAGGCAATTATAATAAAACTATCATGATTAAGCATAATCTTAATTTAATCATGAGAGGCGATTAAAGGACATAGAAATTATAATACCCAAATAATTATTTATCTTAAATATTATATTTCGATAAATAATATCTATTTAAAATAGGTGAATATATGGTCTCAAATTTTTCTATTATGTTTATTTTATTTGCTAGGCAATTTCTTCCTAGAGTTAAGGTGATTGAAGATTTAATTTTCTAAATCTTATTAGGGATCATAAAATATCTTAAGATTATCATAATTAAGTATAATCTTAATTATGTCATAAAAGGTAATTAAATATCATCAAAATACCTAAATCAATTGGAGACAATTATCAACAATTGTCGGGCAATTAAATTTGCAATAAAAATAATATTTATGTAATTTTCGAAATTAAATAATAATTAATTTTAAAAGGGCATAATTAAGAATATATCAACTTAATTAACATCCAAATGATATCTAAGGGCCAAGATTGGTACCTTAGGGGTTTCAAACAATTATGATTGATATAAAAACCTATCAAATATTGACAATTTGGCCTAATAACCCCTAAAACACTATATTAGAAAAATCATGGAGAAGTGGCGAAATTTACTAATTAAAGAGGCTAAGTAATTGCATTAATTCTTAATCCTAAATCATTAACAAATATCATCAATAGTGTTTAGATTTTTTCCAACACAAATTAGAGGCTTGGATTAAATCTAATAAAGCTAAATCCTAAGGCCTTAATTTAACTTCATAAAGTGTAATCCTTGTGAATTAAGCACCAACCAATAAGAGGCTTTCTTCTAGATGATATGAGATAATTAAAACACAATATTGAAGAGTAAAATAGGGGTATACACGGTTCAAATAAGAAGAATGGAATCACATAAAGTAAAAGCAATCAAGTGAAATATTCTCTCATTAATTAAGTAAGAAGGTAAAATCAAAATTGAATTGTTCAAAGGGGAGAGATTTACACGGTTCATGCAACTTGTGGAGTAAGAAAAGTTGTAATCAATGAAAGAGCATCTTTGCACATGGGTGATCAATCATAATCAAGGCTATTAATTAGGGGACAATTTAAAAAGATGCTAATTATACACAAAGACTTTCAAGGCATATAATGATGACATTTTTGGATAATTCTTTGAGGGAGGGGGACGGTCAAGAGAGTTGTGTGTGATGTATGTGTGTGTGTGAAGGAAGGATTTATTAATTTAATTCAATAATTAACCAATGGGAAAATTCAAGACACAAGTAAATGAGAATCTATAGAAAATAAATTGTATCTTGAGAAACTTTAATCATAGATCAAATATAAGGATTTATTGTGAACAAGCATATTTTAAGCTTGGATTAGGTTACCTCCAAAATCATTTTCTCAACTTTTGTAATTAATCTTAAAATGATTAAAAGTGTTAGTTAAGATCTCTAATGAAGCCAAGATTTAATCTAAAATTAAGGGCTTTAATTAATAAAATACAAGTGAATTAAAAAGAGCCAAGAGTGGAGCTCAAAATATTATCCAATTAACTAATAATTGAAGCAAAATTTCAAGAGTCAAAGAGATTAGGTACACTCTTTCGGTAGCTTGGGAAGGAAGAAGAATAATTGTATTTAAATCAATCCTAATTTGAAATCCACCAATAGGAAAAATCAAGAGAAATGTTAATTAATTAAATTGAAACTTCTTCATTAAGTATGGGTCTAATGGTTAAGATTAAAACTTCTTAATTAAGTTTAGATCCTAGGGCTCAAATTGAAGAAGAGTTATGTTTGAAATAATTGCAAGAGAGCCATTGCATTTCACTATAAATAGAGGCTTTAGCTCTTCATAATTCTCACACCAAACTCAACCAAAGTAGATGGGTTTTAGAGAAGCAAGAATAGAGGGAAAATCATAGTGGGAAGCAAGAAGGAGGAGGAAGCTCTTCAAGAGGTACGCAAGCTTTGAGTTTCTAGTCTTTAGCTTTTGGTAGTTCTTGAAGTTCTAGTTCAAGTTCATAGCTTAAATGTTGTTTTGATCTTTAGTCTTCCAATATATTCTTGTTATCATGTTTTTATGGTTAAAAATGGTTTTATTTCAAAAAATTGATGAAGAAGGTGATATAGCAAAAATTTTGGAAGATTATGATCAAAGTAGCGAAGCTCTAGCGAAAATTTATCGGTTAGCGATTTCTGAAAGCAGTTGTAAAAACGCTGGTATCTTATGTTGAAGATGATGTTCTAAAATTCTGAGAAACTTCATGTTCAAATTATACATATAGAGCTTTCCAAATATACCTATAGCATGTCATTTTGAGTTCTGTGCTATGAGATAACAATTCTGCAAAATGGGCTACGTTTTCTGAAAATTTTCTGGGCAGAGGATGAACATGTGAAAACTGGGAAGTGTTCATAAAATCTGGGCAATAACCAATATGTTTCCTTAAAAGTAGACATCCTAAGGATTCCGAGGAATTTTACGGATCCTCGTTTCGAGTTCTGTGGAATTAGTTATGATTTTTCAAAGTTAGGTGAAAAGTCAGCCCATATGCTGTCAACAGCGTTTTTAACGAAATTATAGGAAATAAAATGGGAAATAATTAACCCAGGGGTAAAATGGTCATTTGAGACTAAGATATCTATTAAGATATTGGTGATGAATTAATAAATGCGATATTACCCTTATAGGATATATGTGATCGCATTTCGACCATCACACGTACTGTAATCATCAACGAATGTACGGACGCGTATTGTAACCTTAACTCTTATGCTTATTGTTTGCCTATATATGATAGTTGTGTTCATATACTAAGACTTTGTCTTAAATTGTTCTTTATACATTCAAATATATACGGGTTATGGTTTTAAAAATGCCGTCAGAGTTTTCCTAACGCTGAGGACATGATAGGCCATCGTGGCACTGGTGAATAGTGCAGACTGGGATAACATGCATACTGCAGGGGTTGTGCCATGTTATTGCCTTACATATTGTTAATGTTTTGAAAATGAGATTTTGTACTACTGTAATATCTGTCATACATATACTGTTTACATAAGCATGAGGTTAACCGTTACCTGAGGTCCGATGTGAATTGGACCTAAGTCATAAACTAATAGTTCAGGCAAGGATCAGAGAAGTTACCAGTAGATGGAGTCGTATAAAGGCACCGATGGACGGAGTCGTGAGGAGGCACCGGTCAAAGCAAATGCAGAAAGAAGGTTAACAGAGACTACCTTCTGGCATGAAACTAATAGAGTTACTTCAAATCATTTGGTGCTTAAACTAGAAAGGGTCGTCTATGTGGTTCAGTCAATCAGTCGCCGTGAATTCGGGGAGACTCCCACTAGACTTTACCCAGCCTGGCCAAATGGGTTGATTTAACTGTGTTATGTTCTATGCCCCAAGTCAAGAAATGACTCGGTCTGAAAATGTATAGTTACAATGTAAATTCTGTAATTATATAAGTCATGTATCACATGAATATTCCTTCGGGAAATTTTTAATATACCAGTATACGTCGGGCATCAGCATATGCCTGAGTATTTTATATCAGTTACTTGTTGTTCAAATATTTAGTACATGTTCTTCGTTTCCGCAACACGCTGAGTTGTAGCACCTCAAACTCAGACAATTTTTCTAAAACCACGTGTCACCGGCACGATTTATGCTACGAAATTTGGGGTGTTACAGTCAGAGATTGATGAGTCTATTTATATCATGGTGGAAGACTTCTTCTGAGGTAATTCTTGGCTAGATTTGATTAATGATACTAATATCACCTTGATCCATAAGGTAGACAAACCTGAACATGTCTCTCACTCTCGCCCAATCGGCTTGTGCAATTTTTCATACAAAATTATTTCAGAGCTCTTAGCGATTAGGATGAGGCCTATACTTAATGTTTGTATTTCCCAAAACCAAAGTGCCTTTGTCCCTGGGAGATGCATCCAGGATAATATTATCATTGATTATGAAGTGTACCATTATCTCATGAGGAAGAGGGAAGGGGGTAAGCATGAATTTGCTCATAAGATCGACATGAGTAAAGCATATGACCGGATTGAGTGGGATTTATTGGAGAGGGTTATGCTGCATTTTGGTTTCTGTGATAGTTGGGTTTCTTCTATCATGAACTATGTACGGTCTGTAAAGTTCAATATCTACTTATTAGGTGAAACTGTTCATTCCTTTTCTCCTAGTAGGGGATCGCGTCAAGGAGACCCTCTCTCACTCTACCTCTTCATTCTTGTAGCAAAGGTGCTCTCATGTATGATTAGCAAATCTTAGGAGGCCAATTTGATTAAGGGGATTAAACTAAGTTAGAGCTACCCAGTTCTTACTCATAGTTTTTTTATGGATGATGCCCTCCTATATATGAATGCCAACCAGGGGAATTGTAGACAATTGGCTCACAACTTACATTAATATTAAACTGCTTCAGGGCAAGTTATCAATCTGGATAACTCTAGCATTTTTTTTTCTCATCTAACACACCTCAAGATGTTAGGGATGCAGTTGGAGTTACTTTAGGTGTCCCTGCCACCTTGAATCCTGGAAAATACCTTGGTATCCCTAGTATCTTAGGAAAAACCAAACATCAAGCCTTAGCCTATATTAGGGAGTGTGTTACTAGTAAACTTCAAGTTTAGGGGCAATCCCTCCTTTCATTTGTAGGGCGTGAGGTAATGATTAAAGCCGTCATTCAGGCTATCCCCATTTATCCCATGAATTGTTTCAAATTCCCTATGAGGATTATTTGGGGTCATTTGCCATCAATTATAAAATATCAATTTACCCTCTTGACATATGAACAGTTCAATCAAGGGCTCAAGGGAAAAGAGGAACACCAAAACTTGGAGAAAGAAGGAAGAAGGAAGAGAAATCTCAAAGAAGCTAGGGTTGAAGATTGGAAGGAGAAGAAGAAGGAAGGCAAAGGACTTCACAAGTGTATAAGTAAGTACCTACATGACTTTGTGTACTTGAATATGTCATTATTTTGAATGAATCTTCTCTTATTTTGTAGATTTGAAGACTATACTTGAAGAAGAAATTCTATACAAAGACATGTCATGAAGATTTAAGACCATATTAAGCCTTAACATGGACTTAATGGCTATCGTCCTTTTGAGGGAAAATACGCTTTTCTCATGTGACATAAAATTTCGGAAATGAATCACACTAATTACGCTTTTATCAACATTGCAACTTGATTGTATATTTTATAGTTTCTATATATTGATTCATTTTATAGCATGAACACATATTTTCTTAAACCCTCTCTAGTAAGTAAAAAGGGTGAAAATACACTCCAAAAGAAGGAAAATTTCATTTGTGTCCGTATAAAAAATATATTATATTTTCCTGTGTAAATTTAAAAACTATACATTAAACATATATAAAAACATAATTTTCTTCTACATTGATTATGAAGCTGAATTTTATAAATATTACAAAATAGAATCAAATAAAATTAAGGTTTTCTAACTAATTGAATATGAGATTCGTGGTACTTTTTGTCTTAGCCATAGATTCATTCTTTAATTTATGTATTTTTCTCTTGTAAATTTTAATCTTTAAGTTCTTCAAAATTTGACTCACATATAACTCAATCCCTCATCTTTTAACTTAATTCTAAGTCATCTTTGCAAAAATGGCTTCTAACTCAGCTCCACATGGCAAAAGTTCTACATCTGCCACCTCATGACATGCTCTCCTGACTCCAGCATCACCACCCCCAACCCAACAAATTTGATCCCACCGTCTCTCTTCTCCATCTCCAATAAATTTATTAATCAAATACAAGAAACACTTACATACTCTAGGAGTACCATGTCATCTGAATTTTGTCCAATGAAAAACAAAACAACTCAAATCATTTTGATCCTTGTTGGTAGATGACTCATGAAAAAATTCAAATTTTATCTTGTTTTTTTAGAAAAACTATCTTTGTTTAAAAAAACTAAAACAAAATTATCAAATAATAATTTTTTTTTTTAAAAAAAAAACAAGATCAAATTTGAATTTTTTGAGTCATCACTAACTAGGATTAAAATGATATGAATTGTTTTGTTTTCATTAAATAGAGTTTCGATGACGTAGTACTCTTGGAGTATATAAGTATTTCTCATCATATACTACTTTATAACGAAAGAAAACAATTTATTTATTTTCTTATTTTCGTAAATTTATTAAAAAGATAGTTTCACAGCTTATATAAGAAGTAAATTAATTAAAACTTATATTATAAAATAATGAAAGAGTATGATTCTATGGTTCTAAACTTCTAATAGTTAATACTTATTGTATTGGTTTTTTGTTGTTGTATAAACTTATAATATTGCTTTTAATATAAAATTTTTATATTAATATAATGTTATTATTTTTTTGATGGATACTTTTTATGTTACTATAATTGTATATTTATTGTATTATTTATTCAGTATTTAAATTTAATGAATAATATCGCAACAAAAAAATTAATGAGTAATATTGTCATATAATTTGATAAATATTTAAAATTATATTTTAAAAAATTAATATTTATATTGGGCATAAATTTAAGCTTCTCCAGCTTCAAATGAAATTTACTTTACTTAATATTGCCTGTTTGAAACCAATGTGGTTTGGTTCTATAGAAGGGGCTTCACTTAAAATATGACAAACTAAAGTTTGAATTCACTTAAAATATGAGGAACTAAAGTTTGAATTCTTATGAGGAGAAAAACCCTCATTTTGTACCCAACATAAACAAGATATATTTTATCAGTCTTGCCCAATTTGCAATACACACACACATATTCCTTTTATAATACACATGCCACACACACACACATACACACATACATACATATGTGTGTGTATGTTATGGACAGATGTACCATTAAGTTAGTTAGAACTTGGAATAAAATATTTTATCTTATCTCACTAATAGGTTTGATTGTCCATCTGTTTGATAGAATATATATAAGGTATCCTCCAGATAATTCAAATCGAACCAATTGGATGTCCGACTCGAGCCTATATGAAATGATCGATCAATAAAAATACTCTAACACTCCACCTTTGTCATATATTCCATACATCACACTAGATAGATATCATATTCATGGAATACGATTCACTTTTAAGATGCCTTGGTGGTGAAATGGTAGACACGCGAGACAAGACAAGAAATAAAATAACACACATATACAACTATACACACGGATGTACTATATAGCTAACTTTTTTTTCCATGATCCTTGTTACTGTTCATGTGACATCCACCATTTATATTACTCCCTTTGATCTCAAATGTAGGAACTAGTTAAATGTAAAATATCTATTCAGTCTACTATACCGTTTAAATTTCTTTTTCCTCAACCTATATCTACGTTATTGCAAATATTAATGGAGTTTTCATCAATGAGGGTAATGATTAAATAGAGTATTTTTGAAAACCAATATAATTTTTTTATACAAATAACTAACTTAATTAATTTTCTTAATGTCTATAAATTCATTATTTAATTCTTTCTTCTATAACCAAAGGGAGTGTGTTGTGAAGATTACTAAGCAGATTTAAAGCATGATTTTATGTTTTAAAGAGCAACCTCTTTTGAACAACAACATTAATTCCGTACCACAAATGCTCCCTCACGTCCTAATTGTCGATTCTAATTTCATAGTCCCTCTTGTTCTCAATATAATGACTAGATAACTAATTTACCAAAGTTAAGGAAATTAATTTTATTATTTGTTACAATTATGTTTAGGTTTTCATAAATGCCCTTTTTAATCTTGTGCGTCATAACTATCTCTTGATAGAAATCCTATTACTATGTGTGATCAATAAGGATATTTTATTAAACAAAATTAAAAATTTGGAAGGCAACTGAAATTGGGATATTATATTTAGAACTAACATAAACTCTTTACCTAGATCCTATGTACTCATCATGTCCAAAGGTGGAATCAAGGGGGGGCTAGGGATTGTTCCCTAAAATAATAGAATTTGACCCAAAATTTTGGGAAATTATGCTTTATGCCCAAAAAATTAAAATATTTTCAATTTTGTCCCTATCAAAAAGTCTCATAGAGGGACTAAATGAAAATATAGAAATATTTATGAGGCTAAAGCATAATTTTAAAAAAATTTGGGTCCAATTCTTTAATTTCTCCCTCTATTTCAAATGCTAACTCTACTGAGTTCTATTAGGATATAGTTGGTGGTGAAATTTGTACTACAAACTATATCCTCTATATATATATATATATATATATATATTTAAAACCGGAGGTAGTATTTGCAACCAGATGTGGTGAAAGATAACACAGACAATTATAAGGGAATGATAATAAGGAATCTTTAAGGGTATGTTTGGTTTGAGAGTGATTTTTAAACCTTAGTCGCTTTCGGCACAATCACAATTTACCACTTAATTAAAATGCGATATAGTATAAATAACTCGGGATCGTTCTCTTATCAAGGAGCCAATTTATTTTGAATTCCTAGGTTAAACTAAGTGCTAAATACATGATTAGAAAAGGGGTTTTGTAATTGGTTTTCTCTAAATTTAAATTCATGAAAAATATAATGCAACTATTTCTACTCTTTTTGGTATTTTTGAAAAAATAGTGAATAAAGCTTTGGATTAAAAGGGATTAATGATGAATCTTTCTTGGTAATGAAGAAATTATATCATCATTTCTAAAAGTATGTGAGTCAAAGTTTCATTAAGTCTTAATAAGAAAAACCTCAAGATACCACTGGTCAATATTCTAATAAATAAGCATTTCCTACTACCGAAATTTAACTACCACCTATTGAGATATTGTTTAAACCACTTAACGCGAATTGAAATTGGAATAATGCGATACGCGTCTTCTTAATTTTGAGTCTAAGTCTTTTTTCAAGCAGATAAATCAACCACATTAATTAGACAATACCACGCTAATCAACATAACTTCATTGCAACCACAAAGAAATTCAAACATATATAATCTTCAAATCACAAAATTCAATCTCAACTACAAATATCAATCCAACACAGTTAATTACCATTAATCTCAATTCCAGAATCATGTATATAAAAATAAATTAAATAAATTCAAATACATAATTCTGGACTAATAGATTAAAAAATAAACTCCCCTGTGTAGTGCCTTTAGCTCAAGCAAAATTCCTCATCACCAAGAAGCAAAGACTCAGCCACTCATTAATTTGAGCTCAGCCTCAGCTTCGTCCAGACAGTGAAAACCCATGGAAGTTGAGTGTGAAGCAAATCTGGAAGAAGAGGAAAAAAAATGGTCTATGGGTGTTTGGAGGAAAATGGAAGATGATTGGAGATGCCCAAGTGTAGTCGATGGTGGAGTGATGAAGAATGACGGTGGTGTTCACGGTCGAAGCAGGAAGAAGAATGAAGATGATGAAGGCGTCAATGGTGAAGACGATGAAATCGTCTTTTTCTGTCTCCCAGTGTGAACGCGCCTCGTTTTTCTTTTAATCGAAATCTTAAATCTCCCTCCGGTCCTCTCTGTGTGCGGCGCAAAATCCCCCAAAATTAATTCCCTCCAGCTCTCTCTGTGTGCGGCGCAAAATCCCCCAAAATTAATTCCCTCCAGCTCTGGTTTCAGCGTCTCCACTCTCGGTCTGAAAGTGTGAACGCGTTCCCCTCTGTCCGACTGAATCTGTTGCGCTGTTTCCCAATCAAAAATAATCTTCAATCCCTCAGCTCAGCCCTCAATATCTTTTCCCTCAGCTCAGCTCTGAATATATTTTCCCTCAGCTCTGCGTTTGCGTGGTCGATGAAGAATCTCCCAGCTCTCTCCCTCACGCCTCTCAGCTCTCTATTAATTCTGTCGGGTTCTGTATTTCTCCAGCTGAAAAGCTAAACCTAATCTCCCCACATCAAAACGCAGCAGTTGCAACAGGGACCTAAGTGAACATTTAAAAACCTTTTGCTGAGGGACCTAAATGCAAAGATTAAAACTTGAATTAAAATTTTCATTTTTAAATTTGATTTAATCTTTTCAGGAATCTACAATCAAAATAATTAATCTACCATCAAATATTCTCCGAAAAATCAATAATTAAGAGTAAGTACATTTTCTTGACAATTTTGCCCTTTTAACCCTAATTTAATGTATTTACTCTTAATCTCAATTTATCAAAAGAAAAACATTTCAAGCCCAATAACTATGAGAAAATACATCAAAAATCCCTATTTAATAATGTAAAATCATATAAAAATATGGCTTGATCAGAGAGGAGGGGATGAGAGACCTAAAAAAAACTTTATTATTAGTCTCTAAGTTTAAACCCCATCCCCTCCCCTCTCATCAAACCAAGCACACTCTACAAAAATTGTTCTATATTTGCCACTTCATGCTCTCCTGACTCCAGCATCAGCACCCCCAACCCAACAAATTTGATCCCACCGTCTCTCTCCTCCATCTCCAACAAATTTGTAAATCAAATTAAATACGTGAAATATTTACATACTCTCTAGGAGTACCACGTCATTTGAACTTTATCTAATGAAAAACATAACAACTCAAATCATTTTAATCTTAGTTGGCTGATGATTCATTTGAAAAAGCTCAAATTATATCTTGTTTTTAAAAGAAAAAAAAAATCTGTAATTAAAACAAAATGATCAACCAATATTTTTCATAAAAAAAAAAAAGATAAAATTTGAATTTTTCCATATGAGTAATCAGCCAACTAGGATTTAAATGATATAAATTTTTAAGTTTTCATTGGATAGAGTTTAGATGACGACTCTCAGAGTGTGTAAGTATTTTCATCAAATACTACTTTATAGAGAGAAAGAAAACAATTTATTTATTTTCTTGTATTGATAAATTTATAAAAAAAAAAAATGGTCATATATATATATTCCTTTTATAATACACACGCCAATAACTTTTGGTAGTTATATATGTCCTGTAAACCAACTACCATGGTGCTGTAATTGAGTAGTGCAAAGATTTGCTTCCCGTTCACTGTGACCTTCAACTTTCCCCTTTGATTATGAAATATATATTCGGTCAGATTTTCCAAGTCCTTTCCTTTTTCCAAATATACTTTTCTTTTATCACATGCCCACCGATTTCCTATCTGCAAGATAAAGACGAATATATAGAGCATATGAATTTATGTTTTAATTGACAAGTACTTTTTTGGTGTTGTTCCACTCCATTGATCCTCATGGCGAATCCTCTTTTTCTTTAATTAGTACTGGTTCTATTAAGTTAGTTATAACTTAGAAGAAAATATTTTATCTTGTCCCATTAATTGTACTAAATGTTATATTTGTATTACAAAAAATATTAAGTACATATGTATCCCTGTCTAATTTTATTTTAGTTGATCATTATAATACGTGTAACACCCCAAATTCCGTAGCATAAATCGTGCCGGTGACACGTGGTTTTATAAAAATTTATCAGAGTTTTGAGGTGCTACAGCTTAGCGTTTTGCGGAAACGGAGAGCATGTACTAAAAATTTGAACAATTGAGTAGCTGATATAAAAATACTCAGACATATGCTGATGCCTGACGTATACTGATATATTATAAATTTCCCGAAGGATTGTTCATGTGATACAAGATAATACAAAACTTTATAATTACAATTCTTACATGTAACTATACCCTCTTAGCCAAGCCTTGAGTAGACTTGGGGCATAGAACCTAACTCGTTAAATCATCTCATTTGGCCGGGCCGGGTAGGTCTAGTGGAAGTCTCACCGTGCTAGGGTGATCGATTGATCGAACCACATAGACGACCCTTCTAGTTTAAGCACCAAATGATGTGAAGTAACTTTATTAGATTCATGCTTTGTAAGGTAGGTTCGTTGACTTTCTTCCCGCATTTCCTTTGACCGGTGCCTCCTCACGGCTCCGTCCATTAATGCTCCTTCTCATGGCTCCATTCACAACGTCTTCATAAATCCTGGTTCCTTTCCCGAACCTCTAGTCAAGTCTAAGATTCAAAACAAATTGAATCTTAGGTAACGATTAACCTCATATGAAAGTATAACAAAGTATATGAATGATGAGATATTCATTACATTTCAAAGATTAACCAATACATAGCACACAAGCAGATGTAATGTCAACACAACAACAAGACATAGCACACAAAGACATGTAAAGTTATCTATACAAATCCATGTATAGTTAAATAGTCTGCACCACTGCGTGCCACGATGTACACTCGTGTCCTCGCGCTAGGAAAACAATCTCACGGCATTATCAAGACTATAACCCGTATCAAGTTGAATGTATATAAACGGTGATTCAAGACAAGCAGTCTTAACCACGGTGCATGACCCAAGACCAAGTCTTGTCCATGACTCTATGAAATCATTCCATCTCATACATGCATACAAGTCATATCGAGTTAAAGTTACGTACGCGAACGTACCTTCCTTCCGTGTGAATAGTAATTTACTATTCATGTATACGGTACTATTCATAAATACGGCACTATGAATAGTAATATGCCCGTCCTTCAAATCTCGACTCCGGAATCCTCGGATATCCTAACATATTACCATATTGCTTAGAATAATATCCAAAAGGTTAATTTACCTTTCTACGCTTGGTGGATTTGTTATTACCATTTTGCCATTACATTTTATTTAATAAAAACTCTACTTTCAGCATTATGGCAAGATTTACTTCTAACTTTGAAAATTTATAAGTAATTCTAGAAAACTCGAAACGAGGATCCGTAAAATTCCTCGGAATCCTTAGGATGTCTAGTTTTGAGGAAAAATACTGGTTCTTTCCCAGATTTTATGAACAGTTCCCAGTTTTCACGTGTTCATCATCTGCCCAGAAACTTTTCAGAAAACGTAGCCCAACTTTGGACATTTTTATCTTCTAGCACAGAACTCGAAATAATACATTCTAGGTATATTTGAAAAGCCCTATATGTCTACTGTGAACATGAATTTTCTCAGAATTTAAGAACATCATCTTCAATATAAATTACTGGCGTTTGTATCACTGACTTCAGGAATCGCTAACCGACAAAATTTCGCCAGAGCTTCGCTACTTTGATCATAATCTTCCAAAATTTTTGCTATATTACTTTCTCCATCAATTTTTCGAAATAAAACCATTTCTAACTATAAAAACATGATAACAAAAATATATTGGAAGATTAAAGATCAAAACAACATTTAAACTAAAATCTACAAAACTTAAGACTAGAAACTAAAAGCTTTGCTTACCTCTTGAAGAACTTCCTCCTCCTTCTTGCTTCCCACTATGATTTCCTCTCTACTCTTGCTTCTAAACTCATCTACTTTGGTTGAGTTTGGTGTGAGAATTATGGAGAGCAAAGGCCTCTATTTATAGTGAAAATTCAAGGCCTATTCCAACCATATTTCTTCCTTAACCAAACATTCCTTATAAACCAAACACTCTTCTTCCATCTACCAAAAACTACCATTCTAATTACCTATTCCATCCACCAAAAACTACCATTCCACTTACCTATTTCATCCACCAAAAACTACCATTTAATATTTATTTGCAAATATTAAATAAGTATTGGAAAATAAAATCCTTAATTCCATATAAGAATTTTCTTCCATAATTAACTCTCTAGGCCATAAAATATTGGTTCTAAAATTTCTAGATCAAAAAGTATCCTCTAACTATTTTTCCTTGAATTATTTGGAAAATAGGCCTCAAAATCCAGAAAATAGCTTCAAAACTATTTAGGCCAAATTTTCATAATAAATTCCCATAAAATATTTCTTATTTCCAAATCTAAAGATTTGGGATATTACATTCCTTCTTTTGGTTATAAATTAATTACCTTTTTATGTGCTATTTATATCATATTAAATAGCACCAAAATAATGTCTCATAATTAATCATTCGTTAATTAATTCCAAAGTGGAATTTGAATGAAAATATAATCAATAGATTATAATTTCTTGAGACAAATATTCACCTTTGTATTTAATATGTATTATTTATCAAAATATAGTATTTATGATAAATAGGAATTTTAGGGTATTACAATACGACTCATATTCCATAAGGACATAAAGATTACAATCTAGCCACTGTATAACAACCTAATTGAAGAGTAATTTATAAGCAGCTCTCTAAGCATTCTTTCACTAGTCATGTTTCTTCATCCTTTTGACACCTGAAACACAACTTAGTTTTTTTTTTTTTTTTTTTTTTTTTTGATAATAATGAATCAAACTTAGTTGATTAAGCTTATAGTGTCATTAAGAAAAAGGCCCATTAGATAGCCTTTTTTTCCCCATGATCCTTGTTCTACTCTTCATATGTACGTGACATCCACCATTTATGTTACTCCCTCTGATCTCAAATGCAGGAACTAGTTAAATGTAAAATATCTACTCAGACTACTATACCTTTTAAATTTCTTTTCCACAACTTATCTACGTGATTCCAAATATTAATGGGGTTTCCATCAATGAGGGTAATGATTAAATAGGGTATTTTAAGAAAACCATCATAAATTTATTACAAATAAGTAACTTAATTATTTTTTTAAATATCTATAAATTCTGTAATTAATTATTTCATTTAGAACCAAAGGGAGTGTGTTGTAAAGATTACTAAGCAGATTTAAAGCATGATTTTATGTTTTAAAGAGCAACCCCTTTTGAACAATAACACTAATTCCGCAACACTAATGCTCCCTCACGTCCTGATTGTCGATTCTAATTTCATGCTCCCTCTTGTTCTCAATATGATAACAAGATAACTAATTAAATTATTTGTTAAAATTATGTGTAGGTTTTCAAAAATGCCCTTTTTAATCTTGCGCATCATGTCATGACTATCTCTTGATGGAAATCCCCAGTACTATGTGTGATCAATAAGGATATTTTAGGAAACAAAATTAAAAATTTGGAAGGCAACTTAGATTGGGATATTATATTTAGAATCAAAAGTAAACTCTATGCATTTTCTATATATTTGCGACCAGATGTAGTAAAGAACTAAAGACGACACACACAATTATAAGGGAATGGTAATAAGGAATCTTTAAAGCCCAACATATTAGCTGAGGGATGTGACATTAATGATTTTGTTACGCTGCAAGCTAATTGATCGATCACAATCATTTAATTATATAATGATTCATTCTCCGGCCAATCCCATTAAAAGAAATATTCCACGAAGCTTGGAAATCATCAAATTATTGATGAATATAAATTTAGTGATGGATTCCATGCTACATAAATTGAGTGAGAATGAAGCTTCTCCAAAAGCGTGGAAAAGAATAAAGCCTACTTTCAATTTTATTCAAACAAAAAAAAAAAGTGAATATTAGTACTTACTTTAAATAATAGACATATATACAAGCAAACTAGGAAGGTTTCGAATCCAATGGACAGTGCTCATTGCACATGCAACATGAATACCTGTCTACATATAATCGATTCATAATCAAAGTTGAAAATTTGTTTTAATAATTAAATTCAGAAATAAGTTATGTTTGAGAATCACTATTGGTAGATACTTGTTTCACTTGCATAATTGTGCAGTTTGAGTGGTAAATACTTATAGATATTTTATAGTTATAAAATTGTGCTAGTGAATGCTAAATACTCACAGTTCGATTAATTAAAAAAAAATGGAAAATGACAACCAGGTTCCTAGAAACAAAAATAATCACAACTAGGTCCCTTGAAATAATCAAATTGGAATGAAGTCCCATGGGACTTGGGTGATATTAATTTGAAATGTGAAAATGGCTGCTCATGCACTTATTAATGGTTGTTCACTCGTTATTGGATGTTCACGCACTTGTCAACTGCTGCTAATTAAATTGACTTGTTTAAACATATATATCACATATTGTTATCATGATTTAGATATGGTTATTCTTATCCTTATTGGGTTGTACTGGCACGCAAGGGTGGGAGGAAGAGGACAATTGATGACAAGAAGTCTTTATTTCATGATAAGAATAACCATATTTTAATCATGATAAAGATATGTGATATGTCTAAATAAGTCCATTTAATCAGCAGCTGTTAATAAGTGTGTGAGCAACCATTGACAAGTGCATAATTAACCATTAACAAGTACATTTGAACTATCCAGGATTAAAACACCAACATTTATTATATGACATTATATGCAGGTAAATGATAAGAATAACCATATTTAATCAGCAAGAAAAAAAAAATAGGGCTTACAACCACCAAGAAACTCTACTCAAACAAACCCAAACTTAAAGGGAAAAAAACACTCATACACGCACATGCACACACCTTGCAATTAACAAACTATAAGAAAAAAGTCGTGAGTTTTGTCATGACGCTCAAATTGAGAGCTGCAACTTTTTAAGCATTAAGTACTGTGAAAAGAGGAATAAGATTCTGTCATGGTCATACTAGACTATAGTGGGACTCCATAAATAATTGAGCTGAGAATATTCTCAAATTTGTTAGGCAAGAATGCGGAAATCATGCAATTTATGTAATTTAAGTGGAATGGTTGGCTGTGCAGATCCTTCCGGGTGGATAGGGCCTATTGGACTAGTAGTCCATAAGTCACAAACCTAGTTGCACTCAGACAATTGTATGGTTCCCAGTCAATATTCCTAGCATTATGGTTGTACAATCTATGTATACCAATTTTTGCTGCATGTGTTCTGTAATATAATTTTTGAATGTTGATATGTTGTTGTGGGCTATTTCTGTTATGGTTAACTGTCATACATTGTCTACACTTTGTTTGTGAGATTAATTAGTTACTCTCAGATTCATTTGAATGTCAAACAGTCTCAAAGGTTTAGGATACAGTCAAAGCAGAGGACCAAGCTCTAAGGGAAAAGCAGCGAACATTGATAACTGAAGGTTGTACTATGGGCATTAGATGGGATCAGATATGAATATTTTTAACTAATTTATTTTGGGATTTACTATTATGACACTTACATATTTTGGATTACTGTACTAAGTACCACGTGGGATACTCTTGTTTGTAACCAAGAATAGTTTCAACTATCAGTATGCTATGATATATCTGTTTTGCCCACTATGTTGCACCATTATACTTTGATAATGTGTCATTTTAGTTAGGGTGTGACATGCAACTTAGAGGAGCTATGAACTTATAGGTGGATTAGACTTTGTTTTAACTATTTCATTATAATTAATATTAATTTTTGTTACTTAATCTTGTTGAGCTTTATCTATTTAGTGACTATCTACATTGAATATGAATTTGAGCATTATGATTTACCTTGACGAATAAAGTTTTAATTAGGCTATGAGATTAAGTAACATGGGATGAGATTACAATTTAATTTGTGGTTAGGATAGATATATACTTAATGGCCCCATATAATTAGTGAAATCAAGGTTTATAAAGTTATTAAGGGATAGGATTAATAACTTTGGATTGCTAGTTTGATAATTGATTTAGTTTGTTTTATTTTTATTTTATTTTCGCTCATTTGAATTCATTTGGTTTGCTCAAATTAAACAAAAGTGTAAAATCTTTGCCCAACTGAATTATTAGGTACCAAGTTCTTGTAAGAACGATACTTTACTTACTCTTTATTACTTGATACGGCCCGTGCATTTGCGGAGTTGTATGTTATAATTTTTCCCCCTATCAAAGACCTTAATCAATTTTATTTCCTAATTTACAATTTACCCCCTAAACTATCCATATTGATTACATTTTTTAAAGTGTAGTTTCAATAGGAATTATTATTGAGGATATTTTTTAGAAATCAACATAATTTTTTTTAATAAATAACTAATTTCATTAATTTTTTGTAAATTTGTTATATAGCTCTTGTAAAAAATTGGAGGGACTAATATTGATTTAAATTTTATTCCATCCACGAAAGCTTACCCAACTTGAAATGGATTCGGATAAGGTCTACGACCCGACCTCAGATCATAGGGCTATAAATACATGTATAGTATAAACATCTTCCTCGAACAAGCCAGGCAAAGTGGGGGGAGAGAGAGAGAGAGTTAAGAAAATTCAGATAAAGCAAACAAGTACAAAATGGTATTACAGCTTCAAGTGTTGACGCCAAAGGCTACCCTTACTGAAAAAAAAGTGAGGGAGATATTGGAGAAAGCAGATATTGACGGCAACGGAAGTCTGAGCATGAAGGAGCTGAAGAACGTCTTCAAGGAGATGGGATCAGACTGGCCATTAATCAGAACCTTCTTTTGTATGCAAAAAGCCGACAGTGACGGTGACGGAAAAATCAGCGCCTCCGAAAAGGAAAAGCTTGTTTCTTATATCATGAAATGGTACCATGCTAGTAATTAAACGCTAATATATATGTCTCTCTGATATGGCAGCACTGCCGGTAAAGCTGAATGCCATATCGGCAACACACACACACACATATATCATATATCTATATAGCTTAAGACCTTTCCTATGTGATGATATGATATCACTTTTGTCCTAAACACTTGTGTGGGTTGGGTAATGACAAATCACTTGAGGCTAGCCTAGGGTGATGTACCAAGAATAAAATACCATCATATTATGATTTTCTCATAAGTTTCGTTTCTTTAACATTCTTTTATCAGTTATTTCTTTTTTGAAAAGTCCCTATGAGGCCTCAAAGAAGAAGTGTAATTAATGGCCAAAACGTCACACAGCAGTGACAAGTTACTATATAGGAAATAGCCAACATAAATCCATACTGGTAATTTGTTGTGAGACTTTTTTTATAATTACATTCCTTCCTTTGAATTTCATAGTGATTTTCTCTTCTTTTGTTTAGATTAATTTAACATCGGCGAGAAAACAAATGAGTCTATCTAACTTATTTATCATTTCTTGGTGTGATGGTTGGCTAAAAAAAACTTCGTGTGATTGATAAATAAGAATTGATTAGGTACATGCATATTTGGAGGATGCATGATGCATCCTATGATCCTGCCACTATATTCTTTACTGGATTGCCTATACATATATTGGATCCATATTTTCTAGGGAGAATGACATATAGGTCCCAAGGGAAATAATACATTAACAAGTTTCATAAGTTGTTAATGGTAACTAATTCACTTGTTTATTCCCTTTGTTCACTTGTCAATGGGAACTTTTAAGATATTATTTCCTTCGGTTATGACATAAAAGTCATTCTCCCCTATTTTCTATTTAGTCTGATTAGCTTCTTATCAATTCGTTAAAAAACAAAGAAAGAAAAGAAGAAGAAGAAGCTCTGATTTTGAGCAACACATGGGCTTAGATTTGATATAATAATATTGTAAGATGAGATGGATGTAATGCGCAGCATTTAAACTTTCCTACTTTATAACAAAAAAGAGAATAAATCTGATTATGATGGAAAAGTTTGCTTACTATTCATTGTCCTGTGATCTTCCTCTTTACACTTTGATTATGAAGTATTCGTTCTCATTCTTAAATCTTAAGGCCCTTTTACTTCCACTTTTTGCTTAACAAATACGGTCTTTAATATAAAATCTATGCGATTAATTTAGGGAGATTAAGAAACATAATTATTTGTCAAAAATGTGTTGGTTTCCCTAAAATATCATCTTAAATAATTTGCATTGAAATGGGAGGAGCTTCTCTCCTTTACCTTCTCCTCCTTTGCCCCTTCATCACCATTGGATTAAGATTTAATGATCTGGATTTAACATTTCATAAAACTAATACTAATATTACAATCTTATATAAAAAATATATAAATAAATTTAAACTCTTAAAATTTGATTTGAACAATTTACAACTGTAATAGAAAAAAGTGAAAAAAGAAATCTATTTTATAATAATAAACTTTTTTTTTTTTTTTTACATGAAATTATAATAATACATTTGTGAAATATTGAATCTAAACCATTAGATTTTGATCCAACTTTGGTGATGAATGTAAGGGGGGGGGGTTGGGGGATGGGAAGGTAAAGAAAGGAGAGAAACTCCTCCCACATTGAAACTACCATTGATGCAAATTCCCTTAACATATATAATTAATAGGGATACTTTAGTAAAAATGATAAATACAAAGTGGATTGAGATTTTATATTTGTAACTAACTCCAACCCCAAACTAACTCTTATATTAGGGATATATGAAACCCTTTTACTATTTCTCAAAGATTACGAAGAATATATAGTAGATAAAGCAGGAATTGATGTTTCAATTGACAATTACTTTTTCTTATTTGAGCTGATTCCAAGTCAATTCTTCATGGCCAGAGTGCTTGTTCCATTCAGTTAGTTACAAGAGAATAATATAATACTAATATCTTTGACTATATATACCCACCTATATCGCTTTGTACCAAGAACACATAACGATATTATATTGGAGTTGGAAAACTTGGCATCACTTTTTAAATTACTTTGATCCTTATATTTCCACGTTTTTCTGTTTTTTTTTTTATACAAATTAAAGTATTGAACTTTGATTGTAGATTTAATTAATAAAGATGGGACCCATACTTTACAACAACGTAAATTCAAATCTTATGGGTAATTTATAAATGCTTTTACAGACACTAATTGAATTATAGTTTTAGTTTATGCAAAAAAGATACGAGGGAATTTCTTATATTTTATTGATGTATATCATCGGTTATATATACACAGAAAATACACAAATCATATCCCGAGTATCATCCCTAATATCCCATATGATATAATCCCTGGTTATGAGGTTTACTTTAAGCCTAAATGTTAGAGCTCAAGCTATTTTATCTCCCAAATTTATAATTTTTTTTTCAAACTATCCATGTTAATTATTAATTCCACATATTAAGGGGTTTTTTAAGAAATAGTAATAAGTAGATCAAAAGCAAGTGATAAGAGAGGATATTTTTGGAAAACCAACACATTTGTTTACAAATGATTAACTTAACTACTTTTTTTAGGGTTAAGGAAGCCAAAGACCACGAAGTTTGCGAAGGCGTCCCAAGTCACAAAGTTTTTTTTGAGCGCCGGTGCCACGGTTACGTTTTGGGAGCGCCCGTCACGGCCGATTAGTTTAGTTGACCGTCAACTTGGATGGAATGCTAACGTGGCGATGACGTGGCATTGACACGCCGACGTAGACGATGACGTGGAATAAAAAAAAATTTAAAAAATGGGAAAAAATAGAAAATAAAAAAATTAAAAAAATTAGAAAAAATTAAAAAATTCAAAAAATTAGGAAAATAATTTAAAAAATTTTAAAATAATTAGAAAAAAATTCAAAAAATTAAAGGAAAAAAAATAATTAAAATAATTTGAAAAAAAAATCAAATAATTAGAAAACAAATTCAAAAAATTAAATGGAAAATTCCAAATAAATACTATTTGAATTTGTACAGCCCCTAGAAGTGACACACTGACGTGGAATGGAATAAAAAAATTAAAAAAATAGAAAAAAAATTAAAAAATAGAAAAAAAAAAATTAGGAAAATTAGAAAAAATTCAACTAATTAGAAAAAAAAATTCAACTATTTGTCCTTAATTTTTACGGGAAAATATGCCTTTACTTCCAAATATTAACCTTTTAATTTATCCAGGCTAAATTTCCTATAATTGATTCCTTATAATATTTTTAATATCCTAAACTCAAAATTTAGGATGTTTCAATTTATTTTTTATTTTATTTTTTTATTTATTTAACACTAAAGGGTAAAAGGGTAATTTGACCCGAATTTTCATATCCCTCAAATAGTATTTACAAATTCGACAGAATTCAAAAATTTGTACAAATTCAAATAGTATTTATTTGGAATTTTCCCTTTAATTTGTTCCTAATTTTTTGAATTTTTTTTCTAATTATTTGATTTTTTTTTCAAATTATTTTAATTATTTATAATTTTTCCTTTAATTTTTTGAATTTGTTTTCTAATTATTTTAAATTTTTTTCCTAATTTTTTGAATTTTTTCTAATTTTTTTAATTTTTTTCTAATTTTTTTAATTTTTTTCTAATTATTTTAATTTTTTTCGATTTTTTTCCCATTTTTTAATTTTTTTTTATTCCACGTCATCGTGTCAGTGCCACGTCATCGCCACATCAGCATTCCATCCAAGTTGACGGTCAACTAACGGTCGTGGTACTGGGCGCTCCCAAAACGTAACTTCGTGGCACTGGGCGCTCCAAAAAAAACTTTCACAGTACTTGGACGCTTCAAAAAGAAACTTACGTCAGTAAGCGCTTCTCCTTAACCCCTTTTTTTAATATTTACAAATTAGTTATCTAGCGTGTATATCAAAGTCTGGACCGAGTAATGTCTAAGTTTACATTTGAATTATGCTATAACATCAATATCAGTATATGTCATTTCACATCACTAAGGGATCAATTCTCCCCTCAAGTTAGAGCAGATGTCCATCATGCACACCTTGTTTAAGAAATAAAGATATGACTCCATCGGTGAAGACTTGATCCGTACGACATAAAAGCACATCTATAAGTCGAAGTTCGTAAGTTTCATTCCTTTTGTTATAACCTCAAGCCTTCAAGGTTGTTTGGCATGAGGGAAGGGGAGGGAAAATAAAATTTTTATGAGTTGATTTATTTTTTTATTTTTTTAAAAAAGAGATGGGGTTATAAAATTTTAATGAAGAGAAACTGTAAATAAAAGAGAACAAAAATTAATTAAAAACTTTTAACATCTTTAATTTTTTTTTAAATTCAAATCATAAATTTTTCCCCCTCCCCTACCCTCCAAATCCCTCTGACCATTTTATTAAAAAAAAAAAAAAAGGAAAGTTCAAGCAAGACAACATACAACTCAAACGTCCTGTAACATCTCCAATTTATAGGGAAATCCCATGGAACATTTGGGTAATTTGTTTCAATTGTGAAAAGACCAAAATAACGTCAAAATATATTCCAATTCTTGCTCTCTATTTAATCAATGATGTTATTTTGGTCTTTTCATAATTGGAATATATTGCCCAAACGTCCCACATGACCTCACCGTAAATTGAAAATTTAAAGGGACATTTGGGTCATATTTTATCTTACTTGGGACTTAAGTGCAATTTTCCCAAAATAAAAGACTTGGCCCATCATGTCTACCAGTTGATTTAATTTCGTGACTATTATTATACGTATAGCAAAGTTGAATGATGCGTTTGTCAATATTATCGTGGATGAATTATGGATCTACTTCAAAGTTCTTCGTGTCAAGAAAATCTACTCACCATATATATGGCACATACTATATCTGGTCTTTGTTTGATAAGTACAACAATCTTCCCATCAGTCAATATAATATTGTTCTCTACTCACCGAATGAAGTCTGATCAGGATATATACCGAGTTGGTGATTTATCTCCATAGGGTTTGCTACTTGTTTACAATTCAGCACGTATACCTGTTACGGCAAGAAGATTGAGCACGTACGTACTTACATTGGGAGAGGAAGATATATGCACGTTTATATCTTGATAATGAAGCATAAATTTGTGAAATAATGTCATTTGCATTTGAATACTTGGAATATCATATCCATCCATATGTACCGCCCTAGTGCATCGTATGGGGGAGAAGATGAAGATTCTAGTTATCATTAAAGACAATCATTAGAGGATGCTAATTTAAGTGTTATGAACAAGGGCGAGAAATAATCATATATATCATTTCAATCTTTAAGTCATAGTTTCAAATACACCCAATTTCAATTTCATTTATTCAATTGGCTCTATTGTTTTTCACCTCAGTTATATTGGATAACTACTTGTTTAATTTTGTTCAGCTAAGTTGAATACATATTTTTTCCTGATCAAATTTTAATACAAATTTTTTGTGGGATCGATTCTTTCTTATCACTTTATTATAGTCAAGATCCGTGCACTCTTGGGGTACCGGACAACAAAGATTTAATATGGAGGAGAAATTAGATTTCCCAAAACATTATGTCTCCAACTTTCCTAATAGTTAGAGAAGTAAGTTACACATAATAAAATCCATGTAATTTCTAATTTCATAGTATTTAATATTTAAAAAGATCCACTTAAAAATTTTGCAATAAAATTTAATTAAAATATTTTTCTTTAACATTAAAAAATACTATAATTTTATTTAAAAAAACTTAGATTTATCAAGAATTAGAGAAATGAAATAATCAATCAAAGCTATCCTGAGAAGTTAGCTTCATCTTTTGCTTCCCTTTCCACTTTAATTTTGAAACATATTCGTTCTGATTTTTAAGTTCCTTTTTTTTCCCACTTTTCATTTACAACATCCCACCATTTCCATCTCTTAGATTGTGAAGAATATTTAAAGCATGTATTGATGTTTTCATTGACAACTACTTTTCTTTATTCCACACGAAAAAATGAATTCGTGTCTTCAGTGCTTGTTCTAGTATCTAGTTAGTTAGTTACACGAGAATATAATATCTTTAAGTATCTCTTTTTATAAAGAACAGTATAAGTAAACAAGATAACGGAATTGGCAAAGTTCGTGTCACTTCTTTCCTCTATAGAATAATCGAATTTTGACTGATTAATAAAGAATTGACACCTACCTCATAAGAGTTCGAATTCCGATCTGTCTGCTGAAACAGAAATCTCAATGATAAATAACTCATCGATACTTTAATTTTGTAAGTTCTATGAGAATCATGAGGTATGCTTTGGTTGAGATAATTAAGCTCTTAATACGCAACTCAAATGAATTTCTTTCTTGCCAAAAACTAAAAGAAAAACAAATCAAAAATCATTGCATAACAATTTTTATAGCCTTTCTACTTCTAAGAATTTAAAAATGGAGTGGGCCGGCCGTGGGATTCAATCGATTGGATCAAGAATTAATCCTTAGTCCAAAATGTGTCCAGAACCTGGACTACTATAACAATTAATATTGTCCAGCTAAACCGATAAAAGAATGTTTATTCAAAAGACAAACTCAAGCCAACAGGGATGAGGGATGAGGTCTAGCTAAAAGTGCTTGTACCTCATAGTGTAGTGAACAAAGATTTGAATCTCCGCTTGGAGAGGTGCCCAAACATAGTGTCCGGCCAACAATGCCTTGAATAAAATTGCCTCCACTAAGAGGATACATGTACTTGTAAAAAAGACAAATTCACAGGATGTTTCTTTAGGCATTACAAAATGTTTTTTCATTTCCCAAAAGGCGTTTGTTTTCTTATGAAAGACAGGGTTATTAATTAGCAATGTAAATTGCCACTTTACTGTCACAAAACACCTGGATTGGCTCTAATCCTTCTACGTTCAAGTATGCTTGAATGTAAAAGGATTATATTAGAGCCAATACAGCTATAGTTCATTTGCTTGTGCTCTAAGGGATTATTTGATAAGCCCAAACTATTCAATATACTTAGTTTATGGCTTTAAATATTGATACTACTAGTTAGTTTTATGGGGAAAAAACATATGCTTGGAGCCATTATTGTGCCTCCCTCTAATATTAATTAATGTCCTTGTAATACCCCCAACTTTCTCAAATATTTTTTTACCGTTTTATTTTGATAATTAGATTCTACACATAAGTACATACAAAACAGTGAACTAGAGACATAATTTCTGCCACTATTCAGTTTAGACATAGAATTTTGTCACTCATTATTTAGTGACAGTGGATGTTTTGATGGAGTTTTAAAATTTCGTCTCTTGTTCACATTTTTTAGTAATAAAATGAGTGACATTTTGATATCTTATAAACATATAATGGTGCAACTTCGAGTATTTCAACAATTGACAGTAATGTATTGCAGTAGAACAGGTATAAATTATGTGACACAATTTCTATCTAATTTGTTATATATATCCCAACAAATTAAATATTCCTTTTTGTCCAAAAGAATAAAAAAGAAAAAAAGGGATGGGCATTCCTTATTTTGGTGGATCTGTATAACTAACTACGAAGATAAATAATAGACTGTTGTGGAATTCCCCAAAAATAACGGAGCCAAGATTCCCAAATTGGTACGGTAAGAATCTGATTACATCAGCGACCCCTATGTAAGAAGAAGAATATCAATTTGGATGCACACATGAAGTTTATCCAACTTGAAACGGGTTTGGTATGATCCAACACCCATGCAAAGGCCCTAGTCCAGAGGCTACATATGAAAAGAAAGCAAAAAAGAAAGCTCAAAGAAAAGCAGAGCTGGTAATTAATAATATACCTCCCAAAGTGGTCTTTATCCAACTTGCCAACTTCCTGAAAGATTGTATCAAAAAAAAAAAAAAAAACTTCCTGAAAGAAGCAATAAGAAAATAATCATTAGAAATTTTCTCAATTAAAAAAAAAAAAAAGATTTATCTTTTTTTGTTTTTTAAAAAGATTTATCTTTTATTATTACAGATATTGTTGTTGTTATTTCCTCTTCTTTTTGATTGTCAGAAGCGGTGATTTTGGGAATAAACAGAAGGAAACTAAAGCACAAGAAATGACGATTGTTTAGGAAGGAGAGGAGACAGCGGCATTTTTAATCATCAACATTGTCTTCTTCAATCACAAGAAAAGAGAGAGAAAGGAGTTCAAGTTTTATTATTCTTCTTCTTCTCTGGAGGACGAGAGGACTGTGGAGAAGAGAAAAGATCAGAGTCGCCACTTGAGAGGAGCAGCTAAAGCTTGAAGATGAGGCTTTAAATAAATGATATGTTCCTTTTCCTCTTCTCTCTTTTCCTCAAGATTTTAGATTATGAACTTGTTGTTTTTTTCTTTTGTTATGTTCAGTTAGTTTGTTGTACGAACTAGAGGAGCTATGAACTTATGGGTTTATTAGACTTTGTTTTCAATGTTTAATTATAATTAATACTAATTTTGGTTACTTAATCTTGTTTAACTCTATCTATTTAGTGACTGACCATCATTAAATATGAATTGGGGCATTAAGATTTATTTTGACGAAAGGAATTTTAATTAGGCTATGAGATTAAGTATTTTGGTATTAGATTACGATTTAATTTGCGATTAGGATAGACATATATCTAATAGCCCCATATAATTGTTGAAGAGTGGGTTCAAGTTGTCTTGCCTCTTGAGTAATTATGTTTGACAACAATTTATACTGAAGAGAGGATTATGAGTGGACCGACAAGCACTTATAGCTATTTATACTCGAAATTAACAAAACTGGCATTATGACTCATTAAATTATTGAAATCAAGGTTTATGAAGTTATTAAGAGATTAATAACTCTAGGTTGGTCATTTGATAATTGTGGTAGTTTGTTTTAATTTTCTTTTCACTGATTTGAATTCATTTGGTTTGCCCAAATTAAACAAAAGTGTAAAATTATTGTCCAACTAAATTGTTAAGTATCAAGTCTTCATTGAAATGAAACTTTACTTCCTCTTTATTACTTGATACAGCTCATACGCTTGCGGAGTTTTAGATTATAACTTTTCCCCCTGGCAAAGACCTCAATCCATTTTGTTTCACAATTTATAATTTTTCCCCTAAAACTATTCATATTGATTACATTTTTAAAGTGTAGTTTCAATAGGAATTATTATTGAGGATATTTTTGAGAAATCAATATATATTTTTGTAATAAATAACCAATTTCATTAATATTAGTAAATTTGTTATATAACTCATAAAAAAATTGGAGGGACTAATATTAATTTTAATTTTATTCCATCCGCGAAAGCTTACCCAACTTCAGATCATAGGCCTATATATACATGTATAGCATAAACATCTTCCTCGTACAAGCCAGGCAAAGTGGGGGGAGAGAGACAGAGACAGAGATGAAGGAGCTGAAGAAAATTCAGATAAAGCAAACAAGTACAAAATGGGATTAACGGTAGTGCCCTGGCAAATGCCTCTTGCTGAGAAAATTTTGAGTGAGATATTGGAGAAAGCAGACACTGACGGCAACGGAAGTCTGAGCATGAAGGAGCTGAAGAACATCTTCAAGGACATCGGATCAAACTGGCCACAAATCAGAACCTTCCTTTGTATGCAAAAAACCGACAGTGACAGTGACGGTGACGGACAAATCAGCGCCTCCGAAAAGGAAAAGCTTGTTTCTTATATCATGAAAATAATCGTAAGTAAACGCTAATATATATGTCTGATATGGCAGCACTGCTGGTAAAGCTGAAGACCATATCGGGAACACACACACACACACATATATATCATATATCTATATAGCTTAAGACCTTTCCTATGTAATGATATGATATCACCTTTGTCCTAAACACGTGTGTGGTTAAGTATTAACAATTCACTTGAGGCTAGCCTAGGGTGATGTAACAAAAGTAAAATACTATCATATTATGGTTTGGTCATAAGTTTCCTTTCTTTAACATATTTTTATCAGTTATTTATTTTTTGAAAAGTCACTATGAGCCCTCAAGGAAGAAGTGTAATTAATGACCAAAACGTCACACAAGAAATGATTAGTATGAATTGTAAGAAATGGCCAGTAAGTCCTTACTGCTCATTTGTTCCAGTAAAGAATATTCCTTCCTTAAGAGTTTATAGTGATTTTCTATTTTTCTCTTTTGGGTTTAGATTATCTATCTAACTTATTTATCATTTCTTGGTGTGATGGTTGGCTAAAAAAAAAAACTTCGTGTGGTTGATATATAAGAATTGATTAGGTATATGCATATTTGGAGGACGCATGATGCATCCTATGATCCTGCCATTATATTCTTTACTGGATTGCCTATACATATATTGGATCCATACTTTCTAATTAGTCTGGTTAATTTCTTATCAATTTGTAGTTAGATTAACATTGTTTTAAATAAAAAAAAAAAAAAAAAAAAAAGCTCTGATTTTGAGCAATACATGGCCTTAGATTTGATATAATAATAGAAAATAAATTTAAACTCTTAAAATTTGATTTAATTTCGTGACTATTATTATAGGTATGGCATAAATGATGCGTTTGTCAATATTATCGTTGATGAATTGTAGATCTACTTCAACGTGCTTCGTGTCAAGAAAATCTACTCACCACACATATGGCACATACTATATCTGGTTTTTGTTTGATAAGTACAACAATCTTCCCACCAGTCAATATAATATTGTTCACTACTCACCAAATTAAGTCTGATCAGGATATATACCAAGTTGGTGATTTATCTCCACAGGGTTTGCAATAGGTTTACAATTCAGAATATATACCTGTTACGGCAAGAAGATTGAACACGTACGTACTTACATTGGGAGAGGAAGATATATGCACGTTTATATCTTGATACCAGTTCCAAAAAAGTATTTTAAGTTGTCCTAAGCCCTTCATTTCAAACTTCTGGGACAGATATATGTTCTTTTAGAGCTGTGGCCTCTTGAATATAGCTAGCTAGCTTCCCTTAATTCCATCCAATGAATAGTGTATCCGTATTGCTTAGCTTGTGATCGAACCCTATTTTTATATGATTTTTCATAATTAAATTGGGATTTTTAATGCATTTTCTTGGATATTATTGCATTATTAAGCATTAATGTGAGTTATGGACATTTGTACTGAATTAAGTAAAATTAGGGGCAAAATGGTCATAAATGGTTAATTATTCATGCAAATGATTTCTTGGACATTTGATTTTACATTTTGCATGTTTAATCTTGCATTGTATGTGTTTAAGAAGAATAGGGAGATTTTTAAAGGTCAGAATTAATGTTTTTGAGGACTGGAAAAAAATTATAAGAAAGGCCCCAACAATTTCTGGAAATTGGAAATTAAGGAGAAAAGGAGCCAAGAATTAATTACAGAAAAGGACTCAGATATTTTTGAAATTACATTTTTACCCCACAAATATTTTGCCAATTCTCAATTAAGTCCCTACATGAAACACTGCGTTTTGAGAATTAGGTTTTGCTTTCCTCTTGATTCAGAAGGTGAGACGCGAGCTGGAGGGAAATATTAATTGAGATATACAGACAGCGCCGTGGGGAGATCGAGGGGGGACCTGGAGCTGAGGGATATAAAAAAAAACCAGCGCCGCGCAACAGAGAGCGAGATCGAGGGGGATTCCTGGTTTTGGATCCTCGACCTTGTCCCTTTTGACGTCGCCGGTGACTTCTCACTCTTCAACCTCCGTCGCCGGTGACCACTCTTTCTTCCTCAACCTCAACCAACTCCGGCGACCTACTCCCTCCGCCATCCAGAAACGCTGACCAGGAAGAAAAGTGACGAGCGCCGCAAACAGAGCTGAGAAACCTGATCCAGATTGATCAACGACCTTGGACCTGGACTTCGTTCATCATCGACCTTCATTTTGTTTCTGTTTCTGTTTCAGCAGACAGAGCCGACAGAATAGGAGGACCAGCCAGCGACCTTCCCTCCACCATCATCACCTTCTTCGACCACCACACTACTATAAAAAATGACTTTTACTTCTCTAATTGGCGTCCTATTATAGAAAAAAGGAAGTAAAAAAGAAGGCGGTGGCATTTTGATAATTATCAATTGACTTTTGGCGTCTAACTTTTGTACTTAGACGACAAAAGTTTAGCTCTGGCGCCAAAAACAAGTGCAAAGTGCACTAAAAGGCATCTAATTTATTAATTAGACGCAAAAATTGGAAAATTAACACTTTTTGGAGTCTAAGTATTAGGATTAGATGCCGTTGTATTTTTTTCACGCCAAAACCCTTTCCCGCTCGCCAGCGTGCTCCATCAATTTCTCATTCTCTCTGATTTCTTCTCAACCCTACCGTTGGTCCGCCTTGTCTCTTCTCTCACTCCGATGTTGCTCCGTCGTCCCCCTCTCCACCGTAGCTCCTCCGATCTCCGTCCTCTCTCTCACCGTCCTCCTTGCCTCCTCTCTCACACCGTCAGACCTTCGTGGTCCTTCCCGTGCTCGTGAAGTTTGGCGCGCATTGTCGCCATGGACACCACCGTCGTTGCCTTGGTCGACGCCGTTGCCATCGCACCTTCAGGTATCTTCTTCCTCATCCTATTTGTGAAACCTAGGGTTGCAGCTGCAGAGCACATCTCACAGGTGTTTTATTAAGTGATCCTTCTCATCTTTGCGTTCACAAATATGTTTGGCAAGCAATTAAGCTGCAAGAAATTGATTGTTTTTGTTACTTCCAGTTCAATGAGGAGGCACATTCACCATTTCTGAAGAAGTATAAGACCATCATACATCTAGGAGAGGTATATATTATTCACACTGGCTGACAAGTTAAAATCAGCATACTTTAATAATGGATTAGAACTCTCTTGTCTCTATGCTCCTTGTCCTCGCCCAAAACCCGATTTGAGATCATTTGTCTCCTGTGGGTTTGTTTTTAAGGCACCTCAGATGCCGTGTTTTTGAATAAATTTGCTAGTAGTTTCTCCAATAATAATTCTACTCATATCTGCTATTAGTCCACTATTAGTTTTCTAAATGTTTTTTTTCAAATAAAAAAATTCAGAGAACCTAAAAGTGAGCACCTAAGAGAAGGAATTTCTCCAGGCATTTGTCCTTGTTTGAAGATTTTTGGAAAAAATTATTTCTTTGACTATGTTACTTTGATGTACACTTTGTGGATCCTTTAACCTCCAGATTTATATTGATTTTTTTATGTTTAATAGATGTTGATGTTTATGGAACTAACCTCTGGGCATTACTTTGCAGGTTAATAGAATTCGGGAATTGCCAACAAATTCTAAGATAGTAGCTACTCATACGGATGGTCCTGACGTTTTGTCCTTTTAGGTAATTTCTGTTCTAATCATCAATTGACTGTCTATTTCTCCTTTAGGGACACTTTATTTTTGTTTTAATTTCACTCCGTGAAGTGGTTATCCCAATTCTTTTTTATTCACATTAACATCAAGTTTGAGTGTGGAAATCTTAAACTTTCACTTTCAATGAGCTAGTTCTCTTCCAGATGAAACTTTTTTAAGTATACCTGGGAGAGAAAAATTCTGTTCTGAATGTGCTATCTATTCCTATTTTTAGGCAAGTTGAGAAAAACTTGGTGGGGGAGAATTGGACAAAATTCCTTGTAAATCTCTTGAATATATAAAATTCCTCTTACACACAAACAGATTGGGCCAAGTATATTTTGTAATTTATTAGCAGCAGGAGCCATATTTGAGGTTTATTAGTTTGGCTTGTAATCCTGACATCTTTATAATCATGTTGAAGTGCACAGGAGTTCTGTAGTGTTGGAGACGATTCGTGTCTCATATTGTGGGATGCACGTGTTGGCTCTAGTCCTGTGGTGAAGGTTGTGTGCTCTTTCCTTCAATCACGTATCTAATTGTTTTGTTATTTCGGATGAGGTGTATTTCTTGGTGAACAAGAAAGTGAATTACAATGGGTATATCCACCCTGTGCTTTCCATAACTTTAGAAAATTGCATTTGTGAAGATGCTGGCTTACTGAACCTTTCTCTTTTGAATGCTCATTATATTGACTGTTGTTTTATTTTATTTTCCTTTCCTTTTGTTTTCATTTTCCTCCTCACTGACCTTGTGGCAGGTTTAAAAAGCTCATAATACTGATCTTCACTGTGTTGACTGGAATCCCAATGATGTTAATCTTATTCTCACTAGGTATATTCTGTTGCTGCATGTTCCCCATTATCACTAGTTCATTAATTTATTTAGTACACACTTGCTTCAGTACAAGTGCTTTTCGTGTGCAGCATTATAAGCAAGTTGATAGAGTATCATTTCCTTATTTGATCTTGTGATGATACCTCTCTAGGTCAGCAGATAACTCTGTTCGCATGTTTGACCGGCGTAATCTTACCTCTAATGGAGTTGGGTCACCCATCCATAAATTTGAGGGTCACAAAGCTGCTGTTCTTTGTGTTCAGGTGATTGTGGATATAGTGGCATTTGTCATTCATTCTGCATATGTTAGGGCTAGTGCTGATTCTGCTACAACATATGTTGATTCTTTTTTTTTTCATTTTTTGGTGTGTGTTTCAGTGGTCTCCAGACAAATCATCTGTATTTGGAAGTTCTGCGGAAGATGGTCTCTTAAACATTTGGGATTATGATAAGGTGCGGTATCAATCTGATTTTGAGTCTCAATACCTTCAGGTGGATTGCCAGAGATGAAGATGGTCCATATTTCAACATCTTTTGCTTTTTTTCTGTAATTCAGGTAGGTAAAAAAAAACAGAACGAGTAGGAAAATCACAAACTTCTCCTGGTTTGTTGTTCCAACGTGGTGGCCATAGGTATGAGACTGCACCTTCCTCTGTTTCTTGTAAACATGAATTTACTTTTGTTAGCCATTTCGTTGTCCTCAACTTGTAGTTGTGGCCTTTGATATTATTTTTTCACTTTTTAATATATCAGCTTCTAAATTAGGATATAAGGAATGATTTCTTAAATCTCCTTGTGTTGTTTTCTTTCATTAGTATGATGTAGCTCCTCTTGGCATATAGAAGAGATTGATTTATAGTATTGTGTTGGAGTTGGATATACGTTACTTGCAGAATTTCCCATGTTTTTGCTTTCTGTTTTTTTAATGTGCATTCAACGCATTGAATGGAGAGTTTTTAGTCTTGGAAACTAGACACCAATTTGGTATATGTAAACTCAATCAATACCCCACTTTCAAGAGAAGGGAGCTTTTGTAAGTGTCAAAGTACTGCATCTTCTAAGGGGATACATGCACATCATGTGTTTTTACCCTTACATCATATGTTTTTGACTGTTTTCATTCTGTATGCTTGCTAACCTATACTTCATTTATAGTATTTTAGTTTCTCCCTGGCTTAGCACTTCTGGTTTCTGATTACCAAAAGTATAATTTGCTTCTTTGATCACTTGATCAGTTTGTATCTATAAGAGTACTTTTAGGTTAATCTTGATCTTCAAGACTACTTTGCTTTGCTTTGTTTGTTTTTGTTTTTGTTTTTTTTTTTTTTGTGGCAAGGGATGGGGACTTAAATGAGCTTTCAAAAGTAAAGTGTTCCTATTTAGTGCAGGGTAATAGTTTACCTGAGGTGAAATTCTTATCAGATGACTACTGTGAGTTCATATCCACAGATGATTTTTTTCCCCTTTTCTGTTTTAAAAATGTAAAAGAAGGCAAAAAAGTTTGTTTCCCAAAAGGACTTTTGAGAGCCCAAAAGTCCTAACCAAACACCTCCTGGTTATAAATGGATTGGCTTTTTCAAAATCAAAGCGTAGGATGGGAGTAATCTCCATCAGACAACATTTCCTGGATGTATTTAGTTATTTTTAGACTTTACTTTGTTCGCCTCTCCCCATAAACAGACATATACCTTCATAAGATATGTTTTCTTTAGATGTCAGAATTCAAACCTTTGACATAGGATGCACATTTCCTGACCTTTTTTTTTTCCTTTTGGAAAAAGTTTGTTACAATTTACAAAGGGAGCTGGCAGTGTGAAAGGGGCAGGATAGAGATTAACCTACGTAGACCAGGACCCCCAATCACTTGTGTCCAGGGGAAGTTCCACTTGAGCCAGTGCCTTATAGAATTAAATGTTTCTAAGAATTGTTTTGGAGGATGTTATTTTTAATCTTATTATACTCAGTCCTATTAACCATCCATCTACAGGTGGCATGGCAAAGACATATATTTTATTATTGATTATCTTATATGCCTCTCTTCTTAAACATTTTCTATCTTCAACATCAATCTTTTCCCACCCTCTTTTTATCTGAAATTCCTCCTAAAAGTAGGATTGGGTGCTCCCTACTCTCTCCCTCATGCCTATGGACCCATCTGAGGTAGTCTTGAAAGTGCGAAGTCAATCTCTTGGTTTCCTTTTTGGTTTGCAATTTGTTGTGCTCTTGACATTTGACATTTGGCACACCTGCATTGAATAGGTTTGTAGGTTTGGCTGTGAAGGGTGACAGATTTTTGTCCAAGTCTACTTATAAATTGAGTTGACAGGAGTTTCCCATGCTTATGGGAAAGAGCTTTACCATTCCTATTCTTTTTCTCAGTTCTGTTTTGCACCAAATGTGCTCCTGAAGGCTTAAGTGTTCCCAATAAGAATTTCATGTTGATAAGAAGTCTTATTTCTCTTTACCAGTTGAACTTGTTCCCTTTGTTGTAAATAAATGCCTGTTATTTATTTCCCTCAACATGAGAAAGATTAGATTTTTTTGACTGCTGAATACATGCACATTCCTGGAGTTTCTGCATTCATGTATCTGTGAAACAGCTATAGTTTGAGATGCACTTATAGTATGTTAAGAATTGCTTCTTTTCTAAAAAATAAAAATTGTGATGTAATTGTTTAAAGCATCCTTAAAAGTGATTTTCGTCCATTCCAATTCGTATTCCAAAAGAGAAAATATAGTTGTGCATGATTATTTTCTCCACCTTAAAAGGTTAAATTCATTCTCCAATGATAATATTTTTTGTAGTACTTTAGTTGTGTAATTAATTCATTCACTTGATTGATTTAACTTATACCTTGTTTTCTGTTTTACAGATTTTTGATACTAAGGATGCCTACTCAGAGGAAGAAATCGATTTGGTTCAAAACCTGTTGGCTGGACAACTTCTTCAACACATAGATGATTGAAGTTAGTCTTTATATTGCATAATTAGTAGGAGGTAGCTGGACAACTTTTTGATGCTTTGTGGTGATTGTTGTACATATATAGAAGAAGTAGTTGTAGTTACCACTTGAATTAGTTAGAGCAAATTGGTTAAGATGAATTGAAGTTAGCCACTTACACTTTGTTGTCACTACTTTATTTGCTACCTCTATGTCCAATTCATCATTGACTATGTGTCATGGGATATTTGTTATATATACATGCATGTATTCTATTTCTGTCTTACACTTTCGTGTAAAAAATATAAGGTTAGCTGAACTAACCTTTTTAGCACATAGGTGTGTTGTTTTATTTTATCACACTGTGGTAATTGTTGCCTGTTGATATGTAAGAAGGTTTTAAGGGTGGGATTATACGAAGCAAAATATTTTTTTTTTTAAAAAAAACCACACTTAAGGCGTCTAAGTCTTAGAATTAGACGCCTTAAGTTGGACTTACGGAGTCTAATTCTAGGAATTAGACTCCGTATGTTCAACTTAAGGAGTCTAATTCCTAGAATTAGACTCCTTAAGGTATAATTAAGACGTCTAATTTTATTTATTAGACGCCTTAAGTATAGTCATCAAATCCATTTCTATCATACTTAAGGCGTCTAATAAATAAAATAGGACGTCTTAAGTTTAGACTTACGGAGTCTAATTAAAATATTAGACGCCGTAAGGTTTCCCTACAACGCCCCCGAGATAGACGCCCCACAAAAAAAGGACGTTAAATGTGCCAAAAGTAGGACGCCGTAGCCCTATTTTGTAGTAGTGCCACCACCGTCATCCTTCCATCTCCAACACACTGTCAGCACCGAGAATCTGATACAGAGGAGAGAGCTGAGGGAATAAAGATAAAAAAACCTGCATCACTGATTTAGACCTTCAAACACCCATCGACCTTGGAGCTGGGATATTCGGACCCTCATCCTTCTTTCCTCCAAGTCGACTTCACCTTCTCTTTCATCTCGTCCTACCTTCCACCACTCTTCCATATTTTTTTCTTTAATCTGTCTGTGGCTTTCTTTACGATTTTTCAGAGCTGGAGTTGAAGCAATGAGACACCGAGTTCATTGTCTCTTGGAGGTGGATTAAGTGGCGGGAGTTTTCGAGCTTAAATAATAGGGAGTTTATTTATTTCAATTTATTTTCTCGAATTACATTTTAATTTCCTAGTTTTAGGAATTTTGTTTTGTAATGTTGAGACTTAGTTTATCCGTTTGGAAAACTTTGTGGATTGAACCTATGTGATTGGATTGAATTTTATGGTTTGTTGAATTTATAATTTGTATTTCCCTATTGATTCAGTGAAATTGTGCTTTCTACGTGGTATTGTTAGATAGTATGATTGAATTAGATCAATTGAGTGGCGTGGTATCGCATTCTTGTCAAGAGGGAGCAAGCTACATTAATTTAATCCTAATCACACACTAAGTGATTTCAAACAATATCTCAAGAGGTAGTAGTTAGCTACGTTAGTAGGAGCTACTATTAATTGGGAATATTGGACCCAAGTGGTATCTTGGGGTTTTTTATCTAGACTTAGTGAAAATTTACTCCTACATTTAATTGAACTATGATAGTCACTATTCCATTTCCAATAGCATCCAATATACATTTCATACTCCATTCCATTTTATAAAGAAAATACCAAAAATAATAGTTAGGATTTAATTAAATTGCATTGCTTAATTTAGTTTGTTAATTTAAAAATCCAAAATCAATGTTCCCTTTGTTTTAATTGTATTTGCATGTCATTTAGATTACTTAATATTCAATAAAAGGCTCCTCGAGAGAGAACGATCCAGGTTTGCATATACGCAATCCTTGGTTATTTTTTATTGTGGACCCCAAGGTTAAAGACAAAAAAGCCCTCAATCAGCTTGCACCCAAAATTCCTCATTATAGTAGTGAGTTTTCTAAACCTCCCTTGACTTTGTGTCGATTGCATATCACCTCTTTAACTTTTAAGAGTTTAAATTAAGTAAGCTAATGCTTCGTATTTTGACTATCAACGCCTCCCTGCTGTTAAAATTACAGTTAATGTTAATGGTTTTTACTTCAGAGCAAAAAGAGTTAATGGTTTTTACCGAGTCAAAATTGTTTAATTTTTTATCACATACGGTGTCATTTTAAAAATAACATATGGCATTTGACATGTACTTTTCAAAATTTATAAATACTAAAAAAAATATTTAACTATTTAAAAGTATACAATACTTAAAATAAGATATTTATTTGATAATGTATTTTTAAATAAAAATTATAAAATAATATTCAATAGTCATATGTACAAAAATCACATTAAATATATTTAATTAGGCGCTTTTTAAGTATTTACATTTTTTCTATTAATACTGATATTAGAAACACAAATAAAATTAATTAGGAGAAGTGGCTAACTAGATTAAACAGTAATATAATTTTGAAGTATGATAACTCAATTTAACAAAAAATCATATTTGGCAATATGTTTGAGAATTAAAAGGGAAAAGTTGAAAACCCAAAAATGGGAGAATCCCCTTAAAGACTGTCTAAAATGGTAAAGGACAAATAGGTACTTCGAATTTCAATATCCCTATGAGATCCTATGTCTTTTAGAAATTAAAAGGACCGGACAAAAATGCCCTCACACTTTTTTAAATACATCAACCCCATCCTACTGGTGAAAATAATTCACTTGGTAAACAAAAGTTATTAAAATCTAATAAAAAATGACAAATTCCTTAACTAAAACTTACCAGTGGCCTGATAATGTACTTTTTTTATTTGGTAAACGAAAGTTATTAAAACTAATGAAAAGTAGTGAATTAAACGAGTCATTGACTTGATAATAAGAAAAAAAAAAATCACACTATCAGGCCAATGACAAGTTTAGTTAAGGAATTCACCACTTTTCAATAGGTTCTAACAATTTTTATTTCCCAAATAAAGAATTCTCACTTTCAGGCCATTGAAAAGTTTAATTTAGAAATTCACCATTTTAAATTAGGTTTTAACAACTTTCATTCACCAAGTGAATTATTTCAACCAAAGCTCCAGCACCAGCCACCAGAGCTCCAGCAACAGTGGAGTGGCCATCGATAGGGGTGGGCATTAATGTTTATATTAAAAAAGTGTGAGGGTATTTTTGTTCTTTCCTTTTAATTTCAAAAAGGCATAGTATCTTATTGGGATATTGAAATTCGAAGCACATCTCTCTGTCCTTTACCATTTTAAATGGTTTTTATGTTGGAATTTCCCTAAAAAAATTTTTTTTTGACAATATTAAATTGTTAACAAAATTCAAATTTGACAATTTGTTTGAAAAGTAATGGGAAAACACAAATAAAATTAATTAGGAAAAAATCATATATGTATTATTTAATACAATTCATTTTTTTAGTCATTTTTCATCTAGACTTGCTTTTTAAATAATCTTCCAAACAAATTTCAATTTTAAAACAAAACTAATTCTACCACGGTCAATCCAAATAGAAATCATATACACCATCTAACTTCTGCCCTAACACAAGTTTCAAAAAGTCAAATTGAAAAAAACGACATCTGTCACCGTTAATCGAAATAGGAACTAACACACTCCTCTAGTCCTCTTCCCGTGGCTTCAAATTTCAAAAACACAAGTAGAACAGTATAGTACAGTAGTAATTCGAAGCAAGTATAATTGTGGAGATGACTTGTTGCCTACTATTGATAAAACAAAACAAGGTTCAAATATATGGAATGGGATTAAGGCAGCATGGGATAAGACTGAAGTAAACATGTTGCGGAATAGTGATAATTCTGATGTACGATGGAGAGGCACCAAGGATGGATCCTTCTCCGTTAAATCTGCTTATTCTAGCCTGGAAGAGTCACCAGGACCTCGTGATAATGCATGGGGTAGGATCTGGAAATTGGCTGTGCCTTAGAGGTGTGAAATGTTTTTTTGGTTACCATATATATCATCAACGGCCACTAACGAACAGGGAGAGACTGAAAAGAAACTTGTCTACTAGTGGTTGCCGTGACATTTGCACAGAATGTTGTTAAAACCTCAACACAGACTTGATTGAGAATTGTACACTTGCACTTCGTGATTGTCAAGAAGCCCGAAGTTATTGGGAGTAAGTTGTTCCACGAAGTTTTATCAGGAGATTTTCTCGTTGGGTGAACGTGAGTGGGTGTTGGCTAATCTTAATTTCTCTGATCCTTAGTGCCATGCCACTTGGCCAAAGCCAAATCTTTTCTGTTTTGTCACGCCCTGAAACTTAAAAGGGGTGACTGGCACGAAATATGAGATGACTCACATTCCTTAAGCTTTAAACTTATATACAAATGTTAATTAATACTCATAATACGATAATCTGGAATATTCATGTGTTCCAAACAACAAAAGAGAGGTAGGGATCCTACCTATAGACTACGTGGAGCATCTAGCATAATAATAATACAAAAGTTTAGGTTTATAATTACATCAGCCAAAGTAGCACTACACAATGAGACCGCAAGCTTTAAGTCACTAAGAAGGCTCTTCACCGCTCGGCGAAGGTACAGGATCACCAATATCGTACGAACCAAAACAAATTTTTCTAGTGAATAACATCTCATTCTTATAATTTAATAAAATACAAGAGTAAATAATTTAAACATTTTTTTCTTCTAATAATAACAATATAGCAATAAATTTCAAACTCGATATGATACGATCATGAATAAAAAAAAACTCTATATGTATATATTGTATCATCAATCAATTACCTCGAAATACGTTATAAATTATTTTGTTTGACAAAACCAGTTTAAAACAATAAATCATAAATAAAATAGAACTTTATGTAAAATATCGTTAATAAAATAATTTCAAGTATGTAGTAAAACCTTTGATTTAATTAATATAATCAATTTAAAACATAATTCTCAAACCTCATCTTTCTATAGAACTTTCTTATAGAACGGATGACAAGCGTGGACACACAGTCCACGAGGGTAACTAACCAAGCATGACTCAAGGCCATGAAACAAGCATGGACACACCGTCCATTATGAGGGTAACTAACCAAGCATGACTTGAAGCCATGAAACAAGCGTGGACACACTTGCGGTCATGAAACAGGCATGGACACACAATCCATGAAACAAGCATGAGAACAAAATCCCATGAATATCAAGCGAGCTCGAGGTTAACCATTGTGCACCAAGAACTAAAAGTACTACTGCTATTAGTAACAGCGTTACGTATTGATCCTCTCCAAAACATTTTCAAGCATGCTTGGGGTCAATTTAGCAAAGTAATAAAAATTCTTCTTTCAAGAAAATAACTTTATTTCATACTTCATAATCAAATCCCTCCGCATGAACTTTCACAAACAATATTTCAAAATTTTCCCTCAAATTCAATCTGTCAATAAAATCATTTTAAAACATCAAGAACTTGCGTAAAAACATTCTATTTCAAATAACAAATTCTAGTTTATAAACTTTCCAAAATTCAAGATCATTTCAATATAAAATTTATGAAAAATACCTCAAAAGTCTCATTTCTTTTTAACTACATAATTATGAATTATGCTTTGAAATAATTGGAAGAAAATACATGATAAAGAATAAAATCATCATTCTTTACTCATATACTATCAACAAATATTCCTTCACAAAATCATACTTTTAAATATGGAAATAAACATAAAAGTTTAACAAATAATAAAAATTTCATTTATAAAAATTAGAGATGCTATTCACTCACTTAACTTGCTCCTTCCGAAACTATACCTTCACTAAAAATCCCTTTTTGTTTGCTTTTCTCTTGAGCTTTGGCAATTGCCAATTCCTATAAATTTTGAAATTCATATATCAACCTCTAATAGAATTTACCTACTTAAACTAAAAATCCTTAAGTACCAAAACATCCTTCAGTCACACCTATCACACAATTATCTATGTTTCTAAATCTCAGTTCTTCTAAGTTCAACTTCAAAAACACTGATTAAATCCTCATTTAGAAACTCTGACACCTCTCTAGGTTCTAAAATTCCCCAGCTTTACATTTGTCCTTAAAATCATACCCCAGTTGCTTAGAATTCTCATTTATAACAGTACTTGCATCCCACACATAGGAATCATGTAAACACTCTTAAGTAATCAAAATAAGACTCCAAACAGTGACCTTAACAACATCTGAAGGTTTTCAGCTTCATTAACTTCTTTTGCTGACAATATTGAAATTTGATGCTTTAATACCTGGAAACAGCAAGGTTTCCCTTCAATTTAAAGCTTCTTAATTTCAGTTTTCATGATAGCTATCCTCCCATAATTAAAACAACCTAAATCATGTTATTTAACTAACATAGGCACACTTCCACTTGCAGATCTTCAGACAGCCCTTTTTTATGTAACTCTAAAAATTATCTCCAGCAACTTTTACTCAAACAATGAAGCCCATAAATAAAACTCCCATGCCTTATCACATAGATACACATGCACAAACTTATGACCTGCACTTGATTAGTGTTCAAATAAATTATAACATTTTGAGCCAAAAATAAAAAATACAATATATATCTAACATCCAAGAGAACTATTTTGAACAGCAGCATCTTGAAGATTATTCTAGGTTGGAAATATAATCTTTCATAGCTTTTAATGCCTTTAATTTTCCAGCGGCTAGTATATCTTTTGTATCAAACTCTTTTATCGATTTATACTTCCTCATATATTTTCATTAAAGAAACCAGTATAAACTTCAACAAAACAGGGCTCAGAAGAAAAGCTTAAAAATTCACAATCAGTTTAATCACTTATTAATATTCCTAATAGAAAACCAAATGTACTTCTCCGAGATCAAGAAATTGAAACCAACAGGGGGGCGAGTGTATTATTATTTAAGAGTCATTCAACAAGCCTTTAAAACATCATTTGATGATCTTATAACAATTTTTTAAATCTAAGAATCTGAACTGCACAGCCTCACATATCAGCAAACACACGAACATAAATATATTGCTCATAATCCTAAGTATCCAAGCGGGTTTTTTTTTTTTCACACTTAATGTAGAGTTCAAATACACCCTTCCAAAGATAGAACCTCTGTCTTATATTCCTCCTAACCAAAACCACAACAATCATGTAATATCCAACGTGCATGTGAAGAAATCATAACCACAAGCTCTGATCTATCAACTAGGCATGATTTCTATGGTTAGATCTCTTCATTCGTCATTTTCTCCCTCTAGATCACAACTTTTAGCAGCAATCAATCAACAAACTTCATACTAGATGGAAGAAATGACGGTAGATTGATGTTTAGGGGACTTCCCTAAACCCAAAAATCCAATTGCATGAAATAATCCGCCTCTTCCTCTTCGATTTCTTCCTCCGTCCCTCACTCGGTTTCTCCCCCTCTTTTTTCTGTTTTCGGCCAAATGGGTAATTGGGAAATGAATATATGGGTTTAAAGCCGAAATAAATATTTGAAATGGGGGACTATGTGTGTTCTGGCGGAACATTTTAATTGAATAAGTGGGGGTTGGCAAAATGGTTAATTGGTGCGTGTGGGGAAGTAAGCACGTGGCTGTATTTTGAGAAGAGAGAGGGTGAGGTGTCTTGCATGCAAAGAATGGAAGAGAGGAGTTTTTTGTTGCCAAGTATATATGTGGGGTCCACTCCACAAAATAATCTCATTTGACCCTCTGTAAGACTTTTATTTGCAACTTGGCGCAACTTGGCCCTTTACTCATTAAGTTGCAAATATTAAATAGGTGTTAGAAATTAATCCTTAATTCCATATAAGGATTTTTCTTCCTCAATTAACTTCTCTAGGCCTTAAAATTTTAACTCTAACATTTCTAGGCCAGAAATTATCCTTTATCTATTTTTTCTTCAATTTTACGGGAAAATAGGCCATAAATTCTAAATAATAGCTTTAAAACTATTTAGGCCAAATTTTTTTCGTCATTTATCCCTTCATAGAATTTCTAGATATTCAAAATAATATTTTATAATTTTCCCCTAAATTTTCAAAGTAAAAAAAAAAATTAATAATTATCTTACGTTTTTTCTCATGATAAGCTTAAGACTTTAGACTTTTACTGGTTTAGCAGCCTATTTATCTTAGTCTTACACTACAAAAAAACAGACCATTAGTAGCGGTTCGTCTGTAGCGGTCATACAAACTCACCACAAAATCACTATGAAACGTGTTTTTGTTGCGGCTTTTTAATGAGCCGCAACAAATTAGCAACGGAATCCTTAAGAGGACGTTTGCTGAGACATTTGTAGCGGTTCCTATAGTGTAAACCGCTACAAATTTTAGCGCCGGCAGCGCGCCATGGCGAGAATCTACGTGGCGCAACCTTTGTTGCGGTTTCTTAGTAAAACCGCTACAAATTTGGCGCCGATGATTAGAGCGTAATGGCGCGAACTTATCATGATAATTACGTAGCGGTTATATGACAAAGCAACCGCAAACGTAAAGGCGGAACGATAGCGTTTTGTCGCGGTTGTATTGAAGCGAAGCTGAAATCGCATCGGCTAATATGATTTTGTAGCGTTTTTAGTAAGACCGCTACAAATAGTGAAGCTATAAATAGTTAATCGTAATAGTACACTGATTATAAATTTTCAGAAATTACCAAATCGGATTGTCGCTAAATGAACATTCTCGGGCGAGTAGTCGAAGGCATGCGGATATCTGCAAAGCGATCTCTTATGTCGAGAGATGAGAGTTGCGAGATATTTGCCTCTCTCTTCTTTGTAGCCGAGGCATGTTCCTTCGGTGACAATCCACATTTGGATTTATCTCGACGTGAAGACTTCTACTCTTCGAAGATAGTCTAACGTGCACCGAAGATTGGTTTTCATTATAGCCACCAATCTCTCGCAAAAATATCTACGATCAAAATGAGTCGGTGAGTGTTTCCGGAGAGTTTGGTGGCTATCTTGAATGCTAATATTCACGGACATGTTAGACTATTTTCGATAAACTCATTATTCTTAATTTATTAAACTCGAGTGTTTTGAGAAAATCGAAGAAAATAATTAAATTAATTGAAAGTTCTTTTTTTTAAATTATTTTCACCAAACTAATTGGTTGGACTCGTAAACCAATTAGTTTGGAATTTTTTGTCAAAAAAGTATTTTTGTAGCGGTTAATATGATACTGCTACAGATAAGACAGGGACTTCATGTTGTAGCGGTTCCTTGACCGCTACAACGTTTACTTTGTAGCGGTGTAAAGCTATAACCGCTACAGAATTGCAACGGTCTCTATTTTGTAGCGGTTGTAAGACTGCTACAGATGTTCACCAAGAACGAGGCAAGTTTGTTGCGGTTGTCGGCGAAAACCGCTAACGAATCGCAACGGTCTCACAATTTGTAGCGGTTTAGATGTCGGTTTTATGAAACCGCTACAAATTGTAGCGTTTTTTAGCTGTTCGTCTCATTTTCATTTTCCCCACGCAAAGGTTTTGATTTTTCACCTTTTAACCTTTCAACTTGTACCTTTCGACGTGATGGCTGATAAGGAAAAGGAAAAGCATTGAACGAGGAAAAGGCCTATAAGGGCGGTAGTAGTAGAGGGGGCCGTACGAGAGGGCGTCGACCAGTAAATATCCCCTCCGCCCCCTAATGTGGAGGGAGGGAGTTTGTTGCCCTCTTTGAAGATGAAGAAATCCCAATCCTAGAGACCGTAGGGGAGATAAAGACGCAAGTACGTCCGCCGGCGACATAGACGAAAATCCGGAGATCCATATTGAAATTCCCTTGAGCGAGGCGGATCGGTTTCTCGATGAGGAGAACCAGCGGGACCAGGGGAACCCCTGACCGTCGTCTTCGCGTTCCACGGATTTTTGGTGGATGTCGAAGGTAAATATAATTAGTTTTCAGTCAATAAATTAAATTTAAATTTCTTACGTGTAATCTTAATTTATTTAAACGCAATACAACAATGTGTTTATAATTGTGCGAGATAGACATGGGAACATCGAGCGGGAGGGCCTGGATGTTGCCACGGTCACTTTGATGGACGAGTACCGTGTCATAGTCCCCTGGAACTCGGACACGGACCGGCCCGATCGGAAATGGTGGTCATCGATTAACCGATTCCTGTCGAATTTGGCGGAAATTGGGCATGGTTCCCGATCTATATCCACGATTGGAGAAAGATTCCCTCGGATAACAAGAACAAAGCGTTTACTCACGTGGTGCAGGTAACTTATGTTGTGTAATTAAATTCAAATATTAATAGTAATAAATTAGGGTTTAATTATTTATTTATTACTTAATTACTAACTACATAACTACATTATGTAACGAGAAAAAGTTTAAATTGCGAGAGCCCAAAGAGGTACGTCTTCGATGAAAGCGGGGCAAGGGTGGAAGAGTTGGAGGCTTCGTCTCTACACCCAGTGAGAATGGAGATTCGACTATGACTCTGCGGTGATGGAGAACGTCCCGGCGGCGTGGACCCAAATCCTGGGCGGGTTATGTCCAATATCGAAGGAGTGCGGATGCACGGGTAGGTTGTTTAATTAATCATAGTTTACGTTTTGTTTAAATATGAGTTAATTTATTGTTTAATATTTCTTTAAATTAATTTTGTTTGAGTGTAGTTTAAAAATATATATATATATATATATATATATATTACATTAATTTATTGTTTACATTTGGTTTAAATTATTTAATAGTTTAACTTAATTTATAGTTTAAACCTATAATTAATTTCAATAAACATTTTGTTTGCTCCTCTTGCAGGCCCGTCACATAGGAACACCGAAGTCGGTCACGTCGAGTCGGGTCCATCACGGCGGGAACCAAGACGTTGGCCGTGACCTACGGTGAGATGGTATGTTCAAAGATCAATTAATTTTAGTTTTAAATGACGAATGTTTTGTTTTTGAAATAATAAAGTTTATATTCTTTTACCTCATCGGTTGTTCACACACACCCATAGACACCGTGATGGGACGCCGACTTCACGAGGCTGCAAAGGACATCATAGTAAGTTACAAAAAAATTATTTATATAGTTAATGCTGTATATTTAAATTGAATTAAATTGTTTGATTAATGTTTTCCGAAATCTTTGCGTCGGGCCGGATTGAGCGAGCCCGGTGACTGCGGCGTCGCAACCCGGAGTCACGGGGGTCTGTGGATCCCTCTGCCCCTTTGAAAGCGCGTGGGTCCAAAAGAGCATCCGGCCGCGTGAAGGGTATGGGGTTAGGCGCCGGGCCTAGCATGGTGTACGGCAAGGCCTCCGGCTCTTATGCCGACACCTCCGGCTCGAGAAGGCCACCACGGAAGAGGTTGATGTCATCATTGCCGCGAAGGTTGCTGCACGGGGTTGCCGAGCGAGGTTCTTTGCCACGAAGGCCGCGCAAGATGCCAAGAACAAACGCATGCAAGAGAGGTACGACCGTTGGGCTGCGAGTCATAGGGAGATTGTGTGTGCTATGGCCGGGGCCTTGGCGAGTTGATGCGACGGACGGTTTCCATCTCCCGAGCCTCCTCCGTTCTTGTACGAGGATTCCCCCTCGCCTCCGCCTCCGCCTCCCCTCCCCCTACATTGAAGACGAGCACGAGATTACCTGCGGTCGTGCCCACGGGACCTAATCATCGGGCTCGATAGTTAGTTTTTATTTTGAACCGTTGGATCTTTGTTTTCTTTGTTATGTTATTGCGGCGGGTTGACATTTTTATTTGGTTAAATATTTGTTATCTTTGACTATGGTATGTTTTTAATATATTCAAGGACTATTTTAATACTTATATTTCATTTATATTAGGTTAATAATGTTACTTATAATATATAATGTACAAATGTAAAATTTATTATAGCTAATCGAAATAGGAGTTGTAAAATAATTAACTTTGTAGCGGTTATAAGGAAAACCGCCACAAAGTTGAATTTCTTGTGAATAGATGCGGTTATGAAAACCGCGAAAAATATCTGGCGGGATTTTCAATTCGAATTCGCTCATTTGTAGCAGTTAGTGGAGCGTTTCTGGAACCGCAACTAATTTTTTTTTGCAATTTGTGGCGGTTGATGTAGCGGTTTTTAACCGCTACAAATTGTTTCCATGTTGCATTTAAACATCAGGTGTTGTTATGAAGGTAATTAAACATTCTCTCTACATTTATATTGTGTATCCTAGCTTTGTTTACTACAGATGGATAAGTCATGGATCAAGCTACCTCGTAGTTCTCCTGTATATTTTGCGGGGTTGAAAAATTTCTTAGATTTCGCCTTCTCTCACGCTAGCATTAATGGCAAGATTGTGTGTCCTTGTTGTAGATGCAAGTTCAAGAAGTGGCAAACGCGAGAAGGCGCTATGGAACATCTTCTTATCAAACCTTTCCCAGAAGGATATACATTCTGGCAAGTTCATGATGAAGAACGTGGTATGAGATATGAGGCTCACCTTCCTCAAACCTCACAAGTAGCAAATCAAGTACTTGAACATGATCCGGTTAATGAAGTTGTTCACGATGCTTTCAGTGTTCAAGACGATAACTTCATTGCAGAAGTTCAGGGTCCAGAACCAGTTTTCTTCAAGAATGATGCAGCTCGGGAATTTTTCGTCCTAATGGATGAGAGTGATCGTCCTTTGTATCAAGGTTGTCAGAAATATTCAAAATTATCTTTTCTGATCAAATTGTACCATATCAAGTGCTTGTGTGGGGTCACTAATAAGGCAATGTTGATGTTACTGAAATTACTACGAGATGCTTTCCCGACGCGGACATTCCCACAACCTTCTATGAGGCCAAGAAGATCATGATTAGGCTGAACTACGAAAAAATCGATGCATGTCCCAACGATTGTATGCTTTATTGGGGAGAGGATGCTCGGAGGAGACTTGTAAGAAGTATCATACTTCGAGGTTCAGGACAGTTCGGAAGGGAAAGAAGCAGAAGAAGAAACCCGCAAAGATTTTAAGGTACTTTCCTTTGAAACCTCGCTTACAAAGACTATTTATGTCGTCTAAGACAGCTGAGCATATGAGGTGGCATGAAGCTGACAAGAACGAAGATGGTAGACTCAAACATCGACTCAGACTTTCCTGATTTTGCGGCGGACCCTAGGAATGTTCGTCTTGCTTTGGCGACCGACGGTTTTAATCCTTTTGGGAATCTTAGCACAAGCGATAGTATATGGCCAGTTGTTTTGATACCTTACAACTTGCCGCCTTGGATGTGTATGAAATAGAGCTCCTTCATTATGTCCATGATCATTCCAGGCAAAAAGGCACCCGAAAATGACATCGATGTGTATCTCCAACCGCTTATCAAGGAGTTGGCGGAGTTGTGTAATGTTGGCGTCGAGATGTATGACGCGTACGACAAGACACTGTTCAACTTGCATGCGGCGTTAATGTGGACTATCAGTGACTTCCCTGGACTGGGATCATTAACGGGGTGGAATGTTCATACCGGCCTTGCGTGTCCGGCTTGCAATTTTGACGCTGACTCAGTGCGCCTTCCCCACAGTCGCAAGTGGTGCTTCATGGGTTATCGGCGGTTTCTCGATGGTACGCACAGGTTTAGGTTGCAATGCAATCGTTTCAATGGGAAACAAGAGAAAAGAGGACCTCCTAGGCATTTGTCCGGTGCAGAAATCATAGTGCAACTTGTGGATGTTGAAGTTGAGTATGGGAAAAAGACGATCCCAAAGAAAGGCCGGGACAAAGACAACCGGGGCTTCGGTTTGCGCCCAAACAATGGCGGAAGTTAAGCGTCTTCTTCACTCTTCCATATTGGAAAGATAATTTGCTCCGACACAGTCTGGATGTCATGCACATTGAAAAGAATGTGTACGACAATGTGTTGTACACGATTCTAAACAAACCAGGCAAGTCAAAAGATCATCTTCAAGCGAGGAAAGATTTACGGGACATGGGGGTTCGTGGAGACGCGTGGCCGGATGAGCATGACAGATTTCAACCGGCAAAATTCACACTGACAAAACCGAATAAGGAAATCTTCCTCACAACGTTGAAGAAGATAAAAGTTCGATGGGTATTCAAGCAACATTTCACGATGTGTTGACGTGCGGGCTCGAAAGGTTCGGCACGAAGAGTCATGACTCACATGTGCTTATGCAACGATTACTTCGGCTGGCCATCAAAAATACGCGCCCTTTGGATGTGTCGATCGTTTTGGTGGAGCTTTGTACTTTCTTTCGGAAGTTGTGTTCCAAGGTTTTGATCGTGGAGGAGCTCGACCAGCCTGCAACTAGAAAATCATTCTTACTTTGTGTCATTTGGAGATGATCTTTCCTCCGTCATTTTTCACGGTCATGGTTCACTGACGGTACACCTTGTTCACGAAACAAAGCTTGCTGGCCCGGTTCACTACCGATGGATGTATCTTATTAAGAGGTACTCATTTAAAATTATTTACTTTAGCATTACTCCCTAGTCCCACGTCTAACCATTGATGTGTCAAAATTTTCCCTTCATTACTTTATAGGTTTCTTGGGAAACTGAAGTCTTACGTGAGGAATAAGGCGTGGCCGGAAGGTTCAATAGTAGAAGGCTATATTGGGGATGAGGTCTTGTATTTTTGTTCCAGGTACTTTGATGACATTGAGACGTCATTCAACCGACCGCCTCGTGTTGACGATTGTCCTGAGCCTGAGCCATCGAGAACAAAGTTGTTAGTCCCTTGTGTTGGTAAACCAGTTGGCGGAAGTGAGAACTTCAAACTCACAGCACTTGAGAAGATTCAAGCACATAGACATGTCTTGATCAATTGCACTAAAGTTGAACCGTACCTTCAGTAAGGATACCACACAGATATATATATATACATATATGTTATCCTAAATATTTCCTTTCAGTTTATACTAACATTTAATGCTCGTCATCACACGTTTAATTGCAGGGAATTCAGGAGTTATGTGAAGCGTCACCGAGGATCCGTACGCAGAGACATCATCCGAAATTGATAGAAAGGTCCACGAGAGAATTCACCGGTTGGTTTAGGAGGAGAATAATGAATGACCACAACCCGCACTCACAAGAATTTAGAGCTCTCGCTTTCGGCCCACTTGACCACGCCCAAAGATTTACGGCATACAATGTCAATGGTTTCAAGTTTTGCACCGTTTCACGAGATCAGGGATTGCTGACCCAAAACTCGGGTGTATATGGCACGTTTGGGACGAGGAGTTATGCGAGCAGTAGTGACGGGAACATGCAGTTCGGTGACGTCCCGTATTATGGAACGCTGCTTGATGTGGTCAGGATAACTTACCAAGGCATTTTTCCGGCCAGGGGACTCACGACTAAAGACTTAGGCATCACATCGGTGAATGTCTCCCGGCCTATTCACACTGGTCTGTCTGAAGATGACGAGCCGTATTTTCTTGCCTCCGAGGCCCAACAGGTTTATTATGTCACCAATAAGTGGCACGTGGATTGGAATATGGTGGTTCACTTAAAGCCTCGGGACCTTTACGATATGGGCGATGGTGATAATGTCGCCTACGATTGTGAGTCGTTCCAGCCAGCCAGTTTTGAAAACTTCTTCCCATACGACGATGACAATTTACCTATAGTTCGATATGTTTTTAAATATACGTTTTATGAAATAATAACATTTAACCAAAGTTTTATTTGTGTTTAAACATATTCAACTCACGGGTAACATTTTATCCAAACTTTCTTTGTAGGGATGGTGATGAAGAATGAGAGAACAGATTATGCCATATATAGTTAATCAGTAATCTTGTTTTTTTAAAAAAAAAAAAATAGACAATAATTTTTTGTAGCAGTTTATAACCGCTACAAAACCTAAAAATCTTGCTACATAATACAACCGCTACAAAATACGTGTCACAAACCGCTACAAATTACTTCCGCTACAAAAAATTGGAAAATAAACCGCTACAAAATGATTTGCACCTATCGTAATAAATACCCCCACCCAACCCCATTTAATTTGCTTCACTCCTACTTACCTTGTTTCTCAGTATTTACTCACGTTTTCTGAAATAGCTTAAGTGTTTGAAGGGGGTAAGTGTTGTTGAACCGCATCAAATCTAATGCTTATTTTCTACCATATACTCATACTAACTTTTGTTATTTTGCAGATGAATTTCATATTTTTTGACACTTTCTTTCGATTTTCTATTCGATTCACATTCACACACATTTTTTATACAAGTAATTATATTTTATTTAACACATTCTTTCTACCTCATTCTCATTCCCATTCTCATTATTTTTCGTTATATATTAACCTTATATAATGAAATATGATATTTTAATATAATTTTTTTTATCCAAAATATAAATTATTATTGCCTAAACAATATTTAACTAATTTAATTACTAATTTTTTTTTTAATTTCATTGGTTTAGGTTTTTAATTACTAAATAATGGAAATAAAGCATACGAGACAAAAAAATAAAAAATGAGGGAATATTTTGTGGCGGTTTTGAACACGCTACAAATTTCAAAAAGAAATTGCTGCCAAAAATTTCCCCTAAAAAGGCGGGAGTTATTTGTAGCGGTTTCCAACCGCTACAAATATTTGCCGCAAAATTTTTCCCAAAATTACGCGGGAATATTTGTCGCGGTCATATAACCGCTACAAAATATTTTCAAATTATTGGCGCTACTTTTGAATATTTTTAGTTGCGGTTTAAAAACCGCTACAAATGTGATTGTTCTTAATTTGTAGCGGTTCGAAACCGACACTAATGTTCCAACAAGGTGGACGTACGCGTCAAATAGTTGCGGTCATTCGTAACCGCTACGGATATAGTAGCGGTCTTGGTGGATGTAGTAGCGGTTTTTTTAACCGCTACAAATGGGTTTGCCACGGTTGATTTTGTGGGGGTTTTCCTAACCGCGACAAATGTCATTAGTGGCGGCTAAAACCGCTACAAATATGTCATTTTAACCGCTACTAATCGTGTGTTTTTTTTGTAGTGTTATTTCTAAACTCCTTATCTCAAGGGATGTTACATGTTTATTGTGGAGGAAATGAAATATGAGATTTTTCAAGAAGAAACAGTTTCCGAACAGTGCTATCTATGCTCAGTCGATGGCAACAATTGGCTCAATCCGATCGGCCAGTGCTAAGTTGCGTGGACCACGTTTTCATGATAATTTGATTTCTGTTCAAGCTCGGTGATGGCTTGCTCGATCAGGGATGATGTAAGCTGAATGTTGACAGTGCCTTTTCTGATTTAATGAATAGCACAGGATGTGGAGGTCTCTTTCGGACTTCAAGTGGGAATTGTACGCGGGTTTTATGCATCGACTGAACCATGGGGACTTCTAACTATGGAACAGTGGGCTTGCTTTCTTGGTCTTAAAATCGCCTGAGAACGTGGGGAAAGGTAGTCGATTTTAGAGACTGATTCGCTATTGGTGGTAGAATTATTCACTAAGGGATGCTCAACGTATCATGTGGAGCATCAGCTGGTAGCTAACATTGGAAAATGGATTGACCTATGTGGTCTATGTTATGCTACTAAGCAAGGATTGTGATGTGTTATAATGTAGCAGGGAAGAGTGGTGACGTATGCCTCTTGACAGCTAAAGCCTCATAAATTAAATTACCCCACTCATAATCTAGAGCTTGTGACTATTGTATTTGCTTTAAAAATATGGCAGCATTATCGTATGGAACTACTATTGAACTATACTGTGACCACAAATGTTTTAAGTATCTTTATGATCAGAAAGAACTTAATATGAGATAGCGTAAATGGATGGAATTGCTAAAAGATTATAACCTGGAAATTAAACCAATTCAGGGAAGGAAAATGTTGCTGCATATGCTCTGAGTAGAAAAGTGGTGCAAGTGGCATACATGATGATACAGGAACAAAGATTTTCGAGATTTGAATTTATCAAATCAAATCTTCATGAAAATGAATGCGCCCAATGAAATATTCCTTGCTAACTTCAATGCTAGTCAAGAGAATGATTTGAGACTTGAAATAAAAGAAGCCCAGATGCCGGGATGAGCAAGCAAAATATATTCGAGAACTGATTTAGCGAGGTGAAGCTCGAGATTATGATTTGTCGCCAAGCGGATTGGTTAGATATAAAGGGCGTATATATGTACCTCCAAAGGTTGAGTTAAGGAGGATGATTTTGGATGAAGCACACAAAAGTAAATAGACTATTCATCCAAGAATGGTTAAAATGTACTAGAATCTAAAATTTGAGTTTTGGTGGCCTAGATTGAAGCGCGATGTGACGAGAATATGTTGCTAGATGTCCAACTTGTCAGAAGGTGAAGATTGAACATTAGCGACCAGCAGGACTTCTACAAGAAGTAGAGATTCCTGAATGGAAATAGGAGAGTATTACTATGGATCTGGTGGTGGGATTACCCAAGATCTGGAACTATGCAGCGATCTGGGTAATTGTCGATCGTCTTACTAAGTTGGCACATTTCATCCCCACCAGTGTCAACTATTCTCCTGAGAAACTACCAGAAGTTTACATAAAATAGATTGTTTGGCTTTTTGGTACACAAAAGAGTATTACCTCTGACCGAGATGCTTGATTTACTTCTTTATTCTGAAAATCTTTACATGATGCTCTAAGTACAAAATTGAAGTTTAGTACGGCCTATCGTCCTTAAGCGGATAGACAATCAGAAAGAATGATACAGACATTAGAAGATATGTTTAGAGCGTGTGTATTGGATATTTTAAGGGAAGTTGGGATTGTTACCTCCCACTTTTAGAATTTGCGTGCTTACAATAATAGCTACCATGCGAGCATTCAAACGGCTCCACATGAATCACTATATGGAAGGAAGTGTCAATCCCTATTGTGCTAGACAGAATTGTTCGAGAGAAGATCGTATGGGTCGAATTTAATTGACCCTACTTCAGAGAAAATCATATTGATCAGAAAGAGGCTCCTAGCAGCACAAAGTCGACAGAAAAGCTATGCTGAAAAAAGAATGAGACCTCTAGAATTTGGAGTTAGATATCATGTTTTCTTGATCAGAAATAGGCTCCTAGCGACAGAGTCGATTTAAAAGCTATGCTGAAAAAAAGAATGAGACCTCTAGAATTTGGAGTTAGATATCATGTTTTCTTCAAAGTATCTCCAGTTACAAAAATCGGCAGAGTGATTAAAAGAAAGAAGCTGACTCCTAAATACATTTGTCCTTTTGAAGTTTTGACAAGAATTGGACTAGTGGCATGCAGAATATATGTACCCCCAAACTTGGGCAGGCTTCATAATGTCTTCCATGTATCACAATTGAAGAAATACCAACCAAACCCTGAGCATGTCATCGAGTACAAAGACGTTGATGTACAAGATGTCCATACCTGATCATTGATTGCCAAGAGAAGCAGCTCAAGCATAGGAGTATTCCATTTGTGAATGTGGTCTGGAAGGGGCTATCTCCTAGAGAGGCAACCTGGGAGGCAAAAGAAGACATGAAGAAGCAATATCCGAACTTTATGCTCTAAGGTATGCATCAAATTTTGAGGACTAAATTTAATTTACGGGGGAGAATTTTGAAATCCAAAATTTTGGGTTTAGGAAATTAAAAATATTCCATGGAATTAAAGTATAATATGGGATTATTTATGGAAATATTAGCTTGGATAAAATTTAAAACTAATATTTGGAATTAAAGGCCTATTTTCCCGTAAATTAAGGGCAAATAGTTGGGGAATAATTTTTTGACTAAATATTTTAGAAACAATATTTTATGACCTAAATAAATTAATTGAGGAAGAGAAATCCTTAAATGGAATTAAGGATCAATTTCTATTACCTATCTAATATTTGCAATTTAATTAGGAAAGGACTAAATTGCAAACAAGAATCCTGTAGAGAGTTAAAATATGTATTTTTTTTATAAAGTGAGACACCACACCCTTATTTTCCCACTTCCTCCCATCAGCACACATATGACATCTCCTCACATGCATGTGCTCCACGTGCTTCTTCTTTCATCCGGCCAAAACAAAAGCTCAAGACACTCTACACATACCACACTACCTCCTTTGCATGACACATGTCTTACATGCAAACTCTCTCTTCTTTTATTCCCTCTCCCTAACCGGACACAACACCACAACACACACATACACATACACTCCCCTCTCTTTCAACAATCTCTCATTCCTCTCCCTTCCCGGATACACAAGATCACACACACAAACACTCTATTCCTCAGTCCTCCTTGAAACACCCTCACATTTCCTCTCAACCAACACGCACATACACCTCCTTTTATTCCATTTCCCTCTTCCTCATCGGACACCTCCACGACGCGCGCGCACCCCAACATTTCCTTCCCTTTCCTTTCCTCCACTCTGGCAGCCAAGCGCGCGCGCGCACACACCACATCTCTCATTCTTCCATTTCTTCATCCATTTCGGCACTCACCAAAAACCGAGACAAGAGAAGAGTTGAGAATCCAAGAACAAGCCGTAGAGGGAGCTCATAGCAATAAGTATTGCAACTTGCAACTCGAGATATGAATTTTGGAAGTTAGGTCATAAAACTGGAGAGTCTGAACCTGACAAATGGAGTGATAATATTTGAGTGAGTTAAAAACTAAGAAAACAACCTCCTCTTACCCTGAAAATTTGCGAACATGTAGTACACTCTTTAAAATTTATTATGATTCAAAGAACATGTTATTTGGATAAGTTTATAAGGAGTTCTGAATTTTTGAAAATGAGATACAGTTCTTGAGTGATTTTTGGACAGTGGTCACGTTTTTGTAAACTAGGAATGGCAGGCGGCTGATAAAATTCTAAAACCATTTTTCTTATAAACTATACTTATTAAGGAGTTCATAGGTTTTTGAATTACCTAATTTGGATGCCTAGAACTCATGGATTTTTGAAGTTGAACATTGATATTTGAAAGTTACATGTTCAAAACTGGAATTGCTATTTTCAAGAAAGGTTTTGATTAAGTAAATGACAATGCTTTTATATGAAATTTGGACATAGTGTAATAGACCTCTCTAAATTTAAAACAAGTCATAAAGCATGTTAATTGGAGGTCTAAAACTTAAATTATGAAGTTTCAAAATTTGGGCAGAGAATCTGGAAAATTCTTGTTCCAAATACTAGCAATGTCCAATTTTCAAAATTTTGGGAATGTATCATCCATAAATTATCTTAGTTATTGTTAACATTTGAAAATATACCTTTCAAGATTTAAGTAGGAATTGGAATCACTCAATTTGGAGCTGTATAGACCAATTTATGATTATTCCAAGTTTTCAAAGAAATTAAAGGTTTAATTTCCGATAAATCTAAGAATAATCATAACTAGATAATTGTATAGGCCAATTGTGTTTAACCTTTTAAGTAGAAATTGAAAGTGGAGCTAAATCACCAAGAGGGGGGTGAATTGGGGATTTTAAAAATCTTTTTGTGAATACCTCTGTTTTTGTACACTAAAAACAGAGATGAACTAAGATGAGAGTAGAAGAGCAAGACATAAGGATTTATCTTTGGTTCGGTCCAATCTCTTGACCTACGTCCGGTCCCAGGACTCTCGGGATTTTCACTATCTCAATTGATTACACACTCTGTACTCAAGAGTAATTCTCTCACTAGAACTTACTCACCCTTACAAGTTGCAATCAATGAACCCAATCACCAAGTCCCCAGACTTGTGATACTTTACAATAAATGATATACATAAAAGAAACTCTCTCTAAGAGTGGATATAGATAAACACTAAAGCTTTTTGTATCAATAGATACTTTACACAGAAAAACTCAAGAGTAGTTGGACACTTTGAATGATTTTCGTTTTCTGCTGTATATTGGTTGTTGAGAGGAATTGAATGCAGCTCTATTTATACTGAAAGTGCATTAGATAACCGTTGTAATCTTCAATATAACCGTTGCCTCCATTAGACAAGGTTCTGGTTTAGTTTTGGTCTTCTTCTTTCTCTAATCTCCACTTAATCCGGTGTGCGAAGTTCGAGTTGACTTCCGCGAATTAATCCGTTGGAATAGCAGCTCTTGGATGTGGTAGGTAGACATTAATCCTTTGTAGGCGTGTGCAGAAGGATTACCCAAAAGTATGCAACTTTCTGGGTTTTGCATTTAATGTTCTGACATCACTTTTGCTTTAGCTTTAAACCTTCAATAAACATTCTCTAATTCATCTGAAACTCACTAAAAAAGTGGTTAAACATATCTAGGAACATTAGAGATTAATCATAGGAAGTATTAAGATCAAACAAGAAGGTATTGCAAATTCGTCGATTTGAAATTCGGGAAGTCGCTATGAAACCTCGAGGTTTGTTCTTCAAACCTCGAGTTTTGACTTGTAGCAAGTGAAAGAGATTTAAGTCCAAAACATGAAACCACGGAGGTTTCCTCCTAATACGGAGGTTTTCAAAGTCACGAAAGCGACACCCTTTCATTTGACAAAAACTCGAGGTTCTATCGAAACCTCGAGGTTTCACTTTGAATGTGAAACTTTACAAAATCGCACCAAATGCAAACCCGGAGGTTTTCGAGAAACCTGGAGGTTTTCAAAATTAGTGAAAAGACGTTTGCTCTCTGTATGCCAAAACCTGGAGGTTTTGTGTGAAAACTCGAGGTTTCGCTTAAATGTGGAAATCCTGAGTTTTTGCGCCAAAACAAACCCGAAGATTTGAGAATAAAACCGGAGGTTTTGAAAGTTGGAAAACATAGATACTTTACATGCGGACAAACCTCGAGGTTTGTCCCCAAAACTCGAGTTTTCTCTTAATTTTGAAAACTTTGAGAAAACTTCATTTAACTCAAACACGGAGGTTTTTCACAAAGCTGGAGGTTTTTAAAATGTTCAAAACTTATGAGACTCTGTAAGTCAAAACCTCGAGGTTTTAACGAAACCTCGAGTTTTCCATTTTCCGAGAAAATGTTGAGATGTCTCGTATGACGAAACTCGGAGGTTTTCTGCGGAAACACTGGAGTTTTGCTCGTCCGAAACACCGGAGTCCTTCTACGTAAGGCCAAACCTCGAGGTTTCGGTGCAAACCTCAAGTTTTGCTCTTACGGTGGGTTTTACACATTTGAGAGCAAAACTTTATGCTTTGTTTACAATCATTGGAGATCATCAAAACCCTTAGAGAACTAGAAATTTCTTTGGATAAGTCGAAGGGTTAAATGACTGAAATAGTATTCAAATAAATAAGTCCAAATAGGTATACATTCATAGTCATAAGGACATAAAATAAAAGGACACGTATTTTGGGTTTCTAGAGGAGATACAATCTTAATGATTGAATAATGAACAATCTCTATTTAAATTTAATTATAGGACGCAATAATTGTCCAAGCTTGAAGGACAAGCAAAGCGATAAGAACCTTGCGGAAGGTACAGTGACGGAAAGATCAACAGATAGTAACTTTAATCTGGCATTCTTTATATAATTATATATGTTTGTTTATACCATATTTGTATGTCCCTCCTGTATGGGGCCAGTGTAACATCCCATTTTCAAAAGCGTATAATTTTTTTCCATCGAGTAGAGCATCGGAACGATTGAGTAATCGATAATTAGATTCAAAATGCCGTAAGTCCGCTGAATACAAAAGCGGTACAATAACCGAGAGTTTTAAGGTAAATAACAACGAAGTGTCTCTCGGCAACACCCATGTTGTGGCAACAAAAGAAATTCTCCGGTCGAGACTCTAAGCGTCTTGCTTGCCCTTATCTTCGGCGCTCGGTCCTCCCGACCACCGAAGCTATTTTAAATCGAGGTCCAAATGCACATCGGACCTCGGGTAACGGTTAACCTCATATTTACATACACAACATATGGAAGACATCATAGAATTAATCAAAACATAAGTATATAGCAGATGGAAGATTAATATAACAACAGTACACTTCACGCGTAAAGTTATTTATGCTAACAGATTTCGCATGTAAAGTTATCTACGTTAACAGTACACATCTCATGTAAAGTTATCTATACAATTCAATCATATAGTCGTCTATCACATATAAGTATACAAGTAAATATCGAGTTAGTGTTACGTGACGCGAACGTACCTTCGTCGCGGATCACGGTGACGTTTTGACGGTCGGAAGGCGATCACAGATATCCTATAAGGGTAATATCACCTCTATTAATTTATAAATATTATGTCAAGAGATATTTTGGCTATATATGACCATTTTACCCCTGGATTAATTATTTCCAATTGATTTCATCTTATTTTCGTAAAAACGCTACTTAACAGAATATAGGCTGATTTTTCACCTAACTTTGAAAAATCATAACTAATTCTACAAACATCGAAACGAGGATCCGTAAAATTCCTCGGAATCCTTAGGATGTCTACTTTTGAGGAAAAATACTGTTTCTTGCCCAGATTTTGTGAATCAATCCCAGTTTAATTGTTTCCAACCTCTGCCCAGAATTTCGCCCATAATTCATAGCCTATTTTCAACAATTTTTATCTCCTAGCCTAAAATTCAAAACGACATGTTATAGGTATATTTGGAAATCTCTATATGTCTAATTTTACCATGAATTTTCTCAGAATTTTAGAACCTCATCTTCAACATAAAATACTGACGTTTTTACTCTCGACTTTAGGAATCGCTAACCGACAAATTTTCGCCAGAGCTTCGCTTCTTTGACCATAATCTTCCAAAAATTTTGCTATAACTTCTACCTCATCAATTTTTTGAAATAAAGACAATTGTAACCATAAAAACATGAAAACAAAATCATACTTGGAAGATTAAAGATCAAAATAACATTTATGCTAAGAACTCAAAAAGTTTGAGACCAAGAAGCTTACCCAATGCTTGAACCTTTGTTTCCTTCCTACTTGCCTCAAAACTCACGGTTTACTATCACTTAAACTGATCAGTTATGCTCTGATTTTGGTGTGAGAATTTGTGAAGGAGGGGTCTCTATTTATAGAGAAAAATCAAAGACCCAATTGGCAATTAAATTTGACTAAAACCTACCTAAACCCTTGGATTAAAAACCACTTTATGAAGACAAATCTCCACCTCTACTTTGCTGGTCGACATGCAGCCCCCCCTTTAACCATTTAATGTGCATTTTAATTAACAAAACATCTCTTCCTTCAAGCCTTCTAATTGGTTAGTCCAATATTTGACTTTTCAACATACTTTATGCTTTGTATACTCTTCTCTTCCTTTTCATTTGTGTACCGACATGCTCTCTCCCATTTAACCATTACATGTGCTTTTCATTTAGCAAAATGTTTTATTCCTATTGCTTGTTGGCTCAAGTAAATTCATGGAATAATATTTGAATACATGGCTTATAATTCTTCACACATGCTAGACGCACAAATGAACTTTTGGGGCAGATATCATGATGTCATTAGATGACTCAATTAAGGATTTAAATATCCCATGTGCTAGTTTAATTATTTAGGAGAATTTATGCTTTAATTGCAATTATCTCGTGGTTAAACAATTAGCCATTAATTACTTAACTAATCACTTACTAATTGTTGATAATTTTCTTAATTGAGATTAATTATTATCTCACAACTATTTTACTGACATTGGTATTTTATGCTCCATGTAAAATATTAAAAATCATGGGGTCACTTATGATCCCCAAAATTATATTTAATTTTGCCTCATTATTTTCCAAGGAAAATAATCCCAAAAATTCCTAAAATTAGAGACAACATACTTTCTAATTTTTAATAAATATTTTACTGCCTCTTAGGATTTATCATAATATTTTTATTCCATTTAATGCCCTAAGAATACATTTCAGCTCCTTATTCACCCTAATTTCAATAGAAATTACCTTAGAAAATAAGATAATTTTTACTTATTATTTGAAACCACATATTCACCCATTTTCAATAGGTATTATTTATCGAAATATAATATTCCGGATAAATAATTATCATTATATTCTGAAAGCACCACTCATGGTTCGATTAAGCGGAAGGGACGACCATGGGGCCAATGTCTTGGTGGCTAAACAGGACCTAGTGCATTCAATTAATGTTAAGTCACCCAATTGTATTGTCCTAGCGTTAAGGTATTAATTCATATGATGATTGTTTGTATTACATACTACATATGAATGGTAATATATGTGAATGAATTTGAATGCTTTATATGTTGTGTGGACTGCTCTGTTGTTGTTGATTTACATATATTGTATATGCTTGGATTTTGAGATCAACCTATTATTCTATGATTCATCATTTAAATCTCAGAACCTTCCTCCAATCTAGGACGTAGGCAGTCTGGTAGACAAGGTTCAAGAGGCAAGGGCATAATAATCGCTTGACTCCAAGAAGGTGGTGGTGATGATAGTGCAATTTGAATCATTTTTGGATACACCTTCTGTATATATATATTCCTAATGACTTAGTTATTATTTTGAGATAACCAAATGTTGCTACTGGGATGTATACTTAAATATATACTTATGACCTGATAGTAGTAGAACCTATATATTTATGATGTTGCAGTAGGGAGGGGCGTGTATATCACGAGCCCATAATGAAATGGATGATTAAGTGAATAGTAGAGCACTAGGTTAGATAAATAATAAAGAAACACTCTGATATTACCAATTAAATTTTAAGGTACGATGGATTTTTAAATAAGGAGTTTGAACCACTTATAAAAAGGTTTTCAAAGGTTTTAAAATTTTTAAGCAATCTCATTCGAACTATACTTTTAGAATCTATGATTGGGTTAAGTTTTTGCAACTTTTATGAAAAAGTTTATGTTTCCCAGATCCAAACCTGGTTTGGTGGTTTGAATTTATTGTTTAAATATGCATCTAACCTATATTGATTTATAAAGGGAAGATGTCTCTCTGTGTCTGGGATACGAATAGGGAGGTGTCACAGGATGTTCAGTGTTGAGACCTTGTGATGTAACAAGAAAACGAAGAAAAGAAAATCATATTGTTATGTTTTTGTGGTATGTTTCCTTTTATTAACATCTTCCTCTTGGGTAATTCTTTTCAAGTTTTCATAGCTTTCCCAGTACTCTATGACTATTTTTTATTTTTTTTATTTTTTTTAAAAATGTGTAGAACATTATATACGCTTTCTCATGTGTGATAAATCTAAGAAATGTATCATATTAATTAGATTTATAAGTCATAATTTTGTTCGTAGATTTTCTATCATATATTGATATTGAATTCATTTGCTGGAGGGTAGAAAATGGATTTGATCTAAAATATAATCCTTGGTAGTTTCTCTTATTTGTTAAAATTGTCTACTTTCATATGGTTTCAACTCATGCTTGGAGGAAAAAAATATTGATATGATGGATAAATTATATAGAACTGTTAACTACTAGTTATATCGATTAATTAAACAAACACTAATATTGGTATTGTAACTGGGTGTGTTGATTCGACTCCATAATTTAAGTTTCTAATTGATTGGCCACTAAATAGTTGTTTTGTTCATTTTGAGTGCAGCTTTGGGGAACTAGTTTGATCCAAAAACTTGTATTAAGCTATGTATGAGCTTAAAGCTTGCATATTGAATGGAGGGTTATGTTGACAAGAAAGAGATATGCTTCTTAACCTTACATAGCCTAGTTGAGCTTAAAGCTTGGATTTTGTTAATTGCAAAAGAGATTGACGAATTAACTAAACTGAATACTTCTTCTTGAATTGAAAAGCTTTTTACATGTAATTTTGAACCTTTGACTAGTGCATATCTATCACCTTTTATTCTTCAAATCTAATATACGTGGTTGAGTTAAAATGAGTTGTTGGGTGGGTTTGGGTCTTTCATGATCAACAAATACTTTCAATGCCATTAATTACATGTTATTAATTATTATTCCCTTATTTCCTTTATTTATATGCTACAATCAATAATCCCCATTTACAAGTGTGTTATTTATTATGTTCATCCTACTTTTAGAAATTAAAAAAAAAAAAATGATGCAGCATAGGCGTTTTAGAAATTGTCTTTAATGGTAATTAATGGGTTAATAAAAGTATGTAGCAAAGACGTTTTAGAAATCATATTTTCAAAATACTTTCAATACCACTAAATGCACGTTATTAATGATTATTTTGGTTATTTATATGATAATAAGTAATCCCCACTTACGTTAATAGTGACTAGCAAGTATCCCTTTTGTATCCATAGGTGTAATTTTGTTGAGTCATTTTCTCCCTTCTATATGCACAGGTGTTATTTTGTGGAGTCCTTTTATTCACAATTTCTTAAACTAAATAAACGTTTTTTTTTTTTGGGTAAAAAAACCCACAGTTTACACGTGAGCGTCTTTTTCCCAGGAAAATTCTCAAATGGTCTTCAAAGAATAATCTCTGTCCAGATTTCTCCAACCACATCATCTGCCGCTAAACCTTGAGATGATTCAGCATCAAATAGCGTAGCAGCTGTTGTCAAGATGTTTGATTGCTCCAGCCATTGAGGCTGAGGTGGCTCTGGATCTACAGTAAGGTGTCCCTCAAAAATTGGGTTAAGCTTCTCTCTTGGTTTTATGGTTCAGGTTTGGTCACACTTAGATATGCCACAACCATTTCACCTAGAGAAAACTCAAACCTCCAAAAAAGACATAATTGAGAAACCAATAGATTGGTTAGGTATATATGCTTACTCTTGTTTCTTCCTGAACTTCTCTAACAGCAGCATCACAAATATCCTCACCCTAAAAGTGCAATCCAAATTATGTACAGAAAAAAGATATTAAACAATTTTTTTAAACGAAAAGATCATGACACAATCTCACAAAATAAGCAATTGGAGAATCTTAGTATTACATGTCATTCAAGAAACAATGCACAACTAATTGAAAATGACCTGAATTGGCAATTTCATCATCTTTCACATCACTTGTTTGTTGTGCAGTCTTGAGAGCAGGCTGTAGCAAAAATATAGTTTAGTCAAATAACTTTGTTTGCAACAAGCATTGGTGAATTTTCAAAGAAGCCCATTGGTGAATTTTCACTTTTTTTGATTGAATATGACTCTTGGTCCCTCACATGAATATGAGCATGTAAGTGCTACTGGATAATGCAATATCAGAACCTCGAAGAACTGACAGTGGGTTATGAAGCAGCTTTGATCAAAGCAAATAAAACTTAGAGGTTTAAACCATTATTAATCAAATTTTTCTTCCATATTTAAAATTAATTAATTCAGAATGCCTCTCTTTGTTGCAGAGCAGCTTCCTTTCTGCAAATTCACCTCACAAAAATTAAAATATACACGGGAGCCAACAAAGAATAAGATTGCCCAACATAACCTCATTTTCTTCTTGTAGCATATCAAGCTGTAATAACAATGAATCAGCTGCATTATGAATCATTTAAACATTGCAATACAAAATCCATAAAAAGTACAGTGTAAATTCCAAAACCAAATTGATCAAATAACACCTCGGATAAGGAGCAGTATTGACAGTTGGAAATTTGAAGCAATATCAAATGAAAGACATAAACAGATAGAAGTGTAAAAATTTGATGTTAAAGCAATATCAAATGAAAGGTGGGCGAGCAAGTGAACAAACCCACGTTAAGAGCACTTGGGTCTTGGGTTCTCGGCGCCAGATGTCGCTGACAGCAACAACACCAGCACCAGTAGCTCGAGGAGGTGTTGCCGAAGGAGGTTGATTCGGTTCGAGAAATTTGAAGAGTCATTAGATTTCTGGCTTGGGTTCCCGCCGCCAGACGCCGTGAGCGACAGCAACAACACCCGCAGCTCGAGGAGGCCTGCCAACGGAGGTTGATGTGGTTGGAGAAATCTGGACAGAGATTATTCTTTGAAGACCATTTGGGAATTTTCCTGGGAAAAAGACGCTCAAGTGTAAACTGTGGGTTTTTTGACCAAAAAAAAAAGTAAACTGTGGGTTTTAGTGGAAACGGCACGTTTTGATTCTAGGCAGGTAATAAGCAGGTAAGTATAAGCAGGGCATGTGGACTCCTATTGTATCGCACTATAGGTTTGAACGCCCCCGTTAAAGTGCCCAGACCACCAAAAAACTGTTTTTATTGGACCTACTTATGGTTGCCCATCGGAATAATTCTAACTGTAATTCTGTAAATATGATCATGGTAATACAATTTTTTTTCGTGCCAACGGGCTCATAGCACACGTATTACCCTTAGCTTGTAAGATTTAGCAAGCTTTGCGCTACATTTCTGTTATGCACTTCCCTAGTGTGCTTTAAAATTATGGATTTGAATCTTTCAAGTGACCTGCCAGTCATATGATAAGAGTGATAAACACAACAAGTCTTTTTTGTATTTGTAATTAATTATTATGTGTTGATCTCTTTCTTCAATTGAATGTCATGTTACTTGGATTACACTTTCATGCCCTTTTTAGTGCTTATTATAAGAATGAACTCTAATATTTATCCATCTACTGATATTTCTTGCATATTTAACTGTCATACAGAATCATGACAGACAACTGTGGAAGTTAGGAACACTTCCACATGGTCTCATAACATTCCTGAAACGCACTTTCCCACTGAACCGCGGCTGGCATGTATTGGGTCTTGGCTATTTATATTACAATGGGAACATGAAACCATGGCTGGAGATAAGCATTCCTAAGTACATAAATTACTGGTCCAAGTATGTTAGTTATGATCACTTGTTCTTGAGAGAATGCAACATCAATCCGTTGATGATAGTCTCATGGTACGTTTAATCGTAGTATTAGCTTTGATGATGCAATTCCTTCTCCACTGGGTTGCTACTTTTCTTTTTAAATGTTTGAAATTCTTTTGTATACACTTTTCTGTATTTTTGGTTGATTTGGGCAGAGATGAATCAGTTCTAAATTAGATAGTCAATTTGCAGTTCTTGATCCCATGCCTGCAGAGACACCAAACTTTAATTGTAAATGAAAGAAAGAGACGCTAGATATATATATATATTTTTTTAAATCTGTGGTTTCCTTCATATTCTCACCTTTCTCTCCACTTGTTACCATTTTGGTTGGACAAAAACTTAACATCCTTCCTCCAAAAATGGCGTGATTATCACTTTGACAGTAGCAAGTCTTTTGTATCTATCGCTTCAGTACTGTGAAGAATGATTTCATTTCAATGCCACCCTCTCAAGGCTTTTGTTCATTTAGTCACTCAATTATGAGAGCTTTGTATTCTGTTACAACCCTGCTTTTCTCTTATAAGAAGCCTAGCCTTTGATCTTACATGACTTTTGTGTCATTCTTTTTGAATGTATTAATATAGAAAATGTAATTTAGCCGCACCGACAAGTTAGAACTGGTGGGTTCCACCTTTTTTTTCCCCCCTTTTGGGGTGCCTTGTGGGGTATGAAATTATAACTCCTTTTACCACTCAAGTCATGTTTGGTTGGGCGAATATGGGAAGTTGAATATTTTATAGCAAGGATCAGAAAACAATCTAGCGTCTTGTAACTTGTGGGGATTGATTATTATGGGTAGGAGTAAAGTTGGGGATGCATCATCTTGCATAATAATAATATGCTGCTGGAGGTGGGTCCCAGGGACAGCTATTTTTGCCTGCAAATACTTGGATGAATATATATATATATATATAAAAAATAGAAATTAATAAAAATCCAGCACAACCACAGGTAGGCTCTTGTGATCACGTGGTGGATCCTGTTAGCCCTTGTCATTTATTGTAGTTCTCTATCTTTCTTTTTTCTTTTTTAATTTTTTAATTAGAGGAATACAAACTAACGGTGTGAAATGACAGGAAAGCTGGTGAAGGTGTAAATTTGCCAACTAACTATTACCCGAGAAGCGTCTGGCACAAATAACTATTGAAGGGACCAAAATTGTCAAATCAACAATTAAAAAGTGAAAAAAAAAAAAAAACACCAAATAACTATTAAAAGTGAAAAAAAACATCAAATAACTATTTTTTTTTTTAAAAAAAACAACTATAACAATTAAGTTAAAATATGATGCACTGGCGTAGGACGGTGGCGGAAATGCTGGAGAAAAGAGCGGTTAAGCCATCTTGTTGGAAAAGAAAAACACCAACAGAGATGGACCCATGAGAGCAGGCATTGTGGCAGTAGCGGTTGCTGCTTGTGGCATCGGAGGGATGGAACCAGGGTGCAAGGTGCGTGCCAATCGAACGTTGTGGACTACTGGATGAGTTCAAGAGGGTGAGTGGAACACCCAGCAACAATAGAAGCTTTGGAGATGTCGATGTCGCCGACACCGCGATGACGATCAATGGAACACCAAGACAAAGGCGGTGATGGGGTAATAGTTTGTTGGCGAATCTACTCCAAATTGTGTCTTTTTCACTTTTGTATTGTTGATTGGCAATTTTGGTCCCCTCAATAGTTATTTGTGCCAGATGCTCCTCAGGTAATAGTTGGTTGGCAAATCTGCACCTTGACCCTTTATTGTAGTTCTCTATCTTTTTTCTTGTTTTTTTTTAAATTAGAGGAATACAAAATAACAGTGTGAAATGATAGGAAAGTTGTTCTTTATTATAAGGTACCAAATAATAATTGTATTTGTTATCTATTATAAAGCACTTGCTTGTTTCTAAAGCGAATTAATTATTTATTTTCATGTATGCCCATAATTAATAAAGTTAGTGTGTGAGAGTAATAAGTATTACTCCCTCCGGTCCTAATTATAAGATGTAGTTGATTTTTTGGAGAGATTAAATAAATTAATCAAATTACTTTAGAGTATTTTACTTTTATTTTTTTCTTCAAACTAATTAGTTTGACTAATAAACTAATATATAGTCTAAGGATACACAACATATGAAATGACTAAGTATCTTATTTAACTTTCTTAATCTCTCCAAAAAAAGTCAACTAGATCTTATAATTAGGACCGGAGGTAGTATATTATTAGAGTTTAGTGCAATTAGTAGCGGTAATATTAGAAGTTACTTAAATTTTAGGACAACTTTATTGACTTTAATTGTTTTTATTAATTTATAAGAGTTGTTAGTTGATGCTTCATAATAAGGATCAGACGATAAGACTATTGGCTTCATTGTAACCCTACAGGCTGGCAACGATGGCTGAGTCAATATGTGATTAAATTGTATTTGACCGTCAAAATCTTATTAGGCCGTAAACTCCATTTTTAAGGGGTTGCTGTTGCTGGTAATGAAACATTTCCATGTACAGTTCTGGTCTTCTGGAATTCTGGTGGTGCAAGGGACTTAAGAATATTGTTGACGTCGATGATAATAGTAGTAAAAGGGGTTAGTTAAATCATACATATAATTATGTGGGCCCACAGCCGCAAAGGAGGGGATGGGTGGAGAAATGAGTCTCTCCATTCACTTCCCTCCCCACTTAATATCTTAACCATTAGATCATGTTTGAATGTGTTAGGTTTAATTAATGTTATGTAATAATATTATAAATCTAGATTTTTAGATATTTTTATTATATTTAATATCACCATTAAAATATCCAATAATTAAGATATTATAATACTATTTGAGGAAATTGATGGATGGATGGGGATGGTGTGTGGGTCCCAGCACATAAGCAAAGGCCTTTGTTTCCTACTTTCGGGGAGGGGGGGGTCCTAATTTTTTTTAAAAAAAAACATGAGAAATGGGGGCCCTTATATATATTAGGCATGATTCTAGTTTTCTGCTGTTAACAAAATTATGTCCTACTTGGATGACAATTATATTGAAGCTTTCGTGCACCTTCTGCACTTGAGATCATTTCCAGCTGTCATTCTACGCATGCTGGTTTGAATGGAAACGGCTGAAGCATACAAAGTTTTATAATATGTTTTAGCAATATACATGTGGCCATTCTTTTGGAATTTTACAGAAGCAGCTTTCCTCCTTTTTTTCTCACACAGACAACGCACAAGTTATCCTACGGTTAAATTAATAAGACATAAAAAAGAGAAAACTTTTAGAAAATCCTTAAAATTAGCCAAAATTTTAGCATTGGGTTGGATGAGAATTCATGTAAATACCTCTTAAGATTGTTTTTACTTGTATGGCAGACAACCGCAACAGACCTCATTTTTTGTGGCAAGAAAATGAGTGCATTTTACTTTGAATAATGATTGTACGTAGTTGTTGCGGTGTAAAATGTATCAAAAATAAAAATAATAAGATTAATTTTTCTTATTAATGGTTTTATATATTTTAGTCCCCTAAAAACTTAACATCAAATAAAAAGTGCATTCAATGTTTGTCGTTGATTTTAGGAGAATTCATATTGATTGACTTTATTATCATAAATTGTTTGTCTAAGAATTTCACATCTTCATAAAATTTTTCTTCAACTCCTATATCTTTGCTTTATAATCTCCCCCCTCGTCTATAAATCGGCGCTCCGCCTTTCGATCAATGGCCGACGCTAACGGCGCTTTCCCACATTCCTCACGGATCTTACCTTCTAATCATATTCTAATCAATATCTTGTGAAAAGCACAAGCACAATTCTCAGCACCAATATCCTCAGCAACGCAAGGAGGCTGCATTTGCCTATTACTATTACCTTCGTACCAAGCACACCGTTTCTTCACAAACTCATTTACAAATGAGTCTAACATTTCCAACGACACATGTTTCATCACCACCACATGTGATATATTCCCTTTATGAGCCAAGCTCCACTTACGAGCAAATTCATCATCTTGAGGCCTCTCGAACACGACAATGTTGCTAAACTTGTTTAGAAATGCTCCAATGCCGTGATCTTTCAAGCAATCTCGGAGGTAGACCGCCTTCTTGACGCACTCTTGAACTTCTTCTTGAAGACCATTGAAGCCTTTCTTGTTGAGAGCGTACCAAATGAAGATGGGAGCATGGCCACCTCGACTTCCTGTGATGGTGGTGTCTTTTGAAGCAATGTATTCTACTTCCCTTGAGAGAAAATCATTGTATTTCAAACGAGTTATAAGAATTCCACAAGGCATTGGACAGCCTAGGAACTTGTGGCCTGAAATAGTTACGCTTCCGATAGGCTTCTTGAATGAAATATCCGGTGCCTGTGCATTCAACAACATGTTATATGTATTAGGATAACAATTCTTTCATCCATTTACAAAATTACTCATCGCTAGATTATGAGAAGTGTACGAGTCGGTGGGTGTATGTGTCAAACAAAATAATGTAAGAGCTTGTATTAATTAATATTGGTAAACATAACTTTTATCCCAACTGGATGATATATGCACACACACTCCCTCCTCCCTCCTCCCTCCGATCATTTTTATAAGACACAATTCATTGAATGTGTGTATGTTCTTTTTTATATAATACTCTTTGGATCTTTGGAGATGTCTAAACTTTTAATACATCTTTTTTACCTTCAATTAATTATGTTTCTCCGATCATTTTTCTTCTACTCATTCTCTCTAATCACTTTTTCCACTCATTTTTTTCACCTACAATTTCTACAAATAAGGGCGTTTTAAGAAAATAAGTTGCAATATTTACCTATTTATTGTTTTTAATTAACTTTTTTAATCCATATAAGTCAGTTATTTATATCTTATAAAAAGGAATTAGAGGAGTATGTATGTGTGTGTATTTAAAAGTCAATTTTAAAATAGGGTTAAGGTGCAAAAATAGACATGTGATTTTCTCCGAGGAGCGTCCAATAGCAAATGCTTTTTTTAGGTGCAAAAGTGACTATGTGGTTACAAATTAGGTGCACAAATAGCGTTTGATTGTTAAGTTTGACTTTTTTCTTGTTTGACGATGACGTGGCATTTCAAATCAAAGGTGCAAAAATAATTTTATGATCTTAAAAAAATATTTCAGGTATTGACCGGTACTAAAAGGATACTAAAAAAAGTATTTCAGGGTACTGACTGGTACAAAAAAAGTATTTTCAAGATACTGATTGGTACAAAAAAAATATTTCATAATTTTGAAAAATTATTTTAGGTATTGACCGTACTAAAAGGATCTTGAAAAAAATATTTGAAATGCCACGTCATCGTCCAGTCAGAAAAAAAAGTCAAACTTAACGGTCAAACGCTATTTTTGTACCTAATTTGTAACCACATAGTCACTTTTGCACCTAAGAAAAGCATTTGCTACTGGGCGCTTCTCGGAGATAAGCACATGTCTATTTTTACACTTTAACCCTTTAAAATATTCAAATATAGAAAAAAAATCTAAATAAAAAATAAAAAAAGCTTGTTTTAAAGTAGCTCTAGAACAAAAAGTTAGTTGCCCCAAAATAATGGCAAACATCATTTTTTTCTTTAATCCAATTAGTTTTTTCTTTTTGACTGACTTTTGAAAACTCTCTATCCCAAACAAACCAAAGGTGCAAATGTGCAATAATCAAATACATAACATTATTGGTCTATACTCACTCCAACGTCAAAAGGTACCATCATTCCAAATAGTGCGGCGTCACAATGAATGTAGAATCGATCTTGAGTGAAACCACAATCCTCAAGTGATTGTAGTACAAGATCAATGTCATCAATGGCTCCCTTTACAGTAGTCCCTAAAGCAAGACAACACAATTGTGATACATATATCAGCGGATGTGACTGTGTATGCACATATATAATATACATATATATATAGAGAGAGAGATAGTAGAATAAGAAAAAACCTATGTTTAGGCTGATTATGGCTGGTTTGTCCTTGTTTGCAAGAAGTGACTCCTTTAGTTCTTCATAGTCAATCTCACCTGAAATTAGAGTCCCAACAACCACACACTTGACTCGAAGAAGTCTTGCTGCTTTCAACACTGAATAGTGGGAGTCCCGTGATGTGTAAATAATTCCATCAGGATATAGTTCCCTCCTGTTTGTATGGTAAATGAACAAATTGATCTTTATTACATGTATAAGGAAAAAAAAAAAAAAAAAACTCACTACACTTGGCGTCTTCCTTTATAATACTTTTTATCATAAGAATTTATAGATTTGGGGTTTAATAAATTCAACAAGCTTAGTAAAGTAATTTAGGGATTTCGGGGAAAGTGAGAGATCAGAGAAGATTGAGTCAGAAATGGTTGGGGAAAAAAAGTGTCAGAAATGATTCTTGTCCATTATTGTAGCCATGTGAATGTACGGTATATACTATATATAATAGGGAAAATCATTTTGAGCCCTTTTTGGTGTAAAAATATCAAAAAATGCCCTCAAAATCTGACAATACCTGAAAAGGCCTTAGGGCCTTTTCGAGATATTTTGAATCTTGGACGAGTTGTTAATTTGGTGATATAGTTGTTAGTTAACAATTATATCAGCCCCATTAACAACAATTTTTTAACAACTAAATCAGCCCCTATTAACAACTATATCAGTACCCCGTTAACAACTATATCAGCCCTGTTAACAACTCACCCAAGATTCTGAAAATACTTGAAAAGGCCTTAGGCCTTTTCAAGTATTGTCAGATTTTGAGGGCCTTTTTTAGGATTTTTACACCAAAAAGTGCCTCAAAAGGATTTTCCCTATATAATATGCTGAACAGCTGTATTACTCTGTGACAAAAAAACAGAACAGCCGTATTACATAGGGCAGCTAACTAACTTAGCTTACTATAGTTTAACTTAATTCAAACAATTAGCAAAATTCGATTGGTCAATCAATTAGTGGAGGCAATTGTTCAAGAATGAGCGGTTCAAACCAGGATATTGGTCATAATTAAAATTATATATATATATATATAACATTGAAAAGAGTAGCATTAAAAATATAGAAGGCAATAACCTCTATATATATATATATAACATTGAAAAGAGTAGCATTAAAAATATATAAGGCAATAACCTACAAATAAATAGAATATTCATGTATCAACTATACATAATTCAACAAACCAAAGTTACTGAATTACAAATATGAGGGACTGCTATTCTTTTTAACTCAAAATGATGTTGTTTCAAGTTTAGAAAGATGAAAAATGAACCCAACTCAGTCAACTCATCATAAAATCTGAACCGAAGAGACCATTAAACTTATTCATTTGTTTGATGGTCTCAAAGGCTGAATTAATCTTAATCTTTTACATTAGTCTAACTAATTAAATATCTCTACTTACTAGAGCTTTTTGGCTCTAGTGATAACCCCAAGCCCCTTAAATGGATGGTTGTGGGACTAACACCAAAGTGGGGAAGGATAGATTAGGGATAAACTTTTTCAAAAATAAAAGTTCTAACACTGAGGATTAAACTTGTTACTGTACTTAAAATATAGTACATTACCCTACTAAAATGCCGTGGAAATTTCCTTCAGTTCCACCACTGGTAACGTATCCCCAGTATTCATTCTTCTCTATTTGCCACAGTTTGGCAAACCAATCAAGTACGCACAGCTCAAATGGATTTGAGTTAAGCGAAAAACTGCTGCCCATAGATGGATCACCAACATTGTTCAAGTGGAAACGTAGTAACTGCACCAAGGCATCGTAGTTGAAGTCTAGATTGGTTGGATAACCTGCGTACATACAGTATAGAGATTGGTATTAGAAACTCTAACCAGTAACGATTGGTATTTCCTTTCTTCTTTGAATGATATTGATTTAGATCTTAATGTTTAAACCTTAGTTTTTATTTGTGGATCCAATGCCCATGACAAATTTGACAGGGCTTTATGCTGGCTAACAGAAAGTTAACACAATCCACCTTTGTCCGAGATTGGAACTGACTAAAACATAGGTAGAGTTTTTTCTTTTATGGCAGGCTGATATAAAAATCACTACATTATAAAGATTAAAGGAAAACAAGAATTGTTTAACTCAATTTATACTATAAAATGAAGTAGTTTTGTTTAGTGCCCGAACTACTAATAAGTAGTTGAGGATACCAAAAATGAAAAATGTAGATGGATCATGGATTGGAACAATAAAATAGAGCATTGTAAGAAGAAGAAAAAAATACCTAAGAAATGATCTCTTATGTGAGATATACTGTCCAAATAGTGAGCAATGACATTAGCCATGTCTGCGTCATTCACCCTATTGAACTGAGAGATGGTAGGAATGATCATTGAATGTCCATTCTCTTGGGCAGCTTTCTCCATTTCCTTTCTTCTTGTTGGTTTTCTTTCTCAGATTTAAATTTCAACCGCAAAATCTTCTCTTTTATAAAGGTGTGGTGTGATGACTGATGACAACATCCATGTGTCTACCAATCAAACAAAAGAATATTCGGATGCGTTTGTTGACTAAAAAGGAAGATGGCCGCCTTAGCGAAACGATCACAAAGGTAGTAGGACTTTTTTTTTTTTTTTTTTCCTCATTTGGTCAAGGATATAATCCCTTTTAAGTCTCCAAGTTAAAAAAGGGTTTTTTTTCTCTCTCAATAAATATATTTCTTGGGATTCAAACTTACTTCCTCCTTATAGGCATGAGGCCTTTTGCCACTCAATTAATAGCTTCTTAGTAAATAATGTTGGTCCTTTTTATAAGTTTACTTTAGAAAAAAAAAAAGTGATCATTATTATAAGTCTACCCGGGTAATTAATAACAATTTTACAATTTTGTCCCTTACTAAAATTGTAAACGGAAGAAATTAAAGAGGTGGAACACAATGTATAATTTTTTTTTATACTCAATCATAAATAAGAGTAAAATTGAAAAAATACATCAATTTAAGACATATTTAGTAGTTAACTAACTTTATTTAGTATAAGAGAATTAGGTAAACTAAACTTATAAAAGGGACAAGAGTGACAAGGCTTTAAGGACAGTTAGGTTTGGTTTTAAAATAATATTAAAAATGTTCCCCTTTTTTGTAACGCAAAAGTGTTAGTAAAAAAAAAAATTAAAACATTTGAGAAGATAGAGTATTCTGTCATATTACGCATGGAGTTTATCAAGAATCGAAAATTAATATCTTCTTAAATATATATAATCCTTTTAGTCATCTAAAGATGTTATTTATTTAGATGCACATTTCATTTTTCACGTATAGATGATGAGGCTTAGAATAGATAAGTAAATGCAGACCTTGAGCAAATTTTGAGTTTCACGTATAGATAAACACATATGTTTAGGACTGAAGGGAGTATTTTATTTTCTATTTTGCCTTATTGTTAATAAGATTCCCTATTATACACACACCCACACACAGAATATTCTGAGAAAGTTAAATACGGAAGTGGTAATTTCAATATTGACGTATCACGTAGCAATATATACACGTAGTGTGTACCGGATCTCAAACGTATCACGATCCCATATCATCGCTGACCAATTGATTCTATGATCCTATCTTCTCTCTCATATATTTACATATCTGTTAATATCTAATAATATATATAGTTAGTATCATATCTTTGATCTATAACATATTCACGTATAGATTGACTCCCTATTTTTTACAAGACATTAGAGGTGTTTGTCTCATATAACAAATAACTTTTTCTAATTTTAACCCTCATTATAATTTATAAATCTTCTGAAAAATAAGAAAAGGAATTTTCAAGTTTCATATAGTAGTCGAGAAAAAAGAGAATGATAAATTTGCGGTATAAATTGTTAGTCTTGGACTCTTGGGCATGGACGCACGGTACGTAACTGCATTTATTGAGTGTTTTATCCAAGCACAACTGAGGAAGAAAAGAAGCAGCTACGCAAGTATTCTTGTAAACTATGGAAGTACATTTTATGATTTTGTTTAGAACTCAGCGTTTCAATTTTATAAACTTAGAGACATCATCTGTAAAATATATTTTAATCAAGTGGAAATACATATGTGTGTGTATTTTCTTTGAATCAATTTTGTCAGGTCATATGCCGACCGAAATGAATTAAATAATAAATCTTTCTAAATCTTGATCTGCCGACATTTTGGCGCATCCCCCCTAAAAAAAAGAAATATGTGATATATCAATACAGTAAGATGCTAAAATTTGTTATATATAAAATAATACAAAATGAGTTAGAGAGAGAAGCTCCCCCATCTCTCTAGTTTTCGTTCTGTAACTATTGCCATGATCCACCCTGTTCCATTCGACTCTAGCCCTAAGGACGATCCCCTCCCACCTGGCGACGACCAATCGGCCAAACGTGCCAAAGGCTGGATTAAGCGACGGCACTAGACGAAGTACCGATGATGGAGACGGATTCGCCTCCCATAGAAGCTCCTTTGAAACCCACGCCTCGCAAGCGTAACTCGGACTTCGTCCCGAGAGACTCAAATGCATATGGAGCCATCTACGGTTCTTGAAACACGAGATGAATATTGATATTGTAGATGATGGTATTAAAGCTCCTTCATTCAAAGACAAACTGTTGAACTCGGTTTCAATGGCTCCACGAGGATGAAGAAGATGATCTCCCATTGAACGAGGATGATGTTTCCATAGGCCTAAACAGAAACATCCCAACAGTTGATTTTGCCTCTCACATTATCCAAACATTACATAAGAAGATGGGACTTGCCGTGGTGGTCAAGCTGCTCGGCAGGAAAATAGGTTACCGCATTCTCCGTTCTCAGCTGCAGAAGATTTGGAAACCAGCGGGTCAGATAAAGCTCATCGACCTAGACGATGACTGCTTCCTTGTAAGATTCGGGATGACTTAGACTACCAAAACGCTCTACCGACGGGACCATGGGTGATCTTCGGCCATTACCTCACCGTCCAACCTTGGTCGCCGGCCTTTAAACCTCAAACCCATGTTATAAACCGGGTTATGGGTGGATACGTCTCCCTAAAGCGCACGCAATCTATTACCACAAGAGTGTAATCCGCGCTATTGGGAGCGTCTTCGGAGAAGTTATCAAAGTGGATTATAATCTGATTCCGGCGATCGTGCGAAGTTCGCAAGAATTGCGAGTGATGATTGATCTCACAAAGCCTCGACCTCTAAGATCCTAGTTGATGGTGAGCTCTTCTTTGTGGAGTATGAGGGGCTCCCTTCCATATGTTTTAATTGTGGGAGATATGGCCACCTCCAACAAGCATGCCCGTTGAATCAGATTGCAACCGCCGGAAGCCACCCTGGCACCTGAACCCAAAGTTACTCCTGAAGTGCGTGAGACATCCCGGTATGGGGCATGGATGCAAGTGCAACGACGAAGACGTGCAAGCGTCGGAGGGGACAAACGAGTGCACCGCTTGGGAGCAAAAAAGTGGCCGGTGTGTCACGGTACGAAATTCTAAGCGAAATGCGATGAGGAGCATCCAACGGTGTACGATCAAGCCAAGGAGGATTATTTTCCTAATGCAAATTCTTTTGTCCGAGAGGAAAAAGGCACCGAGTCAAGCACGGGGACCAAGCAAAAGGCAACAACTATTCGAGCACTAAGCAAAAAGATACTACTATTCGAGCACTAAGCAAAAAGCTACAACTATGCGAGCATTAATCAAGATAGCATTTTCAACTCCAAGCACTACGTAGCTTCAAAGGCCACCACAACACTTGATGGTAATTACAATTACGCCATCATCATCAAGGACCCAGGATCCTCGGCGTCGTAAGGAAGCCCAATTCATCCCAGTGGATCTACCCATTCTCCCGATCCGGTAATGACCCACTATCCAAGCCCGGAGAGGATTCAAGCTTGCTTCCGGTGTTGCTATCCACAACTGGGAACAAGGCCCAATTTAAAACTTTGGCCCCTACATTCGTTGCATGAAAGAAATAGCCAGGGCAATTCATGATAATCCGAGATGCCTTAGAAGAATTTTAAGCGATGAACGGTTCAATACCGAAGGAGTAGTGATCCATATTAAATCAGCGGCTATTCATATCCAAATTTTGTTTTAACAAGCTTAGTCTCATTTTGTAGTTTGCTTTATAGTTCCTATGACTCTCCGGATGTATTTTTCCTGACGGATTCTTATTAATATAATATCTGCACTCATTACATTTCAAAAAAAAAAAATTGTTATATATTGTGTTATGAATAGCTTCATTTTTTAATTAAAAAATGATGGTTAATGATCGAACCCATGGGCATCAAAACTCATCAAATTGATTACTTTGCAATGTTAAAAAAACTGGACCTACACTTAAATGGTTGAAACAATAGTCCAAGGGTCAGTGACTCATATTGGGGTCAATTCATAGTAAACCCTAAATTTTAAATCTGAAACTTAAACTTGTGTTTTTCTCCCAACAAGTGAGACTGCTTACCACCTCAACGTGTTATTAGTTTTTCTTATAAAGTGTGTAGTTAAATATGATAAAGTTCAAAAGTGGTTGACTTTTAAGGCAAAGTTCATGAAGTTTAAAGTTTGTTGTCTAAGCAAAATATGTTGAGAATGCCTTATAAATAAGACCAAATAAGTATTATTTGTTCAATTAGTTGAAATCACATCAATTTGTTAGGAAAGTCTAAGTACAACGATTATAACAGGAATAAACACAAGCCTACGAATAGCAAAGCTAGAAACTGCATACTAGTCCTACAGAACGAAATAGAACACTAAAAGAAAATGCCCATACCTCGGGCAACAGTGGCGAATAATGGATCGTGTATGGTCCTTGATGGAGTGTGAAGAGAGCGATGGAGGGAGTGAGAAGGCCAGGCTAACCAATATGGAGGCAACAAGTTTCACGATATGAATAATTTAGGACAGAGAGTGGAAACAATAGTAGAAGAAAATTGTAGCAAGCAACCCATGTGAACAGGAAGAGATTGGGGATATAAAGGGGTGAAGAAGGAAAAAAAAGCAGCAAGTCCAGGAAAAAAGAGAATTTGTGTGAGATATTTGATTTAGCTTTTTTTATTTAAGTAAATATATAACCTAACAAAAGGGGGAAGTGGGGGTTGAGTACTACTGGAACAAGCAATTCCAAATGACATAACATGAACAAGGGTGATAATATATGAGCAACTTTGATAATTGATTATTATCACCCTTGTTCATGTTATGTCATTTGGAATTGCTTGTTCTTTAAGCTTTTCCCTCTTTCTCCCTTTTATTAGATTATATATTTACTTAAAAGCTAAAGCTAAAGCAAATCTTCCACACAAATTCTCTTTTTTCCTAGACTTGTTGTAATATCCTGAACTTTAAGCCTAAAGACTCGAGAATAAGCCTACATCAGGCAGATGACTAAGCCGGTTTGGGAAGAGTCTCAAGGATGTCAAGAGATAGAATATTTTTCAGGGACTATGTGATTCGGCTATATTGAGCAGTGGACCTAGTATGCGTAGGCAGTAGGATTAAAGTGATGGTGCAGAAGGACACATGACACTTATATGGTGCCATTAAGTTGGTAGAAAGATGCCACACAGCTATGTCTTAAGGTATGAGACGATTGTTGAGCAAAAATGTGTTGGTATAGGTGGGCATATGGCATTTTCAAGACACATATGTCTACCCTGCGTTTTTGGAAAATGACACCGGTATGTAGTGTCATATGGAGCCCACACACAGAGTCCAACCTGGTGTCATTTGGCGGGTTCGGTATGCGTGCCACAATCATGAGTAGAACCCTGAGTAAGCACCAATAAAGTAGTTTTATTAAATAACTTTAATAAAGTAAGGTCATGATGACTAATGATAACATCACTTTTATACTGGTCCAGTAGAAAAACGACATGTGTCCTTCATCATGACTAATGATAAAATAGCTTTTGAGTTGTTGCAATAAGATCCTGATACGTGTTCCTCATCATGACAAAGCATAAAGCTGATTTTGTATTGGTCTAATATAAATGTGACACAAGTCTCATTATGATTACAAAGTACAAGGCTACTTATGTGTTGGTAGCACTAGAATGCGCCACGTAGTGTTTCGATCCGGGGAATTCATCGGTCTCTAGTCCGGACATGTGTTTGACTTTACAGACAACGGACCCATGACTCAAGGGAGGCGCAACCTCACCTCCTTTGTTTCTTAAGCTTGCACCACATCATCCTTTTCCTTGATTTGCCGAACAAGCTCACCCTCTGGCTTATGACAAGTGGCATACTTTGGACCACATATGTGTTATGAATATTTATTAATTCCCATTTTCTCCTTCGTATCTATTTAAGTCGGCCAAGTAGAGAAGAGAAGAGGGAGAAACTGAAATATGGGAGAGTGAAGGAGACAAGAGAGATCAAGAGGAAAGAGAAACAATCTAGAGCCAATTTCACCTCCGATTCGACATTTCTAGCTCTCAAGGCTTTCTCTAAAGTTGTTTCTCTCGATGAGACATTTCTATGGTTTCAGATTCTTCATCTGAGGTGTTTGGTGCTGTCTACATGATGGAAGTGCTGCCGGATTTCTAAACTGATCGCGGAATCACGATAAGGTAAGCGTAAGATTCATTTTGAACCGATTAGTTTAAGGTTTTCTTGAGTTGTTCATATGTCCTGATTTTTGGTATGTATTGTTTGCGCATGAAGGGCTGTCATTTTGTTATTTTAGATGCTTCCAATGAGTTTAAAATGGAAAAGTGTGTAGGGTAAAGGTTATGATGTGAATTTGGAAGCTTTGGAAGTAAATTGTGTAAAACCTCAAATCCGCCCTGTGTTAGTTCCTACGAGATAGTCTGATTGTGTCGTGAGTCTTGGTTAGATAAATGTTGTCCAATGGCCCTGAAATATTTCAAGCTTGTAGTAGAAATCCTAAGCTTTAATTTGATATATAATATGGGCTTATTGAATCTGTATACTAGTAGTTGTGAATTTATGAAGTTGGCAATATAAAACTGGTAACATTCTGTGGTAGTGTCAAATAAGTTATCATTCTGGAATGTTATACGTCCAAATGGCTAAGTATAATATTTTTACCTAAAACTAGACTTACTAAGGGTCATATAGCCTTTGGAATCACTACAATTGGACACTGGTAAATAAAGATATGAATTTCCAAAGTTGGTTGAAAGTTCTACCAGCTTTGACTTGTTGAGCGAAAATGAGAAATGTAAGGGTGAAATGGTTATTAAGTTAACTTTTAAGAGTTAAGCTAGTCCTTGGAGTTAATATGGCCCTTAAGTCTTATAAAGTGGTTGGATAAATAATAACCTGTCATCCGTAAATATATGTATTTAGGACCTAACAATTGCCCGAGATAACCAAAGGATTGGGAGCCAATTCGAAGAATCATAAAGCGTCCTAGTGGTAACTCTTCTCTCACATTATGTGTAGTCATATATGTATCTATGAACCATGTGGTGTTATATGTGATCTTTGTTGCATTCAGTACTTGTTATGTTATGTATATTTTGAATGCTAGTTTGATAGTTTTATGGTTCCTTATCATGTATTGTACATGCATATTATGTGAGATTAATTGTTACCCTGGGATACTTCGGGATCCCAGCTCTTGTCACTATTGCTGAAATGAACAGTGTACTGGACATAGCTCTCAGGGCAAGGCAGCGGATATTGGCAAATGAAGATATCGAACCTGTTCCAGATTGGTTGCAGGTTACTTGTTGGGGGATTTTTGTAACGATGTTTAGAGGTTGCAAACATTTTGTATAGATCCTGTGAGTAACCCTGCAATGTAATCAAAACCTTTGTATCAGTATAGTGTACTATTTCTATTTTGCCCACTGAACTGCGTATAAATACTTTGATGATAGTCAATAGACCAGTGAGGCATTACACTTGCTGCTTTTTTCCCTTCTTCACCACTTTTTATCCCCAATAATCTCTTCCCGTTCACATGGATTGCTTGCTCCAATTTTCTTCAATTATTGCCTCCCCTCTCTGTCTGCCACTGTTGCCCCCGAGTTACGAGCAAACCACTCTAGCCTTCTTTCCTTTTAGTGTTTTGCAATATAATAACTGGAGAGATTGGGTCTCAAGTTCCTATAATAGGCTATGATTGTTGATTGTAATTTTGAGTTCTCTGGTTTGTTGTTGCATGTGTTTTCCTTTCCCACGTTGGGGTTTTTCATATTTAATCTGTTGTGATATCTTTTTGTTTTTTCTTTTATTACTTCTTAATTTTCAATTGTTTAATTCTTCTTGCATCCACTTATTTTTCCGTGATCCTAACAAATTGTGTAAACGGTCATGTTATAATGTAGAAATTTCTTGGAAGATATTTATTGTCACGAAGTATTACATTTAGAATAGTTCGATGGCAACATTAATTAGTTTTACAATTTGGTGAGTTCAAATGATAAAGGCAGCTTGTACCCGAAATTGGTTGAAGAGAGCCTTCATTGACAACGTAAATTAGTCGCTCACTATGTTAGATGATTAATACTCCCTTTGGTCCTTAACATATAATTTAATTAGGGAGTTGATGTTAGTCCTAAATATAATATTTATTCCACTACAAAAAAAGTCATTTTTTTGCGACGGAAAAAAATCCGTAGCAAAAAAGGCATTTTCTGTCGCAAAAATCATTTGGGACGGAATTCTGTTGGTCGGAAAAAAGGGCATCGCAATTGCGACGGAAAACATGAATTCGGTTGGAAATTTTCAACGGAAACTAAATTTCATTGCAAAATTTTGAAATTTTGCAATGGAATTATTTTCTGTCCCATATTTCAGAAATTTTGTGACGGAATTATTTTCCGTCGCAAATTTCGTACATTTTGCAACGGAATTTATTTTCCGTAACAAAATTCATTTTATTAACAAAATATATAAATTACATAAAAAATTACATAATAAAAAAACTTGTATATCATAAAAATATATAGTAACAATCATAAAGAGTTTACATAGAGAAAACAAAACATAAATAATAATGTTGCGAACAATATGTACTAAAAAGTACTCTAAACAACAACAGTATGATCATCATCACCAGGAGCGACCCCATACCCTTATCTTTCATTAGGGACTGGAGTACAAGTTGCATCTGCCTCATCATCTCCTCGTAATCGATGCACTCATTTGCTTGCTAACTCATCTGCGCCAGTAATCAGCTCAAATTTGAAAGCCGCTTGAAAAAAATAAATTCCGTCGCAAATCCCAAATTTTATTGAAAAATTTCTAATTTATTAATGCACAGGCATATAGGGTAAAAGGGGTCACAATAAGCAAATGCTTCCACTATTAATAATTGTAAATATTTACAGTCAAATTCATCAAAAGAAAAAATTATTCTTATATTGATGTGGGGATGTCCATGAATTATCTCTAAGGGAACAATAGGCTTTATGTTAAATTCTAGATATTACTCTAAATATCTAATCTAATCCTATCTAAATATCTAATTCAAATCCTTACGTATCTAACTTAAATAATAAAATAAATAATATTTAAACCAAATCCTAACAAAATAAATATCTAATATCCAAATCCAAAAGAGATAAGTAGCATATAATTTAATTTCACATATAAAAATATATAGGTAAGTATGTATAAATTAAGTTCAAATAAGAAAAAGAAAATATATCTTCTTCTTTTTTCAACGGAGTGATTGATTCTCAATCGGTTGGAGATAACAAGCAGAATAAGTAGGTGAGTAGGTGGATTAAAAGTCATCTTGCAGCTTAAGATTTGAAGTAAGATTTTAATCAAATAAATTATTCGAATGAAATATATATTATATGTTGAAATTAGAGTTATATTTAATTATTTTGCTATAATATATATATCTGTCAGAGTCAACCAAACCAAATCGAAACTGACAGTTAGTATGGAATATCATAACGAAGAAATGAAAGGAAAGAAAAGATGCTGACCTGGCGGGGGCGATGGAGTCGATATATAAAAATCAACTTTCGGAAGGAAGGAGAATAAAATTAATAGAAAGAGATAAGAGATAAGTAACTCTTTAAGCAAAATATCAACCAATACAAGATTAAATATTCAAGATCTAAGAACTCAAATAAGAAATTTTACAAAGTGGAGAACGACAATGTGTCACGGCGGAGAAGGAAGAAGAACGGAAGGCGGACAACAGACGGAGGAGAACCCAGAGAGCTGTCGTGGAGACTGGGGAGAGAACGCAGGACACGAGAGCTAAAACGAACCACATAGATTTGAAGGTACTGGATCCGATGCAAAAAGGCGTCATTTTTTACGCAGTTTTGCGACGGATCTAGTTTCCGTCGCAAATTGGCGGGCTTTTTCCCGCCAGAAACTTTGAGACGGAAATTAAATTTTTGTCGCAAATTATTGCGAGGGAATTTATTTTCCGTCGCAAAAGTTAACGGATTTAGGCGCAATGAGTCGTCGGAGGTAATTTCCTCGATTTAGTTTTTGGATTTTTCCAATGGAATTTAAAATCCGTCGCAATTTGCGACGGATTTGTTTTTCCATCGCAAATTGCGACGGAATTCGTTTTCCTCACAAAATTTTGTAACGGATTTGTTTTTCCTTTACAAATTGCGACGGATTTTGTTCCATTGCAAATTCCGTCGCTCTTTTAACATTTTCTAGTAGTGTTCCTTTTTTTTTTTTCAAATTAACCCTATTGATATCCTACGATCGCATTCATAGTCATCTATTAGATAAATTGTTGAAAACATGTGTGATGAAAAATCATTTTAATGCACTTGCTTCTGCTTAGATGAGAGTACAATCACAACACTCAATTTGAAATAAATCCATCACACACACATAGAATGCATAACTTCATTAATCAAAAAGGAAATAAGTTCAATACATAGTCCAAGAGCACCAAAGCAAAATTCAACACAAATGTTAACTAACAAGGACAAATGAACACTCATCCAAGTGTCAAAAACACATGTACTAATTACAAAAGCAAACCAAACAGGTCACAATACATATAATGGGCTAATGGAAAATTAATGAACTCTGCTTTTTAGCACTTTCCAGCTCTAGCCACCTTCTCTACCACTAAGAATCAAGAGATTTAGCTACACGTAACCAAAACTTTCTCACAACACCAAAAATCCATGAGATAAGAATGAAAGAGCTTAATATTATAGAAGAATCTCACTAGAAAATTATAGAGCTCGCCAGAAAGTTACAAACATCACCGAAAATCACAAAGAACTCGCCGGCAGTGCTCTGGAAGAAGAAAGAGAAGGAGGGCACTAGTGTTGGTGGTTGATAAAGGTGATGAGGGTGAAAATGCAATCTCCAGCGACGGAACTAGTAGAGAACGAAGGAAGGAAGGCCGATCTTTGTCGCCTCTCCCTTGTATCACAGTGTTTCAAACTCAAGGTCATGCTCTCAATAGCCGTGCACTAAGCTCCTTGTGTCTCTATTCTTTGATCAAGCTCTCTAGGTTCAAGCCTTCTTGTAGTCTTTTTGTTGAAATAACGACATCTCTCCACTGTGTCTTGTTTAGCTATGCAAGAATGGTTGTCGCCGATGGCGAGAGTGGTAAGAATGGAGGCCGCCGGTGACTATAGGAAGAGGAATGTGGAGGAGATTGAAGGTGAGAGTCTCGTCTTCGTTCAATGGTCCGCGGCGCCTTATTCAATCTCAGAAACTCGTCAGGGCTAAAGGAGATAGCCTCATCCCTTTTGGCCAGGGATCAAAATGAATATTTACATGCTTGCGGATGGCCTAAGCTGTAATTTTTAAAAACTTGTGGCCCTTTATTGTAAATGGAGGAAATCATCAAGAAGTGGGTGAATTGGGGATTTTAAAAATTCTTTTAAAATACTCTATAAACAGATAATGAAAACAGGGTAAAACAAAGGAGAAGGAGAGAAGCAAGACACAGAAGGATTTATACTGGTTCGGTCTAAATCCTTGACCTACGTCCAGTCCCCAGACACTCTGGGATTTTCACTAACTCATAAAACAGTTACACACTCTGCACTCGAAAGTTATCCTCTCACTAGGATACACCTCCCCTTACAAGTTGTAAACTGATAAACCCAACCTCCAAGTCCCATGACTTGAGATTCAAACAATAAATGATATTCAATGATATACTCTCTAAAAGAGCAGATTAAATAAGCACTGAAGTACAATGTATCAAAAGATACTTTACAAGTAGGTGAAAACTGTAAGAGTAGTTGAAACTTGAATGCTTTTCGTTTTCTTGTATTTTGGTGGTTGTTGAGACTTGAATGCTTCAGCTTATATATGAAGAAAGCGATAAATGACCGTTGGATTGATTAATGTAACCGTTAGAGACATTAATCTAGCTGTTAGGTGCAACTTGGTCACTTCTCTCTCTAGTCTTGAGTTAATCCAGGTGGTTAGATGTTTTGGTTGACTTCCCTTGAGATAAATCCGTTGGAAGAGAATGTTTACATAGAGGGAAGGACGACATTTAATCCATTGCAAAGTTCAGGGAATTATTTGCCAAAAGGGTGCAAGGTTTTCTGAACTTGCAATAAAATGTGCTGACATCACCTTTTGCTTTATCCTAAATCTTCATTCTAATACACTTTAAGTCATCTGAAACTCACTAACAAATTGATTAAATGTAGTCAAGAGTAGTAATGAGTGATGATAAGAAGTATTAAGATCAAACATAAAGATTTCACAAAATCGAGAAAGTTGATTTTCAAACTGAGCGATGCAAACTCGAGTTTGTTCAAGCAAACTAAAGTTTGCAACTTTTCTTCAGGATCTAAACTCGAGTTTAGTTCTTCCATAGAAGAATATCGCGATTTGAGCTTTGAAGAGTATTTTGAAAATGTGAGCAAACTCGAGTCGATAAGTGACCAATTCGAGTTTGGGACTTTTGAAGAGAAATAAGTTTAAGTCCACAAAGCTCAAAACTGGAGTTTCAAAAAGCAAACTAGAGTTTTCAAATCTTAAAATATTGAGATGCTCTCTGTATGATCTAAACTCGAGTTAACAATACCAAACTCGAGTTTTTTAAAAAGATGAAAATCTTTGAAAACTCTCTGCCAGGTGCAAATTGAAGTTTACTTTTCTAAACTCGAGTTTTCACAAGATATGAAAATCTTTGAAAACTCTCTGCCAATTTAGGTCGCCTTAATAAGGCGTCCTGAATTGTATCCAAGACGCCTTAATAAGGCGACCTGAATTGAAATCAGGTCGCCTTATTAAGGCGTTGAATTCTACAAAGGCATCCTGATTATATAATCAGGACGCCTTTGTTGAGTTTTTTTTTAAAAAATATATGCTACATATTTAATTTTGCCAGAAAAAGAAGAACAGACAAACGCTATACATGAATCAGTAATATAATCGTACCAGATACAAACACAATAACACCAAACAGATACAAACTAACAACAGTAGCGAAGAATCACTAACACAATAACATAATTCAATTCATTCTTTGCTTGCTCTTTGTGCCTGCCATTCTTCAATAACACAATAACATAATCCTGCCACAGCAAAAACCAAGATACGTCATATGAAGACTAGTACAAGAACAAGATATGTAGTTTAACAACAATGACATTTGAAAAGGCGAGATACGTCATTGATCATATGTCCTTTTCCACTTGAAGATAAACTAAATTACAGATATTTAAGCCATCTTATAACCATACTAATCATGCTCACTACTTGAGGCCTCAATAAATGAAAAACATTCTGACACTAAAATTTGGAACCTAATTAAATTCTCATATACTCGCAACTTCTAACCACCAAGACACCAAATCATTTTCTTCAACAAAATCATACATAGAATGTGAAATTAGATGCAGCAACAATGAAAATCCAAAGATATGTACTCCAAAATCATGGTCCAAAACAAGTTGAATCCAGCTTGGTCACTCCAAGTATAACCATTACAACTACTAACTAGGCTACTATTATGCATCTCTTTTTTTCTTAATAGACATGCAATATAAATGTCACCACCACAGTTCCAGAAGAATCTCAAGAAGCATTCGTCTATCAAAAGATTTACATAAAACAGATTGATCACCTGATCCAGCCAAAAAATGCGAAGTAAACTTTATATATACCTATATGTGTTGAAGAAGATGTCTAGCCATCATGTCTCGAACCGAATCGATGTCATCTTGTGAGTACGGATCCGAAGTACCCAAAAACTGTAAATTCGAAAACAAGGAATAAGATAAACCAATGAAGTGAATGAAATAATTAACAACTCAAGTACAACAACAAAAATATCATCATTTGAGGATCACAGAGAGATTACGTACATTTTGAAAACCTTGAATACGTCCGCAGGAAATGATGGATTGCATCCAATTCATAATGTAGTATTCGCACTCGGTGTTCCCTGGTTGTTGATTGCACTATAAATCAAAAGCAAATTGTTAAAACGAATAAAGGCATATCGAAAGCTACTGTGTCAATGAAATAACTTGAATTGAAACTACTTACCTTCGGATAAAACCACTTCGGTCCACTTTGCTCTTTTGCGAAGCAAGTTTGTCTATACGTCTTGAGACCCCTATCATTAAAATGGAAATTAACAGACATGAAAACAATTCATTTAAAAGAAGAATAGATGATTTAGACAAAAAATTACTTACTCGGCAAACATGGTTTTGATATCTTCGTTTGGATGGCCACCTACGGAATCGAACCAATAACATGCGTTCTTGGAGGGACAAACAACACACGGGGTCCAATGGCCTCTACAACATATACGTATTAATATTAAATTAAGATAAGAAAGCAATTTATTCACAAAAATCTTATATAAACAAAACAAAAGTACGCACCTTTCATGTATTGGCGCTAGATAACAAGACGATTCTTCGTCGCCCATTGTTAAACCAACATAAAGCGCCCTTCTGGGTAACTTATTGCGAGCCGAAGCCGTGCATGCAGGACATAAGAATCCATACGTACCTGTTCGCTTTATGTTGGCGCATATGTCGCGGTAGACACTATGATCGAAATAAAATGATAAAGGTTGTTGAATATATTAAACAAAAAAGAGTACTGACATAATTAAAGGGTTAAAAAAACTTACAGGATTGCAAGTTGAAGAAACTGTATATCTAAATATTCCATATGCATAAACTCTGTCAAATCTTTCTTGTCAATTGTTATCGGATATGTCTTTTCTGCACCGACAACGCCCAGAGGCATCTGCAAGCTTATAAAGTTGATGTCCTTGTACAACTCTCACAGCTGTGCTAAGTAGGGAAATAAGCTCGCAGCTTGTTCATGCTATGTAAACATAAAAAACAGATTATGAGTGGGTTAGCAATGAAAATCAATCGGGAACCTACTCATCATCAATCAGTAATGTACTTCCTACCATTAGAGGTGTCGTCCCCATCTCAATAAGATTATGCGGCCAAATGATGAACCATGTGATGGCAACGCCTAGTGTGGTAACCTGCTCATCATCAATCAGGATGGCTGTCTCTTCTTCCCCCTCTCACACACTTTTCACAGTCACCTGAAGTTGGTCTTCTAGAATTTGCTTGTTATGGTGTGCGGTTTGTTCTGGGTAAACAAGACCATCGGCAACAATACGCCGGTGTGGGTCATCCAAATATAGAGTGCAAGGTAGACCTCCCTGTGGTGTGTGAGAAGGTTCGCCATTACCGCCTGATAGAGGGTGAGAAGGTTCGCCAAGATTTACATCTCGGCGAAAACTGTCTTTCTTTGTGGCCGGGGAAGGTAGGGGATTCGTGGGCTGTACATTCCGTATTTGCCTTCTCTTGTACCATATCTCTCATTTCACCCTGTAGTTGGTCCATAACCTCAGCTACGAGGGTTGCTCAAATTTTGGCTACAAGCTCTAGACTAGGGTTGGCTTCATCATGATAACATGAACGCTGTGTTAGTTCTCAGATGTTTTGATGATAACTAGATTTAACAAAGAAGAAAATAAACATAGATTTTGGAAAATCTCGTTCGTCGAGATATTTTCAATTCTTTGTCAAAAAACCTCGAGTCATACGTTACCTCGAGTCAATAGTTTCTAAAACACATTTAGACACTGCAAAGTAACTCAAGGTTCAGATGATCGCACCTCGAGTTAGTGTTTTTCAAAATGCATTTGAAAGAAGACAATTAGCCTCTAGTCAGAATATGTGTACCTCGAGTTAGGTACCTAGAGTCAAGAAACCATTTAGCCTCGAGTCTCATTTCCTCTGAAAAAGAATCATTCCATGATTTACCTCGAGTCAATAAAATATCTACCTCGAGTTAGACGCCTCGAGTCAAAGAACGACGAACCTTGAGTTAGACTGTGTTGAAACAATATCCATTCCAAGAGATTTAACTCGAGTCTAATTGATTGTCGCCTCGAGTCTTAAACCATGAGTCTGTATTCCATAAACCTCGAGTCTGATAGAATATCGAAATAGACTGATTATGTGAGGTAACTCGAGGTTGCCATAATAGTACCTCGAGTTAGGAAACTCGAGTTAAAATAGAATGAACCTCGAGTTAATATCTCGTCTGGATAACTCAGTTAGGATAATTCCAATTGATTAACTCGAGGCTGCAAGAACGCTACCTCGAGGCAGTCAAATCTCTGTGTCTTTAAAATAATCTTTTGAAATTGTGATTTCATAGATTATCATCTGTATTCTTCATATCATTCTCTGTATATTCCTAATCTATTTTGACCAGTTTGCTAATTGAGTTTCAGATGATTAGAACAAGCTACAATTCAAAGTCGTTGATTAAAGCAACCACTGTCAGACACATTTATTGCAAACCAGTCACATAGCATGAAAGAGGAATATAGATATCTGAGCCTCTGGAAAGCAGTTTAATAGTTTCCAGTAAATATTCTTCTCATGTCTCAACGGACAAAAAGGAATAAGGAATGTCAAACGAAGCAACGGATATATTTATGACTCACAACGGTTAACTTAATGAGTCACAACGGGCGACTTCAAGATGTTCTCCAACGGTCATTAATGCCATCATCTATAAATAGGAGACGCATTGAATTCAGACCTACCGAAACTCTGCACATTGAATTACTCTTTAAAAGCATTTACAGTTTCTACACACAGAGATAATATCTTCGGATATATTAAGCTTCAGTGATTATTATTCAGCTCTTTTAGAGAGTTCTTCATTGAATATTCATTCTTGAAAAGATCTCAAAGTATTGGGACTTTGAGATTGGGGACATTTGATTACAACTTGTAAGGGGGAGCAAGTTCTAGAGAGAGAATTGCTTCGAGAGTTACAGTGTGTGTAATCATTTGAAGTTAGTGAAAATCTCGGAGTGTCTGGGGACTGGACGTAGGTCAAAGATTTGGACCGAACCAAGATAAACTCATTGTGTTCAATCTTTCTTATCCCTACTATGTTTACCTCTGTTATACATTCAGTTAACAGAGCATTTTTGCGAGAAAATTTTATATCCCCAATTCACCCCCCTCTTGGTGATATTCTGTCTTTCACGCTGTCCGAAATATTTTGCGACACTAACTCCCCCTGTCTCCCCTCGAACAGCATCAAGGTAATCCGGCTTCCCAATCGCCGTTGTCAAAATGTCCTGCCGTGTACCGGCGTGAATGAACCTTGGTTGCTCACGCTCAAGTGCATCTGTACCATAAGATTTTTCATAAATAATAACTAAACTCTTATAGTATGAAACAACGAGGCTATTTAATACTTCTAATTTAACTACTTACAATCTTTGAGGCAACCTCAAAGAACATCTTCATTTATGTATTTATCACCCTTCATTCTTGCAGCTTTCAATTTTTGTGACGAGGAGGACGCTCGGGGCACGGATAGCAATGGAAGGATCGGATTGGGAAGCTTCCTTCATTCACTGTAACTCTTCTTCCATCATCTTCCGTTCAAGCTTTTTATAGCCACCTCTAGACATGCAATGCGGATACTTATTTTTCGCTTGCCTCTCTCTATTGGCTTGACTTTTTTCCTGTGACACGAAAACAAACAAAACTGAGCCTACGATGTCAAGTAAATTCAAATAAAAGATAAGATATGACAAAAAATTTACAAGAAATCCAGGATTCTGCCATGATGCCACAAACTCCCTTCAATCCTCTGGAGAAATGAAATCATAGGTCATACGTGGGTCCTCGTTCCTCTTTGACCCTCGAATATATTTTTTAGTGAGCTTGTTCTTAAAATCTTTCCAACGAAGACGAACTTCGCCCATCCAATGCTTGTTCATCGCCTTATTGTTAGGGACATCAAATGTTTGCTGCAAGGTAAAAGAGAAGATATGAAAGAAATCAAGTAATAAGACTAAAGATACAAATGCAGATATATCGAAAGTGAGATACCAAAATTTGTGCCCAAATCAACTCCTTCGTTTTATCAGGAACCATCTTCCAACTAGAATATACAATACGAACGTTGCTTCGAGCCAAATAGCCAAGATAGCTAATAAAATTGTCTCCCTCTCTACCAATCGGATTCATATTGGCATCAAACTCCACATGTAGCCTCTTTTTTTGACTGTCATGACGAGCAATTAGGGCATCCATGTTTGTGCTACCTCTACCCTTTCTCACAACGGGTTGATCAACCCTATCACCTGATGACTCGTCAAAGGTGGACATATTCCTGTTCATCAAAGAAAGACAAATCAATGTTAGATAGGTTATTAAATAATAAACAAATTACTAAAATGAATGAACATGTTAAACCACCACAAAAATAACATAGTACTATTTCATAACTGAAAATCTCACTTTATATGGTTTCCCATATTCCTTCACAATGATCCTTTCTTGCAGCATATTCTTCATCATCTACCAATTCTACTTCATGTGTTGTAGGTGGATTTGTTGTGAATGGGAGTGTATCGTCAAGGTTCAAGGATTCTTCACCATACTTCTGTTTTTTACTTTAAAGTATAATGGACATTTTTTTTATTTGTAGGTCTGTAACGTAAAACACTTGTTTCTTTGGCTTGCTAAAATGAATGGCTCATCTCTATGACCAAGTCTTTGAAGATCAACGAGACAAATCCAAATTTAGGATCTATTACAACAACATTATTGCTAACCCACTTGCATTTCAATAAAGCAATTTTGAACTTGCTGTAGCTAATCTCCCATATTTCTTCAATAACTCCATAATAGGCCATTGATGCTAACACCGGGTTTTTGTCTTTCGAACTCAAAAAGTGCATGGATTCAGCTTCAACCATCACCCCACTTTTTTGCACAGAACTTCGGTCATGTTGGTCTTTTGTGTAGAAACAATATCCGTTTATATCATAACCGCTCCAAGTGATGACCTGAAAAGAAGGCCCCCAGGCTAACCACTCGATTGTATCCGACACACCGGTCTTGTGCAATACCGTCTCCTAGAACCACTTTATGAATGTCTTCTTTTGCTCATTAGCTATCTGTATGTCATTCTTCCTTGGATTCATATCCTTCAAACTCTTTCTGTGTTTATCAATGTATGGTTGAACTTCTTCCATATTATTCAAGATGTACAAGTGTGCTTGCAACACGACTTCACGAGGCATATTCTTCAGTTTGATGCCTCGAGTTCCGTCGCTTATCCCCTCGTCATTCTGAGATTGTATCATTGCCCCTGATAGATAATCTTTGCAGAACTCCATAGCCTCTTCAACTACATATCTCTCAACTATTGAGGCTTCCAGTGGATAAGGATTTTTAGAATACCCTTTTAGGATCTTCATGTATCGCTCGAAAGGGTACATCCACCTTAGGTAAACTGGACCGCAGAGCCTTACCTCCCTTACCAAGTGCACTATCAAGTGCACCATGATATCAAAAAAAAAGCAGGAGGAAAATGCATCTCTAGTTGGGACAAAATAATATAACCCTCATTTTCCAATTCATCCAACTGTTTAATGTCAATGACTTTGTTACAAATAGCATTAAAGAAAATACTCAATCTTGTTATAGTGGCTCGCACTTCATCTTTCATAATGCCTCTAATAGCTATTGGTAATAGTTGTTGCATCAATACATGATAATCATGGGACTTCATTCCCACTAACTTCAAATCATCTATTGAAACACACCTTCTCAAATTAGAAGAATATCCTTGTGGCACCTTAATGTCATATAGACACCCACACAAACTTTTATTCTCCGCTTTTGATAGTGTATGAGTTGCTGGCTCCATGTATGCCCTCTTATCATCTTCCATTACTCGTGGATTTAACCATTCTCTTATTCCAATATCAACCAGGTCTAGTCTCGCACTAATTACATCCTTAGTCTTCCCTGGTATGTGCAAAAGAGTACTGAAGGCTATTACAAACGTTTTTCTCCACATGCATCACATCAAGACTGTGTCTCACATCAAGACTACGCCAATATGGAAGATCAAAGAAAATTGATCTCTTCTTCCATATATTCTTTTCATTCGCCTTCCTTTGCTGCTTACCCAATATGACATTGATATGTTTCACCCGGCTATAAACTTCCTCTCAGATTAATGCCTTTAGAGCCGTGCTCTGCTCTGGTAAGCCGTTAAAATGCTTTCTTAACTTACGATATGGGTTGAACTGATGAAGAAACCTCCTTGACCGAGATAGACCTTTTTTTTGTGCTTTAGTTGATGGAAGTTTGTGTCTGCTTCACATATTGGACATGCTTTATGCCTCTTCACACTATACCCTGACAAATTTCCGTATGCAGGAAAGTCGTTTATCGTGGTAAAAATCATTGCACACAACTTGAAGGACTCCTTCTTATATGCATCAAACACATCTACGCCTTCCTCCCACAACTTCTTCAAATCCTTAACCAAAGGTGCCAAGTACACATCGATATTGTTCCCGGGTTGTTTTGGTCCAGAAATCATCATAGAAAGCATCACATACTTGTGTTTCATACATAGCCAGGGAGGTAAGTTGTATATTACAAGGAGAACCGGCCATGCACTATGAGTGCTGCTAAGAGTTTGATACGGATTGAAGCCATACGTACAAAGCCCCGGTAGAAGGTTTCTTGGCTCACTGCCAAATTGAGGGAACATTTTGTTTATTTTCTTCCATTGCGGAGAGTCAGCCGGGTACCGAAGATATTTTCCATCGGATATTCTCTCATCAGAATGTCATCTCAACTTCTTCGTCGTTGCTTCACTAGTAAACATACGCTTAAACCGCGGAATTATTGGAAGATACCACAATGCCTTCAAAGGTTGCCTTTTTGTTGTCTGCTCTCCATAAACAATACATTTCTTCACTTTGTTTCGTGAAGTTTTACACTTCGGACAATTACTGAGGCCTTCATACTCGTTTCTGTACAATATGCAGTCATTAGGGCAACTGTGTATCTTTTTATACTCCATACTCATCATAGACAAGATTTTCTTGGCCTCATACATACGATTTGGAAGTACATTATCATATGGCAACATATCACACAACATTCAAGCAGCGACGTGAAACTGCTATCGGTCCACCCATAAGTTGCCTTTAAGTTGACCAAATATAAGGTCCCAGTCAACCGTGTATACTTAGTACACCCAGGGAACAAAGGTGTCTCTGCATCACTCCGCACGCTATCATATTCACCCAATTGTGCAAAAGATTCTTCCTCAACATCATGAATCATTTTCTCCATTCCATCATCATCTACCTCAACTTCATTTTCGTGGGACGCACCGGTACTTACTTCCTCACCATGCCATATCCACGTTGTGTATCGAAGGTGTATTCCATCACAAAGTAGGTGATCCCTTATATATCAGCAATATCCCTTCGACTCCCATTAAAACAATTAACACATGGACAATAATACATCCCATTTTTTGTAGCCACATTCCTTCTAGCAAATTCAATAAACTCTTCCACCCCATTCTCATATTCTTCACTAGTTCTCAATGCATTTATCCAACTATGACCCATTTTATTACCACCTACGACATTTCCAACAACAGTCAAGTTCATAACAATTTCAAGAACGACATGCTTTATTTTAAGAAAATTTTGACAGCATTTCCCCTTAAAAGTAAGACATCCCAAAATTTCAATAACAACCAATTTCAGCTTAATTCAACAAAACTTACTAACTAAAGCAATTCAGAACAATATCAACTATTAAATCCAACAATTTCTTCAACTAACGAGAACATTGGAATTATTCCTACCGACATATACTTCAATGGTAATGGAAATGGTAAACCATGAAGCCATCACTTGTTTAATCAAGTTCATGTAGTTCATATGGCTAATAATAAAGGAAAGACAAAAAAATTCACGGATTTGGATTAAAAACACTTAAACCAATAAGGACAATATATGTGTGTGTGCATAAAAAGAAAGCAAATGACCTAATTTGGGAGCGCAACCGTTTGCTTCAAACCTTTGACCAAGATTTCTCAGCAGGTAGTCAAAAAAGACAAAGATGACTATCCTTCAAGAGGGACCAAATCGAGAGCAAGACTGAATTTAATTCAGTCGCCTTCTAAATGCAACTGCAAGGACAAAGCCAAGAAAAAACAAGAAGAAGAAGGAGAGTTAAAATTTTCACTCTAGGAGTTAAAATTGATCAAAGAAAATTCATTGAGGGAGAAATCTGTTAGCCGTAGTGTTGATCCTATGGGTACTGGAAGAGGGAGAGGACATCCAAAGGTTCAGCCCAGAAAAGAATTTCACCCATCGCAAAATGGTATTGTGAAAAGAGTATTGGATGATTTTGAGTTGCTGAATACAGATTTACTGGTTAAAGAGGTGAGTGACATGCTTAAACAGGTGGAGAGGGTTTTTGCTGTAAATCACCTAGATCCTATGGAACTTGAAAAGGCTAAAAATATGCTGAAAGTATAATCTCTGAGCTTCTTGCTATATCTTTTTTTTCTACATTCATGCTCCAATTTTATTTCTCTTCTAACTATTGCCCGTGCAGGAGCATGAGCAGGCACTTGTTGATGCCATTGCGAGACTTGCAGATGCATCTGATGGTGAAAGTGGTAATGGATAGAAACCATCAACATAATCATACTGTATTCTATTTTATAGTCCAACATAACGAAAATCAGCATTATGTAAATAGACAATATTTAGTATTTTAAGCTTCGGGTTGAAATTTTGAGAAGAATGTTAACTCTATCAACAAAGGGCGATCCATCCATACCTTAACGGGGTGGGAGGGATTGGCCTCAATCTATCTATTTTCGTAGATGTTATAATCACTAAGATCTATTTCTTTGTGTTTTCAGATGGAGAGCACCCAGTTTTGGATGGGCAGTTAATGGAGACTAGATGAGAGGGTAGACAGAGGGAGACGAGTGACTCCAAAGGTATTGTTTAAGCTCTCTAGCATTTTTATGGAAGCGAAATTGTGAATGAGTCTAGGAGCTAGCCTTGAAAGGACCAGTTTGTATTTTAATGACCGGCAAGATAATCATTCCAGATAATGCATTTCGCTTGTTTACGTATTCTTAATATGTGCCAATTGTATGTCCGGTGGCTATTAAGAACATGAAGACTTGTGTATATAAAAAAAAAGAACATGAAGACTCCCCCATTCATCAGGAACTTCACAAAGTGTCAAATACAAGACCAGGACATAACACCAACCTCCAAAATCCCTCTCTATCATCTCATCTCTGTAGTTTTCCAAAACAAAATGCGACCTTTTGACATGGCACTTCCTATGCAAAGTGTCAATTAAACACCTAGCAGTCCTCAATATTTTCTACTTAGGACAACTTAGTATGATTACTTATAGAATCAAAAGTTCATTGTTATCTAGGAGTTAAAGATTCCATTACTGCCGAAGAACCATGAAAGAAGGGGCAGCGTACCGTTAGATATCGTCGGAGAAGGTGGGGTTGCCACGCCGGAAACAGAGAATGAGAGCTGATGGACGCCGCGAAGAGGGAAGACGGAGGGGATGGACTGTCGCGCACAATGGAGTGAGGGTGAGATCGCGATTAGGGTTCGCAGTCAATCGAGCAAGGGACTGAGTCGGGTTCTACGAGAGAAGCAGAGGGAAACCTTTGAAATTCTAAGACTGGGTGACGAATGAGGGCTAATTGGCACATTAAAGGAATTTTGGCGACCTGATAGAAATTCAAGTCGACAAAATTGAACAATTGGCGACCTGAATGTAAATTCAGTCGCCAATTCTAAAAAAATTAAAAAACATAACCTCCCACGGCGCCAAACAACTAAATTTTATTCCAAAAAAATCCCATGGTGCCAAAAAAAAATTCATTTGAATATTGGCGAGCCAATTTTTAAAAAAATTAAAAACAAAACCACCCACGGCGCCAAACAAATAAATTTTATTCCAAAAAAAATCTCATGGCGCCAAACAAAAATATTATCATTGGAATATTGGCGACCTTATTTTCATTCAGGTCGCCAATATTCGAATTTTGGCAACCTGAATTACGTTCATGTCTCCTTAATTCAAAAATTGGCGACCTAAATTAAATTCAGGTCGCCTTAATGACTTTTTTTGGATATTTGTCCATGGCGCCAAACATAAAATTCTAGTGCGAAACTACTTAAAGCGTCCCGAAATAATGTTAGAACGCCAAAAAATCAATTTTACAAGTCCTAAACTATTATTCAGGTTGCTGAAGGCTAATTTTCCTTCCATATATTTACAAGAATGCCACTGACTTCATTTTTTTACTACCTATTTTTAAATAAGGACATTTTTTAGGGTAGTAATATCGATTTTTTTGTAGTAGTGTTAATTCAAATTAGTACTTAATCATGCAATAATGACATAAAAATACATTAAAATCCCTAAATTAACATTGATAAAGCAATCAAAATATGGTTCAATCAATTCCCCCACACTTAGTCCTTTGTACTCCTAAACAAAGGCAATTAAGTACAAGATGTTAGTTCCCTATGTGTTTTGATGATAACTGACAATTGTAAACGTAAATTAAAATGTGTTTTGGTAAGTTGAGAAACTTGTTGTCAAGTGAATACTCGAGTATTGGTTTCAATACTCAAGTATTGAGTTAATGAGAAGAATGGCTCATTGTCACAAAGATGAGCAATACTCAAGTATTCACATGAATACTCAAGTATTGAGGTTACAGAGAGCATTCCAAGTTTTTCACAATGAGTCAATACTCAAGTATTAGTTTGAATACTCGAGTATTGATCATACAGAGACTTTTTCACTAAAAGGCAAAATAGTCAATACTCAAGTATCCATTTGGATACTCAAGTATTGGTTATACAGAAAGTCACCAAAGTATTCCAACATGTGAATACTCGAGTATTGGTTTGAATAGTCGAGTATCGGGCTAACAGAAAGTTTTCAAACTTTACACATGTTTATGAATACTCAAGTATTGAGATGAAAACTCAAGTATTGATTTTGCAGAGACTTCACAAAGCTTTTGAAAACATCTGAATACTCAAGTATTGAGTTGAATACTCGAGTATTGGCCATACAGAAAGGTTTGCTATTTCCAAGTGATTTGAATACTCAAGTATTAAAGAGAATACTCAAGTATTGACTTGGAAAAGTTTTCACAAAGTTTTACAAAAAATGTGAATACTCGAGTATTGAGTTGAATACTCGAGTATTGGGCATACAGAGAGCTTGGCTCTTTTTCAAATGTTTTGAAAACTCAAGTATTGATTTGAATACTCAAGTATTGAGGTTTTGGACTTAAACTTATTTTCACATAAAAGGTTCAACACTCGAGTATCGCTATGAATACTCAAGTATTCATATTAGTGCACAGTGACATACTTAAGTATTGAAGAACATACTCAAGTATTGGTCGCGAGTTTTGAAAATCAAGTTTAACGAATTTGTGAAAACTTCTTTATTTAATCCTAATACTTGTCATTATTATTCTCTGACATTCCCAGCTATGTTTAACCACTTTGTTAGTGAGTTTCAGCTTGTTTAGAGGAGATTAAATGAAGATTTAAAGCAAAAGCAAAAAGCATGTCGAACATTAAATGCTAAACCCGAGAAAGTTGCATACTTTTGGGTAATCCCTCTGCACACACTTACAAAGGATTAATGTCTACCTACCACATCCAGTAGCTGCTATTCAAACGGATTAATATTCAAGAAGTCAACTCTGATCTTATGTACAACTAGATTAAGTGAAGAGTAGAGAGAGAAAACTCTAAAATGCCTCCAACAGCTAGATTAATACACCAACGGTCATAATGGAGCTTGCAATGGCTCTTTAATGCTCTCTTAGTATAAATAGAGTAGCATTCAATTTCTCTCAACAACCAAGACTGCAGAAAACGAAAATCATTCAAGTTTCCAACTACTCTTGAGTTTTCTTGTGTAAAGTATCTATTGATACATTAGAGCTTCAGTGTTTATTTCTATCCACTCTTAGAGAGAGTTTCTTACCTACAAATCATTTATTGTAAAGAATCACAAGTCAGGGGACTTAGTAATTGGGTTCATTGATTACAACTTGTAAGGGGGAGTAAGTTCTAGTGAGAGAATTACTCTTGAGTACAGAGTGTGTAATCTTTTGATTTAGTGGAAATCCCAGTGTGGCTGGGGACTGGACGTAGGTCAGTGGTTGGACCAAACCAATATAAATATTTGTGTCTTGCTCTTCTACTCTCCTCTCTATCCATCTCTGTTTTTATTTTACAAAAACAGAGCAAGTTTCAAAAAGATTTTTAAACATACCCAATTCACCCCCCCTCTTGGGTATTTTGCTCCATTTTCACAAGATTCAAAGTCTCAATAACTAATGCATTTGAAAGATGAGCAATTTCACAATTAGAAAGCAATGGATCAATTAATCAAATTTCTTAAGCCAACACTAGTCATAGTCAAGCGATACATAGAAATTATATAACTACATAATCACACATTTTAGAATGAAGCACAAGAACCCTCAAGGTATTAGTCTTTCGCTCATCTCACCTTATTGGGATAATTTTACTCTAGTTCACTTAATCAACACCTTACCATAGGCTTGTAACAACTCTAACATCTCCACTACTAAAAACAATATATGCAATGAATCAAGAGGACTTAAAAGGCTTGTAATATTGGATGAAGGCTAGATGGAATGAATTAATATTTTTTTTTTAAAAAAGGAATAGTTGACATGCAAGTCAAAGTTAATGGGTAGGTTCATATCATCTAAATAATTTGACAAACTTTCACCAATTATTTTCCAAATTCATGGATAAATGCCATCTTTATATTTCTTGTGCTTTTTTTTTTAATCTACAAAATACTTTTCTATTTTTCTATATTTTTTCCTACTTTTTTCTTCTTCTTTTCCAAACTATATACACCTTGTTTTCCCCTTTTGACTTACTTTCTTTCTCTTCTCTATATACCTGGGATTTCTATATACATTGTTCAACATTTTATTGGCAAATCACTTTTGATTTCAAAATACTATGAACACGTACTATATGACTAAATGACTTGCATAAAACAAAGGAATTGTAGGTTTGTGTTTTGGGGTTGAAAAAGGGTTTAAAATTGAATGCCTCTTTCATTTCCACACACTAATGCAAATACCTAGATCTAATGAGCTCTCCTAATAAGCTTTTAGCTTATTAGGGAAACCGGGTCCCTTTTATTTAGTATCAAATAAGGTTCTTTATAACAATCTAAAAAGACAAGCAGCATTATGAAATTCTCCTCCGAAACAAGATAAAATATGCACATTTTCCGATCATATATATCCCCAAGTATGCCTAAGTTCCCAAAAAAAAAAAGTATAAGAAACTATATAAATATGTGTTACAATTAAATAGCATGAATTTTACAAGGTTAATATTAAGTAGAATTAGTAATATAGGCTGGCCCATATGGGTTCAGGCCAAAAAGATATTAATATGGGTTGACAGTTAGCCAACCCAACCTATAACCTCTGGGTTGGTGGGTTAGTCTGCCCAACCCGTTGTCTTTTCCTTTTTATTTTTTTTATCTATTGTGTTTTTCAAACTATTTTTTAAACAATATACTAAATTTTATTTTCATAGAGTCATCGTCCCGAGCATGAGCACAAGCCGGAGTTGGAAGGAGGATGGAAGTGAGATGACACTAACCTAGAAAGAGGAGGGGACAATGTCAACCTTGAAAGAGTAGGATACAACCTAGCGATTGAAATTCTTCTTTACCCACTATTATCTTTCAGATTTTGATTGGAATGAATCGTATATTGTTGATGAGCTTGAAGGAGGAGGTTGAAAAAAAACATATTGGAGGAGCACGTTGATGGTGACTTTGCGAGATGGGAGGGCAAGGCTTGGAGACTGAAGAGGGCGATTGAATAAGGTAAGAAGCAATGAAGGGAAAGGGCAAAAGACAGTATTTGTGTCAGCTAGGGTTCATGAAAATGAAGGAGAGAGGAGTTGAGGAGGGAATGATAACATGATAGATATATATTTAGCATTTTTTTAAAAAAAAAAAAAAACAGGCTAAACCGCTTTGGGTTGGGCCCATATATATGGGTTCAGGCCATACAAAATCGCATCAAAACGATCCCTATTTTTTACAACCCAACCCGCTAAGTTTTTAGTGGGGCGGGTTCGGCCCACGGGTTAAACCATTATTGCAGGCTCTAAATTAGTAAGAAACCATCAAAATTATGTTATACTCCCTTGAATCTTATTTATAATTAGGAGTCCAATAACCAAATTACGCAATTTAAGAAAATAGTTCAAAAGAATAACTATGTCTTGAAATAAACATTTTTTTTTTACGTATGCCCTTATTTATGAAGGTGCGAGTAAAAAAGAGAAATAAAGTAAATATAAGTATCACCAATATTTAATTAATGCAATATATATTTAATGAGGGGCACAAATGGAAAAAAAAAACTCATTAAATGTTGAGGTAACTGCTCTTATAACAAGGACAGGAGGAAGTAGCATTGTTCATTTGTGCTCATTCCATTTGGAAGCTGCTTAAGTGAAGTCATTGTAAATGGGACCATGAAAAGTCACTATAACCTATTCGTAATCAAGAAACTTACATGATTTTTTTAAAGTCACATCTACAATTAAAGTTTACAAGTTCTCCGAAATTATTAGCGAACTGACCAAAAGGAGGAACATCAGTTTTTCAATTATCTCATTTCCTGGTCTTCCTTCAGATTAGCATATAATTTGAATAGAGAATTTGTGATTTTTGTAAGATTTTCACTAAGAAATTCTAAACTATCTTTAGAAACACTTATGAGTCATTCGTGGAGCATTAATTCTCGAAGCTATACTTCAAGGAGAAGGCAGATTGAAGTAGTGAGCGACAAACTGACCGTTTAATTCGATTTTAATTATGCATATTAATTTGTCATTTAACTTAATTTAGAACAAAAATATAATCTATTAATCCATATAATTTCAGCAGATTTTGAATTAGGTCTCTCTTCCACGCTCCTCCCAAAAGTATCACACCAGTTCTTACGTCCTTGTGCTTTCTCCCCTCAGACCCTTTCCTTTCACAACGGAGATGACATCTTTACGTCTATCGACTCTAACTTTTTCAATGGGTCTGTTTGGGTTGGCGACGGGAGCGGTAACTTTTTTTTCTATTAGGCTTTTGCAAAATTTACCGATAGGAAAAAAGTCGGAGTTATAAATGTGATTTGTGTTTGGATTGATAATGACAGAAGTGGCTTTTTTCCAAATGGAAACGTGTTTAGATTGTTATTTGAAAAGTCAGTTGAGATGAAAAATGACTGAAAATGACATGAATCTTTTAAATACTACATATATTAAAATTAATTGTATATATTTCGGTAATTGAAGATAAAAATTTATTTTTTTTTTTTAAATAATTATTATTTTTAAAAATTAATCAATAATAAAAGTCTTTAATTAACAAAATAAATAAATTTTTGGGGGAAAAAAATGTCCCTTCCCTCTCTCTCCCCCTCTCTTATTATTCTCTCTCCCACGCGATTGAAAAAAAGCAGAAAAGTCAGCCCAGAAGCTCCCAATGCTGCTCCACTGGGCTCTCCAAACGGCACAATATAGGTTAATGATAATAGTGGTGATAAAGCATGATGATTATAAATTTTACCTCAAATTAATATAAGCTTTTAATGATAATTCAATTTGAGCTTAAATGAATTTTTTTACATTACTTAATTAATGGACTATTTCAGAGAATTTTTGTAAGAAAAAATTGAAATTTTGGGTAAGAATATGACTTTTTTATAGTTTCCGATTTTTGGCTAAATTAAAATTTCTTTCTCTTTAACTTAATTCTCATTTTTTAAAGTTAATTTATGGAGAGTTTGATTTGGAATTTGCAATTGATATTTGGAGGCAATTTTCAATTTAAATTGCATTGCAATATTTTTATGTCTTCTCCTATTAGCACTTTATTATTAAACTCTATTTCACATTTTCTTACCTTATTTTTATGCATTTCCAACATGTATTAATTTTATTTAAATATAACCTATATTAATATACACGCACTTAATTTTTGTAGGTCATGAAAGATCAAATCATAAAATTCTATGTATAGATTTATCCACACCATACTTTGCCCGAAAAAGAAATACACACCATACGATCTAATTGTGCTTAATTGTGGATTTTCCTTAACGTGTGTGTAGTGTTTATCTCTCTTCCCCTCAAGTGTTTAAGGTTTTAACCCTCTTAATGGCGGACGCGGCTGAGGTCCTCTTCGGCTCCCATCCACCGCCAATCTTTTCTCTAATCTTTGCGTCGTTTTTGACGCAAAAATCATACTTGGTCCTCTTTTTTTATTAAAAATAAATATTCGAGTAAAAAAAATATCTTTAAGATATCTAAGCAAAAGATCTTGGAAAAAACTTCATCAAATTTGAAAAAATATTTTAGGATGTTGAAAAAATATTTCAAAGATCTTGACTAAGTACTTAAAATATCTTGATATCTGATTGAGGGATCTTGTTGATATTAAAAAAATACTTCGTGATCTTGAAAAATTATTTTAAGATCTTGAAAAATATTTTCAACATCCTAAAATAATTCTTGAAGATGATGAAGTATTTTTTTAGTACCAGCCAGTATCCACAGTCAGTATTTTGATGTATCTTTTTAGTGCCAGTCAATACCCCAAAATATTTTTTCAATATCCTAAAATAATTTTTCAAGATCACAAGACCGTCAGTTTTTTTTCAGAATCGTTAGTATTTTAAAGATCTCTTTTTTTAGCACTCGAATATTTATTTAAAAAAAAAAGGACCAGGTATGATTTTACATTCAAAACGACGCAGTATTAAAAAAGAGATTGACAGTGGATGGGAGCCGAAAAGGACCTCAGCTGCGTCCCTTAATGGCTGTGTTTTGGCTGGCGTTATACTCAGCGTTGCAGGCCAAAAAATTAAACGTGCATTGGAAATTATTTTCAGTAAGAAAAAAGCCCAATAATAATGTTTGGATCGGCTTTATTACTGATCTTTTACACTTAAAGCTCATTAATCTTAAAGCTCCCTCCAGGAGCTTATTCTGTGTCAGCGTCAGTGTGCGGAGGCCGAAGGGCCCCACAGACTCTGATCCCTGCCCCTCTCCCCTACCGACATCAATGCAAATCCCAATTTCAATTTCATTTTCCCTCAATACCGCCATTTTATCTTTCATACTAACAATTAAAAAAAATTCTGAACATAACAATTTAATTTTTTTGAACATGTTGACTGTTGAGGATTTTGGAGAATTCGTGGGCCCATTATTATTATTTTTTTATGGAACTTCCACCCGACTTCCAGCTTTTCTTTAACAAAAATAAAAATAAAAATTCAGCTTTTTTAAGGGAAAATCTACTTAGGGGCCTTTTTTGGAGGAAAAAAAAAATTCAAAAAGGGCCCTAAGATTCTGAAAATCCCAAAAAAGGCCCAGAACTTTTTTTGGGATTTTTCTAATCTCGTTAACAACAAAATCGTCACATTAACAATTAAATCAATACCCGTTAACAACTAAATCGATCGCATTAACAACAATATTTTAACAACTAAATCAGTCACATTAACAACAATATCATTTGGGTTAACAACTATATCGCCCTCATTAACAACTAACGAGATTTTGAAAATCCCAAAAAAGGCCCTGGGGCATTTTTTTGGATTTTCAGAATCTTGGGGCCCTTTTTGGGATTTTTTTTTCCTCCAAAAAGGGCCCCCAAGTGGATTTTCCCTTTTTTTATAACTTTTTGAAATAATTTTTTATCATATTCATACACATATTAATATTATTCAATTAAATTAATGTTTTTTCAGTTATTTTCCATCTCAACTGACTTTAAAAATAATAATTCAAACATTTATCATTTTAGAAAAAAATCACTTCTACAAAAGCCAAACGGGTAATCCAAACATAAATCACATTTACAACCTGATTTTTTTCCTACCGAACTTTTACAAAAGTTTTTTTTTTGTTCTTCACCCTGACTAATCTAAATCCGATCCAGGTCGTGCATCTGGCTATGGTGGGTGAGTCTCCCAATGAGGCTTTTCTGTATTTACAAAAGTTAGATAACTTTTAAGCCACTGTTAACCCAAATATAGACCCAATACTCATGAATCAGCTAGCAAAGAATATTGTATCACATGCTCTTCTAATAATTTGTCTGCATGAAAAGTAATGTCCACGTGACTAGTGCAACATCATAATCTGTCAACTTTACACTTACGGGGTTTGCAGCAATTGTTATCAGAGTCGGAATAGAAGTAATAGATTTAACATAACAAATTATAGGTATTCAATAAAAAAGAATAGAATATATGTCTATATATAAATAAATATATATATACACACACACACACTTTTCTCTAAAAAAATAATACGAGTGCTTGTGAATACCTTAGATCATAATTATTTTAATTAACATCAAAATTGTATTATTTTTTTCTTAATATTTACATATGAAATAATTATGGTTCAATAATTGACCGTAAGTCGGTAACACATTTCGAAAGGACGGGTATAAATTCTGTCCCATTATTAATTTTGTTATATATCTTAACAAATTAAATATTCCGTTTTGGCCAAAACAATAAAAAAAAAAAAAAAATAAACAGCATTCGTTTATTTGGTAGGTCTCTAGCTGACCAACAACAAGATAAACATTATTAGACTGTAGTGGGATTCCACATAAATAATTGAGCTAAGATTCCAAAATTGGTAAGGCAAGAATCTGATGATGACATCATCATCTCATATAAGAAGAAGAATATGGATTTGTATCCACTCATGAAGTTTATCCCACTTGAAACGGGTGTGGTACGATCCATGACCCGACTTGAAACTTTAAGACCCGACTCCGTAGTCTATATAAACACACACAAACACTTGCTCAAACAAGCCGAGCAAAAGAAATAAAGAAAAAAGAAAACTCACAGAAAAGCAGAGAGGGAAATCAAAATCAGGTAAAATGACAGTGTGCGTGTACGTACCAAAAACAATACCTCCCGCAGTTTACACTAAAGACCAAGTGATGAATATGTTGAAGAAGGCAGACGTTAACCATGACGGAAGTCTAACGAAGGAGGAGCTTGAGAAAGTACTAGAGAAGATGGGATCAAACTGGGCAAAGTACAGAGCCCGGCGTTGCGTGAATAATGCCGACAAGGACCGCAACGGAAAAATCGACCTCTCCACCGAAATGAACTCCCTCATTTCTTACGTTATGAATTGGTACGAAGGTAAATTCTAAAGTGTGTCAATCATTCATATGGCGCGTTTTAGCTGAAGCTGAACACCAGATGGGGAATACACACACACACACACTACTTTCTATATATATATATATATATGTAAGGATATCTCCTCTTTTTCTGTAACAACTCTTAGTAGTTTCATGTATGAGCCATTATGTAGCTCAGATGGTAATAATAGGGTGGGATGACGTGAATAGATGTTCAGTGTTCATACCATGTGACGTAATGTAACAAGAAAAAGAAGAAAAGAAAATCATATAGTTTTGTGGATATGTTTCCTTTCTTAACATCTTCCTCTCTTGGATCGGTAATTCTTTGTAAGTTTTTCATAGGTTTCCCAATACTCCATCCATGGCTTTTCTTTATTCATTTTTTATAAGAAAAAATAAGCATCATGTACGCTTTCTCATGTGTGATAAATTCAAGAAATGAATTATACTATTACTAATTATGATTTATAAGTCATAATCTTCTTTGGAGAATTTATATCATATTTTGATATTGATTCGATTGCCTAAATGTAGAAATTGGATTTTCTCTTAAATATTATCCGTTGTTGATATTCTTATTTGCTTAATTTAAATTGTATGTCTAGAATCAAAAGGCTTCATCTCATGCATGGTTGGAGGAAAATATATTGGTAAGATGGATAAATATAACAATTGATTATTAGGATTTAGGCATATGGATTCATTAAACAAATATTTATAAATAATGGTACTGTAGTTGGGTGTGTTGGTTTGTTTCCATAATTTAAGTTCTTAATTGATTGACCACTAAATAGTTGTTTTGTTTATTTGAGTGAAGCTTTAGAAAACTAGTTTGGGGCGAAGAACTTGGATTAAATAATGTATATATGAACTTAAAGATTACTTATTGAATGGAGGATTTTGTTGGCAAGATAGAGAGATATCATATACACACAAACACACACACTTGTTAACATTATGAATTGCAAAGGAGATTGAGCAAATAATTAAACTGAACACTTGTGTTCATGACACCCACCCCCCCCCCCCCCCCAAAAAAAAAAAAAAAAAAAAACAAACAAACAAACAATTTTTTTTTTGAGTACTTTTGAACCCTTGACTGTTGACTCGCGTATATATATCTACTTTAGTCATAAAACTATATATATCTATCTAACTACTTTATCCTTAAAATCGTTTAATACCCGGCCAGTTGAGTTAAAATGGGTCGGTGTAGCTTTCAATAAATTCTCTATGTGTACTCGTGCCATATTAAAAATTACCCGGCCAGTAATTAATGGATTCCTTGAAATTTGAAGCATAGACATTTAACAAAAATTTGTGTTTAATGGTAATTAATGGATAAATAATACACAAATATTTTAGAAATCATTGTTTCAAAAATACTTTCAATGAATCAATGCCACTAATTACACGTTCTTAATGTTTATTTCCTTATTTCCTTTATTTTTATTTATATGATGCAATAAGTAATCCTCATTTTAATCTCCCTTTTATATTCTCATGTGAACTAAATCAAACAAACCTTATAATGAACCTAAATCAATGAAGTAATGTCATTTACATTTCAACAAGGGAGAGAAATAATCATATATATCTTTTCAATCTTTAAGTCATAGTTTCAAATACACTCAATTGCAATTTCAATAATTAAATTAGCTCCATTTTTTGTTCACCTTAATTATATTGGATAATGTCTAATTTTGGTCGACTAAGTTGGATACACAGATTTTTTTTTTCCTTGATCAAATTTTGATAAAAAAAAATTTGTGGGATTGATTCTTTCTTATCACTTTGCTTTAGTCAAGACCCGCGCACTTTTGGGGGTACCGGACAACAAAGATTTAATATGGAGGAGAAATTAGATTTCACAAAAAAATTATGTCTCCAACTTTCCTAACGGGTTAGAGGAGTAAGTTACACAGTATAGAATTAATCCATGTAATTCCTAATTTGATAGTATTTAATATATTTAAAATGATAAACATAAAAAATTTGCAATAAAACTTAATTAAAATATTTTTTTCTTTAACAATCAAAATACTATAAATTTATTTAAAAGTTGTTTAGATTTATCAAGAATTAGATAAATAAAATAATCAAATGAAAACTATCAAGAGAAGTTAGCTTCATCTATTGCTTCCCTTTTTCCACTTTAATTATGAAACAGATTTTTAAGGTCTTTTCTATTACACGTTTCGTTTACCACATGCCCACCATTTCCTATCTCTAAGATTATGAAGAATATTTAAAGCATGAATTGATGTTTTCATTGACAACTACTTTTCTTTCTTTGTCCTATATATTCTAATTCCACACCACAAATGAATTCGTGTCTTCAGTGCCTGTTCTTGTATTGTAGCTAGTAAGTTAGTCACAAGAGAATATCACCACAAAAAATGGACAATTTTGTAGTGGTTAAATATATCGGGGGTACTGTAGCGGTTTGACAGCTACAAATATGCGTATGATGACAACTCTCCAAGTTTAGTATATTTATATTTAAAGCATATTTGGAGAGTTATGTAGATAATTTTAAAATATTTCTATGAGATTTTGATAAGATATCAGTTTAGAATATTATTTAAGGATTTCATTGTAAAAATAATATTATTAATACAAAAATAGTAGTTAATTAAGTTTAGGAGAAAATTAATAATAATTTACATTTTCTGAAATTAAAAAACTAAAAAGAAGAGTTTTTTTTTTTTTTTTAATTTTATTTTGATTTTGTTTATTTTATTTTATTATTTCAATCAGGAAATGACAGGGTTTGAGGGTGAAAGATTATTATCAATTGGCTTTGAATTCTTTGATTAAGAAGAGGTAGAACGTCATCGTTTTGGAGCTAAGAATTGGAGACCTAAAAGGACACTATTCATCATCATGAATGAAGGAGCAGCAGACTAGATACTCTGTTAATATTCTACATAATCGTAGAGATTGGAAATGTTGGGTATGTGGTAAAAGAAAAGTGAAAGAAAAAAGATAAAGTTAACTTCTCATCGAAGTTTGATTGATTATTTCATTTCTCTAATTCTTGATGAATTAAACTATTTTTAATAAATTAATAGTGTTTTTTAATGTTAAATAAAAAACTGTTTTAATAAAATTTTATTACAAAAATTTGAAGTGTAGCTTTTTTAGATATATTAAATACCATGAAATTAGAAATTATATAGATTCTATACTTTGTAACTTGCTTCTCTTACAGTTAGGAAACACTATTATACAAACGCCGATATATATGACGGTTATTATTGACTATAAATCATAATTACAAACCATTATATATATCGGCAATATATATACTAGGTGCAAATAAATAATGGTTCCAAAATATGATTTATTTTGTAACACCTTACTCTAAACATATATTAGAGGTTTTTACAAATTCTGAACCGCTAATATCTCATTCAATAAAGTAAAAAAGGCTGAACTTTTAAAAACCATTTTTTTTTAATAAGAATGAGATTTTCTGAAAATTTGAAAATTCAAAGCCGATGTATTTCAAATCCAAACTTAATGGTTCAAGTTCCTAGTTAAGTCCTCTTAAAAAATTTTAATAACCAAACAAGAGTCGAGCTCTTTTCTAGTTCTCTTGATCCCCACACTAATATAACAAAACCAAAATCCACATAACACTACACATATAATAGTTCTTAGCTATTAGTCATTATGAACATTAAATCTTGTAACTTTGGCATGTAGATATTTCAAGCTTTTTCATAGATATACCCTATTTTCTAACAAATTTATATCTATACTATAGCATGCATTCATAGTTATGACTAATATAATCTATATAAAAATGTGCTCTTGCCATCATCATATGGAGGTATTTACATGCCAAAGTGTACATTGGCATATATATAACTTAGCTATAAAAAGTATTCATAGTTAAATATAAGGCCAGAAACTTAAGCACGCATAAATATTAGAGTTAAGCAGCAATTTTGCCCCGGAAATACACCCTCATGAGTAATGTTGCCATGGAAGTTTTTTTGGGCTCAATTTTGCCCCGAAAGTCTGAAAACGTAGCAATTTTGCCCTCCACTAAGAGTGATCCTGACGGAGTTAGCACACTCAATGTGAATTGTGCAAACTCGAGTGTGCACGGTCTTTCTTTTTTCTTTTTTAGCAAGGGCACACTCAAACGAGTGTGTGTGCACTTGTTTTTTTTTTTTTAAAAAAGGAGATTGTTTATACTCGAGTGTGAGGGTATCACACTTGACTATGCTAACTCCGTCAAGGTATAACTATTAATGGAGAGTAGCATTACTGTGTTTTTAGACTTCCGGCGTAAAATTAAGCCCAAAAAAACTTCTAAGACAATATTTCTTCTAGGGTTGTACTTCCGAAGTAAAAGTGCTACTTAACCCTAAATATTAAGTTCTTTCAGCTTCAAACTCCTTTAATCTTCTCCAGCCACTACACCCTTGCCCTTATACTACATGCCGTTGCTGTATAGCATGGAAGAAAGGGATGAGATTTGGGGAAATCTCAGTAGTAACAAATTTCTTCATGTTAATCAAGATCGATCACAACTAAGCATGCAAATAAGTCATAGGAAACACCACCTTACAACAATGTATCATCAATGATGCTCATACATCATACAGATAACTTAGACAAATACTAACTAGTGCGCATTCATAATTAAATGAATAATAACTAGCGCACATATATTGCCATGGACAATGATCTCATGTAAGGCAATTTACATGTTCTCATGCACAATCAACATAATGACACAAATAGACACAAATTACATGTTCCAATTTACCTTCTCCTTGATTCTTTCCTTGATAGTTCCTTGGTGGGCTTGGTCAAATATCAAATCCTATTAATTATTCATGTTAGGCCAGATTAATACACACACATTGGTACATGATTAATCTCTACTTTTATAAAGTAGCTACATTCTAATCTCTACCAAAGCCCCAAACTTTAACCTTCTCAATTAACTTTCTAACTTTGCTCTTGTTACTTAACTTTTAATTATACAAATCATCAATCACAACATAGGAGTTCCTAAACCTTATATATGCATAGTACGTCTCATGCTAATGTCTTCCTCTATGACAATTGCAACTTCTAATGCCACTTTTATATTCCTTAACCATTTGGTCTACCAAATATGTTCTCTAAAATATTCTAGCACCTGAAATGGGTGTTAAACCATCATTGTAATACCTTTGTACTTAGTTTAGATAACTAAAACAATTATTTACCTATATGAGATCAAACAAACAAGGTACTTATGGTTCCAACCTTACTATCATACCCACAAGCTTCCACATATCTATCCACTAAATTTTAAAATATTATTTTCTTTAAATGGATAAACTAACTTGATACACTCCTTGACATCTCACTGACCAAGATAAGGAAGAGAGAATCTCACATCATCTATGCTCTATTACATCCAAACTATTGAACATTCCCTAAATAACCATATTAAAAACCCAACTAGTGCCATTAGCAATTTTGAAAAATCATAACTTAATCTAGGAAACTCCAAATAAAGTGATTCAAATCTCTATTTAACGCAACTGGAATCCTCTACAAGGGAAAAATAATACCTAACATCAAATCATGGGCATAAGTCTAGAATTAAATCGTGAACATTCATTGGCCATTTGGAAAAACGTGATTTTTCAGTTTTCCTGCCCAAACTTTGAAAATTCACAACTTTCAATCTACACATCCAATTAATGTTTTCTTTGACTTATTTTAAAGCTTACTATGTGTACTAACTGTCCACCAAATTTTATGATTAGAAGAGATCGTTTGTCCTGTGTTTACCTCACATACAATCAGTGCTCCAATTTCTAAAATTCTGTTTTTCAGTAAAATAGGACAGCACCTTTATTTTTCATCCTAAATAAGCTGTTAACCATTTAAAACTCCAGAAAGCAGCACAATATGATCTGGAAAAATATTCCCCGGTTATAAAATCCATCATCTTGAAGCAAAAACAATTTAGATTCAATTTAACCCTCTTGACTTCTAAAATATCCCAGACAGCATTCCTCATTAAATCTGGAAACTTTCCAGCTTTATAAACATCCTTTAATCACACGGTTATTATCATCACTAATGCTTAGAGAATTCCAACTCAATAACATTTAATTTAAGAATCTTTAGCATCCCTAAATCATCTAATCGCCTCAACGCATCAACCATTTAAAACATACAAATCCATAAAGCCACGTCATCACTCTTATACATCACACCATTTTCCCACAATCAAAACAACCTAAATCATGATATATAGCTAACATAGAGACTCTCGCCCTCGTAGAATTTCGAAACAGCAACGTTCATTTTCATTTGGAAACTAATAGAACCATCAAATCAAACAAAATACATTCCTAGCCACACCAAACAACCTTGGCCGAGGCTTACATACACAAAAATCTTTTTTTTTTTTTTTTTTTTTTGCCTAATGGTTCATTGTTATACAGAATCATCTTTGGGCCTATTGCGGTAATTATATATAACAAAATTCATTTCTTCCATACTTAATAGATGCTGGCCGAAAATAAGGGATATGAAATATTTATAACTTAAATCCCATCCTTCTAAAACACCAACAAATGTCTTCTAAACATAAATTTATACATATACTATTATGTTTATTAATGTAGAATTAAGAAAGAGAGATAGAAGAGAGACTTAGTACACAGAATAGGATAAGAAGATGAAGAAAGGGAGATTATGTATAATCTCCACATGCTCTGTATATTGCATAATATTGGACAGAAGCTTGTTTTTTCCCCCTCGATTGCTCCTTTTTTTTCTCGTCTTATCTACTCAGGGAACAAGACTTTCCAAAAAGCATTTAGATAAGCTCTCCCCTGAACCAAATCTGACCCAAACAATGTGTAGGACATAATTGAACAAAAGTAGGCCATTTGAAATTGATCCAATGGTGAAACCACTTTGGGCCCTTGCCTTTACTGTTACTATCAAAGCCCATTTAGCCATTGAACATGAAAAACTCACGTACATCTTCAAAATATCTTTATACCAAAAAAAAAATCTTCAAAATATCTCTGGCAGCCACTGAATTTTGAACCTACGCAAAATAGATTTGACATGAAAAATACAAGTTCCGTCGCAAAAATTTCTTCATTTGAGACGGACTTACAATGTAGGGTAAGTAGCCATTCAGGCCCAACTTATAGGCCCATGTTTCTCAAGGGCTAGCCCACTTAAGCCCATAATATTATCTAGCTAGTATTTATTTAAATTTTTTTAAAGCTTTGTAAATTATACAACAAAATATATAATGCGAAAGTATCAAAGTATTTATGTGCTTATGGATATTTTTATATTCTGGTTCAGATAACGGTTTGATTTGATTATAGTTTTGGTTACTTAGACTTAATTTGACACTTTAGTTTAGGAATAATTATGATTTAATTAAAAATTTTATTTTATTTTTTATTTTATTTTTTTCATTTGAAAATAAGTAAGAAAATATTGAAAATATTACAATGACCTAAAACGAGGGCCTGGGCAAAGCACTTGAGTTTGAGGCTTGAACATGGACTACGGAGCAAACAGGCCCAGGCCTGTTTAAACCCGAGCCCATTAAGGCCTAGTCTTAGAAGGGCAACCCAATCTGTTTTCTCACCTCTAATTTTTAGAGCAGTAAATTTTAATTGTAGATGCGACTTCAAAATAATACTCCCCAATTATTAATTTAAGACTTATTTAAAATGTTTATCCTAATCATAAATATAATACATGTTTTTAACATTTCTCAATCTTTTCTTAATTTACCAATATCAATGCTCTCTCAATAATAATTAAAGAGGAGAAGGAATAAGAGAATTAAGAAAGATGATTATATTATTTTAAAAAATACATATATATTAACTAATTTTTTAATAATTAAATTAAATAAATAGTTTTTATATTAAGAAGTAAAGGAGTAATGCCGATTTCGTAATGAGCTGGCTAAATTGTCTACAGTATAATTTTTTTGTTCCCCTACATTTACTCCAATATGCATAAGACTTCTATGATTTTATTATGGGGCCATCAACTAGAGCCGATAAATCGGGTCGAGTCCATCAAGCCGACTCTTTTAAGCCCTGGTCCTTCAAGGCCCGAGTTTAAAGAATTAGAGGAGCTTAATAAAATAAGTTCTACATGGCCGGCCCTGTAGGGCCTCGAGTTTAAAAGGGCCAGCCCTGGAGGGCCTCTGACCGGCCTTGCAGGCTCTTTTAATTTATTATTATTATTATTATTTTAGATGCATGGATTTATATATGATGGTAATTTAGTAATTTAGTAATTTATATGTATTTTGTATTTGTTATAGAGTTATTTATCCATTTAGGTACAAATACATAATAACTATGCTTTAATTTTATGATTTGGTTTATTATTTGTTGCAGATAAAGATTGTAGATGTGTCCATGATGCGGGAGAAAAAATTCATGATATTCTTACTCATGAACCAAAGCTTATTCAAAATGAAGCACAATCAAATGTCGTTGAAATTGATGATAGTGGCGAAGATGATGACAATAGTAGTTATCGTACTAATGTCGCTTAATGATATGCTTCTTATATTTTATGTGAGTCATTTGTAAACAAAGTTTGCTTTTGATTATGAATTAGTAATTATGCTTATTTGTTGGATGATTCGTATTGTTTTGATATTAATATTGACAACATTTATTTAATAAATTAGAATTTTAATTGTTGTAATTTACTAATTATATTTTTTTAAAAAAAAATAGTTAAAATTTAAAATAGTAATTTTTAGGCTGAGAACTGACGCCAACCTTGATTCCCAACTGTACCGTCCAAGTCGTCTATGATATTTGTATATTAATCGCAAATTACGGGGTTGAGGCCTTCAGACAGCTGGGTCCTCCTCTTGATTTGATTTGATTTGATTTCTTTCTCTGCCGTACTGTGTTCCCCCAAAATGACTTTTTCATTGACCCATTATTCTACTTCGATCTCCCGTTTGGTATCATAAAATAGTTATCGATAGAAGTGAAAGTGAAAATATATGTGTAACAAGAAATCGAATTAAAAGTGGAACATTCTTTTATGAGACATAAATGTGAATAATGGACTATAAACAGGATGGAAATGGAACAGGCCTATTCCACATCCTGTCATGCAAAAGATACGAAACAGTAAAAAGTTCCATGTCCCGTCCCATTGCTGCTAAAGACCAGAATAAGATCGGGATTGTAATTGTGGATGGATTAGATTGTAATTGATTTATATGATTAATCTTGGGCATAACGTTGAAAAGTAAAAAATTATAGTTTTCTCAAAAAATATCCAAACAAAGCTTATACATGTCAAAATCAATTTTAAACTCAAAATTATAGTTATCTCATAAGCTATCAAATACCTCTATACTTTCGACCAAAAAAAAAAATACCTCTATACATGCTAAAATCAATTATAAACCTAAAATTACGGTTCTTTTTCAAGCTTCCAAATACCCTATAAATATGAAAAATTTAAGAATTGTTAGCTCACCATTGAATCCACGTTCGATGGTTTGATTTAATATCTTATAGCCTTGTAAAAGTTCTAAATTCTCTAACAAACTAAACACTAAGATTCATGAATCAGGGGGTCTTTATTAGGTTCTAATGATGGATAAAGACTAAATAGAATGAAGTGATCATGAAGTAACTATGCATGAAAAAGTATTAATCAAACCTTGAAAATACAAAAGTACAAGAATTCACATAGAAAAGATTCAAGAATACTTTCATTTTCAATTCCAAGAATAAAAAAAATTCTAGTATATATAGTGTAGGAGTTTATTATTCAAAATTTCACAAACCAGGCTTTAAAATCATCAATATAAGCTCAAATTCTAGCCAAAAAGTTTGATTTTTTTTTTTTTGAAAAATTGCACTCATTTTAACAAGGAAGTAAAAAGACATTAAGCACAATACCCAATCTCTCCACCACACTTAAACCTTGCATTGTCCTTAATACAAATCCTAGGTGTAAAGGAATGGCAAGAGAATCTAATCCAAAGGGTAGAAAAAAACAAAGCTACTTTTTTACTACTAGATTATGTCCCTCCCTCACTCTTATCTTCCTCATACAATAATTAAGTCCAAATAATCATAGAAATCATATCGAATATAAGTGATGAAAGACACAACCTTTATAAAATATTTTAAGGCACTTGAAGGAGAAGTTCTCATCCAAGATGAGAAACATGCATGTCTTTAATGTAGCTCCTTCCCCAAGTTTGTACACTCTTGATGGTGAAGGTTCCTGCAAGAGAAACGCCTAACCAGCAGCAATATCTAGTCCATAAATAAATACATGGAGATATCTAGAATAATACATAGGCACCCTAGGAACTAGATTCTCCAAGAAAACATCACAGCCAAAAATGTCAATTTGGTCCTCATTAGTAGGAACCAAACAAGTGGCCATCTTTTTAAAACTCTCTTGTCTTGCAAATTGGAAAATGTGGAATCCAACTTAATGTTGGGGCACATATATGATAAATCACTTTTGCAATCATAAGAGTTGGAGGTATGTAACATCCTTGATTTTTGGGATTTGGAGAATCAGTTGTGGTTTAGTAGGTAAAAAAAAAAATTATTAACAAAATTATTAAAGTTGATTAATCAACAATGATAAATGATATTGATAAGAATAATAAGGAAAAGAAAATATGCAGGGGAAATATCTTCATAAAATAATCTAATCTATATCTAAATAAAAAGAAATAGATGAGAGAGAAAGAATAAATAAATATTATCTTTGGAAAAAAAAAATTATAAGAGGATTAAACCTAATTCTGTCCGCTATAAATATCCCATCTCCTTAGTCCATTAAGACCCAACTCTCGCACGCCACATCCTCACCCCAGCTGCAAGGTAGGTGTGGCTATGTGTGTATATTTAAATCTTCCTTCCCTGAACTGTTCTTTTTTACTCCTGGCGTCTTTTCAAAAGTGTGTGTAAATAAAAATAAAATTCAATCAATGATTACCTCAAGGCACCTCTTTCATGTGATTAAAGTATAACGGTATGAGTAGGTATACATTATATTCTATATTCTATTCAAGCCCAATTTTTATACTTGCGTGGGAGTATTCGAGGTTTTGGGAGTCATGTATTGTTCTTCCATTTTCACTCCCAGCCGACTTTTATTGAGAGCTTTGGAGGAACTTTATGATAATTGTCTATAGGTTGAGGAGTAATAGATAACTCCGAATATTTTTCCATATGTTTTTAAATTGTGTATGATTATGTATCACTATCTTTTATTAAAATTTATGGACTGAATTATTTGTATATGTTTATGTATTATATATATATATATATATAGTGGCGGAGCCAGGAATTTTAGTGACAGGGGGCGAAAATAAAAAATATTATATCATAAATAAATAAATATATATATATGTGTGTGTGTGTGTGTATAGTGGCGGAGCCAAGAATTTTAGTGACAGGGGCGAAAATAAAAAATATTATATCATAAATAAAAATATTTGAAATACAATAAAAACCTAATATACAAAAAATTGAAAGAAATATATTAGAGAAATTAAGATCACTTCATTTGACTCTTACTCTAGGCATTTTTATATTGTTAAACTCATCTATAATTGAATCCGTGTTAAAACTCAAAACAATTTCTTTTTCAATGTATGTAAAATAAGTATCAATGGTATTACTTTTTTCCTATAATAATCAACTAAAAAGAGCATAAATTAATTCACAAATTTCATAGTACAAATTGCATACCACAAACTTCATATCATAAATCACAAATTTTCTAACTAAACCCTAATTTTATTTTCCTTTTCCTCAAATCAATACATAAAACAAATCGGGGAGAAGAGGAGATACGTATTAATTATTTAAACATCATTACATAAAAATAGAGAAACGCTATTGTAAGAAGCAAAACGAGAGAATCATACTTTCGAGAATGAAGTTGCAAAGATCTATAAAATTATATGATTGATATACATGAGATACAGTAATTTGATTTTTATGAAACAACAATTAATATATGTGGGTCTTTTGTATTATATATAGTAGATATAGATACTGAATATACTCCGGGATGAATTGGCAGGAATGACCCTCTTTGTCATCATTTTAGGATGAAACAAGAGAATGAAGAGGAAAACCGAGCAAAAAAACCAAACAGAGGATCAAAATCCAAACATGTAGACTTAGATGGATTCTCTCTCTCTCTCTTACACACACACCCACATGCACGGCTGTTTCTATCTGATCATCAATACAGCGTATTGAACCTAAAAAAAGAAAAGCATGAAGGAGGGTGTTATGAGCTCGTATTTTGGGCTCAGATATGATACGGCCCAATGAAGACATCATATGATGAAAGTCCTCCTTAAGCAGGTAAGATGCTAATCACCCTCTAATCTCGGCAGTACATGTAGTGGAGTATAGATGCGTCAAATAGTGGAGCAGAACGATGAGGACTTGGAGGCGCACACAGCACAAATACTGAAACCCTAGAGGTAATCTCTATAAATAGAATATTACTCACAAGATGCACATATACTATTCATATCCTTTTACTATTCTGTTTCACTGTGCGCATACCCCACCCCCTTTGGCTAATCGTCATTCTCGTGTAGCACAGTGATCATTTGATATTCTTTGGTGTCTTCCTCATAGGCATCACTGAACATTCACCTTCTCTTCGGTACTAACTCATACGCACCCCAGAGAACATACTGATCCTATATCAATCATACGCAAACCCATTGTGGTTAGACATCTGTGTTCTTACAACAGAACATAGGGAGTTTTATACCGAGTGAAAAAACATTAGGGAACACGGGTAGGAGGAAGGGACCACAAAGAAAAGCATAGATAATCACCTACGAGGAATTACGCCATCGAAGTCTAGAAGTAAAAGAATTACATCGTCAAAGTAAACCTAAACCAAGTGAGGAGGACCACTGGTAGGGGAAGGGGTTTTTTTTTTTTTAAAAAAATAAATAAATAAAACAAATAATTGGGGGGTGGGGGGCACCCTAGCCCCTCGTCTCCGCCACACACACACAATTAATTTTAGCCACCAAAAGCACGCGCACAAAAGGATAGTGATATAGTGATATTAAATAGAGATAAAGTGAAAAGGGAGGTTAGTAGAAACATTCATCTCCCGAAATTTATGCATTATTCTTATTCAGTGGTGTTGCTTAAGTAATTAATCTCTCAGGAATTGTTATATATTTTAGTTCTAATATAATATTGTGAGTCGCATGTAAGAAGTTTTACAAGAGAAATGAAATTTATTAATTTTAATATATTTTTAATCGGACAATCTTTTAAAATGAACTTTCTATTTAAAATATGTACCCATTTATTGATACTTGCCCAATCTCAATTCTAACGGATCTCACTTGCAGAGCAGATCCCTTTCATTAACCAAACACTGAAAAAAAAATGTCAGATTACCGACGGAAATTACTCACGAAATTTCGTCGGTAATTGGACTTCAGACGAAAAACGCCTGTCGCAAAAAAAATGGCAGAAGACATTATCCACGGAATTCCGTGGGTAATTTCCGATGGAATTTTTTCTATCGGTAATTTCGTCCCTGATCTGAAGTTTTTTTGTAGTGGAAAGAGATAGACACAAGGGTAGATGTTAAAAGGTACTGAACTTAAATAAAACTTTGAATGCAGGAAGATTGGTACTCAACCAGAAGGACCATTTTGGGGGGATAAAAACCAGAAGGACCATTGGTTGCCGCTGAGGAAATGGGAACCATTTTATTTGAAGGGCTATCGTACAAGCCTTAATGGAAGGACATAATTTCAGTTCAGAACATTAGTTCAGACTCCTTAGAGGCTTAATGTTTTTAGTTTTGTTGTAAATAATCGTATGAAGGTGTCTAATATATCTAGATGTCTTCCTGTTCTTATGAGTCCTTCTAAATCATTTGTGTTATTAGCAGATTCGTATTGTTCATTCTACGTTTTTATTAAGTGTCTTCTTACACTTCTAATTAGTGTTTTATCTGCTTCAAGTATTTTAATGGTTCTTCCCTTGTCGTCGGTTAAATATTCTATTGTTCTGATTCGTCCTTTAATATCTTCGAATTCTACTTGATCTATTTGCATATTCTTTCTTTTATTCATTATTTTGTGCTTGCTTAGCTTTGATACCAAAATTCGATTTTCTTTATGGTTTTTCTTATGCGTTGTCTGTTTTATGCTATAACTTGATATTTATCCAGAACTTAACGTTTCTAATTTTGTTTTAAAGTACTTTATCATTGAATCCAGTGGATCTAATTCTCTTTCATTTCTTATCAATTCGTCTAGGTCTTCTATTTGTCCTCTATCTTCATATTGTTGATTATAATGTTATAATTAAACTTTTAATAATCTTTCTTATTAAAGGTCTATCAACTTCTAGGATTCTAATCGTATTATTTTTATAGTCAGTGTAGAAATCTCTTATTTTCCATTCTCTTGTTTTAATATCCTGATATTCTATTTGGTTTATCTGTCCGTTCATTGTTCATATTGTTCAACCAGTTGATAAGGGCTTGGATATTGTTCTACGTGCTTTCTCATTGATTCAGGTATTTTTTAGAAATTTTTTATTTATTGATGGTTTTCTTAGGTTTTTGTCTTTTATTTCTCGGTTCTGAATTACTCTGTTTATGTTTGGTTTTTTATTGTCGCATTCTTTTTCATTGTAATCTGCTATTTCTGTTACTATCATTTTTTGCGTCATATCTCTTAATTCTTGTACTCTTATCTGATACCAAGGTGCCATTTAGTTTTCTGCTAGGGCCTTTATAGTTTCTTGTAATCGTTTTATTTTGGTTTCTTCATCCGCTTCTTTAGTTTCTTTATCTGTTTTTTGTATTATTCTAGATATAGGTCTTGTAATTTCTTTTGAATTCTCTACTCCATCAGTAATTCTTTGTTTTTCTTCGTATGTTATTCTTTTCCTATCATCTTTATGCAAACTACCAGTTCTCCTAAATGATACTGATCTTCTAGGTTCTTCTAGTTGTATAGAGGGGTGAATAATTTGTCAATATGAATTCTTTCTTCATTCTTAAAACTAATACTATGATGACTATTAGAAAGTGCATAATTTATTTTAGGGTCAAGGTGCAGATGTAACATCCCATTTTCAAAAGCAGTATAATTTTTTTTTTCATTAGAGTAGAGCATCGGAGCGATTGAGTAACTGATACTTATATTCACAATGCCGTAAGTCCGGCTGATTACGATTGATGAGACATTGATTGCGGACGTCTAACGTCGGTGTAACTATATAAACATAAGAAGTCTTCAGCCGGGTCTCTGTGCGGCCTACTTGCCTTTCTCCTCGGTTCTCCTGAACCTGACGCTATGTTAAGAGCTGAGATCCAATGCACCGAACCCCAGGTAACGGTTAATCTCATGTTTACATACATCATATATGTACTACAGATATTCATGGAATTTTGGCGACACTTACTACGTTTAAAGGTAGGGTATACATAATCAGATATATATGGCAATAACAATACAGTCGGATGTAAGGTTAAGGCACAATGGACAATAATACAGTCAGATGTATAGTTAAGGCACAATGGACATTGGACATAATCGAATATGGACTAAAGAACAATACGATCATATGTAAGGTTAAGGCACAACGGAGGAAATACAAAGATGACGGAGGAAATACATATATGCATACAATAACCATCAAAGTTAGTGTTAAGACGCGAACGTACCTTTGTTGACGGAATTTCGACGACCGTTGATCGAGCGTAATCACGATATCCTATAAGGATAATAACGTTTTCTAATCAATGATCAACATTATAACAGACATTCTAGTCCCAAATAACCATTTTACCCCTGACTCCCCTAATCGGCGGAATTTCGCCAGAGGTTCGCTACTTTGACTCTAGTCTTCCAAAATTTTGTCATAACTCTTTCTCCAACACAATTTTCGAAATATATATCATATTTAACCCTAAAACATGATATCTACAATATATTGGAAGATTAAAGATCAAAACAACATCTACCCTAGAACTTCAAGAACTACCGAACTAAAAACTAAGAACCGAAGAACTTACCCTTAAAGAACTTCCTTCAACCTTTGTAATACCCGGATTTTAGCAAATCTGGAATTTCTGAGATAAAGGAAAATTAATGAGTATTTTAATGAAGTAAATTCATGAGATAAAACTGTTATAGAAAATTGTTATAATTGGTGAGTAAATTGTCAAAAAAGTTACAGAAAAATCAGATGAACAGAATGACTAAAAATGATATAATGGTGATAAAAACAGTCCAAATATATTATGATAAATACTGAAAGATCATGAAACATTATGAGAAAAATATGGAAGTGTTATCCCTAATTATGAGAATTTAATAAATTATTTCGAGGAAATAACATGAAGAAAAGTTTAAAAAGCATTTGAGAACCATAAAGTAACTGATTGGGTAAACATTTTTAATATTTTACATAGGATATAAAATGACAATATCGGTATAGAAGTTTGAAAGATAACAATATACTGTAAATTAGTAAAGATAAATATATGAAGAAACTTGATCCTAAAAAGATCACTAAACGAAGAAATTAGGTCTGATTAAGCCCTAACGAAGGCGAGGGTAAAACGAGAATTTTTGGAAAAAAATATTATATTTTTTAAAAATGGAAAAAATTATGGAAAAATAATTAAAACTGAATTTTAAAAAGAGGGGGCCTAAATTCTTAGTATTTTTAATTAAAAAGAATTGTTTAAATAATTAAAATGGTAATTAGAATAAAATAGTAATATAATGCGGTGAGTCACTTATAGGCGGCACCGAGGGAAAAGTTAGAAATAAATTCTACAGGTAAACCGAGGTAAAAGTCTTTTCAGACTGATCAAATTAAGTACAAGTGAAATTCTACACGAAGAAAGAATTTACCAAACGTCGATTCCGCAACCGAAAACCCTAATTCCTAATAAGACGAAAAGTTGATCAGATAGAGTAGAGTCAGATAGGCAAGGTGAGAACCTATAGAAACAATTGCGTATTTTCAAACACAGGATTAAGTTAGGCAACCACTGGACGTTTTACGATTCAGCGAATTATTGTCCGAGAATGTTGGTTCTATCAAGCGATTTCCGTAGAATCAACGCGTTTGTCCGAATATCTTCCGACGCACCGGAAAATACCTAGATATGATCAAAAAGAGGATCCAAATAGATAATATGAAAGAGGATGAAAAGACCTTCAAAGTTACATGCCCGGATTTTTGAGTTTCGCGAAATCGCGCGAAACGGACACCGATCGGTAGCTTTATCGGGCCGCAGCCATAAAGCAAGAGCCATCATGGATGACAACTCATCCATTGACTTTAGGGCTCTTAGATGTCGATCTTGACCATGGATGGCCAAGAGTGTTTTGTCCTCAAAAATGCGATCCAACTAGGAATCCGATCTCGAAGACTTTTGTGGAAATTCCCACCTTGTCCCTATTTTTCCCTATAAATAGCAAGCTCTCTTGCTCCCATTCTTCACACCAAATCTGAATCCTAGAGAGAGGTTCTAGAGAGAGAAGCTCGGAAAAATTCTCGCCTTAGCTCCGAGTAAGTTCTTTCGTCCTTAGTTTTTAGTTTCGTAGTTCTTTCGGTAGTTATAGTAGAACCGTTGTTTTGATCTAGGAAGTTTTTAATTTGTTCCTATGTTTGTTTTTATGCCTCATTTCATTGAAAGATGCCCGACGAGGTAAAAACATAGTGGGGATAATTTTGAAATGGAATACGGTCAAAGTAACAAAGTTCGCGAAATTCCGCCAAATTAGGGGTAGAAGGGCAAAATGGTAATTTTTACCTAAAATGCCGATTATGATGTCAAATCACTAATGAAAGTGATAATACTCGATAGGGCATCGAAACTCGATTTTTGCCGTCGAATTCGTTTGCCCGACGTACACGCGGTGAACATTTCACGTTTTTCCGTAAAAAGTACGTTTTTCCGCCAGAAGTACCTAACGTCGTCAACGAAGGTACGGACGCGTACTGTAACACTAATCTTGTGCTTCTTAAATGCATATATGTGATAGATATGTTCGTAGACCAATATACAGACAGTTTTACACGGGTTATGGTCATGATAACGCCGTATGTTTTTCTAGCGCTGAGAACACGAGTGGTATCGTGGCACTGGTGAATAGTGCAATATGTTATTGTTGTTTTACATTGTGGGGCTTTACATACTGCGTAATGCTTATGTTTTGTCGGCATAATGATCATGCATCTGCTGTATGCTTATGTAGTGATATACTGTTGTATTGTCTAGAATATTTGTTATCTGTATACTGTATTGTTTGGGTTTGAGATTAACCGTTACCTGAGATTCAATGCGGTAAATTGAATCTCAGCTATAGCTTCAGGATCCAGAGGAATACGGATCGAAGATCGAGGCAAGCAACGATGAGTCGTGCAGCCGGAGACTTATCTATCTTTACCGCTTTCGCTTATTCACTTTCAAACTCTAGGATTAATGTAATCATTACAATGTTACACTGTGGTTGATGATTGTTATGAATCAGTTACTCACTCGCTCCAATGCTCTACTCTGACTACTCTGCTTGAAATATTTGGAAACGTTTTAAAAAAAAAAATATTCCACCGTTTTCAAATGGGATGTTACAACCTTCTTGCTCCCACTTCTCTCTAACCTCTCTCTAGGATTTCTTTGTGAATTGGTGAGTTTGAAGAGAAATGGAAGAGCTATTTATAGCCAAAAACTTAGGGACCCAAATGGTATAACAATTTCCCCTTACTCATTCTTGGCCATCCATTTGAACAACTTAGCTAGCAAGTTTTCTCCTCCATTCTCCTCCACTAATTTTGTCCCCTTACATCATTCTTCAAAGGATGAAGTCATCTCAATCATGTCACACACTTGCTTTATGATTTTACCCGATAAAATCCCCCGATCGGTGTTCTAATCGCGTAATCTTAACCAATCTCAAAAATTCCTTAGCATATCCCTGAAGGTCTCTATTCACTCTTGAGAAATATGTGGATTAATGAAATTTATGATTCCATTAAGGGTATTTCGTAGCCTGCTGAGCATTTTAGGACAAACCCCGTCGATTCGGAAATGACTTCGGGTAACATCAACTTCGGGACAAAAATTCACTTGTTCCTAATATGTCCCGATGTTTACTTCTTAATTCAAGGATTTCAAGATATGATTTATTTTCTGGACGATGCTCCTATCATCTAGGGACTTCGTGTAAAATGTATAACCATTGATCACATACAAATTCCAATTTATGACATCAACCTCAGGACCACATGCTAACCATTGAACCAGTTTGCAAAAGTTCTGTTATGCTCCCTAATCAATCTTTGTTCAGTCATTCGATAATTTTCTTTCCTTACAACTTCTTTATGTGAAACTATGTTGGCTTGAACTTCATCAACATTATTCAAGATGTATAAGTGGACTTCTGACATTCATCAGGATCCACACTCTTTACCAAAGCCCCTCGTCTACCCCCTTCAGCATGCTGACGTTGAGGAAGCTCAATATGTCTTACTTTGGCCAAATAATTTTGACAAAATTCCATGGCTTCTTCAAAAACATATTTCTGAACAATTGATGCTTCTGGCCGGTATGCATTCTTCACGTACCCTTTTAGGAATTTCATAGATCTTTCAATTGGATACATCCACCGTAAATGGATAGAGCCGCACAACTTTATCTCCCTCACTAGATGAACTATTATGTCAAAAAATGTAGGAAGAAAAAGCTTCTCAAGGTGGCACAAGATAAGATATCCTTCATTCTCCAATTCATCCAACTTTTCAATCTCGAAAACTTTACTACAAACTGCATTGAAGAAGAAAAAAAATCTAGTCAAAACAACCCGAAGATCATATTCGGCGATGCCTCGAATAGCTACTGGGAGTAGCTGTTGCATCAAGACATGACAATCATGAGACTTTTGGCCTACTAATTTCAAGTCCTTCATCGATACAAGCCTCTTAAAATTTGACGAATACCCGGAGGGAACTTTTGTGCCATGTAAACACTCACAAAAACTTCGTTTCTCATCCTTAGACAAAGTATGAGAAGCCAAGGGACAATAAGTTCTCTTCCCATATGGCCTTGGATGTAAGTCTTCGTGTATTCCCATTGCTTGCAAATCCAATCTTGCCTTCACACCATCTTTGGAACTACCTTATATGTTGAGACGCGTGCGAATAATACTATCACATACGTTTTTCTCCACATGCATGACATCAATACAGTGTCTCACATCAAGATTGTGCCAATATGGAAGATCGAAGAATATAGATCTCTTTTTTCCATATATTTGTTTCTTTTCTACTCTTTTCAGTCTTACCAAAGATGACACTTATATTTTTTCACCTTTTCATACACTTGCTCCCAGTCAATGCCACGAAAGAGCATCTTCATACTCTTGGACACCAAAAAAGGCTTTCTTTAATCGGCGATATGGGTGGCCCCGTCTAAGAAATCTCCTATGTCCAAGATAAACCATCTTTCTTCCAAGTTGAAGTTGATGGTAGCGTGTGCCTTCTACACAAACAGACATGCTTTATGGTCTTTTACACTATACCCTGACAAGTTCCCATATGCTGGGAAGTCGTTTATAGTACAAAATATCATGGCTCTCATTTTAAAGACCTCCTTCTTGAAAGAGTCAAAAACATCGACACCTTCTTCCCACAAATCCTTCAAGTCTTCGATCAAGGGCTGAAGGTAAACATCAATGTCATTTCCGGGTTGTTTTGGTCCCGAAATCAACATAGATAGCATGAAGTACTTTCGTTTCATGCATAACATAGGAGATAAGTTGTAAATAATCAGGAGTACAGGCCATGAACTATGTATGCTGCTAAGGCTTCCATAGGGATTCATGCCATCCGTGCTAAGGGCAAGCCTAAGGTTCCTAGGTTCTTTGCCGAAGTTTGGGAATAAATTATCGATTTTCTTCCATTGAGAAGAATCGGCCGGATGTCGAAGCTTTCCATTAGAAATCCTTTCATCTGCATGCCACCTCAAATTTTTTGCATCATTTTCATTCTCAAACAACCGCTTGAACCTTGTTATGATTAGAAGATACCACAACACTTTTGCAGGCCCCTTATTTGACTTGTACCTTGGGGTTTCACGTATCGGAAAATTCTGCTTCTCTTCAAACTATTTTCTATACAATATGCAATCATTTGGGCATGCATGGATCTTTTTGTACTCCATCCCCAGTGGACAAAGTATTTTCTTAGCATCATAGTATCGATACGGCAACCCATTATCATCCGGAAGCATATCCTTAAAAGCCTCAAGCATTTCAGAAAAACTCTTGTCGCTTCATCCATGATGTGCCTTCAAGCTTACCAATATCAATACAGCGTTCAACAATTGATATTTTTTACACCCAGGGAATAGCGGGGTCTCTGCATCACTGCACATATTACCATATGCATGTGATTGATCAAAAGCCTTTTCTCCTACATCGCGAATAATGTCCTCTATGCGATCATCCATATCCGTGTCATTATCATCAAAGGCCACTTCCCCATATTGAGACCCACTTGGCTTTTTTTTCACCATGCCATACCCATATTGTATAAGTCTTACAAAATCTCTCACAAATTAAATGTGTGTGCATAACTTCAGGACTTAGTCGCCTCTCATTCAAACATTTTACACAAGGGAAATAAAACTTCCCACTATCATCATCGGCATTTTGTTTAGCAAATTCTATAAATTCCCTCACCCCATTATGATATTCAACACTCGTCTGTAAAGCAGTTATCCAACTCGATCCATAGTAGAATTTCTATAGACGGAAAGATTTAACATACATAAACCGAAAAATTTGAAACTTGCATATAAAATAAGCCAACTCCAAATGCATATATATGCTCAATGTCAGTTATGTCTTCTATTTTTTTTTTACGGATAAACTTGCCCATTAAATGCATAACGAAGAATCACTTTTGGTTATAAATGTATCATAGTGAATCCAAGAAGCAAAATAAATGCATGACGAGGAAATTAAATGCATCGCATGAAGGTCTTGTGGACTCACCTGTAGCATATAAATTCAAATGTGTTTGCTGAGTCTTTCTTCTCAGGCCACGAACGTTGATGTTGCAGACAACAAGAGTAACCTAAAAGCACTTGTTGGTCAATTGGGTAGGTCTAAATTGCAAATATAATCTTCAAAATACAATATTCATTAACAACAGAGAAACCCACAAGAACATTTCATTGATTTCGTTCAACCCATAAAAAACCCAGAACAAGAAGCAGGAAAATCATAAAGTTATATAACTGAAACACCTCTTATAGCTTGGTATATAGACGTTTAGCTAAGGAACCAGAAAGTGATTGTTGAGAGAGCGCGACGCGAAGCAGTGATGAAGCAACACACAAACACTGGAGATAGAACCTGAGTAATCACTTTCGGCACGACAAGAGAAGTCCATAAAGGGAAATTTAATTTTCCGCACGACAGAGACATGTTTTAGTATTTTGGATGTTATTAAGACCGGTTAATTATAAGGTATCTGGTCCTAAAGATATAATTAAATTTTTAAGACCAGAGGTTTAGAAGACTCCGGTCCTAAATTTTTATTATTCATTTAATTTTAAGACTGGAGTTTTATAAAACATCTGGTCCTAAAAGTCAAATACTTTTTACACGTTACTTATAAAGTATCCGGTCCTAACGGTCCTTATTTATTAACCAAACCAAAAAAAAAAAGATTGGCTTTGGCGAGCGTAGCAGCAACCGAATGAATAAAATAAAGAAAAATTGGAGAATAAGCTTCTTTAATTATTGGAGAATATGAACAAAAAAATACACAAGCTTAGTTCTTAATGCTTCATACATTCTTGGAGAATATGCACGTACACAAGAAAAAACAAACAAAGAAAAAGAAGCTAAAAATTATCAAAAACAATAATATGACTGAACATCTTAAAACTTATTATCATCCAATGCCTTGGCCATATCGGCGTGAACAGCATTAATTTCCTGCTGGAGATCAGCAAGTTCCAGTATTTGTTGCATCAGCCACAATGCATCATTAGAGGAAAGAGGAGAAGGGTCAGAGGTATGGGGCCAACAGGTTGGAGAGGGGGGAGCAGAACCTCTTCATGGTCCGAAGACCGGAGGGGGCTAGCATAGACAGGGTCGGCAGAAGGATGGAGGGGGTGCGGCAATCTCCATCATCCGAAATAACAATAGGTCCAATGACCTGAGACTCTTCGGTCACAATAGAACGCACTCTCGCTGGAGAAGGCACACCGTATAACGATCTAAGGATGGCATGAGGTTCAGGTGTAAGAGCACTCCTATGAGGAATTCTCTTGTATCTAACCATGGTTTGAGGCTTTGAGTAGTTGGGGGCAGAGAGCTAGGTAGTGAGGAGTTAGGAGGTAGTGAGGAGTTAATAAGGACATAGATGTAGTGTGAGGAGTTAATAAGGGCAGAGAGCAGGAGAGATACACAATTGATGATGAGAATGAATTCAAATTCAATTGGTATAAATGAATTTAGTATTTATACTTTAAGAGCGTATTTTATAAATATTTGGTCCTAAAAGTCGATTATTTATTTTTTCAATCAATTCAATTACTTTTAAGACCGACCTTTTATCTTGTATCCGGTCCTAAAATTCATTTATTTTTTTTCAATTCAACTTTTTTAAAAGTAAGAATTTTTTCTTAAAAAAATATTACTTTTAATACCGGATCTTTTACAATATCTGGTATTAAAAGTTCATTCTTTTCAAATTACTCAGATAGCAGAGTCGTGTCCTTACACTCTGTTCAAATGAATGATTCAGAGTCTCTTCGGCTTCCAGATAAACTTCCCAACTAGGCATCTCCTCATATTATGAGGAACTATGCATCTCCTCGTTAAAGTTTCCGGCGTTTCACATTGTTCAGGATGAGTTCTCTATTTAAACCCGTTGTTACTTTACTTTCTTCACATTCTTCTCCATCACTTCTACAACCTCCATCATAATGGCTGCTCCACCACCACCAGGTCCTCCTTTTCCTCTTAATCCTCTTCCACCTCCGTACCCTCCTCCGTTGCCTCTAAACCCGTCATTCTATTAGATGATGCAGCACCTTCTGGCCCTGTCGATCATATAGACTGACGCTTGGGCCAACTGTTTGAGGTCTATCACGCCGTCAACAACAAGCTGAACGCGGTACTCGACGCAAATGTTGAGTACCATCCTTCTGATGACGACGTATCCGACCCCTCCCTCCCCTCGGACAACGATGGGGAGGATTAGATATTTTTATGTTTTGTTTTTTTGTATGTACTACTACCGCCCTCAACAGAAAAAGCAAAAGAAAATATAATAAATAAAATTTTTAGTTCCCATCTTCAATCGCCTTGTCCTTTTCATTATCTTCTTTTTTTTCCGACAAAAAGGAAACAAACAAAACATTGTCCTCGTGTGTGATCAACATTAAAAATTCACAGAATACAGTTAATACCATACAAAAAAAAACATCGTTTACTTTATTCAAATAAAAACAAACACAAGTGACAATTCTTCTCAAGGTTGGACCGTCGTTGTCGTCGGTTTTACCTTGCCCCGATTTGAATATTTTCAATGTCCTTTTCATTATCTTCCTTCTTTTTCCGACAAAAAGAAAAAAGACACGAGAAAAGGGAGACCGATAATCTTGCTCAAAATCGGGAGAGGTAAAACGACGACAACGAAGGACCTAGCTGGAGGTAACGAACGCAGAACCTCGGTTGTCTTGAACCCTAATGATTTGTCCGAAAAGCGAGTCACCATTTCTATTTAAAGGAAGACTATTAAGACCGGACATTTAACAATTACAAGGTCCTAAAGGTTAAGCCATATTTTTAAAAAAATAAACAAATACTTTTAGGACCGGACTTTTAGGAGCAGACAATTAACAAATATACAGTCCTAAAGGTCTCGCCATATTTTTAAAATAAAGAAGACTTTTAAGACCGGACTTTTAGGAGCGGATAATTAACAAATATACGGTCCTAATAGTCTCGCCATATTTTTAAAATAAACGAAGACTTTTAAGATCGAACTTTTAATAAATATAAGGTCCTAAAAGTCTGGCCATATTTTTTAGAATTAAACGAAGACTTTTAGGACCGGAAGTTGAATAAATATGCGGTCCTAAAAGTCTCGCCTTATTTATTTAAAATAAACGAAGACTTTTAAGACCGGACTTTTAACAAATATATAGTCCTAAAAGTCTAGCCATATTTTTTAGAATTAAACGAAGACTTTTAGGACCGGATCTTTAAAAAATATGCGGTCCTAAAAGTCACGAATACTTTTCAATCTCTTACTTCTCATTTACAACATCCTTTACCTCAAATTTCAAGCACTAAATAGCTTTATCCACCATCCAATACATTCAGAAACCCAAAATGGAGACAAGAAAATTATTCGAAAAAATAAACTAATTTATTATTGAATTACATTGCGTAATGTATAGTTACAAATGAATGAATTGTTCGAAAAAATAAACAAATTTAGAGAAGATTATTGTTGCTACAACATATATTTACAAATGAAATTAGGACTATAATTTTTGTTCTAACTTTAAGAGGTTATACAGATATTCACAAAACAAATTGTGTATGTGCTCCACTTCATCATCGGAAAAGGGATGAGCACGAGACAAACCTCGTAACATCAACGATAGAAACTAAATTAACTTGCGTGCATATTTCATATGTAACATTAAGCCAGAAACTGAATTCATCCATAATATGTAACATCAAATACATTTACCTTTGCAGTGAATTTAGTCCTTCCTTGTGTGATAATATCATATATGTGTTTCATGACGTACGGGCCACATAAGTTAGACCCCGTTGGTTGCCGACGGGTCTAAAAAGAACAAGAAATATATATATAAGAGCATATATAGCTTACTGACCAAGTTCACAGGGCAGTGTGCCAGTGTCCAAATATGTACTAATCTTTAGTGTGAGCCATTTTGGATCTTTGACATCATACGTATGCTTTTTGTTTAACTAGACTTGGAAGGTCCTCATGGCACTATCATCAAAATCAAAAATTTATCAATAATGTTCACTAAAAATTCATAGCAGAGATTTCAGACAAGAGAATCAAAATGACATGCTTACTCATTGATGGTCTGCATCAATGTAGGCCCTGGACCGCTGTGAGTGGAGCATAAGAAGATAACTGTATGCACCTCTATGCACATGAGGACCAAGCGCCGGTGGTGGCTGAAAATTCACGTAAATAAAGTACTCGGTGATATATGTAGCAGAATTAAGTGAATTGCAGACAAGAATTGTGATATGTACCCTTGGTAGTATAGAAACAAGTACACCTTTCTTCTCACTTCACACAACCTCGTTGATATGTACTGTTGTCTCTCCTCCTTGGATGTTGTACTTGCATAGACTGGGCACAAGAATCCAAAATCATTAATTCTGCCATGTTGAACCAATTCTTGATGCATGAACCTACAATAATGACATCAATAAGGGAATTAGAGTATATGTATGTGTGTCTAAACGATGCATTTAAATTATGTACTCATAGAAGAAGATACTTACTTCATAAACCTTTGAACAATTGCATTAGTAAGTTCCTTTCCAGGAAGAAGCAGGGACGTTAAATCTTCGGTGTCAACATAAACCAGTTGAGGATGAGGGAGGCCTACTACTGCATTGACAGGCCACGATTTATCTTTAAAATATCCATTGGATACCATATCGTATATTTTTTCCTTGGCAGTCAACTTAGCAGTAGGGGATGGAGCTTGAGGAGTGGATGAAGCTTCAGGAGGAATAGAGAGATGTACAAGCTTCACTGGCCGAGAGATGAAGGTTCCCTTGGCATCACTCACAAGCTTCAGCTGATCAGTTGGGAGAGGGAGAGGTGCATCAAGGATCACCTTTTCAACTGACACTCGACTTCATCATCAGCCATTTGTTGGTGGTGTACGGTTGATCCCAAGTTGTGGACGAGTCCCTTTTGCAACTAATAGTCTATGAGGTTTTCCCACATACAGGTAACAAGGTTGCTCTGACTGTCCACCAATGTAGCTCCCTCTAGTGCTCTGCTGCATAGGTGTAGGTGAATGTGTGAAGGGAACATTGGTCTCTAGATGAGAGCTCAAAAGTAGCTTCATTTCATTCATTTCCTCCTGCATCTTACTCATCTGGGATTGAAACATTGCAGTCAATGAAGCTTCTTGAGCCCCTGCTTTGGCCACTGCTTCCTCATTTATTTTGGCCACCGTTTGTTCCATCTCCTCCCGGGTAACCATACTTTGTTTGCGGCGTTTGGATTTACCAAAATATTGCTTTAGGCCTACCCGTCCTCCAATCTCCCTTACACACCCCGAGTGATCCGGTTTTTCGGTCACAACAGTCAGAACATCCTTCGTCCCGTCTGACACAAAAGATCCCTCTACTTATTTCTTTTTAAGATCTTCCTGTATGATACAGATAACAAGAAGCTCAGTAATGAAACATGTTTAGTAACTAAAAAATAACAATAACGATACTTATAATTCTTTCAGCAACTAGACGAGTTTGTTCACTCGTGTAGGCGCCGCTTGGCTTTTTTCGAATATGCAACCACAACTCCTCGCGACGTATTGGAGATGGCTTATCAACTATCGCAGAAGGATTGGATTCAGTTTCATCTTCCAATCTCTTCCACTTGGCCGCCATCAATTCTCTTTTCGGCCTTTTCGTATTCGCCGCAAGAAGCCCTATGCGGGTAATCATTCTTTCTCCCTATCTCCTATGCTAGTTCCCTTCTTTTCTATGAATCAGAATTGAAAACAACTATTAATTATGAATTCCAGCCATCTCACTAACAAAAATTATAGAACTTCTAGTTGATATGAACCTCAAACACTAGTCAAATTTACTTCATCAAGTGTCAACATTTTATTTAAGGAAGATGTAGAATTGTAGAAGAAATTGGGAGAAACGGAGAGGAAAAGGAGTTGCGTAAGCTAGCATCAACTCGATCAATTCATTCATTCATCATAACTAGTTCCTACACATATTAGTCTAACATCTTATATATAGTTAGAGGCTTGACTCTTAAGGCCCAATAACAGCTTGCACCGAAACCTTTACACAATTAACATACTAACTAACTAATAGCAATGTCTAACCACTACCTACTATAACAGAACTAGCTAAGAATATAATAATGGTTTGACTCTTATGCCATTATTATTTCCCTAATTACCTACTTAGTATTTTACCTTTTCACGGTTTACATATCAGACTTGCATAGAACTAAGACATGCTCCTCTGATGCAGGACAAAAGATGGAAATTTATACTTCTATTCACACACCAAACCATCTAACTAACAAGAAGAGATGAACACAATAACATTCATATATCCACACAGGTTAATAAGCAAACAAAACTAAATATAAACTCACCAAAGCTTCAGGAGTGGTCCGCAGTTGAACAAATTGTTGCCAAGTTTGTTCATCAATAAATGTGTACTTGTCCCAAGGATTATGATCAGGCTGAACCTCGGCAAAAATATAGTTGTTAGCTAGAAAGGTCTTAAACTTCCTCCTCCGATCAGCACAATAAGACAATGTCTTGTCTTTCAACTTTTGACAGTTAGGGACAGTGTATGTAAGCCAGATAATGTCCCAAATAGGATCCTTTATTGTGCGAATGTCCACATTTTTCCACTCATCTTTCAAGATGCTAACCTTGCTGCGTGCTAGATAGTTGACAAAACTAATATATTTGTGTTTATTAGGACCGAAAGGTTCCAACTTTTCATCAAACTGAATCTCGAGCTTTGACTAAGAGGTTCGACTTACGGACACGTCTTTCATTCGTGTGCCACTTCTACCACGGCGTGTAGGGCGGTTACGAGGCTCATTGTGAGATGAAGAGGATTCGTTTGGACTCACACCAAAAATTGGCATTGAAGGAACAAGAAGAGAAGAGTTTTCTCTGTTTATTTTTCGAGAAAGGAAGAGAGGTTGAGAGTGGTGGTGCAAAAAAGGAACGCCTGAGAAAGTGAGAGAGTAACAGAGGAAGGTGGTGGTGGGTAAGGAAGAGAGGTAATGCAATAGGAAGAGGGGTTTCGCAACAAGAACATGGATTTCAGAGTTCAGAGAGAACAACGTAAGTCGTAAGTAAGGTTTCGCACGAAGAAGAATGTATTTGGCGCTTTAGTTTTAAGACCGGATGAACTAAACAACGGTCTTAAAGGTTAACATTTAAGACCATCATTTATTAATAGCCAGTCTTAAAAGTAATAAACTTTTGTTTAAATTTTTTCAATATTTAGTACCGAGTACAATTTATGTCTGGTCTTAAAAGTATAACCTTTAAGATCGTCTTTTATGTATATTCGGTCTTAAAAGTTTTAGAATTTTTTCCTTGTTATTTTGGACCGCAGAAAATATAAGTCGGGCTGTACGAGATTTCTCTATAATTGTAATTGATTATTTCAATTTTTTTAATAACATTTGTAAGACTGGTTGTTTTGTTAACTAGTATGAATAATATATTTAAGACCCATTAATAAATGATTTGGTCCAAGAAGTTCTTGATATTTACAAAACTACCACCGGTCATACTTTTAAGATCGGTGCGTCAGTACTCCAGTCTAAACGAGGCGGTCTTAAAGCCCTTTTTTGCACTAGTGTTAACTCCCTCACCTTACATATGAGGGAAATTTTTACTCAGTACCACTTAACGAAGGCCCTACCACAAGTGGTAAAAGTTATAAATTCTCTAACAAACTAAACACTAAGATTCATGAATCAAGGGTCTTTATTAGGTTGTCACTACAAAAGTCAATTTTTGCGACGGAAAAAATCCGTCGCAAAAAAGGTTTTTTCCGTCGCAAATTCTTTTGTCTCGTGGCAAAAAAGTTTGTCGCAAATCACCGGGTTTTGCTATGGAAAAAATTTCGTCGCAAATTCGCGAATTTGCAACGGATTATCATTCCGTCGCAAAATCAATAATTTTTTAAAAAAATAAAAATAAAAGTTGTGTACCATAAATTTTTTAAAAAATAATTAATAAATAAATAAAAGTTGTGTACCATAAAAAAAATTAAATAAAATAATAATAAATAAAAGTTGTGAACCATAAAAATATATAATAACAATCATAAACAGTTTACATAGAGAAAACAAGATATAAATAACAATGTTGCAAAGAGCATATACTAAAAAGTAGTCTAAACAGTAGCATTGTGATCATCATCATCATCACCAGTATGGTCATCATCACCAACATGGTCATCATCACCAGGAGCCTACCCCGAACCCTCGTCTTTCATTAGGGACAGGAGTTGAAGCTGCATCTGCCTCATCATCTCCTGTTGCTGACACATCTGCTGCCTCTTCATCTCTTGTTCCTGAATCATTTGTTGCCTCATCATCTCCTATTCCTAACTCATCTGCGTCCTTATCAACTCCTGTTGCTGACTCATCAGCTTTGGTGTCTCGCTAAGCTCATTTGTTGTCTGACTCCAGAGGTGTTTTGTCTGGCTCAGCTCAACTACTTGCTTCTCCACTAACGCCTTCATCTTCTTCAGTTCATATGCAAAAACATTATAAAGTACATTTATTATTTGTACTTCATTTAAATGGACAAGGGAAAGAAAATTATCAATATCAAATGTATTACGTTTACCTAAAGAAACACCTTCAGTGCTGGATGAGGAGCGCTTTGTTTGCTTCTGTCGGCTGGCAGAGGCACCGAACTCAAAGACTCTCCCTTTCTTGTTAAATCTGCATGCAGCCTCAAAGAACAGACTCTCGTTATCGAACTAAGAGGATGCGGGGTCAATCCCACTCTGCAAGTCTCTCTCCTGCGACAGCTTCTGAGAGGTTTCCTACAAGCACAAAAATACATAACAAATAAGACATGTAAAATAAAATAAAATAAATATGGTGGTGCATGAAACAAGTAATAAATGCAATAAATGTCTCACCGCTATTTGCTGCGCCCTGGGGTTAATCCAGCGCCTCTCGCTCCCTTCAGACTGTTGGGAATGGGTCCGCTCAAAGGTAGCCCACTCAATCGATCCTATAGGAACTTCCCAAGACTCTACCTGTAAACACAAATGATGACCTTAATTAATTACTTTAAAGTACAAAATAATGAATACTTAAATAGAAAATAACATGTACTCACAATTTTTCGTCGATGCTCACTAATTGGAAGGAAGCCACCAAAGATATGACGGTCCTTCCATTCTGGCCTTATTTTGCTTATTTTTCGCACTTTTGTTATGAAACTTCTCATCGTGCACCCATTTTTGAATTAATTCCTCTGCAGTCTCAGGTTGAGTCCATTCTTACTTGCTTGTATGCTTTCTCAATTTATAAAACTTCTCAAACAACCATCGGCCTCCCTTGTGGTTATAAGCTTTTTTCAAATGTTCACGATGTTCAGTCAACGTCATAAACTCACACTGAAAATCAATAACGAACAATTAGTGCTCCAAATTTTAAAAGAACTTAATTAGTTTGCATTTGGATAAGAAATTAATAACCATAGAACACATAACTTACCCAGAACTCATTGAACGAAGTATCCCGATTCTGCTTAGGAATCTCTGTCCACTTGCCCCAAGGATGATTAAAATTACGGAATATTTGGTTCGAGATGAAATTGTCACCTAATTATAAGGGTCAAATCAAGACGAGGACATCATGCAAATACTAGCATACAAACTAAAGGTAGAAAATCGTAACATAACTGGTAACTTTACATGACTTATTCGGTGGTGCCGACAGGACGGATCCAAAGCTTCCCTGTCGCAGAATCTCTTGTGCCCCAGATTGGTGTATCAAAGGAACTACCTTCTTCCCCGACGTGGCTCTGAGGCGACGCAGTGTGCTGAAGGAAGGAATGTGAACTATTGAAGATGTTTGTACATAAATGGTTAAATAAAACTAAACATATGAAAATCAATTAGAAATCGTAAAGTAAACATGCTCTGCCCCTTGCTGTGGATCAATGGAAGTTACTGGCACATGTGTACCGACCATAAAAGAGTTGGTAGTAGACGGTGACGATGACATATAAAGCGATGGTGAAGATGACAAATAAACCGACGATGAAGATGACATCTCAAATGGCAGTACCTCTGAAGAAGCGCTGAACCCTCTGCCTACAGAGGGAGCAGATGGCGTCGCCCTACCCCTTCTGATAGGACGAGGTCGGGCTTGACCACTACTACGTCTACTACCTGAACGTCCTCCTGGATGCTCCATCTCTGAACACTTATAAACATTATGTCAAAATATATATATATATATATATATATAAATAATATATTTACTTAATATGACAGTAGTGAAGTAACGAGGTATGTAGTATAATATATCGTCATAAACAAAGAACTAATACAAATCAACCAGACGATTCCTATTCTTCGACATCTGCTTGCACGCCTTCCTCTGGAGTCTCATAGTCGTCGAACTCAGATTCACTATCAGAGTAAATCTCTTCTATCTCATCGTCTGATTCCTCATTGTCAATTTGGATAGGAATCAATTCTAACTCCGCAGCTGAATCAAACAGATTGCTTGGTACATCATCGTCGACAATGTTTAGGGGTAGTACATGTTCCACATTAGCTTGGAATGGTTAAGTCATATCGTCATTTGTTTCTGACTCTTTCGACTTGGGTATAATATTTCGTGCTTTGGTTTTGATAACTCCCCTCCACCCTTAGCAGGATGTGGGGTATAAAGTATAGTAAACTTGTTTCGCTTGTTGAGCAAGGATGAATGGGTCATAACCAACCATATATCTCCTTCTCCAGTGGATCTCAACATTATCATATTTGTCTACTTTTGTCCCATGCGGACTGTTATCAAACCACTCACATTTAAAAAGAGTCACCACCTTGTCACACGGGTAACTCAGCTGAATTATGTCAATTAACTTCCCGTAGTAGTCGCCTTCTACCCCGTCGACTTGGCTACCTCGACAACATACACCGTAATTGCAACATAGTGTATTTGCGTTCGCTTCAACAGTTGAAAATCGATACTCATTGACTACATATTTTTTGCACTGGGTAACAACTATTGCAGCTCCATAAGATTAACTCCACACAACTTCATTAGGATCTGTTGGATTTTGCATGAACTAGGATCGAAACCATTGAGGAAACTCAGAGTTTGTGAATTGATCAACTTGGGATTCCGACATTGAAGGATTTGTCGATCGAACCCAATTAGAGAAGTAACTGTAACAATTAAATGAAGTTAATACTTTAATACTTACTGTAACAGTAAAAAGAAAAGAAATCTTACTTTAAGTACTGGGCGGCATTTTCACAGTTGTTTAGAATGTACCACTCCGTTACTCGCTTATCTCTTCCTTCAAGAGTTGACCTGCAATGTTTTCCCACGACTCAGCCTGGAAAATTAAATATTGATTTTTGATCACTCGTATCACCGCCATCATCGTTGCGAGGTACCCTTCTCCATCTTAATATCATTTTAGGGGGATGATAGTATAACGCAAATTTTGTGGCCTCTTCGACAAGATACGCTTCAGCGATAGATCCTTCAACGTACCTTGGATTTTTGATCTTGTGCTTAAGTGTGTGTAAAAACCTACAATTTACAATCAGAGGGTATTTATAAACTAAATTACCATGTTGGTCAATTAATAACAGCGCGAAAGAAATATATATATTACCTCTCAAATGGATACATCCACCTATATTGTTGCAGGCCTCCTACCTTTGCTTCGTAGGCCAAGTGAACAAGCAAATGTTCCATTGAGTCAAACAAGCTAGGAGGAGACACCATCTCTAACATGCATAACGTTATTGGCATGCTCGCCTCCAGGTGCCATAACTTTTCAACATTAAGCTCATAAGCACAAATTTCTCTAAAGAACATGGAAAATTGTATCAGAATAGACCATATATGCTTCGGAAGTGCTTTGAAGGCCCGCGGCAACAATCTCTGTAAAAAAACATGACAATCATGACTCTTCATCCCGAACAACTTTGCCTCGTGCATATCGACACATCTTGCCAACTTTGATGCATAACCGTCCGGAAGTTTCAGATCTTTAACTCATTGCAACAATTCTAAATTATGTTGTTTGTTGAATGTGTACGGCGCTCTAGGTTTGGAAGTCCGTCCCGTGCCATTCTCCACCAAATGCAAAACAGGCCTTCTGCAAACCGCTTCTATGTACCGTCTTGCGTTGACTGTGTCATTCATCTTGCCCTTGGTGTCCATCACGGTGTACAAAATATTACAAAACACATTCCTCTCAATATGCATGACATCAAGGTTGTGTCTTAACAATTGATCTTTCCAATATGATAGTTCCCAGAAGATGCTGCGTTTGTTCCAATGATGATTAACACCATATCCCTGAGGTTCGCTAGAAGCAGCCCCCTCTTCGACACTTTGAATGTCCTTGAACGACGAGGTTGATCTGCTCGTTCAGCCACATTCCGCGTGAAGTCTTTTCTATTTCTCCTAAACGGATGATCGGGGGGCAGGAATCGCCGGTGCCTGTCAAACCAACAGACCTTGCAACTGTATTCCAAACTAAAACCCATGTTTTGTTCAAAACATACCAGGCATGCAAGCTTTCCCGACGTTTGCCAGCCACTCAACATCCCATATACAGGGAAATCATTTATCGTCCACATTAAGGCAGCTTGCATGGTGAAATTCTGGCTCATTGATATATCATACGTAAGAACCCCTTTACTCCACAACATCTTCAACTTATCTATCAAAGGCTTGAGGTACATATCTATCTTCTTTTTTGGGTTGGATGGCCCAGGGATTAACGCGTTAAGGAACAAAAACTCTCTTCTCATGCACATAGAAGGTGGGAGGTTGTTCGGAGTCACAATCACCGGCCAACAGGAATAATTCCTGTCCGTATTGTTGAAAGGAGCGAACCCATCCGAACATAGACAAAGATGGACATTATGGGGATCCATAGCAAACAAAGGATTCGCCTTGTCAAATTTACGCCAAGCTTCGACATCGGATGGATGCGTCACAAAGTTTTCATCCCTACGATGCACCCGTTGCCATCTCATGTGAGCAGCTGTTTGTTCTGATGCATACAATCTCTGAAGTCTGGGCATGAGCGGAAAGTACCACGTCTTGCTTAATGCTTGACGGGTCGTTTTCCTTCCATTCCTCACAACTTTGTATCTATCATTTCCACAGAATTTACAATTGGTCAGCTCAGCATCATCCTTGTAATACAACATACATCCTCTAGGGCAGCAATGAATTTTTTCACATCTAAGCCCAAGCTTTTTCACCTTTTTTTTTGCTTGGTAAAAATATTTTGGCAAATTATTGCCTTTCAGAACAACTTTACTCATGATCTGCATCATTTCGTTGTAATTCCTCTCACTCATATGGTGATCAGTCGTCAAGCTTAGTATTGCTAAGGTAGCCGATAACGATGAATATTCACTATTTACAATGTGATCGCAACCATTCCATAACGGATGTTGCGCATCTTGAAGCATTTTATAGAACCTATTGGCTTCTGAATTAGGATCCTCTCCCATGTATGATGGTTGAGGATGTGTATCGATCTCTTCTCCCATGTATGACGGTTCAGCATGAGTAACGAGATCAAAATATTGGCCGATCGATGGTCCCGCGACATCCATAACCAGCTGCTCATATTGATTAAGGTTGTCTCGATGACTACTGTCCCCGTAATAACCACTCAGTCTCTGTTGGACTTCGCCATGGATTCCCAACATTCATAATCCTTCATGAATCCCTTTTTACACAAATGGATTTTAATCGTGTTCTGATCTTTAAATTTTAAACACCTACATTTGACACACGGACAACTGTTCCAGGTACTTGAATTAGTTGAATTTGCCAAAGCAAATTGGATGAAGTCTTCCAAACCCGCCAAGAATACTTGAGTTAGTTCGCTTCTCTTAGATAGACGATTGTACATCCAACTCCTATCATGATTGCCTTCTATACTTCCTAGCTAGTTCAGTTACTAACCTAATTAACATCTCAACATGCCACAAATATAAGTGCCCAATACAGCTGGCCACTTATGCCAACCAATTGCCACTTAATCAAGAAAGTGAGAAACAAACACATGCATTGAACAAATAACAGAACCCAGCAAGCAACCAGAGAATGAGGATAGCACACCAGAACATGGTGATATGCATATGGAGGGGGCTAACAAAGAATATGACACTAAAAATATTTTGGAGTTTATAGCATATATGGGCTAAATCAAAGAGATTATTTAAGACAATAATATATAAGACTTGATTAAATTTATATAATATGCAAAATCAACTTTATCTTTTGTATTTATAATTACCTATTTATCTAAACAATATTTATAATTTAGTTTTTTAAATTATCCATCTTTATTGTATAACTTGTTAAAGATAGATTCAAATCAAAAATTGAAATGAGATATTTTTTTTTAAAAAAAAATTAACAAAAGTAATTTTTATAAGAGACTAACTTAACTAGCTAATTTAACTTATTTTTATAATACATACAAATTTCATCATTCTCTAAACTCACATCTTCTTCCTACTTTACGTTAATTAAGTAATTCTCTTATCCCTCAATATCACTTTTAACAAATTATTTTTCTCATTTCAACGCAATCCTATTTATAAATGTATATATTATTACTAACTAATAAAATATCATAACAATTATTGTAAGATCCCAACAAACTTTTTATTATAACAATTATTGTAAGATCCCAACAAACTAAGCATTATCTTAAAAAGTAATCTTACTATCAACATCAAACACCTTTTAATCTACATACACTAATAAATATCCACAACAACTACATCTTAATTTTTTGCTTTATCACTTTAAGCATATGCCAAATTTTAAACTTTCTCTTATGTTTTCCAACATCAAATAGTTAACTTCCTAGTTCCTATTATATATGAATAAGATATATTTTTATCATATCAATTTGCATAATACACACACTCATACATATATAATTGTAAAACATTAAAGCCTTCATTGCACAGTCGATTCAAAAAAATGTCATGTAAATGGAACTACATCCAAAAGAAAAAACAAACATACCTGAATGAAGATGGTGAAGAGGCTGGAAAAAGGAACCGGAGGGCGAGAGGTGGAGGACGACCTGAACGGGCAAAGGGAAGGAGGTGGACGGTGGAGGGGCGAGCACGGGCCGCGACTGGCAGGGGAAGGACGTTGTACATCGAAAGAGTTAGAGGGGCAAGCACCGGCGGCAAAAGACAGGCAGAGGTGGTCGGACCGGAGGGAGAGCGAGTGGGAGAGGGAGAGGAAAACACGGAATGAAGAAACCGCCGAGGGGGGATTTAAGCTCATTTTGTGACCGATCACAGGATCCTTCGCAAAAAGCTATTTGCAACGGATCCCGTGATCTGTCGCAATTTGGCGGACCGAAGGGTATGCCTTTTTGCAACGGACCCAAAAGGTGCGACGGACCCTTGGGTTCGCCATTTTGCAACAGATCAAGGGTCCGTCACAATTTGGCAGTCCCTTTTACGACGGACCTTGAGTCCGTCGAAAATTCCAACAGGATTTGCGACGAACTCCTAGCCCATCACAAATCAGGAGTTCAAATTTTTTTTAATGTGAGCGCAAATTTTTTTTTTTTTTTTTGCAACGGATTTCTTTTTCCGTTGCAAATTTTATTTTTACGTCGATTTAGTTTTTCGTCACAATTTTTTTTTTTGCAACGGATTTTGTTTTTCGTTGTAAATACTGCCAAATTTGCGACGGAAAAATTGCCGTCGCAAAATCCGTCGCAAATTAGCACTTTTCTAGTAGTGTTAATGATGGATAAAGGCTAAATAGAATGAAGTGATGAAATAACAAGTAACTATGCATGAAAAATGAGTGCAATAGCATCCAATTAATACAATGGAATGCCTTATTTCATGTATATCTTTCTTTCCTTGACTTTTCTACCTTTTTTTTCACTTTCTTTTTTTCCTCTTTCCTTTCCTTTTCTCTTTTTCTCTTTTGATCTTTTTACAAGGCATCTATACTATGTACATCAAAAGCCACAATTTCATATGATTTTAGATGCTTACATAATATAATTGATGATGCAAGCATAACACTTGTTAAATGAAGAATGAATTTAAGGAAGTGATAGCTCAAAGGGGTTAGCAAATCATATGTGATGGAGGGTTTTTGTTTGTGTTAAATGGTTTAGAAATTAATGCCCTTATCCTCTTCACTTATCAAAGTGCAAGTGTGCTATTGGACAAGAACCTAGACAAGCTCTAGAGGAACCTAAATTAGGTGGTAGAAACACACAATTAAAAGGAATATGCATGAGGCTCAAGAATTCTTCCATAGGGCTGTCTATCCAATGCATACTCACATTAACCAATTGCACACACAATTAATCACGATGCATTAGAACACATCCTTCAAATGTAAACTCTCAAACCAAGTCAATCAAACCTACTTGAACATACAAAAGTACAAGAATTCACATAGAAAAGATTCAAGTGTTACACCCCTACCGACCTCGCCCTTTCGGGTGGCGAGTAGTGTCACTAGTGCAAAAAAGGGCTTTAAGACCGGACAAAAGAGGCATCGTAAGACCGGACCCGTGACAGGTCTTGTTCCAGCCGGTATTAAAAGTCACATTTAAGACCGGACTGTAACCAGTCTTAAAGAAACTCTTTTAGACCGGATATTTAAAATATTAGGTCTTAAAAGTCGTACTAAATAAAGCTGAAATATTTTTTGTTCAGTCCTAAAACGCAACTTTTAAGACCGGGCAAAAATCCGGCCACTCTTAAAAAATCAAAATTATAAGACCGGACAAATAATAATCTGGTCTGAAAAATAGCGGCTTTTAAGACCTGACGACTAATTATACGCGGTCTCTTTCAAGACTCGACGATAAATTCGTCCGGTCTTAAAAATTTATTTTTTAGACCGGACGTATAAATACACCGGTCTTAAAAGACAAACTTTTAAGACCGGCTGAATATCAAATATTTCACATGACCTTTAAGACCGGACATATTAATAAATCCGGTCTTAACAGTTGAACATTTAAGACCGGCCTATTTATTACCGGTCTAAATTTTCCTGAATTTTTTCCCTGTTATGTTCTTCCTGATCATATATATTCTCAAATCCACCACCCAATCCAACACATAAAAGTCGATACTTTAAGTACAAGCTATGAACAATTATGAATAAATTGAATTGGGAAAAAGAATACAAATATTATTCACCATGAGTTATGTGGCTTCTTAATTAATGATTATACTATAACTACAACACCTAAATTAATTTATACAATATCATAACTTACTTACAATGCAAATACACAATAAGTTACAAATACAACATACATACCCAACGTAATATTCACCATGCCTTTATCTGATTCCCACCCAACAACGTAACATGCCCCTTTGGATCCGATCCTGCCACAAAAATAAAACAAGAACAAACTTCATAGTCAGTGACATTGTTTAAGAGCATAAAAAGAATATAATATAGTTAAAACCTTAAAGTTTTCAAAGAATTGTGCATATGAATATTACCTTATGAATTGACTCTTTTATAAAGCGATATCTGCCCATATCCCTTCTTGATGATCATTTCTTATGCCGGGTTCATTATCCGCTTTATCTTCTTCGTTCATGTCCGGTAGACCCCTTGAAAAAGGAGTACTCTTAGGAAGACCATAATTTGAATGACTTTCCTCATCAATATCAATGACCCTTTTTCCTTGGAGAGCTACACACCACATTTTATTTTCTTGATCGGTGATATAGAACACTTGTTTCGCACGGTACGCCATAATAAAAGGTTCATCTCCAAAACTTCTACCATTGACATTGACTAATGTAAATCCTAGCCGATCAATCTAAACACCATTATTGACATTAACCCACTTGCATTTGAAAATGGGAAATCTAATTTTAACATAGTCCACCTCCCAAATCTCTTCAATAACCCCATAATATGGCATGACTACCAATAAAGGCCTCTTGTCTTTTGAACTGGAGAAGTGCATAGATTCAGCCTCTAACATAACACCACTATTCTGGATAGTGCTCCTATCATCTAGGGACTTCGTGTAAAATGTATAACCATTGATCACATACGAATTCCAACTTATGACATCAACCTCAGGACCACGTGCTAACCATTTGATTGTCTCATAAAAACATTCATCTCCCTCGACCTTTTGTTTGAACCAGTTTGCAAAAGTTTTGTTATGCTCCCTAATCAACCTTTGTTCAGTCATTCGATGATTTTCTTTCCTTACAGCTTATTTATGTGCAGCTATGTTGGCTTGAACTTCATCAACATTATTCAAGATGTATAAGTGGACTTGTGACAATTCATCGGGATTCACACTCTTTTCGAAGCCCCTCGTCTACCCCTTCAAAGCATCCGACGTTTTGGAAGCCTAATATGTCTTACTTTGGCCAAATAATTTTGACAAAATTCCATGGCCGCTTGAGAAACATATTTCCGAACAATTGATGCTTCGCCGGTATGCGTTCTTCACGTACCCTTTTAGGAATTTCATAGATCTTTCAATTGGGTACATCCACCGTAAATGGATAGGTCCGCACAACTTTATCTCCCTCACTAGATGAACAATTAGATGAACCATGATGTCAAAAAAGGTAGGAAGAAAAAACTTCTCAAGGTAGCACAAGATAAGATATCCTTCATTCTCCAATTCATCCAACTTTTCAATCTCAAAACTTTACTACAAACCGCATTGAAGAAGACACAAAGTCTAGTCAAAACGACCCGAAGATCATATTCGGGGATGCCTCGAATAGCTATCGGGAGTAGTTGTTGCATCAAGACATGACAATCATGAGACTTTTGGCCTACTAATTTCAAGTCCTTCATCGATACAAGCCTCTTAAAATTTGATGAATATCCCGAGGGAACTTTTGTGCCATGTAAACACTCACAAAAACTTCATTTCTCATCGTTAGACAAAGTATGAGAAGCCGCGGGACAATAAGTTCTCTTCTCGTATGGCCTTGGATGTAAGTCTTCGCGTATTCCCATTACTTGCAAATCCAATCTTGCCTTCACACCATCCTTGGAACTATCTTGTATGTTGAGAAGCGTGCCAACAATACTATCACAAACGTTTTTCTCCACGTGCATGACATCAATACAGTGTCTCACATCAAGATTACGCCAATATGGAAGATCGAAGAATACATATCTCTTTTTCCATATATTTGTTTCTTTTATACTCTTTGCAGTCTTACCGAAGATGACACTGATATTTTTCACATTTTCATAAACTTGCTCCCCAGTCAATGCCACCGAAGCATCTTCATACTCCTGGCCACCAAAAAAGGCTTTCTTTAATCGACGATATGGGTGGCCCCGTCTAAGAAATCTCCTATGTCCAAGATAAACCGTCTTTATTCCATGTTGAAGTTGATGGTAGCGTGTGCCTTCTTCACAAATCGGACATGCTTTCTGGCCTTTTACACTATACCCTGGCAAGTTCCCATATGCTGGGAAGTCGTTTATAGTACAAGATATCATGGCTCACAATTTAAACACATCCTTCTTGAAAGAGTCAAAAACATCGACACCTTCTTCCCACAACTCCTTCAAGTCTTCGATCAAGTGCTCAAGGTAAACATCAATGTCATTTCCAGGTTGTTTTGGTCCCGAAATCAACATCGACAGCATGATGTACTTTCGTTTCATGCATAACATAGGAGATAAGTTGTAAATTATCAGGAGCACATGCCATGAACTATGTATGCTGCTAAGGCTCCCATAGGGATTCATGTCATCCGTGCTAAGGGCAAGCCTAAGGTTCCTAGGTTCTTCGCCGAAGTTCAGAAATAAGTGATCGATTTTCTTCCATTGAGAAGAATCGGCCAGATGTCGAAGCTTTCCATTAGAAATCCTCTCATCTCATGCGACCTCAAATTTTTTGCATCATTTTAATTCGCAAACAACCGCTTGAACCTTGGTATGATTGGAAGATACCACAACACTTTTTCAGCCCCTTATTTGACTTGTACCTTGGGGTCTCACATATCGGACCCCCGCTTCTCTTTAAACTCTTTTCTATACAATACGCAATCATTCGGGCATGCATGGATCTTTTTGTACTCCATCCCCAGTGGACAGAGTATTTTCTTAGCATCATAGTATTCATGCGGCAACACATTATCATCTGAAAGCATGTCTTTAAAAGCCTCAAGCATTTCAGAAAAACTCTTGTCGCTCCATCCATGACGTGCCTTCAAGCTTACCAATTTCAATACGGCGTTCAACAATTGGTATTTTTTACAACCCAGGGTATAGCGGGGTCTCGCATCACCGCACATATTACCATATGTATGTGATTGATGAAAAGCCTCTTCTCCTACATCACGAATAATGTCCTCTATGCAATCATCCATATCCGTGTCATTATCATCAAAGGCCACATCCCATGTTGAGACCCCTTGGTATTTTTTCACCATGTCATACCCATACTGAATAAGTCTTACAAAATCCTTCACAAATTAAATGTGTGTGGATAACTTCAGGACTTAGTCGCCTCTCATTCAAACATTCTACACAAGGGCAATAAAACTTCCCACTATCATCATGGGCATTTAGTTTAGTAAATTCTATAAAGTCTCTCACCCCATTTCGATATTCAACACTCGTCCGTAACGAGCTTATCCAACCGTGATCCATAGTAGAATTCCTATAGATGGAAAGATTTAACATACATAATTCGAAAAAATTGACACTTGCATATAAAATAAGGCAACACCAAATGCATATTTATGCTCAATGTCGATTATGTCATTTTTTTTACGGAGAAACTTGCCCATTAAATACATAACGAAGAATCACTTTTGGTCATAAATGTATCACAAGAAATCCAAGAAGCAAAATAAAAGCATGACAAGGAAATTAAATGCATCGCGTGATGAAGGTCTTATGGACTCACCTGTAGCATATAAATTCAAATGCATTTGCGGAGTCTTTCTTCTCCTGCCACGAACGTTGATGTTGCAGACATCAAGAGTAACCTAAAAACATTTGTTGGTCAGTTGGGTAGGTCTAAAGCGCAAATATAATGACATCGATCAGGGAATTAGTATATATGTATGTGTGTCTAAACAATGCATTTAAATTATGTACTCATAGAAGAAGATACTTACTTCATAAACATTTGAACAATTGCAGAAGAAAGCTCTTATCTAGGAACCAGCAGGGACGTTACATCTACGCTATCAAGGTAAACATCTTGAGGATGAGGGAGGCCGACTACTTCATTGACAGGCCACGATTTATCTTTAAAATATCCTTTATTTACCAAATCGGATATTTTTTTTCTTGGTAGTCAAATTAGCAGTAGGGGATGGAACTTGAGGAGGAGAGGATGCAGCTTGATGAGGGGATGGAACCTGAGGAGGAGGGGATGAAGCTTCAGGAGGAGTAGAGACATGTACAAGCTTCGCTGGCCAAGAGATTAAGGTTCCCTTGACATCACTCACAAGCTTCAACTCAACAGTTGGGAGAGGGAGAGGTGCATCAACGATCACATTTTCAACTGACACTCTGACTTCATCATCAGCCATTTGTTGGTGGTGTACAATTGATCCTAAGTTGTAGACAGTCCCTTTTGCAACTAATAGTCTATGAGGTTTTTCCACATACAGGCAACAAGGTTGCTCTGACTGTCCAACAATGCAGCTCCCTTTAGTGCTCGCTTCGCGCACGGTGCGAAGTGAATGTGTGACGGGAACTGCTCTCTGGACAAGAGCTCAAAAGCAGCCTCATCTAATTCATTTCCTCCTTCATCTAGCTCATATGGGATTGAAACATTGCTTCTTTAGCCACTGCTTCCTTACTGAATTTGGCCAGCGTCTGTTCCATATGGGATTGAAACATTGCTTCTTTAGCCGCATTTGCTTCATCGTTATTTTGGCCGTCGTCATTCCATCTCCTCTCCTCCGGTAATCATACTTTGTTTTTGGCGTTTGGATTTACCAAAGTATTCCTTCAGGCCTACTCGTCCTCCAACCCCCCTTACACGCCCCACGTGATCCGGTTTTCCAGTCGCAATGGTCAGAACATCATTCCTCCCATCCGACACAAAAGATCCTTCTGCTTCTTTCTTTTTAAGATCTTCCTGTAAGATACAGATAACGAGAAGCTTAGTAATGAAACATGTTTAGTAACTAAAAAATAACAATAACGATACTTACAATTCTTTCAGCAACTACATGAGTTTGTTCACTCGTGTAGGAGCCGCTTGGCTTTTGCCGAATATGCAACTACAACTCCTCGCGACGTATTGAAGATGGTTGATCAACTATCACAGAAGGATTGGGTTCGGCTTCATCCTCCAATCTCTTCCGCTTGGCCGCCATCAATTCTTTTTCGGCCATTTCATATCCGCCGCGAGAAGCCCTATGCAGGCAATCATTCTTTCTCCCTATCTCCTGTGCTTGTTCCCTTCTTTTCTATGAATCAAAATTGAGAAAACTATTAATTATGAATTCCAGCCATCTCACTAACAAAGATTAGAGAACTTCTGCTTCATATGAACGTCAAACATTAGTCAAATTCACTTCATCAAGTTTCAACATTTTATTTAAGAAAGATGTAGAATTGTAGAAGAAATTGGGAGAAACAGAGGAAAGGGAGTTGCAAAAATGCTGCCAACTCAGTCAATTCATTCATTCATCATAACTCTGGTTCCTACACATATTAGACTAACCTCTTACATATAGTTAGAGGCTTGACTCTTAAGGCCCAATAATGACTTGCACCTAAACCATTACACGGTTAACATACTAACTAACAAACAGCAATGTCTAACCACTACCTACTATAATGAACTAAGACTATAATAATGGCTTGACTCTTATGCCATTATTAGTTCCCTAATTACCTTCTTAGTATTTTACCTTTTCAGGGTTTACATATCAGACTTGCATAGACAAGGCAGGAAATGTATACTTCTATTCAAACACCAAACCATTTAACTAACAGGATTAGATGAACACAATAACATTCACATATTCGCACATGTTAATAAGCACACAAAAGGGCAAAAAAAAACTAAATATGAACTCACCAGAGCTTCAGAAGTGGTCCGAAGCTGAACAAATTGTTGCCAAGTTTGTTCATCAATAAATGTGTACTTGTCCCAAGGATTTTTTGCAGGCCGAACCTAGGCAAAAATATACTTGTTAGCTAGAAAGGTTTTAAACTTCCTCTACTGATCAGTACAATAATACAATGTCTTGTCTTTCAACTTCTGACAGTCAGGGACAGTGTATGTAAGTCGGATAGTGTCCCAAATAGGATCCTTTACCGTGCGAACGTCCACTTTTTTCCACTCATCCGTCAAGATGCTAACCTTCTTTGCGTGCTAGATAGCCAACAAAACTAGTATATTTGGATTTCTTGGGACCGAAAGGTTCTAACTTCTCATCAAACTGAATCTTCAGCCTTGACCCAGAAGTCCGACTTAGGGTTACATCCATCATTCGTGTGCCTCTTCTACTATGGCGTGCAGGGCGGTTACGAGGCTCATTGTAAGATGAAGAGGGTTCGTTCTCACTCATACCAATCACACCAGTAACTGGCGTTCCCGGAACACGAATAGAATCGTTTTCACCGTTCATTTTCGAGACAGGAAGAGAGGTAATGCAACGGGAAGGGTTTCTTAACATGAATGGGAGAGGTTCTCGGTGAGAGTAACAAAAGCTTTCACGCGAAGAAATGTTTATTTGGCGGTTCATTTTTAAGACCGGATATAAAAATAGACGGTCTTAATAATTAATATTCAAGACCGGTCATATTATGGTCCGGTCTTAAAAGTAATTAATTTTTTATCCGCACTCTTTTTCTATATTTTATACCGGCCGCATTTTATGTCCGGTCTTAAAAGAATAACTTTTAAGACCTACCGGCTTTTAAATATGTTCGGTTTTAAAAATTTATTACCTCTATTTAAATTTATCCTTATTATTTTGGACCGCAAAAAATATTAGTCCGGCTGTGAGATTTTTTCATAAAGTAATTGATATTTGAATATTTTTTAATAACATTTTTAAGACCGGCTTGTTTTTTAACGGGTCTGAATAATATATTTAAGACCTATGAAAAAATGATCCGGTATAAGAACTTCTTTATATTTACAAAACTGCCACAGGTCATACATAAGAAGTTCTTTATATTTACAATACTGCCACCGGTCATACCTTTAAGACCGGTGTGTCGGATGTCCGGTCTAAATGAGGCGGTCTTAAAGCCCTTTTTTGCACTAGTGTGTGATACCCTCTTATTTATTTAAATCCAACTGTCATACCCTTCAAATAATATTTCACAGATTAGAGCATTATAACACAGTGCAGTGGCAAAATTATTTAGGCATAGTATACTAATAATAAATACAAATCTTGGTTACAAAATTTAAAACAATAATTACATACAATTTATCTAACAATTCTCCAAATAATCTGCAACTGGTTCAACACCTCCATTTGCTAACATCCGCCTGGGAGCTATATTCAATAAACTGTTCAACATACAGGTAGCAATAGAGGCTGGAATCCCGAAGGATCCCAGAGTAATATCCAGAGTATATACAGAATATGTAAGAAAACCATAAATCATACAACATTCAAAGGTCGCACACAGCGAGGCATACAGCCTAAACCAAAACAAGCAGTTACACATAACATATACTGCTCAATAAGACACATAACCATGCCAGGGGTTGCACACAGCAGTTCCGGTACCAAAGCGCTTGGAAACACAATAACACCGAATGCATACACAATCATGGTAAAACATACATACAAAGTCATACAGAGCATATGAGATTAAGGTTACTTACCAGCAAACAATTGATTACTCAAATAACAAACTCCCGGCTACTAAATAGGAATGATAGACCTAAAGTAATGTAATATAAACAGTGTCATTGCCAATATAGTCTTTTCCTTTAAAATATGTAACTATACCCTTGTATGAAGGGTCTTTTCACTATTTGAAACTCATTAATTCTCTTTATTAATGAGTATCCCTTCATTAATTATTTTTCCTTAATTTTCTCACGAGGTCCAGAAATTTCAGAAATTTGACTCAACTTCAAAAATTCATAATTAATTGTAGAAAAATCCGATTTAGGTGTTCCAAAAATCTACTTGACCCTTGACATGTCTATTTTTGACTAAAAATACTTTCCAAGGCCGAAACACGTAAATAATTCTCAGTTTCTGAAAATGCCCCTGTTGGTTTTTCAGCTCCTCTATTTGAATATTTTCATACTTTATGCTTCCAAAATTATTCTCCATACTCTTTCCCATACACTACTACAAAAAACATGTTTAACGCCCCAAAATAGACCCAATTTACGTCCCTTTTTCCAGGGACATCTGTTTAGGAGACGTAGTAAAATAATTACTTTTGGCGTCCCAAAATGATTTTGGGACTCCAAAAGTATTATTTAAGGCGTCCCAAAATTATTTTGGAACGCCAAAAATCATGTGCAATATAAGCATCATATTTGGCGTCCCAAATGGTATTTTGGGACGCCATAACTATTTTTTTAAAAAAAAAAAAACAAAAAATCATTCCAGTCGATCAACTGCAATGGGGGTTTGGAAAGCAAATTATAGCGAGATAATTTCCACGCTCCAGCAAATAAGAGTGACAAAATCATATTAGGCTCGGCTAACAACAAAGTTTAGGTCCTCACAGTGCCAAGAGTAAGCAAACTCTTATTGATATAGGATCCTTCTCTCCTTCTCATTCCAGTTAGTTTAAGCCTTTGAGCTCTCGAACCTACTAGATCAATGGGGTTCTGCATGTATAAGTAAAAGATTAAAAAAAAATGTAAGAAACAACAGACAAATGTCAAGCATTCACATAAAATGTGCAAGCAAATGAAGTGCAACCAAAAAGTGGTAAAGCGGTGTTTAATTATTACCAGTTGTGACAGTGTTACAGCTTCTCCTTCACTATTTTCACTACATGGACAGCTCTCGATAGTCTTTTATGAGATATCATAGAATTACAACTCATAAATGAAATGGTATTTTAGATAAGCAAACGGGTAGCAAGAGGCATTCAAAGCAATTTAAAGAAGGTTACGTGCTGATGCTATAAGAACATAATATAAAATCTGTAACACCCCAAATTCCGTAGCATAAATCGTGTCGGTGACACGTGGTTTTATAAAAATTCATCAGAGTTTTGAGGTGCTACTGACAGCAGCGTAATGCGGAAACGGAGAGCATGTACTAAAAATTTGAACAATTGAGTGGATCGATATAAAAATACTCGACATATTCGATGCTGACGTATCGATATATTATAAATTTCCGAAGGATTGTTCATGTGATACGATAATACAAAACTTTATAATTACAATTCTTACATGTAACTATACCTCTTGACCAAGCCTTGAGTAGACTTGGGGCATAGAACCTAACTCAGTTAAATCATCTCATTTGGGTAGCGGGTAGGTCTAGTGGAAGTCTCACCGTCTTCAAGGGTGACCGATTGGTGAACCACATAGACGACCGCCCTTCTAGTTTAAGCACCAAATGATGTGAAGTAACTTTATTAGATTAAATGCCATAAGGTAGGTTCGTTCACTTTCTTCCTGCATTTCCTTTGACCGGTGCCTCCTCACGCTCCGTCCATTAATGCTCCTTCTCATGGCTCCTATTCACAATGTCTTCATAAATCCTGGTTCCTTTCCCGAACTTAGTCAAGTCTAAGATTCAAAACAAATTGAATCTTGGTAACAGATTAACCTCATATGAAAAGTATAAAGTATATGTATGACAAATATTCATTACATTTCAGCATTTACCAATACATAGCACACAAGACATGTAAGGTTACAACAATACATAAGACACAGCAGATGTAATGTCAACACAACAAAGACATAAGACACATCACATGTAAAGTTATCTATACAAATCCATGTATAGTTAAATAGTCTCAGCACCACTTTTGTGCCACGATGTACACTCGTGTCCTCGCGCTAGGAAAACAATCTCACGGCATTATCAAGACTATAACCCGTATCAAGTTGAATGTATATAAACGGTGATTCAAGAAGTAGTCTTAACCACAAGTGCGTGACCCAAGACCAAGTCTTGTCCATGACTCTATGAAATCATTTCATCTCATACATGCATACAAGACATATCGAGTTAAAGTTCGTACGCGAACGTACCTTCCTTCCGTGTGAATAGTAATTTACTATTTATGTATACGGTACTATTCATAAATACAGTATTTATGAATAGTAATATGTCGTCCTTCAAATCGACTCGGAATCCCGGATATCCTAACATATTACCATATTGCTTAGAATAATATCCAAAAGTTTTAATTTACCTTTCTACCCTTGGTGGATTTGTTATTACCATTTTGCCATTACATTTTATTTAATAAAAACTCTACTTTCAGCATTATGGCAAGATTTACTTCTAACTTTGAAAATTTATAAGTAATTCTAGAAAACTCAAACGAGGATCCGTAAAATTCCCGAAATCCTTAGGATGTCTAGTTTTGAGGAAAAATACTGGTTGTTACCCAGATTTTAAGAATAATTTAGTTTTCACGTGTTCATCCTCTGTCAGAAAATTTTCAGAAAACGTAGCCCAACTTTGGACATTTTTATCTTCTAAAGATTTAACTCGAAATAATACATTCTAGGTATATTTGAAAAGGTATATATGTCTACTTTAACCATGAAGTTTCTCAGAATTTTAGAACTTCATCTTCAATATAAAATACTGACGTTTTTACCCTGACTTCAAAAATAATCTACCGATAAAATTTCGGTAGTTTCGCTTACTTTATGATTAGCTTCCAAAAATTCTGCTATATAACCTTTTCCATCATTTTTTCGAAATAAAACCATTTCTAACCATAAAAACATGAAAATAAAATTACTCTAGCATATTTAAGATCAAAGCAACTTCTATCTATGAATTTAAAACTAGAACTCAAGAACTGTAGAACTTACCCTTAAAGTTAACCTTTACTACTTCTTCCTTGCTCCAAGAACTTCACTCTACTCACTCTCTAATCTTAAAATCGATGCTTTGAGCTGATTTTGGTGTGAAGAATATGAAGAGAAGAGTCTTTATTTATAGAAGAAATTCAAGGCTATTCCAACTACATTTCTTCCTTAACCAAACATTCCTTATAAACCAAACACTCTTCTTCCATCTACCAAAAACTACCATTCTAATTACCTATTCCATCCACCAAAAACTACCATTCCACTTACCTATTCCATCCACCAAAAACTACCATTTAATATTTATTTGCAAATATTAAATAAGTATTGGAAAATAAAATCCTTAATTCCATATAAGAATTTTCTTCCATAATTAACTCTCTAGGCCATAAAATATTGGTTCTAATATTTCTAGACCAAAAATTATCCTCTAACTATTTTTCCTTGAATTATTGGGAAAATAGGCCTCAAAATCCTAAAAAAATAGCTTTAAAACTATTTAGGCCAAATTTTCATAATAAATTCCCATAAAACATTTCTTGTTTCCAAATCCAAAAATTTGGGATATTACATTCCTCCTTTTGGTTATAAATTAATTACCTTTTTATGTGCTATTTATGTCATATTAAATAGCTCCTAAATAATGTCTCATAATTAACCATTCGTTAATTAATTCCAAAGTGAAATTTGGATGAAAATATAATCAATAGATTATAATTTCTTGAGACAAATATTCACCTTTGTATTTAATATGTATTATTTATCAAAATATAGTATTTATGACAAATAGGAATTTTAGGGTATTACAAAATCCCTGTCAATAAATTTAAACAAGGCCAATCTTCCTTTAAGGTCTGGTAAACCCACCAGGGTAAATATAGTATGGCTCCTGCTGCTAAGTACGTTGAAGTTTGTGGACCCAACATGTCTATGCTCTGTTAACAAATAAAAATGGCCGTGGTAAGCAAGAATGGAACACATAAAACAACAAAACTCAACGGTGTTTTATCAAGTAGAATTGTAGAACCCAACTACAATTATCATTAATGAAACATGAATCAGTGTTGACTAGCAACCCAACAATAACATGATATATGCAACTACTTTGAAGGTTGTGTTTTCTACCAGGCTCCTTAAAACAAAGCTTTTATATTTGAAATTACTTAAACAGCACATATTGATAACACAAGATAACAGGACCAAATTTTAATTGTACGTACAAATCAGCACCTGAGCATCCTCTCTGATTCTTAAGTTTTGTCTGGCTAGATTCAGTAAGTCATTAACCACCTAGAAGCCCAAAAATTTAAAGGACAGTAAAAGCCACAGAAAAGTAAAGCATCAATCAGATATCAATTTATGTGGAACTGCTAGGTTTGTCAAAAACAATATTTACATTATTAGAGCAAAAGACATTAGAAGCTTTGCCACTAAAGTCAGTTGTTTAATCACACGTCAAATAACACTTGAGAAAAACTTACATAGTTAGACAACAAGGGAAGAGAAAACTACCATCTTGTATGTTGATGCAGATCCCAGTTAAAGAACCTCAAGCGACTTTCCCCTTTCAAATCCTTATTAATACACTTAATAGCATTTGTAAACTCTTATTGAAGAATAGTTTCTCGAGGCTTCTTCTCATGGGTCTTAAAAAACAGAAGATAATTAGAAGAACCAAAAAGTTAGGAAAAATCCAATAGTTGACAAAACACAGCAAAATTAACAGTGCCAATGCCATAAAAAGTTGTGTTGCATATGTGGGAAATCCTACCTTAATCAAGTTCAAAATGATAATTGGATTTCCATATCTTTTCACAAGATTATCAAAATGAAGTCTTGTGGCTTCAAAGTTATGGTCCCTCTTTGATACTGAGGAAAAAGAACCATAGTTAGTACAACATAGACAATATGCAAATGACATACTATGCAAAACTATTCCATATCATACATATAATGTTAGGTTTTATATTCAATCGAGAGGCCTCTTGAGACCAGAAAAGAGGGATTGGGATTGAACCCCTGATCTGCACCACAAAACTTATTTGGATGGGGCATCTAGTATGAGCATCTTCAAAGACTATCTGCACTGTCTCAACATCATTAGCCACTTTACCCTTTTCAGTCACTCCTCGTTTTAAATATTTGCACCAGAAGATATAGAAATAAAAGTGAGTATTATTTCATGAAAAGGAAAATAAAAAAGACAATTAAATTCTGAATAAAGAATAATAAAAAATCATCTTTGCAAGAAATCACGGTGCATGCATCAAATAATTTGAAGTGCATGGAAAAAAAGCATATATATATATATATATATATATGTAGCATGGAAACCATAAGATCATTCAAGACTCATAAATTGTTGCAAACTGTTAGGGGTACATATAAAGATTTGTATTTTGTATCCTGGAACAAAAGCAAACGGCTGTGATTAGATTGTAGCTTTAATTAATCGATTGTATGGCTAACTCAAAGGGAAAAAAGCAGTGCATACCTGGTGCCAGCATAATGCCTCGAACGTCTAGCAATGTTCGTTAAATTGAACTCCCTGTTAGATATAGAAAGTTTGACCTGGATGCCATATAATGAAACAGAGCACTTATGAAAAAGAAGATATTGTAAGGAAAATAGGATCATTTCTCACTCCCGAATCTTGAATGAACACGAAGGAAAGGACATAGATCAGACCTAAAACCCTAGATCGAACAACTATCAAATGCAAAATTAAAGAAAGTCCGGGATTCAAAGAAATTCAAGGACAAGAGAGAAACAGCTACTACAACAATAATCAACCGGTAGAAATTAGGAAAATAGGAGTAAAAGGGTTGAGGGAGCGTACAGTATGAAAGTCTCAGGGAGCAACGTCGGGAAGGTAGAACGAGTAGGCGTGTGAGATAAAGAAGAGAAGAAGCAGATCCCTCTGTCTCGATCAACGGACGGCAACGGCGGTTCTGTTGTTGACGACGGCGGACTACGGAGGAGGGGAGGAACGTTCGCAACTCGTGTTCTCTCAATGGTCCTAGCTAGGGATGAGTTTGTTTGAGGATCGGAGGATATAGAGCTAGCGCGGGTGATTTTTTTATGACTCTTGGTTATTTGGCTGATAGTTTGTCGTCCAGAAATACAATTTGGGTCTTCAGAAATATATTTTTGGAGTCCCAAATATTTGGGACTCAAAAAATTTTCTCTCCCAAAAAATTGCACACCAAAATTTTTTTTTTCCTGATTTTGGAGTCCCAAATTGTAATTTGGGACTCCAAAAAATTTTCCCTCCCAAAAAATTGCCCGCCAACTTTTTTTTCCTGATTTTTGGAGTTCCAAATTACAATTTGGGACTCTAAAAATAAAATTACCTAAATATAATTACAAGAATGGTTTTACTTGTTGCTTCCCTTTTTTAAATAGGGACGTCCTTTAGGGTAGTAAAAACTCATATTTGTAGTAGTGATACAAAATTCAATTTTAAACACTTTAAAACCATCAAAACCACCAAAATAAAATCATATCACCAAGTTCTAGCTATTGACCAAAATTTCCTTAAACTTTTGCAATATTACAAGAAGTTAGAGAAGAGAACTTACTTGCTCAAAGTTCTAACTTCTTTGCAACTTCTCCTTGATCTCCTTTGTGTTTGTAGCTAGAACTTCCATAATATTATACAGAATCACTAATTGAAGTCTCAAACATACTTATATGAATTTGAAAGAAATAAGATAATTTCCATAACTTCCTTACCTCTTCTTCAATTGAAATTCTCCTTGCTTGTGATTCTCACAACACTCTCCTATCTCTCTTTTCTTTAGTGTGAGTGGTGCCTCTTGCTTACCAAAAATGAGGAGAGTGAAGTCTTATTCATAGAGGCTAAGGTGCCAAGAATATTCCCCTGTGCTTTTATTATTTTGCCCTTGATAGTTGTCCCTTGATTTCTCTAGATTCTTCTAATTTTTCTTTGTAAAAATCTGATTTTTCCCTTTCTCCTTCATATGTCACGCCACTTGGTCCTTTTTTTTATCCAAACTATGTCTTCTAATAATCACATGCCTTATTCATGTGGTTATTATGCTTTGCTTAATGGGTAAGATGGTTATGTGGTATAGCTTAGCAATAAAATATGTACATGTGTCCCTTTCGTTTTCTCTTTAAATCTTATATTCACACCTTAATAGCTTATGTGTCCCCTTAGGTGTCCCTTAATTAATTAAGTATGCATAGGTGTCCTCAACTTTTCTTTTTCCAATATTAAATTGCCACATAGTGCTTAGGTGTCCTTCCTTAATTATTCACCTTTCCATGTGTCCTTTTTAGTGTCCATTTCTTTAATTATGTGGTCGATGAAGATGTCCAAGTGTCCCTCCTAGTAAATCTTTAATTTATAAGAGAACATGTGGACTTATTCTAGATACCTCTTCAATAATTATATGATAAAGCTTTGTCTTCTCATTTTCTTTCCTTTTTGTGTGCCATGTTTCAAGAAGCAAAGGGTATAATGTTCTCTTCTTCGTATCTTAAAGTTATGCCCATGTGTCAATTGATGATAGCATCATCAATAAAGTTATTATCTCCAAAGTCAAAGATATTTTGCTAATGATCACTTTAATCTTGCCATGTGTATGTGTCATTTTCAAAGGCATAAATGCTTTATCTTTAATAATCTTCCTACTGCCGTATGTCCATGTTTTGAAATATCTCTTGTCTTCTTATGCCATCTCACAATAATAATCCCTTATTAGCCAATTAGATGGAAACAAATATCATTTTCCTTAGATTTAATGGAAATTCCATATATCTCAATAATATAATATTAATTAGCTTCATACAATAATTAACATGAAAATCCGTCACAAACTAATTCTCAAATTGCTAGGTCCAAAATTAGGATATTACATCAAGAATACTTTCATTTTCAATTCCATATAGGGTAGGAGTTTATTTTTCAAAATTCAAAATTTCACAAACCAAGCTTTAAAATCATCAATTTAAGCTCAAATTCTCGCCAAAAAGTTTGAAAGTTTTTGAAAAATTGCACTCATTTTAACAAGGAAGCAAAAGACATTAAGCACAATACCCAATCTTTCCCTCACACTTAAATCTTGCGTTGTCCTTAATACAGAACCTAGGTGTAGAGGAATGGCAAGAGAATCTAACCCAAAAGATAGAGGGGAAAATAAAGCTACATTTTTACTACACTTATCTTCCTCATACAACAATTAAGTCCAAATAATCATAGAAATCATTTAGAAAATAGGTGAGAAAAGACAGAACATTTGTTAGAATCTTTTAAGGCACTTGAAGGAGAAGTTTTGATCCAAGATGAGAAACGTTCATATCTTTAATGTAGATCCTTCTCCAAGTTTTTACACTCTTGGTGGTGAAGGTTCCTGCAAGAGAAACACCGTATCAGCAACAATATCTAGTCCATAAATACATAGAGATATCTAGAATAAAACATACGCACCCTAGGAACTAGATTCTCCAAGTAAACATCACAACCAAGAATGTTAATTTGGTCCTCCTCAGTAGGAACCAAACAAGTAGTCATCTTTTTAAAACTCTCTTAGCTTGTACGTCTTGCAAATTGGAAAGTGTGGAATCCAATTTAGTATTGGGGCACATATATCACTTTTGCAATCACAAGAGTTGGGAGGAAAAAGTGTAGAAGAAAGAGAATTAATCAAGCTATCAGCACCCAAAAATTCTAAACAAATATTTTCATTTTCTATATTGAGTGGCAAATCGCAAGAAAGAATTAAATAAAAAGATTTGTTTTCATTTACAATTTATCATTCAAAATCATTGAATCTTTTCTTATTGAATGAAGTAAATGGTTTGAATTTAATATTTTAATTTATACTTTTCAAATAATATGCACACGGTTTAAAATCAATCCGAAACATCAATATATATATACACGGTTTACAATTCTACAAATACGATGTCATATTTTGTTTCCAAAAAAATCAATATATACAGTTATACATACACACATAATCATGCATTCGAAACATCCAGCATTTCGTAATATTTTTTTTACTAGCGGTTATCATATACTAAATTTTAATATATTTAATATTCTGAATTATTTTTTCAGTAACACTTTTTATAAAATAATTTTTCTGCATCTATCATCATAAAACATTTTTTTCACTATCACTTAGTATCTTAAGTTCAGTGTGCTTATTGTTACTGTAAAAAAAATACTTTAAAGCAAAATTATACTAAAAATTAGTTTTAGATATTAAATACTACAAAAATAATAATTCAGTGCATACAAAAACTTGATTTAAAATAATTAATATTACGGAAAAAATATTTCACATATTATATGCGCCTTAACTTTATCATCATTGTTCAGTGTGCTTCATAACTTTTATTTTTATATTTTTCTTTAACGACTGCAAAAAACTTCAAACCCCTGTGCACGTCGGAAGTCATTAATTGTATGATTTGACTGCCCATATATATTTCTAAGAGAAAATTGCACATAGGTCCCAATCAAAGAAATTTATAATAAAATGATCCCTTAAAATCTTAACATTTTGATAAAGTGCCGTGAAACTTTTTATAATATTTTATATATGTAAAAAGAAACAAATACCTCATATTTCTTAGTTCGTTTGTCAAGTCTATGAGTCAGTTTTGATAAATCCATATACTTATTTTAACAAGTCAATGTGCCTTTATTATTTAAATCAATATGCATGTGTTGACAAATAAACATATTTTGAGAAATTAATGAGTCTATTTTGACAAGTTTATAAGCATATTTTAATAAGTCCATGTGCCTATGTTAACAAGTCTAAGAGCCTCTATGGGGCATTCATGTTTTTCATGTTGGAAATTAAGTGGTCTAATCATGCTAAATACTTAAATCAGCAATTAGATCAATGCGGAATAAATAAAGTAAGGAACAGAAATACCTCCAGCCATTGATTTGTTCCTAGATGAAGAAGAGATGAACTCTGGGTTTTGGCTCTTCTAAGCCTTCTCTCTCACTCTGCAGATGGTGTGTGTTCTAAACGTAAGAGCAGACTCAGGGGACCAAAACATATATATGAGTCTGAATTTCATCCTCTGGCCATCACAGAGGTGAATTGCATTGAATCACAATTATGTGTATTAATTGGGCGATTCTTGAATTGATTAGTGGGTTACAAAATAGGCAGTTAAATGTGGACCACTTAATGCAATATTTTCATAATTAAATATATACTAATATAATAATTTAAAATTCCAACATTCTCCCACTTGATCCACACACTTCAGCATATACCTTCTGAGAAACAAAATGCATGGATCATAGCGATAGGTCCTCTTAAAACAAGTAATATCTTCCATGTATCACAGTGCATCATGTTTCCCAAGCCCATGTAACTTAATGAATAAACCCTACCTTTATTCTTGGTCCAAATTTAATGATATTTCTCAAATTAAATGTCGATATGCTTGATTCGACTACCACCTTTATTGTTCTTAGCCATAAAAAACAGCAGCTGAATTGTCACAATATAACCTCAATGACCCAGAAATTGGATCCATAATTCTAAGCCCAGAAATGAAACTCTTCATTTCTACACCATGTGAGGTAGCCTCAAGACAAGATACAAACTCAACTTACATAGTGGAAGTAGCAATTAAAAATTGTTATTTACTACTCCATGATGCAGCTCTATTGGCTAGCATGAAAATAAATCCTAAAGCGGATTTTCTTAAGTCAATGCAGCCAGCATAATCTGAATCGTAGTAACCGGTTACTTCCAAATTGTTTATTTGTTTGTACTTAAGCATGTACTCTTTAGTCCCTTAAAGGTATCTCAATACTTTCTTTGCAGCTCTCCAGTGGTCTATACATGTATTACTCTGATATCTCCTTAGCATTCCAACAACAAATGCAATGTCAGGTCTTGTGTAGGCCTAAGCATACATAAGACTTCCTACTGTTGAAACATAAGGAATGTTTTTCATTTGTTCTCGCTAAAAGCCATTCTTTGGGCACTGGTCCAAATTGAACCTATCACCTTTCACAATAGGAGCTATACTTGGTGAACAATTCCCCATCCTAAATCTTTCCAAAACTTTGTTGATATAGGTCTCTTGAGACAAACCCAAACGTCTGTCTCTATGTATCTTAATGCCAGTGACATAAGAAGCATCTCTCATATCTTTCAAGTCAAAGTTTTCATAAAGGAATTGTTTCACCTCATATAGTAAACCATTATCATTGGTTGCAAGTAAACTATCATCCACATATAAAATAAGGAAACAAGTCTTGCTCCCACTAACCTTTTGGTATATACATTCATCCACAATGTTCTCTACACAACCAAATGAAGAGATAACATCATGAAATTTTAAATACCATTGATGGGAAGCTTGTTTCAATCGATATATAGATTTCTTGATCTTGCACACCAAATGCTCACCATTATTAGAGGAAAATCCTTATGGTTTGTTTCATGTAAACCTATTCCTCTAGATCTCCATTGAGAAAGGCCGTTTTTACATCCATTTGTTGCAACTTTAAGTCAAAATGTGCAACCAATGCTAGAATTATACAAAGAGAATCTTTCTTAGATACAAGATAAAATGTCTCCTTGTAATCGATTCCTTCTCTTTGAGTGAATCCTTTAGCAATGAGTCTTGCCTTATATTTGTTAATGTTGCCCATTGAGTCTCTCTTTGTTTTAAAAAACCCATTTCCTTCCAATGGCTTTTACACCATCGAGGCAACTTAACAAGATCCCAGACTCTATTAGATGCCTTAGTATTCATCTTAGCCTTCATAGCATCATACCATGATCTACAGTTCATGGTTTGTGAAAACGTTCCAAGATCATTTTCAGCTCATACATTACAGTTAGATTCCTGCAGATACACAATATATTCACTAGGTATCGCTGATCTTATTGTTCTAGTAGATCTACTTAATGTTGTTTCATTATCTTCTTGAGGAACTTGTTGTTCAACTGGTTGCTCAACAATTTCTTCTTGTTCCTCATCAACAACTTGATCTCTTGGATCAACATATTGAGTTGTGAATCTTGAATGATTGATTGTACAATATTCGGTTGGGTTGAAGGAACATTGCTAACAACCAATCTTAAACTCAAAGTGGAAGGTTGAGTATTTGAATAATGTTTTTTTTTCCAAACAAGGTTTTTTTTAATCGCTCACACTAATCAAGTCATATTCAAGAAATTCTCCCATTTGCAGTTTCAGCCTTCCCACCACTTAAACACACATGGTCAAACGTTCATTGATTGACCATTTATCCTTATGTGTGCTGTAGGATATCCTAAAGGGTCTATATAGCTGTGGAAGAGAGTTCAGAATATAGTGTACAAGGAAAGAATTAGACATGTCAACCTCAAGTGACTTCAGTTGAGCTACAATGTCCCTCATCTGTATAATGTGCTTACACACATCTTTTACTATAGTGAGTCTCACGGATGAAAACTTCATAATTAGGGTGCCGCCAAGTGCCTTATCTGAAGTAACAAATTGTTCATCAATTGCCTTCAGAAGTGGTCTAATCTTATTATGTTGTTCAACTGAACCATGAATGCTAGCAGAGATTGAGATCTTTATGAACATAACTGAGAGGTGATTAGATCGCTCCCACTTTTCATACATATCAATCTCATCTGGAGTGCTGGTCTTAGTAATAGAAGGTGGTTTGTCTTTCCTAATAGCATAACAAATGTCCATCCACCCCAAATGAATGATACTTTATAGTTATCACCCCTCAATTTGGAAATATCATATTTCACATCGGAGAAATTTGCGGTTGCATTGTATGACTACATAGTATTGAACATACATGCTTATAAATAAAATTTGAGACTAATAATATATCATGTTTTACCAATGTAAATCATGCTTAAAAAAAACTTGAATCTACTGACATACAACTTGCCTGTGGGCTAAAGTTATAATTCAATTAGATCCATATATACCTTTATGATAAAACTATCAAATTATTTCCTTATTCTTAATTCTTGTGGGTACCTTAAGAATATAATTTGATATTCTATCTTAATTAATCATATAATTATAAATTCGTATAACTAAAGCCTACCTGTGGGCAAAGACATTAGCATATCATGAATTTATCTTGAATTGATGAAACTAGAATGCAGTTATATCCCCTAATACCTGTGGGCTACTTAGAAAATATAAAGCCGTTCCATTCCACCCTAATCAAAACTATGATCATAATTATCTACCTTTGGGCAAAGATTAATTATAACCACATATTCAATTACAATGGATGTCTTTAAATCTTTGTGTGATGTATTTTGTTCGTTAGAACAAAATAGAGTGTATGTGCCTAATAAGGATGTTTTGGCTACTCCTTGATTCTACATAATCATCACAAAGACATCACATCATTGTGTATATCAAATTTACATGTGATCATAATTTTGATATGGTATAACCTTATGTGATCAAATATGCATACAACATGTGCATAAGGATATTGTAGCTACTCCTTAAGCAAAATATGTATGCTAATCACTATTATCAAATATGTACAATCTAGATACTATACACACAATGTCAATAGGAATCTTAAATTAATTTAATCAAATAAATCTTTACATTTATTCACCTTCCAAAGATTGATATTCTTAAATCCATAAATAATCATTTATGCATGTTATAAGAGGACGTTGTAGCTATCACTCTAGCATGCAAGTTAATCACAAATATCAATAATGTGCACTTAAATTCTGTATATGCACAGCTTCATAGAAGACTTAACCAATTAATTTAATCAACATAAGTGAGTTAATCACAAATATCAATAATATGCACTTAAATTCCATATATGCACGGCTTCATGGAGGACTTAACCAATTAATTTAATCAACATAAGTGACTAAATACAATCCTCCCACTTTGATTAAATTAAAATTACCAATATTAATCACCAAAATTAATCTTGTGCATTTAGATTCTATATATGTACAAATCTTTAATGAGAATTTAATTGATTAATTTAACCAACAAAATGTAATTAAATAATCATCTTAGACAAATCCTCTCACTATTTTGTACATTCAAAAAATAAATCTAATATATGCACATCTTAATGGAGGGATTAATTGATCAACTAATTAATCAAAGAAAAATCCTTCCACTATTTTATGTATCCAAATATTGTTTAAAGAATTAATTTTGTCATAATTCAACTAAAATTTGGCTTCAACAATTTGAAAAAGATATATAATTGCCTAAAGTTAATTTTTCCAAATATTTAGATAATTAAATAACTAAAAATTAATAGTAATAATTTTTCTAAAGTTTCCAAAATGTGAAAGTTGCCCAAATTAACTTTCTCAATTTAAACAATTCAACTTGATGTAATACATTTAACATAAAACAGGTTGCCAAGAAAATAAACAAATATGGCCCAAGTGATTGAAAAAAGCAATAGGATCTATAAAGAAATTTTCCAGAAGCACAATAAAAGATTTAAAGGCCTAGAATAATTATTCAACACATATGAACAATTGGCCCCAATCATCTTAGGTTCCAAATTAAGATATTGGTCGGAAGGGATGAGGGTTCGAATCCACTCTTGAAGTTCTGAAAATTTTGCTTATTAATTAAAAATCATTTAAATTGGATAAATGATTATACCACACACATGTGAGCACGTGGCTCAACTGGCGCAAGGCCATCCTTTAAGCGCCCACGTGCCATAGATCCCGAGTTCGAATCACGTTAGGACAATTTTCTGAAAATTTAATTATCAGTTAAAAAATCATTTAAATTTAATAAATGCGATAACCTAACACAAAGGAGCCGTTGCTTAGGCGCGAGAGAGCCCGACCATTAGGTGCCCACGCGCCCAGGTCTTGGGTTCGAATCCTGGCTAAGTCCCTTTCTGCGTTAATTTTTTTTTTTTGTTCTGAAGCAAAACGCCAAAACAGTGGCGTTTCACGCAAGGGAGGAAGCCTTTCTTCCTTACCCAATCGGAGCCCTAACCCAACCCGTAAAAACCAACGTATGACCCAAAACTCTGCCGCGACCCGCGACCTTACCACTGCCGCGACTTCAGGCGACATTTTCAGGTGATCCCGAGCAAAAATCGGCGTTCTCGACGACGTTAATTACGAAAGAACTAGGATAAGCTCAATCCGAGTTATAATTTCCACAATCTCCCATAATTGAAATCGAAAACAAAACCAATCAGAGGATAAAAAAAATCCCAGTTTCTGACGGCATTCTCTCCAGCAGCGTTCATGGAAAATCGAAACAAGATATGGGCAATAATTTTGTGAGGAACAAAACGAAATGCACGATTTAAAATTTGAACGCAAAAATGAAAATCATGCAATCAGTTCTCAGACTCCTCGCGATGGCGATAACCATGGTGATGGCAAACGAAATCTAGATCGAAAGCATCAACACCAAATAGTATCAGAAAAATATGGGTCTAAGGTTTTCGAATATATCCATATAAACACATAAACATGGGTCTCCAAATAAGAATTGAAAATAAGACTCCGATCCCAGATCAAAAGAATTAGTATCAAAAGAATCAAAATTAGATTTATGATGGAGACATAAATTGATTTACGAGAAAAATTCATCAGGAAATCTCATATCAAAAGGAGAATCACATATTGATTCCAGAGAATTAAGATGAGACAAAATTCTGAAAATCCAGATTTAAACTATGTTTCTTTCATGAAAGCTTAATCAGAGAAAATCAAGGCGGTATATGATCGGCTACGATACCAAATGTTGGAAATTAAGTGGTCTAATCATGCTAAATACTTAAATAAGCAATTAGATCAATGATGAATAAATAAAGTAAGAGCGAAGTAAATACCTCAGACCATTGATTTTTTCCAGGATGAAGAAGAGATGAACTACGGGTTTTGGCTTTTCTAAGCTATTTTCTCTCTCATTTCTGCTGAGATGGTGTGTGTTCTAAACGTAAGAAGCGGACTCGGGGGACCAAAACATATGTATGCGTCGAATTTCATCCTCTGGCCATCACATAGGTGAATTGCATTGAATCACAATTATGTGCATTAATTGGGCGATTCTTGAATTGATTAGTGGGTTACAAAATAGGCAGTTAAATGTGGACCATTTAATGCAATATTTTTAGAATTAAATATATACTAATATAATAATTTAAAATTCCAACATTTCACATATAAAAAAATTACAAAAAAAGTCTCATGAGACTTCACCATAATTTTGAGGTCTAAGAAGATTGGTTTTTATATTTTCCTTTTAAACAGAACTTAAGTGTAATTTTCGCTATTTCAAACCCCCAATGCAAGCGTCACTTTTCCATTGTATGTATGATGTGACTGCCCATATAAAATACAAATTTTAAATATTCTTTTAGAGCATGGCCAACAAATATATCTACTGGAGCCAAGAGTATTGTTAACCTTTTGGGGTAGGTCGCATTCAAATTTCGTACCCTTAAAAGTATATTTTCAATCGCAGGCAACATCAAACTAGATTTTAGTATATTCTTGAGCAAAAAAAAAAAAAAAAAACTATATTTTAGTATGTTCAGTATATTCTAAAATATTTTTTAATATCATTTAGTATTGAAAAGTAATTTTTAGTACGATTTTATTTTTAAAGTATTTTTCATAGTAAAAATAAACACATCAAACTTAATATTCCAATTTAGTGCTACTAGAAAATTTTTTAGAATATTGGATGCGTAAAAATTACCTTTAGAATATTATATTAGTTTGTCCATGTGGAAATTAAGCTTGTTTCAAGTCCTATTTTTCATGCCTAAAAGGTTGTTTGGCACAAGGGATTGGGATGGGATGGGAAGAGAAATTCTTATGAGTTGTATTTTAAACACAATTAAAGAGGTAGAGTTAAAAGTTTTTAATTAATTTTCTTACTTTTATTATACATATTCTATTTATTAAGATTTTATAACTCTACTTCTTCAAATTTTTTAATAAAACTTATACAAGTTTTTCTCCCCTCCCCTCCTCTCCAATTCCTCATACCAAACAACACCTAAATAAGTTCAGAATGACAAATTAATGTCAATCTACTGTTCTTCCCTCCAACATCTGGACTTGCTTTCCTCCTAAACAATTTCCCATCATTTTCCCTTCTTATCCTTTTTCTACTATTAGATTAAGATCTCAATAGTTTAGATTTATCATATGATAAATATATTATTATAATTTACCTTAAAAGATACAAAAATAATTTTTTTTAAACAAGATATAAGAAATTTGAACTGTTAAAATTATTTTTGTATCTTCAAGGTAAAATTATAATACTACCTCCAGTCTTAAATAGAGGACTAAATTTGTGGTACAATTTGTATTATAATTTTGTCTTATATTTAGGATCAAAGAATGTAGTATATTTATCATATGATAAATCTGGACCGTTGAGATTTTAATTCAACGATAGAAAAGAGAAAGTAAGTGGAAAATGATGAGAAGGGATATAGAAGGAAAACTAAGTCCTTCTTTCTAGCCCTCAATTTTTATATTTTATTAGAAAAAATATTTTCTTTTATTGACGCTGGAAAGGGCCCGAGTTGGGTGATTGGGGTAGAGCTTAATTAAATTGATTAAATAATGGATTAACGTGGTGAGAGATTATATGACTGGACCACCGCACCGACACAGGACCTAAACAAAATGGACGGGCTACCGTCGTTTTCTTTCAAACGGTACCGTTTTTTTGGTGCAAAATGCACACTGTTCACATTTTTTAAAAAAAAAAAAAATAGCATTCACCACTTTAGTCAAAGTAAGTCTGTGAAATTTTTTTTTTTAGATTATAAAATAATTTTTCAAGATTATGAAGTATTTTTTTAGTATCGCTTAGTATTTAAAGTATCTTTTTGAGTGCAGGTTAAGATATCAAGTATCTTTTTAGTATCGATCGAGACTGCGAAATATTATTTAAAAGATCATTCAGTACCACAGAAATATTTTTTCAAAATCCAAAATAATTTTTCAAGATCATGAGGTATTTTTTAATCTTGATCAATATCCTAAAGTATATTTTTAGTACTATTTATTACCTTGAAATTTTTTTCAAAGATCCTAAGATAAATTTTCAAGATCATGAAGTATTTTTTTAATCAGGTTAATTATCTTGAAATAATTATTTTTCAAATCCTAAAATAAATTTTTAAGATTATCAAATATTTTTGATTATCCTAAAATATCTTTTTAGTATTTGTAATTATCCTGAAATGTTTTTATAATTTTAGAGTATTGAAAGTTACGAAAAAGACATTTCAGAAAGGTAAATACTATATTTTTTAAAAAAATAATAATGCATAAGAGTATGCAATTTGCACCAAAATAATACTCATTTGGGAGAAAATGACGGAAGTGTAAGGAAAAAAAGAGGAAAGCCGCGTCCTCAACAACTACCACCTGCTACTGTTGACAAAGCGTCCATGCACCTCTTTCTTTAATGCAAAGAAAGAAATGCCTTTGCCTAGCGCTTAGTAGCGCACTTGGCACAAGTGCCAGCTCTAGGGAGCTGGCCTCCCCCTTGTCTCGGGCTCGAGCCCGCTCCCCCCTCCCCACTTGGAGTATCAAAAAAAAAAAAAAAAAAAAAAAGAAATGCCTTTCCTAATGTTCAAAAAAAAAAAAAAAAAAAAAAAAAAAAAAAAAAAAAAGAAAAGAAGAAGAGAGCTTTTATGGCAAGAAGACTCCGTGACTTTCGATATATCTTTTATTTTTGAGAAAATCACAGTGAGGTCCCAAAATACAAAAATAACCACAAACAAGTCCCTTGTGAGTCCTTAGGAACTTTTTGTGATTAGTTGTAATAAGCTACTGAATTACCTTCATAAAAAATCTCGTTGCAAAATAGCTTCAAGTCAAGTCAAAATAGTTTTTTATATTGTTAAAATGTCCTATATAAATCTTGTTGTGAAAATCACTTCTAATGATGTTAAAATGTCTTTATATGTTGTCAAAAAAATTCTTTGAGTTTTTTTACAAGTGTAGAGTTTTAGAAAAATTTTAGCAACCTAAAAAGCCATTTTTACAACATTAAGCCATTTTCACAACGAGATTTTAATAGGGACATTTTTAACAACATAAAAAGTCATTTTAACAACGAGACTTTTTTTTTTTTGTAAAGAGAATTTTGTAACTTATTTACAACTAATAACAAGAAGGTGAATTTGGTAGAAAACTCTTTTGTGTTTATTTCCGTAGCGTGGAACCTCACTATAATTTTCCCTTTATTTTTTAAAGAAAAAAAAGTTAATTAATAAATTCTTATAATTTAACCTATTTTTAAATCAGGTCGTTGTAATTTACTTTGTTTGAACTAAATAGTCATAGTTTGATCCGTTGTACGACTTCATTCTTCAGCATAAGAAATACTACTGCTCTTTTTAAAAAATAAAAATAAAAAATAAAGTAGACATTAACCATTTTAGGTTACAAGTAGCACTTTAAACCCGCAACTTCTTATTTATAGAGAAGCTTTTATATCACTAAGTTACAATAACATTTATGGAAATTATATAATGACGATACCTCCTTTTTTTTCTTTTTAATTTTTGTAAGGATTTGCCCCACCTCGTATGGCTCCATTATATTTATAAATCAGAAACAGATTCTCTCATTAGCTTTTTTCTCCTTATTTTTCATGAGCCCATCTAAACCATTAGTTGGGAAAAAAAAAGAGAAAAATCAAAGTATTACTATGATCTTTCAAATTAATTGGACGAACATGATTTAAAAATTATAAGGAATGATAAGAAAAAACCAAACCTTTATAAACCTAGTGTAAATATGAGGATTAATTTACATTATGCGAGAGACCAGCTAGGGTCATAGGGTACGTGGTCTAAAAATTTAAGAATCATAGAGATCAAAGTATAAATTAGTGTAAATTATAGGGATCAGACAATAAATTTTCTCCATATACAATTAATATCTAAAGAATTTGAGTGTGCGTACAGGTACACACACGCCTCCCAATCAATACGAGGATTAATTTATTTCATGCGAGAGAGACTAGCTATCGTCAGAGACCTGGCTTCTCATTTGCAACTTCCCATCTTTTTCCCTCCTTTTTCCTCCTTTTCCATATTTAAATATGTGGAGAACGCAGAAGAAACACCCGAAGCTCAGAGTTCAAACCCTCTGTCTTAGCCTCTTAGGTCTCTTCGCCGTCGCCGCTCGAAGCTCAGTGGCCAGCGCCTCAGCCTCTCGTCGTCTCTCTCGAACTCGATCTCGAGTTCAGTTCACAATCTCCGTCTCTCATCTCTCCCTGATCCAACCCAGTCCCTCAGGCTCAGCCTCTCGACGTTGCTATCGATCTCGATCGCTCTCACTATCACCGTCTCTCTCAAAATCTCAGCCTTTTGCTAGCCGCAACCTCTCTCAAAGTCTCAGCCTCTCGCTCACCGTCGGAAAAGGTACTCATTGTAATGTATTTCTGGTTTTTTTATCAGTAAGTCTGGAGGTTGAATCTGAACTGAACTGTGGCTTTTGTATCAATAGGTTTGTTCCTAAATGTCTCGCCTAACGCTAAACTGTGGTTTTTGAATCTGAACTAAACTGTGGTTTTACTCAAAATTATTGCTAAATGTTCATTTCTTTGAGTTTGCTTACTGTCACTGTGGTCTGTGGTTTGCTGGAAAAAACCTATTCTGGAAAAAAGGGGGAAGATCCTTAAACGGTTCCCTAGACTCGTTTAACCCGTACCCGTTTTACTACGGGTTAAACGGCCGTGTAAAATAAACGGACCAGGTAGCCCCGCCTTGCTCACCCCTAGTGTTTGTGCATGAAACTGTAAGGATTTAATTTCAACAACCTGATGTGTGGCCTCCACATATCCAGAATAAATGATAACCATTTGAATGTTCTGCACCATATTGTACTTCAGAATTCCTCACCGTATAAGATAGGAAATATGGAATATGATTGTTTTTGTTGTTGCTTTATATTTGCATGGATGATAATGATTGGCTTCAAGCGTTGCTATCGATGATTTTGGCACTTTGCTATCCAAGATTTTGGCACTTAAAGTGATAGGGTGATAGCTCATTGTCTTGCTAAATTTAATTATCGTGTAATAGTGTGTGATGTCTAGGTTTTATGGATAGCAATTGAACATATTCTGAATAAGTGATATTATTCTTGCTTTGTGGGTTTTCTGGTTCACTCTGAAAGGATTGTAGCAGGTGAAGATGTTGCTGGTATCAGTTTTCTTCCTCATGATACCCCATGTGTTTTCCTTAAACTTTAGCTTCACTAGTTTCCAGGATGATGACAGAATATTGTTGGAAAAATCAGCTCGCCTGGTACGAACTTCCATCTCCTTTGTACACGACTACTATGACGTCGGTCTAGCTACATTTCACCAACCGATGCACTTGTGGGACAAAGCCAATGGTAAGCTCACAGATTTCAACACCAGATTTACCTTTGTGATTGATTCAATGGGCAAGCAACACTTTGGTGATGGGATGGCTTTCTTCTTGGCACCTAATGGTTCAGACCTTCCTAATATTACAAAAGTGGGAGGACCTGCTATGGGTCTGATTATTGGTGGTACTGAAATCATGCTTAATTCATCAGAAGGTCATCCCTTTGTTGCTGTGGAGTTTGACATCTATCCCAATATAGGATCTGATGAAGGCTGGGATCCTAACTATACGCATGTGGGTGTGGATATCAATTCTATTAAATCTATTACTACTGTGCAATGGTACGCTGATATCCCAGGAGGCAAAACAAATGAGGCAATCATCACCTACAATGCAAGTACATATAATTTAAGCGTCTTGTTCACTGGGTTTGATCATCATAACAACACTGTGTGGCAACATCTACATCAAATAGTTGACCTAACAAAGTACCTGCCTGAATGGGTTACTTTTGGTTTCTCAGCTGCCACAGGAGGATTAAATGCCACGCACAGGATCAATCATTGGAGTTTCTACTCTGAGGATTTCCCAGATGTCTCTCCCGCCAGTCCAAGTAGAATTGCCACACCACTTGCAATAGGATTTGGGGTTGGAGGGTTTTTATTAGTTTGTGTTGGGATGGTATGGTTTGTCTTGCGGAGGAGAACGGAACATTGTGAGACTTGTGTGAGTATGAATGATGATGGTCTTGAAAGTCACAACAGGAGTGATGAACGTAATGTGGAAATGTCTTTTGTCAACATGAATGTTACAGGGCCCAGAAGTTACTCATATGCTGAACTAGAGAAGGCTGCAAATGGTTTCAACAATGAGCACAAGCTTGGAGAGGGAGGATTTGGAGGTGTCTATAGAGGTTTTCTAAGTGATTTAAACTCCAATGTCGCCATAAAGAGAATATCGGGTGCTGATGAACTTGCAAACAGGGGGTTTCATGCAGAAGTGACAATTATTAGTCAATTAAGCCATAAAAACATGGTGAAACTGATTGGTCATAGTTGTTGTCATGAAAGGAAAGAACTATTGTTGGTATATGAGTATATGCCAAACAGAAGTTTAGATTATCATCTCTTCAAGGACGGAACGTTGCTGACATGGCGAATTAGATTTCAAATAGCTCTAGGTTTGGCGGCTGCATTACGTTACTTGCATGAAGAATGCGACAACTGTGTACTTCACAGAGACATTAAATCGAGCAATGTCTTGCTAGGTGCCGACTTCAATGCAAAACTTGGAGATTTCGGATTAGCAACACTTGTAGATCATGCAAAAGAAGCAAAAACTTATTCAATTTTTATAGGAAGTAAGGGTTATGTCGCTCCTGAATGTTTTGTTACTGAAAAGGCTAGTAAAAAATCAGATGTACACAGTTTTGGAGTTGTTGCTCTGGAGATAGCTTCTGGAAGACAAACCACCACCTATGAACGCTCTGAGAAATGGGGCTTTGTGAAATGGGTATGGGATCTCTATGGAAAAGGGAAAATTATCGAAGCAGTTGATTCAAGACTGGAAGGACATTTTGAGGAGGATCAAATCAAACGTTTGATGATTATTGGGCTATGGTGTGCTCATCCTGATGATGACTCTAGGCCTTCTATAACGGAAGCAATTCAAATGCTTAACTTTGGAGCTCCATTACCTGAGCTTCCTCAAAATTATCCGGCATCAACGTACAATGAACATCCCGCATCATGTTCAATTCAATCCGGCTCCAATACTTGAGAGGTAAGTCGAAACCAGAACCAGAATATAAGCTTTAGTTCTGATGATTTTGTTTCACCAAGTGTGTCACTTTAGTACTGGCGCAAAAATTACTTATGGCTATTTTATGTTTATGGTTCCTGAACAATATTCCTAATGTGCTGTCCTCATTCTTGTTTGTATGTTACAGTAATCTAGAAAAATAAAACATAAGTAGAAAACTTATGTGAACTTGTTGGAGTTGTTGCCTTTTCTCATTTTGCTGTAAGAAACTGAAATTATGTGATAGTATTGTTCATTTGTGCTCATTCAACTTATGAGCCGTGAAAACAGAAAACATTTTTTTTTTCGTTGAAAAAAAAAAGTGAGTTTTAATTTGTGACATATTGGGAAGAATTAAAGTTGAACACTCTGTTACTTACATTAAAAAAAAAAAAATGATTCTCTTTTTGGTAAGTTAAAATTTGAATACCTTACTGATAATTATTTAGGTCGTTCAAGTCACACCGGCAACTAAATTTTCCAATACCTCACTGGTAATTAACTAGTCCGTTCAAGTCACATCTACATACAGTTAAATTTTACAACTACAGTGAAGAGTGACCAAAAGCACGAGCATCAATCCCTCAATAACTCTAATTGTTTTCAAATTTTTTTTTTTTTCTAAAAGTAAGAATAGAGAATTTATGATTTTTTTTATACTCTCACTAAGAAATTATAAACTACCGTTTGAAATTAAATAATTATGAGTCATTCGTGAAGCATTAATGTTGAAACGACGATATCTCAAGGAGAAGGCAGGTTGTGATCTGCAAACTGACCGGTTTATGCAAATTTAATTTAATACTACCTCTGGTCCCAATTATAAGATATAGTTGACTTTTTGGGAGAGGTTAAGGAAGTTTAAATAAGTTACTTAATCATTTTATATATTATGTATCTTTAGATTATATATTAGTTTATTAGTCAAACTAATTACTTTGAAGAAAAAATAAAAATAAAAATATTCTAAATTAATTTAATTAGCTTCCTTAATTTTCTAAAAAAAAGTTAACTATGCTTTATAATTGGGGATGGGAGGGAGTACTACATTAATTTATAATTTTAAAAATAAAAAAATGATCAAAAAATATCTTTAAATTTGCAAAGTCCAAAATCAAGTTTGTTATCAATAGTTGATAAGGAAATGATGAGATTTGATAAACAATTCATAACTCATTTTTTGGGAAATACCGATTTGGGATTTTGCAACTTTAAACATTTTTTTTTATCATTTTTTCCTTTTAAAAACCATCAAATTTAGCTAATTTAGATTTATAAAGAAATAAATTTTTGAATCCCTATAATTTTATCAAATTTTGGATTATAGGCCTCTCTCCAACCTCCTTCCAAAAAGTATTCGTGCCAGCTCTTACCTCCTTATTATAGCAACCTCCCTACAATTTTTTTTTTTTTTTTTTGGTGTCGCCGTGAACTCATTGGATAGAACACTCCATTATTGCATCTCATTGGATTCAAAAATTAAAGATTTTGAACTTTGGTTCAGTGATGTTTTGGAGAAATCTGTACAAATATTATCTTCCTTGATTTTCTTATCACTAAGCTGTGAAAAGGCCTGGAAAGCTGTCTCAAACAACGATGCTCCACCACTAATGAAACGTTGCATTTCATCTGAAAGGTTGAGACGACTGATTGCAAACAGGCCTTACGGATTGGTCTTGCGTCAATTTTCATTTGATCTGCATTCTAATAATTTGATTTTCCTTTTTGTTTTGTTGTGAAGATTGGGCCTGTATGTCTCGGCATTTAACAGAGTTTATTTTCCTCGGCTGATTTGTAGTTGGGTCGAATCATTTTAGGTTGGTCCCTTTCTGGTTCTCATTGCTCTAAGAAAATATGGGCTTTGCTCGATTTGGGCTCCCTGTTTTGATTTTATCTATTATTTGAGAGCATTTGGGTCGAGAAAATCTTTGACTACGTGACCTCATTTCTATTGTGGTTTTTATGATTTCCAGAATTAGGCCTTTCTTCATTTCTGGTCCCTCTAATTAATTTTTTTTTTTAACTATTAAAAACAACTTTTGAACTGTGACTTGGAAAACTTGGCCTTGTGTTCTGGGCCATTAATTTGGATTCCGTTTTGAATTTTTATACTTTAAAATGTTTTATGTAACCAACGGGGGTTGGCTTAAGTGGTAAGCGGCTGTGTGTCGCAAGCGATGCCGTGTTCAGCTTGTGAATCAAAAAAACCTCCATTGGGAGACTTTCCCACCATGGCGGGTGCGCGACGTGGGTCGGATCGAACAGTCGGGCGAGCGTGATGAACCAGTGAAGCGAAAAAAAAATTGTTTTATGTAACATTTATTTTATGTCCCATATAATTGTTTAACTGTTGGAAAATTAATTTTTGGCTACTTTCATATTTGGAAAATTGTTCATATTTAAATATATATTATATTAATAATAAATATTTAAATGAAATAAGAAAATAATTTTTTAAAAATAATATACTATAAAAACGAAATATATAAATATGTATTTAATATTACATATACTTTTTTGTTATCTTTATATATATATATATATATATATATATATATATTTAATTTTAATATTATATATACAATTATTTGAATAAGAAAACAAGGTCCAAACAGCTCAACTAGCAAAGGCTAAGAACAAATAAGCCAAATAAGTGCAAAACATACTTAAGATTTTCACTAGTGCAAATCGAAATCGCTAAAGATGAAAGCAATAGTCAAATCAACCAAATACTTCAAGCTAACACAAGAAGTAAAATGAAACAATGCAAGAAGACTAATAACCAAATACTAATCACATGCATAAATAAAACAATGAAAATGTAATACTAGCGAGTTCTCAAGGATTTCAAGTATTTCTCTCAACTCCTTCTCACCTCACATATGAGGGTAGTTTTTACTCAGTACCACTTGACGAAGGCCCTACCACAGGCTGGTAAAAGTTATAAATTCTCTAACAAACTAAACAAGGCTATGTTTGGGAGTTCCACTTTGGAGGGAAACGGAAGGAAAAAGAAGGTTTTGGTAGATCCTTCCCTTATTTGGGAGTTTCAAAAATAAGAGGGGAGGAGATCAGGGGATTTTACAAATCCCCCAAAACCCTCCTTCCTTTGAAAAATAAAATTCCCCCAATATGGGGGGTTTTAAAGGAAAAAAGAGGTTAATTATTTTTTTACCCTCTTCCTTCGGCGTAGAAACTCCTAGCCTCCTCGCACTCACCTCCGTCCCCTTCATTCTTCAAAATCGGTAATCACTCATTCTGTTGAAATCCTCGGTCTCTTTCTCTTCTCGGCGAGGTTCACGGCCTTGTTTCCATCTTGACTCGACTCTCGATGTCGCCATCGTTTCTTCTTCTTCATCTGTTGGTACGAACAAAATCCTTCTTCTTCTTTTGCTTGCTTGCTCACTTTTCGTTTGAGGATTTGGGTTTCTTTCTCTCGGTAGTTTGTGATTTATCTTTTGCTTGCTCATTTTTTAATGTTCAGTTTTTTTTTTCCTCTGGCTATGATTTTTCTTGTGCCAGTTTGAAGTTTAGACTTATTTTGGGATTCCTTATGTTATTATTTTAAAAATTTTGTGTTTGTTTACTGTAATGAACATTTGTTTGGCTTTATTCATTTATGTTTGATATTTTCTGTGGTGTGATTGTTACCCAATCGATGCGTTCTAACGATGGGTTTGTTGGGATTACGCCTTATTATCTTTATCCTCTCCGCATTCCATCCGTCTCTCACTTGCGTTTTGGTTTCCATGTGTTCTTGTCGTGATCATAATATAAGCATTGGCCTCTGGGTGAACAAATTAAATACAAGGTAATTAATTAAATGATATACACATATGGATGTTGGGAGTCGCTTTCTGATGGAAAATGAAGTGAGAGGGGCAAAGATATAAGCATTAAAGTTGAAATGCATGGAGGAAAATTAAAGTTGAGTTGGGGAACATGTTGTGTTTAGCTTTTCCCTATTCCTTTCCATGTTGTGTTTTTGCGAGAGCAAGGATTTATAATCGGTGTGGCTTGAGTGTTACTAAACTTCCTTAATGCTTACAACTCTGCTTGAAAGCTTTGATAATTTCTCACTTAAATTCTTTCTTTCTTGTTCCATATTGCCCACTTTACTTTCTAATTGTTTAATAGTCTCATCTTTTTCATCCCTTGCTTTGATTGAAGTTGCTCCATCTTTGGACATAAGTTTTTCTATCTTCTCATTTGCTTGTTCCAATTCACAGTGCTTGCTCCTTAACTTATCCATGTACTTATTCTCCATTGTTCTATATTGATTTCATATAAATTCCTTTTCTGCCAAGAGTGTTGATTCCTAGAATTATTTGCATTTGTGAATTTCCATGTTATGTCTTCATAATATTTTAGGTTCAATGACCATGTTATTTTTGAATTTCCATAGAAGATGGATAATCTAGGAGAAAAGACCAATCTAGCATTGTTTACATGGAGAGAAAGACGTCGAAAGACTATTGTTCATGTCATATGCCTTGTAGTTTATTACTACATGATTAGGATTCATTCTCAAAGTAGTACAAAGTTGATCGTACAATGATTTTGGAGAAAGAGAGAGCATGAGAAAAAATAATGAAGCGAATTGCTAGTAGTGAAGGTCGTAAGATAATAAGAATGGGGCCTATAGCCTTTATGGACTTGTGTGCAATGTTAGAAAGAGAGGGTGGTCTCCAATCAACCCAACGGGTAAGTATAGAGGAACAAGTTGCCAAAACCCTTTATATTCTAACACATAATGTTAGAAACCGAGAGGTTCAATTCTGGTTTCGACGCTCTGGTGAGACCACTAGTCGGCATTTTCATCATGTGCTTCGATCTATAGTGGAGTTAGAAGACAAATATCTTAAACAACCGGATGGCTCACAAATTCCTATAGAAATTCTTCGAAACAACCGGTTTAACCCATTTTTTAATGTAAAAAATTATTTCCATGTTTATATTAAAAAACATATATAGTTAAAAATATATTGATGATGTAATAACAATACCAGGATTGTGTCGGGGCAATTGATTGTACACATGTTCGTGTAAAAGTGCCATTAAATGAAGCCCCAAAATATCGCGGTAGAAAAAATTTTCCAACACAAAATGTGTTGGCTGCGTGTTGATTCAACCTAAGATTTACCTATGTTCTACCTGGATGGGAGGGCACTGCTTCAGATTCAAGGATATTAAAAGATGCACTACGCAGAACAGATAATCTTAGAATACCTAGAGGTAATTAGTTATTTTTTTTTCCTAAAATTTTCCTCTTGTTTCATTAGATATATCTCATCAATATTTTTTTAATAGATAAATATTATATCCTTGATGCTGGATTTATGTTGAGAAAGGGGCTTATCACACCATTTTCATCATTAAATATTAAGCAATTCATGTACTCAAGGCCAAAAATTTCTAATTGAGCCGTGTGTCGTTCTCATTTTTCGCTCTTCTTCTTTGTCTCAAGTGGAGATGCTTCGAGTTCATTTCTTCTTGACTTCTTGCCTTATCATCATTCTTGAAGTGTTTGATACTTTGCATTATGTTGATTAAAGCATAGTGCTTATACATTGAGAACCACAGCATCTCCCTTATACTTGTTTCTACTTTGTGTGGATGTTCTGCTACTTAAAAATCTGCAATAGCTCATAGTTACTATAGATTCATCTTGTTTTATTTGGATTGATGGTTGCTGACAATTCTGGTCTCATTACTTTAGTATTTTAGTTATTCTTGTTATTGTTGTTTCTCGGTTTAGTAGTTTCTCCTTTATGTTCAACTTATACGAGCTCGGTTATTTGTCTTCTTTAGATACTTTGCCTTGATTTTCAAACAAAAGTGTGTTAAAATTCTGAGTTTAATAGATTTAGCTTAGATAAATTTATAAATATCCAACTTTAACAGATTAATAGATTACAGTGTGTTATAAATCTATTTTCAGTGTCTTCAATTTTCAATATCTCTTGTCAACTATGGGAATGGTAAATTTAGCTGTAAGAGTTTTATATCCCACTAGTGATCCCTTGTTTGTTAGTCATATTCTCCTATTTTTTATGGAACACTCAATAGTGCACGCGGGTTGAGAAACATTTGAATGAGTCATTGAATATTTCAAACTCTCATCGTGCCCTTGTTGTAGTTGTTAGTGCAGAATTAATAAATTTGTTTGCTCTTGGTGTTTATGTATTTGTTTTACTCCCTCAACCGGAAATTTTATGTTGTCTGTTTTTTTGAATTGAGATAGTATTCTTTTTCCTTTTATATGAATTAAACCTGTTATTGTTTTTTTTAATATTATGTAGGGACAATTTATTTTGAGAAAGGAAACTGCTCATTCAAACTCTGGGTTGCTTTGGGGATCAAGTGCCATCAATATTGGAGAGCCAAATTATGACAATCCTCTTTTACAATGAGAAGTAGAACAGTCGCTATGAAGATATTCGCTTTTGATTTGAATTTATGTAATGGGTTTAACTTGTCAAGTCCGGAATGTGGCAAACTGTTTAGAACTTAATTTTGAATGATGTACTAAGATTTTCTTGTTTAGAACTAGTCAAATGGAACTCAGAATTGTTCTTTTTTTAAATAAAAAAGATTTATGGATGTGTTAGTTTTTAGCACAAAGATTTTAGAATAACATCATTTAATCTCAATAGATTTTAAAATAACAAATCACATTCAATTTCAACTAGTTATGGAATTCTGTATAATTTTATATTTTAGGTTGTAGTTTTATATACTTAATCATTATGTACTAAAAAAATATAAAAAAAATCATTATAGAGAGAGAAAAATAACTATTAGAGAGAGAAAATATTTTTTTAGGGGAAATATTTTTTGAATATAAAAATTACATAAATGATTTTTTTAGAAAATATAAATATAAATTTATTTGTAAAGTATAGTAATTATATTAATTTTTAAAGAAAAAGACAAAATGGTAAAAATAACTCATTAATCCTCCATCTTCCTTCCTTACTATTTTTTTAACTCTCAAACAAGGGGAGGAAATATCCTTCATTCTCCTTCCATCCCTTCCCCTCCATTCTCCTTCCATCCCTTTCCTTTCCCTTCCTTCAAAACTCCCAAACAAAGCCTAAGATTCATCAATCAAGGGGTCTTTATTAGGTTGTAATGATGGATAAAGGCTAAATAAAATGAAGTGATACACTAACTAGTAACTATGCATGAAAAATGAGTGCAATGGCATCCAATTAACACATTGAACACATAATACTTGCTATTTTCAATCAACTTCAATGGAATGCCTTATTTCATGTATTTCTTTCTTTCCTTGACTTCTCTACCTTTTTTTCACTTTCTTTTCCTTTTCTCTTTTGATCTTTTTACAAGGCATCTATACTATGTGCATATTTCATATGATTTTAGATGCTTACATAATATAATGATGATGCAAGCATAACACTTGTTAAATGAAGAATGAATTTAAGGAAGTGATAGCTCAAAGGGGTTAGCAAATCATATGTGATGGAGGGTTTGTGTTTGTGTGAAATGGTTTAGAAATTAATGCCCTTATCCTCTTCACTTATCAAAGTGCAAGTGTGCTATTGAACAAGAACCTAGACCTAAATTAATCACATCAACCAATTGCACACACAATTAATCACGATGCATTACACTACTAGAAAAACTCGTTTTGCGGCGGACAAATTCCGTCGCAAAGCAGTCATTTTCCGTCGCAAATCAAGTTTGCGACGGATTAAAATCCGTCGCAAAATTTTTCCTCGCAACCACTTTTTGCGACGGAATTTAAAAGTTCCGCCGCAAATCCCAATTTTGCGGCGGATGTAAAATTTCGCCGCAAAATTTCAAAATTTGTGGTGGAATTTTTTTATCCGCAAATTTTGAAATTTTGCGGTGGAATTTTATATCCGCCGCAAATTTGGAGCAAATTAAAGTTTGCGGTGGATATTGTTTCACGTTAAACTTCATGATAATTTTTAAAATAAAAAATTCAAAAAATATATATATAAAAAATTAATATAAAAAAGACATATATTTAAAGACAAAATTCCTTTTAAAGTAATAAAAATAAAAATTATGAAAAATATAGGAAACTTATTATATAAAAAAGACATATCATAAAATATATTATGTCAAGAGTACAAAAGTAATAACAAAATATAAATACTAATGTTGCGACCCAAATGAACAAAAGAAAAAGAGTCTAAACAAGTGAAAGTCGTCATCATCACCATCAATATAATCATCATCACCACCAATATAATCATCACCACCACTACCACCATGTATGGTCATCATCACGAGGCGACCAGCGTACCCTTCCCTTTCAATATGGACTGGAGTAGTGCACGCGTCTCCGTAATCATCGTTTGTTGCTCATCCAGCTGCTCTGCTTGCTGACTTACCACCTGTTCTAACACCTTCACCCTCTTATCATCTACAAAACCAACAATAATTATGAAGTCAATTTATGTTTTTGTACTTTATTTAAATGGACGAGGAAATAAAATGTATGTAACAACTGACAACAAAAGTATGTTTACCTGTAGGAACACTTCCAACAGCATTCGATGAGAGCTTCGTAGATGACTTCAATCTACTAGCAGAGGCACCCATCCCGAAGACTCTCCCTTTTTGTCAAATCCGCTGCGGCCTCTATGAAGATACTCGTGTTATCGGATTGAGAGGATGTCGGGCCGTTCTCAATCTGCGAGTCTCTCTCGCGTGGGCAGAAAGCTTTCCTACAAGGGCAAAAATACATAACAAATAAGACATGTAAAATGAAATAAATATTTGACCGTTTGAAACAAATAAGTAATGTAAATAATATCTCACCGCGAATTGCTCGGACTTGGCGTTAATCCAACGCCTCCCACCTTCAGTTTGCTTGGAATGAGTCCGCTCAAAGGCAGCCCAATCAACATTTGCTGCAGGAACTTCCCCGGACGCTACCTGCAAACACAAATGATAAATGTTAATTACTTACCTCAAAAGTACAAAATATTAAATGCTGAAATAGAAAATAACGTATACTTACAAACATCAGTTGACGTAGTCGAGTATACTCGAGAATCGTTTGCCCATTCTCGAGAACTATTCTCGAGAACTGCTTTCTCATTCTCGAGAATCGCCTGTAAACCAGAGAGCACGTAAGCGAATATCGTTGAAGATTTTGACAATACTCGAGAATTCATTTCGATTCTCGAGAGTCATTCTCGAGAATTACTTCCTATTCTCGAGAATCACCTCAACAACGAGAATATATCAAAAGATCTTCGACCATTCTCGAGAGTCGTCTACGATTCTCGAGAATCATTCTCGAGAATTGATTCTCAATTCTCGAGAATCACTCGAGTAACATATTTCGTTTTGCTGGTCCGATCATTCTCGAGAACCATTAGTGCATTCTCGAGAACCATTCGAGAATGCAATTCTCATTCTCGAGAATTGCTCACGTGATAGGAATTAACGATTCTTTTGAACACACTCGAAGAGTCAAACACGAACTTCATGAAACCAATTTCAAAACTTTAAAGATTTGTTATCATCAAAACATTTGGAGCTAACAAATACTTGGTGTAACTGAAAATTGAAACAAACAAACTAAAAGAGCTAGGGGGGGGATGGTTTTGAGGCATAAAAGATGAGGAAGGAAAAGAAAATAGGCTTAATCCAATGTAATTTGAAATCCACCAATAGGAAAAATCAAGAGAAATGCTTTAAAATTAAATTGAAACTTCTTCATTAAGATGGGTCCAATGGTTAAGATTAAAACTTCTTAACTAAGTTTAGATCCTATGGCTCAAACGCAAGAAGAGACAAGTTCCATTTAACTACTAAAATGCCACACCAATTTACTATAAATAGGAGCTTAGGTTCTTCATAATTCTCACACCAAACTCAACCAAAGTAGATGAGTTTTAGAGAAGCAAGAGTAGAGAGAAAATCATAGTGGGAAGCAAGAAAGAAGAGGAAGTTCTTCAAGAGGTAAGCAAGCTCTTAAGTTCTAGTCTTTAGTTTTGTAGTTCTTGAAGTTCTAGTTTAAGTTTATAGTTATTTTGTTGTTTAGATCTTTAAACTTCCAAAATTAGTTTTGCTTTTATGTTTCTGAGTTTAAATATAGCCTTATTTCGAAAAAATGATGAGGAAAATGTTATAGCAAAATTTTTGGAAGATTATGATCAAAGTAGCGAAGCTCTGGCAAAATTTTATCGGTTAGTGATTCCTGAAGTCATGGGTAAAAACGCTAGTATTTTATGTTGAATATGAGGTTCTTAAAATCTGAGAAAATTCATGGTTAAAGTAGACATATAGAGCTTTTCAAATATACCTAGAGTGAATTATTTCGAGTTCTGTGCTTGGAGATAACAATTCCCAACGTTGGGCTACGAAATTCTGGAAAAATGCTGGACAGAGTTTAGAAACCTTAAACCTGGGAATGACTCAGGGCATCTGGGCATAAATGAGTATTTTTACTTACAATTAGACATCCTAAGGATTCCGAGGAATTTTACGGATTCTCGTTTCGATTTTTGTAGAATTAATTATGATTTTTCAAAGTTAGCGAAAGTTTTGCCTGAAATGCTGAAATCAACGTTTTTGTAAAAGAAAAGGATAAAATTTGGATAATAAATCCACCATGGGTAAAAAGGTCAATAATGGCTAGAATATCTCTTAGAATATTACTTGTAAGAGAATAATGCGAAAATATTGTGATAGGATATCCGAGAAAGTCCGGAGACGTACCGAGTCTATAGAAATACCACTATCCGCACCGACGAAGGTACGGACGCGTACTGTAACACTAACTCTGATGCTTATTGTATGTTATATGTGATAGATGATAACTTTACATCTGCTGTGTGCTTATGTACTATTGGGATACATCTGTTGTGTGCTTATGTACTGTTGGGATACATCCGCTATGTGCTTCATACATATACTGTCATATTTAAGCATTAGGTTAACCGTTACCTGAGGTCCGATGGGCATTGGACCTCAGCTCTTACTATAGCCTTAGGATCCGGAGGAATCAGGATCGATGACAAGGGTAAGACGCACAAGTGAGAACCCTAGGAGAATTTCTTTTTGGATATGTATTATCGTACTCTTAAATATTCGGATAATTGTACCATTTGTATAAGCAACCGGATACACAACAAAGTGAATGTTTATCAAATACTCGCTCTTTTAAATTGTTCCGATGCTCTACTCTGAGTAAAATATCTTGAAAACGCTTTAGAAAATTGGGGTGTTACACATAGCATCTAAATAACTTGACAAACTTTCACCAATTCTTTTCCAAATTCATGGATAAATGCCTTCTTGATATTTCTTTTCCTTTTCCTTTTTATCTACAAAATACTTTTCTATTTTTTTTTTTCTTCAATACCTTTCTTTTTCTCTTTTTTTCCTACTTCTTTTTCTTCTTATTTTCCAAACTATATACACCTTGTTTTCCCATTTTGACTTACTTTCATTCTCTTCTCTATATACATGGCATTTCTATATACATTGTTCAACATTTTATTGGCAAATCGTACTTTTGATTTTAGAATACTATGAACACTATATGAGTAAATGACTTGTATAAAACATAGGAATTATAGGTTTGTGTTTTGGGGTTGAAAGAGTTTAAAATTGAATGCCTCTTTCATTTCCACACACTAATACAAATGCCCAGATCTAATGAGCTCTCCCTACTAAGCTTTTAGCTTCTTAGGGAAACCGGATCCCTTTTATTTAGTATCAAATAAGGTTTTTTAACAATCTAGAAAGACAAGCAGCATTATGAAGTTCTCCTCCAAAATAAGATAAAATATGCACATTTTCCTATCATATATATCCCAAAGTATGCATAAGTTCACAAAAAAAAGTATAAGAAACTATATAAAAATGTGTTACAATTAAATAACATGAATTTTACAAAGTTAATATTAAGTAGAACTGGTAATATAGGCTGGCTCACCGGGGGTTTGACCCATATGGGTTTAGGCTAAAAAGAGTTGTATCAATATGGGTGATAGTTAGCCAACCCAACCCATAACTTCTGGGTTGATGGATTAGCGCGCCCAACCTGTTATTATTATTTTTTATTTTTTAATATTGTGTTTTTCAAACTATTGTTTTAAACAATATACTAAATTTTCTTTTCATAGAGTCATCGTCTCGAGCATGAGCACAAGCTGGAGTTGGAAGAAGGATAGAAGTGGGACGACACCAACCTAGAAAGAGGAGGGGACAACGTCGAGCTTTAAAGAGTAGGAGACAACGCCGAATCGTTGAGCTTGAAGGAGGAGGACTGGAGGAGCGCGTCAATGGTGACTTTGCGAGATGGGAGGTTGAGGCTTGGACACTGTAGAGGGCGATTGAATAAGGTAAGAAGCAAGGAAGGGAAAGGGCGAAAGACAGTGTCGTCTGTGTCGGCTAGGGTTCATGAAAATGACGGAGAGAGGAGCTGAGGAGGGAAGGATAAACAAAAACAGGCTAAACCGCTTTGGGTTGGGCCTCTATTTGTTGCATCAAAACGATTTTTCACAACCTAACCTGCTAAGTTTTTTGAGTTGGGTGGGTTCGGCTCATGGGTTAAACCTATATTACAGGTCTAAATTAGTAAGAAACCGTCAAAATTATGTTATACTCACTCCAATCCTATTTATAATTAAGAGCTCGATAACCGAATTGCGCAATTTACATGATTTTTTTTCAAGTCACATATACAATTAAAGTTTACAAGTTCTCTGAAATTATTAGCGAACTAACCAAAAGGTGGAACATCAGTTTTTCAATGATCTCATTTCCTGGTCTTCCTTCAAATTAGCATAAAATATGAATAGAGAATTTGTGATTTTTGCAAGATTTTCACCAAGAAATTCTAAACTATCTTTTGAAACATTTATGAGGCATTCGTGGAGCATTAATTCTCGAAGCGATACTTCAAGGAGAAGGCAGATTGAAGTAGTGATCGACAAACTGACCGTTTAATTCGATTTTAATTTGTCATTTACCTTAATTTAGAACAAAAAAATAATCTGTTAATCCATATAATTTCATCAGATTTTGAAGTAGGTCTCTCTTCCACGCTCCATCGACTAACTTCAGCAATATAGGTTAATGAGCTTAAATGATAATTCAATTTGAGCTTAAATGATATATTTTTTTACATTACTTAATTAATGGTCTATTTCAGAGAATTTTTATTTAAAAAAATTGAAATTTTGGGTAAAAATATGAATATTTTATAGTTTCCGATTTTTGGCTAAAAATTAAAAATTTCCTACTCTTTAACTTAATTCTCATTTTTTAAAGTTAATTTTTGGAGAGTTTGATTTGGAATTTGCAATTGATATTTGGAGGCAATTTTTAATTAAAATGCATTGCAATATTTTTATCTCTTCTCCGATTAGCACTTTATTATTAAACTCTATTTTCGCATTTTCTTACCTTATTTTTGTGCATTTCCAACATGTATTAACTTTATTTAAATATAACCTATATTAATATACACACACTTAATTTTTGTAGGTCATGAAAGAACAAATCATAAAATTCTATGTATAGATTTATCCACACCATACTTTGCCCGAAAAAGAAATACACACCATATGATCTAATTGTGCTTAATTGTGGATTTTCCTTAACGTGTGTGTGTAGTGTTTATCTCTCTTCCCCTCAAGTGTTTAAGGTTTTAACCCTCTTAATGGCTGTGTTTTGGCTGGCGTTATACTCAGCGTTGCAGGCCAAAAAATTAAACGTGGCATTGGAAATTATTTTCACTAAGAAAAAAGTTCAATAATAATGTTTGGATCGCCTTTATTACTGGGCTTTTATACTTAAAGCTCCTTAATCTTAAAGCTCCCTCCTGCAGTGTATTCTGCGTCAGCGTCAGTGTGTGGAGGGCCCACAGACTCTGATCCCCTGCCCCTCTCTCCTACCGACATCAATACAAATCCCAATTTCAATTCCATTTTCCCTCAATACCGCCGTTTTATCTTCATACTAACAATTAAAACAAAAATCTTAACATAACAATTTGAAAAAATTCTGAACATGTTGACTGTTGAGTGATTATGGAGAATTCGTGGGCCCATTATTTTTTTTGGATGGAAATTCCACCCGACTTCCAGCTTTTCTTTAACCCAAAAAAAAAAAATCAGCTTTTTATTTTTTTATAACTTTTTTAAAATAATTTTTTATCATATACACACACACATATCAATATGCTATTTTCAGTCATTTTCCATCTTAACTGACTTTAAAAATAATAATTCAAACACTCATCATTTTAGAAAAAAGTCATTTCTACAAAAGCCAAATAAGCAATCCAAACACAAATCACATTTAAAACCGATTTTTTTTTTACCAGAGCTTTTACAAAAGTTTTTTTTTTGGTTGTCTATCATGTATCCAGTGTTTATTTCTAACTAATCGAATCCGATCTGGTCACAATGACTTGGTTATGGTGGGTGAGTGTCAAATGGTGCTTTTTCTGTATTCTGAAAGGTTATATAGCTTTTAAGCCACCGCTAACCCAAACAGGCCCAATACCTCCTTAATTTTCCTCTTTTCCTTGACTTAGGTTGGATTTACTCATGAGTCAGCTAGCAAAGAATATTGTATCACATGCTCTTCTAGTAATTTGTCTGCATGAAAAGTAATGTCCACGTGACTAGTGCCACATCATAATCTGTCAACTTTACACTTACGGGGTTTGCAGCAATTGTTAACAGAGTCGGAATAGAAGTAGTAGATTAAACATAACAAATTATAGGTATTCAATAAAAAAGAATATAATATGTGTGTGTATATATATATATAATTTTCTCTTAAAAAATAATACGAGTACTTGTGAATATCTTAGATCATAATTATTTTAACATCAAAATTTCTATTATTTTTTCTTAATATTTACATACGAAATAATTATGGTTCAATAATTGACCGTAAGTCGGTAACACATTTCGAAAGGACCGGTATAAATTCTGTCCCATTATTTCTAATTTTGTTATATATCTTAACAAATTAAATATTCCGTTTTGGCCAAAACAATTATTAAAACAAAAAAAAAAAAAAAAAAAAAACAGCAGCATTCGTTTATTTGGTAGGTCTCTAGCTGACCAACAACAAGATAAACATTATTAGACTGTAGTGGGATTCCACATAAATAATGGAGCTAAGATTCCAAAATTGGTAAGGCAAGAATCTGATGATGACACCATCATCTCATGTAAGAAGAAGAATATGGATTTGTATCCACTCATGAAGTTTATCCCACTTGAAACGGGTGTGGTACGATCCATGACCCGACTTTAAACTTTAAGACCCGACTCCGTAGGCTATATAAACACACACAAACTCTTGCTCATATACAAGCCAAGCAAAAGAAATAAAGAAAAAAGAAAACTCACAGAAAAGAAGAGAGGGAAATAAAAAACAGGTAAAATGACAGTGCACGTACCAAAAACAATACCTCCCGCAGTCTACACTAAAGACCAAGTGATGAATATGTTGAAGAAGGCAGACGTTAACAATGACGGAAGTCTAACCAAGGAGGAGCTTGAGAAAGTACTGGAGAAGATGGGATCAAACTGGGCAAAGTACAGAGTCCGGCGTTGCATGAATAATGCCGACAAGGACCGCAACGGAAAAATCGACCTCTCCACCGAAATGAACTCCCTCATTTCTTACGTTATGAATTGGTACGAAGGTAAATCCTAAAGTGTGTAACTCATTCATATGGCGCGTTGTAGCTGAAGCAACACCAGATGGGGAACACACACAAACACACACACACACACACACTACTTTCCTATATATATATATATGTAATGATATCTCCTCTTTTTCTGTAACAACTCTTACTAGTTTCATGTATGAGCCATTATTTAGCTCAGATGGTAATAATAGGGTGGGATGACGTGAATAGATGTTCAGTGTTCATACCATGTGACGTCATGTAACAAGAAAAAGAAGAAAAGAAAATCATATAGTTATAGTTTTGTGGTATGTTTCCTTTCTTGACATCTTCCTCTCTTGGATCGGTAATTCTTTGTAAGTTTTTCATAGCTTTCCCAATATTCCATCCATGGCTTTTCTTTATTCATTTTTATAAGAAAAAATAAACATCATATACGCTTTCTCATGTGTGATAAGCTTGAGAAATTAATTATACTAATTATGACTTATAAGTCATAATCTTCTTTGGAGAATTTATATCATATTTTGATATTGATTCGATTACCTAAATGTAGAAATTGGATTCTCTTAAATATTATCCTTTGTTGATATTCTTATTTGCTTAATTTAAATTGTCTAGTTTCAAAAGGCTTCATCTCATGCATTGTTGGAGGAAAATATATTGGTAAGATGGATAAATATAAGAATTGATTATTAGGATTTAGGCATATGGATTCATTAAACAAATATTGATAAATAATACTGTAACTGGGTGTGTTGGTTTGTCTCCATAATTTAAGTTCTTAATTGATTGGCCACTAAATAGTTGTTTTGTTCATTTGAGTGAAGCTTTAGAAAACTAGTTTGGGGCGAAGAAATTGGATTAAATCATACATACATACATATACATATATATACATACACACACATATATAATATATCAATATATACCCACAATTGGGATAAGAGTTGGGCTTAAGAATTGGATTTTGTTAATTGCAAAGGCGATTGAGCAAATAATTAAACTGAACACTTGTTCGTGACCCAAAAAAAAAAAGAAAACCTTTTTTGAGTACTTTTGAACCCTTGACTGTTGACTCGTGTATATCTACTTTATTCATAAAACTATATCTATCTATCTAACTACTTTATCCTTAAAATCTTTTAATACCCGGCCAGTTAAGTTAAAATGGATCGGTGTAGCATTCAACAAATTCCCTATGTGTACTCGTGCGATATTAAAAATTATAATCATCCCACTTTTAATAGTAATTAATGGATTCCTGGAAATTTGAAGCATAGACATTTTACAAAAAATTGTTTTTAATGGTAATTAATGGATAAAAATAATACACAAACGTTTTAGAAATCATTTTTTCAAAAATACTTTCATAGATCAATGCTACTAATTACACGTTCTTAATGTTTATTTTCTTATTTCCTTTATTTATATTTATATGATGCAATAAGTAATCCTTATTTAAATCTCCCTTTTATATTCACATGTGAACCTAAATCAAACACACCTTATAATGAACCTAAATCAATGACGTAATGTCATTTACATTTCCACAAGGGAGAGAAATAATCATATATATCTTTTCAATCTTTAAGTCATAGTTTCAAATACACCCAATTGCAATTTCAATTGTTAAACTAGCTCCTTTTTTTTTTCACCTCAATTATATTGGATAATGTTTAATTTTGGTCGGCTATGTTGGATACACAGATTTTTTGTTTCCTTGATCAAATTTTGATAAAACATTTTGTGGGATCGATTTTTTCACCTTATAATGCACTACTTTTGGGCGTACCGGACAACAAAGATTTAATATGGAAGAGAAATTAGATTTCACAAAACAATTATGTTTCCAACTTTTCTAACGGTTAGAGGAGTAAGTTACATAGTATAGAATTAATCCATGTAATTCCTAATTTGATAGTATTTAATATATTTAAAAAGATAAACATAAAAAATTTGCAATAAAACTTAATTAAAATATTTTTTCTTTAACAATCAAAATACTATAAATTTATTTAAAAGTAGTTTCGATTTATCAGGAATTAGATAAATGAAATAATCAAATGAAAACTATCATGAGAAGTTAGCTTCATCTATTGCTTCCCTTTTTCCACTTTAATTATGAAACAGATTTTAAGGTCTTTTCTATTACACGTTTCGTTTACCACATGCCCACCATTTCCTATCTCTAAGATTATGAAGAATATTTAAAGCATGAATTGATGTTTTCATTGACAACTACTTTTCTTTCTTTGTCCTATATATTCTAATTCCACACCACAAATGAATTCGTCTCTTCAGTGCCTGTTCTTGTATTGTAGCTAGTAAGTTAGTCACAAGAGAATATCACCACAAAAAATGGACAATTTTGTAGTGGTTAAATATATTGGGGGGTATTGTAGCGGTTTGACAGCTACAAATATGCGTATGACAACTCTCCAAGTTTAGTATATTTATATTTAAAGCATATTTGGAGAGTTATCTAGATAATTTTAAAATATTTCTATGAGATTTTGATAAGATATCAGTTTAGAATATTATTTAAGGATTTCATTGTAAAAATAATATTATTAATACAAAAATAGTAGTTAAGTTTAGGAGAAAATTAATAATAATTTACATTTTCTGAAAATAAAAAACTAAAAAGAAGAGTTTTTTGTTTTAAAAAAAAAAATTATTTTGATTTTGTTTATTTTATTTTATTATTTCAATCAGGAAATGACAGGGTTTGAGGGTGAAAGATTATTATCAATTGGCTTTGAATTCTTTGATTAAGAAGAGGTAGTACGTCATCGTTTTGGAGCTAAGAATTGGAGACCTAAAAGGACACTATTCATCATTATGAATGAAGGAGCAGCAGACTAGATACTCTGTTAATATTCTACATAATCGTAGAGATAGGAAATGTTGGGTATGTGGTAAAAGAAAAGTGAAAGAAAAAAGATAAAGTTAACTTCTCATCGAAGTTTGATATATTATTTCATTTCTCTAATTCTTGATGAACTAAACTATTTTTAATAAATTAATAGTGTTTTTTAATGTTAAATAAAAAAATATTTTAATAAAATTTTATAACAAACATTTTAAGTGTAGCTTTTTAAAATATATTAAATACTATGAAATTAGAAATTATATAGATTCTATACTTTGTAACTTGCTTCTTTTACAGTTAGGAAACACTATTATACAAACGCCGATATATATGATGGTTATTATTGACTATAAATCATAATTACAAACCATTATATATATCGGCAATATATATACTAGGTGCAAATAAATAATGGTTCCAAAATATCATTTATTTTGTAACACCTTACTCTAAACATATATTAGAGGTTTTTACAATTTCTGAACCGCTAATATCTCATTCAGTAAAGTAAAAAAGCTGAACTTTTAAAAACCATTTTTTTTTATAAGAATGAGATTTTCTGAAAATTGGAAAATTCAAAGCCGATGTATTTCAAATCCAAACTTAATGGTTCAAATTCCTAGTTAAGTCCTCTTAAAAAAATTTAATAACCAAACAAGAGTCGAGCTCTTTTCTAATTCTCTTGATCCCCACACTAATATAACAAAACCAAAATCCACATAACACTACACATATAATATGGTTTATCATCTAATCATAGTTCTTAGCTATTAGTCATTATGAACATTAAATCTTGTAACTTTGGCATGTAAATATTTCAAGCTTTTTCATACATATACCCTATTTTCTAACAAATTTATATCTATAGTATAGCATGCATTCATAGTTATGACTAATATAATCTATATAAAAATATGCTCTTGCCATCATCATATGGAGGTATTTACATGCCAAAGTGTATATGTGCATATACATACTTATAACTTAGCTATAAAAAGTATTCATAGTTAAATATAAGGCCAAAAACTTAAACAAACATAAATATATTAGGGTTAAGTAGCAATTTTGCCCCGGAAGTACAACTCTAGGAGTAATGTTGTCATTGAAGTTTTTTGGGGTTCAATTTTGCCCCAAAAGTCTAAAAATGTAGCAATATTGTTGCCTCTACTAACAGTGATCCTAACGAAGTTAGCACATTTGAGTGTGAATTGTGCACACTCGAGTGTGTATGGTCTTTTTTTTTTTTTAGCAAATGCACACTCAAAATGAGTGTTCACAATGCACACTCAAGTGTGAAAAAAAGACCGCTTGCACACTCGAGTGTGCTAACTCCATAAGGGTCTGATGAAAGAAATTTGTCGTGTCTCTCAAAATAACCAGATTCGATAAAAGATTTGCAGTAATAGGGAACCTGGATTGTTTTCCCAACAAATTTGCAGCGGGTTTGATTGGACAGTAACAGCGAAAAGAAACAGTAATAATGAGGGGTTTTTGGTTCAAACAGAATAAAAACGAAAATAAACAGAAATAGAAGGAAATGAAAATAATCAGATTAAAATTGATCAACCCAACATCCACATTCCAGAAACTTCCGTCATTGAACGAAATATGAACGAACTCGTGTTTGGTTCTGGATGAACCAAAATCTCTGCATTCGTCCAGAAAATCCTTCGACTAGACGATCGTCTAGCATCTGTCTGAACAATGGTGTCTCACTGTGCGATCGCACAGTAACACTGTAACCTAGTTCGAACTCAGTCCTTTAGATGAACCAAACCGAATATTAAATCTAATATTCGAACTATTTCGTAAATCGAATCCGATAAGATGAAACGGTAAACGAGTAAAATTACCGATTAAGCACAAGCTCTCTGGATGAATCATGGAATCCTCAACATTGTGTTAATCACGAAGCTCAGCAAGCATAGTTGGAAAAAATGAAGAACAGACGAAGAACGCGAAGAACATTACAGAGAAAATGAAACTTTTGTGTTTAATCCGAAAATGTATAAAAAGGTGAATGACAAAAGTGTTAGTGGCTGCCATCTAACTTAATCTAAAATGGCAAAAACGAAATGGGGCTCCAATCCACAATTTAGTTCAGGCCCAAAACGGAAAAGAAATAAAAATGGGCTTAAGTTACAAAATTCGAGCCCAAATAAAAATCTAAAAATATACATCTGACTTCGGTTCCAAAATCGCCGCCCTCGTGTCCGAATTTTCCCTTCATGTCTTCATAACAATTGTAGCTCTTTGAATCATCTGAAATATGAAACAAGAATGAGGCAAATCCGATGTCTGGTTCAAGAGTTATGGTAAAAATAGTGAAGCAATGTAAAACTAAAATTTTATTATTAAAAATGGCTAAAATATAATCGAAGGCTCAAAGCCCAAATAAGTATAAAAGCCATTATTTATTAACTAAAGAGTCCTAATTAAATTATTAATCAAGAGATAAAAATAAGTGTATCAAATATTCAATTATCAAATTCCCCCACACTTATCTTTTTGCACTCTTGAGCAAAATTTAAAGAAAAAGACCAAAAGGAAAAACTTTTCTTTTCTAATAATTGCTAACAATGCAAAAATTGAACAAGGAGTACAAAACTTCAAAAGACCAAGCAATCAAGACCAAAATCCTTTCATCTTAAATTACAAATCATGGCAATTTCAATCAATGATGCTAATCATACAAGATGGTCTCTCAAAGGATGCTCTCAATCAATCAATCTCTCAAGTGTTTAAGGTAAATAAGTGTATTACTCAAATTCTACTCAAGAAAATTGTTCTACCACAAGCTTGCTCAATTTCTACGTCTCCACTACTCATAACACATGCATGCACAAATCAAGAGAGTTTATTGTTAAAGGTTGTAATGGGGTTAGGGTGAAAGGTAGGTAATAGTATGGAATGAGAGGCTAAGCACCAAGGAAATTAAAAAGAACACTGATTAACACAATCATTCTCTATGAATGAAAACTTTTATTTTACTCATATATCTCCTTTCTTTCTATATATTTTCTTTCTTTCTTTTCTTTTCTTTTTCTGCTTTTCTTTCTTTCTTTCTTCTTCTTTTTTAGCCTTTTTTTTAGAAACTATATACATAATCACAATGACAAAATCAAATATCTCCTCCCCACACTTAACTGTTTCACTCTTGAGCAACCCCCACACTTAAACACAAAACCAAGGTGAAACCAATGCTCAATAAATTTTCAAGGTGCGGAATAAAATGGTTTTATGCTTAGGCTTGTAATGTAGCTGAGAAAAGAATGAGTCAAAAAGGCACAAAGGGGCTAGCAAAGGAAACATAATGCAAGGGAAAGCTATTTGGCCAAACAACTTATCAAAGGTAAATACAATAGCCAACAACTCCTTTTCAGTAGTGGTGTAATTGGACTGGGCAGGATCCAAAGTCTTGGAGGTATATGCAATGACATGAGATGCTCTGTCGACCCATTGTGCCAATATAGAACCAACTGCGTAGTTGGAAGCATTGCACATCAACTCGAAGGGAAGGTACCAATCTGGGGGCTGGATCACTGGGGTTGTGGTCAAGCAACACTTCAAGTGATCGACAAAGGTTGGACAATGGGTCCTTATGCAGAAGGTTGGACAAAGGTTGAGCAGTCTTGCTGAAATCTAGAATGAAACGCTAATAGAAAACTTCATGGACAAGAAAAGAGTGAACTTCCTACATAGATGCGGGGTAAAGCAAAGCAGTAATTACATCTATCTTAGCAAGGTCTACCTCAATCGCTTTCCTAGACATTATGTGTCCCAAGACTATACCCGATTCAACAATAAAGTGACACTTTTCATAATTCAGCACAAGATTAAACTCAATGCACCTATGCAAAACTCTAGATAGATTAGCTAAGCATGAATCCAAATCAGACCTATATACAGTGAAATCATCCATAAAAACCTACATTCAATCCTCTAGAAACTTAGAGAAAATACTTACCATACAACATAACGCTGAAAGGTGTCAGGCACATTGCAGAGGCCAAAAGGCATCCTTCTGTAAGCATATGTCCTAAAGGGGCATGTGAAGGTCGTCTTCTCCTGATCCTCAGGAGCAATATGGATCTGGAAGTATCCGGAGTAGCCATCCAAGAAGCAGTAATGTGACTTACCAGCCAATCGTTCTAACATCTGATCAATGAAATGTAGAGGGTAATGATCCTTGCGAGTGGATTGGTTGAGTCTCCTATAGTCGATGCAAACTCTCCAACTATTCTGAACTCGAGTAAGAATGAGTTCATTCTTCTGATTGGCTACCACAGTGTTGGGATCCGTACACGCAGCAAAATTAAAAAGCTTTACGAATCCCTTCTGAGGATCGCTCAACCACGTTTAAATCAAGGTTATAAGAATCCGAATCATACCTAGGGAAAACTGATCCGCATCTCATTCTATTTGAACTAGTGGGCTACCTTCTCGATCAACCGTGTTAACCTCTATTTCACGTTCAGTTTGGGCGAGGTCTAGTAATTTGATGATATCTCTTAAACCAAAAATCGGATTGCGGTGAAACCAATTTTGTATGAAACTAGACTCCCAATGCATCATTTTGATATAGAATTCAAGCCCAAAAGAGTTCAGATCAAGGCGCTATGAATTGTGGAAGTTGAAAGTAAAATTCACGCCACTCAGCAGACCAAGCTTCGGTATTTTAGGTGTATCTCCCCATCTACACATCCCATTGCACTACAACTAGTTCCATTTGAAACTAGACTCAAAATTCGTTCCATCAAGCTTTGAACCAACCAAAACGGAGTTCAGATCAAGGAGATATGGCCTTCAAAATTTGACACTCGAAATTCTGGAACTATTCAGCATAGGCTCGTTTTCTTAATCACCGGGAGCCGACTCGGTGAATCCACTCCTCTACCGGTATCCACACCGAATAGCCTTGAACACGGATGGCAGCCTGCTAGCGCCTTCAGTATTCTCGTGTCTCTTCTTTTTCTCTCTAGGGTTACTCGCGGCTTTTTCTAATTCATCCGTCTACTTAATATGACTAGATCAATATCTATTTATAGGGTTTCTAAAACCCTAATAAGACATATTAAAACATTCAAAATTAATCCAATCAATTTTGAAATTCGAATTTCAATTAAAATAATATATTAATTAAATCTATCAAATAGATCTATTCTAATATATTTATTTAATCCAAATTATAAGCCTACATATTTAATTTATCTTTATAAATTAAATATGAGATATGATATCTTTTTATTTAATTAAATATGAGATACTATATCTCAATTTAATTAAATATGAGATACTATATCTTTATTCAAAAATTAAATCGAGATACAATATCTCTATTTGTTTTAGATATTTAATTTATCAAATAAATTAAATACAAAACAAATATTATATAATAATATTATAATCTCTATTAAATAATAATATTATATTTAATTTCGAATTTAATAATATATATGTATATATATATATATATATATCCTAGATTAAATGCTTTATTCATTAAATCTTAGACATATCTAAGATTCAATGAATCGGACACTTTTGCTCGTGTTGGGCTATTCTTGTGTGAGACCCGCCAGGCCCATGAGATTGGCGGGCCAATAGTGTACCAGCCCACAAGTCGCAAGCGGCCTTTAGCAAGACATTGCGACCACAAAATTCATATGGGGATCAATGATACGGTACAACCTATCGTACAACCATGTCACGTCCCTTTGTCAAGCGATAATTTGGTCAAGGATGAGGCATGGATAATGTCAACTTCTTGTTCTTGACCATTACTTTCTTGAGTCTTGAGTAGTCTAATAAGTGAAATGGAAACTCTTTTCCATCGTAGTATGACCATACATTTCTCAGACTCACTCATCGAGGGGCCTAGTATTATCTCTCTACAAATGTGAGGGACAAATTCCATCTTGACCATTCACATTCCTCTCGCATAAGAACCGGCGATCCCGATCCTAGCCTTTATCATCACTCGGTCAAAGGTGACTTTTGACTAGGTCAAAGAGTTGACTCATCATGTAGGAATCCATGATGATCTCAGGCCAAAGGGCGTTGTGACGCGATTATACATGAGAAAAGCTTATGACTTAATCCATGCAGCTTTCTCATAGTGGGTCGTCCAGTACCTTGTACTCTTACAAGTGCCCATGACTTTGATTCGTATCTCCATACCTCATCAAAGTCATATTGGTCTTATTTCATCTTCGCTCCCACATAGATGACCGACCAGGGACATTTAGGATAATCTATAAGATATATCCGGGGATACAATTATCACTATAAACATGGAAATTAAATGATAACTAAATGGAGATTACTTGCCCCTAGGGCATAATTTCCAACACACAGTGACTCCGAATTTCTTAGGAACCACCTGGACCGGGCTAACCCACTGGCTATCAAAAATGGGATAGATGATACCAGCTTACATAAGCTTAGTGACCTCTTTCTTCACCACATCAAGGATAAGGGGATTAAGGCATCTCTAGGGTTGCCTCACCGGCTTAGCTTCCTCTTCCAACAGAATTCAATGCATACACATAGAAGGGCTGATACCAACGATTTGAGCTAATGCCCACCCAATGGCTTTCTTGTTCACCCTCAATAAGCTTAGCAACTTCTCTTCTTGGTCAGGAATAAGATTATTTGCCACAATGACTAGCAATTGTTCATCTACCTCCAGAAATGCATACTTCAGGTGATATGGAAGGGATTTCACCTCAAGTTTAGGTGGTTGCTCAGTGGAGGGGAGAAGCTTGGGCGGTTGTTGCAACAACTCTGATGTCATCACACTGGAAATGCCTGAAACCACATTCAAAGAAACAAAAGAAGAACTGTGTCTATACAGTTCAATGTTAACATCGGAATTCAATTCATCAAAATAAGAATCAAGCATAGACTTAGAATGCACATCAGGGTAAGGATGAAGCTCAAAATTAGAATCAACATCAGAATCCACAAGTAATGCAGCATCACTAAGCAAGTCAGAATCACCAAATAAATGCAGCATTAACCAAATCAGTGCAAACATAGCACCATTCATTATCAGCGCATGCACAAATGGCAGAATCACTTCCAAATGCAAAATCAGGGTAATCAGCATACCAATCAGTAATAACATCATCCACAACATCATCAATCACATCAATACAAAAAACAAAATGCTCTTCCCTAGGATGTTTCATGGCATCAAAGATGTTGAAATTCACATAAATACCACCAAACTCCATGGAAAAAGTACCATAATGCATATCTATCTTAGTCCTAGTTGTTTTCATGAAAGGTCTCCCTTGAATGATTGGTGACCTACTACTAGGAGACTTATCCTCCATATCTAAGATGTAAAAATCAGCAGGGAATATCAATTCATTAACTTTGCCTAATACATCTTCAACTAAACTAGAAGGATGAGCATTACTCCTATTAGCTAACTGAACAACAACACCAGTAGGACGCAAGGGACCAAGATTAAGAGATCTATAAACAAATGCAGGCATGACATTAATAGAAGCACCTAAATCTAATCAAATCTATAATTACCAATACTACACGGGATATAAAACGTCCCTGGATCTTTACACTTGCGAGGCATGGTAGGCTAGATGAGTGCTGATACATTCTAGTTCAAACTCACTCGTTCATTACCCTTCAATCGCCTTTTGTTGGTACACAACTCCTTCAGAAACTTGGCATATTTGGGAATTTGTTTGACTACATCTAAGAGTGGAATATTGATCTCTACTCTTATGAATATCTCAAGTATATCCTTCTCTTGCGCTTTTTCTGCCAACTTCCTGGATTGAAGGGATCTTTGAGGGAAAGGAAGAGGAATGAGAATGTCTTCCTTTTCACCTTGTTGCACAGCCTTTTTATTTTTAGAGTCAATCTTCATATTTTCTGACTCCTTTTTGATGTGGAAGTCACATCTGCAGCTTGTTTAAGTTCCTCCATTTGCTTGCCGACTGTAAGGTAATCGCACTCACATTCCCTTTAGGATTGGGAATTGTCTGTGAAGGAAGAGTGTTGGACCCCTGAGGTTGAAGTTGATTCAGTGATGTTGCCAATTGACCAATCTGAGTTTGCAAACTCTAAATGGAAATCTCAGTTTGCTGTTGGAATTGCATAGTATTTGTGGCAAATTGCTTCATCATATCCTCTAATGAGGAACCACTACTACAAGCCTATTGTTGTGCTGCCTGTGGAGGTGCAGATATGGCTGGTCGAGGAGGTGGTGCTGGCAAAGGAGGTGCAGATTGTTGCTGGAAATTCTATGGTCTATACTGTCTTTGCTGGTAATTCCCAGAGTTCTGCTAATACTGGTTACTCTGGTTCTGATTCTGGTTCCAGCGAAAGTTGGGGTGATTTCTCCAACCAGGATTGTAGGTATTGGAAAAGGCATTATTTTGCTGGTATTGTGGCTTTCCTGGAAAAACACTCACTGCAGCTACTGACTGGTCTTGATAAGCAGGATCATGCAAGGTAGGGTAAGAGTCAATAGAATGATAAGGGTCAGAACAGAACCCACATGAGTACCCAATCTGAGGAGGGGAAGATTGTACTGTTTGTGTCACTGCCAACTACCTCACGAGGGAAGTCAGATCTTCAAGTCTAGTCTCTAATCTATGAGAATCGTACTGGGTTTGATGTGCTTGAATCTGGCAAACATGAGTACTATTGGCCCTGGTGCCAAATTGCTGAGAGTTAGCTGCATAGTGGATATCAAGTCTTGGGCATCTCCAGGTGTCTTGTTACTCAGAGCCCCACCACTAGAAGCATCCACCAAACCTCTATCTACAGGTAGCAAATCAAGAGTTGCTCAGTGATCTGGTGGTGTCGACAGCTTGCACATAACCTTTTGAACCTCTCCCAGTACTCATGCATAGTCTCCTCATTAGCTTGTTTAATGCCACTAATTTCCTTCTTGATTGAAGTGGCTCTTGAGGAAGGGAATTTTTTTTCCAGAAATAACCTATGAATAGCAGTCCAGCTCCCAATAGATGAGGGCTGAAGGTAGAACAACCAGTCCTTAGCTCCACCTTCCAATGAGAAAGGAAAAGCTCTCAACTTGATATGATCTTCATCAATGGCCTGCAGTTTCATTGTGCTGCACACTACATGAAAATTCCTTCAAATGCTTAATGGGGCACTCACCTGCAAGACCATGAAACTTAGGCAACATGTGTATTAGACCAGATTTAAGTTCAAAGTTAGCAAAGCAAGGTTAGGATATTGGATGCACAAAGGTTGATAATTAACATCGTGTGACCCAATTCCTTTAAAGTAAGACGATTTGCTTGTTCTTCTGCCATAATTCCTGAGTTAGCAAAATTGCTACTAGAATCAGTGAAAACAACAAGACTATCAGAATTACTATCAGAAACACAATCAGAAAGATCAACAGAATGGTCACAATTAGACTCAAGTTCAATGTCCAATTCATTATTAATCCAACGACTTAGCCTAACAACTCTTCTAGCAGTAAGAATTGTTCTTTCTATTTCAGGATCAAATGTCAACAAGTCTTTTGGATTAGTAGTACTCCTAGTACTCATGCAGCATAACCACAAGGAAAAATTTGCAGACACTCAGAATTACGAAAATGCCACCAAAAGTGGTAAAAACAACTAATTACGAAAATGCCACTAAAAGTGGTAAAAAGTAGAAAAACACTAAGACAACACAAAAGCAAAAACCTATGTTAGAAATAGACCAAAACAAGTCCAGAAACACTATCAAATGATTTTTAAAAATTATGGGACTTGGACAGGGGAACTCTTACAGCATTGGGGAACCCAAAAATGGAATTAAAAAAACTTCAAAAATTGAAAAAGTGGTCTAAACGATGGAATTTGGCTAAAATCTCAGAACCACATGGCTTTAGTGATGTGTCCTGTGAGTTAGGCCATTTTCTATCATCTTGCAAAATTTCAGACCATTTGGAGATACTTCGGAAAAAATGCCCTAGTAGAAATCACAAAATTGAAACTTAAAACAAAAAAAAAAGTGGTCTAAACGTTGGAATTTGGGGACAATAGGTGTGACCTCACTCCTCCTAGGAAGTGACTCTTGCTTAGAATGCACAATTCCATCTAAATAAAACCTGGTTTGAGTGATCTGGGTCTTAAATATTTCTGTCCAGCCACCCAAACCACCTAAACGACGCTATTTACACTACTGTTACTAATCAAACTGATGCAAATTCCCCGATAGCAGCGCCATATTTTGAAAGATATTTGTCGTGTCTCTCAAAATAACCAGATTCGATAAAAGATTTGCAGTAATAGGGAACCTGGATCGTTTTCCCAGCGAATTCGCAGCCGAGTTTGATTGGGACAAGTAACAACTAAAAGAAAAAGTAATAATGGGGGTTTTGGTTCAAATAGAATAAAAACGAAAATAAACGAAATGAAGGAAATGAAAATAATCGATTAAAATTGATCAACCCAACATCAGATTCGAAACGTCCGTCATTGAACGAAATATGAACGAACTCGCGTTTGGTTCTGGACGAACCAAAATCTCTGCGTTTGTCCAAAAAATCCCTCGACTAGACGATCGTCTAGCATCTGTCCGAACAGTGGCGTCTCACTGTGCGATCGCATAGTAACACTGTAACCTAGTTCGAACTCAGTCCTTAGCATGAACCAAACCAAATATTAAATCTAATATTCGAACTATTTCCGGAAATTGAATCCGATAAGATGAAAACAGAAACGAGTAAAATTACCGATTAAGCACAAGCTCTCGGATGAATCATGGAATCCTCAACGTTGGGTTAATCACAGAAGCTCAGACAAGCATAGCTGGAAAAAATGAAGAAAAGATGAAGAACGCGAAGAACATTACAGAGAAAATGAAACTTCTGTGTTTAATCCGAAAATGTGTAAAAAGGTGAATGACAAAAGTGTTAGTGGCTGCCATCTAACTTAACCTAAAATGGCAAAAATGAAATGGGGCTCCAATCCACAATTTAGTTCAGGCCCAAAACGGAAAAGGAATAAAAATGGGCTTAAGTTACAAAATTCGAGCCCAAATAAAAATCGAAATATACATATGACTTGACTCCAAAATCGACGCCCTCTTGTCCGAATTTGCCCTTCATGTCTTCATAACAATTGTAGCTCTTTGAAACATCTGAAATATGAAACAAACATGAGGCAAATCCGATGTGCGGTTCAAGAGTTATGGTAAAATAGTGAAGCAATGTAAAACTGAATATTTATTATTAAAAATGGCTAAAATATAATCAAAGGCCCAAAGCCCAAATAAGTATAAAAGCCATTATTTATTAACTAAAGAGTCCTAAATTATTAATCAAGAGATAAAAATAAGTGTATCAAATATTCAATTATCATCTGACCGTAAGTAGAAGGCAACATTGTTACATTTTTAGACTTTCGAGGTAAAATTGAGCCCAAAAAAATCTTTCAGGGCAACATTGCTCCTGTGGGTGTACTTCTGAGACAAAATTGCTACTTAACCCTAAATATTAAGTTCTTTCAGCTTCAAATTCCTTCAATCTTCTCCAACCACTATACCCTTGCCCTTAGAAGTACATGCCCTTACTGTATATAGCATGGAAGAAAATGATGAGATTTGGGGAAATCTCAATAGTAACAAATTTCTTCATGTTAATCAAGATCGATCACAACTAAGCATGCAAATAAGCCATAGGAAACACCACCTTACAACAATATATGATCAATGATGTCCATACATCATACAAATAACTAGCGCACATATATTGCCATGGAAAATGATCTCATGTAAAGCAATTTACATGTTCTCATGCACAATCAACACAATCACTTCTGACAGCTGGGTCCTCCTCTTGATTTGATTCTCTGCTGTACTGTGTTCCCCCAAAATGACTTTTTCATTATATTGACCCATTATTCTACTTCGATCTCCCGTTTGGTATCATAAAATAGTTATCGATAGAAGTGAAAGTGAAAATAAAAGTGTAACAAGAAATCGAAATAAAAGTGGAACATTGTTTTATGAGACATAAATGTGAACGGACTATAAACTAGGGATATTTATAGACAGGATGGAAATGGAACAGGCCTATTCCACATCCTGTCATGCAAAAGATACGAAACAGTAAAAAGTTCCATGTCCCGTCCCATTGCTGCTAAAGACCAGAATAAGATCGGGATTGTAATTGTGGATGGATTCGATTGTAATTGATTTATATGATTAATCTTGGGCATAACGTTGAAAAGTAAAAAAATATAGTTTTCTCAAAAAATATCCAAACAAAGCTTATACATGTCAAAATCAATTTTAAACTCAAAATTATAGTTATCTCATAAGCTATCAAATACCTCTATGCATGCTAAAATCAATTATAAACCTAAAATTATGGATCTTTTTCAAGCTTCCAAATACCCTATAAATATTAAAAATTTAAGAATTGTTAGCTCACCATTATATTGCACCCACGTTCGATGGTTGGATTTAATATCTTATAGGATTGTAAAAGTTCTAAATTCTCAAACAAACTAAACACTAAGATTCATGAATCAAGGGATCTTTATTAGGTTATAATGATAGATAAAGGCTAAATAGAATGAACTGTTCATGAAGTAACTATGCATAAAAAAGTATTAATCAAACCTTGAAAATACAAAAGTACAAGAATTCACATAGAAAGGATTCAAGAATACTTTCATTTTCAATTCCAAGAATAAAAAAATTCTAGTATAGGGTAGGAGTTTATTTTTCAAAATTCAAAATTTCACAAACTAGGCTTTAAAATCATCAATATAAGCTCAAATTCTAGCCAAAAAGTTTGATTTTTTTTGAAAATTTGCACTTATTTTAACAAGGAAGTAAAAAGACATTAAGCACAATACCCAATCTCTCCACCACACTTAAACGTTGCATTGTCCTTAATACAAATCCTAGGTGTAAAGGAATGGCAAGAGAATCTAACCCAAACGGTAGAAAAAAACAAAGCTACTTTTTTACTGCTAGATTATGTACCTCCCCCACATATATCTTCCTCATACAACAATTAAGTCCAAATAATCCATAGAAATCATATTGAAAAAAAGTGAGGAAAGACACAACCGTTGTTAAAATATTTTAAGGCACTTGAAGGAGAAGTTCTGATCTCATCCAAGATGAGAAACATGCATATCTTTAATGTAGCTCCTTCCCCAAGTTTGTACACTCTTGACGGTGAAGGTTCCTGCAAGAGAAACGCCAAACCAACAGCAATATCTAGTCCATAAATAAATACATGGAGATATCTAGAATAATACATAGGCACCCTAGGAACTAGATTCTCCAAGAAAACATCACAGCCAAAAATGTCAATTTGGTCCTCATTAGTAGGAACCAAACAAGTGGCCATCTTTTTAAAACTCTCTTGTCTTGCAAATTGGAAAATGTGGAATCCAACTTAATGTTGGGGCACATATATGATAAATCACTTATGCAATCATAAGAGTTGGAGGTATGTAACATCCTTGATTTTTGGGATTTGGAGAATCAGTTGTGGTTTAGTAGGTAAAAAGAAAAAATTATTAACAAAATTATTAAAGTTGATTAATCAACAATGATAAATGATATTGATAAGAATAATAAGGAAAAGAAAATATGCAGGGGAAATATCTTCATAAAATAATCTAATCTATATCTAAATAAAAAGAAATAGATGAGAGAGAAAGAATAAATAAATATTATCTTTGGAAAAAAAAAATTATAAGAGGATTAAACCTAATTCTGTCCGCTATAAATATCCCATCTCCTTAGTCCATTAAGACCCAACTCTCGCACGCCACATCCTCACCCCAGCTGCAAGGTAGGTGTGGCTATGTGTGTATATTTAAATCTTCCTTCCCTGAACTGTTCTTTTTTACTCCTGGCGTCTTTTCAAAAGTGTGTGTAAATAAAAATAAAATTCAATCAATGATTACCTCAAGGCACCTCTTTCATGTGATTAAAGTATAACAGTATGAGTAGGTATACATTATATTCTATTCAAGCCCCATTTTTATACTTGCGTGGGAGTATTCGAGGTTTTGGGAGTCATGTATTGTTCTTCAATTTTCACTCCCAGCCAGTGTAGAGACTTTTATTGAGAGCTTTGGAGTAACTTTATGATAATTGTCTAAAGGTTGAGGAGTAACAGATAACTTTGAATATTTTTCCATATGTTTTTAAATTGTGTATGATTATGAATGACTATCTTTTATTAAAATTTATGGACTGAATTATTTGTATATGTGTATGTATTATAAATTTATATTTTATATGAATGAAAGCATGATTATTGTACCTTATCTTTTAATTATATTATTGGTGATTGAATATATCTGTCATATCGGTTCCATTCGTAAATGGTTGGAGTAAGGAGAAACTTGTATGTTGAGATCTTTTACCATGTGGTACGCCATCTGTAACATCCCATTTTCAAAAGCAGTATAATTTTTTTTTCATCAGAATAGAGCATCGGAGCGTAAGAGTAACTGATAATTAGATTCAAAATGCCGTAAGTCTGGCTGATTACAAAGGCGGTACAATGACCGAGAGTTTTTATAGTAAATAACAACGAAGTGTCTCCCCGGCAACACTCATCTTTGTGGCAACAAAAGAAGTCCTCCATTTGGGACTCTAAGCGTCTTTGCTTGCCCTTATCTTCGGCGCTCGGTCCTCCTGACCCTGAAGCTATTTTAAATGCTTCGTTGACGGAAAACGGTACTTTTACGGAAAACGGTAAATTTCCGACAGCGGGAAAAACAGCAGTGTGACGGAGGCACAACAGCGGCTCGACAGCGGTTCGATTATAACAGATATCCCCGACTTTGCTCAGACTTTCTCCAGAGCTTCTCTCTCTAAAACCTCTCTCTAGGCTGCGTTTTTGGGGTGAAGAAATGAGAAGGGGAGGGCTTGCTATTTATAGAAGAAAGGAGGGACAATGTGGGAATTTCATCAAATGTCTTCAGATTGGATTTCAACCGTCGGATCGCACTTCGCCACGTGGCTTCATCTTGTCCATACACCTCTTGTGCTTGACATCATCCTTCTAGAAGAAGATGATGTCATGCATCTTGACTTACCGATAGCGTTTCCCCGATCGGTGTCCTAATCGCGTAATCCTGACGAAACTCAAAAATCCGGGAACTAGGTTTTGTAGTTCCATTCTTTCTCTTTAAAACTACTGGGTTTCACTATATTTTTGATCCCATTAAGGGTATTCCATTATCGCCAAAGATTTTCGGACAGACACCAACTGATTACGGAAATCACTTAGATAGAACCAGCTTTCTTGCGAAAATCACCGGTTCGCAATATGATCGATCTAAGTAACCATATCCCTGGTTTGAAAAACACGGTGCGTTTTCTATAAGTCAATTTTAGCACTATATGCCTTATCTTAATTATCTGGTACTCCTAATTACGCTGTTGGTTTCAGAAACGACTTCTGAGACCGCTCAATCCGAGATAAATTTGTTTTGGTTCATAAAAGGTCCAATGGTAAAAGACTAAATTTCTATATCTTGAGGTAGAATTTCATTTCTATCTGTTCTCATATCTCATGTTGGCTCTTTACCGATTATATTATTATTTTTATTCAAAATATCTAGATATTTATTTATTTTTCTAAGCATAAAATATTTTATTATTTATTTAATTATTAATTTCGAATTTCTCCCTTAAATTAATTATTTACTAATTAATTTACTTATATCTTAATCTAAACAATTAGCCACTTACTAATTGTTGATAATTTTCATAATTAGGATAAATTATTATCTCACAACTATTCTTATTTGACATTGGTATTTTATGTCCCATGTAAAATATTAAAAATCATGGGGCCATAAAGGGCTTTTAATATTATTATATTTATGCTTCTCTATTTTTCAAGGAAATAATCCCAAAAATTCCTAAAATTAGAGACAACATACTTCCCAAGTTTTTGTCAATATTTGCAGTCGTATGAGATTTATCATAATGTTTTCAGGCCATTTTCTGCCTTATAAAATACATTTTTCAAGGATTTTAGCTCTTTATCTCTCCTAATTCCCATAGTAATTACCTTAGAAAATAAGATAATTATTACTTATTATTTGAAACCACATATTCACCTATTTTCAATAGGTATTATTTACCGAAATATGATACTTATCATAAATACGATTTTTAGGGTATTATACCATCACTCGGTACAATAAAATCATGCTTCCATTCGTACATATACATATATATACATACAGTGGCGGAGCCAGGAATTTTAGTGACGGGGGCAAAAATAAAAAATATTATATCATAAATAAAAATAATTGAAATACAATAAAAACCTAATATACAAAAAATCGAAAGAAATATATTACAGAAATTAAGATCATTTCATTTGACTCTTACTCTAGGCTTTTTTATATTGTTAAACTCATCTATAATTGAATCCGTGTTAAAACTCAAAACAATTTCTTTTTCAATGTATGTAAAATAAGTATCAATGGTATTACTTTTTCCTATAATAATCAACTAAAAAGAGCATAAATTAATTCGCAAATTTCATAGTACAAATTGCATACCACAAACTTCATATCATAAATCACAAATTTTCTAACTAAACCCTAATTTTATTTTCCTTTTCCTCAAATCAATACATAAAACAAATCAGGGAGAAGAGGAGATACATATTAATTATTTAAACATCATTACATAAAAATAGAGAAACGCTATTGTAAGAAGCAAACCAGAGAATCATACTTTCAGAATGAAGTTGCAAAGATCTATAAAATTATATGATTGATATACATGAGATACAATAATTTGATTTTTATGATACAACAATTAATATATGTGGGTATTTTGTATTATATATAGTAGATATAGATACTGAATATACTTCGGGATGAATTGGCAGGAATGACCCTCTTTGTCATTATTTTAGGATGAAACAAGAGAATGAAGAGGAAAACCGAGCAAAAAAAACCAAACAGAGGATCAAAATCCAAACATGTAGACTTAGATGGATTCCTCTCTCTCTTACACACTCCCACATGCACGACTGTTTCTATCTGATCATCAATACAGCGTATCGAACATAAAAAAACAAGAAAAGCATGAAGGAGGGGGTTTTATACCGAGTGAAAAAGCATTAGGGATCACGGGTAGGAGGAAGGGGCCACAAAGAAAAGAATAGATAATCACCTACGAGGAATTACGCCATTGGGAGTCTAGAAGTAAAAGAATAACATCGTCAAAGTAAACCTAAACCGAGTGAGGAGGACCACTGGTAGAGGGAAGGGGTTATATATATATTTTTTTAAAAAACCTTTTTTTTTTGGGGGGGGGGGCACCCTAGCCCCACACACACACAAACAATTAATTTTAGCCACCAAAAGCTTAAGGATAGTGATATAGTGATATTAAATAGAGATAAAGTGAAAAGGGAGGTTAGTAGAAACATTCATCTCCCGAAATTTTATGTATTATTCTTATTCAGTGGCGTTGCTTAAGTAATTAATCTCCCAGGAATTGTTATATATTTTAGTTTTAATATAATATTGTGAGTCGCATGTAAGAAGGTTTACAAGAGAAAGGAAATTTATAAATTTTAATATATTTTTAATCGGACAATCTTTTAAAATGAACTTTCTATTTAAAATATGTACTCATTTATTGATACTTCTCAAGCCCAATCTCAATTCTAACGGATCTCACTTGCAGTGCAGATCTCTTTCATTAACCAAACACTGGAAAAAAAAATGTTGGATTACTGACAAAAATTACTCACGAAATTCCGTCAGTAATTGGATTTCAAATGGAAAACGCCCGTCGCAAAAAAAAAATGGCAGAAGACATTACCCACGGAATTCTATGGGTAATTTTCGATGGAATTTTTTCCGTTGATAATTTCGTCCCTGATCTGAAGTTTTTTTGTAGTGGAAAGAGATAGACACAAGGGTAGATGTTAAAAGGTACTGAACTTAAATGAAACTTTGAATGCAGGAAGATTGGTACTCAACCAGAAGGACCATTTTTTTGGGCGGGGGGGGGGGAACCAGAAGGACCATTGGTTGCGGCTGAGGGAATGGGAACCATTTTATTTGAAGGGCTATCGTACAAGCCTTAATGGAAGGACATAACATTAACGTAGGTGAAGTCTCATGTAACAATTAGAAAAACGATTACAAACCATTTCTTTAATTTTGAGATTTAAGAAGATCGGTTTCTTGTACAAACCATTTTAGTTTTCTGCTAGGGCCTTTATAGTTTCTTGTAATCGTTTTATTCTGGTTTCTTCATCCGCTTCTTTAGTTTCTTTATCTGTTTTTTTGTATTATTCTAGATATAGGTCTTGTAATTTCTTTTGTATTCTCTACTCCATCAGTAATTCTTTGTTTTTCTTCGTATGTTATTCTTTTCCTATCATCTTTATGCAAACTACCAGTTCTCCTAAATGATACTGATCTTCTAGGTTCTTCTAGTTGTAAAGAGTGGTGAATAATTTGTCAATATGAATTCTTTCTTTATTCTTAAAACTAATACTATGGTGACTATTAGAAAGTGCATAATTTATTTTAGGGTTAAAGTGCAGATTGACCAACAAACTATTACACTAGGAGCATCTAGCACAAAAATCACTACAAAAAAAAAACAGATTACCCAAGAAATTACCCACGGAAAACATTCTGTCAAAACTACTCACGGAATTCCATGGGTAAAAATTACCCACAGAATTCCATTGGTAACTGAAATTACCGAATGAATTCCGTGGGTAATTTCGTTGGTGATTAAAATTTCCGTCGGTAATTTTTCGTCGCAAAAAAAACCGTGGGAAAAATCAATTTTATTCAACCACGATTTTTTTGTGATGGAAATTACCGACGGAAAATTTTAATTACTGACGGAGTTACCCACGGAATTCCTTCGGTAATTTCAGTTACCGATGGAATTCCATGGGGAATTTCGTCGGTAATTTCTACCCACGGAATTCCGTGGGTAAAACTTACCCACAGAATTCCGTTGGTAACTGAAATTACCGAATGAATTCCGTGGGTAATTCCGTTGGTGATTAAAATTTCCGTCGGTAATTTTTCGTCGCAAAAACAAACCGTGGGAAAAATCAATTTTATTCAACCACGATTTTTTTGTGATGGAAATTACCGACGGAAAATTTTAATTTGACGGAGTTACCCACGGAATTCCTTCGTTAATTTCGGTTACCGATGGAATTCTGTGGGGAATTTCGTCGGTAATTTTTACCCACAGAATTCTATGGGTAATCCGCGTTTTTTTTGTAGTGAATGTTTTGAGGGTACCAATAATACTAACAAACAATTGATTATTTTTTTTTATAAAAAAAAATACCGTTAGTTGCTAATGTAACGGTCGTTTAATGTAAATGAAGATGTCTAGGTGCTCAAAGTGAACGACAAAACAAAGAGAACAACAAAACCAAAAAGCTATCGAGAGTGACAGAGCTGAGGAAAAACAAAGAACTAGAGAATGAACCAGGGAATAGTCAATGATGGACTTCAAATCAAATTTATTAAGAAAAGTTTATAAATGAATCTAAATTCTGACCCGTCTTGGGCGAGCATAACCATTCGCATTCACATTTGTGCTTTGCTTCTATTTGTTTCATCTTCATCAGCATTTGGAATTTGACAATTCATCACTTCCTGGTTTTATTTATCTTTTACAGAGAGAGAGGAGAGAAGAAACGGCGAGCGTCGTTGGTGGTGGGGCGTGGGGTATATATTCCTTGGTACTATGGAGTCACAAGAAAATTATAGAGATTTGTGTACTATCTTGGCACAGAAACCACATTTTTATCACCCTCCTTCCTAACCTTTTCCTAATTTCCCTCTTCCTTCTCTGTTTCATGCAAGCTTTTTGAGGCCGGCCCTCTCTTTATTTCATCTACCACATCTCTTTCCTCGGCCAGCTTTCACTATTCACTCACAATTTGCTGATTCTCTCTCTAATCTTTTCAAATCTCTTCTCTAGACTCTCTATATATGCCCTTTGTACTAAGTCCTATGGCATTAAGCTGGGAATCATGTGAAATAATTTATGCAAGTTGGGGATTTGCAATTCAGGGTTGGGTGTTTATGATATCACGAGAATCGTTTGGTAGATTTGCCTGTTTTGGTTAAGCAGGCCTTGTTTGGACTTTTGCTTTTGTGTTGTTTGGGTATATCTGACCGAATGAATTAACGGATGAACTAGCTATGGCAGCTTTATCTTTCTCAGATAATGCTTTGTAGGTAATTGAACCCTGTATCTTAGCCGGTGTGTTGAAGTTATTGCCTGGTTATTTCAGTTTTCTTTTGCTGAGTATTTTATTCGGGTGGATTTGGAATCTGGGTGTGTAATTTTGATAGATTGTTAGGGGTTTGATTTACAGAGGCTAAATTTCAGGGGAAGAATCAGTATGTCTATGGACCTATGGTGCCAGAAATGAAAGCGATTGGAAAGAAAAGTTTGGAGTGGAATTTGGAAGACTGGAAATGGGACGGAGATCTTTTCACTGCTAGTCCACTAAATTCAATTCCACCTAGATATCAAGTGGATTTGGAATCTTCATTTTGTCCATCTTCATTAACATTTAAACACCGTTACATTAGCAACTAACGACACTGTGTGTTTTTTTAAAAAAAAATTTCAATTGTTTGTTGGTATTATTTGTACCATTAAAACATTTTTGTGTCAGATGCTCTTAATGTAATAGTTCGTTGGCCAATATGCACCTTAACCCTTTATTTTATAAGTTACTTTGAAAGTGTGGTTTCCGTCTTTCATTAATGGTTTTCTTTTTAATTCATATTTTACTGTAATACTTCTTAATAGATCTTTGTCTCTTAAAGACATTCCTAACTAGATGTTTAGGTTAAACTTTACCTTTCCTTCTGAAAAGTTTCTTGATCCTTTAGCTATAATACATTATTTTAGTTCTAATGGTGCATTTATTCCTTCCATAAATGTTGCCTTTATTATTATTTGTATAGTTGAGAGGTGTATATAGCCTCTCTTTTTTTTGACTCTTTTTATTTTAGCTGTTCTTTCTGCTATTTGTTTTTTGTTTATGAATGGTATTATTATATCTCCTTTTGTTTGTTCTATTGGTATAACTTCTTCTCCCATCATTATTCCGAATACCAAGATATTTTTTTCTTGAAAATCTATTATGTAACTTTTGTATCATGGTTTGTTTAAGATTATGGTCATTTTTCAAGGTAAAGTATGTTTCCCTTATCTTTTCCCTATCTACTAATCGATCTAATAAATAATTTCCTTCATCTTTGTGTTCCTGTACTATAGTTACAATTTCTTCTTCCATTGCTATTCTAAAAGCGTAAAATTCCTAGTGCAAGTGTAATTTCTTTTTTGATTCAGAATGTAATGCTGACACACTAGTGCAAAAAGGGTTTTAAGACCGCCTCATTTAGAGCGTACTTTCAACGCCCCGGTCTTAAAGGTATGACCGGTGGCAATTTTATAAATATAAAGAACTTCTTATGTATGACCGGTGGCGGTTTTGTAAATATAAAGAACTTCTTATACCGGATCATTTTTCATAGGTCTTTGTTGGATATGATTAGTTTTGATGATGTCTTATATAGATGCCATTATTAAGAGCAAAAAGCTTGTATACTATATTTATCTTCTACATTGACTAACTACTATATATTTAATGTAGATTAGTCAAAGTTGAATTATAAAGATTAATCAAGAAGGAGATAAGAGGTTACGGAAAGAAAAAGAAGAACTTGTAGAGAATATCAAGGAAGCAAGAAGCTATCAAAGGATTTTGGGAATGATCAAGAGAAGAGAAGAAAGAAAGAATTGAATTGTGGAAAATGATCAAGGAAGAAGAGAAGAAAAAAAGAGTTGGTTTATGAAGAATGATCAAGAGAAGAAGAAAGAAAGAAGAACTTGCTTGATGGAATGAGAAAATCATTATACAAGTTCTTAGATTAATTCTAGAAGTCTCCACGATGATATGGAAGTTGGAATAGCTCAAATCGGAGTTAAAATAAGCAAAATCAAGCTTCAGGATGAGCTAACTCGAGCCAGGAGGTTCCAACTCAAGTTAGAACATTTATCTACAGTGTTTTGGGCATCTAGGATTATTGACTCGAGTCAAGAACATCACTACCTCGAGTCTAGGTCAAAACTCGAGGCAGACATTCTTCTGACTCGAGCCAATTATGATTTCCAAGTGATTTCCGCCTCTGGAACGAGTTGCCTCGAGGTAAACCACTAATTGCCTCGAGTTACCATGTAATTCAGCAACTCTGTTGCACTCTGTTTCACGTTCAGCTCGGGCGAGGTCTGGTAATTCGATGATATGTCTCAAACCAGAGATTGGATTGAGGTGAAACTAGTGGCATATGAAACTAGACTCCCAATGCGTAATTGTGATATAAAATTCATGCCCAAAGGAGTTCAGATGAGAGAGCTATGAATTGTAGAAGTTGGAACATCAATTCACACCACACAGCAGACCAAGCTTCGGTGTTTTGAGTGTATCTCACACACTACAAATCTAATTGAGCTGAAACCAGTGGAATTGGAAATTAGACTCCAAATTATTTCCATCAAGATTTGAACCAGCCCAAACGGAGTTCAGAACAGGGAGTTATGGCCTTCCAAAGTCGACACTCAAAATTCTGGATTCATTTCAGCATAGGCTTGGTTTTCTGGACATAGCTCACACTATACACAACCAAATGAAGTGAAACCAGCTCCATATGAATCTAGACTCAACAAGGGTTTCATAGAATTTGGAATCAACAAAGTTCAAATCAAAGATCAAAGAAAATGAAAAAGAGCAAGTTGCCTCGAGCCAGCTGAAGAACCTCGAGTCTCAGTGAAGACAGAAAGATAGACACTTTGGAAGAGCTTATTACCTCGAGCCAGCAAATCAACCTCAAGTCAAAGGCAAACAGAGAGTTTGAAGAATGGAGAAGACTTTTTAACTCGAGCCAGTAAGTGAAGACTCGAGCCAAAGCAAACCGATAAAACACAAATGTGAAGAACTAACTCGAGCCTAAAAAATGCAACCTCGAGTTTGGGCACAGACTCGAGTCAAGGTTTCTGTTGCCTCGAGTCAGACAGTATTTTCAAATCATCTCTATGCCTTGAACGATGAATTGACTCGAGCCAGTGATATCTTTGACTCGAGCCAATATGTCTCTGTTTCTGAAAGTGCTGTGCGTTTGAATCTTCCAATTCTCTAACTATCTATGATTGGTATTAGATTCTTCATATCATCTATCATTATTGTTCTTAACTATATTTAATCAGTTTATTAATGAGTTTCAGATGATTATACGAAGGATTAACATCAGATTATCAAAAAGTGAATGATTACGTCAGAGCTCAACGGTAACTTTGAGCAAGTCACAACGGTCATATTCCAACGGGAAGAATTGCTCAATAGAAAAATGCTCACAACAGTTAAATGATCTTCATTGCCCATAAATAGCAAAGTCTTCAAACCGAAAGAAGTGATGATTGATGAATGACTTGACGAACCCATTGAAATGATTTTACTACTTCACCGTCGATAGTTCAATACCTCATATACACTCTGTTTCTCAATATTATATATAGTTTTCAGTAGAGAGTGTGATGATCGATTATGTACTTCAGTGATTATTATTCATCTACTCTGTGAGAGAGTCTAAACACTTATTTGATTATCTGTTTAGTGATCAAATCTCAAGGTTGTGGAACCTTTGAGAGTGGGTGTACAGTTACAACTTGTAAGAGGGAGTGAGTCCAAGAGTGAGAGGATCATCCTTCGTTTACAGAGTGTGTAATTGTATCCTTACAGTGTGTAAGGAGGAGTATCTCGGTAAGAGATTGTGAAGGCTGCACAAGTGCCCGACTAAACTTGTGAGGTTGTAAAGGCTTTTCTCTTGTGCCCGGTTAAACAAGGAGATAGTGGATTGAAAATCTCAAGCGGAGCTTGGGGACTGGACATAGGTCAAGGATTGGGCCGAACCAGGATAAATCATAGTTTGCATATTCTCTTCCCTAAACTCTTATATTTCCAGCATATATGTTTGAATGATTGGCTATTGCTTTATAAAGTATCTATGTCATATGAATTGATTTCAGTAAGTTACGAAAAGATTTTCAAAGTTCCTAAAGTTTTATCGAACACCCAATTCACCCCCCCTCTTGGGTGAAAGCAAGGTCTAACATTTGGTATCAAAGCCAGGCTCTTGTTTAAAGGACTTAACAGTCTCAAGAGTTGTCAATGGCTAATTTTGGGTGTTGTCCATTTTCAGAAGGTTTCGATTATATCATTCCACCGTTTTTCAAAGATGTTGATTTTTGGTTTTAGAAAGCTAGAATGACATCGTTTATAAAATGTTTTGATTTTGATATGTGAAATATTTTTATAAATGTCTTTGATTTCAAACCAAGAAAGGATTGGACTGAAAAGGAAATAAAAATGTTTTCGTTGAACATTAGAGAAATGAAAATTTTATATAGTGCTTTAACCGAAAATGATTATGAGAAAATCAAGTTTTGCTCTAGTGCTAAAGAAATCTGGGATACTCTTGATTTTATATATACCTCTAACAACTGTGTTGAAGTTGAAGGTGTTGACAATTTATCTGAGACTTTGAGTTTTACATCTACGTCTGATGAACAACTTGAGATTGAAGAAGGTGAAATCAGAAAATGTTTCCACGCTCTGGTCAACACAGAACAAGAGGAATATGATTCCCAGAAGCTCATTATGCACAATTATGGTAAATCATTATCTGGAGCTCAAGATGCACATTTGGTAAACAATTCCAATTCTTCTTGTGTAGTTAAGAAAAATGATTTTGAACATTTGCATAAAATTGTCTTTCAACCGATTATTGATTCTAATTTGAAAAGCAAAAATGTTTTCAAAAATAATGCTGGAAAATCATGTGGGAAGAAAGAATTTAGAAACATGAGTTATTTGATGTCGCAACCCCTCGACCAGCACAGTATTTGCAAAACTTTTCACAATAAGCATCATTTTGTCATTTGCAATTATTGTGGAAAATCTGGTCATATTTCTCATTCATGCTATATTAGGAGAAATTCTAATGTGAGAAATAAATTTGTTGGGGTTCCTAAAGGACAAGCAAGGTCCAATACTAACTGTCATGGACCTGAGTATAAGTGGGTACCAAAATGTCCATCTAGTGCTCCATGTATGCAGGATAATTCAAAAAGCAATGGACATAAAGGTACAGAGGAGAAGAAGAGTCCAGGAGTTTCTCATGAACCTAAAAGAAGATTCACATCAGTTAGGAGAACTCGTGGAAAAGCCATTGCTACAACCTTATCCTCAAATCAAAAGAAGCAATGGTTACAAGCAAGAGGAGTATGTTCTGCCTCAAGAATGGACTACCATAGAGTACCATTCAATTATCTTGAGGAGAACAAGAAAAGGAGATTCTCTCAATTATCAAATGGAAGACTCTTGAAGTCTATATCTTCTGAGAGAGCTTTGCCGACATCCACAAGAAAATATATGAAGAATCGGTGGGTAAGCAAAGCCAATCCTCCAAGTACCTAATGTAAAGGTATACAATGGTAAAACCTCCCTTCCTATCATCTGAAGTATTCATTGAGGTTTTATATTTTGTAACCTTAGAGCATTGCAAACTATTTTAAAATTGAGTTTTCACATCTTGATTTATTTTTCAAAGAGATTGCAATGTTCAAAGATTTAATTCTTTATGCATACATGATAATTTGAAAAGAAAGCATCTTGTTTATGCATAAAGTCATGTTTAATTCATTATACTCATTTGTTCTAGTTTGATTATTCTCGTGAAAACATATGAATTCTGTTATGATTCCTACAAGCTTAACAATTAATGGATCCAAGCATGATTGGATACCATAGGAGAAAAAAGCTTATATGTCTCTGTAGGATCAAAGAAAAAGCTTCTCAAGAATGCAACTATATAGAGAAACAATTCAACTCTTGAGGAAGCCAAAGAAGCAATGGTTGATGTTGATGGTGAACGTCGGAAAAGGAGTTATCTACATCAATCCATATCAACCAAGCAAGATACTATAAGGACAAGAGGAATTACGGTGATATCTAATTCTTACCCTATACTGTGATTATATTGTTTTTTTGGGTAACGAACACTTGTCCATCATTGCATTCCATTAGCAATTAATCATTTATATTTTGCAAAGTGTTTTACAGATTGCTAAATGGACAGTAAATGAAATTGTGCAAAACTTTACGAGTTTATGTTCTTGAAATGCACAATTCTAAAATTTGTTTGGATTTCAACTCACCCTGTTTTGTAAAAATGCATACAAATAATTGTTTTTTTTAAAAAAATAATATTCATGCTTTGATTGCATTCAAATGGAATTTCAAAATCGGAAGTCAACTTTTTGTGTTGAATGTCAGATATGCTTCAAATTTGTCCAATTGAGTTTTCCCCGTCATTCACATATTGATATTTGGAATTCAATGTATTGCTTGAACTCCTTTGTTTAATTCTCTGACTGGTTAGATTTTATATCAAACAAGTTGATCATCTATATGAGTTTCAAGCTTATTTCCAGAAAAGAATTCAATTTGTGAAACTGCTATGCTTAAAGCATAAATTCTTAGTTGACGGTGAGTTATTCCTAGCTTTATGAATGTTCATTAGTGCATTGAATGTTAATGCATTAACCATTAGTGGAATAACCTAATAGGATGATTTTCTGGAACTCTAGTCATTTGGACTAATGAGTATATGCTTCATCATCCATGAATCCTAGTAGTCATTTCGTTACTCAAAGTCATCAACTTTGTCTTCATCCATTCTTTTGAGTAACTATATCACTATTGTGCTAAGCATGTCTTGCTAATACTTTATCCTTATGATCTTTGCTTTTGGGAAAATTCTTCTACATGTTAACTTCAATGTTCGACATGTTCTCCAAAACTGAAGCATTCTGGTACATTCTGATATATATTGACGTCCACCATATTTTGAGTAAGCATCGATTTTAAACGTATTTAAAAAATAAACCTGTCATACATTAAAATCTTAATTTTTGAAATGCATTATCATGTTTTGAAAGAACATGTGAGATCTGAAATAATTTGCATAATTCATTATCATTTTTGACAAATCTAATCTCATTGGAAAATTACATGCATTCTCATCAATGACGTTTTTTTTTCTCTCACATCAAGTATATTTCCAAATTGTCATTGAGAAATAACTTTCTTGGAATCATTTAGCTGTTAACCTTTAGGACCGTGTTTTTGTTAAACTTCCTGTCTTAATAGTTTTCCTTTAAACAAAAATGTTGACTCTTTTTTCAGACAAATTATTAGGGTTCAAGACAACCGAGGTTCTGGCGTTCTGCTCAAGCTAAGACCCTCTTTGGCGTTGATGTTACCTCTCCTGATGTTGAGCAGCATTATCGGTTTCCCTTTTCTTTGTCTCTTTTCTTTTTGTCGGAAAAAGAAGGAAGATAATGAAAAGGACACTGAAAATATTCAAATCAAGGCCAGGTAAAACTGACAACAACGACGGTTCAACCTTGAAAAGAATAGTCACTTTAGGTGTTTTTATTCGAATAAGGTAAACGTTTTTTGTGTGTTTTTTTGTATGTTCTTAACCAACGACAACGACGGTCCAACCTTGACAATGTTTTGTTTGTTTCCTTTTTGTCGGAGAAAGAAAAAAGATAATGAAAAGGACAATGCGAGACTTTTAGGAAACAATAATATTATATATTTTTTAATGCTGCCCTGTTAGGGGCAACATCAGTAAAGAAAAAAAAACTACTCCCCCCATCGTTGGCGGAGGGGAGGGAGTCGTCGGAGAGGTCGTCAACGTCGTCATCTGAAGGATCGTACTCAACGTCCTGGGCGTCGAGTACCGCAGTCAGCTTGTTGTTGACGGCGTGATAGACCTGAAACAGTTGGCTCAAGTGTCGGCCTATATGATTGATGTGGGCCAGGAGGAGTTGCATCATCTGGTAGAATGAGGGGTTCGGAGGCAGCAGATAAGGGTACAGAAAAGGAGGACCTAGTGGTGGTGGAGCAGCCATTACGGTGGAGGTTTTAGAAGTGATGGAGAAGAATGTGAAGGAAGTAAAGTAACATCGGGTTTAAATAGAGAACCCTTCCTGAACAATGTCAAACGCAGGAAACAATAACGAGGAGACACATAGTTCATCAGAATACGAGGAGACGCCTAGTTGGGAAGTTTATCTGGAAGTCGAAGAGACTCTGAATCATTTATTTGAATAGAGTGTAAGGATACGACTCTACTATCTGAGTAATTTGAAAAGAATGAACCTTTAATACCAGATATTATAACAGATTCATTCTTAAAACTAATATTTTTTAAGAAAAAATTCTTAGTTTTAAAAAAATTGAATTGAAAAAAATAAATGAATTTCAGAACCGGATACAAGATAAAAGGTCTGTCTTAAAAGTAATTGAATTGATTGAAAAAAATAATAATAGACTTTTAGGACCGAATATATTATAAAAGGTCGGTCTTAAAATCAATTGAATTGAAAAAAAAAGTAAATAAATTTTAGACCGCATATTTATTAACTCCTCATACCTCGTAACTCCACACTACGTGGCTCTTAAAGTATATAAACTCATCATACCTCTCTGCCCTTATTAACTCCTCACAATCTTGTAACTCCACACTACGTGGCTCTCTGCCCCAACTGCTCAAACCATGGTTAGATACAAGAGAACCACTCGTAAGGGTACTCTTACTCCTGATGCTCGTGCCTTCCGTAGATTGTTCTTTGTGACAGAAGAGTCTCGGGTCGTTGAACCCATTGTTATTTCGGATGGTGAAGAGATTTTCGCACCCCCCTCCAACCTTCAAACCATGAAGAGGTTCCTGCTCCCCCTCTCCAACCAGTTGGCCCCAGCGCGCCTACCGCTAACCCCTCTCCTCTTTCCTCTAATGATGCATTGCGACTGATGCGAATAAGACAGGAACTTGCTGATGCGAATAAGACAGGAACTTGTAAGAGGTGTTTAACCGGTCTTAATAATTAACCGGTCTTAATAAAATCAAAAATACTAAAACATGTCTCTGTCGCGCGAGAATATTAAATTTCCTCTCTCGAACTTCTCTTGTAGCGCCGAAAGTGATTACTCGGGTTGTCTCCGGTGTTTGGGTGTTGTTTCGTTGCTGCTTCGCGTTGCTCTCTTGACAATCACTTTCTGGTTCCTTAGCTAAACGTCTATAGACCAAGCTGTAAGAGGTGTTTCAGTTATATAACTTTATGATCTTCTGGGTTGAACGAAATCGATGAAATGTTATTGTAGGTTTCTCTGTTGTTAATGAATATTGTATTTTGAAGATTATATTTTCACTTTAGAAGTACCCAACTGACCAACAAATGTTTTTAGGTTACTCTTGCTGTCTGCAACATCAACATTCGTGGCGAGAGCAAGTTTGACTCAGCAAACACATTTGAATTTATATGCTAGATGTAAGTCCACAAGACCTTCATGCGATGCATTTAATTTCCTCGTCATGCATTTATTTTGCTTCTTGGATTCACGGACCCGGATTGCCTCAGAATCCAGGGGGTCAGTATCCCTCAGAAGCCGATCTGAGCCGTTGATCTTGCATATTTTTAGCACCCAAAATTTTAAAAATCTCTTTGGATGGCCCATATCAAAGGATACTGAGGGATGAGGAGGGGAGGATACTGAGGAAATATTCTTCATGGATTCACTGTGATACATTTATGACCAAAAGTGATTCTTCATTATGCATTTAATGGGCAAGTTTCTCCGTAATAAAAAAAAGACATAACCGACATTGAGCATAAATATGCATTTGGTGTTGCCTTATTTTATATGCAAGTGTCAATTTTTTTGGATTATGTATGTTAAATCTTTCTGTCTATAGGAATTCGACTATGGATCACAGTTGGATAACTGCGTTACGGATGAGTGTTGAATATCAGAATGGGGTGAGGGACTTTATAGAATTTGCTAAACAAAATGCCCATGATGATGGTGGGAAGTTTTATTGCCCTTGTGTAGAATGTTTGAATGAGAGGCGACTAAGTCCTGAAGTTATACACACACATTTAATTTGTGAAGGATTTTGTAAGACTTATACAGTATGGGTATGGCATGGTGAAACAAATACTAAGTGGGTCTCAACATGGGGAAGTGGCCTTTGATGATAATGACACGGATATGGATGATCGCATAGAGGACATTATTCGTGATGTAGGAGAAGAGGCTTTTCATCAATCACATGCATATGGTAATATGTGCAGTGATGCAGAGACCCCGCTATACCCTAGGTGTAAAAAATACCAATTGTTGAACGCTGTATTGAAATTGGTAAGCTTGAAGGCACGTCATCGATGAAGCGACAAGAGTTTTTCTGGAATGCTTGAAGCTTTTAAGGACATGCTTCCAGATGAGAATGTGTTTCCGCATCGATACTATGATGCTAAGAAAATACGTTGTCCACTGGGGATGGAGTATGTAATACCCGGATTTTAGCAAATCTGGAATTTCTGAGATAAAGGAAAATTAATGAATATTTTAATGAAGTAAATTCATGAGATAAAACTGTTATCGAGAATTGTTATAATTATAGAGTAAATTGTCAAAAAAGTTACAGGAAAATCTGATGAACAGAATGACTAAAAATGATATAATGGTGATAAAAACAATCTAAAAATATTATGATAAATACTGAAAGATCATGAAAAATTATGAGAAAAATATGGAAGTGTTATCCCTAATTATGAGAATTTAATAAATTATTTCGAGAGGAAATAACATGAAGAAATGTTTAAAAAGCATTGAGAACCATAAAGTAACACGATGGGGTAAACATTTTTAATATTTTACATAGGATATAAAATGACAATATCAAGTATAGAAGTTTGTAAGATAACAATATACTGTAAATTAGTAAAGATAAATATATGAAGAAACCTGATCCTAAAAAGATCACTAAACGAAGAAATTAGGTGCGATTAAGCCCTAACGGGCGGGGGTAAAACGAAACTTTTGGTAAAAAATATTATATTTGTAAAAAATGGAAAAAATTATAGAAAAATAAATAAATCTGAATTTTTAAAAAGGGGGCCGAAATTATGGTTATTTTTAATTAAAAAGAATTTTTTAAATAATTAAAATGATAATTAGAATAAAATAATAATATAATGCGGTGAGTCAGCATATAGACAGGCCGAGGGGAAAAGTTAGAAATAAATTCTACAGGTAAACTAGAGGTAAAAGTCTTTTCAGACTGATCAAATTAAGAACAAGTGAATTTTTACACGAAGAAAGAATTTACCAGGCGTTGTTTCCGCAACCGAAAACCCTAATTTCAAATAAGACGAAAAGTTGATCGGATAGAGTAGAGTCGGATAGGCAAAGTGAGAACCTATAGAAACAATTGCGTCTTTTTAAACACGAGATTAAGTTAGGCAACAATTTGGACGTTTTACGATTCGGTGAATTGTTGTCCGAGAAGTTGGTTCTATCGGAAGCGATTTCCAGAATCGGACGCGTTTGTCCGAATATCTTTCGACGCACCGGAGAATACCTGGATATGATCAAAAATAGGATCCAAATAGATAATATGAAAGAGGATGAAAAGACCTTCAAAGTTACACGCTCGCATTTTTGAGTTTCGCGAAATCGCGAAACGGACACCGATCGGGTAGCTTTATCGAACCGGAGGCCATAAAGCAAGAGCCATCATGGATGACAACTCATCCATTGACTTTTGGGCTCTTAGATGTCGACCAAGACCTTGAATGTTCAAGATTGCTTCTCCCAAAACCCTAGATCCAACGGCCAGAATCATATCTGAAGACTTTTTGTTAATACCCACCTTGTCCCTCCCTTCTTCTATAAATAGCAAGCACCCCTCCTCTTATTCTTCACACCAAAATTCAAAACCTAGAGAGAGGTTATGGAGAGAGAAGCTCTAGAAAAAATTCTGCCTTACTCCGAGTAAGTTCTTCTGTCCTTAGCTTTTAGTTTCCGTAGTTCTTTCGGTAGTTATAGTAGAACTGTTGTTTTGATCTAGGAAGTTTCAGAATATATTCCTATACTTGTTTTTATGCCTCATTGCATTGAAAGATGCCTGACGAGGTAAAAACATAGTGGGGAAAATTTTGAAATGGAATACGGTCAAAGTAACGAAGTTCTGGCGAAATTCCGCCAATTAGGGGTAGTAGGGGCAAAATGGTCTTTTTCACCTAAAATGCCGTTATGCTGCCAAATATTCATAAGTGTGTTATTATTCTAATTAGAATACTTCGACGTCGAACCGCTGTCGAAATTCCATCGTTCTCGTTTTTGCGCATTTGTTGAGCCGCATTGTTTATTTGTTTTACGTACGGCCGTCAAAAAGTACCGTTTTTAGCCGGAAGAGCCGGATATCTGCAATTAAGGTACGGACACGTACTGTAACCCTAACTCCATGCTGCTCATATACTTTTGCGTTATAGATACGTTCATAGACTGAGGTTCTGTTGAGAATCGTCAGAGATACTTACAGCTTTACCCACGGATTATAGTATTGGTAATGCCGTTTGAGTTATTCCTAGCGCTGAGGACACGTTGGAGGCGTGGCACTGGTTATGTACAGAACTAGTCGAGAGAGAGACTTTACATACTGCTTTGTGCTTATGTTCTGTCCATGTTATTGATCATACATATGCTGTTTGCTTTTATGATGATTTGCTGTATTGAAATGAATATCTGTTGTACGTATACTATTTTATTTGAGCATAAGGTTAACCGTTACCTGAGATCCATATGTGGAATGGATCTTAGTTGTAGCATCAGGGTCTGGAGGACCAATCTTAGGCGATCGAGGCAAGCAACCGAAGTAGGCCAGGACGTGTCTACGTTGTTTATCGTTTTCCTTAGTTTCTTTAACCTTTAAGAATTATGGATGACTGTAATCCAATACAATTACACTATGGTCCATATTTTGAATGTAATGTAAATTACTTACTCGCTCCAATGCTCTACTCTGACTACTCTGCTTGAAATATTTGGAAACGTTTTAAAAAAAAAATCCGCCATTTTCAAATGGGATGTTACATTTTTGGTATCATAGCAGTAGTCCTGGCATTGATATGACTATGTTATTATGGACAGTATGGTAGGACAGTTAAGGCTAGTCTATGTGGGTGTGGCCAATCAGTCGCCATAGAGTTGGTGAGGTCCCCATGATAGACACTTATCTGGCCATTCTGTTTGGTTAACGGAGTTATGTTCAAATTAGCCTTTTTCAAAAACTTTGAGCACTTTTTGGAAAATGAGTATTGATATGACCTAGTGCAATGTGTAGAGATGAACGAGAGACGATAATCCGTTCGTTTGGCGGTATGGGAGATGGAATCGGACCTCTAGGAAGTCGGTGGGAACCGAGATGATAGGAAGAAGACGAACCCCGATCCAATCTACCCTCCACTTTGAGAACCGCAGCTTGTACAACCTGTACCTGCCCCGGCATACGATTATGTACCAGCTGATGACGCTGACTATGTTGTTACGGACCCCGATAACTCCAAACCCCAGTATCACCCCGGACTGGAAGACCCGGAGGAAGACCCAGAGGAAGACCTGGAACTTATGTATGTTGAAGATGCACCTGTTGCAACCCCTGATAGTTCAACTCACTCTTCTGTAGGAGATAACTTCGATCTCCCAGATATCCAAAACCTTGATAACGAAGACGTCACCCTTGACGGTTTTCACTTCGTGTTGGGCAGTAATATGGCCTTAACCCAACAATTAGAATCATTTTACTTGTTTGCAGAACAGTCTACAAACACTTCGAAAGAAAGGTATCTGACCTTCCTTCACTTGGTTCAAAATTCTCAAAACCAGAGGAACCCACATTCGCCTGGAGACTGGGTCAGATCCACTCTCTTCTGTTTCCCCGTGATCCGTTTTTGGGCCAGAATCACTAACGAACTGCTGGACGAAGGCTCTATTGTAGACGCTCGTATCTATCTTCGTTATACGAAAAGCATAGTGCACCAAAGACATGTAGAAAGAGCGAGACGGTGAAAGAAAATTTGTGGAACCATAGATAGAGGCTATATAGTATATTATTGTTTTAAAACTCACTAAATGCCCTGAGAGATTGTGAGATATTCTGTTGGAATAAAAGGGATTGTAGAATTTTGTATAGTTTAGGATATGGCCAACGACGAGGTCAACTTGTACAAATAAGATGCATTAATAATATATGTTGTTTTGTGTGCTTATTTCTGTACTAATTCCCTTATTCCTATCTCTTGTTATAAATAAAAAGGTATAAACCTAAAGAATGGCGAACCTAAGAAATAGGGACCGTGGAAGAGGCCAAACTAGAGGTAGAGGACGTGGTCGAGGCAGACAGCCTCAAAGAAGTCCAACACCCGAGCCCGAGAATAACCAACCTGAGCAGACTGAGTTACAAGAAGTGAAGCAAATGCTGCAAGAGCAAAGAGCTCTTATTAACGTACTCCGGAAGAAAGACAAGCCGAAATCAACAAAATGAAGAAGGTGATGAGTCAGAGGGATCTCGATCACCTTCGCCTGAAAGAGCTTTAGTAGTTCTACCTCAAGGAAATAGAGAGGTGGAAGCCACACAACATTGGGTAACTCAATTCTGTAAATTGAAACCCCCGGTTTTCCACGGCAAGACCGATTCGGTGAAGGCGGGCGAGGAGGTTAGATAAGATCTTTGGGGTCTTAGACTGTCATCCGAAGACCACAAGGCCCGGTGGCAATCTACAATTTGGAAGGAGATGCCGACCGTTTGTGGAAGGCGTGGCGTAACATTGTGGGCACGCGTTTGCCCGTGACTTGGGAGAAGTTCTTGGAAAAGTTTAACGAACAATATTTCCTCCTCGTTACAAGTAATAAAAGAGTCGGAGTTCCTACATATTCGACAAAACCATTATAAGTCATTCGAGGATTACTTCGCCGATTCACCAACTTTGTCTCGATACTCGTCATATCTGAAGACCAACGACAACGAAAACTGGAAGGCGAGTCGATTGGTAGATGGTCAGAGGTTTGAGATTCGGGAAAAGCTGGTGTCACGGCAATTTCCGGATCTGATTCAAGCAATAGAATCATGCCGTCTGGTCGAGCGTAGTCTGAAGGAGCTCAGGAGGATCAGACATCTCAACAACAACAACAATGCAAACCGTGGCGGGTCAAGTCGCCGAGGTTCCTCGCAGAAGAGGACTGCACCATGGAACAACTCCCGAGGCGGAGGCAAGAAGCCGTTCCAACAAGGGCAACAAAGTTATCCCGGTCAAGCGGGGACCCAAACTTGCCCAAAGTGCGAAAGGACCATCCGGATCCAGTTGTGATGGGAAGCCGATCTGCTACAAGTGCCAAAAACCTGGGCATATCAGCCGGAATTGTCCGGAGATTGCAGCGGTGGCAAGACCGCAGAACCAAGGCCGGGTTTTTGCGCTGACTAATGCGGAGGTCCATATTTTGAATGTAATGTAAATTACTTACTCGCTCCAATGCTCTACTCTGACTACTCTGCTTGAAATATTTGGAAACGTTTTAAAAAAAAATCCGCCGTTTTCAAATGGGATTTTACAGAGTACAAAAAGATCCATGCATGCCCGAATGATTGCGTATTGTATAGAAGAGTTTGAAGAGAAACAGAATTGTTCGATATGTGAAACCCCAAGGTACAAGTCAAATAAGGGGCCTTCAAAAGTGTTGTGGTATCTCCCAATCATACCAAGGTTCAAGCGGTTGTTTGCGAATGAAAATGATGCAAGAAATATGAGGTGGCATGTAGATGAGAGGATTTCTGATGGAAAGCTTCGACATCCGGCCGATTCTTCTAAATGGAAGAAAATCGATCATTCATTTCCGAACTTCGGCGAAGAACCTAGGAACCTTAGGCTTGCCCTTAACACGGATGGCACGAATCCATATGGAAGCCTTAGCAGCATACATAGTTCATGGCCTATGCTCCTTATTATTTACAACTTATCTCCTATGTTATGCATGAAACGAAAGTAGATCATGCTGTCTATGTTGATTTCGGGACCAAAACAACCCGGAAATGACATTGATGTTTACCTTGAGCCCTTGATCGAAGACTTGAAGGAGTTGTGGGAAGAAGGTGTCGATGTTTTTGACTCTTTCAAGAAGGAGGTGTTTATATTGCAAGCCATGATATTTTATACTATAAACGACTTCCCAGCATATGGGAACTTGTCAGGGTATAGTGTAAAAGGCCATAAAGCATGTCTGGTTTGTGAAGAAGGCACACGCTACTATCAACTTCAACATGGAAGAAAGACGGTTTATCTTGGACATACGAGATTTCTTCGACGGGACCACCCATATTGTCGATTAAAGAAAGCCTTTTTTGGTGGCCAAGAGTATGAAGATGCTCCGGTGGCATTGAGTGGGGAGCAAGTTTATGAAAAGGTGAAAAATATCGGTGTCATCTTCGGTAAGAGGCGCAAAGAGTAGAAAAGAAACAAATATATGGAAAAAGAGATATGTATTCTTCGATCTTCCATATTGGCGCAATCTTGATGTGAGAAACTGTATTGATGTCATGCATGTGGAGAAAAACGTATGTGATAGTATTGTTGGCACGCTTCTCAACATACAAGGTAGTTCCAAGGATGGTGTGAAGGCAAGATTGGATTTGCAAGTAATGGGAATACGTGAAGACTTACATCCAAGGCCATATGGGAAGAGAACTTATTGTCCCCCGGCTTCTCATACTTTGTCTAAGGATGAGAAAAGAAGTTTTGTGAGTGTTTACATGGCACAAAAGTTCCCTCGGGGTATTCTTCAAATTTTAAGAGGTTTGTATCAATGAAGGACTTGAAATTAGTAGGCCAACAGTCTCATGATTGTCATGTCTTGATGCAACAGCTACTCTCAGTAGCTATTCGAGGCATCCCCGAATATGATCTTCGGGTCGTTTTGACTAGACTTTGTGTCTTTTTTAATGCGGTTTGCAGTAAAGTTTTCGAGATAGAAAAGTTGGATGAATTGGAGAATGAAGGATATCTTATCTTGTGCCATAAATTTGTGCGGCCCTATCCATTTACGGTGGATGTACACAATTGAAAGATCTATGAAATTCCTAAAAGGGTACGTGAAGAACGTATACTGGCCAGAAGCATCAATTGTTCAGAAATATGTTTATGAAGAAGCCATGGAATTTTGTCAAAATTATTTGGCCAAAGTAAGACATATTGGGCTTCCAAAACGTCGCATTTGAAGGGGGTAGACGAGGCACTTCGGTAAAGAGTGTGGATCCTGATGAATTGTCACAAGTCCACTTATACATCTTGAATAATGTTGATGAAGTTCAAGCCAGCATAGCTGCACATAAAGAAGCTGTAAGGAAAGAAAATCATCAAATGACTGAACAAATGTTGATTAGGAAGCATAACAGAACTATTGCAAACTGGTTCAAACAAAAGGTCGAGGGAGAGGAATGTGTTTCTAATACAATCAAATGGTTAGAACGTGGTCCTGAGGTTGATGTCATAAGTTGGAATTCGTATGTGATCAATAGTTATACATTTTACATGAAGTCCCTAGATGATAGGAGCACCATCCAGAATAGTGGTGTTATATTAGAGGCTGAATCTATGCACTTCTCCAGTTTGAAAGACAAGAGGCCTTTATTGGCAGTCATGCCATATTATGGGGTTTCTGAAGAGATTTGGGAGGTGGACTATGTTCAAATTAGATTTCTCATTTTTAAATGCAAGTGGGTTAATGTCAATAATGGTGTTCAGATCGATCAGCTAGGATTTACATTAGTTGATGTCAATGGTAGAAGTTTTGGAGATGAACCTTTTATTATGGCAGACCAGGCGAAAAAGTGTTCTATATCACCGATCAAGAAAACAAAATGAGGTCTGTAGCTCTCCAAGGAAAAAGGGTCGTTGATATTGATGAGGGAAGTCATTCAAATTATGGTCTTCCTGAGAGTACTCCTTTTTCAAGGGGTCTACCGGACATGAACGAAGAAGATGAAGCAGATAATGAACCCGGCATAAGAAATGATCATCAAGAAGGGATCTGGGAGGATATCGCTTTATAAAAAAGTCAATTTATAAGGTAATATTCATATGCAGAATTCTTTGAAAACTTTAAGGTTATAACTATATTATATTCCTTCTATGTTCTTAAACAATGTCACTAACTATGACGTTTGTTCTTGTTTTATTTTTGTGGCAGGATCTGATTCAAAGGGGCATGTTATAAAAGAGGATGTTACGTTGTTGGGTGGGAATCAGATGAAGGCATGGTGAATATTACATTGGGCATGTATGTTGTATTTGTAACTTATTGTATTTGCATTATATTGTAATAAGTTATCTTATTGTATAAATTAATTTAGGTGTTGTAGTCATAGTATAATCATTAATTAAGAAGCCACATAACTCATGGTGAATAATATTTCTATTCTTTTTCCCAATTCAATTTATTCATAATTGTTCATAGCTTGTACTGAAAGTATCAACTTTTATGTGCTGGATTGGGTGGTGGATTTGTGTATATATATGATCAGGAAGAATAGAACAGGGAAAAAATTTGGGAAAATTTAGACCGGAAATAAATACGCCGGTCTTAAATGTTCAACTGTTAAAATCAGATGTATTTATATGTCCGGTCTTAAAGGTCACGTGTACATATTTGATATTAAGCCGGTCCTAAAAGTTTATCTTTTAAGACCGGTGTATTTATACGTCCGGTCTAAAAATTCAATTTGTAAGATCGGATGAATTTACAATCCAGTCTTGAAAGTCAGTCTTTTAAAACCGCGTATAATTAGTCGTCAGGTCTTAGAAGCCGCTATTTTTTATACCGAATTTATGTTTGTTCGGTCTTAAAATTCTGATCGTTTAAGAGCGACTGAGTTTTTATCTGATCTTAAAAGTTGAGTTTTAGGACCGAACAAAATATATTTCAGCTTTATTTACTACGACTTTTAAGACCTAATGTTTTAAATGTCCGGTCTAAAAGAGTTTCTTTAAGACTGGTTCGTGTCCGGTCTTAAATGTGGACTTTTAATACCGGCTGGAACAAGACCGGTCGCGGGTCCAGTCTTACGATGCCTCTTTTGTCCGGTCTTAAAACTCTTTTTTGCACTAGTGACAGTAATACATAGATATTAAAGAAACCGTAGTAAAGAATGTAATAGACATGCGTACATGAAAAGGATTATTTATTTATATTGTAGTTGCTATAGATGCTTCAAATTGTTTCAAATGATACAGATAATACAAATATTTGTCACACAAATCTATTTAAGGATCATCTACTGTCTATTCAGAACCCTAAGGTTCAAAGAGTAAGAGAAACACACAAGGTCTTTTTAGATTCCAATTGGAATTCTAAATCTCTAGTTTTTCTCCCCTTTCTTTGATACCTAAAGGCTCTTATTTATACAGACCTGGGCTTGAGGCATTCCCGTCATTGCCCTCCAGAACTACTATTGGTTACATTATTACGTCTTCTTTTCCTTTAGCTATCAGCATCATTTTATTTGTACATGTGCCCTTCTTAGTAAAGTTTTTCTAGAAACTTAGTGTCCGCAAGAATTTGTCCATGCACGTGTTTCTTCAGATAAGATTCTTCCAGCTAATTCTAACTGTTATTCAATGATGATTTCTTTGTCATTAATTGGAAATGTGGGCCTTGTGTTTTGGGCCATTAATTTGGATTCCGTTTTGAATTTTTATACTTTAAAATGGTTTATGTAACATTTATTTTATGTGCCATAATTGTCTAACCGTTGGAAAATTAATTTTTGGCTATATTCATATTTGGAATTTTTTTTCATATTTAAATATATATTATATTAATAATAAATATTTAAATGAAATAAAAAAAAAAAAAATTTAAATAATACACTATAAAAATGAAATATAGAAATATATATTTAATATTTAATATACTTATATTTATATGTATATTTTAATTATTATGTTATATATACAATTATGTGAATAATACAACAAGGTCCAAACAGCTCAACTAGCAAAGGCATTAAGAACAAATAAGCTAAATATGTGCAAAACATACTTAAGATTTTCACTAGGGCAAATCAAAATCAAGCATGGCTAAAGATGAAAGCAATAGTCAAATCAACCAAATCAATTTTTTTAAAAAAATTTGTGTACCATAAAAAAATTTATTTTTTTAAAAAATAAAAAATATATATAAAAGTTGTTTACCATAAAAAAATTTATTTTTTTAAAAATAAATAAAAAATAAAAGTTGTGAACCATAAAAATATATAATAACAGTCATAAACAGTTTACATAGAGAAAACAAGATATAAATAACAATGTTGCAAAGAGCAAATACTAAAAAGTAGTCTAAACAGCAGCATTGCGATAATCATCATCATCACCAACATGGTCATCATCACCAAGAGCCGACCCCGAACCCTTGTCTTTCATTAGGGACAGGAGCTGAAGCTGCATCTGCCTCATCGTCTCCTGTTGCTGACACATCTGCTGCCTCATCATCTCTTGTTCCTGAATCATCTGTTGCCTCATCATCTCCTATTCCTAACTCATCTGCATCCTAATCAAGTCCTGTTGCTGACTCATCAGCTGCCGTGTCTCACTAAGCTCATTTGTTGTTTTACTCCATAGGTGTTTTGTCTGGCTTAGCTCAACTACTTGCTCCTTCACCAACACCTTCATCTTCTTCAGCTCATCTGCAAAAACATTATGAAGTACATTTATTATTTGTACTTCATTTAAATGGACAAGGGAAAGAAAATTATCAATATCAAATGTATTGCGTTTACCTAAAGAAACACCTTCAATGCCGGATGAGGAGCGCTTTGTTTGCTTCAGTCGGCTGGCAAAGGCACCGAACCCGAAGACTCTCCCTTTCTTGTTAAATCTGCCTGCAGGCTCAAAGAACAGACTCTCGTTATCGGACTGAGAGGATGCGGGGTCGGTCCCACTCTACGAGTCTCTCTCCTGCGACAGCTTCTGAAAGGTTTCCTACAAGAACAAAAATACATAACAAATAAGACATGTAAAATGAAATAAATATGGTGGTGCATGAAACAAGTAATAAATGCAATAAATGTCTCACCGCTACTTGATACGCCCTGGGGTTAATCCAACGCCTCTCGCTCCCTTCAGACTGTTGGGAATGGGTCCGCTCAAAGGTAGCCCACTCAATCGATCCTACAGGAACATCCCCAAACTCTACCTGCAAACACAAATGATGACCTTAATTAATTACTTCAAAGTACAAAATATTGAATACTTAAATAGAAAATAACATGTACTCACAATTTTTTGTCGATGCTCACTAATTGGAATGGAGCCACCAGCATATGACGGTGCTTCCATTCTGGCCCTATTTTGCTTATTTTTTGCACTTTTGTTATGAAACTTCTCATTGTGGGCCCATTTTTGAATTAATTCCTCTGCAGTCTCAGGTTGAATCCATTCTTGCTTGCCTGTATGCTTTCTCAATTTATAAAACTTCTCAGACAACCACCGGCCTCCCTTATGGTTATAAGCTTTTTTCAAATTTTCACGATGTTCAGACAATGTCATAAACTCACGCTGAAAATCAATAACAAACAATTAGTGCTCCAAATTTTAAAAGTACTTAATCATTTTGCATTTGGATAAGAAATTAATAACCATAGAACACATAACTTACCAAGAACTCATTGAACCAAGTATCTTGATTCTGCTTAGGAATCTTTGTCCACTTGCCCCAAGGCTGATTAAAATTACGGAATATTTGGTTCGAGATGAAATCCGTCACCTGATTATAAGGGTCAAATATGAAGACAGAGGACATCATGCAAATATTAGCATACAAACTAAAGGTAGAAAATCGTAACATAACTGGTAACTTTACATGACTTACTCAGTGGTGCCGACAGGACGGATCCAAAGCTTCCCTATCGCAGGATCTCCTGTGCCCCATATTGGTGTATCGGAGGAACTAGTTTCTTCCCCGACATGGCTCTGAGGCAACACAGTGTGCTGAAGGAAGGAATGTGAACTATTGAAGATGTTTGTACATAGATGGTTAAAGAAAACTAAACATATGTAAATCAATTAGAAAGCGTAAAGTAAACCTGCTCTGCCCCTTGCTGTGAATCAGTAGAAGTTACTGGCATATGTGTACCGCCCATAAAAGAGTCGGTAGTAGACGATGACGATGACATATAAAGCGAAGGTGAAGATGACAAATAAACCGACGGTGAAGATGACATCTCAAATGGCGGAACCTCTGGAGAAGTGCTGAGCCCTCGGCCTACAGAGGGAGCAGATGGCGTCGTCCTACCCCCTCTGATAGGATATGGTTGGGCTCGACCTCTACTACGTCCACTACTTGAACGTCCTCCTGGATGCTCCATCTCTGAACACTTATAAACATTATGTCAAAATATATATAAAAATAAGATATTTACTTAATATGACAGTAGCGAAGTAACGGGGTATGTAGTATAACATATCGTCATAAACAAAGAACTAACACAAATCAACCGGACGATTCCTGTTCTTCGACATCTGCTTGCACACCTTCCTCTGGAGTCTCATAGTCGTCGAACTCAAATTCACTATCAGAGTAAATCACTTCTACCTCATCGTCTGATTCCTCATTGTCAATTGGATAGGAATCTACTCTAACTCTGCAGTCGAATCAAACCGATTGCTTGGAACGGTTCCACATTAGCTTGGAACGGTTCAGTCATATCGTCATTTGTTTCCTACTCTTTCGACTTGGGTATAATATTCTGTGCTTTGGTTTTGATAACTCCCCTCCACTCTTGGCGAGATGTGGGGTATAAAGTATAGTAAACTTGTTCCGTCTGTTGAGCAAGGATGAATGGGTCATAACCAACTGTATATCTCCTTCTCCAGTAGATCTCAACATTATCATATTTTTCCACTTTTGTCCCACGCGGACTGTTATCAAACCACTCACATTTAAAAAGAGTCACCACCTTGTCCCACGGGTAACTCAGCTGAACTATGTCAATTAACTTCCCGTAGTAGTCACCCTCCACCTCGTCGACTTGGCCACCTCGACAACATACACCTTAATTGCAACATAGTGTATTTGCGTTCGCTTCAATAGTTGAAAACCGATACCCATTGATTACATATTTTTTGCACCAAGTAACAACTATTGCAGCTCCATAAGATAAACTCCACGCAACTTCATTGGGATCTGCTGGATTTTGCACGAAGTAGGATCGAAACCATTGAGGAAACTCAGAGTTCATGAATTGATCAACTTGAGATTCCGACATTGAAGGATTTGTCGATCGGACCCAATTAGAGAAGTAACTGTAACAATTAAATGAAATTAATACTTTAATACTTACCGTAACAGTAAAAAGAAAAGAAACCTTACTTTAAGTACTGGGCGGCCTCTTCACAGTTGTTTAGAATGTATCACTCCGCTACTAACTTATCTCTTCCTTCAACAGTTGACCTCCAATGTTTTCCCACGACTAGTCCTGGAAAATTAAATATTGATTTTTGATCGCTCGTATCACCGCCATCATCGTTGCGAGGTACCCCTCTCCATCTTGATATCATTTCAGGGGGATGATAGTATGACTCAAATTTTGTGGCCTCTTCGACAAGATACGCTTCAGCAATAGATCCTTCAACATACCTTGGATTTTTGATCTTGTGCTTAAGTGTGCATAAAAACCTACAATTTACAATCAAAGGGTATTTATAAATTAAAGTACCATGTCGGTCAATTAATAACAGCACGAAAGAAATATATATATTACCTCTCAAACGGATACATCCACCTATATTGTTGCAGGCCTCCTACCTTTGCTTCGTATGCCAAGTGAAAAGGCAAATATTCCATTGAGTCAAACAAGCTAGGAGGAAACACCATCTCTAACTTGCATAGCGTTATTAGCATGCTCACCTCCAGGTGCCGTAACTTTTCAACATTAAGGTCAGAAGCACAAATTTCTCTAAAGAACATGGAAAATTCTGTCAGAATAGACCATATATGCTTCGGTAGTGCTTTGAAGGCCCACAGCAAGAATATCTGGAAAACAAATATGACAATCATGACCCTTCATCCCGAATAACCTCGCCTCGTGCATGTCGACACATCTTGCCAACTTTGATGCATAACCGTCCGGGAGTTTCAGATCTTTAACTCATTGCAACAATTCTAAATTCTGTTGTTTGTTGAATGTGTACGACGCTTTAGGTTTGGAAGTCCGTCCCGTGCCATTCTCTACCAAATGCAAATCAGGCCTTCTACAAATCGCTTCTATGTCCTGTCTTGCGTTGACTGTGTCCTTCGTCTTGCCATTGGTGTCCATCACAGTGTACAGAATATTGCAAAACACATTCTTCTCAATATGCATGACATCAAGGTTGTGTCTTAACAATTGATCTTTCCAATATGGTAGTTCCCAAAAGATGTTGCGTTTGTTCCAATGATGATCAACGCCATATCCCTGAAATTCGCTGGAAGCAGCCCCCTCTTCGACACTTTGAATGTCCTTGAACGACTAGGTTGATCTGCTCGTTCGGCCACATTCCGAATGATGTCTTTTCTATTTCTCCTAAACGGATAATCGAGGGGCAGGAATCGCCAGTGCTTGTCAAACCAACAGACCTTGCGACTGTATTCCAATCTAAAACCCATGTTCTGTTCAAGACATACCATGCATGCAAGCTTTCCCGACGTTTGCCAGCTACTCAACATCCCATATACAGGGAAATCATTTATTGTCCACATTAAGGCAGCTCGCATGGTGAAATTCTGGCTCATTGATATATCATACGTAAAAACCCCTTCACTCCACAACATCTTCAACTCATCTATCAAAGGCCTGAGGTACACATCTATCTTTTTTTTTTGGTTGGATGGCCCAGGGATTAACATGTTAAGGAACAAAAACTCTCTTCTAATGCACATAGAAGGTGGGAGGTTGTATGGAGTCACAATCACAGGCCAACAGGAATAATTCCTGCCCATATTGTTGAAAGGAGCGAACTCATCCGAACATAGACCAAGACGAACATTATGGGGATCCATAGCAAACAAAGGATTCGCCTCGTCAAATTTACGCCATGCTTTGACATCAGATGGATTCGTCATAAAGTTTTCATCCATGATCTGCATCATTTCGTTGTAATTCCTCTCACTCATATGGTGACAAGTCTTCAAACTTATTGTTGCTAAGGTAGCCGACAGCGATGAATATTCACTATTTTCAATGTGATCGCAACCATCCCATAATGGACGTTGCGCATCTTGAAGCATTTTGATCTGATCGAAAGGGGCATGTTATAAAAGAGGATGTTACGTTGTTGGGTGGGAATCAGATGAAGGCATGGTGAATATTATATTGGGCATGTATGTTGATTTACGTGTTGTATTTGTAACTCATTGTATTTGTAAGTTATCTTATTGTATATATTCATTTAGGTGTTGTACTGTCATATTATAATCATTAATCAAAAGGTCACATAACTCATGGTTAGTAACATTTGTATTCTTTTCCCAATTCAATTTATTCATAATGGATTGTTCATAGCTTGTAGCTTAAAGTATCGACTTTTATATGGTGGATTTGTGTATATGATCAGGAAGATCAGAATAGGGAAAAATTTGGGAAAATTTAGACCATAAATAAATACGCCGGTCTTAAAATTTCAAATTTTAAGACCGGATGTATTTATATGTCTGGTCTTAAAGGTCAATACATTAAAACAGGCGTACACATTAGGCCGGTCTTAAAAGTTGGTCTTTTAAGACCAGTGTATTTATACGTTCGATCTAAAAAGTTCAATCTTTAAGACAGGATGTATTAATCATCCAGTCTTGAAAGTCGGTCTTTTAAGTCTGATATAATTAGTCATCTGGTCTTAGAAGTCGCTATTTTTTAGATCAGATTTTTTTTGGTCCGGTCTTAAAATGTCGATCAGTTTAGGGCAGCCTATTTTTTTGTCCGGTCTTAAAAGTTGAGTTTTAGAACCGAACAAAAAAATATTAGGTCTATATATTAAAACTTTTAAGACCTAATTTTTTAAATGTCCGGTCTAAAAGAGTTTCTGTAAAACCGGTTCGAGTCCAGTCTTAAAAGTTACAGACTTTTAAGACCGCCTGAAACAAGACCGGTCAATGGTCTGGTCTTACGATGCCTCTTTTGTCCGGTCTTAAAAGCCTTTTTGTACCCGTGAGAGCAGTCAGGTCGGCGTTGGACGGTCGGAGACTCGCCGACTCAGAGGAAGAGGAGGCGAGGGAGTGAGGGTGGAACTAGACGGTGGTTACATGGAGAGGGAGGATTCAACGTAGTCGAGTCGGAGCGAGAGATTGGAGACATGGAGGAAGGAAGTTTGAGGGGAAAATGAAAAAAGAAAAAGAAAAAGAAAAAGAGGAAGACAGTGAAATTATAGAGAAGATAAGAGATTAATTAGGCCAAATTATTGGCCATAGTAAAATATTATATAATATATATATATATATTAAAAACATTTATAAGGCTAGCTGGGGCCTTGATAAGAGATTAGCTGGGGCCAAATTAGTGGCCAAAATAAAATATTATATAATTAGTACATATATTTTAAAAATATTAGAAGATTTTAGAAGGCCAGCTGAGACCAAGGCCCCATCTGGCCATCAAATAGTTTTGCCCCTGATAATAGCACAAATAGACATGCCATGCAACAGATCAGTACAAAATCACATGAAAGGAAAAGAGTTACTACCTCTCTTGCTTTCTTCCAATCTACCTTCTCCTTGATTCTTTCCTTGATAGTTCCTTGGTGGGCTTGGTCAAATATCAAATCCTATTAATCATTCATGTTAGACCAGATTAATACACACACATTGGTATATGATTAATCTCTAACTTTATAAAGTAGCTACATTCCAATATCTACCAAAGCTCCAAACTTTGACCTTCTCAATTAACTTTCTAACTTTTCTCTTGTTACTTAACTTTTAATTATACAAATCATCAATCACAACATAGGAGTCCCTAAACCTTATATATGCATAGTACGTCTTGCGTTGATGTCTTCCTCTATGACAATTGCAACTTCCACTAGTGTAAAAAAGGGCTTTAAGACTGCCTCGTTTAGACCGGAAAACTGACGCACCGTCTTAAAAGTATGACCGGTGGCAGTTTTTTAAATATCAAGAACTCCTTGGACCGGATCATTTATTAATGGGTCTTAAATATATTATTCATACCGGTTAACAAAACAACCGGTCTTAAAAATGTTATTAAAAAAATTGAAATAATCAAATTACAATTATAGAGAAATCCCGTACAGCCCGACTTATATTTTCTGTTGTCCAAAATAATAAAGAAAAATTTCTAAAACTTTTAAGACTGGATATACATAAACGACAATCTTAAATTTTATATTTTTAAGACCGGACATAAATTGTGCTCGGTACTAAATATTGAAAACATTTAAACAAAAAGTTTATTACTTTTAAGACTAGCTATTAATAAAGGACAGTCTTAAATGTTAACCTTTAAGACCGTCGTTTACTTCATCCGGTCTTAAAACTAAAGCGCCAAATATATTTTTCTTCGCGTGAAACCTTACTCTCACTGAAGAACATCTGTTAACGTTGTGAAACCCTTCCTGTTGCATTACCTCTCTTCCTCGCCCACGTACCATTAGCCTCTGTTACTCTCTCATTTGCTCAGGCATTCCTCTCTTCCTATCTCGAAAATGAACGGTGAAAATGATTCTAGTCCTGTTCCTGGAATGCTAGTTACTGGTGTGAGTCAGAACGAATCCTCTTCATCTCACAATGAGCTTGGTAACCGCTGTGCACACAGTGGTAGAAGTGGCACATGAATGATGGATGTATCCCTAATTCAGACTTCTGGGACAAAGCTCGAGATTCAGTTTGATGAAAAGTTTGAACCTTTCGGTCCTAATAAACACAAATATAATAGTTTTGTCTACTATCTAGCATGCAGCAAGGTTAGCATCTTGAAAGATGAGTGGGAAAATGTGGACCTTCGCACAGTAAAGGATCCTATTTGGAACACTATTCGGCTTACATACACTATCCCTTACTGTCAGAAGTTGAAAGACAAGACATTGTCTTATTGTGCTGATCGGTTGAGGAAGTTCAAGACTTTTCTAGCTAACAACTATATTTTTGCCGAGGTTCATCCTGACCATAATCCTTGGGACAAGTACACATTTATTGATGAACAAACATGGCAACAATTTGTTCAGCTGCGAACCACTCCTGAAGCTTTGGTGAGTTTATATTTAGTTTTGTTTGCCCTTTTTTGTTTGTTTATTAACCTGTGTGGATATGTGAATGTTATTGTGTTCATCTCATCCTGTTAGTTAGATGTTTTGTGTGTGAATAGAAGTATATATTTCCATCATTTGTCCTACATCAGAGGAGCATGTCTTATTTCTATGCAAGTCTGATATGTAAACCGTGAAAAGGTAAAATACAAAGTAGGTAATTAGGGAAATAATAATGGCATAAGAGTCAAACCATTATTATATTCTTAGCTAGTTCTGTTATAGTAGGTAGTGGTTAGACATTGCTATTAGTTAGTTAGTATGTTAACTGTGTAACGGTTTCGGTGCAAGCTGTTATTAGGCCTCAAGAGTCAAGCCTCTAACTATATATAAGAGGTTAGACTAATATGTGTAGGAACCAATTATGATGAATGAATGAATTGACTAAGTTGGCAGCAGTTCTGCAACTCCCTTTCCTCTATTTCTCCTAATTTCTTCTACAATTCTACATCTTCCTTAAATAAAATGTTGAAACTTGATGAAGTGAATTTGACTAGTGTTTGAGGTTCATATCAAGCAGAAGTTCTCTAATTTCTGTTAGTGAGATGGCTGGAATTCATAATTAATAGTTGTTTTCAATTATGATTCACAGAAAAGAAGGGAACAAGCACAGGAGATAGCGAGAAAGAATGATTGCCCGCATAGAGCTTCTCGCGGCGGATATGGAAAGGGCGAAAAAGAATTGATGGCGGCCAAACGGAAGAGATTGGAAGATGAAGCTGAATCCAATCCTTCTGCGATACATGATCCGCCATCTCCAATACGTTGCAAGGAGTTGTGGTTTCATATTCGACAAAAGCCAAGCGGCGCCTACACGAGTGAACAAACTCGTCTAGTTGCTTTGAAAGAATTGTAAGTATCGTTATTGTTATTTTTTAGTTACTAAACATGTTTCATTACTAAGCTTCTCGTTATCGTATCTTACAAGAAGATCTTAAAAAGAAAGAAGCGAGAGGATCTTTTGTGTCGGACGGGAGGAATGATGTTCTGACCATTGCGACCGAAAAATCGGATCACTCGGGGCGTGTAAGGGGGATTGGAGGACGGGTAAGCCTAAAACAATACTTTGGTAAATCCAAACGCCACAAACAAAGTATGATTACCTGTGAGGAGATGGAACAAACGGTGACCAAAATAAATGAGGAAGCAGCGGTCAAAGCAACGGCTCAAAAAGATTCATTGACTGCAATGTTTCAATCCCAGATGAGCAAGATGAAGGAGGAAATGAATGAATTGAAGCTGCTTTTGAACTCTCGTCCAGAGACCAGTGTTCCCTTCACACATTCACTGCGCACCTGCGCAGCGAGCACTAAAGGGAGCTGCATTGTTGGACGTACAGTCAGAGCAACCTTGTTGCCTGTATGTGGAAAAACCTCATAGACTATTAGTTGCAAAAGGGACTGTCCACAACTTAGGATCAACTGTACACCGCCAATAAATGGCTGATGATGAAGTCAGAGTGTCAGTTGAAAATGTGATCATTGATGCACCTCTCCCTCTCCCAACTGATCAAGTGAAGGTTGTGAGTGATGTCAAGGGAACCTTCATCTCTTGGCCAGTGAAGCTTGTACATGTCTCTACGCCTCCTGAAGCTTCATCCCCTCCTCAAGCTCCTTCCCCTCCTCAAGCTCCATCCCTTACTGCTAAGTTGACTGCCTAGGAAAAAAATATCTGATATTGTAAAAATGGATATTTTAAAGTTAAATCATGGCCTGTCAATGAAGTAGTAGGCCTCCCTCATCCTCAACCGGTTTATGTTGACACCGAAGATTTAACGTCCCAGCCGCTTCCTGGAAAGGAGCTTACTAATGCAATTGTTCAAATGTTTATGAAGTAAGTATCTTCTTCTATGAGTACATAATTTAAATGCATCATTTAGACACACATACATATATACTAATTCCCTAATCGATGTCATTATTGTAGGTTCATGCATCAAGAATTGGTTCAACAGGGCAGAATCAATGATTTTGGATTATTATGCCCAGTCTATGCAAGTACAACATCCAAGGAGGAGAGACAGCAGTACATACCAACGAGGTTGTGTGAAGTAAAAAGAAAGGTGTACTTGTTTCCATACTACCAATGGTACATATCACAATTCTTGTCTGTAATTCACTTAATTCTGCTACATATATCACTGAGTACTTTACTGCTATGAATTTTCAGCCTCCACTGGCAGTTGGTCGTCATGTGCATGGATGTGCATACAATTATCTTATTATGCTCTACTCACAGTGATCCAGGGCCTACATTGAAGCATACCATCAATGAGTAAGCATGTCATATTGATTCTCTTGTCTGACATCTCTGCTGTGAATTTTCAGTGAACATTATTGATAAATTTGTGATTTTGATGATAGTGCCATGAGGACCTTCCAAATCCAAGTAAACAAAGAACATACGTATGATGACAAAGATCCTAAATGGCTCACACCAAAGGTTAGTACATATTTGGAGATTGGCACACTGCCTTGTGAACTTCGTCAGTAAGCTATATATGCTCTTATATATATTTCTTGTTCTTTTTAGACCCGTCGTCAACCAACGGGGTCCAACTTATGTGGCCCGTACGTCATGAAACACATATATGATATTATCACGCAAGGAAGGACTAAATTCACTGCTAAGGTAAATGTATTTGATGTTACATATTATGGCTGAATTCAGTTTCTGGCTTAATGTTACATATGAAATATGCACGGAAGTTAATTCAGTTTTTGTCTTTGATGTTACAGAGGTTTGCCTATGCTGATCCCTTTTCTGATGATGAAGTGGAGCACATACGCAATTTGTTTTTTCAATATTGTTGGTTATGATTAGTTTTGATGATGTCTTATATACATGTCATTCTTAAGAGCAAAAAGTTTGCATACTACATTTATCTTATACTTTGACTAATTCTTATATTTAATGTAGATGTGAAGTTTAATATAATGAAGAATGATCAAGAATGGAGTTTGAAGAAAGAATAAAATGTTAAATATTATGAGAATACCAATATTCAAGTTTTTGTGATCAAATAGAAGTTGGAACGGCTCAATTCGGAGTTAAAATAAGGAAGTTCAAGCTTCCGGATGAATACTAGTTTGTTAGAGGGCATTAATGTAATTTCAGCATTTTTTTATCTCATGAACAGTGCCTTGCTCGAGCATAAATCAAAAAAAAAATCCTTGCTCGAGCAACAATGTTTTTCAGCTACTCTGTTCAGCTCTGTTTCAGGCGACCTCTGGTAATTTGACGATATCTCCCAAACCAGGAATCAGATTGAGGTGAAACCAGTGGCATATGAAACTAAACTTCCAATGCGTTATTTTCGTATAAAATGCAAGTCTAAAGGAGTCTAGATGAGATAGATATGATTTTTGCAAGTTGGCACAAAAATCACCGTCACATTCCAGACCAAGCTTCGGTAATTTGAGCATATCTCACAAACGACAAATCCGATTGAGCTGAAATCGGTGGCATATGAAACTAGACTCCCATACCTTTCCAAAAACATCAAAATCATGAAAAAAAATATCAATTGAAGGAGATATGATGTTTTGAAGTTGATGGTCAGTTCAGGATGTTGCAGAAAACGCTGGTCAAGAACAACCTCCATTCATCTGATGATAACAGACGAGATACAATGAGTTTGGAGCTGATTCTTCTTGCAATGGAAAGAACACTTGAAGAGCTTTCTGAGCATGAGTAGTTTGCCAAATTTGGAGCTAATTTGAAGACGGTGTATTCACTGGAAGTTGGCTTTTGTACAGCCAATATTGTTGGGCTTTTGAAGTTACTCGAGCAGTATAATTGAAATGCCCAAGCATCATCGGACTCAGAGCGAAGAATTGCAAAATGGAGAGTCATGCTCAGCAAAGCATATTTGGCATGCCCGAGCATCATTGAGACAAAAGCGAGGATGTGCAAGTTAAAGAGTCATGCCTGAGCACATCGCGTAATCATGCCCTAGCATCAAGACCAAAGGAGTCCTGCTCGAGCATCAGATCACATCATGCTCAAGCACTATCGGTCCAAGCAAAAGCTAACAAGGTAAAATGGTCATGCCCGAGCAAGGTGAGAAAGCATGCTTAAGCATCATGCTCGAGCAGGCTTGAAGGGGTTGCTCGAGCAAAGTTGAGTAACCTATCTTCTTGTTTTAAAATGAACCTTGCCCGAGCATAGTCTAAAATCATGCTCGCAGACCATGCTCAAGTAAGCATAACTAGGCTGCTCGAGCAGAAACGTCCAACCTATCTTCTAGTCTCTGTGTGAGAGTTGCCCGTGCAAGTTCTAACATTTTGCTCGAGCATCATCGATAAAATCACTTTTCAAAGTGTTTATAAAAAGACTTGCCCGAGCATGTTTCTGTGTTTTGCCCGAGCATTGACCAAATGAATTTAATCCTCTCATCTCTTGCCCGAGCACATATCGTGATCTTGCTCGAGCAAGGTTCCTTTGTTCTTTAAATCTTCGTCTGCATAATTTACGCAATCACTATGATAATTTTATTACCTTTGAAGCATTACTCATTACTAATCCCAAATACTTTTAACCAGTTTGTTAATGAGTTATAGGTTGTTTATGCAAGTGTTAAACATCAAATTAACAGAAAGCAAAGTGTGTCAGAAGTGCATTAAATGCGTTTGCCAAAACCGGTGATAATCTCGGTTACCAATACCCTAATCAATGTAAAGCAACTACTGACATTCCAACTGTGCACTTAATGCTATCTCACAACGGGAAAAATCAAAAGGAATGAAGTGAATGTCAGAACTGAAGGCACAGAAGTTTAAACACCTTCAACGGACAGATTCAAAATCCTTCAACGGTACTCAATCTTCAAATAGTATAAATACCCGAAGGTTTGAATTTCTCAAGAGAGACAGACGGATACACAGAAAAAGCATTCAAAGTGATCAATCTATATTCTGTATATATCTTCAGATATTATTGAGGTTCAGTGTTTATTATTCATCTACTATGTGAGAGATATTTATCATTAGCTTTACTATTCGTTCAAATCTCAAGATATAGGTATCTTGAGTGTGGGTGTACAATTACAACTTGTAAGGGCCAAGAGTGAGAGGATCATCCTTCGTTTATAGAGTGTGTAATTGTGTCTGTAGTTATTTTGGTTACAACTTGTAAAGAGGAGTAAGTCCTAGTGAGAGGATTACTCAGAGAGTTACAGAGTGTGTAATCAAGGTTTGAGATAATGAAATCCTAGAGTGTTTCTGGGGATTGGACGTAGGTCAAGGATTGGACCGAACCAATATAATCTCTTGTATTCATTGCTCTTCTCTCTGTCTCTGTTTTAAGTGTTCTTGAGCAATAAGCGAAAGAAATTTATAATCACCTATTCACCCCCCCTCTAGGTGATATTCCATCTTCAAATATCTGTATGACCTCTTGGTCAAGGCGCTGGGGGAGATATCCTAGCTCCTGAGTGCCTAGGTTAACGCCTAAGGGTAATAGACGGTTCGCCCTGCCCAACATCGATATCACCTAAAAGGAAGGGAGATTTCACTCTGCCCTTGGATCATGGGTGAACCCAACCCCTTTCCTAAAATTTCTATCAAAAAAAAAAATTAGTACACTTGTCAAGGTAAAACTATATACCTAACATCTCGAATTGGACAAAACCGTAATTTCCAAAAATTACGAGTATGTAAGGGTACTTTTGGATATAATTCTCAAAATTTCATGAAAAGTACCCGGAGAAACATGATGGTAGAGAATATTCCCTAAACTATATTTGAGGCTTAATTGAGGACAAATGAGAAAATTACCACAAAAAAGAATTTTGAGGAATTATTAGAATTTTGGTTAATTTAAAGAATAATTGGCCAAATCTAGTTATGAAAAATACCAGAAGTCCTTAAATAATTGAGAAAAAATATGGGAAATTTTTTTTAAGATTAATGTGAGTTTATAAAAATAGTTTCATGTCCTAGAAATGAAAATTTTATCTTAAAGAATATTTTATTGGCATTTTTGTCCAAGAATAAGGAAATTTATTGGAAATTATGGGAAAAATACTTAAGGACAAAATTTGAGTTTGAGAAAAATTGGTGAAATACTCCCCAATAATTTTTAATTATTGATGGTCTCACATTGGAAATTTAATTAAGGAATGGCCAAAAAGAAATTGTAGAAGATTAATATCATGTTAATTAAAGAGTAAAGAGTAAGTAGTGTAATTAGGATGCTCCCTCCAGGTGCACATGTGGGGTCCTCAGGTAGAAGGAAGATATCAAAATGGAATTCTGGCCATTGAATTATAAAGAAGAAATTAAAATAGTTGTTTTCATGGAGGTGGGCTTATGATTTTATTAAATCGAGTTATTTTCGATCAGACACCTCTGGAAACAGAGAAAAACCAAGAGAGTCGGAAAAGAGGAAGAGGAAGTTTCAAGAGTATATAGGTAAATTTGATGCCAAATCTTCCATATGATCTCTTCTATTTTATTAGTTCAATACCACTTTTAGCAAGATGAGAAAGTGGAGTCTAGCGTTTTAAGAAAGGATTTTCAAGAAATCAAACCTTGGACTTAGGTAAGTGTGCCGTTATGGTGTGTTGTTGTATATTGTTGTTGTTGATGTTGATGATGGTTTGAGTCGATCCTAAGATTTGTAATTTTGGAAAGTGGGAAAGTTCAGGGAAGATGCTGCCAAAATTTATAAGAAGTATAGAAACCTTTATTTATGATCAATTCATGGTCAAGGAAGTGGTTAGAGCTAGAATTATGGTAGTTTATTGAATGAAGTGCTGAAAAACCATGTTCTCTTTCTCCAAGTATAATTTCGTCCAAAACAGGGTAGTGAAAAGGAGAGGGATTTTGCTATTTTAATGCTTCTAATGAGTTTGAAATGAAAAATTATATTGTGTGGGTAGAGAGAAACTGAGTTTGGAAGTATTAGAAATCAAAATAGATTTTTTGGCTCCTAAAGGAACTATGTTATGTTTCTGTTTTGGCCTACACCATGGGGAAGGAAGTTGATTTTGGTTGATTTCAGTTTTAAAATGGAATCTACATGAAATATTATTGGGTAAACGTATGTTAGATTGATTTCAAAGCCTATAAAATAAAAGGTGCAAAGTTGGAATTAAATAGAAATTTAGTTGTCAAGAGGTGAAAAATCAAATTTCTCTTAAAAACCAATACTTGCTAATGCCTTCAATCATATCTATTTACATCTAAATTATATTATTTTCCTAATATTTACATATGAAATACTACATTCGGTCCTAATTATAAGAGCTAGTTGACTTTTTCTGGAAAGATTAAGAAAGCTAAATAAGTTACTTAATCATTTCATATGTTGTGTTTTCTTATATTATATATTAGTTTATTAGTCAAACTATTTAGTTTAAAGAAAAAAATAAAAATATTCTAAGTTAATTTAATTAGCTTCCTTAATCTCTCCAAAAAAAGTCAACTAGCTCTTATAATTAAGATCGGATGGAGTAATAATTATGGTTCAATAATTGATGGTAGTTTCCAACAACAAAATAATTGACCGTAATGAATTGCAAAAGAGCAGATATATATTATGTCCCGCAATTTCTATCCAATTTGTTATGTATCCCAAAAAAATTAAATATTCCTTTTTCACCAAAAATGAGGGGGAAAAAATATGAGCATTGCTTTATTTGGTGGGTCTCTATAACTAACATACAATATAAGTAATAGACTGTAGTGGGATTCCATAAATAATTGAGCTAAGATTCAAAAATTGTAAGGCAAGAATATGACATTAGCAACTCATGTAAGAAGAAGAATATCATTTTTTATATACTTAAATTTTAGGAAAGGGGTTAAGCTCACCCATGATCTAAGGGTAGAGCGAAGTCTATCTTCCTCTTAGGTGATACTAATGTTGGATAGAGCGAGTTGTTTATCACCCTCAGGCGTTGACCTAGGCACCCAAGAGATAGAGTGCCTCATTAGCGTCTTGACCAACTTTAAAATCGAATCCCTCCTTTTAGTGAGAGTGTTCGACCCCTTTGCTAGTTGAACTTAAAGACGGGGTTGAAGAATATCAATTTGTATCCACTCAAGAAGCTTATCCAACTTGAAACGGGTTTGATATGATCCATTACCATATGCAAAGACCTGAATCCTGAGGCCACACGCCCATAACTCTCCCGCAAACAAGCTAAACTAAAGGATGAAAGAAAAATATAGGGTTAAGGGGAACAAATAATTACCAACTTTTTTTAAAAAAGCGTACTAATGAGTCATATTTCTGTCATGTATTCCATGTGTGTTATGACTGTTTGGTTTGGTAATTTTGAGCTTAAGTGTGTTCTATCTGATAAAATATGTTGAAATTCACTCACAAAGGGAAACCGATGATAGATTTAGTAAATTGTTGCTTCTCAATATTATCCTACACATATGCAGAAAAAATGACTACATTTTGATTTACTATGAAAGTGCATAACAAAGCTGATATAATGCTACATCATAGGTTATCTTTATTTTGCGCTAGCAAGATGATGAAACCACAAAGTGATGTGGAGTTATGTGCTACTTTACGTTGATCTTTCCTCGAGGGCTTTTCAGAAATTAAATATAGGTCATCAAGTTGGACATTTAGATGGTGGTTGAATTGACGAAGACGAAAATAGAAGCTGAAAAAAATCGAATAGAAGATTTATAGAATATCGCAGAATTAAAGAAGATCAATTAACCGAATTTTGGAAGTCGGACCTAACAGATTTCGAAGGCCTAGCTCACTGGACGTACGGCACAAAAGACCTAGCTATAAGAGGAAAGTGAAGCTAAACCTAAAAAGGTCGTCGAAGTCATGAATAGTCAGAGTCAGTACAAATCCAATCCGACTTGACTCATGCCGAGAGATTGAGATTCATCAAGAGAAAGCTGCAGAAAATACCCAATACTTTCTCAAAGTTAGACGAGGGTTGTAGAAGACGTAGAGACGTCGCGTGATAGGACGTTCCCTACGCCGTCGATCACTCCGATGAGCTTCTATGTTTTTACTCTCTTTCTTTAATCTTTCCATGGTTGTTATGTCGTAATCTGTATTGTGTTTCCCTCATTAGTCAATAACTAATTTTCGTTGGCTAAGCGAGGATGGATTTCTAAATTGTAGAATAAACCCAGTTTGCTAAGTTTTCAATTCAATATATTCAGTTTGTTTAATTGTAATTTAACGTCTTGTTTGTTAGTTGGCTGCTTAGAGGCTAGATCAGTGGCTTCGGCTTATTGGAAGGGAGTCGAGGTTAGACTTCTATTGAACAATGTGGGATAGGCAAGCTTATGTAGGGCTCGATCTAAATTGTAGGCTACAGGAATGGGTCTATCTCACATAGTTAATACACTTAGGTTCAACTGATACTCTAAACTAAAAAATCATCATAGGAATATAGGAGAAGTAGAGCGAAAAATGTACTTACAGGATGCAAACGTTTTTGTATAAATTAGTGGTGGGTTAGCTGAATAACATTGCGATAGACATTTTGCTGTAGTATTGCGGAAGCTGTGCAGCAAAATGCTGTAGCAATGCATCACATGCAAACTGGGGGATTGATGCGACTTATGATGAAATATGAGCTCTACCTGTTTTTAATTTGATATCTCTCAACTGACTTCCAATCAATTGTTTACTTCTATTTTCCAGTAGTAATAGATAAACAACCAACAACTCTATTCCCATCACACAACTTTCACAAGAAAACCGGCTACATAATTGGTATTAACAGTCTCTATGGGACGGTAACTCTACTTACTCTTTATTATTTATTCGACTGATTCGATCGCTTGCCACAAGAGGAATTTAACCAACATGTACCTACCATTGTAAACTTTTTTTTTTTGGCTCATAAGTGATTAAGACTTGAATTGTACCTTAAAGGTTATTATGTTTTATTGGTCGAGAGTGAAAATGCTTTAATAAGAATATTCTTTTAAGTCTGTAACGTGACAAGTTGTATGTGCAAACATCATTATTTGAAATGGGGAGTGAAGGAAAGCTCCATCGAAAAAAATAATGGGCCCCACGAATTCTCCATAATCCCTCAACACGTTCATATTTTTTAAAAATTATTAGAATGAAGAGAGGTATTGAGGGAAAATGGATTTGAAATTGGGAGTTGCATTGATGTATGTAGGTAAGAGGGGTGGGGGATCAGAGTCTGTGGGGCCCTCTGCATAGGCCAACGTTGAGGCAGATGCAGAAAAAGCTTCAGGAGGGAGCTGTTAATTTTTTTTTTTTTTGATAATAAAATTTTAGGAAATGGGCCGCCACCATTACCCAAGTCAAAGCGGGGCATTTGGAGCCCAATCCACAGGGCATATTGGCCAGAGAGTACACATGCCTCCACCTTTACCAGGGTTTCATTGCTTCCTAGACCCCTAGGATGCCTCCCCTAACGCCTTGACCAATGAAGGGATCAAACCCCCTCCCTTTAGGTGAGGAAGTCTGACCCCTTCGCCAGTTAAACCCAAGGACGAGGGGTAGGGAGCTTTTAATTAAGGAGCTTTGTGTAAAAAGTCTAGTAAGATTAAAGATGATCCAAACACACTTATTGGGCTTTTTTTTTCCTTACTGAAAACGTATTCAACACCAAGTTTCCTTTTTTGCCTTAAACGCTGAGAATAAAGCTGACCCAAACAAGCCCAATAAAGGCAACAAAATGGACATTCCCAAGTGGTCCAATTAGCCAGCACATTCACATATAGCTTTGACTGATTATCTTGTATGCACTTCTCGTTCTTAAATTTGATTACTTCCTGTATCAAAAAAAAAAAAAAAAAATTGATTACTTCCTTAATGGGGCCCTTTTTAATTACGAAAATTACATGATTATTTTAAAGTTACATCTAAAATTAAAATGTCCAACTTTTCTAAAAACATAATACTCTGGGAGTTTGGGTTCTTTCCTTTTCCTCTTTCTCATTTTTTTTTCCTTTCAGAATCTCATATTTATCCTGCTTAGATAAAAAAACTCAATGGTTCAAAGTTAATATATTACAAAAATATTTCTGTAAACATAAAGAAATAAATTTAAATTGTTCAAATATGATCTACACAGTTAGTAATGCAATGAAGATAAAATAAATTTATAAAATATTATACTCATAGTTTTATAAAATACTAAAGCTAAACCATCGATTTTTTTCATCTAAAGGTGGAGATGAAATACTGAGAAAAACATTAAAGGAGGAGAAAAAAAAAAAAAAAGGGAGAGCATATGCTTTCAATGCTCTTGTCCCTATTACGAGCGGCCTTCTATAATGTGTTTTTTATTTTATTTTATTGTTAAGAAATTTGATACCTTTAACTTAGGAATGTCCATTTTGTTGAGTTAAATCCTTCATCCGCTTCATATTATTAATACTTTTGGAATGTTTCATAATATAACATGTTTTATTTAGAATATTAATTTATTTGACCTAATATCCCTAACTAACTATAAATTTTATTGTCTAATTAATTAAGCTCCTTAAGCTAATAAGTCTTGTTTAAAATAATTTTGATATTTTTCAAGAAATAAATAATTTTATTAATTAATGTAAAATTGTTACTAGATGTTTATAACAAATATCAGAAGTATGTTTTCATTTTCTTGTAAAATTTATGAAGTGTGGATCTTTATACAATTTTCTTTCAGAACAGGAAAAATAATATTCATATTCCTATGTTATCTAATTACATTATAATGGTTATGCTCGCTGTTTACCATTATTGTCAAACTCGCGAGTTGACTCTCTTAGTTTTATGTTTATAGCGTACAAAATTGTTTGGAGTCACTTTTAAACTCGTGCTAGTTGTAAACTCGGTCAAACTCACAAATTTACACGAGTTTATCGTTTTTACATTTCTCGTGTTAACTCACTCTTAAACTCGTGCTAACCTTTTCGATTCAACCATGCTTAATAGCTTTATATATGAATTTTAAATTCTTTGGTGGGTATGAATTTATGATAGATTATGAATGTTAATAGATTTAATTTCAATTATTTAGATTTAAAATATATTTAAATCAAATTGTTTTCATTTTTACATTATAATTATTTAATTATACATTATTAATAAAAATAAACTCTTACGAGTTTATGATTCGAATCAAGAGTTTGTTTAAACTCATGAATTTAACAACCTTACTATACGGTTTACCGTCAAAACATAAATACAATAGCCTACAAGCTACGAATCAACAACCAAAAGAGAAAGTGATGAAAAGCCAACCATACTCTCTTCAATTCACTTTTTATTTTAAGTTACTTTAAACCATCTCACCACCAGTACTAACTAACGATAAGTAGTTTAGTCATTAGTATTGTCTCAAAATAGAATAATTTTTTATTTTATTTTACTCAAATTTAAATTTAAAAAAAAAATCAATTTTATATCACATTCTCTCTTATTATTAATTACTTTAAATAGTGGTGATATTGAAAAAAACTTAAGTGTAATATCATATTGAGCGATTAATAAGGTAAAAATCATCCATCTCTTTTAAATGATACCACTTTGGTCGTATTTATAAGTTTAAATTAACTAATTCTCACATATTAAGGAAAGTTAGTTAACTCATTGATTACGGCTAAATTTTTAATTTTTCCTTGATTCCAAAAATCAACATGAATAAATTCTTTTTTTGTTATTACAATTAATAGAGGCAAAAATGTAAAAAAAAATGTATTTATGATTCTGAAACTAAACTTATAATGTAGAGCCGAGAATTTAAATTGACATTGTCTCCCCCAAAACCCACACAAGTGTGGATAGTAGGGTAAGTAGGCTTTCGGGCCCATCTTTTAAGCCCATGTTTCTCAAGGGCTAGCCCACTTAAGCCCACATAATATTATTTAGCTAGTATTTATTTAAATTTGTTTCAAAGCTTTGTAAATTATATAACAAAATATATAATGCAAAAGTATCAAAATATTTATGTGATTATGGATATTTTTATACTATGGTTCATAATCATTGTAACGGTTTGATTTGATTATAGTTTTGGTTACTTAGACTTAGTTTGACACTTTATTTTACTAATAATTATGATTTAAATTAGAAAATTTATTTTATTTTTGTCATTTGAAAATAAGTAAGAAAATATTGAAAATATTACAATGACCTACAACAAGGGCTAGGCCTAAGCCCTTGAGTTTGAGGGTTGGACTTCAACTCCAGAGCGAACAGGCTTTTTAAACTTGATCTTTTTATATCCGAGCCTATTAAGGCCTAGTCTAAGAAGGGCAATCCAACCTGTTTTCTCACCTCTAATGTTTAGAGCGGCAAATTTTAATTGTAGATGCGTCATCTAAATCTATATCTACGGATATGATATAACGGCCTGAGATCGCACCAAACCCAAGATACCGAACCTAAGATATACTTTATAAATACAGAGCGAGAATCCAAGGTCACACACGTTCTATACCTTAACTATTTACATACTATCACATCGTACATACACAAGACCCCTTTTGAAAACCTAATCTATCATCGTGATCACACACTCTCATGGATATTTACCTCATAGATATACTGTTTGAGTCTATTGATCCAATATCAAAGACTAAATTTCAGTTAGGGTTAGATCATCATATTCTACACCTAACAAATACATCATCAATAATAATTAAGGAAGAGAAAATGAGAGAATTTAAAAAAGATGATTATAATGTTTTAAAAAAATATGTTATATTAACTAATGATTTTTAAAATTTAATTTAATTAAATAAATATAACTTATATTAAAAAACAAAATAGTAATGTCGATTTCGTAATGAGCTGGCTAAATTGTCTACACCATAATTGTTATGGCCTTATGGGGCCACCAACACCGAGTCTGCTCTGATATTTGTATATTAATAATCGCAAATTACGTGGTTGAGGCAGCTTCAGACGCTGGGTCATCCTCTTGATTTGATTTGATTTTACGCTGTACTGTGTTCCCCCAAAAAAGTCTGTTTCATTGACCCATTCTTCTACTTCGATCTCCCGTTTGTTATCATAAAATAGGTTATTGATAGAAGTGAAAGTGAAAATAGAAGTGGAACATTGTTTTATGAGACATAAGTGTGAATCGATTATAAATTACGAGTGTTCCAGGATGTAAATAGAACAGGCCTATTCCACATCTCATCCTGCAAAAGGTACGGAACAATAAAACTGTTCTGTGTGCCACCCCATTCCTGCTGAAAATCAGAACAAGATTAGGATTGTAATTGATTTATATGATTAATCTTGGGTATAACGTTGAAAAGTAAAACATTATAGTTGTCTCTAAAAATATCCAAACAAAGCTTATAGATGTCAAAATCAATTTTAAACTCAAAATTATAGTTATCTTATAAGCTATCAAACACCTCCATACATGCTAAAATCAATTATAAACCTAAAATTATGGTTCTTTTACAAGCTTCCAAATACCCTATAAATATGAAAATTTTAAGAATTGTTAGTTCACCATCGAATCCACGTTCAATGGTTGGATTTAATATCTTATACAAATATTACTAATATTAAAATTAAAAATATAGAAACAAAATTTAAACATTTAAATTTAATTGAATAATTCAGAATTGTATCAAATATATAATTTTCAATTATTAAAATTTGATCTAAATAGTTCACAATAGTATATTTTTAAAAAAAACATTTGTATTTTCTTACTTATTAATCCTCGGAAAATATGAATTGTTGAAATTATATGGGATAGGTTATTCTGCCTATCTTTATTTTGCTTACATTTGCCTATCCATCTTAATATCGTTAGATTGTAATCTCATCTAATGGTAAATATTTGAGGGATGAAATAAACTCTTTTACCTATTCTTCTCTTCCACGGCCTCCCTCCCTCCCTTTCTCTCTCCTCCCGCCTCCTACACACTCTCTCTCTCCTCCTCCGGTGGGTCCGCTGGAAGTTTCCGACGGAGAACTCCAGCATTTAATTTCTCGCACACGCACATGCAGTGGTGTGTGGCCGGTCCAAACATAGGACATTGATGATAAGTGTTGTGTGAAATCAGTCCAAACTTCGAAAAATCGCGCACCAAATATACCGATGTGGTCTCGTGTGTTATGAATTACAAGGGCATCTTTTTTGTTATTCACCCCTCAGATCTCAGTCATCTCACATATGGGAAAGTTAACCACTTGAATCTTCTACCGTAAAACTGCTAATTTTTTGTTTTCACATTGAAAGAATGGATCCAAGAAATTTAGAGCCGACTGAGATATGAATTTCTAACCTGGGGAGAGAGGAAGAGAGGGAGGGGGTGAGAGAGAGGAAGGTGTAAAATGGTTTATTTTATCTCTCAAATCTTCACCATTAGATAAAATTATAATCTAACGGTATTGAGAGGAGTAGACAAAGGTAGGCAAAATAAGGGTAGGCAGAATAATCCATCCCAAATTATATATATAAAAATTAAATTTTAGCCACTAAAAATTAATTTGATGGTGGAGATATTAAATAGAGACAAAGTGAAAAGAGAGGTTAGTAGAAACATTCATCTCTCTAAGTTTATGCATTATTCTTATAACTAATTAATCTCTCAAGAATTGTTATATATTTTAGTTTTAATATAATATTGTGAGTCATGTAAGAAGTTTTAAAAGAGAAATGCAATTTATAAATTTTAATATATTTTTAATAGGACAATCTTTTAAAATGAAATTTCTATTTTATTTTATTTTGATTTAAAAAATTTTAGGTGGGGTAGACACCGGTATTCCCCACTGGGTCGGTGACACGTCTGCGCTCAAAGAAAGACTTACGGAGTACTTACAAATCGCCCACCAATGAGACTCTCATATCGATCAGCGGGTATCGAACCTCCTCACTTTTGGGGTGAAGGCCGACGCCTTAATCAACTGTGTCAATCCTCATTGGCAGATTTCTATTTAAATATGTATTCATTTATTGACACTTCTCAAGCCCAATCTCAATTCTAACGGATCTCACTTGCAGTGCAGATCTCTTTCATTAACTAAAAGAGATAGACACAAGGGTAGATGTTAAAAGGTGCCGACCTTAAATAAAACTATGAATGCAGGAAGATTGGTACTCAACCAGAAGGACCATTTATTTTGGGATTAGCTTACATCCTCTGCGTGATTTCGTCCGCTGCCATCTGCTGCTTTATGCGGCGTCGTTTTGGGAACAAAAAGCTCACTTGGTCCCTTACAAAAAAAAAAAAATAAAAAATTAAGGCACTGCCAAACAGTAAAAAGATAATTTAGGATACTGAATCGTACAAAAAAATTCTTCATGATCTTGAAAAATTATTTTAAGATCTTGAAAAAATATTTGAAGTCTTGTTTGTATCTTAAAAATGATCTTGATTAAGATCTTGAAAAGTAATTCATGATCTTAAAAAAATTATTTTAGGATTTTTGACACATAATAAACATGCAATATAAATGCCACCATCACAGTTCTAGAAGAATCTCAAGAAGCCTTCGTCTATCAAAAGATTTACATAAAACAGATGATCACCTGATGCAGCCAAAAAATGCGAAGTAAACTTTATATACCTATATGTGTTGAAGAAGATGTCCAGCCAAAACAACTCGAACCGTATCGATGTCTTCCTCCGAGTACGGATCCACACCACCAAAAAAACTGTAAATTGGAAAACAACACTACTACAAAAAACGCATTTGACATCCCAAAATAGATCCAATTAACGTCCCTTATTCAAGGGATGTCTATTGAAGGCAAGCAGTAAAATTTGAATTTTGGAGTCCCAAACTAATTTTGGGACGCCTTAATTGTCATTTAAGGAGTCCCAAAATAATTTTGGGACGCCAAAAATCAGTACAAAATGAGTACATTATGCGTCAATTTTTTAAGGCGTCCCAAGAGTTATTTTGGGACTCCAAAAATATAATTTAAGGCGTCCCAAGAGTTATTTTGGGACGTCAACAATTTTTTTTTTTTTTAAAAAAAAATTGTACTTTTGGAGTCCCAAAATCATTTTGGGACTACAATAATATGATTAAGGCGTCCCAAAAGTTATTTTGGGACGCCATAAGATTTTTTTTTTTAATAGCTTGCTACGTATTTTTCACAACCCAGAAATTAAACCCTATAAAAACCATCAAACAGATAGCCATGAACATACATTACCAAAATGTTTAGATCGTTATTAAACCATGCATGAAACCCACAGCACTTAGGCGATTCCAATTAAACTAGAATCTTATAAACCACATAATAAGAAAAAGACTAAACCATGCACCCATATATTAAGCAGTGAGGTGAATTCATATCATTACCAAAATACATTACATGCAAATTTAAACAAATCATCACCCATCAAACAGATAGCCATCATGAACATACATGCATTACCAAAATGTTCAGATCATTATAGACCAATTTTAAACACTTTCTCTGCCTTCTCATCATTGACCTACTTCCAAAAAGGAAAGCACAACTGAGGTGAATTTAGTCCATTCTTTAACCATGCATGAAACCCAGCGCTTAGGTGATTCCAATTAAACTAGAATCTTATAAACCACACAATAAGGAAAAGACTATACCACCCATTAAGATTAAGCAGTGAGGCTACCCATCATATGATCAACAATGGTAACTACTACTACATATATACAACAATTATGAATCACATTTCAACAATTACCACAAAGTGTCAAAATATAATGTTGATGTCTCTAGCTACACGTACAACTACCAAGAAATATTCAAAGTAAACTTTACATATCTATGTGTGAAAGAAGATATCCACCAAAGCGTCTCGACCCAAATCGATGTCTTCCTCCGAGTACTTATTTGCCTCGATTTACGAAAAAACTGTAAATTGAAAAACAAGGTATAAAATAAATCAATGAAGTGAATGAATTAATGAACAACTCAATTAAGTACAACATCAACAATATTATCATTTGAGAATCAGGGAGCGATTACGTACTTGTTCAAAATCCATAGTACGTCCGCTCTGAATGATGTACAACATGTAAAGGATAACATAATATCCACATTCCGTGTGCCCGAGTTGTCGAGGGCACTATAAATCAAAAGCAAATTGTTAAAACGAATAAAGGCATGCATATCAATTAAATAACTTGAATTAAAACTACTTACTTTCAGATAAAACCACTTCGGTTCTTTAGCGAGACCCTCTTTTTTCCCAGCAAATATTTTAGACGTCTTGATTGCACTATCATTAAAATGAAAATTTTCAGACATTAAAACAATTCATTTAAATCAAGAATCAATGAATTAGACAAAAATATACTTACGTGCTAAACATGTGTTTTATGTCTTCGTTTGGCTTGCCCTTTAACGAATCAAACCAATAACAAACGTTCTTCGAGGGACAAACAACACACAGGGTCCAATGATTACTACAACATATACATAATAAAATTAAATTAAGATAAGAAAGCAATTTATTGTTAAAAATCTGAAATAGACAAAACAAAAATACGTACTCTTCATATATTGGGGCTAGATAACAAGGCAATTTAGTCTCAGCAAACGTGCAACCCACATAAATCGACCTTCCCTCTAATTTATTTCTATGCTTCGTCGTGTTTGCAGGACATAAGAATCCATATGAAGCATTTCTTTTGTCTTGGGAGCATATATTGTGGAAGGCACTATGATCGAATTAAAATGATAAATGTTGTTCAATATATAAAACAAAAAAAATCAATGCAGTAATTAAAGGGAAAAAAAACTTACATGATTGCAAGTTGAAGAATTTGTATATCTAAACACTCCAAATGTAGAAACTGGTACAGATCTTTCTTGTCAATTGTTAAGGGATATGTCATTTTTTCACCAACAATGCCCTCACGCATCTGCAAGGAGATATAGTCAATGCGCTTGTATACTTCTTTTAGTCGTGCTAAGAAGGGACATCTACCCGCAGCTTGCTCATCCTATGAAACCATACAAAACAGATTATGAGTGAGTTACCAAGAAAAATCAAGTTCTAGTTATGTATTTCATACCATTGGAGGTGTCGTCGTCATCTGAATAAGATGATTCGGCCAAAGGATGAACGATCCTTTGGCGTTCTCTAGCATGGGAACCTCCTCATCATGAATCGGGATGTGTTTTTTTTCTTCTCCCTCCCAAACAAGTGTCACAGTCACCCTACGCTGATCTTTAGGAATTTGCAGATTATGGTGAATGGTTGTGTCTGTGAAAACGAGAGCTTCGGCAACAATACGCCGGTGTGGCACATCCAAACACAGATAGCAAGGTTCTCCTCCCGGTGGAGTGAGAGAAGGTTCGCCACGAAGTACCTCTGGAGGGTTATAGCTTTCTTTGCTGCTAGGAAAGACCGGGGATTCATGGACTATACATCTCGAATGTTCCTTCTCTTCCACCATAGCCTTCAACTCACCACGTAGCTGTGTCAAGATTTCGTCTTGGAGTTTCGCTCGAATTCTGGCTACAAGCTAAGGACTAGGGTTGTCATCATCATGCAAAAACCGTGTACGTCGTCCAAAATACTTTGCGGCACTAACTCCCCTTGGCTCCCCTCGAACATGACCAAGATCATCTGGCTTTCCAACCGCTATGGACAATATGTCCATCCGTGTGCTCGGCGTAAATGAACCTTGGCTGCTCTGCGCCTCAAGTTCATCCTGTATCATACATTTTTTCATAAATAAAAACTAAATTCTTATAATATGAAACAACTGAGGCTATTTAATACTTCTAAGTTAACTACTTACAATCTTCGCGGCAACCTCAGCAACAACTGGATTGATGTATTTGCCATCCTTAATCCTCGCAGCTTTCCATTTCTTGTGGCGAGGAGGAGGATCAGGGGCCTGGACAGTAATGGAAGGATTGGATTTAGTAGCTTCCTTCATTTTCTCCAACTCTTCTTCCATGAGCCTCCGTTCAAGCTTTTTGTACCTACCTCGAGACATGAAATGGGGATACTTATTTCCCGCTTGCCTCTCTGTATTTGCTTGACTTATTTCCTGTGACACGGAAACAAAGAAAATTGAGCCTATGATGTCAAGTATTTTCAAATAAAAGATAAGATATGAAAGGAATTTTACCAGAAATGCAGGATTTTGCCGTGATGCTACAAACTCCCTCCAGTCCTCTTGCGAAATGTAAGAATATCTCTGACATGGATCGTCATTCCTCCATTCCCCTCGAATATACTTTCTGGTGAGCTTGTTCTTGAAATCTTTCCAACGTAAACGAACTTCGCCCATCCAATGCTTCTTCATCGCTGTATTGTTTGGGACATCGTACGTTTGCTATAAGTGAAAAGGAGAAGATCATAATTACATTTCAAGTAATAGGACTAAAGATATAAATGCAAATTTATCGAAAGTGACATACCAAAATTTGTAACCAAATCAAATCCTTCGTTTTCTGAGGAACCAACTTCCAATTAGAGTATACAATCGAAACTTTGCTTCGACTTAAATAGCCTAAATAGCTAATGAATTTGTCTTCCTCTTGACCAATTGGATTCATATTGGCATCAAAGTCCACATGCAGCCTCTTTTTTTGATTTTCACGACGGGCCAACAGCCCTCCCATCGTTGTGGTACCTCTACCCCTTCTCACAACGGGTCCATCAACTCTATCACACGTTGACTCGTCAGAGCTGGACATATTCTTGTTCATCAAAGACAAATCAATGTTACATAGGTTATTATTAAATAGTAAACAAATTAATAAAATGAACTAACATGTTAAACCATCACAAAAATAACTTAGTACTATTTCATAACTTAAAATGTTAACTATTTCATAACTTAAGATCTTACTTTATATGGCTTCCCATATTCCTTCACAATGATCGTTTCTTGCAGAATATTCTTCATCATCTAGCAATTCTACTTCACGTGATGTAGGGGGATTTGTTGTGAAAGGGGTGTATCATCAAGGTCGAAGGATTCTTCACCATACTTTGTTTTTTACTTTGAAGTACAATGGACATTTTTTTATTTGCAGGTACGTAACATAAAACACTTGTTTCGCTGGCTTGCTAGAATGAATGGCTCATCTCTATGACCAACTCTTTGAAGATCAACTGAGACAAATCCAAATTGTGGATCTATTACAATGGCATTATTGCTAACCCACTTACATTTCAATAAAGCAATTTTGAACCTGGTGTAGCTCATCTCCCATATTTCTTCAATAACTCCATAATAGGCCATTGATGCTAATACGGGGTTTTTATCTTTTGAACTCGAAAAGTGCATGGATTTCAGCTTCAACCATCACCCCACTATTTTGCATAGAACTTCTGTCATCTTGGTCTTTGGTGTAGAAAGAATACCCGTTTATATCATAACCGCTCCAAGTGATGACCTGAAAAGAAGGCCCCCAAGCTAAACACTCGATTGTATCAGACACACCGGTCTCGTGCAATACCTTCTCCTCAAACCACTTTATGAATGTCTTCTTTTGCTCATTCGCAATCTGCATGTCACTCTTCCTTGGATTCATATTCTTCAAACTCTTTCTGTGTTCATCAATGTATGGTTGAACTTCTTCCATATTGTTCAAGATGTACAAGTGTGCTTGCAACACCTCTTCACGAGACATATTGTTCAGTTTGATTCCTCGAGTTCCCTTGCTTATCCCTTCGTCATGCTGAGATTGTATCGTCGCCCATGATAGATAATCTTTGCAAAAGTCCATTGCCTCTTCAACTACATATCTTTCAACTATTGAGGCTTCTGGTCGATTAGGATTTTTAGAATACCTTTTTAAGATCTTCATATATCGCTCGAAAGGGTACATCCACATTAGGTAAACTGGACCACAGAGCCTGACCTCCCTTACCAAATGCACTATCAAATGCACCATTATATCAAAAAATGCGGGAGGAAAATACATCTCTAGTTGGGACAAAATAATATAACCCTCATTTTCCAATTCATCCAACTTTTCAATGTCAATGACTTTGTTACAGATATTATTAAAGAAAATACACAATTTTGTTATAGTTGTTCGTACTTCATCTTTCATAATGCCTCTAATAGCTCTTCGGTAATAGTTGTTGCATCAACACATGATAATCATGGGACTTCATTCCCATTAACTTCAAATCATTCATTGACACACACCTGCTCACATTAGAAGAATACCCTTGTGGAACCTTAATATCATATAAACACCCACACAAACTTTTTTTCTCCTCTTTTGATAGCGTATGCGCTGCTGGCCCCATGTATGCCTTCTTACCATCTTCTCTTATTTGTGGATGTAACCGTTCTCTTATTCCCATATCAACCAGATCCAGTCTCGCACTAATTCCATCCTTAGTCTTCCCTGGTATGTGCAAAAGCGTAATGACAAGGCTATCGCAAACATTTTTCTCCACATGCATCACATCAAGACTGTGTCTCACATCAAGACTACGCCAATATGGAAGATCAAAGAAAATTGATCTCTTCTTCCATATATTCTTCTCACCCGAAATCCTTTGCTGCTTACCCAATATGACATTAATATGTTCCACCCGACTATAAACTTCCTCTCCGGTTAATGCCTTTGGAGCCGTTCTATGCTCCGGTAAGCCGTTGAAATGCTTTCTTAACTTATGATATGGGTGGAACCGGTGAAGAAACCTCCTGTGACCGAGGTAGACCGTTTTCTTTCCGTGCTTTAGTTGATGAAAGTTTGTATCTGCTTCACATATTGGACATGCTTTATGCCCCTTCACACTGTACCCTAACAAATTTCTGTATGCAGGAAAGTCGTTTATTGTGGTAAAAATGATTGCACGCAGCCTGAAGGACTCCTTCTTATATGCATCAAACACATCTACGCCTTCCTCCCACAATTTTTTCAAATCCTCAACCAAAGGCGCCAAGTACACATCAATATTGTTCCCGGGCTGTTTTGGTCCAGAAATCATCATAGAAAGCATCACATACTTGCGTTTCATACATAGCCAGGGAGGTAAGTTGTATATTACAAGGAGAACCGGCCATGCACTATGGGTACTACTAAGAGTCCCATACGGATTAAATCCATCAGTACAAAGACCCAGCCGAAGGTTTCTTGGCTCACTGCCAAATTGAGGGAACATTTCGTCTATTTTCTTCCATTGCGGAGAGTCAGCCGGGTGCCGAAGATATTGTCCATCAGATATTCTCTCATCAGAATGCCATCTCAACTTCTTCGCCGTTACTTCACTAGTAAACAAACGCTTAAATCGCGGTATTATTGGAAGATACCACAATGCCTTCAAAGGTTGCCTTTTTGTCGACTGATCCCCAGAACCACCACCTTTCTTCACTTTGTATCGTGAAGTTTTACACTTTGGACAATTACTAAGACCTTCATACTCATTTCTGTACAATATGTAGTCATTAGGGCAACTATGTATCTTTTTATACTCCATACCCATCGTAGACAAGATTTTCTTGGCCTCATACATACGATTTGGAAGTACATTATCATCTGGCAACATATCACACAACAATTCAAGCAGCGACGTGAAACTACTATCAGTCCACCCACAAGTTGCCTTTAAGTTGACCAAATGTAAGGTCCCAGTCAACCGTGTATACTTAGTCCACCCAGGGAACAAAGGTGTCTCTGCATCACTCCGCACGCTATCATATTCATGCGATTGTGCAAAAGATTCTACCTCAACATCATGAATCATTCTCTCCATTCCATCATCATCTACCTCAACTTCATTTTCGTGCGACGCACTGGTAGTTACTTCCTCACCATGCCATATCCACGTTGTGTATCGAAGGTTTATTCCATCACAAAGTAGGTGATCCCTTATATCAGCAATATCCCGTCGAATCCCGTTTAAACAATTAACACATGGACAAAAATACATCCCATTTTTTGCAGCCACATTTTTCTAGCAAATTCAATAAACTCTTCCACCACATTCTCATATTCTTCACTAGTTCTCAACGCATTCATCCAACTATGACCCATTTTATTGTCACCTAAGACATTTCCAACAACACTCAGGTTTATAACAATTTTAAGAACGACATGCTTTTTCTCAATCTTTTAAAAAAAATCGGCAGCATTTCCCCTTAAAAGTAAGACATCCCAAAATTTTAAAACAAACAATTTCAGCTTAATTGAACAAAACTTACTAACTAAGGCAATTCAGAACAATATTAGCTATTAAATACAACAATTTCATCAACAAAGAGAGCATTACAATTATTCCTACTAGCTAACATATACTTCAATGGTAATGGTAATGGTAAACCATGAAGCCATCACTTTTTTAATCAAGCTCATGTACTTCAGATGGGTAATAATAAAGGAAAGACAAAAGAAAAATTCAAGGACTGGATTAAAAACGCTTAAATCAATAATGGTAAACCATCAAGCCATAAGACAAAAGTGTTGTTCTCACTCAGTCAGAAGGTATCATATAAGGAAAATATAAATGTTTGTGAATAACATAAAAGCAACTGACCTAATTTGAGAGTGCAACCGTTTGCTTCAAACCTTTGACCAAGATTCCTCAGCAAGTAGTCAAAAAAGATAAGGATGATTCTCCTTTAATCTTTTATCGCCTATATCTGCATTATCAACATATGGTTGTTCTATTGAGAACCGAGTACAAAACTTAATTGCAAGAGGTAATAGGAAATCTTGTTAACAATGTAAGTTCTCTAAGCAAGCATTTGCAGTCACATTAGTTTGAAACAGAGAAACAAGTGAAGCTGTTTGTGAATAAATATGTAAGACTTTGATTTGCTCAAATACAAGCTTCATTGGCTGCCAATCTTTTCAATATAGAAAAAAAATTGCTCCAGAATTACAATACAAACCTACAAGAATTCTTTTCAATATGGAAAAATTGAGTGATCCCAGGAACCAAGTTGCACAGAAAAGTAGCTTCATTGAAAATGGATGTTATTTGAAAATCTGATCTCAATACAATAAGCATGTTCGTTTCAGTCTGTTTATTGGGCTCATATTTAAATTTTTCCATAGTCGTGATTTTACATGTGAATGCCAACAGTGATTAGCTAAATTAATAAAGAATTGATTTATACTTACAAGAAGATTATGAGTTCAAATTTTGCCACTGATATAATGACTTTATTGGGTTGAAAGTACCTCTTAGTGCTTGAACCTAGAGGCATGAACCCAAGGGCTCAACTCACTTAAAGCATACTCCCTTTGGTCTTACATAAAAGCTCAATAAACAAATTACATAGTTTAATAAACTAGTTAAAATTAGTTAAAAATAATAAGTATATTTAAAATAAAATTTATTTTCTAAGTATGCCCTTATTTATGATGTGAAAGTAAAATAGAGAAATAATGTAAATATAAGTATTGCCAACCTTTTAATTAATTCAATGCATATAATTAATTATGGGTAAAAACAAAAACAAAAAAAAAACAAATTAAATAGGAGCATGTTTAATTTGTTGGCCAAAAAAAACTAATGATACAAGTTCAGACTTAAACAAGACCAATGGCATTGAAACAAGAAAGAGAATAGTGAAGTGCCTATTTTGAAGGAGGAAAGTGATGATAGTAATTACAGTATACTCTAATCATGATCAAAACATATTCAGACATGAGGAACAACAGTGGCATTAACTTTATGGCATTAACTAAATTTATCCTTCTTAAACTTATACTAAGTTTTTATAAACTATATAGACCAAAAACTACTATTTCAAATTATTACAACCAATTTCAAAATTAAATTAAATTATGAGGAACAACAGTGGCATTAACCTTAACATTTTAAACAAACATGGGCTTAAGACTTCTGACCAAAATGAAAAACAATGAAGAAATAAATGCAAGCTTGTAGGCAAAAAGAACAAGAAAATCAGAATTAAAAAGCAACGCATAACAAAACTAGGCCTACAGGCCAAAAATATATATATGTGGATCCAGGAAACAGAGTATGCAGAAACTTTTTCAGTGCAATTGGCAAAGCAAACAGAGTAGCGAGCAACAAATTCAGACGAGGAAAATAAAAATAGAGCTGAAATAGAAACTAACAGAGTTAAGGGAAGACTATAGCGTGCTGATTGCATCTACACAAGGCTAAGGCGCGATGGAGGAACCCTGAACAGAGAGGAACATAAATCATGATTTGTTCGGGCATAATTCTAGGTTGTTTCTCTTTTATTCGAGCTCACGCATGGATAAGAAAATGCTTTATTTAAAGGGAAGCTGACAAAAAAAGAATTTGACTGACTCACGAGAACTGATAGATCAAACACACTCCCTCCTTGAAGCAGGTCCCTCTGTCTCGATCAATGGATGGCAACGGACGGCAACGGCAGTTTTGTTGTTGACGACGGCGGACTAAGGAGGAGGGGAGCAACGTTCGCAACTCGTGTTCTCTCAATGGTACTAGCTAGGGCTGAGTTTGTTTGAGGATTGGAGGATATAGAGCTAGCGGGTGATTTTTTGTATGACTCTTGGTTATTTGGCTGATAGTTTGTCGTCCAGAAATATAATTTGGGTCTTCAAAAATATATTTTTGGAGTCCCAAATTGTAATTTGGGACTCCAAAAAATTTTCCCTCCCAAAAAATTGCACACAATTTTTTTTTCTGATTTTTGGAGTCCCAAATTGTAATTTGGGACTCCAAAAAATTTTCCCTCCCAAAAAAATTGCCCGCCAAAATGTTTTTCCTGATTTTTGGAGTCCCAACTTACAATTTGGGACTCCAAAAATAAAATTACCCAAATATAATTACAAGAATGCCACTGGTTTTACTTGTTGCTTCCCTTTTTTAAATAGGGACGTCCTTTAGGGTAGTAAAAACCCATATTTGTAGTAGTGCAAGGTATAAGATAAACCAATGAAGTGAATGAAATAATTAACAATGCAAGTACAACAACAAAAATATCATCATTTGAGAATCACGGAGCGATTACGTACGTTTTGAAAACCTATAATATGTCCGCTGGAAAAGATGGATTGCATATAATTGATAACGTAGTATCCGCACTCGGAGCTCCTTGGTTGTCGAGGGCACTATAATTCAAAAGCAAATTGTTAAAACGAATAAAGGCATATCGAAAGCTACTATGTCAACGAAATAACTTGAATTGAAACTACTTACCTTCGGATAAAACCACTTCGGTCCACCCTGCTCTTGTGCTCCAGAAAGCATTCTAAACGTCTTGAGACCACTATCATTAAAATGAAAATTAATAGACATGAAAACAATTCATTTAAGGAATCCAAGCTCTTGTGCTCCAAAAATTTACTTACTCGGTAAACATGGTTTTGATGTTATCATTTGGCTTGCCACCTAAGGAATCCAACCAATAACATACATTGTTGGCGGGACAAACAACACACAGTGTCCAATGACCACTACAACATAAACATATTAATATTAAATTAAGACAAGAAAGCAATTTATTCTTAAAAATCGTATATAAACAAAACTAAAATACGTACTTTTCAAGTATTGGCGCTAGATAACAAGGCAATTCTTCGTCGCCCATTGTACAACCAACATAAAACGCCCTTCTGGCTAACTTATTGCGAGTCGAAGTCGTGTTTGCAGGACATAAGAATCCATATGAACCCGTTCGACCTTTCTGAGCGCATATGTCGTGGCAGACACTATGATCGAAATACAATGATAAATGTTGTTGAATATATAAAACAAAAAAATCAATGCAATAATTAAAGGGAAAATAAAACTTACATGATTGCAAGTTGAAGAAATTCTATATCTAAACATTTGCATAAATTGTTCCAAATCTTTGTTGTCAATTGTTATGGGATATGTTTTTTCTTCGCCGAAAATGCCTGCACGCATCTCCAAGGATATAAACTTGATGCCCCTGTACAGCTCTCGCAGCTGTGCTAAGTAGGGAAATCTGCTCGTAGCTTTTTCATCCTATGAAAACATAAAAAACAGATTATGAGTGGGTTAGCAATGAAAGTCAATCGGGAACCTCCTCATCATCAATGAGTAATGTACTTCCTACCATTGGAGGTGTCGTCGCCATCTGAATAAGATGATTCGACCAAAGGATGAACGATGTTATGGCCTTGCCTAAATTGGGAACCTCCTCATCATCAATCGGGATGGCTGCCTTTTCTTCCCCCTCTCGCACACTTTTCACAGTCACCCTACGTTGGTCTTGTCGAATTTGCTTGTTATGGTGAGAGGTTTGTTCTAAGTAAACAAGACCATCGGCAACAATACGCCGGTATGAGACATCCAAATATAGAGTGCAAGGTTGTCCTCCCTGTGGAGTTTGAGAAGGTTCGCCAATAAGTACATCTGGAGGGTGAAAACTTTCTTTGCTGCTGGGGAAGGCCAGGGATTGGTGGGTTGTATGTTCCGTATTTTCCTTCTCTTGTATCATAGATCTTATTTCACTCCGTACTTGTTCCATAATCTCATCTACGAGGGACGCTCGAATTTTGGCTACAAGCTGAGGACTAGGGTTGTCATTGTCATGCAAACAACGTGAACGCCGTCCGAAATATTTTGCGACACTAACTCCCTTTGTCTCCCCTCGAACATGATCAAGGTAATTTGGCTTCCTAATCGCCGTTGACAAAATGTCCATCTGTGTACCTGGCGTGAATGAATCTTGGCTACTCTGCTGCTCAAGTGCATCCTGTATCATAAGATTTTTCATAAATAATAACTAACTCTTATAATATGAAACAACTGAGGCTATTTAATACTTCTAATTTAACTACTTACAATCTTTGAGGCAACCTCATCAACATCTTCATTTATGTATTTGTCACCCTTCATTCTCGTAGCTTTCCATTTTTTGTGACGAGGAGGACGATCAGGGGCTTGGATAACAATGGAAGGATTGGATTGGGCAGCTTTCTTCATTCTCTGTAACTCTTCTTCCATCATCTTCGGTTCAAGCTTTTTATAGCCACCTCTAGACATGCAATGCGGATACTTATTTCTTGCTTGCCTCTCTTTATTGGCTTGACTTTTTTCCTGTGACCGAAAACAAATAAATTTGAGCCTAAGATGTCAAGTAGATTCAACTAGAAGATAAGATATGAAAGAAATTTTACAAGAAATTCAGGATTTTGTTGTGACGTCACAAACTCCCTCTAGTCCTCTGGAGAAATGAAATCATAGTTCTTACACGGATCCTCGTTCCTCTTTGACTCTCGAATATACTTTCTAGTGAGCTTGTTCTTAAAATCTTTCCAACGTAGACGAACTTCGCTCATCCAATGCTTGTTCATCACCATATTGTTGGGGACATCGTACGCTTGCTGCTAGGTAAAAGAGAAGATAATTACATTTTAAGTAATAAGACTAAAGATACAAATGCAGATATATCGAAAGTGAGATACCAAAATTTGTGCCCAAATCAACTGCTTCGTTTTCTGAGGAACCAACTTCCAACTAGAGTATACAATGCGAACTTTGCTTCGAGCCAGGTAGCCTAAATAGCTAATGAAATTGTCTTCCTCTTTACCAATTGGATTCATATTGGAATCGAACTCCACATGCAGCCTCTTTTTTTGACTGTCAAGATGTGCAATTAGCGCACCCATCTTTATGCTACCTCTACCCTTTCTCACAACGGGTTCATCAACTCTATCACCCGATGACTCTTCAAAGCTGGACATATTCCTGTTCATCAAAGACAAATCAATGTTAGATAGGTTATTAAATAATAATAAAATTAATAAAATGAACTAACATGTTAAACCACCACAAAAATAACATAGTACTATTTCACAACTTATGATGTTAACTATTTCATAACTGAAGATCTTACTTTATATGGTTTCCCATATTCCTTCACAATGATCCTTTCTTGCAGCCTATTTTTCATCATCTACCAATTCTACTTCACGTGTTGTAGGTGGATTTGTTGTGAAAGGGAGTGTATCGTCAAGGTTCAAGGATTCTTCACCATACTTCTGTTTTTTACTTTGAAGTACAATAGACATTTTTTATTTGTAGGGTTTGTAACATAAAACACTTGTTTTGCCTAGCTTGCTAGAATGAATGACTCATCTCTATGACCAAGTCTTTGAAGATCAATTGAGACAAATCCAAATTTAGGATCTATTACAACAACATTATTGCTAACCCACTTACATTTCAATAAAGCAACTTTGAACTTGTTGTAGCTCATCTCTCATATTTCTTCAATAACTCCATAATAGGCCATTGATGCTAACACCAGGTTTTTGTCTTTTGAACTCGAAAAGGGCATGGATTCAGCTTCAACCATCACCCCACTATTTTGCACAGAACTTCTATCATCTTGGTCTTTTGTGTAGAAAGAATATCCGTTTATATCATAACTGCTCCAAGTGATGACCAGAAAAGAAGGCCCCCAAGCTAACCACTCGATTGTATCCGACACACCAGTCTAGTGTAATACCGTCTCCTCGAACCACTTTATGAATGTCTTCTTTTACTCATTAGCTATTTGCATGCCATTCTTCCTTGAATTCATATTCTTCAAACTCTTTATGTGTTCATCAATGTATGTTTGAACTTCTTCCATATTATTCAAGATGTACAAGTGTGCTTGCAACACCTCTTCACGAGGCATATTCTTCAGTCTGATTCCTCGAGTTCCATCGCTTATCCCCTCGTCATGCTGAGATTGTATCGTCACCCCTGATAGATAATCTTTGCAGAAGTCCATAGCCTCTTCAACTACATATCTCTCAACTATTAAGGCTTCCGGTCGATAAGGATTTTTAGAATACCCTTTTAAGATCTTCATGTATCGCTCAAAAGGGTACATCCACCTTAGGTAAACTGGACCGCAAAGCCTTACCTCCCTTACCAAGTGCTCTATCAAGTGCACCATTATATCAAAAAATGCAGGAGGAAAATGCATCTCTAGTTGGGACAAAATAATATAACCCTCATTTTCCAATTCATCCAACCTTTCAATGTCAATGACTTTGTTACAAATAGCATTAAAGAAAATACTGAATTTTGTTATAGTGGTTCGCACTTCATCTTTTATAATGCCTCTAATAGCTATTGGTAATAGTTGTTGCATCAACACATGATAATCATGGGACTTCATTCCCACTAACTTCAAATCGTCCATTGAAACAAACCTTCTCAAATTAGAAGAATATCCTTGTGGAACCTTAATGTCATATAGACACCCACACAAACTTTTTTTCTCCGCTTTTGATAGTGTATGAGCTGTTGGCTCCATGTATGCCCTCTTACCATCTTCCATTACTTGTGAATGTAACCATTCTCGTATTCCCATATCAACCAGGTCTAGTCTCGCACTAATTCCATCCTTAGTCTTCCCTGGTATGTGCAAAAGAGTACTGACAAAGCTATCGCAAACGTTTTTCTCCACATGTATCACATCAAGACTGTGTCTCACATCAAGACTACGCCAATATGGGAGATCAAAGAAAATTGATCTCTTCTTCCATATATTCTTATCACCCGCAATCCTTTGCTGCTTACCCAATATGACATTGATATGTTTCACCCGACTATAAACTTTCTCTTCAGTTAATGCCTTTGGAGCCGTTCTATGCTCTGCTAAGCCATTAAAACGCTTTCTTAACTTACGATATGGGTGGAACCGATGAAGAAACCTCCTGTGACCGAGATAGACCATTTTTTTCCATGCTTTAGTTGATGGAAGTTTGTATCTGCTTCACATATTGGACATGCTTTATGCCTCTTGACACTGTACCCTGACAAATTTCCGTATGCAAGAAAGTCGTTGATCGTGGTAAAAATCATTACACGCAACTTGAAGGACTCCTTCTTATATGCATAAAACACATCTACGTCTTCCTCCCACAAGTTCTTCAAATTCTCAACCAAAGGTGCCAAGTACACATCAATATTGTACCCGGGCTGTTTTGGTCCAGAAATCATCATAGAAAGCATCATATACTTGCGTTTCATACATAGCCAGGGAGGTAAGTTGTATATTACAAGGAGAACCGGCCATGCACTATAGGTGCTACTAAGAGTTCGATACGGATTGAAGCCATCTGTACAAAGCCCCAGCCGAAGGTTTCTTGGCTCGCTGCCAAATTGAGGGAACATTTCGTCTATTTTCTTCCATTGCAAATGAAGGTGGAATATCACCTAGAGGGGGTGAATAGGTGATCTCAAAAATCTTTTCGCATTTGTAAGATAGGTGAACGATGAAAGCAAGAAGGAGGTAAAGATAATGGACACGGAGAAGTTATCCTGGTTCGGTCAAACTCTTCGACCTACGTCCGGTCCCGGACACTCTCGGGATTTCGACTATCTTACAAATACAATTACACACTCGTAAACGAAGGATGATCCTTTCACTCTTGGACTCACTCCCCTTACAAGTTGTAATTAATACACCCACACTCAAGATACCTCTATCTTGAGATTTGAACGAATTGTAATAACAAGTAGTAAAACTCTCTCCAGAGAGTAGATATGATAATGAACACGAAGCTTAGTATATCCGAAGATATAATTAGAATACAATTTGAACTATTTGAAAGCTTTTTCAATGTATGCACCTTTGGTTCGTAAATGTCGAATTCAATCCGTCGTGTATTTGTCTTGGTTGAAGTTGAAGACCGTTGAAGGATTTGAATGTGTCATTTGGAATATTTGAATATGTCCGTTAATAGCGCACTTTCGCGCTTACGCTTTGCCCATATTTGAAGTTTGCTTAGTGGAATGTCTTTACTGGCTTGTTGCTCGAGATGTTCTTGGATGGAGATCATCATAGTTTAATGATTCGGAAGCTTTTGCTGTATGGGCACCATTATGATAAGATTCTTTTTGTCGGCTCTGTTATGCGACATTCTCAATGTGCTAGCTTGTCAAGAACTTAAACTCTGAAAAGCAAAACTTTGAACTTCTGTAGATTTACAAGCAAACTTATTAAACATAGTTAAAATCGTAATAGCAAGCGGTATGTCATATTCAACAAATCTCAAATCAGCAATTAAGTCACAATGAGCATTTTTTGGAATTCTACGCCTCGATCTTGGCAACTTTGGTTATGAACACGTAGATCACTTAGGTAGATGATCAATAATATCACAGCCAATATATAAAGATGTATTGAAAGTTAAAAACAATTAACTGGATGATTTAAATAAGATTTACAAGGAATCTGGTTTCGCTCGAGTTGATCTTTGTCGAATATTCTTGAGAGTCTTGATGATCATTCTCGAGAATCAGCAAAAACTGGATTTCGAGAATCGCTCAAGGAATCAACTGCGAGATTGAACAATTTTCGTTCATTCTCGAGAATTACCTAGTGGTTCTCGAGAACCATTCTCGGGAATTGCATTTCAATTCTCGAGAATCCAGTAAACAGAAGCAGACAACAATTGATGTAGTCGAGCATACTCGAGAATCATTTTTCCATTCTCGAGAATCATTCTCGAGAATTACTTTCTCATTCTTGAGAATCACCTGTAACCCAGAGAGTACAGAACTGAAGCTTACGATCATTCTCGAGAATCGATTTCTAATTCTCGAGAATTGAATTTCAATTCTCGAGAATTACTTGAGTGACATATTTCTGTTTCTGTTCAGATCCGATCATTCTCGAGAATTGCTTGGAATTCTCGAGAATCATTCTTCGAATCCAGTATCCACTCTCGAGAATGCTATCTTCGCCAAGGAAATCGGTTAACACGGTTTGCAGCTATTCTCGAGAATACAAGATCTAATTCTCAAGAGTCAATCTGGAGCACACAAAACATAAGTCAATCATAGTTTCAAAACTTAAATGCTTAAACATTTGTTATCATCAAAACATAGGAGCCAACATTCTCCCCCTTTTTGATGATGACAACATATAGTGAAAATCATTTTGAAATTTTGAAAATGAAATTATTGATTGGTAAAATAAGAAAGTATAGTGATTTGCAGAACAAGTCATGTATTCATACGAAGCTTTTTCGGGATTTGATGCAACGAAAATCCATTCATACATAACATGTTAAACCAAAATGATCTTACGAAATACATCGAAAGGATTAGATAGTTCTCGAGTCTTAAAAAGACAATTATCAAAGTAAACCTTAAAGGAACAACTAGACTCCAACTAGACACCGTTAGTCCCAATCTCAATTCCGCTGTTTCTCCTTCTCCCCTTTGTCATCCATCAAAGGGGGATCGAGATATCGGGATCAACGGGAGGTGTAGAGACAGTCTCGGGAGTAGGTTGAGAGCCGGATCTTTGGAGGCGCAGAACGGGGATCGACATGGGAATATCGAGACGGGTGGGGAACGGTCTCGGGATCGGGAATGGATGTAGTGGTCATAGCGAGAGGATTTAGTATGATTCGAAGACTCAATAAGAGGGCTTCCAAACAATCTTCTCGTCTGTTGAACTGATTTTTTAATCTCTTGTTGCGATCATAGAGGACGGAAGAATTCGGGTGGATCTCTTTCTTGAGGTTTTCCAGCTGCGAGTTCACATATTGTTCAAGATGAGCATCTACTTTGATCATCTCATTACTTATGGCCTTGATCATTGCTTTTATTAGATTGCCATAAGAGTCCAAACATTGAATTACAGGAGCCATAGCTTCCTGAATTGCAGAGTTGATCTGAGCTTGGATTGCGGCTGTGCAAAAGAAGGGCGAAGTAGAAGCGGGTCTTTTTGTGAAGATTGGCCTTCGTCTTGTTGCTTGGAGGTTGATGGCTTAGGATCGGTGGTGGACTTGACTTCCTTCTTCCCGTAGCTTCGTAAATGAGATCTTCATGTATAAAAGATGAGTCTTGCCAAATTTCTTGGGAAAAACAGTTTCGTCATTGTCAAGAAGATACCGAGATGTTAAACAAGCCCAGAATCCTAGAGACTAGGTTAGGATATGGAATGGTATTCTTCTTGGAAACTTCAGAATTGGATAAAAAATTGGATATCTCAGAAATAACCAGTTTGCCAAGGTTACGTGGTTGCTTGGCCATAATGGAGCCCATCAATTGGTAGTCTTTGTTCACAAAGTGTGTAAAACTACGACCTTTGTTTACTAAATTGCGATCGTAAAGGTACCAAAGGATTCTGGTGGTGTCTGGCATGTCAGATGGCTTGACTTTGAAGGGATTTCCATCATATTGCTTTGTAGGGAGAAGAAGTCTAAAACATTCATGCTCAGATAATGTGGGAGGATCTTCTGGAGGATCAATGACACCCAGAAATGAATTGATAGTGGCTGCTGTGATCTTAATGGATTTGCCTCTAATATGAGTATACAGCAGAATCTCACCATCATCAGTCTTTTCCTCAACCATATTAAAATAGAAAGTCTTAACAATTTGAGGAGAATATGGGGTCTGGATATCTAGCAACGGCATATAAGACTTTAACCATGGTGAAAGATCCAAATTACACTCCCTCCTAAAGTCATCTAGATTCAACCAGACAGTAGGACAAAAGGTCTTCCTTCATATGAAAGAACAAAATTTGGATCGGATGGGATTACCAGAGGAGCTTTACGAAGCTGGAGGACAATCAAGGACATTGAGTTGCCCAATTAGTTTGGAAGCAAACGGAGGAAGAGTTGAAAGAGGAATCTCATGATGAGTGTGGGGAGGTCTCGAATCCGTTCTTCAATTTCCTTAGTTCTTCTTTCATAAAAATGTGGGTTTGAACTTGAATAAGGCTTGGACGACTTGGTTGTTGCAGAACTTACGGGTTTGGACGAGAGATTGAGAGCAAGACTTGGATTTTGAGTTTGCATTTTCGTTTGCTTCGGCGACGGATTGCGATCTAGGGCGGGAGCTTTCTTTGCTTTTGGCCTTGTCGAATGAGAGTGAGTCTTGCTGCGAGTCACATGAGGAGAGTCCATGATCGTTACCGATTTAGCCTTCTTCTTCGATGGTTCGGTCTTCTCCGAAATTTGAACTTTAGGACGATACTTGGTGCGTGGCTTTTTCTTGAGTGGTTGTTCGGGGAGATTCGAGAGGATGAAGATTTCGTCATGGTCTCTCGACAAAGAATCACGAGATGGATGATGAGTTTTGGGAGGATGAAGAGACGAAGAGAGGCGACGGAAAAGACGAAGAGAGGAAAAGCTCTCGAGAGTTAGAAAGAATGAGTCGAGGAACAGATGCGACGAATGAAGGTTAAGGAAATGAAGGGACGAAACGACGGGGTTATGAGTGAAACGGCACAAGGCTTGGCGACGCTTGGGATCTCTCGCTCGACAATTCTCGAGAATCAAAAATTGATTCTCGAGAACCGTTCTCGAGAATGATATTTCATTCTCAAGAATGATCTTAGTAAAGAAGAGTAACCCATTCACGGAGAACATGCTATTTGCTACAATTCTCGGGAATCGAGTAAATGATTCTCGAGAGCCATTCTCGAGAATGACGCTTCATTCTCGAGAATTATCTCGATGAATGATTGCAGAACATATTTTTCGATACGGTTCTCGGGAATGCCTTAGCCATTCTCGAGAATGACATATGTAATCGACATAGAACACCGAGACAATATCCGATATTTCTCGAGAATGAGCTGTATTCTCGAGAATGTTAATATGCAGAAATGATCCTTATTTACCAAATCCCGATATTACTCGAGAGTAGATTCCAATTCTCGAGAGTGCTTAGGAAGAGCATGAAAGCTTCACTTATCAATTCTCGAGAATGATAAAATCATTCTTGAGAACTATCGATTTTACAACTTGGACCAAAAACCGCAAAAACAATATCTAGAAGCTCCGATGCTTAAGTCGGTTTTCAAACATCATCAAAACATAATCGGCGAGATTGAGTCAACATTTTACTTACAATTCATTGGGATTTACCATTCCCAATTCTCTTCTGATAAATGTGAATTGTTCTTTAGCCAGTGGCTTAGTGAAGATATCAGCAAGTTGCAAGTGAGTAGGGATAAACATTACCTTTACATCTTTCTTTTGGACATGATCTACGATAAAATGATGTCTAACATCAATATGCTTGGTTCTTGTATGTTGAACTGGATTCTTTGCTAAGCTTATTGTACTAGTGTTGTCACGAGAGGATTGGAATCTCCTGTAGATGAATTCCCAAGTCTTGAAGTTGTTGCTTGAGCCATAGAACCGAGCACAAGCAACTTGATGCGGCTACATATTCGGCTTCGGTTGAGGATACGGCCACGGTGGTTTGTTTTTTGCTGAACCATGATACAAGTGATCCTCCAAGAAATTCACACTCGTCCACTAGTACTCTTTCTATCGGTCTTGTATCCAGCGTGATCGAGTCCGAATATGCCACCGAAATTCTTGTTGACCTTTAGGGAACCGAGACCCAATTCCTTTGTATACGAAAGATATCGAAAGATTCTTTTGACATGTTCGGCATGCGATTCTTTAGGAGCTGATTGGAATCTTGCACACATTCCCACACTAAACCGAATGTCAGTGCGCTAGCGAGTCAAATAAAGTAGGGATCCAATCATTCCTCTATATTTGGTTATGTTGAAGTCTTTTCCTTTTTCTTCATCGGCATCTAGAGAGGCGGTTGAGCTCATTGGAGTGTCGGCTCCATTACAATGCTCCATTCCAAATTTCTTGAGCAAATCACGGAGATACTTCGTTTGAGATATAAATATACCATCCTTCCGTTGTTTGATTTGTAAACCAAGGAAGTAGTTCAATTCACCCATCATAGACATTTCGAATTCACCCTGCATTTTCTTGGAAAATTCCTCGCAGAGAGAATCTTAGTAGCACCAAAAATAATATCATCCACATATATTTGCACAATTAAAGTCTCATTAAGTTTGTTAGTCTTAATAAACAAAGTTGTATCTCGATTTCCCTACGATAAAGCCTTGTTCTAATAAGAAATTACTTAATCTTTCATACCAAGCTCTAGGAGCTTGTTTGAGACCATATAAGGCTTTCTTCAAACGATAGACATGATCTGGATGATGATTATTTTCAAAACCAGGAGGTTGTTCAACATAGACTTCTTCCGAATAAATCCATTTAGAAAGGCACTCTTAACATCCATTTGAAAGAGTTTGAATCCTTTGATGCACGCAAAGGCTAAGAGCACACGTATTGCTTCCAATCTAGCTCTTTGGAGCATATGTTTCCTCATAATCAATCCCTTCTTCCTGATTATAGCCTTTGGCAACCAGTCTAGCCTTGTTACGGACTATGATTGCTGATTCATCTCGTTTGTTCTTGAATACCCATTTAGTGCCAATGACCGGATGGTCTTTAGGCCTAGGTACCAAATCCCAAACTTGATTCCTATCAAATTGGTGTAACTCTTCTTGCATAGCTATCACCCAATCATTGTCGAAAGGGCTTCATCTATTTTAGAAGGTTCTATTTGTGATATAAAGGCGAGAAAATGTTACTTCATTCAAGGTCTTGTTTCTAGTTTTTACACCTTGATTCAAGTCACCTATCACTTGGTCAGAGGATGATTCCTAATGAACCTCCAAGCTCTAGGTTGAGATTGATCTGAGTTTTCTAAATCATTTTGAGGATCAGCCTCGAAAACATTTTTAGGACTTTCAATAGAAGCGGGGAGTAGTTTTTGAGAAGAATTGATTTTTATCAATGGGTTCATCATCATCCAAAGATTCGTGCGGTTTAGATTCACAAAATACTACATGAATTGATTCTTCAACCGAACGAGTGCGCTTATTGAAGATTCTATATGCTTTACTTCTATTAGAGTATCCGAGAAAAATACCTTCATCAGATTTGGGATCGAATTTTCCCATTGTCCTTACCATTGTTATGCACGAAGCATTTGCGCAGCCAAAGATATGAAGATGAGCGATTTGGTTTCCTTCCTTTGTAGAGTTCGTAAGAAGTCTTATTGAGCTTCTTTACGAGATATGCTCGATTGGCAATATATGGCCGTGCTCATTGCATCCGCCCGGAAGACTTGTGAGGTCGATTCTCATTCAATAAGGCACGAGCCATTTACGTGAGCACTCGATTTTTCCTTTCCACCACACCATTTGTTGTGGTGTTCGGGAGCCGAGAAATTATGATTGATTCCGTGAGCATCACGGAAATTCTCTCCGAACGCTTGATTTTCGAATTCACCTCCATGATCTGTTCTAATAGCTGTAATGCAAATACCTTTCTCATTTTGCACCTTATTGGCAAACACAACAAACAATCAAATGTTTCATCCTTAGAAGATAAGAAGATAGTCCAAGTGAACCGAGAGTAATCATCTACAATGACTAGAGTATATAAATTGCCACCAAGGCTTTTAACTTCTTGGTCCAACCAAATCCATATGAAGTAATTGAAGAGGTCGATTGGTCGTGATTTCAGTTTTATTTTTGAAAGATGATTTAGTTTGTTTACCTCTTTGTGGGAATCACAAATCATGTCATTTTTAAAACGAAGTTTAGGCAAACCAAGAACTAAATCTTTCCTTAGCAGCTTATCCGGTTGGAACATGTTCACATGAGCGGACGCTTATGCCACGACCAACTATCTTCTAAATTGCTAACAAAGCATTTTTCGAGTCAATTTTAGGTAAATCTAATGTATAGCAATTTCCTTCTCGAGGAGCTTTAAATAATACCTTGGTTTACCTTTATCAATTGGAAGATCATCTTTGTTGACAATGAGACATTCTTCCGAGTCAAAGATAATCCAGTTGTTCTTATCGGCACTTTGACTCACACTTAGGAGATTATGGCGAGACCTTCAACAAGATACACGTCTTTGATCCGAGGTCCATCTTTTGTACCAATCTCTCCAATTCCGAGAGATCTTTCCAGTTGGTTTCCTCCAAAAGTAACTTTGCCACCATCTTTTGATCTCATTGCAACGAATTTGGATTGATCTCCGTCGTGTGTCTGGAGCATCCCTTTGTCAATGTACCACTTGTTGGTTCTTGATGCTCTCGAGACAAACCTATAATTCAAATAAGATTAAGCTTTAGGTACCCAACGTTTCTTGGGTCCTTTCGGGTTAGTTCGGGCCTCGGGGAAAGTATAAGTTCCCTTAGGTACCCATTGGTAATTACCAACAGGTTTATCTCTTCGATTCTTTCTATGAAAGCATGATGAAGTAGAGTGTCCTTTTCGATTACAATAGTTACAATGAGCAAACGGATTTGAAATATGAACTGATTTCTGGAAGTAGTTCAAATAAGATTTTCCGCCAGTTTTCTTTTTGCCTTTCCTTTTGTCAAAGATAGGATTATATCCTATGCATGACCGATCATTTGTAATTCTTTGAGTTTTCAAAATCACATTGAGCATTTCACTTCCCTTAGTGAATTTCTCAAGTGTTTTCGTAAGATGAAGATTTCTTTTCTCTAAATCCAGGCATTCATCACGAGATAAGATTTTCACATGAAAGGTTTTCAACACGTAGTTTGAGAGTTATATTCTCCCTTTTTAGGGCAAAACATTCATCAACAACCTTTTCAAATTCAGATTGAATTTCATTATATTCATCAAATAATTCATTATAGGTTGGTTGCGAATCATGTACCTCATTGTTGTTTTTACGCTAGCTCTTCTTCGCCTTGAGACGGATGTTGGCGAGTCTCTTTCTCTTCTTCGCTTTCTTCGTCTGAGGAGCCATCTCCCCATATTGATGATACATAAGCCCTTTTTTTGAATTGATAGTGCTTCTTTTTTTCTTTGTCGCTGTCTTTTAGTTGAGGACATTCGACTTGTAATGTCGGCTTGTCACATTCGTAACGAGATGATTTGGTCTTTGCCTCGAATTCATGTACATTACTTGTGTCACCTTTTTGAAATCTGTTTCTGAAGCCTCGATCTTTTCTGTAGAACTTCTTGAATCTTCGAACAAACATGGCCATCTCGTCATCGTCCTCTTCATTTTCTTCTTTTTCTTTTATAGTGTTAAGAGCAATTCCTTTGTTCCGACTACTGTTAACATTATCTAGGTCCTTTTTGAATTTCAGTTTGCTTTCATATTCAGACAGGCTTCCAAATAATGCAAGAATGAAACCATTGATTCTCCACGAGCCTCCTCTATTGCGGTGACTTTAGCTTCCCGTCTTTTGTCGAACATTGAGAATCTTCGACACGAGGACCTTGATCGTAGTTTTTACCCGAGCCGCCAATTGATTTGTCAAATGAGTATATACGAGTTGGAACTCGGCCATGGTTTCTCCCGACTTCATTCGCGTAAGTCATACTCGGTGGTCGAGTATTGATACGATTTTCCTTGATGCGGAAGTGCCTTCATATGCAATCTCCGAGCCTTCCACATTTCCTTCGCGGTTGACAGATTGCATATTCGAAAGTACTCCTTTTGACCGAGAGCACTCGAAGCATCAAAATAGCCCCTTCTTGTTGAGAGTGACATTCTTCTTATCATTCTCATCGAATTCAGCTTTCGTCTTTGGAACAGAGATTCCTCCTTCAATCTTTATAGGTACATAGTTTCCAATTTCTATCACTTCCCGGAGACCATATTCGGTAGCCATTACGAATACTCGAATTTTCCTTTCCGAAGGAGTAGTTTTCTCCGTTGAATCACGGGGGTCGATTAATGGAGGCACCATCGGGTAATATTCCTTCCATGATCTTTCTCGGGATGTTAAGCCCAACCGAGAAACCAGGCTTTGATACCAAATGAAGGTGGAATATCACCTAGAGGGGGTGAATAGGTGATCTCAAAAATCTTTTATTTGTAAGATAGGTGAACGATGAAAGCAAAGTAAGGAGGTAAAGATAATGGACACGGAGAAGTTATCCTGGTTCGGTCAAACTCTTCGACCTACGTCCGGTCCCCGGACACTCTCGGGATTTCGACTATCTTACAAATACAATTACACACTCGTAAACGAAGGATGATCCTTTCACTCTTGGACTCACTCCCCCTTACAAGTTGTAATTAATACACCCACACTCAAGATACCTCTATCTTGAGATTTGAACAATTGTAATAACAAGTAGTAAAACTCTCTCACGAGTAGATATGATAATGAACACTTTGAAGCTTAGTATATCCGAAGATATAATTAGAATACAATTTGAACTATTTGAAAGCTTTTTCAATGTATGCACCTTTGGTTCGTAAATGTCGAATTCAATCCGTCGTGTATTTGTCTTGGTTGAAGTTGAAGACCGTTGAAGGATTTGAATGTGTGTTTGGAATATTTGAATATGTCCGTTAATAGCGCACTCGCGCCTTCGCTTGCCCATGTTTGAAGTTTGCTTAGTGGAATGTCTTTGACTTGTTGCTCGGATGTTCTTGGATGGAGATCATCATAGTTTAATGATTCGGAAGCTTTTCGGTGTATGGGCACCATTATGATAAGATTCTTTTTGTCGGCTCACGTTTTGCGACATTCTCAATGTGCCCGACTGTCAAGAACTTAAACTACGAAAAGCAAAACTTTGAACTTCTGTAGATTTACAAGCAAACTTATTAAACATAGTTAAAATCGGTCAATAGCAATAAAAAGTATGTCATATTCAACAAATCTCAAATCAGCAATTAAGTCACAATGAGCATTTTTGGAATTCTACGTCGATCTTGGCAACTTTGGTTATGAATTTGTAGATCACTTAGGTAGATGATCAATAATATCACAGCCAATATATAAAGATGTATTGAAAGTTAAAAACAATTAACTGGATGATTTAAATAAGATTTACAAGGAATCGGTTTCGTCGAGTTGATCTTTGTCGAATATTCTTGAGAGTCTTGATGATCATTCTCGAGAATCGGCAAAAACGGACCTCGAGAATCGCTCAAGGAATCAACTGCAGATTGAACAATTTTCGTTCATTCTCGAGAATTACCTAGTGGTTCTCGAGAACCATTCTCGGGAATTGCATTTCAATTCTCGAGAATCCTGTAAACAGAAGCAGACAACAATTGATGTAGTCGAGCATACTCGAGAATCATTTTTCCATTCTCGAGAATCATTCTCGAGAATTACTTTCTCATTCTTGAGAATCACCTGTAACCCGAGAGTACGTAACCGAAGCTTACGATCATTCTCGAGAATCGATTTCTAATTCTCGAGAATTGAATTTCAATTCTCGAGAATTACTTGAGTGACATATTTCGTTTTTCGTTCGGATCCGATCATTCTCGAGAATTGCTTGGAATTCTCGAGAATCATTCTTCAGAATCCAGTATCCACTCTCGAGAATGCTATGCTGCCAAGGAAATCAGTTAACACAGTTTTGCAGCTATTCTCGAGAATACAAGATCTAATTCTCAAGAGTCAATCCTGGAGCACACAAAACATAAGTCAATCATAGTTTCAAAACTTAAATGCTTAAACATTTGTTATCATCAAAACATAGGAGCCAACATTCTCCCCTTTTTGATGATGACAACATATAGTGAAAATCATTTTGAAATTTTGAAAATGAAATTATTGATTGGTAAAATAAAAGTATAAGCAGATTTGCAGAACAAGTCATGTATTCATACGAAGTTTTTCGGGATTTGATGCAACGAAAATCCATTCATACATAACATGTTAAACCAAAATGATCTTACGAAATACATCGAAAAGGATTAGATAGTTCTCGAGTCTTAAACGAGACAATTATCAAAGTAAACCTTAAAGGAACAACTAGACTCCAACTAGACAAGTTAGTCCCAATCTCAATTCGCTTCTTGTTTCTCCTTCTCCCCTTTGTCATCCATCAAGGGGGATCGAGATATCGGGATCAACGGGGGAGGTGTAGAGACGGTCTCGGGAGTAGGTTGAGAGCCGATCTTTGGAGGCGCGAGGAACGGGATCGACATGGGAATATCGAGAGGCGGTGGGGGAACGGTCTCGGGATCGGGAATGGATGTAGTGGTCATAGCGAGAGGATTTAGTATGATTCCGAAGACTCAATAAGAGGGCTTCCAAACAATCTTACGTCCGTTGAACTGATTTTTTAATCTCTTGTTGCGATCATAGAGGACGAGAAGAATTCGGGTGGATCTCTTTCTTGAGGTTTTCATTTCGCCGAGTTCACATATTGTTCAAGATGAGCATCTACTTTGATCATCTCATTACTTATGGCCTTGATCATTGCTTTTATTAGATTGCCATAAGAGTCCAAACATTGAATTACAGGAGCCATAGCTTCCGAATTGCGAGTTGATCGAGCTTGGATTGCGGCACTGTGCAAAAGAAGGGGCGAAGTAGAAGCGGGTCTTTGTGAAGATTGGCCTTCGTCTTGTTGCTTGGAGGTTGATGGCTTAGGATCGGTGGTGGACTTGACTTCCTTCTTCCCGGTAAACACGTAAATGAGATCTTCATGTATAAAAGATGAGTCTTGCCAAATTTCTTGGGAAAAACGGTTTCGTCATTGTCAAGAAGATACCGAGATGTTAAACAAGCCCGAGAATCCTAGAGACTAGGTTAGGATATGGAATGGTATTCTTCTTGGAAACTTCGAATTGGATAAAAAATTGGATATCTCGAAATAACCGGTTTGCCAAGGTTACGTGGTTGCTTGGCCATAATGGAGCCCATCAATTGGTAGTCTTTGTTCACAAAGTGTGTAAAACTACGACCTTTGTTTACTAAATTACGACCGTAAAGGTACCAAAGGATTTCGGTGGTGTCCGGCATGTCGATGGCTTGACTTTGAAGGGATTTCCATCATATTGCTTTGTAGGGAGAAGAAGTCTAAAACATTCATGCTCGAGATAATGTGGGAGGATCTTACGGAGGATCAATGACACCCGAGAAATGAATTGATAGTGGCTGCTTTGTGATCTTAATGGATTTGCCTCTAATATGAGTATACGCAGAATCTCACCATCATCGGTCTTTTCCTCAACCATATTAAAATAGAAAGTCTTAACAATTTGAGGAGAATATGGGGTCTGGATATCTAGCAACGGCATATAAGACTTTAACCATGGTGAAAGATCCAAATTACACTCCCTCCTAAAGTCATCTAGATTCAACAGGACGGTAGGACAAAAAGGTCTTCCTTCATATGAAAGAACAAAATTTGGATCAGATGGGATTACCGGAGGAGCTTTACGAAGCACTGGAGGACAATCAAGGACATTGAGTTGCCCAATTAGTTTGGAAGCAAACGGAGGAAGAGTTGAAAGAGGAATCTCATGATGAGTGTGGGGAGGTCTCGAATCCGTTCTTCAATTTCCTTAGTTCTTCTTTCATAAAAATGTGGGTTTGAACTTGAATAAGGCTTGGACGACTTGGTTGTTGCAGAACTTACGGGTTTGGACGAGAGATTGAGAGCAAGACTTGGATTTTGAGTTTGCATTTTCGTTTGCTTCGGAACCGACGGATTGCGATCTAGGCGGGAGCTTTCTTTGCTTTTGGCCTTGTCGAATGGCGGAGAGTGAGTCTTGTGCGAGTCACATGAGGAGAGTCCATGATCGTTACCGATTTAGCCTTCTTCTTCGATGGTTCGGTCTTCTCCGAAATTTGAACTTTAGGACGATACTTGGTGCGTGGCTTTTTCTTGAGTGGTTGTTCGGGAGATTCGAGAGGATGAAGATTTCGTCATGGTCTCTCGACAAAGAATCACGAGATGGATGATGAGTTTTGGGAGGATGAAGAGACGAAGAGAGGCGACGGAAAAGACGAAGAGAGGAAAAGCTCTCGAGAGTTAGAAAGAATGAGTCGAGGAACAGATGCGACGAATGAAGGTTAAGGAAATGAAGGGACGAAACGACGGGGTTATGAGTGAAACGGCACAAGGCTTGGCGACGCTTGGGATCTCCGCTCGACAATTCTCGAGAATCAAAAATTGATTCTCGAGAACCGTTCTCGAGAATGATATTTCATTCTCGAGAATGATCTTAGTAAAGAAGAGTAACCCATTCGAAGTGAGAACATGCTATTGCTACAATTCTCGGGAATCGTAAATGATTCTCGAGAGCCATTCTCGAGAATGACGCTTCATTCTCGAGAATTATCTCAGTGAATTCTGCAGAACATATTTTTCTGATACAGTTCTCGGGAATGCCTTAGCCATTCTCGAGAATGACATATGTAATCGACATAGAACACCGAGACAATATCCGATATTTCTCGAGAATGAGCTGTATTCTCGAGAATGTTAATATGCGAAATGATCCTTATTTACCAAATCCCGATATTACTCGAGTAGATTCCAATTCTCGAGAGTGCTTAGGAAGAGCATGAAAGCTTCACTTATCAATTCTCGAGAATGATAAAATCATTCTTGAGAACTATCGATTTTACAAACTGGACCAAAAACCTGCAAAAACAATATCTAGAAGCTCCGATGCTTAAGTCAGTTTTCAAACATCATCAAAACATAATCAGCGAGATTGAGTCAACATTTTACTTACAATTCATTGGGATTTACCATTCCCAATTCTCTTCTGATAAATGTGAATTGTTCTTTAGCCAGTGGCTTAGTGAAGATATCGCAAGTTGCAAGTGAGTAGGGATAAACATTACCTTTACATCTTTCTTTTGGACATGATCTACGATAAAATGATGTCTAACATCAATATGCTTGGTTCTTGTATGTTGAACTGGATTCTTTGCTAAGCTTATTGTACTAGTGTTGTCACGAAGGATTGGAATCTCTGTAGATGAATTCCCAAGTCTTGAAGTTGTTGCTTGAGCCATAGAACACGAGCACAAAGCAACTTGATGCAGCTACATATTCGGCTTCGGTTGAGGATACGGCCACGAGTGGTTTGTTTTTTTGCTGAACCATGATACAAGTGATCCTCCAAGAAATTCACTGCTGTCCACTAGTACTCTTTCTATCGGTCTTGTATCCAAAGCGTGATCGGAGTCTGAATATGCCACCAGAAATTCTTGTTGACCTTTAGGGAACCAGAGACCCAATTCCTTTGTATACGAAAGATATCGAAAGATTCTTTTGACATGTTCGGCATGCGATTCTTTAGGAGCTGATTGGAATCTTGCACACATTCCCACACTAAACCGAATGCAGTGTCGCTAGCGAGTCAAATAAAGTAGGGATCCAATCATTCCTCTATATTTGGTTATGTTGAAGTCTTTTCCTTTTTCTTCATCGGCATCTAGAGAGGCGGTTGAGCTCATTGGAGTGTCGGCTCCATTACAATGCTCCATTCCAAATTTCTTGAGCAAATCACGGAGATACTTCGTTTGAGATATAAATATACCATCCTTCCGTTGTTTGATTTGTAAACCAAGGAAGTAGTTCAATTCACCCATCATAGACATTTCGAATTCACCCTGCATTTTCTTGGAAAATTCCTCGTAGAGAGAATCTTTAGTAGCACCAAAAATAATATCATCCACATATATTTGCACAATTAAAGTCTCATTAAGTTTGTTAGTCTTAATAAACAAAGTTGTATCGATTTCCCTCGATAAAGCCTTGTTCTAATAAGAAATTACTTAATCTTTCATACCAAGCTCTAGGAGCTTGTTTGAGACCATATAAGGCTTTCTTCAAACGATAGACATGATCTGGATGATGATTATTTTCAAAACCAGGAGGTTGTTCAACATAGACTTCTTCCGAATAAATCCATTTAGAAAGGCACTCTTAACATCCATTTGAAAGAGTTTGAATCCTTTGATGCACGCAAAGGCTAAGAGCACACGTATTGCTTCCAATCTAGCTCCGGAGCATATGTTTCCTCATAATCAATCCCTTCTTCCTGATTATAGCCTTTGGCAACCAGTCTAGCCTTGTTACGGACTATGATTGCTGATTCATCTCGTTTGTTCTTGAATACCCATTTAGTGCCAATGACCGGATGGTCTTTAGGCCTAGGTACCAAATCCCAAACTTGATTCCTATCAAATTGGTGTAACTCTTCTTGCATAGCTATCACCCAATCATTGTCCGAAAGGGCTTCATCTATTTTAGAAGGTTCTATTTGTGATATAAAGGCGAGAAAATGTTACTTCATTCAAGGTCTTGTTTCTAGTTTTTACACCTTGATTCAAGTCACCTATCACTTGGTCCAGAGGATGATTCCTAATGAACCTCCAAGCTCTAGGTTGAGATTGATCTGAGTTTTCTAAATCATTTTGAGGATCAGCCTCGAAAACATTTTCAGGACTTTCAATAGAAGCAGGAGTAGTTTTTGAGAAGAATTGATTTTTATCAATGGGTTCATCATCATCCAAAGATTCGTGCGGTTTAGATTCACAAAATACTACATGAATTGATTCTTCAACTGAACGAGTGCGCTTATTGAAGATTCTATATGCTTTACTTCTATTAGAGTATCCGAGAAAAATACCTTCATCAGATTTGGGATCGAATTTTCCCATTGTCCTTACCATTGTTATGCACGAAGCATTTGCAGCCAAAGATATGAAGATGAGCCAGATTTGGTTTCCTTCCTTTGTAGAGTTCGTAAGAAGTCTTATTGAGCTTCTTTATGAGATATGCTCGATTGGCAATATAGCTGGCCGTGCTCATTGCATCCGCCCGAGAAGACTTGTGAGGTCGATTCTCATTCAATAAGGCACGAGCCATTTCGTGAGCACTCGATTTTTCCTTTCCACCACACCATTTCTGTTGTGGTGTTCGGGAGCGAGAAATTATGATTGATTCCGTGAGCATCACGAGAATTCTCGAACGCTTGATTTTCGAATTCACCTCCATGATCTGTTCTAATAGGCATTTGTAATGCAAATACCTTTCTCATTTTGCACCTTATTGGCAAACACAACAAACAGATCAAATGTTTCATCCTTAGAAGATAAGAAGATAGTCCAAGTGAACCGAGAGTAATCATCTACAATGACTAGAGTATATAAATTGCCACCAAGGCTTTTAACTCTTCTTGGTCCAACCAAATCCATATGAAGTAATTGAAGAGGTCGATTGGTCGTGATTTCAGTTTTATTTTTGAAAGATGATTTAGTTTGTTTACCTCTTTGTGGGAATCACAAATCATGTCATTTTTAAAACGAAGTTTAGGCAAACCAAGAACTAAATCTTTCCTTTAGCTTATCCGGTTGGAACATGTTCACATGAGCCGACGCTTATGCCTGACCAACTATCTTCTAAATTGCTAACAAAGCATTTTTCGAGTCAATTTTAGGTAAATCTAATGTATAGCAATTTCCTTCTCGAGGAGCTTTAAATAATACCTTCAGTTTACCTTTATCAATTGGAAGATCATCTTTGTTGACAATGAGACATTCTTCCGAGTCAAAGATAATCCAGTTGTTCTTATCAGCACTTTGACTCACACTTAGGAGATTATGGCAGAGACCTTCAACAAGATACACGTCTTTGATCGAGGTCCATCTTTTGTACCAATCTCTCCAATTCCGAGAGATCTTTCCAGATTGGTTTCCTCCAAAAGTAACTTTGCCACCATCTTTTGATCTCATTGCAACGAATTTGGATTGATCTCGTCGTCATGTGTCCGGAGCATCCCTTTGTCAATGTACCACTTGTTGGTTCTTGATGCTCTCGAGACAAACCTATAATTCAAATAAGATTAAGCTTTAGGTACCCAACGTTTCTTGGGTCCTTTCGGGTTAGTTCGGGCCTCGGGGAAAGTATAAGTTCCCTTAGGTACCCATTGGTAATTACCAACGGGTTTATCTCTTCGATTCTTTCTATGAAAGCATGATGAAGTAGAGTGTCCTTTTCGATTACAATAGTTACAATGAGCAAACGGATTTGAAATATGAACTGATTTACGGAAGTAGTTCAAATAAGATTTTCCGCCGTTTTCTTTTTTGCCTTTCCTTTTGTCAAAGATAGGATTATATCCTATGCCGACCGATCATTTGTAATTCTTTGAGTTTTCAAAATCACATTGAGCATTTCACTTCCCTTAGTGAATTTCTCAAGTGTTTTCGTAAGATGAAGATTTCTTTTCTCTAAATCCAGGCATTCATCACGAGATAAGATTTTCACATGAAAGGTTTTCAACACGTAGTTTGAGAGTTATATTCTCCTTTTTAGGGCAAAACATTCATCAACAACCTTTTCAAATTCAGATTGAATTTCATTATATTCATCAAATAATTCATTATAGGTTGGTTGCGAATCATGTACCTCATTGTTGTTTTTCGCTAGCTCTTCTTACGCCACCGGACGAGATGTTGGCGTCTCTTTCTCTTCTTCGCTTTCTTCGTCTGAGGAGCCATCTCCCCATATTGCTGATACATAAGCCCTTTTTTGAATTGATAGTGCTTCTTCTTTTCTTTGTCGCTGTCTTTTAGTTGAGGACATTCTGACTTGTAATGTCCCGGCTTGTCACATTCGTAACAGATGATTTGGTCTTTGCCTCTGAATTCATGTCTGTTACTTGTGTCACCTTTTGAAATCTGTTTCGAAGCCTCGATCTTTTCGTAGAACTTCTTGAATCTTCGAACAAACATGGCCATCTCGTCATCGTCCTCTTCATTTTCTTCTTTTTCTTTTATAGTGTTAAGAGCAATTCCTTTGTTCCGACTTTGTTAACATTATCTAGGTCCTTTTTGAATTTCGTTTGCTTTCATATTCGACAGGCTTCCAAATAATGCAGCAAGAATCGAAACCATTGATTCTCCACGAGCCTCCTCTATTGCAGTGACTTTAGCTTCCCAGTCTTTTGTCAGAACATTGAGAATCTTCCTGACCTGAGGACCTTGATCGTAGTTTTTACCCAGAGCCGCCAATTGATTTGTCAAATGAGTATATCTGAGTTGGAACTCGGCCATGGTTTCTCCTGACTTCATTCGCGATAAGTCATACTCGGTGGTCGAGTATTGATACGATTTTCCTTGATGCGGAAGTGCCTTCATATGCAATCTCGAGCCTTCCACATTTCCTTCAGGTTGACAGATTGCATATTCGAAAGTACTCCTTTTGACCGAGAGCACTCGAAGCATCAAAATAGCCTTCTTGTTGAGAGTGACATTCTTCTTATCATTCTCATCGAATTCAGCTTTCGTCTTTGGAGCAGATTCCTCCTTCAATCTTTATAGGTACATAGTTTCCAATTTCTATCACTTCCCGAGACCATATTCAGTAGCCATTACGAATACTCGAATTTTCCTTTCCGAAGGAGTAGTTTTCTCCGTTGAATCCGGGGGTCGATTAATGGAGGCACCATCGGGTAATATTCCTTCCATGATCTTTCTCGGGATGTTAAGCCCAAGCGAGAAACCAGGCTTTGATACCAAATGAAGGTGGAATATCACCTAGAGGGGGGTGAATAGGTGATCTCAAAAATCTTTTATTTGTAAGATAGGTGAACGATGAAAGCGGTAAGGAGGTAAAGATAATGGACACGGAGAAGTTATCCTGGTTCGGTCAAACTCTTCGACCTACGTCCGGTCCCCGGACACTCTCGGGATTTCGACTATCTTACAAATACAATTACACACTCGTAAACGAAGGATGATCCTTTCACTCTTGGACTCACTCCCCCTTACAAGTTGTAATTAATACACCCACACTCAAGATACCTCTATCTTGAGATTTGAACGAATTGTAATAACAAGTAGTAAAACTCTCTCACGAGAGTAGATATGATAATGAACACGAAGCTTAGTATATCCGAAGATATAATTAGAATACAATTTGAACTATTTGAAAGCTTTTTCAATGTATGCCTTTGGTTCGTAAATGTCGAATTCAATCCGTCGTGTATTTGTCTTGGTTGAAGTTGAAGACCGTTGAAGGATTTGAATGTGTCCGTTTGGAATATTTGAATATGTCCGTTAATAGCGCACTCGCGCCTTACGCTTGCCCATGTTTGAAGTTTGCTTAGTGGAATGTCTTTCTGACTTGTTGCTCGAGATGTTCTTGGATGGAGATCATCATAGTTTAATGATTCGGAAGCTTTTTCTTTGTATGGGCACCATTATGATAAGATTCTTTTTGTCGGCTCGCATTTTCTCGCGACATTCTCAATGTGCCGCACTGTCAAGAACTTAAACTACGAAAAGCAAAACTTTGAACTTCGTAGATTTACAAGCAAACTTATTAAACATAGTTAAAATCAATGTAATAATAAGCGGTATGTCATATTCAACAAATCTCAAATCAGCAATTAAGTCACAATGAGCATTTTTTGGAATTCTACGTCGATCTTGGCAACTTTGGTTATAAATTTGTAGATCACTTAGGTAGATGATCAATAATATCACAGCCAATATATAAAGATGTATTGAAAGTTAAAAACAATTAACTGGATGATTTAAATAAGATTTACAAGGAATCGGTTTCATCGAGTTGATCTTTGTCGAATATTCTTGAGAGTCTTGATGATCATTCTCGAGAATCGGCAAAAACGAGAACCATTCTGGACCGAGAATCGCTCAAGGAATCAACTGCGAGATTGAACAATTTTCGTTCATTCTCGAGAATTACCTAGTGGTTCTCGAGAACCATTCTCGAATTGCATTTCAATTCTCGAGAATCCTTGCAACGAGACAACAATTGATGTAGTCGAGCATACTCGAGAATCATTTTTCCATTCTCGAGAATCATTCTCGAGAATTACTTTCTCATTCTTGAGAATCACCTGTAACCCAGAGAGTACAGAACTGAAGCTTACGATCATTCTCGAGAATCGATTTCTAATTCTCGAGAATCATTCTCGAGAATTGAATTTCAATTCTCGAGAATTACTTGAGTGACATATTTCTGTTTCTGTTCAGATCCGATCATTCTCGAGAATTGCTTGGAATTCTCGAGAATCATTCTTCGAATCCAATATCCACTCTCGAGAATGCTATGCGCAAGGAAATCGGTTAACACGGTTTGCGGCTATTCTCGAGAATACAAGATCTAATTCTCAAGAGTCAATCCTGGAGCACACAAAACATAAGTCAATCATAGTTTCAAAACTTAAATGCTTAAACATTTGTTATCATCAAAACATAGGAGCCAACAGCAAAGAGTCAGCCGGGTGCCACAGATATTTTCCATAAGATATTCTCTCAACAGAATGCCATCTCAACTTCTTTGCCGTTGCTTCACTAGTAAACAGACGCTTAAACCACAGAATTATTGGAAGATACCACAATGCCTTCAAATGTTGTCTTTTTGTTGTCTGATCTCCAGAACCACCACATTTCTTCACTTTGTATAGTGAAGTTTTACACGTTGGACAATTACTAAGGCCTTCATACTCATTTCTGTACAATATGCATTCATTAGGCAACTGTGTATCTTTTTATACTCCATACCCATCGTAGACAAGATTTTCTTGGCCTCATACATACGATCTGGAAGAACATTATCATCTGGAAACATATCATACAACAATTCAAGCAACGACGTGAAATTGCTATCAGTCCACCCACAAATGTAAGGTCCTAGTCAACCGTGTATACTTAGTACACCCAGGGAATAGAGGTGTCTCTGCATCACTCCGCATGCTATCATATTCACCCGAATGTGCAAAAGATTCTACCTCAACATCATGAATCATTCTCTCCATTCCATCATCATCTACCTCAATTTCATTTTCGTGGGACACACTGGTACTTATTTCCTCACCATGCCATATCCACGTTGTGTATCGAAGGTTTATTCCATCACAAAGTAGGTGATCCCTTATATCAGCAATATCCCTTCGACTCCCATTTAAACAATTAACACATGGACAATAATACATCCCATTTTTTGTAGCCACATTCCTTCTAGCAAATTCAATGAACTCTTCCACCCCATTCTCATATTCTTCACTAGTTCTCAAAGCATTCATCCAACTATGACCCAATTTATTACCACCTAAGACATTTCCAACAACATTTATATTAAGAATAATTTCAACGAACGACATGGTTTATTCTCCATTTTTTCAAACAAAAAAATTCGGCAGCATTTCTCCTTAAAAGTAAGACATCCCAAAATTTCAATAACAAACAATTTCAGCGTAATTTAACAAAACTTACTAAGGCAATTCAGAACAATATCAATGGTAATGGTAAACCATGAAGCCATCACATTTTTTATCAAGTTCATGTAGTTCATATGGCTAATAATAAAGGAAAGACAAAAGAAAAATTTCAAGGACTAGATAAAAAAACACTTAAATCAATAATGGTAAACCATGAAGCCATAAGACAAAAATGTTGTTCTCACTCAGTAAGAAGGTATTCATATGAGGAAAAAATATGTGTGTGTGAATAAAATGAAAGCAACTGACCTAATTTGAGAATGCAACAGTTTGCTTCAAACCTTTGATCAAGAAGGTAGAACTTATGAGATTAAATTTTCTCAAGAGTAAGGACTCATAGAGAACAAGATTAACTGCAGAAGAATGGTGAAATGCAACAATTAGATTTAGGGGCAAACCCATGTATTGAAATTTATGAGCTCACAACTGACACTAAACAAAACCACGAACTTATAGCTTAGGTCACATGTTTTAAATATAAGGACCATATGTACCAGCAGAAAAAGTGGAAATTCATATTAAATTTAAGTCAACTTGTTGCATAATAGAAGAAGAAAAATTAGAACTAGTAATGATGAAATGCAAATCAACAGCTCAAGCAAAAGATTTCCAAGAAACAATGCTTATACACTCACTTTTATAGTAGTGAATAATGCCACCAGGTTCACTTTTACAATAATGCCACCAGGTTCACTTTTTACTTCCCATTTTTTAATAAGGACGTCTCTGAGGGTAGTAAAAGCTTTTAATTGTAGTAGTGAAATTTGCAAAAATGATTATTTTAATTAATTAACTCATATTCAATTCTTGTTGGGAAAAAAATCTTGTTACATCATCATATTAGTAAAAGGGATATTTTGACAATAGTACATATTTTCATTTCAAGAAAGATGATTGTAATTTTTAAAAACAAAAGGAAGAATAATATAATTTGAGCATCTTTAGAGAGGAAGGAGCAGATTATTTCAGCAAAGGAAAATCGCTTAGTCTTTATATAAGCAAAGAACAAACAAGTAAGACAAAATAAGAACTTATCCAAGTAATGTGTTCAAATGACAAATATCCTTCATCACCAAAATTGAATTTTGTATCAGCCTCTTTGACAATAAGCACATTCTCCAATCTTATCCCAAATTCACAATTCAACTTCTGAACTTCGTACAAACACTGAGGGAACTATTATGTTTGATGGAAGGAAGGCAAAGGATGAGATATGAAAAAAATGACATAATAAATGAAGCTAAACATAGGATTATGAAGAAAGGATTCCATGAATCCTTCTTGTCATCAAAACTTAAATTGGGTGTTTTGAAAGGAATGCACTGATCAGGTGTGCAAATAAAATGTAGTTATATCATTATCAAAAAACAACAATAAAAACCATATCTCCTTAAGTGGGGTTAGCTGCAAAAAAGTGTACTTGACTACTCATTCTTCTCCTTGGTACCAATCTTCAAATTCCATCCATTTCGTTTCTTCATAAATTCCCCTATATAGCTTAAAATACCGTGTTCAATCAATAATAGCTCTCAAATTAAATCACAAACAGCCACTTAGACAACCTAAAAGCGTAGAAGAACTGCTCTGCAGCAGACACGCTTAAGAACTAGTTCCAAATATCTCTAGATCATAGTATCAGAGTCACTCAGAAGCTTTCTGAAGAATGCAAAAAAAGAAGAAAAAAGAAAACCAGAAACAACAAATTGAATTCTCCCCCAAACGAGAAATTAAAGATTAACTTGAACCTGCTTATATCCTTCCTAGTGTAAATCTAATGAGATTAGGTCAAGCTTATAAAAAAACTGAATGAAGACAGCAACCAAAAATATAATATAGCACCATAAGCAGTAAAAGGAATCTACTTTAGGCCATTAGATCAAACAAGTAGCATAGAGTGTTAGAATTAGATGAAAACTAACAGAAAGGCTAATCAGTTCATTAATCATGCACCAAGGCACTAGCTAATTCTTTCAATCTGTTGTAGTAGAATGATTTTCAACATTCAGGTTAGAGCTAGAACATGCCCATGGTTCGAAATCATCAAAAGGGTAAGCAAATCATGTATAAACTTTGATAATCAATTTAGTAAAGCACCTATAATCATGCTAAGAATCATTAGAGGAGTAACATCGGTACCTGAAGTGAAGACTGAAGGAGAGCTTAGGGCACAAAGCACGGGCTCATTCGTATACGCTTCGTCAGAGATCAGAGAAGGAGGGGGAGGCGCCGGAAACAGAGCACGCAAGCTGACGGACACCGCGAAGAGGGAAGGCGGAGGAGACGGAGTTGTCACGCACAATGTGAGGGAAAAATAAAAGGGCTTGAGGTAGGGAAGGAGGCGAGTGAGAGAGCAAGGGAGAGTGAGGGTTAACGATTAGGGCTTTCGGTAGGGAATTGGAGGCATGAATGAGAGAGCAGAAGAGGGGACTGAGTGTGTGAGAGCTTGATGGGGTTCGAGATCGACTAAGTGTGTGAGCTTGTTGAAGAATAGGGTATATTAGGGCATTTTGGCGTCCTGAAAAATGCTTAAGGGAGCTAAAACATTATATTAAGGCGTCCTGAACCTTGTTCAGGACGCCAAAAAAGTAATTAAGGCGTCCTTAACCTTGTTCAGGATGTCAAAAAAGTAAAAATAATCCTAAAAAATTAGCTGGGGCAAAAAAAAAAACCTTTTTAGGCATCCTGAAAGTTCTTTAGGACACCAAAAAATTATATTAAGGCGTCCTTAACAAAATTCAGGACGCCAAAAAGGTAAAAATATTCCCAAAAATTTAGTTGGCGCCAAAAAAAATCTCGAAATAGCGCCATGGCGTGAAACAATTAATTTTAGCACTAAATTTAGGCGTCTTGAAAGTATTTTAGGATGCCTTAATATTAAGGCGTCCTTAACAAAATGCAGGACGCCTAAAAAGTAAAAAAATTCCCAAAAATTTAGCTAGCGCCAAAAAAAATCCCGAAATAGCGCCATGGCGCGAAACAATTAATTATAGCGCTAAATTTAGGCGTCCTGAAAGTATTTTAGGACGCCTTAATTAATTTTAGGCGTCCTAAAATATATTTTGGGACGCCGACGCCAAATTCTTAGAATTCAAGTATATAATTACAAGAATGCCACTGCGTTTACTTTTAACTTCCCTTTTTAAAATAAGGACGTCTTTTAGGGAAGTAGTAACCATTTTTTTTGTAGTAGTGACACATGTCATATTCTCTTCACAAAAACAAATAAAAGGAGAATGTGTGGAAGAGGGAAAAATGAATACTCCATCATGTTCAATAGCATTATAAAATTCTAAATCATGTTTGCCAACACCTGAAAAAGAAGAAGAATAAGCATCATCACAGAGATAGTGCAAGCAACATCATCAATATACAACATTTATTGGACACATCACATTGAGCATTTTCAACATCAATCATATGAGGGGATTCAATAACAATTTCCTCATCCACCTCATCATCATTCACATGATCAAGAATAGTAGTAAAATGAGGGTCAACCTCTTCAAAAAAAGTAAGGATATTACTATTGTTTGAGAGTGACTCCTCTGGTAGTTGAAAACGTATTTTCTTCTTCTTTATATCTTGTGTTGGAGTAGGCACTAAAGGTTGGGAATATTCTACTTGAGAAGTGGCATTTGGCTCTTGCTCTTTGGTTCTCTCATCATTGGAATCATATGGCTAAAGAGCTCATTCTTCTCCTCCGTTCTTTATCCATAGCACATGATCAACAAACACCTTGATGAAATCTTGGATGTTCTCAAATCACTTTTCCTTCTCCCTAGAAAGCACATTGGCAACATGAATAACTTATAAAGCTCAACCTTATGCTCATCATACATTCTTTTCAAGGCATGCATGCGTTCGGTCATCCATGTCTGGCAATGTGAGGAAAGTATCAAGTCTACTAGGTTGATGTGCGAAGGATTGTGGTAGAAGTTCACGAAATAGTAGAGAGGGTGGTTCATATGGAGGATTATATGGTGGAGAGATAGGTTGAAATGATGGAGGATGAAATGAAGACGATTGTGCTTGGTAGAGAGAAGTAGGTGACTCTTGGTAGAATGTGAATGGTGAGGAAGTGTGATTGAAGTATGCTTGATGTGGTTGGAAGGTGGGTTCATGGTGAAATGGAAACTTATGCCATAAATTTATTAAGAAAATAAGGAAGAATCCCACATTAATGAAAGAACTAATTAAAGAACATGAAGGGTATAAATATTTGTGATAAGTATACCAAAACTGCTTTTAAATCTTTAAGAAATTTAAAGATTTAATTTTCAAATCTTTTCTTTTATTGTAAAACTGTTGTCTTGTTATAATTTCCTTATTGTAAAATGAGAAAATATTACATCTCAGTTCCCCAAAATATACTAAATTCCCAAAAACAGTTGAGGCTCCCCTGTATTTGCTGATACTTGGAGCAAATTTTAGAAATATCTGCCAAGGATGAAAACTCAAAATTGTTTCTAAAGACAATATAGAATCTCTACGCAAGATCATCTAAAACACAACCATAAGTTCTGTATTTTTGTTTAATTTTTAATATTACAGTTACTTACATCCAACAAATTAAATACGAACAAAACATCAGGAATTGTTTGAATGAATCACAAATTTACAATAGCCAAGATAGATTTTTGGCCAAATGCAGAAATGGGACTGTTGGTGAAACATAATTAGGAGTTGTAGTGGAACAAAGAGTTTGTGTTATAAAACTAAAGATTATATTACGGATTTCAGTACCTCTGAAGAAATGGTGCTGGGTCGATTTAGAAACGATGACTGCAGTTGAAATTCATTATACGTTGGTATAGGATAATTTGGAGGAAGGCTGGGAAATGGAGCTTCAAAGTTAAGGACATGAATCACTTGCCTTATCGAGGCCCTACGATTATGATCAGGATGAGCAAACCACAGCCCAACTGTCATCAGGCATTTGATTTGATCACGGTCAAAATCTCCTACTAGTCTTGAATCCACCGATTCAAGAAGTTTTTCACTTCCGTAGAGTAGCCTTACCCGATAAACTGTGTTTATTTCTTTTCCTGGAGCATTGTGGTTGATGGATTTTCTTCCACAAGCTATCTCCAAAGTAACAACTCCAAAACTATATACACCATATTCTTTACTAGCCCTTCCAGTGGTGACACATTCTGGAGCTATATATTCCATATTCCCTGCGCTAAAGCTGTAGTTTGTGCACCTTTTGTGTCACGCCTTGAAAATTAGGAGGTGATCGGCATGGAGTATGAGGGAACTCACACTCCCTAAGCTTAAAAAAACATAGACAAGTGCCTAACAGTGTAATTATAATATAATTTTGAGCATGTATACACCATTTTTAAATCATATATATGAACGTGTTTCTTAAAATCAAAATATTAGGCCTTTGCAAAAATTTTGGCAAAATCTCCTTTATAGATTAAACTTTATGAAAACTCTTCAATAATTGTGAGTTCACTATGGTATACGGAGTTCCGCTCCACTTATAGCATTTATGATCATACATCCCATAAAAGAAAGTAGGAATCCTACATATACACTAAGTGGAGCTCCTAGATAGGATTTTCAAAACATAATACCAAAGTTTGAGTTTACATCATCATAGAGATTGATCAACACAATGCTTCAACTTCAATTAGGCAAGGAGGTATTTAGCCAGCTACACTATCTAGACCAAAAATATTTTTCCACTGAATAATGTCCACTCGATAGAAATAAATATAATATTGAAGGAAATAATTTAGATAGACTTAATCTTGAATTATAAAATCATGATGATAAATTTTCAAATTCTAAATGGAGGCAACAAATTGAAACCGTTTTAAGGCTCATAAACCAAATAAAAACCATATACATTTGATAGAATCAGTTTAAAAACAGTAAATATCAAATCTCATCTTTATGTGGGACTTCAAAAGAACGGATAATAAGTGTGGACACACAGTTCAAAAGGGTAAATAACCAAGCACAACATAAAGCCACAAGAGTAAGCTTGGACACACAGTCTACAAGAGTAAGTAACCAAGTGTGGATCGAAGCCATGAAACAAGTGCAGGTACAAAATCTACGAATAACAAGCGTGAGAACGAATCCCACGAATATCAAGTGAGTACTGTGCTCATGAATGTCAAGTGAGCTCGAGTTAACCATGGCGCGCCAAGGATTAACAATACTGCTATTAGTAACCAGCGTTCTGTATTCAGTCCTCAAATAAATGTTTTCAAGCAAGCGTGGGATTAATTTACTATTTAAAAATGATAAATAACTTCTCATAATGAAGCTAGTAAGGAATAATTCATAACAGAGGAATGCATGAAAGTTTGGAAATAACATATCAAAAACCATTTCCAAGCATGCACATAATTTACATTATCTAAGGATAATTTCTTTTGCCATCTCCATGAAAGTAATCAAATACCTTAATAGATTATATGTTCAACACAATGAAAATCGCCTATTGGATAAGTTTATTTTCCATTTAAAACAACAAGCAAATGATATAATGCAGTGAAAATAACTTTGATGAATTCATGGTTGAGAAATTTGGTAAATAAATTTAGAAATATTAAAGGTAGTAAAAAATATCATTTATAAAATTAGAATGAGACGTTATTCATTCACCTGCTACGCTCACAATACGCAACTTACTCCTCCTAATAACTTCCAACAATATTTACTCCTTAAGCCCTAACATGGCCAAAAAAAAATCATCATTATTCTAAATATAATTTTATAGGTTAAACTTATGTTATTTAAGTCATTTATTAATATCCTTTGACAACTTAGGAATCACAATCAATCACCACATAGGTATTTCAAATATTAACATCTTATACACAAACTTAATAGAATTTCCACACTTTTCCAAATTTAATTTTTTTAACCACATTTCAATTATAACAATAATTAATTGACTCTTATATAATATTCAACATCATCTATCTCCTAAGACATTTAATTTAAAGAAATAACTTCCGCTATATGAGTAACCACTAACGCCATTCTAAATTTTTTAATCAAACATTTTTTTCTTTATATTTTTTTAAAGTATTTTAAACATTTATTTATATTACTTTAAATTATAAAAAAAAAAACCGTGGAGAATTCAGTCATGGCCTTTTGATTATTATATTTTATATATTTATACATTTTGACTTAAATGATAACACATAACTGAAATAATTTTATATATTTTGAATTAAAATTATTTACTTAATTATTTAATACATTTAAATTAATATTTACTATATTAATATAATATAATAATCCCGGAATTCTTAACAAATTTGATAATATCGTAAGATATCTCCGAAAATTATTAACTTAAAGAAATAACTTCCAATCTATGGGTAACAACCCCACTACTCCCACGGGTTCACATTAGGTGCTAATAATTAGGTCTTATTAGGTCTAATACCTCTAATTAGAGGTATTAGCATATTTTTTTAATTTTTTTTTAATTTTTTAATATATTGTATTCATTTAGATTTAAATTATATCGCCGCTTTCTGAGATTTTTTTAGATTCCAAAGTATCTCAAATTAATTAATTTTCATAATAATGGTGTTACAAACAAATGCAGAACTGAAAATTAATTAATTTGAGATACTGGGTGCAAAACAAATCTAAAAAAAGTAGCATATAATTTAAATCTAAATAAATATAATATATATAAAAATTTAAAAAAAATTTAAAAAATATGCTAATACCTCTAATTAGAGGTATTAGCACCTAATAAGCACATACCTATAAGCACCTAATGTGGATTCCTACTGGCACTATGGTTTATAATCTAGATTTTATAAACCACTATTTAGAGAAGTCAAGTCATCGTAAAATTTTAAGGCCAGCTAGCTAATTAATGCAAAGAACCTTCTGGGAAATTTTCCAGGACTCTGAATTTTCTTGCATTCACACTTGGATGGGAGCCAGCTAAGTCTTCGTCAATGCAGATGATCCAGTCGTAATTGACTTGGGTCAAGTCAATCATAATTAAAATAATATAATATAATTAAAATATATAATAATATTTATATATGGCCTTCAAAGAGTTATATATAAATAAAATAGATGTTAATGATAGAGCGCACTCATAAAGCAGTGAACCAAAATAAAAGACACCAGACAATATAGTACACCATAGTACAGACATTGGTTAAGTAAAAGCAGAAAACACACCACTCTTACAAAAGCAGTAGATATGTGTTACTCTTATAAAACACATGACTTAAAATTAGGTACCCACACTAACTACGGGGACCACTCCTGTTAGAGAATCTCAAACACAGACACTAACAAAGTCATTGGACTTTGATCTATCTATCTGACGACTGGAAAACCTAGACAATCTTGATAAACTGAAAATTATCAAAGGCTAAAGTATAAAAGTTTGCACTTGAATTATAAAATGCAACTATAACCATCTCTTCACGGTGAGAATAAAAGCATTTCATATTTTTAACTTGTATAGCAGCATACAAAAACCTAACAAGGTTATGCACTCTAGCTAACTCAGTCTTGTTGCTGAATTAATCTCTCTCATTCATATATATATTTCTAGTTTCAAATATAGTACATTTTTTTTTTGCTCAGAACAAATATAGTACATTGAGTCTCACATGAAGAGTAGTTTTTATTAGAGGAGTGAGATTTATAATTTATAAATTCAAGAAATTCTCTCTTTTAATAGATTAACTTTTTAGGATCAGCTCTCTTTTTTAAGTTTTAGACTTGTACTCATAATATTAATACTTTTCAAACCCTATCTTACGGAGAGGACTACACCAGGAGGTTGTCACTGGCATGAGGCTGAATACACACATGTATATATATAGGAAAAATTATTTCTCCAATCACTGGTGGAGATAAGTTATCTCCAGTAACCCTCAAAACTACGTCGTTTTGAATTAATGAAGGACATGTTTGTAATTTTAGGTGAATTAATGAAGAGTGCAAAATTACGGAAACACTCTTCATTAATTCAAAACGATGTAGTTTTGGGGATCATTTGATAACTTATCTAGAAATCCTTTTTACCCATATATAAATCCTTTACCCATATATATATATATTTGCGATGGATGGATACAAAAGATTTTACTCAAGAAATAGTTTTACAAGGGTAGATGAGGAAGTATTTTTTAGTACCAGTCAGTACCTTGAAGTATTGTTTTAGTACCAGTTAGTATCCTAAAATATTCTTTTAGGATCTTGAATTTTTTATTGGTACGGACTGATATTAAAAAGATATTTGAGTATTGAATAATATTTAAAAAAATACTTTATAATTTTTAAAAAGTATTTCAAGACTTGGATGATACTAAAAAAAAATACTTCAAGATTCTGGTACTAAAAAAAAAATTATTAAAAAAAAGATAAAACAAAATTATATCTGAACGGCCAGATCTGTTCCTCGGCAAGGACCAGCGCTTGGACAAGCAGGAAACTCCTTCCCTACTTTCTAGTCTTCTACAGTGAACCACGCGGACAAAAAGAAAATAATTGCAGAGTAGCAGAGAGAGACATAAATATTAAACCATTGTGGGGAAGAAAAAACGCACGCAAGTTTCATGATTTCTTCGCCTCCATAAACATTTCATTCCGAAAAGATTGAGAGGGTTAAGATGTTGCTAGTATCATTTTTCTTCCTCTTTATTCCTCATGTGTTTTCCTTAGAATTTAACATCAACAATTTCCAGCCGGATGATGACAGAATATCATTAGAAAAAACAGCTCGCCTCGTAGGAACATCCATCGACTTGGTAACTCTATACAATGATGCTGTCGGTCGAGCCACATATCAACAACCGATGCACTTGTGGGACAAAGCCACCGGGAAACTCACAGATTTCACCACCAACTTTACCTTTGTCATTGATTCAAAAGGCAACGAGAGATTTGCCGATGGGATGGCCTTCTTCTTAGCCCCTACGGATTCAAAGCTTCCCAATATTCCAACAGTGGGAGGAGGTGCTATGGGTCTAATTATTGGAGGTCAAGAAACGATGCTTAATTCAACAGATCATCCATTTGTTGCTGTTGAGTTTGATATCTTTCCCAATATCGAAACTTATGATGGTTGGGATCCTCGGTATATACATGTGGGTGTCGATATCAATTCTATTCAATCTGTTGCTAATGTGTCTTGGGATGCTGATATCGCAGGAGGCAGAATAAATGAGGCTATCATCAGCTACAATGGAAGTACACTTAATTTAAGCATCTCATTCACTAATGGTTTTGATCCTTCTAACAACAGTACTGTGTGGCAAAATCTTCATCAAATAGTTGACCTATCAAAGCACCTGCCTGAATGGGTTACTTTTGGTTTTGCAGCTGCCACAGGACAATTATTCGCCACGCACAGGGTTAATGAATGGAGTTTCTACTCAGAGGAGTTCCCATATGTTTCTCCCAGTCCCAGTCCAAGCCCAAGCCTGTACTCGAACCCAAGGTTAAGCATAAGTCAAGCACAGAGAAATTCCACAGCACTTGCAGTAGGATTAGGGGTTGGAGGGTTTGTTTTATTAGTTTGTGGGGTGGTTTGGTTTGTCATGTGGAAAAACAAAAACAAAATGGAAGATAACGAGGAGTCTGATGAGAACATGAGTGATGATTTTGAAAGAGGAACAGGTCCAAAAAAGTACTCATATGCTGAACTAGCAAGTGCTACAAATCATTTCAAGGATGGGCAGAAGCTTGGACAAGGAGGATTTGGGTGTGTCTATAGAGGTTTTCTCAAAGATTCAAACTCCAACGTTGCCATCAAGAGAATATCAGAGGGTTCTAAACAAGGGAAGAAGGAGTTTGCTTCAGAAGTAAGAATTATCAGTCAACTAAGGCATCGGAACTTGGTGCAACTGATGGGTTGGTGTCATGAAAAGAAAGAACTATTGTTAGTTTATGATTATATGCCAAACGGAAGTTTAGACTCCCATCTCTTCAAGGATGAAAGGTTCCTGACATGGCCAATTAGATTTAAAATAGCTCGTGGCTTGGCTTCTGCATTATTGTACCTACATGAAGAATGGGAACTATGTCTGGTTCATAGAGACATAAAATCAAGCAATGTCATGCTAGACTCTAACTTCAATGCAAAACTTGGAGATTTTGGATTAGCACGGCTTGTAGACCACGCAAAAGGATCACAAACAACAGCTCTAGCAGGAACTATGGGTTATATGGCTCCTGAATGCCTCATTACTGGAAGGGCTAGTAAAGAATCTGATATATACAGTTTTGGAGTTGTGGCTCTGGAGATAGCTTGTGGAAGAAAACCCATCAACCCCGAGGCTTTAGAGGACAAAATAAACTTAGTAAAATGGATATGGGATCTCTATGGAAGTGGGAGAATTCTCGAAGCAATTGATTCCAGACTAGAAGGAGATTTCGACCATGATGAAATCAAAAGTCTGATGATTGTCGGGCTGTGGTGTGCTCATCCTGATCAAAATCATAGGCCTTCAATAAGGCAAGCAATTCATGTGCTTAACTTCGAAGTTCCATTTCCTAGTCTTCCCTCAAATTATCCCATACTAACGTACAGTCCATATCCAACATCATTTTCAATTCTATCTAGCACCAATGCTTCAGAGGTAAGTCAAAACAAGAATATAAGCTTTAGTTCCAACACGAACTCTTCTGGTTTCACTACAACTTCTGGATGAAAATACTTCATCAAGTATTATCCCTATTGTATTCACACTAAAATTAGTTATGGTTATTGTATGTTTTTGGGTACTGCACAATATTCGTAATGTATTATTCTCATTTCTTAATGTAACATAATTTCTGTCATCTACAAATAAATAAAACATATGTGTAGAGAACTTATATGATGATATATTGATGTAATTTTACGTTGAGATTCTACTGTTTCTTTTTGGGTAATGATGTTGCATTGTCTCATTTCGTTAGAAACCGAAATTATGTTCATTTATACTCATTCCACTTGGAAGCTGCTTAAGCGAAGTCATTGCAAATGAGATATATATGATGTCATTTTTTAATGAAGAAAATAATTAATAACAATAAGGCATCAACTAATAAATATTATTGATTCTTTTTATAAGGTACATGCTAGTTTCTAATCAGTATTAAATATCTTTTTTTTTGTATGCTCATACTCCCTCTAGTCTTTTTTATAATAAATATTATTAAATGCTTATTATTCTGAACTAACTTTTTTATAAATATCTTTTTTTTATGTATGCTCATACTCCCTCTAGTCTTTTTATAAGGTACATGCTAGTCTGAAATTTTAAACTTGTCTTTTCATTTTTACCCCAATTAAATATAAGTAACTTATTATCTCTCTTCAATAAATAAATGCACCCTTTATTTTCCATATACCCTCTTTATAAATAAGGGTATAAGTGAAAAGAGAAGTACATATTTTACACATTAATTATTTTTAACTAACATTTTGAACCATGTAATTTTGGTAGTTGTTCCTTATAAAAAAGATCGGAGGGAGTATTTAATAATGTTAGTGAAGGAGGGTAATAATTTATATTTACTACTCCCTCTGATCCTATTTATATGAGCTCAATAACCAAATTATGTGGTTTAAGAAACATGTTAAAGTTAGTTCAGAATAATAAGCATATATATTTTAAATCCAGACTTTGTGCATCCGAGTTGATTTCAATTCAGCTGCTCTCCGTGATTCCTTGAATCCGAATTTACTTTCGACCTGCCCCCTAGCAGGAACGCCAGGCTGGTTTTCCACAATCATTCATTTGCTTTCATGATGACTGGGATTGTATTTGCAATTTTAACTCGACTGTTGCCGGCTTTATAAACTCCTGTCACGTGTTGCCCCCAATCTGGGGTATCATGAGAGCCTACCGGCATACGAAAAGGCTTGACTCTCCAATGATGTTGAACTGTTCGCTTGCCCGTGTTGGGGCGTGTAACCGCCATTCCCACGTAGTGGCTAATCCTGGAGCCTTTGGTTTTTGTGCGTATTTAATGCCCATGTCCTTTCGTATTAGTCATCATTACAATTTTTGGGGTTTTAAACCTAATTCTCAGCGCATGATGACTTGGCTACCCCTGACTCTTCAAATTTGAGCACATATATATTCCTGCCTTCTTCTTCTTCTTACCACTTTACGCTCAAAAGCTTCTTTGCCTTCTTTTCCTCCTCAGAGAACACTTCTCATTACCACAACTCTCTCCTATCGCCAAAGCTCTCATAGCCTTCTTCAAACTTTCTTCAACCGGGTACCTTTACTGCTTCTTTTACCTCTTTTATTTCCCTTTAACTCTATTTGTCGTCCTCTTTTTCTTCGACTGCATTCGTCAAAAACCATTTCTCTAACTTTCTGGATAGATTGTCGAGGTTTTCTGGGAAAGTTTTTGTTGTTTCTTGGGTTTTCTGGGTTTAAAATAGTCAGTACCCTGACTTACTCCTTCCAATTCCAACATTCCTCCTTTCTTCCTCAACCTTAATGGATCAAAACCATGACTTGCCTTTAGACATGTATGGTAGGCCAATCCCTGAGGAAGATATAGAAGTGATTAAAAACCTCTCAGGGTCCAATTTTTTTTGGTTCTGGTCAATACCTCGCACTGAGGAAGAGAAAAAAAAAGTATTGCTTGGGAAATCCAAGGGAAATGGGAGTAGCAAAAATGTCCAAACAACCCCACCTGAAACCCATAACCCAAACACTATCGCCTTAGGATCTTCTTCCCGTCCGTCTTCAAGTCCGGCCTTAGGTCGAAGCATCCCTACCCCGGCTTCTCAAACTCGGGGCCCAACGCCTTGCGATAAGTGCTGCTATGAAAGCATTGATCTAGTTAAACTTGGTCGTGAAAGGGAAACCGACTTGGTTCTGGGAAACTGCTGGCATAATCTTATTCTCAAGCCATTCCGGCTTCTGTCAACCTGAGTTATCCCGGCTCAGCATTTTTTGATTTTCACCAAGATAGCTCAGTTGTGTCAAGTATACTCCCAGTTTCTGACTTTTGCCCTTTTTTCTTTATTTTAGGTATAGATGGCTTCGTCTTCACACCATACTGAACAGTCCCTGACGGGAGAGTCGTGCTCTTCCAATTCTTCCCAAATTTCAAACAATCTGTGTCCGCCAGTAGTTAGCCATGTCGTGCTACATATTAAAAGTACGATGACTACGAAGGACATTCCCAACCTCGGCATTTCCGATGGAGAGGGATATACCATATGCTTGCCCCAGGGAGATGAATCAGTCGCCTCCTGCCAAGCGAGAGATAGTGATCCCCATTTCTTTTTCTTCTACTGAGATATCATAACCTGACTTGGGCTGCGGTTCCCCTTTACCGACTTCCAAATCGGCCTCCTCAACTGTAATATCCCGAATTTTGGACCTTAAGAATTGAGAAAAAAAAGCCTAAAGTGCGCAGACGACTAAGTCCGGTTCGAAAAATTCCCAGGAATGACGAGAGGTAGGAAGCCTCTCAGGGACTAAGTAACTAGGCGGTATGGGTCAGTGGATCTAATGGGAATAAAAATCGTGGAATCAAGGTGCCAATGGAAAAGGGGCATAGAAGACTTCTACGGTACAAATTCGGTTGAAAAAGATGCCACCAAACTATGTCCCAAGGTATAGGACAATTATTTAAGTAAAAATATACCGATATAAGTAAGTATACATTATTTTCAGGGCAGTCAGGGATGCCCTGCGTTTTTGAAGATAAGGAGTCAGTGTAATCACTGCTAGAGGACACGTGTCACTGCGGGGTTAAAAAGCAAAAGGTAAGTAATGATTACGGGGGTAGAAAAGTCAAATACTTACCCCTTAAGCATTGAATTTCGTCCACCCAGGAGAGAGAAAGAAAAATCAGATGATCTTATCCATACTCAGGCCCAAACACAAAATACGGGTCCCACAAGATGTTGATTGGTAGAAAGGGGACCGATAGGGACCAACTAGGGGTTTCTTTTTGACTGAATAAGACATATGTGGGGACATATTGGGTAGTCAAGGAGGCGCCACATATGTATGTCCATTCAGGGGAAAATATCTAAAAATTTGAAGAAAAGAACAAAAAGGAAGCATCCTGTTGACTAGCGAGGCCCAGAATGGACCGGTAAAAGGAGATTGGACTGAATTCAGTGGAAAAGTCAGATAAAATGGATGAGGGCAGATTTGGTGGGGCCCTTATGCACCACCTAGCCCTTAAAATGTTTAAAAATTACTTGGAGGAAAAGAAAAGCCAAAATCAATCCAAAAGTCAAAGTGCGAGTCCTACTTTCTGGATAAAAGGGAATAAATCAGATAAATTGGAAAAAAAAAATCATGGGATCTAATTTTTGGGCCCAAGATGGTGCCACCTAGCCCTAGGAAGTGTCTAGAAAGCTTGGGGAAAAAGAAAATAACAATAAAGAAGTTCTGGGCCAAAACTGGTAATTTTCATAAATTCCAGGCCAAAGTAGGTAATTTTCTCCCAATGAAAAGTAAAAATCTAGATATTTTTAAGGGGGAGGCGCCACATGGAAGAGCTAGATTCTTCTGTATTTTCTTGAAGATAAATTCAAAAAGTCAGATGAATTTTACTATTTACTGGACATGATTCTACTCCAGTTATTTTGGACTGATCTGTACCTTTTAACCATTATTAAAAGTCACATGCTCTCTCTCTCTCTCTCTCTCTTAACCAAGGAGCACGAAATTTTCAGAGGGAAGAGAGAATAGTTCAGCCAAGTTCCATAGCCAAAGCAAGTCCTAAGCTCCAAGATCATCAATCAAACTTCCGATTCAGGTAAACACCGAAAACCCGAACCTTTGCAACTTGAACTTATGATTTTCGTGCAAGGGGTTAGGGCATGGTGTTGAAATCTGATTTTGGTGTTTTTTATGGTATCAAAGTGTTTAAAAAGTGATTTTTTATGGGGTTAAGCTATGATTTAAGTTTCCGAACTCAAGAACACTGAAAAACACCAAGAACAAGCATATTTGGCGATTCTGGAAATTCTGGCAGGGAACCTTCAACTGAGTTCTAAAAATAGTAAATGAACTTTTTTTAATCTGAGATTTTACAGGGATAAATTATACATCTTAAGGTTCACTATGATGTATAATTTTGTGTTATTTGGATTTTTCTACTAAGAGATAAAAGTTGCCAAAGTCAAACCAGGAAGCAACCAGGAGAATCTGGACCAGGGGGTGCAAAATTGACTACACGCCAAAATATGTGTACGTTTGGTCTCTGGAAATATTTTTCCTGGAACATAGAGATTTAAATGTTTCAAATGGCGTTGGTTTCATGCAAAAATGAGTTTTTTGGAATTTATTAAAAAGCCTGGAAGTTGGGCCAGATTCACACCAAACATTCTGTGTGGGCTCGATTTTGGCAAAAGAATTGCAAGGGTATTTTTGGAAATACTAAAATGATGTATTTTGATGTTTTAGGGTCAAGGGAATTTTCGGAAAAGTATTTGGACATAATAAATACTAGAGAAAGTATATAGCATTCCAGGTAGTAGCCACTTTACTCTGGCATTTTTATGTGTTTTGTTGTATGTTTTGCTTGCCATATGTGTCTTTGTAAGAATTTTGTCAAATATGCATTCATAATATGTTAATGATTGTGTTCTAGCGGTGTAGCCTGGTCCGGGGTCTACCTTGAGTGGCGGCTCAACGGAGACAAGATTGTGATTCCGGTAAATCCGGGGCCTGCCTTTGTAAGGCGGCTCGACGGTACGAAGACGTGTTGTTGTTTATGTATCTATTTGCATATGTGGTGTATTTGACATATTGTTTATGACATGGTTGCATGCATACACATTACACATTTAGTGCATGAGTATTGATGGTTACTCTGGGGGCCATTGTTGGACTCTAGAAGCTTTTGGTGACACAGGGGGGCATGCCTAATTCGTAAAGGCCTTTTTGCAGAGGTAGGGATGACGGTGCTGGTGAAAGTTAGGGGATGCCTTATCGTATTTTGTACTTTATATTTTTGAATGACTGTATATTATTTTAGTATTTATGTTGGGATGACTATATTATAACCCTCCGGGGACTTTACTCTCTGTTGATTTTACTTTTACCAGTACAGTAATTTGTCCAAATCGGTCCTGTGCTCTGTTGTGCATACTCTGATATACAATTAAATGGACTAATAATAAAAGGAAAGGTAACTTATAAAAGGAATCCCTCTAACAAGCCACCCGAAAGGGCGAGGCCAGTAGAGGTGTAACATCAACCACCTACACCTTTCTCCCACACAACTTCATCCTAACGGTTGGGCCTTTGCCATTGCCTTCGAAAACTTTTGCAAAGACTAGGATATAGCTTGTACTGTTCCAGTTTTTTGCCATTTCTTTTCCTCATTAGAATTGCATTTTGCCAAAGGGAAACCTTTACGATTTAGCTGGACCTAACTCCGAAGTGTCTGTGATCGCAAATTGTTCATCCCTTTTACCGACTCATTTAAAAACTTCAAACCCGCCTTATTTAAGGTTGTTGCCGAGCCCGGGCAACAGCCATGGTTCCTTGAAATTTCTGGAACCGGGGAACTTGAAGAGAAATTCCCCTTGTACTGGTCTAAAGGTCATCAGAACCTCTCCCCTGGAGCCTATAATCCATCTTTAAACAGTCTTGCTGACGCCGAGGAGGAAGCAATACACCTTCTACAGATTATTAGCAAGGAGAGTGGCCTTGTGGACTCGGTCGACTTTATTCTTACACCCCTGGTTAGAAAATGATCTGCATCGAGTACGAATATAGTTCTTTACTGCGCTGTACTTCATGTTTCTTGGTCATTGATTATTAACTAAACAATTGTTTTTGTCTTGTACATCTGAGAATGGGGAAACAACCTCCTTATTTGAATGTGGTGCTTCGTGATGAGGCCTTCGAGGACCCCGACACAAAGAAAAAGTGAAATGCTTTTAAAGCCGGGAAGAGTAAGCAACAAGCCCAACCCAAAAAGTCCAAAACTGCAAAAAATACCCCCGCGACGGGGACGTCCGACGCTTCTGCTTCTACTTCCCAGGGAGCTACTTTGAACTCCCCTCCATTAACAACTCCTTTCGCTCCAATCCTAGATCAACCGGCCCAACAAACTCCTCAGCCTCCTAAAAACATATTATCCCGGTCCTTTACCTGGATAAACGGGGTGGCAAAAACCCTCCAAGCTAGTATTCGTCCTCCGCCCAACTTCTTTGAAGCCAAGCATACAATTGACGGCGAGGCCAAGGAGCTTGAATACATTGAGCACTTCGCCCTTAAGGCTACCGGATTGGCCCAAACCATGGCTTATCTGAAAAATAAATGTGCCGACTCGGATGACAAGTTGAAGCTTGTTGCCGCGGAGAGAGACTAGGCTTGCAAAGGGGCGAAGAAGTCCCTAGAGGAGTGCCAAAAAACCAAGGCGGCGAAAGAGAGGGTCGATGAAGAGTTGACCCTAATCCATGAAGATCTTCAGAATACAAGATTAGAGCTCTTCCAAGAGCGGCAAGATCACGAGAGGGACGTGAATGCTTTGAACCGGATGTCGGAGATGCACAAATAGACGGAGGCAAAACTGAAGAACCTAGAGGAAACCCTCAAGGCCGCCTGTACCGACATTGCCGACTTGAAAAGTGGGGCCGAGGACACCTTCAACAATGCTTTGGAGCAGTTGGCAATTTTGAATCCCGGCGTGAAGTTGAATACCTCGGGCGCAAGCTTCAAAGCATATGTTGATGATAATGGGAAAATAATCCCACCTCCTCCCCCTGCTATTGAAGAGTCAATTAGCCACTTAGAGGGTGACCAAGAGGAGAATAAGGGTGAAGAAGGCCAATCAAAGGCTGGAGTGCCGACTTCTTGAAGAGCCGGGATGCCCATTTTGATGACTTCTTTGGTCAGGGGTTTTTGATAGTCTTGTTCTTAAGTATAGCCAAAATTTTGTCAGCAGTGCCACTATACTCATTGGTTGCCCACTCAGCTGTTACTGAATTACACTGAATGCAGCTCTAGTCACTTTTTCATTCACTTTCTTAACAATTTTTCTCAGAGGTGATAACCCGGTTTGAACTTGCTTTGTATGAATTTAACATTCCTGCATCAACATCATGTAAATAGTTCCAAGTTAATGAAAATTACTTACTTTTGATGTGTGCCAAACACTTTCTTTCTGCTTGTCAAACCCGAATATTTCTCCGAGTTAGATTTTCGCATTAAATTTGTCGTCCGTGATGAACTTGAACTGACTATTGCAGTGTCTTCTGGCACGGCTGACAAAATTTAATATGGTAGTAAAACCAACCCGTCATATATTCAATACTTAGAATATTTCGACTTGATCAGGGTCTTCATGAAGGTTGAGTCTACTATCCCGGAAAAATAATTTTATCGTAACTTGGCCATAACGACTTCCTGTTGTAGTTTCTTTCCATGTAGAATAGACTTGGCGGCATAGCCGTCACATATGAACTAATCAAGAACTTTACATAGACTTGGCGGCATTGCCGTCGTAAATAATCCAATCAAGGACTTTAAATAGACTTGGCGGCATTGCCGTCGCAAATAATCCAATCAAGCACTTTACATAGACCGAGCAGCATTTCCGTAGCAAATAATCCAATCAAGGACTTTAAATAGACTCACGATATTGTGGCCTCTTTTTGGAATCTGGCATCAACTGTATTAGGCTTTCAGCATATCCGCATTCCATGTTCTCCTAACTGACTTTTTCTATAGCGTCTCGAGCATATAAGCTCCTTTGTCGAGCTTTTCTCTGATCCGGTATGGGCCTTCCCAGTTTGCAGAAAGTTTCCCGTCATTGGCATTCTTTTTGCCTATGTTGGCTCTTCGAAGGACTAAATCGTTCTTCTAAATGACCGGGGTCTTACCTTCTTATTGTACTGGGTTGCAATGAGTTGCTTTATAGCCATATCTTGGCAATGTGTCATGATTCTGACTTCATCAACTAAGTCCAACTCTACTTCGATTGCTTCATTATTTTCGTCCTCCTCATGTAGAGCCTTAATTCTCCTCCACGAGAGTTCGCCGATTTCCACCGGGATCATTGCTTCACATCCATATGTCAACCTAAAGGGGGTTTCCCCAGTTTCCATTTGAATGCTGGTCTGGTATCCCTATAAGACGGAATACAGCTGCTTTATCCAATTAAACCTTGCCTCCTCCATCCTCTTTTTTAATCCGTCTACAATGACTTTGTTGGCAGCTTTAGCTGGCCCGTTGGATTGTGGATGTTCCACAGAGGCAAAATGTTGTTTCATGTGGAAGTCGGATATCATCTTTCGGAAACCCTTATCGATAAATTGGGTTCCGTCGTCCGTGACTATCTCTGCTGGGATCCCGGATCGGGATATAATGTTTCTTTGAAGGAACTTCTGCACCCGAGCCGAGGTAATCGTCGCCAATGGTTCTTCCTCTATCCACTTTGTAAAGTAATCGACAGCCACTATAAGCCATTGTAGCTGCCCTGGGGCTGTCTTGAATGGACCCAACAAATCCATGCCCCACTTAAAAAAATGGCCATGAGGCCGAGATAGATGTTAGCTCTGCTGGGGGAGACTGTATTATCTTGGCATGCTTTTGAAGACTATCGCATTTCTGGACATGGTCCTTATAATCTGCCGCCATTGTTAGCCAAAAGTAACCAGCTCGCACAGCCTTTCAGGCTAACGCCTTGGCTCCCATATGTTGTCCAATGATTCCTTCATGGATATCAGCCAGGACATATTCGGCTTCGTCCAAATTAAGGCACTTCGACATTGGGGAATACAAGCCTTTATGATATAACTGATCATCCATCATCACATATGAAGCCGCGGCTCTTACCAGTTTCTTTGCTTCAATTGAGTCGTCAGGGAGGATTCCTCTATCTGGAGATAATCGATAATTGGTTTTCTCCAATCGCCGATGACCGAGATTATCATAACACAACTCAACTCTGACAAACTTTGCTAGATCACCGTTCGGTGATTACCCGGGCTTTTGGTACTTGCTAGCTTGGACAAAATATCAGCCTTGGTGTTGTCTACTCTCGGAATGTGCACTATGATCACTTCGTCAAAGTCGGCCATAATTTCTTTAACCTTTCCCAAGTACTTAATCAACAAAAGACCCTTGGCTTGGTAAGTTCCTTCTATTTGGGATTCCACAAGCTGAGAATCCGTAGAGACGTGCACTCTCTTGGCTCCATTTTCTTTAGCCTGAAGCAAATTGGTAATAAGAGCCTTATACTCAGTCTGATTGTTGGAAATCTGGAAGTTAAACGGAAGGAGTGTTCCACCGAAACTCCTTCTGGACTTTCTACTATGATCTCGGCTCCACTTCCCTTCGTGTTTGACGATCTGTCGACGAACACCCTCCATATTGCATTTTCTTGCATATCCCCTCCATCTCATGGAGTTAACTCCATTAGGAAATCTTCTAAGGCTTGTGACTTAATGGCGTGCTGGGCTTCGTAATTTATATCAAATTCAGATAACTCAATGGCCCAAGTGACCATTCTCCCAACCAAGTCTGGCTTATGAAGGATCTGTCGTATTGGCTGGCTTGTCCTAACCACAATCAGGTGGCTTTGAAAATATGGACGGAGTCGTCTTGCCATAGTGAGTAGTGCGAAGGCCATCTTCTCTAGCTTTTGATATCTCGACTCTGAGCCTTGTAAAGCCCGACTTACGAAGTATATCGAGACTTGGCCATCTTCTGTTTCGCTGACCAACACAGCGCTCGCTGCCTCTTTGGCCAGGGATAAATACAAGATCAAACTCTCTCCTAGCTCAGGCCTAGACAAAATTGGGGGAGCGGATAAGCATTGCTTTATCTTTATGAAGGCCGCTTCACACTCTGGGTTCCATCCGCCTTGAACTTCCTTCTTCAACAATCTAAAAAAGGGAGGGAATTTTCTGCCGACTTGGGTAGAAATCTAGTCAAAGCTGCCAACCTCCTAGTCAGCTGCTGAACCTCTTTCTTATTTCTTGGAGCTTTTATGTCCAACACGGCTTGGCACTTGTCCGGGTTGACTTCAATTCCTCTGTTTGTGAGCAAAAAGCTTAAAAACTTTCCTGCCAGAACACCAAATGCCCATTTTGCCGGGTTGAGGTGAATCTGGTACTCTCTCAGCTTATCGAGCGTCTATTGTAAATCTTGTACATGACTTGTTGGCTTTGTGGATTTGATGATCATGTCGTCAATATATACTTCCACATTCTTTCCCAGCTGATCTTGGAATTCTCGGTTCATCATCCTTTGATAGGTGGCCCTTGCATTCTTCAGACCGAAGGGCATCACATTATAGCAATAATTGGCCTTTTCAGTGATGAACGCTGTCTTTTCTTGATCCTTCGGGTGCATGGCGATTTGATTATAGCCAGAATAGGCGTCCTTGTTTAAGTTGGTATAGTCTATGCAAACTCTTCATTTGCCATTCGGCATTTTGACCATGACCACGTTAGATAACCAAGTGGTGTATTGCACCTCTCGGATAAAACCAGCCTCCAGTAGCTCTTTCACATGCTTTTCCAAGGCCTTCCCTATTTCTTTGCCGAGTTTTCTTTTCTTCTGGGCTACTAGAACTAACCACGGGTGAATCGCCAATTTATGACAGCAAAAATATGGATCTACCACTAGTGTAAAAAGGTCTTTAAGACCGCCTCATTTAGACCGAACTTTCGTCGCACCGGTCTTAAAGGTATGATCGGTGGCAGTTTTGTAAATATAAAGAACTTCTTATGTATGACCGGTGGCAGTTTTGTAAATATCAAGAACTTCTTGGACCGGATCCTTTATTAATGGGTCTTAAATATATTATTCAGACCGCTGAAAAAACCAACCGATCTTAAAAATGTAATTAAAATTTCAATTATTTTATAGAGAAATCTCGTACAGCCCGAACTTATATTTTATGCGGACCAAAATAATCAGGAAAAATTTAAATATAAAGTCCAAAACCTTTAAGACCGGACATATATAAAAATGGTCTTAAAGGTTATACTTTTAAGACCGGACTTAAATTAGGACTTAAAGTATGACCGGTACAAAATATTGAAAAAAATTATTCAAACATTTTATTACTTTTAAGACCAATTTTTAATAATGGTCGGTCTTAAAATTTAACCTTTAAGACCGGCCTTTTAGTTCGTCTGGTATGGAAACTAAAGCGCCAAATATTCGCGTGAACGTTGCCTTAAGAGTTAGGACTGAATTGTTGCACTCTCTGAACTCTGAAACCCCTGTTCTTGTTGTGAAACCCCTCTTCCTGTTGCATTACTTCTCTTCCTCGCCCACCACTACCATCCTCTGTTACTCTCTCACTTTCTCAGGTGTTACTCTTTCGCACCACCACTCTCAACCTCTCTTCCTTTCTCGAAAATGAACGGAGAAAATGGTTCTTCTGCTATTCCTTCAACTCCGATTCATCGGTGCGATGGTGTGAGTCGAACGAACCCTCTTCATCTCACAATGAGCCTCGTAACCGCCCTGCATGCCGTGGTAGAAGTGGCACACGAATGAAAGACATATCCGTAAGTCGGACCTCTGGGTCAAAGCTCGAGATTCAGTTTGACGAAAAGTTGGCTCCTTTCGGTTATAATAAACAAAAATATAATAGTTTTGTCGGCTATCTAGTACGCAGCAAGGCTAGCATCTTGACAGATGAGTGGAAAAATGTCAACCGTCGCACAGTAAAGAATCCTATTTGGGACACTATCCTGCTCATATACACTGTCCCTGACTCCCAGAAGTTGAAAGACAAGACATTGTCTTATTGTGCTGATCGGTGGAGGAAGTTTAAGACCTTTCTAGCTAAAACATATATTTTTGCCGATGTTAGGCCTAACCATCATCCTTGGGACAAGTACACATTTATTGATGAACAAACTTGGCAACAATTTGTTCAGTTGCGGACCGCTCCTGAATCTTTGGTGAGTTTATATTTAGTTTTGTTTGCCCTCTTTTGTTTGATTATTAACTTGTGCGGATATGTGAATGTTATTGTACGTGTTCATCTAATCCTGTTATTTAGATGGTTTGGTTTGTGAATAGAAGTATATATTTTCATCCTTTGTCCTGCATAAGAGGAGCATGTGTTAGTTGTATGCAAGTCTGATATGTAAACCATGCAAAGGTAAAATACTAAGTAGGTAATTAGGGAAATAATAATGGCATAAGAGTCAAACCATTATTACAGTCTTAGCTAGTTCTTTTGTAGTAGGTAGTGGTTAGACATTGCTATTAGTTAGTTAGTATGTTAATTGTGTAAAGGTTTCAGTGCAGTTCTGCAACTCCATTTACTCTGGTTCTCCCAATTTCTTCTACAATTCTACATCTTCCTTAAATGAAATGTTGAGACTTGATGAAGCGAATTTGACTAGTGTTTGAGGTTCATATCAAGCAAAAGTTCTCTAATTTCTGTTAGTGAGATGGTTGGAATTCATAATTAATAGTTGTTTTCAATTCTGATTCACAGAAAAGAAGGGAACAAGCACTGAGATAGGGAGAAAGAATGATTGCCCGCATAGGGCTTCTCGCAGCAGATACGAAAAGGCTGAAAAAGAAATGATGGCGGCCAAGCGAAAGAGATTGGAAGATGAAGCAGAAGCAGAATCCAATCCTTTTGCGATACATGATCCGTCATCTCCAATACGTCGTGATGAGTTATGGTTGTATATTCAGCAAAAGCCAAGCGGCGCCTACACGAGTGAACAGACTCGTCTAGTTGCTGAAAGAATTGTAAGTATCGTTATTGTTAATTTTTAGTTACTAAACATGTTTCATTACTAAGCTTCTCATTATCTGTATCTTACAGGAAGATCTAAAGAAGAAAGAAGCGGAGGGATCTTTTGTGTCGGACGGGAGGAATGATGTTCTGACCGTTGCGACCAGAAAACCGGATCATGCGAGGCGTGTAAGGGGGATTGGAGGAAGGGTAGGCTTGAAGGAATACTTTGGTAGCACTAAATGCCATAAACAAAGTATTGTTACCCGGGAGGAGATGGAACAGACAGTGGAACAGAAGGTGGCACAGACGGTGGCCAAATTGAATGAGCAAGCAGCGGCTAAAGAAGCTTCATTGACTGCATATTTTCAATCCCAGCTGAGGGAGATGAAGGAGGAAATGAATCAAACCAAGGTGCTTGTGAGTTCTCGTGCAGATACCAGTGTTCCCTTGCCACTCTCACCTACAGCTTTGCAGTAGAGCACTAGAGGGAGCTGCATTATTGGACAGTCACAGCAACCTTGTGACCTTTATGTTGAGGATCCTGAACATCATGATAGACGATTGGTTGCAAAAGGGACTATCCACAACTTGGGATCAACTGTACACCACCAACAAATGGCTGATGATGAAGTCAGAGTATCAGTTGAAGAGGTCATCATTGATGCACCTATCCCTCTCCCAAATGGTGAGCTGAAGGTTGTGAGTGATGTCATTGGAGCCTTGATCTCGTGGCCAGTGAAGCTTGTGCATGTTTCTACTCCTCCTGAAGCTCCAGCCCCTCCTGAATTGGTTGGCACGGCTAAGTTGAGTGTCAAGGACAAGCTTGTCCTTATGGTATCCAATAAACAAGTCACACTTAATCAGTGGCCTGTCAATACAGAAGTAGGTCTTAAAAATAAGCACCTGGTTTTGGTTGACGAAGATGATATAATTTCCCTGCTGTTTGATAAACAAGAGCTTACTGATTCAATGATTCTAATGTTTATAAAGTAAGTATCTTCTTCTATGAGTGAGTACATATATAACATAAATGTGAGACACTCACATACGTATATACTAATTCCCTGACGTCATTATTGTAGGTTAATTCATCATGAATTGGAACAGCAGGGCAGAAGCCAAGATATTGGATTCTTGTGCCCACAGTACATAAGTCAACCACCCTTAGCGGAGAGACAATCATACCAACAAGGTTGACCAAGAAGAATAGGAGAAAGTGGTACTTGGCACCATACTACAATAGATACACATCATAATTCTTTTCTGCAATTCCCTTAATTCTGCTACATATTACTGAGTACTTGTCTGTTGTGAATTTTCAGTCACCATTGGCAGTTGGTCCTGTTTTGCCCGAATGAGAATAAAGTGATCTTTTTATGCTCCCTTCACTACGATCCAACAGTAATTTTGCAGCAGATGGTAAACAAGTAAGCATATGTCATTTTGATTGTCTAATCTGAAATCTCTGCTGTAAATTTTTAGTAACCATTATTGAGTAAATTTGTGATTTTGACAATAGGCCCTTAAAATCATTCCAAGAAAAGGTCAAGAACAAGTCTAGGACTGATGTCAAAGAGCCTACATGGATCAAACCAAAGGTTAGTACATATTTGGACACTGGCACATTATGTAAGTCCACAGTAAATTATATATATTTCTTTTTTGTTTTTAGACCCGTCGGCAACCGAAGGAGTCCAACTTATGTGGACATTATGTCTTGACACACATGTATAATATTGTCATGAAACCAGTGACTAACATCCAAGCAAAGGTAAATGTATTACATAACTTTGCATGTGCGCTGACCCCTTTGATATGCAAGGAAGGACGACTAACATATTTATGTCTTTGATGCTACAGACGTTTGATTGTGCTGACCCCTTTCCTGATGGTGATATTGAGTGCACACGCAATATGCTATCTGAATATCTGTATGATCTGATGATCTCGGAAAATCAGAAAAATAGTTGATTGTGAATTCATTGTAAATATATGTCACTGACTGTGAAGCTTTTGTTTTTGTTTTATTGTAAATATATTTGTGAATTCATTGTAAATAGATGTCACTGACTGTGAAGCTTTTGTTTTTGTTTTATTGTAAATATATTTGTGAATTCATTGTAAATATATGCTAGCTGTATCAACAATCATCTTCGGTCTGTATAATGAACACATGTCCATTAGTGGTTGCTGAATGTATTGGATGGTGGATAAAACTAATTCATTGCTTAATTTACAAATGCGAGAAGTTTAGGACCGTAGATTTACTAAATAGCCGTTCCTAAAAGTCTTCGTTTATTGTTGGTAAAATATGCCAGTCTTTTAGGACCACATATTTGCTAAATAGCCGGTCCTAAAAGTCTTCGTTTACTGTCGAAAAATAAGCCAGTATGTTAGGACCGCAGTTTTGCTAAGTAGCCGGTCCTAAAAAGTCTTCGTTTATTGTAGAAAAATAAGCCAGTATGTTAGGACCGCAGATTTGCTAAATAGCCAGTCCTAAAAAGTCTTCGTTTATTGTCGACAAATAAGCCAGTATGTTAGGACCTCATATTTGCTAAATAGCCGCTCCTAAAAAGTCTTCGTTTATTGTCGAAAAATAAGCCAGTATGTTAGGACCACAGATTTGCTAAATAGCCGGTCCTAAAAAGTCTTCGTATATTGTCAAAAAAATAAGTCAGTCTTTTAGGACCGCAGATTTGATAAATAGCCGGTCCTAAAAGTCTTCGTTTATTGTCAAAAAATAAGCCAGTCTTTTAGGACCGCATATTTGCTAAATAGCCGGTCCTAAAAGTCTTCGTGATTCACAGTAAAATATGCCAGTCTTTTAGGACCGCAGATTTGCTAAATAGCCGGTCCTAAAAGTCTTCGTGATTCATTTTTAATTTTTGTGTTTTGAGTCTACCATTTTCCAAAAGGCTGGCATATTTTTATATCAACAATAAACGAAGACTTTTAGAACCGGCTATTTAGTAAACTTGCGGTCCTACAAGTCTTCGTGATTCATTTTTAATTTTTGTGTTTTGAGTCTGCCATTTTCCATATTTCATAATTGACTTTCTTATTGCTTTCCAGGTTTAGATAATGCATATAAACTGGCAGATTAATTAAAACTCCCACTAGAACAAAATGCGGAAATATTGTATTTAATAATTTTTATGCTGCCCTATAGGGCAGCGACTATTACAAAAAACAAAGCAAAAAAAAACTATACAATAACTAATCCTCCCCGTTGTCGGAGGCGTCCTCTGAGGTGCCGGAGGCGTTGTCGTCTGTAGGATCGTACTCGACGTCATTGGCGTCGAGTACCATGTTCAGCTTCTGGTTGACGGAATGAACCAGCTGAAACAATTGGCCCAAGCGTCGTTCGATGTGATCGACGCAGGCCACAATGTTCTACACCAACTGCTTGACAGTCGGATTTGGAGGCGGTGGAGGAGAGGGCTGGGGTTGAGGAGGAGGAGGAGGAAAAGGAGGACCTGGTGGAGCAGCCATTACAGTGGAGGCCGTGTAGAAGTGATGGAGAAGAATGTGAAGAAACTAAAGTAACAACGGGTTTAAATAGAGAACCTATCCTGAAGAATATGAAACGCTGTGAACTTTTTATGAGGAGACCCATAGTTCCTCAGAATTCGAGGAGACGCATAGTTGGGCAGTTTACCTTGAAGCCGAAGAGACTCTGGAACAGAGTGTAAGGATACGACTCTGCTACTTTGGTAATTTTGAAGTTACTGAACATTTAATAAGAGAACTCCTCGTAGGGGTACTCTTACACCTGAAGCTCTTGCCATCCTTAGATCGTTATACGGTGCGCCTCCTCCAGCGAGAGTGCGTTCTATTGTGACCAAAGAATCTCGGGTCGTTAGACCCATTGTTATTTCAGATGATGAAGAGGTTGCCGCACCCCCTCTAGCCTTCAGACCATGAAGAGGTTCCTGCTCCCCCTCTCCAATCAGTTGGCCCCTATCCTCTTTCCTCTAATGATGCATTGCGGCTGATGCGATTAAGACAGGAACTTGCTGATCTCCGGCGGGAAGTTAATGCTTTTCACGCCGATATCGCCAAGGCATTGGATGATAATTAGATGTAGGATGTTTAGTTAGATTCTTGTCGTTGATAATGTTCAATTATTGTTTTTCTTTCTTTTTTTCTTGTGTACGTGCATATTCTCCAGTTATGTATGGAAGCAGTAAGAACTACGCTTGTGCCTTTTTTATATTCATATTCTCCAGTTTTCCTTTATTTATTTTATTACTTCAGTTTCTACTGCGCTCGCCAAAGGCAAACCTCTTTTTTTTTTTTTTTTTAAGTTTGGTTCATTAATAAACGAAGAGGTTTACGACTCGATAAGTATTTGACTTTTAGGTCCGGATGTTCATAAAACTCCGGTCTTAAAATTAAATCAGTAGTAAATGTTAGGACCGGAGTATTCTTAATTGTCGGTCTTAAAAATGTATTAAAAAAATTATATCTTTGGGACCAGACACTTTATAAGTAACCGGTCTTATTAATAAAATTATATCTTTAGGACCGGACAATTTATAAGTAACTGGTCTTAATAAAATCCAAAATACTAAATGTCTTTGTCGCAAGGAAACTTAAATTTCCCTCCTCATAACTTCTCTTGTCGCGCCGAGAGTGATTACTCAGGTTTTGTCTCCACATTTTGTGTGTTGCGTCGTCGCTGCTGCGCGTTGCTCTCTCGACAATCACTTTCTGGTTCCTTAGCTAAACGTCTATAGCTGTACGAGGTGTTTCGGTTATATAACTTTATGATTTTCTTGCTTATCGTTCTGGGTTTTTCATGGGTTGAATGAAATCGATGAAATATTCTCGTGGGTTTCTCTGTTGTTAATGAATATTGTATTTTGAAGATTATATTTGCACTTTAGACCACCGAACTGACCAACTAGTGTTTTTAGGTTACTCTTGCTGTCTGTAACATCAACGTTCGTGGTCGGAGAAGAAAGACTCAGCAAACCCATTTGAATTTATATGCTACAGGTGAGTCCACATGTCCTTCATGCGATGCATTTAATTTCCTCGTCATGCATTTATTTTGCTTCTTGGATTCACTGTGATACATTTATGACCAAAAGTTATTCTTCGTTATGCATTTAATGGGCAAGTTTCTCCGTAAAGAATGCCAAGTGGGTCTCAACAAGGGGATTAGTGGCATTTGAATTATGTATGTCTTATTTTATATGCAAGTTTCAATTTTTTCGGATTATGTATGTTAAATCTTTCCGTCTATATATAGGAATTCTTCTATGGATCACAGTTGGATAAATATTGCTTTACGGATGAGTGTTGAATATCAGAATGGGGTGAGGGAATTTATAGAATTTGCTAAACAAAATGCCCATGATGATAGTGGGAAGTTTTATTGCCCTTGTGTAAAATGTTTGAATGAGAGGCGATTAAGTCCTAAAGTTATACAGACACATTTAATTTGTGAAGGATTTTGTAAGACTTATACGGTATGGGTATGGCATGGTGAAAAAATGCCAAGTGGGTCTCAACATGGGGAAGTGGCATTTGATGATAATGACACGGATATGGATGATCGCAGGAGAAGAGGACATTATTTGTGAAGTAGGAGAAGAGGCTTTTGAGCAATCACATGCATATGGTAATATGTGCAGTGATGCAGATACCCCGCTATACTCTGGGTGTAAAAAATATCAATTGTTGAACGCTGTATTGAAATTGGTAAGCTTAAAGGCACGTCATGGATGGAGCGACAAGAGTTTATCTGAAATGCTTGAGGTTTTTAAGGACATGCTTCCGGATGATAATGTGTTGCCGCATCGATACTATGATGCTAAGAAAATACTTTGTCCACTAGGGATGGAGTACAAAAAGATTCATGCATGCCCGAATGCTTGCATATTTTATAGAAAAGAGTTTGAAGAGAAGCAGAATTGTCCGATATGTGAAACCCCAAGGTACAAGTAAAATAAGGGGCCTACAAAAGTGTTGTGGTATCTTCCAATCATACCAAGGTTCAAGCGGTTGTTTTCTAATGAAAGTGATGCAAAAAATTTGAGGTGGCATGTTGATGAGAGGATTTCTGATGGAAAGCTTCGACATCCGGCCGATTCTTCTCAATGGAAGAAAATCGATCAATTATTTCCGAGCTTCGGCGAAGAACCTAGGAACCTTAGGCTTGCCCTTAGCACGAGATGGCATGAATCCCTATGGAAGCCTTAGCAAAGATACATAGTTCATGGCCCATACTCCTGATTATTTACAACTTATCTCCTATGTTATTCATGAAACGAAAGTACATCATGCTGTCTATGTTGATTTCGGGACCAAAACAACCCGGAAATGACATTGATGTTTACCTTCAGCCATTGATCGAAGACTTGAGGGAGTTGTGGGAAGAAGGTGTCGATGTTTTTGACTCTTTCAAGAAGGAGGTGTTTAAACTGCGAGCCATGATATTTTGTACTATAAACGACTTCCCAGCATATGAGAACTTGTCAGGGTATAGTGTAAAAGGCCACAAAGCATGTTCGGTTTGTGAAGAAGGCACACGCTACCATCAACTTCAACATGGAAGAAAGACAGTTTATCTTGGACATAGGAGATTTCTTAGACGGGGCCACCCATATCGTCGATTAAAGAAAGCCTTTTTTGGTGGCCAGGAGTATGAAGATGCTCCGGTGGCATTGTCTGGGGAGCAAGTTTATGAAAAGGTGAAAAATATCAACGTCATCTTCGGTAAGAGTGCAAAGAGTAGAAAAGAAACAAATATATGGAAAAAGATATATGTATTCTTCGATGTTCCATATTGGCGCAATCTTGATGTGAGACACTGTATTGATGTCATGCATGTGTAGAAAAATGTATGTGATAGTATTGTTGGCACGCTTCTCAACATACAAGGTAGTTCAAAGGATGGTGTGAAGGCAAGATTAGATTTGCAAGCAATGGGAATACGCAAAAACTTACATCAAATGCCATATGGGAAGAGAACTTATTGTCCCCCGGCTTCTCTTACTCTGTCTAAGGATGAGAAACGAAGTTTTTGTGAGTGTTTACATGGCACAAAAGTTCCCTCAGGATATTCTTCAAGTTTTAAGAGGCTTGTTTCGATGAAGAACTTGAAATTAGTAGGCCAAAAGTCTCATGATTGTCATGACTTGATGCAACAGCTACTCCCAGTAGCTATTCGAGGCATCGCCGTATAGGATCTTCAGGTCGTCTTGACTAGACTTTGTTTCTTCTTCAATGCGGTTTGTAGTAAAGTTTTTTAGATTGAAAAGTTGGATGAATTGGAGAATGAAGGATATCTTATCTTGTGCCACCTTGAGAAGCTTTTTGTTCCTACATTTTTTGACATCATGGTTCATCTAGTGAGGGAGATAAAGTTGTGCGGCCCTATCCATTTACGGTGGATGTACCCAATTGAAAGATCTATGAAATTCCTAAAAGGGTACGTGAAGAACGCATACCGTCCAGAAGCATCAATTGTTCGGAAATATGTTTCGAAGAAGCCATGGAATTTTGTCAAAATTATTTGGCCAAAGTAAGACATATTGGCCTTCCTAAACATCAAAGCATGTTGAAGGGGGTAGGCGAGGGCTTCGGTAAAGAGTGTGGATCCCGATGAATTGTCACAAGTCCACTTAAACATCTTGAATAATGTTGATGAAGTTCAAGACAAAGATAGAAGCACATAAAGAAGTGTAAGGAAAGAAAATCATAGAATGACCGAACAAAGGTTGATTAGGGAGCATAACAGAACTTTTGCAAACTGGTTCAAACAAAAGGTCGAGGGAGAGGAATGTGTTTCTGATACAATCAAATGGTTAGAATGTGGTCCGGAGGTTGATGTCATATGTTGGAATTCGTATGTGATCAATGGTTATACATTTTACACAAAGTCCCTAGAAGATAGGAGCACCGTCCAGAAAAGTGGTGTTATGTTAGAGGCTGAATCTATGCACTTCTCCAGTTCCAAAGACAAGAGGCCTAAATTGGCAGTCATGCCTTATTATGGGGTTATTGAAGAGATTTGGGAGGTGGACTATGTTAAAATTAGATTTCCCATTTTCAAATGCAAGTGGGTTAATGTCAAAAATGGTGTTTGGATCGATCGGCTAGGACTTACATTAGTCGATATCAATGGTAGAAGTTTTGGAGATGAACCTTTTATTATGGCGAGACCAGGCAAAACAAGTGTTCTATATCACCGATCGGAAAATAAAATGTGGTCTGTAGCTCTCCAAGGAAAAAGGGTCATTGATATTGATGATGAAATTCATTCAAATTACGGTCTTCCTGAGAGTACTCTTTTTTCAAGGGGTCTACCGGACATGAACGAAGAAGATGAAGCGGATAATGAACCCGGAATAAGAAATGATCATCAAGAAGGGATATGGAAGGATATCCCTTTATAAAAGAGTCAATTCATATGCTAATATTCATATGCAGAATTCTTTGAAAACTTTAAGGTTTTAACTATATTCCTTCCATGCATGTTCTTAAACAATAATGTCACTGATTGTGAAACTTTTGTTCTTGTTTTATTTTGTGGCAGGATCCGATATATTTGTTATAAAAGGGGATATCATTACGTTGCTGGGTGGGATCAGATGAAGGCTTGGTGCGGTATTTGTAACTCATCATTGTATTTGTAAGATATCTTATTACATGTATATATATTCATTACGGGGTTGTACTAAATTAAGAGGCCACATAACTCATGGTGATATCTGTATTCTTTTCCCAATTCAATTTATTCATAATGGATTGTTCATAGCTTGTAGCTTAAAGTATCTACTTTTTTGTGATGGATTGGGTGGTGGATGTGTGTATATATATTATATATGATCAGGAAGAACAAAACAGGGAAAAATTCTAGAAAACTTGGATTGGGAAATAATATCACCGGTCTTAAAAGTTCAAATGTTAAGACCGGATGAATTTTATGTCCGGTCTTAAAAGTCTGGCTCGATCTTAACAATTGGTCTTTTAAGATCGCTGTTTATAGAGGCTGGTCTAAAAAGTTCAACTTTTAAGACCAGCTTTATCAACTACCCGGTCTTAAACTTAATTAAATTTAGAACCGGATTAGTTAGTCGTCTGGTCTTAGAAGTCAGTATTTTTTAGACCGGAGTTTCTTTATCCGTTCTTTAAAATGTCGATATGTTAAGACCGGTCTGTTTTTTTATCCGGTCTTAAAAGTTGATTTTTAGGACCGAACAAAATACATATCAGGTCTATTTAGTACGACTTTTAAGACCTAACTTTTAAAATGTCCGATCTAAAAAAGTTTCTTTCAGACCGGTTCGTGTCCGGTCTTAATAGTGATGGACTTTTAATACCGGTTGGAACAAGACCTGTATCGAGTCCGGTCTTACAGTGCCTATTTTCTCCGGTCTTAAAAGCCTTTTTTCCACCAGTGTACGTCTGGTAACTCGGACGGCTTCCAAGCAAACACGTCCTTGTTCTTTTTGAGGAAATCTTCCAGCTCTACTCGAACTACAGGATCCAAAGCCTTTCCGACTTTAGTGACCTGTCCTGGTTCAGTGCCCAAGATGAGGTCCTCTAGTTCGCAGTTTGGCTCTGTCTTTTGCATCTTGTCTTCCTCACGTAAATCTAGTTCAACTAGATTCACTGACTTGCCTTGCAACTTCGTTCTAGCCTTACCCGAAGTGTCATCTTTACCAATCCGAGAAGGCAACATCGGATCATCCTTATTTTCTTTGACCGCCTCGAAGTAACATTGCCGAGACTCCTTTTGATCTCCTCTGACAGTGACGACTTCATTCTTCTTACTAACCATCTTCAACTTTTGATGCTTTATGGATACTAGCATATCCCAGTTATGTATTTTCGGTCTTCCCAAGATTATGTTGTAGGGGACGGGAAATCGGCAACCACGAATCTTACCCTTTCCGTCTTAAAGGCATCTTTTGTCCCTAGTGTCAACTTGAGGTCTATGTAACCTTTGGGACGAGTATCCTACCCATTGAAGCCCTTTAGGGTGGTCTTGCATGGCTTTAGGTCTTCTGGGTCAAACCTCATGCGTTTGAATGCATCCCTGTTGGTCGATTTCCTTAATGGCAAGTGAACCAGTCGAACAAGTAATAAAGTGTAAGTAGAGTATCGTCCCACAGAGACTGAGATACCGGGAAGTGACGCTCAATTGCTAAAATAGTTGTGCGAGAAAGTAAATATAATTGGTTTGAGAGGTTGTTGTGGTTATGCTAAGTAACAAACAAAAGTAAACAGAGTATCGTAGTCGTAAGAAGATATTAGTAGGAAATTAGGCTGAACTTTGAATCATCCTTAAGCATCTTACTCCCCCAGTTGCTTTACCCATTACTATAGCATCTTATACTGCACAACTTCTGCAATGCTACAGCATAACTACTACCTACAACTCTATTCAGTTAACCAACCACTCTAGTCTATCAAAGCTTCCGCGTCCGATACTTCTAATGCTAACTTTACTGCTTCCATATGCCTATGGCAAATTTCTAGTTATATCAACATTACAAAACAGGGTGTATTGGTTATGAGTGGTAGTCCATTCCTGAAGCCTACAATAATAGGTCAAGCCTTGCACCAGCCTGCCCAGCAATCACTGTTTCTCAGAGGTTTAACCTCGACTCCTTGCCAGTAAGCTGAGGCCACAAATCTCGCCCTTAGCTTCTGCTAATCGACAATGTAATTAAATTACTGATAAGCAAACTGAATTTATTGAATTAAAAACTATCAATTGGGTTCATTCAAAACTTAAAGATTCATCCTCGTTCAGCCATATGGAATTTAGTTCATGACTGACGAGGGAAACACAAGATAGATAACAACAAAATGACCCATGATCAAAAGATTAAACAAAAGGAAACAGAAAGCTTGACGAGGTTTCGAAGGCATGGAAGAAGCCCTGTCACGTCACCACTCCACATCTTCTTCTCTCCGTCTTACTACAAGGAAGGATGCTGGGTTCTCTTGGAGTTTCGTGCCTCATGAATTCTCTCTCTCTTCTTTTGAGTCTGACCGAATGTGAAATTCATTTTGGCTCTGCCCGACTCTCCTCTAGGGTTGGCTTGCTGTTTCCTTATATAGTCAGGCTTTCTTGCGGCATAAGTTCCAGCGAGCTGGGCTTTCCAAATCTATCGAGATCCATCGTATATTTTAATTGCAGTAGATTGATTCGCCATAGGGTGCTCCAGCGCTATATAGCATATACTATGCTATGATATCCAAGCAAGAACTGAACTCGCACTAGAAGACATTCTAGTTGTGAATAAGTTCCCTGAGATGTTTCTAGAAGCTCTCAGTGGATTACGACCAGTAGGGGAAGTTGAATTCACTATTGGGTTGATGCCTGGAATCTAACCAATATCAAAGGCGTCGTATCATATGGCTCCAAATGAATGATTTTTTGAGAGACGAAAGCACACACCAAAACGAATACACCAATCCAGGAATTTCGATTCCTACCACGTCGGGAGGGTGTATGGCCCACGGAGATGGTCGACGCCGTTGATGCCTGGTGACTCAGCTCCAATCCGGTAGATTGGGTAGAGTGTGAGGCTAGAGGTACGCGATGGTCGTGGATCAGTTGGATCCAGTGTTTGCAGTTGAAGCTGCACAGGATTGGGGTATGTCCTGGTGAGGACGAAATGGTGATGTGTACTTCTCAAATGTTCAAGGTGGGCAGTAGAACCTTTGGAACCGGTGTGTCCATTGGTCGTTAGACATGTATGTTAAAAAAGCCCTAAGTCTTGTGAGACTATTATATCAATAGGCTGGCAGAAGCCCACGGTTGTTAGACAACAAATATCGGGAAGTGTCCCGAAAAGTTTGTGAAACCCGAGGATAGCAGGCAATGTCCGGAATAGCTAGAAGACTAAAGTAGAATAGACTAAGCATTCTATGGATGGCTTGAGTACCCAAGGATAAAGGTCCAAATGCGTTTAGTTAGTGATAACCTTCTAAGATTAGCTGTCTGGTTCCTGAGTAGGGTTTAAAAATTGAATTTTTAAACTTGCCGATACACCTGCTATATTTGAAATTTTCGGAATTGATTTTTTGAACTTATAAATTTTCGGAACTGAGTTTTCCAAAGAAATGTTTTCAACATAATTTGATACCACAGTGATTGTTATTTTTGAAATGATGTTGTCTTATAAAAACGGGTTTTGTTAGAACCCAGAGTTTGAAACTGAGTTTTCAACTGTGTTGTGGTAAAGTCAGTATGGAACTGGAGGGACAGAAGCTGTTGTAGATGTACACGGTTTGCTAGGTCTTTCCATATGTGTTAACATGTTTGAAATCGCTGGCCTATGTTAAAGGCTCTTTTTGAACAAAGAGTTTTTGAGGGAATTTGTTTTGAAATGAAAGTCGCACCAGCAGTGAACGCACCCAATCCATAACATCTCGCCAAGGGCATATGTTTTGTTTAGTAGAATCTGATATGAGGGGGGCGGAAGTTCTCCCACATTGTTTGACGGTACTGTTGAAATCGGAGTTGAGGATTGGGGGTAGTGCGCTCACTGCACCAAGTAGTTGAAATGGTGGCATAAGCTCTCAATTGTTAAAATTTTGTAAACTGAATTATCTCTCTCAAAGAAATGTGCTGGTAGAAAAAGTTTTTGAAACTGATTCGGCAGTGAATGTGTTTTCACAAATTTGTTTTGGCAGCGATTAAATTTAAAAATGTGATAGCACTATTACTTTTTGGTATAGTGCGGATTGTGAAATGTACTGAGACCACGAAAAATTTTCAATATGTGAAAAGTTTAAAATGAGACAACATAATGGTTTTGGATAGCAATGACATGATTGTCGGTGCTATCGTGTTGAAAAGAGAAGCGGTGTACTTGGAGTTTATGATATAGGAACAGGAGCTATAGAAAGGTCTAGAACAAGGTTAAGCCAGTTAATAGTTGTCAGCTATAGTGCTAAATAAGTGAAAGTAGTCTGAGAACTTGAATAGGAAAGGCTCAGATGAAATAGACGAGCAGAGACTCGAGGCAATAAGACCTGGTGTGCACAAAGCGGTGTCCCTAGGCCATAAGACCAGTGATACTTGGCACTATGTTAAATGCTGATAGGTATGATGACTTTAGACTGTGTCTAGAGTACATCTTAAGTCTGGAAAAACATTCATTGTACTAGGTAAAAGTTGAGATGCTTAAGGCCTAAGGATAATTTCCTAGGTAGTAAGGCTAGAATCTCCACTGTTGTGGTAATAGATTGAGTCGGAAGGCCAATATGTGTTAAGCCGAGAGGCATGAATGAGTCAGGCATTGAGGCCTGCCTAACCAAAGCACTGAGAGAATGGATCAGTGGATCCTGTGCTTTGATACTATACCTGGGTGCAATATGAATGAGATTAGAGTACATGCTAGTAAGCATGTATTAAAAAGGAATAGACTGAAAGTCTAGATAATCTTTCAAGATTTTACGATCAAATTTCGAGGTCGAAATTTTATTTAACGGGGGGAGAAATGTAATACCCTAAAATTCTTATTTATCATAAATACTATATTTTGATAAATAATACATATTAAATAAAGGTGAATATGTGTCTCAAAATTTTGTAATTTATTAATTATAATTTTGGGCAATTTTCCCTTGAAATTAATTAAACAAAAGACCAATTTTAAGACTCCATATAAGGAACATAAAATATGATAAAATTATCATATTAAATCATGGTTCTTGTGTAACCAAAATAAGCAAGAAAGTGTTATGAAAACACTTAAATCAATTAAAGGAAATTAACAACAATTGATGAGCAATTAAGCTTACACTAATTAAAGTATTTAAGTAATTCTTCATAATTAATCAAGAGGCAAATTAAAAGGCATCAATTAGTGATTTTCTTAAATAGAAATCAAGGACTAATTAAAAGACAAGATTAGCCTTAAATAAAGCACTAATGATCATAATCAATTAAGGAACCAATCATATAATGTCAATTATACCTAATAACATCTAAACTACCATATTAGTGGTGCTAATTAAGATTAAACTATCATTCCCTAGAGTCAATTGTGGGGGCAAAATTCCACAAGTAAGAGAAAGGGAAGATTAAACAATAATATAAGATAAAATCACATGTGATATAAGATAAAAATCCTCAATAGTAAGTAGGATTTTTCTACATAAATGAAGGGCCAAGATTAAAACCAATAAAGCTAAATCCAATGGTTCTATTTAAACCTATAATTAACCTTAATCCTTGTATAATTGAATTGGCCAATGATAAATCAAGAAAATGATCTTAATCCTCTTGTAATTAAATGGACCAATGGGAGAATTAAACCATAGATTAATGGTAAGGATTTATTTTGAACAAACACAAATAAATCCAATGGTCTTAATAAATCTCATAATTAAACTAAATCCATGAGAAATTGGATGGACCAATGGGAGGCTTTGAACATTAGATATTAGAAACAAATAAAACACAAATCATGAGCCAAAGTGAAAGGAAGGAACGGTTCTAACTTATTGAAGAAGAAGGAGAACAATTGTTTATTAGTTAAATAAAACACACATGGGATAATTAGCACATGGGCTCATCAATGAATTTGGAAGAGGATAAGAGAGAGAGAGAGAGAGAGAGAGAGAGAGAGGATGGATGGATGGAGGAGATTAAAACTTCTTGATTAAGTTTAGATCCAATGGTTGAAGATGTGTTAGACAAAGCACATGGGTTGGGGGACAAATTGGAAGAGATAGGATAAGGCAATTAATGCAAATAGAAGAGGATAGAAGAGAGAGGGAGTCCATGGTTTTGAAGAGGGAAAGAGTGAGGAAAAGAAGACTTATTGAAGAAGCAAAGGTCATTTTGGGAAATCACAATCAAGGGCAATTGTGGTCTTTGTGCATGTGAGACTTTTCCTATAAATAGAGAGCTTTGTGTTAGATATAATTAGTTTTGATGATGTCTAATATAGAAACCATTATTAAGAGCAAAAAGTTTACATAATATATTTATCTCCTACAATGACTAACTACTATGTTTAATGTAGATTAGTCCAAGTTGAATCATGGAGAATAATAAAAAAGGAGATAAGGGATTAAAGAAAGAAGAACTTGCACTATATGTTCTTATATGTGATACTGGAAGTCTCTATGATCAAACAGAAGATGGAATGAAACTTCATCATATTTGAGCTACAGTGGAGTATACATGAATAGTGCTGATACGAAAAGTCGACCCATTAAATTCTGAAACAAGTTCAGCATAGGCTCGGCTTTATGGATATTGAAGAAGATAGAACTTGCAAAGAATGATGAGTACAAGTTGAATGACAGAGAATGATCAAAGAGAAGAGAAGAAAGAAAGAATTGAATGATGGAAAATGATAAAGAGAAGAAGAGAATAGAAGAAAGAGTTGAATGATGAAGAATGTGTTATACTCGGCTATCACCCAAGAGGGGGGGTGCATTGGGTGTCTGATAAAACTTTAGATTATTTTGAAAATCTTTTCGCAACTTACTGAAAGCAGTTTGAATGATGGAAATAGTTTATAAAGCAATAGTCAATCATTCAAACATATATCTTTGGAAATGTAAGAGTTTAGGGAAGAGAATATGCAAACCAAGATTTATACAGGTTGTAACATCCCAAATTTTTGGATTCGACAATTAGAAATATTGAATGGAAATTAATGGTGAAAATTTGGCCTAATATGATTATGAAAATAATTATTGGAATGTGAGGCCTATTTTCCTTGAATTTTTGGGAAAAAGATAAATTCATGGAATATTTGTAAAGGATATGCTTTGGGAAGTTATTAGATTAGAAGGGTTAAAATGATAATTTTACTATCCCAAGCATGCAAATTAAACTGAGGTTGAGCCAATGATAAACTAAATATGTGGAGCCCAAAATGTGCTTAATAAAACCAAGGAGATGAGCTTCAGTAGTGTGATTTTTGGTTCAATAGAATGATATAAGATAAAGCTTATGAGATGATTTTGAGTGGGTACCACAGCACTTACCTCCCACTATCTCTTGCAAACCACCACGTAACACTCTTCATTTTTATGGTCAAAGAAGTCATGGGCCCCCTCATGCACAACATTTGAATTTAATATTCAAATGATAATTAACAGAACCCAACCAGCACTTGTTTTATTCGTTTGGACAGAAATCACAAAGCCCATAAACTTGGTATAACACATACTCCCTGCATTCCGTTATTCTTCCTTCGGCCCAACACCAGAATGAGAGACAGCGACAGATCAAGGCACACTACTGTAAACTACACTTGTTTCTTGTGTGAAAGGACAGCTCATCGTGTTCACGACAGCAACCACGCTCCAATGTCTCCCTTGGAACTCTGAATGATAACTTCCATACTCCACTACTCTCCTTGTGTTTCGCTCACGCCTGCTCCAAAGTTTCTCCTTGAAACTTGGAATTAGCATCCATTCTCTTGAAACTCATCGTGACAGAATCCACACTCCACTATCTTCTACATTCTCGCATTTGCAGTAGCTGATGCTCCACTATGTCTCATGCTTTCAGCAACTCTCATGCTCCACTACTTTCCTTGTGTCTCCAACATGTCTGCCATGCTCCACCATTTCTCTTGAACTCTGCAGCACGCTATATACTCCCCTAGGTCCCTTGAAACTCGGCATCTCAGCAGTACCCATAGTTTCTCATCTTCCTATTCTCATTTGCCTTGCTGCTGCATACAGAAAATAGAATGTGAGGTGGCTGTCACTGTGATAGACCGTGGAGCTAAAGAAGAGGAACAAGAAGGAAGCACCAAAGCATACATGCAAGGTTGGATTCAAACAAGTGAAGGTGCTAAAGAGAATAAGAGAAGCTGAAGAACCACACATGCAGAATTGGGTTCGAACAAGGTGAGCCATTAAGCTTCTCTCCTTCTCATTTCTCTGAGTTTCCAATGTTGGTTTCTGAATTTGAACCTTAAGATACGTGGTTATGATTCTGCATGATTGCTGTTCTGTTTTTGATAGTCGAAACAAAGAACTTTGGAAGTCTAAGTGCATGCATGAAGTTCTGTAGTGGTTGAAGTTGAAGCTTAAACGTACATGCATGTGGCTATGTTCTTTGAGCATCGAAATAGAACTTGAATGTAAGATTAAGTTTAAGGACTGAACCTATTCGTCTCTGTTTTTGTGTGCTGAAACAGAGTTAAAGACGTTAGCTACAGTAAATTCGTGGATGAACAGTGCACGTGTGAACAAGAATTATATGCTGATGTCATTTGCTGAAAACTGAACTTGCAGCTGGAGCAATAACCTTTGAGAAAGGTAAAACAAGGGTAAAAGAACTATTTTGACCCTGAAATTTTGTGGATAATTAGTACACATCATTATCTTTAATATGAGCATTGGATCACCCAAAACGGAGGTCTATAACTCAAGTTATGATTTTTGGAATATGAGCTAAACATTCTGGAAAGTTTTGGTATGATTCTGGAGCAACAAAAGGACGTTGCCTTTCGGACCAAGTAAACATTTGATTTTTTTTCTGAAATATTTACAGTAAATATTAGACATCTCAAGCTTTCCAAAAAGCTAAAGAACACCTAAATCGGAGTTGTATCCAGAGAGAAACGAATTTCGTAAGTTGACCTATTAATTTGGAATAAGTTTCTGGACAGCGAAGAAAGAATGAAACACTGGGAATGATACAGCAAGATATAAGTCTAGGGATTATTTTTACATGAAACTAGACTTAATTAGTGACAAATAGAAATTTGAACCACCCCGATCGGAGTTCTGTAGAATTAATAATGATTTTTCAAAGTTTGGCCAAAATGCTAAGAGCTTTTAGCTACCATACGAATTTAAGAAAGAAATGGCCAAAGTAAATAAGAATAAACTCCAAGGGTGTGAGAAAGCCTATGAGGATAAGATAACCCATTAGGTATTCATTTTTCATGGCTCTAATAATGTGAACATGTGTTTAGGCCATGAGAAGTCAAGAAAGAAGAAGAATGGAATGTGCTTCAAGCAACTCCGTAGTTGGAAGTAAAGGTACAAGAGGAAGACAAAAGCTAAAGTGGTGGGTAACTGTTATCTTGTTAGCTTGTATGTATGTATTAATGTATGACGGATCATGTTTGCTAGATGATTTACATGTTTATTTTCCTAGCTATGGATTTGAGGCTGCGGTCTCATAGGGCTGCGGTCCTTAGCCGTTAACTGCGGTTACGGTGCGACTTTTTATTGTGAATTAATCTATGCTTATACATGTGTTATACTGTTATTTACATTTCATACCTGCATATGAGATTAACTGTTACCTGGGGTTCATTCATTGAACTCCAGATCACATGAAATAGACAGGTGAGCACAGGCTAGTAGTTCTGCACCAGACTCCAAACTAGAGTGTTGCTTGAAGGTGGCACGCTGAAGGGAGTGCTTGAAGTTGCTGTAGAAAAAATGAGCAGAGCAGAGAGCAAAGATACTTCGATGGCTATGACAACGGCCCTGAAGAATGTTGACGCTTCCATATGAATAATATAGGGCCGGGTGTCTAATTTTGAGTATGTGTTTAAGAACGCTTCCGCATATGCCAAATAAAGAAGATCCAGATGGGTTTAGAATCACACTACCCGCCACCTGTAAAGGGCGAGGCCGGTAGGGGTATCACACTGGTTCGGTCCAATCCTTGACCTACGTCCAGTTCCCAAGCTCCACTTGAGATTTTCAATTCACTATCTCCTTGTTTAACCGGGCACAAGAGAAAAGCCTTTACAATCTCACAAGTTTAGTCGGGCACTTGTGCAGCCTTTACAATCTCCTACCGAGATACTACCCTTACACACTGTAAGGAGACAATTACACACTCTGTAAACGAAGGATGATCCTCTTTCACTCCCCCTTACAAGTTGTAATTGATACACCCACACTCAAAGGTTCCACAACCTTGAGATTTGATCACTAAACAGATAATCAAATAAGTGTTTAGATTCTCTCACAGAGCAGATGAATAATAATCACTGAAGTACATAATCATTTCACTCTTCTACTATAAACTATATGGACATTGAGAAACAGAGTGCGTATAGATGTTGGATTTAGAATATTAGCATTTTGACAGTGCAAGCTCGTATCATCATCTTCTCCATTTTGAATGGTTCTCCTTTTATAGTCAGGAAATTCTTCCAGGTTTGAATATGATCGTTGTGACGAATATGACCGTTGGAGAAATATTACCGTTGAAGCTTCTGACGTAATCATATGCTTTTTGATAATCTGATGTTAATCCCTCGTTTGATCATCTGAAACTTGCTAACAAACATGATTAATAGCATTAAGAAGTATAGCAAGCAGAAATCAATTGATAAGAATCATTTCAGGATTCTCGGAGACGTTACTGCTACTGAGTTGCTGTCATACAGACTCGAGGCACCTACTTCCTTGGCTCGAGGTAATCGATTGATAATATTCAAACAAAGAGATCCAGATGAGATATTAACTCGAGGTATCATTTCTCCTGACTCGAGTTGATCAACTCGAGGCACACTTCCTGTAGGCTCGAGTTGCATCGTGATAACAGAGTAATACAAGAATGAACTTGACTCGAGGCACACTATATTTTGACTCGAGGTCCTTGACTCGAGGCGGCATACTTAAAGACTCGAGTTGAAGCTAGAATAGAATCAATCACAATCAATGACTGAGACTCGAGGCATAGAAGAAATTTGGCTCGAGGCATTCGACTCGAGGTAGAATTTGGAGAGACTCGAGTTAATCCCAATTTCGTCAATGCAATCTTAATTGGCTAACTCGAGGTTGCAGCATCGCCTGGAGGTAATATGACAGCAAAAACATGTACCTGGATAGCATGAATGCGATATTGACTCGAGGTACCATTATTGACTCGAGGCAAAAACTGCTCTCTATTCTTCAAACTTTCTGTTTGAATTTGACTCGAGGTGAATGTGCTGACTCGAGGCAAAAACTCTTCTCAAAAGGTCTAACTTTCTGTTTTGCCAACAGACTCGAGGTATATTATTTGACTCGAGGTAAAAAGCCTTCTCAATTCTTCTAACTCTTCCATCAGACTCGAGGTACATAAATTGTTGGCTCGAGTTAACCAACTCGAGGTTGCATTCCTACTGACTCGAGGTAACAACTTCAATTATGTGCTCTTTGACTTCAAGTTGACTTGAGGAAATGCTCATTAAAATTGGTTTCTTCCAACTTCTATGAAACCCTTTTTGTGTCTAGAATCATATGAAATTGGTTTCATTTGATTTGGTTGTGTATAGAAGGAAAACCGAAGCCATGCTTCGAACCGATTCCGAATCACTGTGTCAACTTGCGAAGGCCAGATCTCCTTGGTCTTACCTCCGTTTTGGATGGTTCAATTCTTGATGGAAAGCTCTTTGAGTCTAAACATTGAAGGTTTCTCTGGACTGTGACGTTAATGTATGCGTCCACTTGTAGAACTCATTTCTCTCTCGTCCGAACTCTTTTGGACTTATATTATATATCAAAATGACGCATTGGGAGTCTAGTTTCATATTCCACTTGTTTCACTTCAATCCGATTCCTGGTTTGTGAGATATTGTCGAATTACCAGAGGTTGCTCGAGCTAAACGTGAAACAGAGTATGCTGAAGGAGCATTTAAACTCGAGGCAAACTGAAATCGACTCGAGGTGGCCGACTCGAGGTAGCGATGGCCCGCCTCGAGGTAAATAGTTCCGAGGCGAAAATCACTTTTCTAAAGGGCGACTCGAGGCAACCGATCCCTGGCTCGAGTTAACTCATCCCAAAACTTAATTTTGCTGATTTCAACTCCGATTTGACCCGTTCCAACTTCCATATCATCGCGGGGACTTCTAGAATCAATATTTGAACTTGTATAATGATTTTCTCATTCCATTGAGCAAGTTCTTCTTCTTCTCTTGATCATTCTTCATTATTTAGCCTTCACATCTTCTTGATTCAATACTTCTTCTTGCTGAACGTTCTCCGTCATTCAACTTGAACTCATCATTCTCAGCAAGTTCCTCAATATCTTCTCTTCTTGATTATTCCCAAAATCCTTTGAGAGCTTCTTGCTTCCTTGACATTATGATATTCCCATTATATTGTGTGCAAGAACTTCTTTCTTCAATCTACTTTCTTGATCATTCTCCATTATTAAACTTTGCATCTACATTAAATATAAGAATTAGTCAAAGTATAATGTAAATGTAGTGTGCAACCTTTTTGCTCTTAAGAATGGCACCTATATAAGACATCATCAAAACTAATCATAACTAACAGAATGATCAAGTTAGGAGATGGAAAAAGGAATAACTTGTTGAATGGAATGAGAATAGAATTATTCAAGTTCTTATATTGATGCTAGAAGCCTCCAAGATCATATGGAAGTTGGAATGGCTCAATTAGGAATTAAAGACAGCAAAACTCAGCATCAGGATGAGAAAACTTGAGTTCGCAACTCAAAACTCGAGTTTCCTACTTTGCTACAGTGATTTGCTTCTCGGATACGAGAAAACTCGAGTTTGGGTACTCAAAACTAGAGTATGTCCGTCAATACTCGAGTATGTAAGTGTCTTCAGCATCTCTGGACTGGGAAAACTTGAGTATCCAAGTGAATACTCGAGTATGCAGTGGTGATAAGCTCTGTTTCACGTACAGCTTGGGCGAGGTCTGGTAATTGGATGATATCTCGCAAACAAGAGATCCGATTGAGGTAAAATCAGTGGCATATGAAACTAGACTCCACATGCGTCATTTGGATATAAAATTCAAGCCCAAAGGAGTTCAGATCAAGGAGCTATGAATTGTGGAAGTTGACATATAAATCCACGCCACACAACAAACCATGCTTCAATGTTTTGAGTGTAACTCCCAAAATACAAATTTGATTGAGCTAAAATCAGTGGCATATGGAAGTAGACTCATATAGATTTCCATCAAGAGTTGAACAAACCAAAACGGAATTCAGACCAGGGAGATATGGCCTTCGAAATTTGACGGTTAGTTCAAGAAGTTGGAAACTCGAGTATGTTAGTTGAATACTCGAGTTTTGACAAGACAGAGAGCAACTGAGCTATTCGAGACAAAGGGAAACTCTAGTATCCAAATGAATACTCGAGTATTCATCGCTGGTTCAGAAAACGAAGTTCTAACGGCTAGTTTTCATCTGAGTCTAAAGACTATATTTCTTCATCCAACGGTCATATATTGATCTCTACCTATAAAAGAAGACAGATTCAAGACAGAAGAAGTAAGACACAAGCCTACAACTTCAAAATGCTCATACTCTGATCTTCATCTTATTTACTCTCTGTTTTTCAAATGTTTACATAGTTTATCATAGAGAGTGAGATGTATTGTACTTCAGTGATTATTATTCATCTACTCTGTGAGAGAGTCTAAACACTTATTTGATTATCTGTTTAGTGATTAAATCTCAAGGTTGTGGAATCTTTGAGTGTGGGTGTACAATTAAAACTTGTAAGGAGGAGTGAGTTCTAGTGTGAAAGGATCATCCTGAGTACATAGTCGGTAATTGTAAGAGGATATCTCAGAAAGAGATTGTAAAGGCTGCACAAGTGCCCGGCTAAACTTGTGAGGTTGTAAAGGCCTTTCTCTTTTGCCTGGTCAAACAAGGAGATAGTGGAAAATCTCAAGTGCTGCTTGGGGACTAGACGTAGGTTAAGGATTGGGTCGAACCAGTATAAATCTTTGTTTGCATATTCTCTTCCCTAAACTCTTACATTCCAGCATATATGTTTTGAATGACTGTCTATCGGTTTATAAATTATTACTGTCATTCAAACCTCCTTTAGTAAGTTGCGAAAAGATTTTCTTAGTTTTAAAAATTTTTATTTGACACCTAATTCACCCCCCCTCTTGGGTGATAGTCAGTTTTTCACTTTGCTCTCTTCATTCTTCACACCAAAAACCAACTCAAATCAAATGGATTGAGTATAGAGAGAGGGGCGAAAATCATAGAGCAATGGGAAGGAGGAAGAGCTTCAATGGTAAGTTTTCAAGTTCTTGAGTTTTAGTTTTTAAAATTCATAGTTAGATTGTGCTTTGATCTTTAATCTTCCAAAGTAGTTTCGTTTTCATGTTTTAATGGTTAAAATGTCTTTATTTCAAAACTTTCATGGAAAATATGGTGGAGCAAAATTCTTGGAAGTTGAAGATCAAAGTAGTGAAATTCTAGCGAAATTTACAAGTAGAAGTTTTCTGAAGTCAGCCACAAAGAGGCTATTACTTTATGATTAAGATGAAGTCATTAAATCATGAAATTTTTCAGAAATAAAGTAGACATCTAGGGCTTTTCAAATATACCTAGAGTGTAGCGTTTTGATTTCTATACAAATAGATACAATCGGTTGAAGTTAAACCTGGGAATGATATATGGTGTTCTGGGTTCTTGGGATATTTTTTCTTGAAAATAGACATCTTAAGGATTCTGAAGAATTTTACAGATCCTCGTTTCGATTTTTCTAGAATTAATTATGAGTTTTCCAAAGTTGATGAAAAATCTGCCCAGAAAATCAGCATTAGCGTTTTTCAAGAAATGCAAGGGCAAATTTGTAATAATAAATCCACCAAGGGTAGAAATGTCAAAATAGGTGAAAATATCCTTTTTGATATTATTCTAGGAGATATGATATTAATTATAATATCATGAAAAAAGAAATAATCTGATGATAATGTATAGGATATCCGGGAAGTCCGGAGTCGGATCAAAAAGTCGGACGTTTTGGTAACTACACGGTGAAAGGTACGTTCGCGTACAGTAACTTTAACTCTGATGTGTCTTGTATGCTTATATGTGGTAGTATGATTCATAGGGTCATGGACAGGACTATGTCTTGGATCATGTGCCGTAGCTAAGACTCTGTCTTAGATTACTGTTTATACATTATTCAGCTTTATACGGGTTATAGTCTTGATAATACCGTTGAGTTTTCCTAGCGTTGAGGACACGAGGGCCATCGTGGCATTGGTTTGTGCAGACGTAGATGACTTTACATGTGCTGTGTGCCGTGTACTGTTATTGTGACGAATCTTACATCTGCTATGTGCTTATGTATTGATTATTGCTGTAATGTAATGAACATTTGTCATACTTATACTGTTATACTTTTCATATGAGGTTAACTGTTACCTGAGATTCAATTTGATTGAATCTCAGCATTGACTAAAGGTTCAGGAAAAGGAACCAGGATCAGAGAAGGCACCGAAGGATGGAGCCGAAGAGAGGCACCGATGGACGGAGCCGTGAAGAGGCACTGGTAAAAGCAAATACCGGAAGAGCGTCATCAGAGCATTCATTCTGACACGGATTTAACGAGGTTACTTCAAACAGTTTGGTGCCGAAGGCAAGGCTAGTCTATGTGGATCAGTCAATAAGTCGCCGTGAACTCGGTGAGACTTCCACGATAGGTACCTACCTGGCCAAATTGTTTGATTAACTGAGTTAGGTTCATTGCCTCAAGTCTAGCTACGGCTTGGTTGAAGATTGTATAGTTACCATGTAAGAATTGTAATTATACAAAGCTCTGAATTGTATTATATGAATATTCCTTCGGGAAATTTTTTATATACCAGCTTATGTCGGGGCATCAGCATATGTCTGGGCATTTTATATAAGATACTCATTGTCTAAATATTAGTGCATGCTCTCCGTTTCCGCATTACTCTAAGCTGTAGCACCTCAAACTCTGTTGATTTTCCTAAAACTATGTGTCACGCGACACGATTTCATTTATAGAATTTGGGGTGTTATAGCAGATGAATGAGAATGATCTCTCTCTCCCCTTCCTTCCACGTTCTAGCTCTCACTCTTGGCTCACACTCTACTTTCTTGATCTAAATCAGGGCGCACACACAGACCACTCTAACGCTCTCTTTCTCGAACTGAGTTTCTGTTTTTTTTAATAAAAAAAAATGTAAATGAAGAAAGCTATGAAGTTGTGGTTTAATAGAGAACCAAGGGTCTGGACCGAGGTGGATGAAACGCTGGTCCAAGGGAGAAGATGATCAGACCGAAAGAGAAAGACCATCGTGTAAGCAGCTTTGGGCTCGAGGGGTATGGTTTCCTACTCATCTTGTGCTGCCATATGATATTAGGGTTAATACGTGTTTCAGTTAGGCATGTCCATGGACCAGACCAGACCGGGTAGGGGGTCAACCCGAGGCGGTCCGGGAGAGGACCTCGGGCCTGGACAATCCGGCTGAGGTGCAGGTCCGGTCCGGCTCAGGCTGGACCAAACCGGTCCAGGGGACTGCCTGGACCAGTCCAGGCAGTCCAGGACCAGTTTTTTTTTTCTTTTGCCACTTCCAGAACAATAATTTAATCAATGAACCAACCTATAATAATAACATCTTGCATTGTATAATAGGATAAAGAAATCAGTCAACATTAGAAAAGGGGTTAGCAAGACTAAATTAATTAAAGAACATCCTGAAAGTGATCCAAAATATTCAAAACATCAGACATATCCTAAAGGTCAAGTACTCCGGAACAACCTATTCCAATTGAAAGAGAAAGAGAAGCAAACCCTTGCTAAGGGGCTCAAAGCGTATGTGCCCTAGCCTAATTTCCACAGCAACAACGTCATCCTCTGCATCACTTTCTTGGATAGGTTCTTGGTGCACATCGAAGGCATTGCTTCTATTATCCTTGACAGGTAATTCTTGCACATTCTTTTCAGAAAGTGGACTATGATGGAGCTGCAAAATCAGAGGAAATAAAATGAACTTCCAAAAGAATGATAAAGTACAGTTGCAAATGATAAATTTAGGCTAGTTGTCTCTGGGAAACTAATGTGAGGTTTTCATCCTCATACTATCAGAAGGGGATATCTTATGAACTAGAATATAGCAAGCTAACACCGTCCATAAAAATTAAGTTTGCACTAAATATGGCACCAAAATGAAAGTACTTCCCAACAATCACATAAAAGCTAAATGATGATTCACATCTGCAATGGCATTATGAAAGAGGCATACCTTTTCCTTTTCTAATTTTAACCGTTCCCTCAACCACTGTCTTTGAGCTTTCTTCCGTCGAGCACTTCTGCTAGGCAACTAACAAAACAAAAATCGATAGAAACTGAAGCTTATACCACTGAAACAAATAGTGCAATGATCATCATAAAGGCATAAAAACTTGCCAGTCTTGTATGATTAAAAAGAAACGATAATTATATTTCAATTTAAAGCAGAGGAAGTTCAAGGTTACCTTTTTAGTTCCACTAAAAGAATTTGATATATCAGCTTTGCCTTTGCCACCATCTTCAGTAAATCGAAGCAAGGGATGAGAGACGAAGGGATTTAAATCCAATAAATCCAGTAAATCGAAGAAAGGCACAAGGGAAATTGATTTAGGGTTTCTGGGATTTAAATGAAGCAAGAAGAAAACTTACAGAGAGATGAAGAGTCGAGAAATAGAGGACGAGGGCGGGGATGAGCGATGAGAGACGACTGAACCTGGAGTGAAGAAGACCCACGGATTTTCTTGCTCGAAGTCGAAGAAGAAGACTCATGGACACAGTCTCTGACTCTCTGTTCTGTTGAGTGATGAAGGACTGAAGGTCGTGACTGGGACAGACTCGGCAAGCACCTTAGGGAAGCTTACGTTAAGTTGGGCTTGGGCTGTTGAGTTTTTTTTTTAATAAATATATTATATATATATCGGGCCAGACCGGACCAGTTCATGAGGTTTTATCACCTGGCCCGAGGTCTGGTCCAGCCCGACCAGACCAGTCTGGTCTGGTCTACATAAAGTTGTTCCAGACCATTTTTTCCTTCGTCAGACCGGGTCGGGTTGGACCGGGTCAGACCGGTCACCTAGACTGTCGGGTTTTTAAATTTGGACATCCCTAGTTTCAGTGTTTCCTGCGTTACGTGTTGCTGTTATTATTTTATTTTATTTTTCTTTTCCTTTTCTCAACTGATGCTTGTTGGGTTGGTCTTTTAAATGGATTGGGCTGAGTTTTGTTATTATTGGGCCGATGGAAATAATGACTGAGGCCAGGTATATGGACGCTGGTCAGGTTAAATGAATGGATGAATAATGGGCTTTACAATATAGATAATTGATTACATAATGTCCATGGGCTCGAAAAATATAAGGAACTGAAGGAGTAGGGATACGTGAGATACCAATTGTTAAGGTATTAGATAGGTTCTTATGTCATTGTGATTTGTGCCATTGATTCCTCAAATTGGGCTTGCTGAGGATGTGAAAAAAATATTTCTCCCACTTTGATTCTAAAGAACTCTTATTTGCAATAAGGTCTATTACTTATATAATTGCCATTGAAAAATTTATCCTTAATTTCATATAAGGATTTTCTTTTTCTCAATTAATTCCTCTAGGCCATAAAATATAACTTCTAAAATTTTTAGGTCTATATTATTCCTTATTTGAATTTATTCTTTTACCAAAATAAATTAAGGAAAAAATATCTAAATTTCCAATAATTATGCTCATAATTATTTTAAGCCAAAATTTTATAATTAATTTTCATATAATAATTCAATTTCAGATCTCAAAATTTGGGATGTTACAATTTTCAAGTCACATACCTACAATTAAATTTAACTTACAATTACTCTGAAAACATTAGGGGACAATGACCGAAAGAAGGAGCATCAGTCACTATATCATTCTAAACTAACATCGTTTGAAACAATTACGCTGCATTCGTGTAGCATTCCTGAATCCTGAAGCGATACTTCAAGTAGAAGGAAGATTATTGGAGTGAGATACAAACTGACCCTTCAATGAAATCTTAATATTATATACTTATATATAGTGTGTGTGTGTATAATATATATTTTTTAAATTGTATCATGAGTTATATAATAAAATATATTTCAGATTAAAATGTAGTTTTTTTGGCGGATTAAGAAGTAGGTCCTAATTATAGGACATATTTAACTGATTTTGGGGAGATTAAGAAGAGAAGTTAAATTAGTTAATTTTACTCATTTTCCTAAAATGCCCTCATATAAATTTAAAATGACATAAATAAAAGTAAATCAACAACTCCTACCACATACCTCTCCAACCTAAATTTTTTCTTTCTACACGCTTTCTAATTGAAATAATAGTTTTGCTATATATACATATATGTGCGTATATATAAATATATATATTATACACACACATATACGTGTGTACATATATTTACACACACATATTTATATATATCTGTATACACACACACATATATATATATATATATTGACAAACACACAAAGATATACATATATGCACACACACATAGATACACAAATATACATATATGTATAAACACACACAACATACACACACACACACACATATATTGACAAACACACACAAAGATATACATATATGTATAAACACACACACATATTTATATATATCTGTACACACACATTGACAAACACACACAAAGATATACATATATGTACACACACATAGATACACAAATATAAATATATGTATAAAAACACACACACATATATATATATATGTGTGTGTGTGTGTGTGCGCGCGTGTGTATCTATATATATTTGTGTGTAGACACACACACATATATCTGTGTGTGTGTAAATGTGTCTATGTATGTATGTATGTATGTATGTATGTATGTATGTGTGTGTGTGTGTGTGTATGTATGTATGTATGTATGTATGTATGTATGTATGTATTGAAAAATTAATATCAGCTTATTGATAAATAAATTAAAATCCAACAATTTAAAAGTTTTACTTACTGTAATAGTCTACGCATCAACATACATACACTTACCAAAAATCAAATACACTTGAGAGAATAAAATAGGGGTATTTTAGGAAGAAATTGACAAAAATTAAAATGTTGTCTTATAATTAAGACCAAAACCAACTCTCAAATGTTGTCTTATCATTAGGACCGGAGGGAGTATATAATATCCTTGTTTTTTTTAATTAACAAAAGAAGTATACAAGACTTAATTATTTAGCACGTTGATTCCTAGGTTTTGTTTCGCAAAGTGTCGATTTTTAAAAAAATTAACCGTCCCAAGGTCTTAACATATCCCCTTCTATCGTCATCAACCACTTTAAAGAAACGAGGGCATGACAGGTATATGTACAAGAATAAAAGGCATTTTTTACATGAGTTAATCAAGCCCCTTTATTTGCACATTCTATTGCTTTTTTTTTTTTCTTTTTCTTTTTTTAATTTCAAAATATAGCAAAAATTAATCTGTATGTCCTTTGGTGCTTGCAAATTTTTTTATCAGGTTCTTATAGTTTCAAATGATATTTTTTAATCTGACCCATTTTTTCTTCTCCTTTTTATCATGTCCTTATAATTTCAATTGATTTCTAATCATCAAGTCGCCATAGTTCCCCCCCCCCCCCCTCTTCAGTCACTTCAAACTACATGACCTAATTAGAAATCAAATTAAACATTAAGGATCTAATAAAATATTACAGAAACCTAGTTAAAAAATCTGGTAAAACTACGTGGACTTGGAAATTAATTTTCACTAAAATATATATTTAAATGATCAAAATCTAAACACGGATGGTTAAGATGAGATACACTCTACATGACAGCTAATATACATGTATCAGTAATCTATGTAAATGATTTTCTTGGTAATCATCGAGCCTTTCATTTATAAAACCAATGGCTCTAGAAGATTTTGGATAGAAGAGGCCAAAGAAGCAGTCCTCAAAAGCATCCTTTTTAAGTATATAAACATTAACTTATACCCTAAAACGCCATATCCAAGAGCTGTATTTGCAGGTTTATATATTTGAGGCCTAATGTCTCAAGGAAAGGGAAACAACTCTTCACTGTTGCCAAAAATGAGGTAAATATGATTTATCATTCATTCCCATTTTCAATCTTCTCCTCTGTCAATGTTGTTAACGTCAAAATCTGATGCAACAAACTCAAGTGATCATTATATAATTAAATGCTGTTAATCTTAAATTTAAAATATGTGTAATTTGAAAAATATCTAAAAGTCTAATGAAGTAGTCAATATCAAAATCTCGATCGTATATTTATATTGAAAATTTTTATTTTGATAATCTAAATAGCAAAACCTCGATTTCATTTGTAGTGATTTGTTGGTTTATTTTAGTTTCTTATATTATCTTAAAAAATAAAAAATAAATATACTTTGTGAGCTGTACAGTCATCATTTGAGTATGTTGCGTCAACAATTTGCATTAGTAACATTAACGGTGTAAAGAACCGAAAGTATATTTTGTAAAATTAAGGGATCAAAAGTATACTTCAAGTAAAAGTAAATGACTAAAAGTATACTTTAGCGAAAATTATATTAGATTCTTACAAAAATGTAATTAATGTCCCATATGACAACTTACAATAAATTAAGACCATCTATGCACCTTATAATCAAAAGGTTATTAATCTATAAGTCCTCAGTTTCAACTAATTTTTAATCAAGTCTATACAGTTCTCTTTTACCTTTTTATCAAGCCTTATAGTTATTTTTTTTATCAGATCTTTATAAGTTTAGTTGATTAGTTCCAGGTGACTGATAAAAAGGAAAAAGAAGAAAGTACATGGGTTTTATTAAAAATGGGTAAAACTAAAGGGATATGATAAAAAGGAAAAAAATACCACAAGAACCTAATTTAAAATATAATCATGTAAAACGGTTTGCAGATTAATTTTCTTTTAATAAAAGGAAGTATGAGATAATTAGTATTTTAAAAGAAAGTAAAAATAAAAAAATTCACTGATTTCACTCGTCTTTGTTTGGGATTGTACAGGCTAGAGGGTAAAGTGGCTCTTGTAACAGGAGGAGCAAGTGGAATAGGCGAAGCAACAGTTAGACTCTTCGCTGAACATGGAGCCTTCGTTGTAGCAGCAGACATTCAAGACGAACTCGGCCATCAACTCGCCGCTTCCATACCCTCAAACTCAGTCACTTACCATCACTGTGACGTAACAAACGAATCCCAGGTTGAAGAAACAATCAACTTCACCCTCCAAAAACATAAAACCCTAGACATCCTCTTCAGTAACGCCGGAACCTTAGGCCCCTTCTCCGGCATACTGGACCTCGACCTCCACGAATTTGACACCACCATGGCCGTTAACCTCCGAGGCATGGTCGCAACCATTAAGCACGCTGCTCGTACCATGGTCGAGAACAACGTACAAGGATCAATCATATGCACTACCAGCTTGGCTGCTTCCATGGGAGGGTCTGGTCCTCACGCTTATACGATGTCGAAGCATGCTCTTCTTGGACTGGTACGATCCGTGTGCAGCGAGCTCGGCGTGCATGGGATTCGAGTGAACTGTGTGTCGCCGGCCGCTGTGGCAACGCCATTCGTGTGTTCGCTGTTTAAGGTGAAGCCTCATCAAGTTGAAGATGTTGCATCTTCGAAGGCTAATCTTAAAGGGGTTGTGTTGAAGGCGAAGCATGTTGCAGAAGCAGCTTTGTTTCTTGCTTCTGATGAGTCTGCTTATATCAGTGGGCACAACTTAGTGGTTGATGGCGGCATCTCTGTGGTGACCAAAATTTTTTCTAAAGAGTAATTATTAAAGCGTTTTTCAAGCAATGGTTCGACCAGAAGCATATTATATAGAGCCATAAGGTCATTAAATAAGAATTAAATTAAGAGCTTTTGTGCGTAATCCTTCTTCATGTTTTGTTCATCATTGTTATGATCTATTAAAAAAAAAGTGCTTTTAATTAAATGTTTTTTTTCCAGGCTTACCTTCTGTGATATTCTAAACCTGCTTCCCTTCAATTGAAGAAAGGAAAAATCAGAGTACATATATAAATATCTATTGGAAGAGTTACCAAATTTAATGTTCAAACAGTGATTCGAACTTGATTGCGTCGAGAAAAAAACAAGTTATATAATACATTCCAAACAAGCTTTTAGAAATAAAACTGAATATGAAAAAATTTGAACCCATTAAATTCAAGAATATTATATTCTCATGAAAAACCATAATGTACCTATCACAATGATGTTAAATACTCGGATATCAAACGAAAATATTTGTTTGTATTTTTAATTCCCTTAAACATATGTAGTGTTTATTTATTTTCTTCAAAAAAAAAAATCATTTCATTATATATAAAACATGATAAGTAATTTTTTATATAATATGTTGATAATTATTTGTGAAAAGAATATATCTTATACAAACACACACACATACATACAATCCTGGTGATCCTGAAACACGAACCCAAGCCCACTAGCTAGCCCATTGGATATAGATACTGGATTATGTCTTATGAGGCATGCTATCGAGTGATCAGGAATTTAGGATCCTTTCCTTTTAAATTTCTATGTTTGAATTTTGATAGAAACACATTTTTCATGCATTACATAAAATTTTAATAAATAAGTTTTTTTTATTAAAATTAATAAATATTTTGATTTTTTATAAATTCTATTATGCACATCGATATAATAACATATTGATATTAATATTAAAATTAGGCATTTTGATTATGTTTGATAGGTTGAAACTTGAAATGAATGTAAAGAAATTAGGCAGAGAATGAAAATGAAGAAAAAAGACAATATTTCTCTAACTCATATTTTATATGATGAAAAATGAAAAAGAAAAGAACTGAATAGGTCACATAGAATTGGAGTAACCAAAATATTCTCACTTTTGACAGCAGAAACTAAGTGGGATTGACTACAACGATTGCACGACGTCATCACGCTATATTGAAAACCATATCTTTAGATAGATTATCAACTAAGAGATCCTACTCTATAACCTCCTTGAATGTGCTTTAGTCTTTCTTTGCCTCTTTTTGGAGGATTCTACATTGTTTGATGGACCCTCTTCTCCCCTTCATTGAACATGACCTAATCACCTCGTATTATTTTCTACGATTTTCTCTATAACGGCACTAATTTAATCAATTTAAGTGCAGGCTTGTCAAAGCTACATTGATTGATGCTATTATAATTTGAAAGTAACACATAAAAAATTAAATAAAAGAAGTATGATAAATTAATATTTAGTCCGCCCTAGATAAAAGTTATAATTATTTGGAATAGAGCTTGTCTTTTTTACAAGTTACACTTTGTACTTGTCTAAAAAATTTATTCTTTTCTTTCAGTTATACTCCCATTTAATGATATGTAGTCTCTCATCTTTTTTTTTCCCATTCATTCTTCTGTTTCATTTCTTTTTTTTTTTCCAACGCAGCTTCTCTATAAATAAGAGTATAGTTGAAAAATGTATATTTCTTACACATTTATTTTTTGTCACTAATTTTTTATTTACATAATTCAATTATTTCTAACTTACACACACAAGATAAGAGGAAGTTTTCCATATCACTACTACAGATTTGGATTTTTATAACGCCTAATACATAACAGTTACAATTAATATGTTACACTCATACCGGCCTCGCCCTTTCAGGTGGCGGGTTAGAGAGATTCCTTATATTAGTTACCTTTCCTTCATTAGTAGATCCATCAGAGTAAATCACGCAACAGATCATACATTCGGTTTGGGCGTGGTGTCGGTAAGATATTACAAGTCTTAGTACAAATTTAAAACATAAATACATAAACTATCTACAAATCTTCCTCGAATGATTTGAAGTCATCCGACTCCTTCATGTGCTAGTGTCCACCACTTTATCTTGGGAGCTACTTCCAACAAAGCGTAAATACACGGTACCGGCCATTTTGGAATCCCGAAGGATCCCAGAGTAACCATTAATCTCATATCCAGAGTATATACAGAGTATGTAAGAAAACCATAAATCATACAGCATTCAAAGGTCGCACACAGCGAGGCATACAGCCTAAACCGGAACGAGCAGTCACACATAACATATACTGCTCAATAAGGCACATAACCATGCTAGGGGTCGCACACAGCAGTTCCGGTACCAAAGCGCTTGGAAACACAATAACACCGAATGCATACACAATCATGGTAAAACATACATACCAAGTCATACAAAGCATATGAGATTAAGGTTGCTTACCTGCAAGCAGTTGATTAGTGAAATAGCAAATACCCCGCTACTATATAAGAATGATAAACCTAAAATAAAATAATACGACAATGTCACTGCTAATACAACTTTTCCCTTGTAATTACACACTTGCATAAGGGTTTTCCTATTTTTGTAACTCATTAATTTTTCTTTATTATTGATTATTTCTTTCTTGGTGAATATTTCCTTATTTTCACACATAGTGCAGAAAATTCCTGAAATTGGCCCAACTTTAAAAATCCTTAACTAATTGTAGAAAACTCCGATTTGGGTGCTCCAAAAAGTCACATAATCCTTGACATGTCTATTTTTGGCTAAAAGTACTTTCTTAGTCTAGAAACATGTGAAAAACTCCCAGTTTCCGAAAATACCCTTGTTGGTTTTTTAACTCCTCTATTTGCATATTTTCATGGTTTATGCTTTCAAAATTATTCCTCATACTCTTCCCTATACAAAAATCCATTTTAATCACTTTTAAACCATCAAAACCATCAAAATAAAATCATACCATTAAGTTCTAGCTATTGACCATAACTTCCTTAAACTTTTGTGAAATTTCAAGAAGTTGGGGAAGAGAACTTACTTATTTAAAGTCCCAACTTCTTTGGCTTCCTTCACCTTGATCTCCTTGAGTTGTAGCTAGAACTCCAAAAATACTATTCAAGATCACTAATTGAAGACTTCTAACGTATTTAGATGAATTGGAGGAAATAAGATAATTTCACAACTATCTTACCTCAACTTCCTTGTAGCTCTTCTTATGTTCCTTCTTGATGCCACCTCACAAACTCTCTATGTTGGTTATGATTAGTTTTGATGATGTCTTATATAGATGCCATTGTTAAAAGCAAAAAGATTGAGTAATTTATTTATCTCCTACATTGACTAACTACTATGTTTAATGTAGATTAGTCCAAGTTGTATCATGGAGAATAATCAAAAAGGAGATAAGGGATTGAAGAAAGAACCTCTTGCAATATAATTGGAATATCGAATGTCAAGGAAGCAAGAAGTTATCAATGGATTTTAGAGGATAAGCAAGAAGAAGAGAAGAGACTAGAGAAAGATGTTATCAAAAGAACTTGCACAATATAATAGGAATATCAACATTCAAGTTCTTGTGATGCGGAAGTCTCTATGATAGCGAGAATTTGGAATGAAGCTTCATCACCTTATGGATATTAAAGAAGGTAGAAAGTTTGTAAAGAATGTGAGTCCAAGTTGAATGATGAAGAATGATCAAGATGAGAGATGGAAAAAGGAAGAACTTGTTGAATGGAATGAAGATATCATTCAAGTTCTAGTGCGATGCTAGAAGCCTCCAAGATCATATGGAAGTTGGAATGACTCAATTCGAAGCTAAAGTCAGCAAAAATCAGCTTCTCGGATGAGAATACTCGAGTTTGGAACTCAATACTCGAGTATAGGAGTCAATACTCGAGTATGTTCATCTATACTTGAGTATAGGAGTGTTTTTCAGTCTCTCGCGTCTCGGGATCTGGCAATACTCGAGTATCCAAGTATATACTCGAGTATGTAGTGTTTTCAGTATCTACGGTGCCTCGATGTCCATACTCGAGTATGCAAGTCTATACTCGAGTATACGGCGGTGATCAGCTCGTTTCACGTTCAGCATGGGCGACGTTTGGTAATTTGATGATATCTTCCAAACCAGAGATCGGATTGAAGTGAAATCAGTGGCATATGAAACTAGACTCCCAATGCGTAATTTTGATATAAATTTCAACCCCAAAAGAGTTCATATGAGAGATCTATGAATTGTACAAGTTGATAGATAAATCCATGCCACACAGCAAACCAAGCTTCAATGGTTTGAGTGTAACTCACAAAATAGAAATCCGATTGAGCTGAAATCAGTGGTATATGAAAGTAGACTCACAGAGCTTTCCATCAAAATTTGAACAAACCAAAACGAAGTTAAGACCAGGGAGATATGGCCCTCGAAAGTTGACGATGTGTTCAAAGAGTTACAATACTCGAGTATGTAAGTTCTATACTCGAGTTTCCATCGAGAGAGGAACCGGGAGTTACGAATCAACCTCTATACTCGAGTTTCAAACCCTATACTCGAGTATACGTCGCTGGTTCAGAAAACGAAGTTCTAACGGCTAGTTTCCATCGACATGGAGTAACTCAACAACCTCAATACTCGAGTTTCCAAATCAATACTCGAGTATTCGCCCCTTCGGAAAAATCACCACGGCGAAATTTGTTTCAGATCAAGAACATCCAGATTATTACTCAAATGATTCATACTTCTTCTTAACATCATTTATATCATTTATGTATAAGTTTCGTGTGATTAAAGTTTGAGATTACATCATACTTGGAGAAATCAAAGTCCTGTCAAAAGCATGACGATAAAGGTTCCGCAGATTTTCGAAATAGGAAAGAAGATCGAATTCAACGAAACTCTTGAAGAAACAAAGTTGAATTCTCATCTCTAATGGATTCGAATATCCAATATCCTTGATTTGCTTTAACTTCGCATTTCGGAAGATTTGAATTTGCTTTAGAGTCAAATAAAGAAACTTCATAAACCACTTGTATTAGTTTAATATATCTTCTGAACAGAAGCAAGTGGATGACAGCCTGGAAAGAAACTCAACCATTCTTCAAGGCAGACAGCAAGGCTCCCACCAACAAAAGCTGAACATCATGGGAGACATTCTTGAAAGAGCCAATATTCAAATATTCAAGATCGCAAATGTTCCCAATGACTATATCTCAATGACCATATTCACAATAGCTATAATTTCGAATGGATTCATACACGAACAGATATGCAACGGTCACAAGCTTCAATTAGTATAAATACCTGAAGATTTGAAGACTCCAATACGAAATACAGAGTACACAGAGCGTAAAAACGCGAGACACAAGCCGACATCTTCAAGATGTTAATACTCCGATTCTCATATCATTTACTCTCGTTCTTAATGTTTACATAGCTTATCATAGAGAGTGAGATGACTTGTAATTGTGCTTCAATGCTTATCCATCTACTTCGAGAGAGAGAAGAGTTATTGTACACATCCTATCATTCTATCGTGAGATACTCAAGATTGGGTGATCTTGAGTGGGAAACACATTGTGTTGATTACTGACTATGTAAGGGGAGCGAATCCTAGGGAGAGGATTACTTCGAGTACAGAGAGTGTGTGATCAAGCAAGTGTATTGATTACGTTTGTAAGGGGGAGTGAATCCTAGTGAGAGGATTACTTCAAGTACAGATCGTGTAATCAAGTTGAAAGAAGATAGTGGATTGAAAATCTCAAGCGGAGCTTGGGACCGGACGTAGGTCAAGGATTGGGCCGAACCAAGTATAAATCAGTTTGCACATTCTCTTCCCTTATCTCTTATATTTCCAGCATATATATATCGAATGTGCATACATGTTTGAATGATTGATTTGTTGCTTTATCAATTATTATTGTCATTCAAACTTGCTTTCAACAAGTTGCGAAAAGAATTTCAAAGTTCCTAAACTTTTATCAAACACCCAATTCACCCCCTCTTGGGTGATAGCCTGGTCTTTCATTTGGTATCGAGCTAGGCTCTTGCTTAAAGGACTTAACCGTCTCAAGAGTTATCAATGGCTGATTTTGGGTGTTCCCTGTTTTTCGAAGGTTTTGATTATACCATTCCACCGTTCTTCAAAGATATCGATTTTTGGTTTTGGAAAGCTAGAATGACTAGTTTTATCAAAGCAACTGATTTTTATATGTGGAATGTTTTTACAAATGCTTTTGATTTCCAACCAAGAAAGGATTGGACGAGAAAAAGAAATGAAGATGTTTTCATTAAACATTAGAGCAATGAAATTTCTTTACGGTGCATTGATTGAGAAAATGATTTTGAGAAAATCAAACTTTGTACTAGTGCTAAAAGTATTTGGGATACTCTTGATTCTATTTATGCTTCTAACATTTGTGTTGAAGTTGAAAGTGTTGAAAGTTCATCGAAATTACAAACGCACATTTATGGATGATGAACAAATGGAAGAAGGCGAAATCGAGAATGCTTTCATGATCCTGTCAACACAAAAGAACAAGAAAAAAAGATTCCCAAGATGAGCTCATTGACGATTGTGATCAATCACTATCTAGAGATCAAGATGCACATAAGGTAAAGAATTCCAATTCTTCTTGTGTTGATAAGAAACATGATTTTGAACAATTGCATAAAATTGTTTTTCAACCAATTGCGGTCTGTTTTGAAAAACAAACACATTTTCGAAAATGATCTTTGGAAAATCATATGGGAAGAATGAATGTTCAAATAAAGATTATTTGAAGTCTTACTTTCATTACCAACACAATACTTGCAAAAATGTTCATAATAAGCATTACTCTATTACTTGCAATTATTGTGGTAAATCTGGTCATATTTCTTACACATGCTATATTAGGAGAAATTCTCGTGAGAAATAAATTTGTTTGGGTTCCTAAAGAACAATCAAGGTCCAATACTAACGAGTCAAGGACCCAAGTATAAGTGGGTACCAAAATGTCCATCTAGTGATTTAAGTGTGCATGACAATTTGAAAATCAATGGACATAAGGGTACCGAGAAGATGAAGAAGAATCCAAGAGTTTCTCATGAACCTAAAAGGAAACTCACATCGTTAGGAGAACTCCGTGGAAAAGCCATTGCTTTGGAACTACAAGGTCAAATCATAAGAAGCAATGGATACAAGCAAGAAGAATACATTCGCCTCAAGAATGAACTACCATGAAGTTTCATTCAACTATCTTGAGGAGAATAAGAAAAGAAGGATCTCGCATGCTCTAAGGAAAAGATTCTTGCATTCGAACCATATAAGAAAGCATTGCTTGATCCCAAGACTAAATTCAAAATGACAAAGTATCAACGAATGATACATTGGGTGAGCGAATGCAATCCTTCAAGTACCTAAGGCTAAGGTATGCAAAGGTAAAACCTCCTATGCTATCATTTGAAATATTCATTGAGGTTTTATATCTTGTAGTCTTAGGAATGAGCATTGCAAATTGTATTTTTGGGTTCTCACATCCCGATCTATATTTTTGAAAGAGATTGCAATGTTCAACAAGCTTAATTCTTTATGCATATATGATGATTTGAAAAGAAAGTATTTCTTTATGCATAAACTCATGATTAATTCACTATGCTTTGTTGTTACGAATCGATAAGAGCATGTGAATTTAATTTTGTTTCCTACAAGCTAACGATGATTGGATCCAAGTAAGGTTGGATACCTAGAAAGAAAAAGATTTATAAGGTTTTGTAGGATCAGAGAGAGCTTCTCAAGAATGTAACATAGAGAAATGATCCAAATCTTGAGAAAGTTTTGAACAAGCTATGCTTGATGTTGATGGTGAGCATTGGAAAATGAGTTATCTACATCAATCCATCTCAATAAAGCAAGCTTCTATGAGGACAAGAGGAATTACGGTGATATCTAATTCTTACCTCATACTAATTATATGAAATTCATGTTTGGTTTGTTTTTAGTTAAGTTAAAACGTGTTGAAACTTATTGAATTTCAATCGGGAACTTTTCGTCAAAACCAAACTTCAGTTTTCAGTTTGTCAAGTTTTTCTATGATTTTCAAAAATTTTGCGAATACTCAAGTATGAGTATCTATACTCAAGTATGGACTTGCCAGAGAATTGCACAAATTTGATTAAACTGAACTATACTCAAGTATCCATGGGTATACTCAAGTATAGTCCTCACAGAGAGCACTCTGAGTTTTACACCAAGCTACACTCGAGTATGAGTTTTCATACTCCAGTATGAATCACACAGAGACTACTTGAATATTTGCTTAAGTATTCTATACTCAAGTGTACATATGCATACTCAAGTATAAGTCATACAGAAATATACTAAAGTTTTGAACTTAAGCATACTCGAGTATGTAGTCACAAACTCGAGTATGATACAAACGAAAGAAATCTTTCTTTCCCAAAAACTTTGAAAACTCAAGTATGACTTTGTATACTCAAGTATGGATTTGAAACAGATTTCACAAAACCTTTCAAAATTATTGCATACTCGAGTATGGCTGTACACACTCAAGTATAGGACATACATAAAGTTCTTTCTTTTTGAAAAACTTACATACTCAAGTATAGATTTACATACTCAAGTATGGACGTGAAACAGATTTCAAAAAGCTTTTCAAAATTATTGTATACTCAAGTATGGCTGTACACACTCGAGTATAGGACATACGAAAGTTCTTTCTTTTGAAAGACTTACATACTCAAGTATAGATCTACATACTCAAGTATAGAGACTTTGGACTTAAATTTATTTTCATATTAAAAGTTTCACACTCAAGTATGGAATGACAAACTCGAGTATGACTTTCACTTTAAAGATATAGACCAAAGCTTAAGTCACGATGATGCTCTCTGAAAGAATCATACTCAAGTATCACTCTTTATACTCAAGTATAGACATTAGTGCACAGTGACACACTCAAGTATATAATAACATACTCAAGTATGAGTCGCGAGTTTGAAATTCAAATCGACGAATTTGTAAAATCTTCATGATTGACTCCAATACTCCATATCATCAATCACTAATATTTCTAACTATGTTTAATCAATTTGTTAGTGAATTTTTGATGATCAAACATGTGAATTTGTGCATAACTTTCGAGTTTATATCTTTTTGAAATGCACAACTCTAAAATCTGTCTGGATTTCAATTCACTGTTTTTGTGAAAAATGCATACAAATTTTTGAAAACATATCCATACTTTGATTGCATTTAAATGATGTTTCAAATTGGAAGTTAATATTATATATTGAAGGTTAGCTATGCTTCAAATTTGTTAAGTTGAGTCTTTCCTATCATTCACATATTGACCTTTGGTATTCAATATGATGCTTGAACTCCTCATTCTTCATTCTCAATCAAGATAGATCTTATATCTAACAAGTTGATTATCTATATGAGTTTCAAGCTTATCTCCGAAAAGAATTCAATTTGTGAAAATCCTATGCATATTGAATAAACTTTTATTAGTCAAGTTACTCAAATATACATTTATCTTCATCCATTTCGAGTAACTATATTTATATTCTTGCCTTGAATATTCATATACTTCAAGACTCTATTCTAAAAGGCAAGATTATCTCTTAGACAATAGAAAGTCATTGTGCTCATATACTTCGTTATGCAAAGCATGTTTCGAAAATGCTCTACCTTCATGACTTTTGCTTTTGAGAAAATTCTTCAACATGTTAACTTCAATGTTCAACATGTTCTCCAAAACCGAAGCATTTCGATATATTCGATATATTGACTTCCATCATGTTTTAAAATGAACATTGTTTTCAAGCATGTTTCAAAAATGAATCTTTCATTCATGAAAATTTTGATTTCATAATGCATTATCATATTTTGAAAGAACATTCAAGATTTGAAACACTTTGCATATTTCATTATCATTCTTGAAAAATCGAGCTCACTCATAAACTCGTGAATTGATAAATGTTTATCTTTATGGATAAGATTTTCTATGCTCTTTGATCAAACTTACATGCATTTTATCAATGACATCTTTTCTGCATAAAAAGTGTATTTACAAAGTGTCATTTAAAAATAACATTCTTGATATCATTTAGTTGTTACCCTATTTTGATTCATTGGCTTGAATTTACTTGATTGGGTAAAACTATGTTTTGATCTTTGATTGCTATACTCTTTGTTCCAATATCATATTGTTAAATTATATGAGCTTAAGAGTTGTCATGTCTAATCAGTTGTGGACTCAAGAATCATTGAGTACCAAAGAACATATATTTTTGTAGGAGTTGACCAAATTGTTCGTTGTTGAATACAAAGAACATAGGCAAACGAATAGACCATTTCGGTGGCTATGTCGCAAATTTTGTGATATCACTTGAATGACATCCCATCACTAGCAAGAGGCTTAGACCAAGTGATAAGGAGCATATTAGCTTGATGAGAAGCTATGAGCGAGAAACTAATTTTGAATTCTTATTCAAAGCTCATTTGGGATTTCAGCTTCTAAGATGCATTCAGAACAATTGATAATTGCTATCTAGTAATGCATCTATGGACTACATAGGATTATAACTTGAGTTACTCAAGGGAGGTATTGTATTATGCATATGTCATAATCATGCTAGGCTAACTTGATTTCATTCATTCCATCTCATTTTATGAAGTTTATCCTAAGCAAACTCATTTTTTAAAATGATCCTTATGCTTTAAAACTCTTTTATCATCATAAAAGGCATAAGTGATTTCTTCATACCAATTTCAAGTCCATCCTTGTGTACTTGAAAGTTCTTAATTCGAGATACCATGTTATGTCTATTGGAGTTAGATGAATTCCAGACCTCATAACACTTGGTATCACATCATTATTTGGTATCATTAAAAGGAGCTTCACTTTTCGGTCATGCATTCATTAAGGGGGAGCTTCACATTCATATGTGTTTTATATTTTAAAAGCTCATCTCCTTTATTTGAAGAAAACCTTTTAAGCATACTCATCTCGCATTCACTATCTTTTATTAGTTTTGATGATGAGTTGATATCATATTGTCCTTTCATTATTTTTATTTGAAAATATCACTTAGAAAGGAATACTTTGATATTTGGTTACACTAACAAATCTCTTCGCAAAGAAAGCTTTTCAATTTGGTGCGAAACTTTTGTTATGTGTTACAACTTTCCTTAATGTACTACAAGGAGAAACTATTAATTTTGAGGAAAGATGCTTTGACAATCAATCGAGATTTGCTTTACAAAGAATGAGGAACACCTCTTGGAACAAGCCGAGATATGTTCAAAGGTCTGTTCAGAGCACATCATAGATCTCAAAGCTAGCAAATGGACTCCACGAGATGGATCATCAATTTGCAGAACCAACATGAGCATTTCTAATCTCTATCTTTTTATATTCAGTAGAAATGTTGCACATGTTTGGTATCTATATGCTTTAAGTGTGAAAGATGTTTTGAAAACCTCTTCAAATTCTTTTAAATTTGTTTTCATAAAAACATTCCAAATTACTTCATATTTAGAAAGAAAACAATCGGGAGAGGAAATCAGTTCTTTGACTCTTTCTAACTGGTTTTATATTTGTCTCTCTAAGCATTTCTTCTTTGCTTCAACTTTTTGCTAATGACAAATAAGGGGAGAGAAATGGCAAGAAAAATATGTTGGGTTTAATGGAATTTCATATTCATACATATTTTTCTTAAAGTATTTGCCATCATCAAAAAGGGGAGAATGTTGGTTATGATTAGTTTTGATGATGTCTTATATAGATGCCATTGTTAAAAGCAAAAAGATTGAGTAATTTATTTATCTCCTACATTGACTAACTACTATGTTTAATGTAGATTAGTCCAAGTTGTATCATGGAGAATAATCAAAAAGGAGATAAGGGATTGAAGAAAGAACCTCTTGCAATATAATTGGAATATCAGAATGTCAAGGAAGCAAGAAGTTATCAATGGATTTTAGAGGATAAGCAAGAAGAAGAGAAGAGACTAGAGAAAGATGTTATCAAAAGAACTTGCACAATATAATAGGAATATCAACATTCAAGTTCTTGTGATACTGGAAGTCTCTATGATAGCAGAATTTGGAATGAAGCTTCATCACCTTATGGATATTAAAGAAGGTAGAAGCTGTAAAGAATGTGAGTCCAAGTTGAATGATGAAGAATGATCAAGATGAGAGATGGAAAAAGGAAGAACTTGTTGAATGGAATGAAGATATCATTCAAGTTCTTGTACTGATGCTAGAAGCCTCCAAGATCATATGGAAGTTGGAATGACTCAATTCGAAGCTAAAGTCAGCAAAAATCAGCTTCGGATGAGAATACTCGAGTTTGGAACTCAATACTCGAGTATAGGAGTCAATACTCGAGTATGTTCATCTATACTTGAGTATAGGAGTGTTTTCAGTCTCTCGGGCGTCTCGGACTGGCAATACTCGAGTATCCAAGTATATACTCGAGTATGTAGTGTTTTCGATATCTCGGTGCCCTCGGGACTGTCCATACTCGAGTATGCAAGTCTATACTCGAGTATATACGGTGATCAGCTCTGTTTCACGTTCAGCATGGGCGACGTTTGGTAATTTGATGATATCTTCCAAACCAGAGATCGGATTGAAGTGAAATCAGTGGCATATGAAACTAGACTCCCAATGCGTAATTTTGATATAAAATTCAACCCCAAAAGAGTTCATATGAGAGATCTATGAATTGTACAAGTTGATAGATAAATCCATGCCACACAGCAAACCAAGCTTCAATGGTTTGAGTGTAACTCACAAAATAGAAATCCGATTGAGCTGAAATCAGTGGTATATGAAAGTAGACTCACAGAGCTTTCCATCAAAATTTGAACAAACCAAAACGAAGTTAAGACCAGGGAGATATGGCCCTCGAAAGTTGACGATGTGTTCAAAGAGTTACAATACTCGAGTATGTAAGTTCTATACTCGAGTTTCCATCAGACAGAGAGGAACCAGGAGTTACGAATCAACCTCTATACTCGAGTTTCAAACCCTATACTCGAGTATACGTCGCTGGTTCAGAAAACGAAGTTCTAACGGCTAGTTTCCATCGACATGGAGTAACTCAACAACCTCAATACTCGAGTTTCCAAATCAATACTCGAGTATTCGCCCACCTTCGAAAAATCACCACGATCGAAATTTGTTTCAGATCAAGAACATCCAGATTATTACTCAAATGATTCATACTTCTTCTTAACATCATTTATATCATTTATGTATAAGTTTCAGGTGATTAAAGTTTGAGATTACATCATACTTGACAGAAATCAAAGTCTGTCAAAAGCATGACGATAAAGGTTGCTGCAGATTTTCAGAAATAGGAAAGAAGATCGAATTCAACGAAACTCTTGAAGAAACAAAGTTGAATTCTCATCTCTAATGGATTCGAATATCCAATATCCTTGATTTGCTTTAACTTCAGATTTCAGAAGATTTGAATTTGCTTTAGAGTCAAATAAAGCAACTTCATAAACCACTTGTATTAGTTTAATATATCTTCGAATGAAGCAAGTGGATGACGACTGGAAAGAAACTCAACCATTCTTCAAGGCGACAGCCAAGGCTCCCACCAACAAAAAGCTGAACATCATGGGAGACATTCTTGAAAGAGCCAATATTCAAATATTCAAGACTGCAAATGTTCCCCATGGCTATATCTCAATGACCATATTCACAAATGACTATAATTTCGAATGGATTCATACCGAACAGATATGCAACGGTCACAAGCTTCAATTAGTATAAATACCTGAAAATTTGAAGACTCCAATACGAAATACTGAGTACACAAGAGTAAAAACGCAGAGACACAAGCCGACATCTTCAAGATGTTAATACTCGATTCTCATATCATTTACTCTCTGTTCTTAATGTTTACATAGCTTATCATAGAGAGTGAGATGACTTGTAATTGTGCTTCAATGCTTATCCATCTACTTACGAGAGAGAGAAGAGTTATTGTACACATCCTATCATTCTATCGTGAGATACTCAAGATTGGGTGATCTTGAGTGGGAAACACATTGTGTTGATTACGGCTTGTAAGGGGAGTGAATCCTAGGGAGAGGATTACTTCGAGTACGAGTGTGTGATCAAGCAAGTGTATTGATTACGGTTGTAAGCCAGGGGAGTGAATCCTAGTGAGAGGATTACTTCAAGTACAGATCGTGTAATCAAGTTGAAAGAAGATAGTGGATTGAAAATCTCAAGCGGAGCTTGGGGACGGACGTAGGTCAAGGATTGGGCCGAACAAAGTATAAATCGGTTTGCACATTCTCTTCCCTTATCTCTTATATTTCCAAGCATATATATATCTCGAATGTGCATACATGTTTGAATGATTGATTTGTTGCTTTATCAATTATTATTGTCATTCAAACTGCTTTCAACAAGTTGCGAAAAGAATTTCAAAGTTCCTAAACTTTTATCAAACACCCAATTCACCCCCCTCTTGGGTGATAGCCAGGTCTTTCACTCTATCCTCTTCTTTTCTTTATGTGTGTGTGTGATGTATTTCTTGGTGTCAAAATGAAGAAGAACATGGTCCTATTTATAGTGGTTCGTGGTCTTAAAATATCTCCTTGTGATTTTACCTTTTTACCCTTGCTAGATATCCCTTGAATTCTCTAGATTTCTCTTCCATTTTCTACCAAAATCTGATTTTTCTTCTTCCTTTCCTCATGGTCAGGCCACTTGGCCCCTTTTGGTCAAGAATATCTTCTTCTTCCATCACATGCTCAATTCTTGTGGTTGAGGTGCTTTGCTTCGTGAAGAAGATTAGGTGTCTCTTGTAATTAATTCAAGATGCATGTGTCCCTCACTTTATTTTCTTTAAATAATATATGGACACTTGGTGGCTTAGGTGTCCTCCACAATTAACATCATGTATGTCGAGGTGGAGGTCACGTAAGGATATATAACACTTAAACGTAATGGTTAATTATGTGTACCATCATGTATTGCGAGGCGGAATTAACAAAAAACACAAAATTAACAGTTGCAGTTAATAACCGTCATTTATTTAGTGAAAAAATTGATGATTCTTTCAAAACAACCTCAATGTAACACTTACTAATGATTTGACTTCTAACCTCTTATATCAGCAAAGACAAAAACATAACGGACTTCAGAAACAACCGCCATCTAACTCTTTCATAACCCTTCATAACATTCGGGCCTTCAATATCATAACTCATCATAATCTTTCATAATCTTGTTAGACCTTCATAACCCTTTCAAATCCGTTAGACCTCTATTTAAACTCAACTATTCTTTGTGATTTTTACTACTTTTCTTTATCGGTCTCCTTCTCCTCTCCTTCATGTAATAACCTGATTTTTGCTTTACTAAAAATTCCTTGAGCAATGTATGTACTTAGTAGAACGGACCAATGAAATTTTAGCTGAATATTTGATTTTTGATTTTCCCGAAACTTTACATTTTGGGACAAAATGTAATATAAAAATATTTGACAAGGGATTGATATTGTATTGACTATTTTGGGACCATAATGTCGCCCAAAATGAGATAGAGAGGGTTGTAGGGATTTTTCTTAATAAATATGTTTCATGGTCATAATGCCAAAAAGTAGGAAATTGTTCTTGAGATACAGAGGGTTGTAGGGATTTTATGTAGTGTCTATTTTGGTACTATGTGTCATATTTGGCCAAGAAGTAGGAAATTGTTCTTGACCAAGTGATTTTATTCCATTGATCAATAAAGAACAAATGAAGAGGCATTTTATTTATGCCATTTCGTCCAAGATGGAAGAAGGGAGAGTAGGATATTTGTCATTTTGAAACTTGGTCAATAAATGGCAACATTTATTTGTAAAATGGACATGCTCCTCCTCTTATTGTATTTAATATAGGATGGATATATATATATATATATATATATTAAATTCGAAATAATATAATAATATTATTTAATAGAGATTATAATATTATAATATGTGTCTAAGATTTAATGAATATTGTATTTAATCTACTATCGTCCCTCGATTCTTCAACTATCCCTCTGTTGGACCGTCTTTAAGCAACACTCCCTCCTTGAGCCTTGTGCAGCACTCATCTCCTATTCTCACCTGCCTATTGGTTGGTAGTGGAGGGTGAGATTCTGAGAAATCTTAGTAACAGACAATACCAAACAATTCATGCAAGATAAATGCTAATGTATGATATACTTGCCTTGCACAAGCTCATGTTAACATAATGACATTCATGTGTTCTCAATGCTTCATGCATTATATTTATGGCCATAGCATAAACATAAACAGAGTTTCAATCATTCAAGTATGTTAAACATAACAGGAAAGCATAGAAATCATACATATACACATAAAAAATAATATCAAATATATGCAAGTAAGGTTAACTCATTACCTTTTAAGGATTACTGTCTTTGCTCGTTTTCCCCTTTCTATAACCTTCAGAGTTGCTTGAAGTTCCTTCCTTCTCCTTATGGCCCTAAGGACATAACCATATATTTAGAACCAGGGAAAATGAATGTTTACCAAAGTTGTATTAACCTTACAACTTTTACCCCTTGTTTTCCTTACTTTTGGACTTAACCTTAAATTCTCATAATTTTCATTAAACTTTGAAAATTCATAATTAAATGAAAAAAATTCAAAATAATATGTTATCAACTCTCACATATTCATAAATAAGTCTACTTTCACAAAATAATAATAATAATAATGTCAATGGTCAGAACTTGTCCATTCATTCCCAGTTTTTTACATTTTTCATCACTGTCCACATTGAGTTTCTAGAAAACATGACTTATATTTAAAAATTCATACCTGGTGTTATAGGTGTCCAATTTATATGCTTCAAAAACCTATAAACTCATCATTAAGTCTAGGTTTTGGGAAAATTGGTTTCAATATTTTATCACACACCATTTATTCCTAGTCGACAAAACCATCCAGACTGTCCAATGAATTTTCCAGAAACATGTCTTAACATAAAAATTGATATCTCACTGCACATAGCTTTAAAAATTACCAACCACATATCAAATTACAGCTCTATGAGTCCTCTGTATGCCTAGAAAATTTCATAATGTTTTGAGCTCATTTACCCAGTCAAATGCTACGTACAAGATCTTAGCACAATTTTGTTTTCCAGAAAATAGGGTCATCTTGTAAAATTTATTGCTCTTGGCTCAGAGCTCAGAAACTTACAAATATACCCACCATTTAAAAGCTATGCATGTCCTCTACCTTTCTGGAAATTTTAATTTTTAGAGGTTTTTTACCAAATCAAATCACGCTCACAAGCTTACTGACCTTAGTGTTCAAAAACTAGCAGATTTAACTTCTTTAGTGAGCTTGTTATTTTATGTTCAAAAATATCTTTAAAATTCATTCACCAACATATTTCCACTACATTTTTAGTGGTGAACACATTGGTGAGCTCAGATTTATGAAAGTCCTCTCATTTCCCAAAAAATTTGGTTCAGCCACAACTTTGATTGAACTCCAAATTTCAAGAGGAAGATAGAGATCCTTACCTTGATCTTTGTTGGTTTTTCTTCTTCCTTTATTTCTTGGCTTATCTTCAAGAGGAATGAGAAGAGGATAGATTGTTGGAGAGAGGGAATTGGATAAATTGTATAAGTGTTTGGAAAGGGGAGTGAGCCTTGCACAATTGAGGAGGGAAGAAGTGTATAGATCAGATTTTGTGTTGTGTGTGTGAAGTGCATAACCGTGGCAATTAAGACAGGGAAGAGGGAGATCAAAATCAGATTTGTGTGTTATAATGTGTGTGGCAAGTGTCCTATGAGGTGTCTTATGGCATGTGTTCCATGTGTTAAATTGATGGAGGAGGGTGTGTGCGACAAGTGTGAGGCATGCAATAAGCCATGTCTCTTGTGGAAATGTGGAATTGGTGTGTGCGCGTGTTGGTGTGTGCACGTGTTGTCTTATCTCATGATTTTGGGAAAGTGTCGTATATGTTGATTTTCAGTGTTCGCTATGTACTTGGAATTCTTGCTCAGGTTTTACTTAGGATTGCGACATGAATACCAAGACCTGACAAACGATGTCACATACCGATGTTTTCTCAAAAGTGCAAGGCATACCTGACTGCCCTGGAAATGCCGTAGACTCACTTATATCGGCATATTTACACTCAACTAATCATCCTATACTTCAAGACATAGTTCGGAAGCATCGTTTACCAATCAATTAACACCGTATCGGCGTTTTGTGCCCTTATGCACTGGCACTTTAATTCCCCGGCCAATACATACTAGGTCCACTGACTCGTATAGCCGAGTTACTTAATATCCAAGAGGCTTTCTATCTCCCGACATTCTTGGGACTTTTCCCGAATCGGGCTTAGCCGTTTGCCTAATTTGCGCTTATTCTCGATTCTTAGGGCCCAAAAATTCGAGATGTTACAAATTTTACTACTCCTCAAGTCTTATTTATAGACAAGAGGGAACATAATTTTTTTTTATCCTATTTATAAATCAATTCATTAAATTACAATATTACCTTTTATTTATTATTGTGCTAACTTTGTCATCGTCATTTTCAATTCTATCCCGCACCAAACCAGAACATTAGCTTTAGTTCCAACACCAACTCTTCTGGTTTCACTACAACTTCAGATGATAATGTTTCACCAAGTGAATCACTTTTGCACTGTTTGTTTGTGCTTATTAGTGCTCAATATTCCTAATGTTTTATTCTTATTTCAATAATGTTGCTGTTGGAGAAATTTAGCTTTTGGAGTATTGAATTTTCCTTCTCTCATTTTGTAACAAACCAAAGTTATGTTATAGAATTGTTCGTTTGTGCTGGAAATAGATTTCCTGCTTGTGAGATAAAACTGCATATATTTGGCCCTCCTCATACCCCACATAATGGGACCACCCTTTATTTGGCCCTCCTCTTATTTTTAGCTTAAAAGCTACTTTTAAGCTAAAGCTAAAAAAAAAAAAAGCTTTTTTAAAAAAGCTAAAAGCTGTTTGGTAATTATATAAATTTTTTAGCTTAAAAGCTGAAATTAAAAATAAGCTGTTTGACAAAATTTTTGTCATAAACACTTTTTATAATTAAAAATTATCATAAAATGTATATTATAATAGGGTGGTGGCGGTCGTGATCGTAGTAGTGGTGGCGGCGGTGGTGTGGTAGCGGCAGCGGCAGTGGTGGTGTGGCAGCGGCGGTGTGGTGGCAGCAGTGGTGGTGTGGTGGCGACGGTGGTGGCGGTGGTGGTGTGGTGGCGGCAGCGGCGGTGGTGATGGCGCGCAATGGCAGTAGTGTTCGATCGAGAGATTACGGGTTCTCTTTTTTTTTTTTTTTCTTTTTTTTTTTAAAAAGAGCTTATAAAATATGATGAGCTTATTTTTAAGCTATTTTTTCTTCATTATAAAATAAGCTCTTATAATTATAAGAGCTTATGTAAAATCTTGTTTGGCCTAGCTTATACTTATAAGTAGATTATAAGTTAAAAATAAGCTAGGCCAAACATGCACTAAGTCGCAAGTGGGATATGATGTCATAGAATTTTGTATTAAGGAAAATAATTAATAAAAGAAGAAGATAAGTAAGTCCCTACGCATAATATATGCATATATAAAGTCAAGTCACTGAAAAAGTGGTTGACAAAATTTAATGATAAATAAAGACAATTCCCTTGCAATATGTAGCCTTTACTTAATCACGTAATCATTATCATAGAAGACTATATAGGGATAAAATGAACCAAAAAAAAATCAATTATACTACTCAAGAAAAGTCCATTTAACAAATTCTTGATTACGAAATTTACATTATTATTTAGAAAATGACATAAAAATACCACTTGAATTTCAAAATCTTATTAACAACAACAGTAATGGGATTAACAAGAATAGTAAAACAATTGACAACTCGTTTTGTTGGGAGATCATCTATTTAGGATTTTGAAATTCAAGTGGTATTTTCTTGGGGTTCATCATCATCATTATTAGGAAAATGACATAAAAATACCACTTGAACTTCAACATCCTGCTAACAACAATAGTAATGGGATTAACAAGAATAGTAAAATAATTGACAACTCGTTTTGTTGGAAAATCATCTATTTAGAATTTTGAAATTCAAGTGGTATTTTCTTGGGTTCATCATCATCATTTTCAAGTCACATCTATAATAAAAATTTAACGTACACCTACTCTGAAAACATTAGTGGACTATGACCTAAAGGAGGAGCATCAGTCACATCATTATTATAAACTATAGAGTTTGAAACAATTATGAGGCATTCGTGGAGCGTTCTGAAGCGATACTTCAAGGAGAAGAAAGATTATTGGAGTGAGCTACAAATCGACCCTTAATGAAATTTTAGGCTAAAGTAAACTTCACTACTACAAAAAAGCTAAAAAAAACGATCTAAATAAGACCCAATTAACGTCCCTTTTTTGAGGGACGTCTCGGAGGGGGTAGTTGAAATTATATGTTTTGGCGTCCTGAAGTTTATTCAGGACGCCTCATTAAAGGCGTCCTGAATATAATTTCAGGATGCCTCATAAAAGGCACCCTGAATCCTATTCAGGACGCCTTAATAAGGCGTCCTGAATCGAATTCAATACGCCTTAATAAGGCATTCTGAAATTATATTCAGGACGCCTTTAAAGAGGCATCCTGAAACCTATCAGGATGCCTCATTAAAGGCGTCCTGAATATCATTTCAGGATGCCTTAAGCCTTAAATCACGTTTTGGGCGTCTTGATTTTATTTTCAGGACGCCTTATATTAGTTTTTTTTTTAAAAAAAAATGCCTGCATAAACAATTGGCCAATTTGCTGCAAAATTGAAATATCAAACTTTACATTCAAGAGTCGTAGATTTCAGCCACATACAAGCCCAGACAGTGCTCAAAATGAAAACAATCAGAATCAAATTAGGCCAATTAAACAGAACAACATGAGCCCAATGCGAACCACCAATATCAAACTTTACATTCAGGAGTCATAGATTTCAGCCATATACAAGCCCATACAGTGTTCAAAATGAAAACAATCGAGAATCTAATTAGGCCAATTAAAATGACCCAACATGAGCCCAATGCAAACCACCAACTAAGGAACATCATCAATCCAAAAAAAACAAAGAAATGTCCACTACAAGTAAACAAGATGAGCATCAAAATCGCACTGTATACATTTTAAGGGTATTTCATTATGCAAACGGCCACATAAGGATCAACACAACAAGCAATACCTCTGTTCGACCAAGCATGATTGGCTTCCCAGTAAGCAGCTCTGCCAATAAGATGCATCCAACACTCCAGAGATCAATGCCGACACCATAATGTGTAGCCCCAAGAAGAAGCTCGGGAGCACGATACCAAAGTGTGACAACTGTACTTGTCAAGGTCTCATTGTGCTCATGATCATACAAAGCTGCCAGTCCAAAATTCTGCAATTTTAAGGATTCCTTCATAATCAAAAAGCATACATGCAAAATAAATGCCACCATCACAATTCCAGAAGAATCTCATGCAATATAAATGTCACCACCACAATTCCAGAAGAATCTCAAGAAGCATTCGTCTATCAAAAGATTTACATAAAACAGATTGATCACCTGATCCAGCCAAAAAATGCGAAGTAAATTTTATATATACCTATATGTGTTGAAGAAGATGTATAGCCAACATGTCTCGAACCGAATCGATTTCATCCTGCGAGTACGGATCCACAGTACCCAAAAACTGTAAATTGGAAAACAAGGTATAAGATAAACCAATGAAGTGAATGAAATAATTAACAACTCAAGTACAACAACAAAAATATCATCATTTGATGATCACGGAGCGATTACGTACATTTTGAAAACATTGAATACGTCCGGTGGTAACGATGGATTGCATCCAATTCATAACGTAGTATCCGCACTCGGTGTTCCCTGGTTGTTGATGGCACTATAAATCAAAAGAAAATTGTTAAAACGAATAAAGGCATATCGAAAGCTATTGTGTCAATGAAATAACTTGAATTGAAACTACTTACCTTCGGATAAAACCACTTCAGTCCACCCCGCTCGTGCTCCAAAGAAGTCGTCTATACGTCTTGAGACCCCTATCATTAAAATGGAAATTAACATATGTAATACCCGGATAATTATTTATCTGGAATATTATATTTCGGTAAATAATACCTATGGAAAATATGTGAATATGTGGTTTTAAATAATAAGTAATAATTATCTTATTTTCTAAGGTAATTACTATGGAAATTAGGAGAGATAAAGAGCTAAAATGTATTTTTAGGGCATTAAATGGCCTAAAAATATTATGATAAATCCCAAGAGGCAGTAAAATATTTATGAAAAATTAGAAAGTATGTTGTCTCTAATTTTAGGAATTTTTGGGATAATTTCCCTTGAAAAATAATGAGGCAAAATTAGGTATTATTTTGGGATCATAAGTGACCCCATGATTTTTAATATTTTACATGGGATATAAAATACCAATGTAAGTAAACTAGTTGTGAGATAATGATTTATCCTAATTAAGAAAATTATCAAAAATTAGTAAATGGCTAATCTGGTAATTAATGGGATAATTAAGGTATAAAGTAAATGAATTAAAAATAATTTAAATAATTATTTTTAATTGGAGAAATTCGAAATTATTAAATAAATAAAAAATAAATAAAATAAAATATTAATAAAATATTTTATGCTTAGAAAATTAAATAAAAAATAAGAGAAAAAAATATCTAGATATTTTGAATAAAATAATAATATATATGGTAAAGAGCCAACAAGACATTTGAGAATGGATATAAATAAAATCCTACACCAAGGTATAGGGATGTAGTTTAAGTCATCTGGACTTTTTATGAACCAATGAAATTCTATCTCGGATTGAGCGGTCTCAGAAGTCAGTTCTGGAACCAACAGGGTATTTAAGAAACCGGATAGGAGAGAGAAAATGCAGATAGAGGATTTAGAGTCAATACCGAAACAAGTAGTTGCCGTGAATTAGGAATCTAGTGACTTAGGTCGATTATATTACAAACCGGTGGATTTTTGCCTAGACGCCGACGCTTAGAATTCAATTCGGTAGAATCAAGACGTCTGTCCTAAAATCTTCAGCAGATAACGGAATACCCTTAATGGGATCATAAATTTCATTAAACTAGATATTCCTAATGAGAAAGAAAGAAACTTCGAAACTCTGCCGTCAGCATTTCGCGATTCGTCAAGATTACGTGTTTCGGACACCGGACTGAAACTTTATCGGTACCGGCTCAGATGTCATCATCAAGATGACATCATTTTGTTGACTATTGGGGAGGGGGAGGTCGGCACAAGCAATGGAGGGCCAAGAGTATTTTGTCCTCAAAAATGCGATCCTACGGTCCATATTCGTCGATCGAAGTTCGAATTATTTACCGTTCGCCATCCGTCTCTTCTATAAATACCAAGCTCCTCTTCTTCATTTTTCACACCAAAAATCTGCCCCTTAGAGAGAAGTAAGAGAGAGAAGCTCTGGAGAAAGTCTGAGCAAAGTCTGGGTAAGTTTTTTGGTCCTTAGTCTTTAGTTTCGGTAGTTCTTTCGGTAGATATAGTAGGAATGCTAGATTTATCTTTAATTTTTCAAGATAGTCTAGATATCATATTTAGGGGTAAATATGATATATTTTTCGAAAACATGATGAGGGAAAATATCTGTCAAAATTCTGGAGAGATAGAGCGAAAACAGCGAAGCATTGGCGAAATTCCGTCGATTAGGGGTTCAAGGGCAAAATGGTAATTTGTACCTAAAATGCCTGTTATGCTGCTAGATATTGATAAATATTATCCTTATAGGATATCTGTTATAATCGAACCGCTGTCGAGCTGCTGTTGTACCGCCGTCGTACCGCTGTTTCACCCACTGTCAAAATTACCATTTTCCGTAAAAGTACCGTTTACCATGAACGAAGGTACGTTCGCGTACTGTAACACTAACTCTGATATTTACTGTATACTTATATGTGATAGACGACTATACGAGTGAATTGTATAGATAACTTTACATGCGATGTGTATTGTTAACATAGATAACTTTACATGCGATGTGTACTGTTAGCATAAATAACTTTACATGAGATGTGTACTGTTGTTATATTAATCTTCCATCTGCTATATACTTATGTTTTGATTAATGCTATGATGTCTTCCATATGTTGTTTCCATAAATATGAGGTTAACCGTTACCTGAGGTCCGATGTGCATTTGGACCTCAGCATTTTAAATAGCTTCAGGGTCAGGAGGATCGAGGACCGAGGAGAGAGGAAAGCAGCACGCATAGAGACGCCGCTGAAGATTTTCCTTTTTTGTCATTTACTTTGAAAACTCTCGGTCACTGTACCGCCTATGTAATCAGCCAGACTTACGGCATTTTGAATCTAATTATCAGTTACTCTTACGCTCCGATGCTCTACTCTGATGAAAAAAAAAATATAATGCTTTTGAAAAACGGGATGTTTCAACATACATGAAAACAATTCATTTAAAAGAAGAATCGATGATTTAGACAAAAATTTACTTACTCGGCAAACATGGTTTTGATATCCTCATTTGGATTGCCACCTACGGAATCGAACCAATAACATGCGTTCTTGGCGGGACATGCAAACAACACACGGGGTCCACTTACCACTACAACATATACGTATTAATATTAAATTAAGATAAGAAAGCAATTTATTCACAAAAATCTTATATAGACAAAACAAAAGTACGCACCTTTCATGTATTGGCGCTAGATAACAAGACATATCTCCATCTCCCATTGTTAAACCAACATAAAGCGCCCTTCTGGGTAACTTATTGTGAGCCGAAGCCGTGCATGCAGGACATAAGAATCCATACGAACCCGCTCGCTTTGTGTTGGCGCATATGTCGCGGCAGACACTATGATCGAAATAAAATGATAAATGTTGTTGAATATATTAAACAAAAAAAGAGTACTGACATAATTAAAGGGTTAAAAAAACTTACAGGATTGCAAGTTGAAGAAACTGTATATCTAAACATTGCATATTCATAAACTTTGTCAAATGTTTCTTGTCAATTGTTATCGGATATGTCTTTTCTGCACTGACAATGCCTGGAGGCATCTACAAGCTTATAAAGTCGATGTCCTTGGACAACTCTCGTAGCTGTGCTAAGTAGGGAAATAAGCTCGCAACTTGTACATGCTATGAAAACATAAAAAACAGATTATGAGTGGGTTAGCAATGAAAATCAGTCGGGAACCTACTCATCATCAATCAGTAATGTATTTCCTACCATTGGAGGTGTCGTCCCCATCTCAATAAGATGATGCGGCCAAAGGATGAACCATGTGATGGCAGCGCCTAGTGTGGTAACCTCCTCATCATCAATCGTGATGGTTGTCTCTTCTTCCCCCTCTCGCACACTTTTCACAGTCACCCGACGTTGGTCTTCTGGAATTTGCTTGTTATGGTGTGTGGTTTGTTCTGAGTAAACAAGACCATCGGCAACAATACGCCGGTGTGGGTCATCCAAATATAGAGTGCAAGGTAGACCTCCCGTGGTGTGTGAGAAGGTTCGCCAATACCTGATGGAGGGTGAGAAGGTTCGCCAAGATTTACATCTAGAGGCTGAAAACTGTCTTTGCTGCTGGGGAAGGCTGGGGATTTGTGGGCTGTACGTTCCATATTTGCCTTCTCTTGTACCATAGCTCTCATTTCACCCCGTAGTTGTTTCATAACCTCAGCTACGAGGGTTGCTCGAATTTTGGCTACAAGCTGAGGACTAGGGTTGTCTTCGTCATTCAAATGTGAACGCCGTCTGAAATATTTTGCGACACTAACTCCCCTCTTGTCTCCCCTCGAACAGTATCAAGGTAATCCGGCTTCCCAATCGCCGTTGACAAAATGTCCTGCTGTGTACCTGGCGTGAATGAACCTTGGCTGCTCTGCTGCTCAAGTGCATCCTATACCATAAGATTTTTCATAAATAATAACTAAACTCTTATAGTATGAAACAACTGAGGCTATTTAATACTTCTAATTTAACTACTTACAATCTTTGAGGCAACCTCAACAAGATCTTCATTTATGTATTTGTCACCCTTCATTCTCGCAACTTTCCATTTTTTGTGACAAGGAGGACGCTCAACTTTCCATATATCGAAAGTGAGATACCAAAATTTGTGCCCAAATCAACTCCTTCGTTTTATCAGGAACCATCTTCCAACTAGAGTATACAATATGAACTTTGCTTCGAGCCAAATAGCCTAAATTGCTCATGAAATTGTCTTCCTTTCTACCAATCGGATTCATATTGGCATCGAACTCCACATGCAGCCTATTTTGTTGACTGTCACGACGAGCAATTAGCGCACCCATCTTCGTGCTACCTCTACTTTTTCTCACAACGGGTTCATCAACCCTATCACCCGATGACTCGTCAGAGCTAGACGTATTTCTGTTCATCAAAGACAAAACAATGTTAGATAGGTTATTAAATAATAAATAAATTACTAAAATGAACGAACATGTTAAACCACTAGAAAAATAACATAGTACTATTTCATAACTGAAAATCTCACTTTATATGGTTTCCCATATTCCTTCAAAATGATCCTTTCTTGCAGCATATTCTCCATCATCTACCAATTCTACTCCACGTGTTGTAGGTGGATTTGTTGTGAAAGGGAGTATATCGTCAAGGTTCAAGGATTCTTCACCATACTTCTATTTTTTACTTTGAAGTACAATGGACATTTTTTAAATTGCAGGGTCTGTAACATAAAACACTTGTTTCGCCTGACTTGCTAAAATGAATGGCTCATCTCTATGACCGAGTCTTTGAAGATCAACTAAGACAAATCCAAATTTAGGATCTATTACAACAGCATTATTGCTAACCCACTTACATTTCAATAAAGCAACTTTGAACTTGCTATAGCTCATCTCCCATATTTCTTCAATAACTCCATAATAGGCCATTGATGCTAACACCGAGTTTTTGTCTTTTGAACTCGAAAAGTGCATGGATTCAGCTTCAACCATCACCCCACTATTTTGCACAGAACTTTTGTCATCTTGGTCTTTTGTGTAGAAAAAATATATGTTTATATCATAATCGCTCCAAGTGATGACATTAAAGGAAGGCCCCCAGGCTAACCACTCAATTGTATTCGACACACCGGTCTCGTGCAATATCGTCTCCTGGAACCACGTTATGAATGTCTTCTTTTGCTCATTAGCTATCTGCAAGTCATTCTTCCTTGGATTCATATCCTTCAAACTCTTTCTGTGTTTATCAATGTATGGTTGAACTTCTTCCATATTATTCAAGATGTACAAGTGTGCTTGCAACACGGCTTCACGAGGCATATTCTTCAGTTTGATGCCTCGAGTTCCCTCGATTATCCACTCGTCATGCTGAGATTGTATCATCGCCCCTGATAGATAATCTTTGCAGAATTCCATAGCCTCTTCAACCACATATCTCTCAACTATTGAGGCTTCCGGTCGATAAGGATTTTTAGAATACCCTTTTAAGATCTTCATCTATCGCTCGAAATGGTACATCCACCTTAGGTCAACTAGACCGCAGAGCCTTACCTCCATTACCAAGTGCACTATCAAGTGCACCATGATATCAAAAAAAGCAGGAGGAAAATGCATCTCTAGTTGGGACAAAATAATATAACCCTCATTTTCCAATTCATCCAATTGTTCAATGTCAATGGCTTTGTTACAGATAGCATTAAAGAAAATACTCAATCTTGTTATAGTGTATCACACTTCATCTTTCATAATGCCTCTAATAGCTATTGGTAATAGTTGTTGCATCAACACATGATAATCATGGGACTTCATTCCCACTAACTTCAAATCGTCCATTGAAACACACCTTCTCAAATTAGAAGAATATCCTTGTGGCACCTTAATGTCATATAGACACCCACCCAAACTTTTCTTCTCCGCTTTTGATAGTGTATGAGTTGCTGGCTCCATGTATGCCCTCTTACCATCTTCCATTACTCGTGGATGTAACCATTCTCTTATTCTCATATCAACCAGGTCTAATCTCGCACTAATTCCATCCTTAGTCTTCCCTGGTATGTGCAAAAGAGTACTGACAAGGCTATCACAAACGTTTTTGTCCACATGCATCACATCAAGACCGTGTCTCACATCATGACTACGCCAATATGGAAGATCAAAGAAAATTGATCTCTTCTTCCATATATTCTTCTCACTCGCAATCCTTTGCTGCTTACCCAATATGACATTGATATGTTTCACCCGACGATAAACTTTCTCTCCGGTTAATGCCTTTGGAGCCTTTCTCTGCTCCGGTAAGCCGTTAAAACGCTTTCTTAACTTACGATATGGGTGGAAACGATGAAGAAACCTCTTGTAACCGAGGTAGACCATTTTTTTTTGTGCTTTAGTTGATGGAAGTTTGTGTTTGCTTCACATATTGGACATGTTTTATGCCCCTTCACACTGTACCCTGACAAATTTCCGTATGCAGGAAAGTCGTTTATCGTGGTAAAAATCATTGCACACAACTTGAAGGACTCCTTCTTATATGCATCAAACACATCTATGCCTTCCTCCCACAACTTCTTCAAATCCTCAACCAAAGGCGCCAAGTACACATTGATATTGTTCCCGGGTTGTTTTGGTCCAGAAATCATCATAGAAAGCATCAAATACTTGCGTTTCATACATAGCCAGGAGGTAAGTTGTAGATTACAAGGAGAACGGCCATGCACTATGGGTGCTGCTAAGAGTTCGATACGAATTGAAGCCATCTGTACAAAGCCCCAGTTGAAGGTTTCTTGGCTCCTTTGCCAAATTGAGGAACATTTCGTCTATTTTCTTCCATTGCGGAGAGTCAGCCGAGTGCCGAAGATATTTTCCATCAGATATTCTCTCATCAGAATGCCATCTCAACTTCTTCGTCGTTGCTTCACTAGTAAACAGACGCTTAAACCGCGGAATTATTGGAAGATACCACAATGCCTTCAAAGATTGCCTTTTTGTTGTCTGCTCTCCAGAAACACTACATTTCTTCACTTTGTATCGTGAAGTTTTACACTTTGGACAATTATTGAGGCCTTCATACTCGTTTCTGTACAATATGCAGTCATTAGGGCAACTGTGTATCTTTTTATACTCCATACCCATCGTAGACAAGATTTTCTTGGTCTCATACATACGATTTGGAAGTACTTTATCATCTGATAACATATCACACAACAATTCAAGCAGCGATGTGAAGCTGCTATCGGTCCACCCACAAGTTGCCTTTAAGTTGACCAAATGTAAGGTCCCAGTCAACCGTGCATACTTAATAAACTCTTCCACCCCATTCTCATATTCTTCACTAGTTCTCAACACATTCATCCAACTATGACCCATTTTATTGCCACCTAAGACATTTCCAACAACACTCAGGTTTATAAGAACTTCAAAAAGATCGACATGCTTTTTCTCAATCTTTCAAAAAAATTCGGTAGCATTTCCCCTTAAAAGTAGAACATCCCAAAATTTCAACAACAAACAATTTCAGCTTCATTCAACAAAACTTACTAACTAAGGCAATTCAGATCAATATCAGCTATTAAATCCAACAATTTCTTCAATACAAAATATGAAAATATAGCTAAATTGTCTAAGTCATAAACTATAAATTATGGACTTCTAAACATATTTATTCATACAAAAAAGTTTACCTAGTTCAATGCATATCAACAAAAAAACAACAATATTTAACTATAATTACCTCAACTTCAAATTCTGATGCTTGAAATTTATTTGCTCAATTCAACCTAAAGACAACAACAATAAAGACAACGTTAGAATTATTCAACCTAACGTATGAGAAGGAATAATTGTATGAAAAAATGAACAAGATTAAATATACCTACCCTAGCACCCCTCAAGCTCTTGTGGGTTGTTGTCATAGGCAAGTCACTATACTAAAAAGGGTTATTAGCTTTCTGAAGTTAAAAAATAAGTAATCACCGAAGGTTCAAATAAAAAAACGAGCTAGTTTCTCATTCTAATGGTTGATGGCCCAATATTGGTGTTTCCATTTTTAATGGTTGATGGCCCAATAATGATCGAGGAGAATAGAGAAAAGAAGGGTAATTACTTTTGAATAAACAAGTCCGGCTAGGAAACATAAGCCAAGAATATTTCCAATGCATGCAAAAAGAATAACTGAAAGTCAAGGAGAAATCAATGACAATTGAACCATGACTTGAGATATAAGCCAACTAAGCTTACATTATCAAAGTGACATGAGATGACTTATTGAATAAGAGTCAAGAAACATCATGAAAACACAATATCTTCTCCAAGAAGCACTATATGCATTAGCCATAAGAAAGAAGAGGAGAAGCTTCTTGCACAATAATCCCATGAGAAATGCAAAGTCAAGATAATTAAACCTGAGGACAAGTGGCAATTCATGGACTCATGTTTGACTTTTAATAGGCAATAATACAAGAGAAATTTAAGGCAAATGGAAGACAACATTTCTTCTCCTCCAAGCCTTATAATTTCGATCAGCCCTACCTAGAGAAGAAGCTGATTTCAACAAATTTAAAGCAATATGAAAGCCAATTGAAGAGTCTAAACTTAGGGAAACATTAACAATAAGAGGGAACCAACAAGGATCAAATGGAGGCTTCTTTTTGAAGCCATTTGAGACAAAATATAAATCCATTCTCAGCCCTTAAATGGCGCCTACATGAAGGACAAAGAGGAGCAAACCAAGCCTTAACTACAAGAAGCCAAAGGTCAAAGAAGCTTGGAGTTGAAGCCAACTAAATTGTACTTGGGAATAAATGTAAATCTGAATTAAAGGACACATGAAAAGCATATGAAATAAATAAAATTCTTCCATGGAGGGACAGGTTCTGATCAGCCCCTTGGTGACTGTAATACCCGAATTTTAGAAAATCTGGAATTCTTGAGATAAGAATGAATATTTTGATGAAGCAAATTCATGAGTCTAAAACTATTATAGAAAATTGTTATAATTGTCGAGTAAATTTTCGAAAAAGTTACACGAAAATCAGATGAACAGAATAACTAAAAATGCAATAATGGTGATAAAACCAGTCTAAAAACATTATGATAAATATTTGAAAGATCATGAGAGATTATGAGAAAATTATGGGAGTATTATCTTTAATTATAAGAATTTAATAAATTATTTTAGAGTAAATAACATGAAGAAATGTTAAAAAAGCATTCCGAGAACCATAAAGTAACTTTATGGTGTAAACATTTTTAATATTTTACATAGGATATAAAATAACAATGTCAAGATAAAGTTTTTAAGATAATATATACTGTAAATTATAGAATTATCAACCATTGGTAAGAGAATGATTAGATAATTACTAGCTAATTGATTCAGCTTAAAACAAGAGAAATATAGAAAGTTAAATTTATGGTAAAATCCTTAATTAAGAGATTAAGGCTGGTAATTAGCATAAAATATGTTGGTTATGATTAATTTTGATGATGCCTTATATAGATGTCATTATTAAAAGCAAAAAGATTGAGTAATATAGTTATCTCCTACATTGACTAACTGTTGTATTTAATGTAGATTAATCCAAGTTGAATTATAGAGATTAACAAGAAGGAGATATTGAAGAAGATTATTCCAAGTTGAACTATAGAGATTGACCAAGAAAGGAGACGAAAGAAAGAAGCTCTTGCAATATAATTGGAATATCAGAATGTCAAGGAAGCAAGAAGTTATCAATGGATTTTGGAGGATAAGCAAGAAGAAGAGAAGAGACTAGAGAAAGATGTTATCAAAAGAACTTGCACAATATAATAGGAATATCAACATTCAAGTTCTTGTGATATCTTGGAAGTCTCTATGATAGCAGAAGTTGGAATGAAGCTTCATCACCTTATGGATATTGAAGAAGGTAGAAGTTTGTAAAGAATGATGAGTCCAAGTCAAATGATGAAGAATGATCAAGTTGGGAGATGAAAGAAGGAAGAACTTGCTGAATGGAATGAAGATATCATTATTCAAGTTCTTATATTGATGCTAGAAGTCTCCAAGATCATATGGAAGTTGGAATGGCTCAATTCAAAGTGTTAAATCAAGCAAATGTGAGGTTCGGGATGAGAAACCTCGAGTTTAGAACACAAACCTCAAGGTTTGGAACTCAAAACTCAAGTTTAGATGAACTGGATCGAGAAACCTCGAGGTTTCCATCAAAACTCGAGTTTTCAAGTGCCTTCAGCATCTCGGCGTCTCGGACTAGCAAACCTCGAGGTTTCGGTCAAAACCTCGAGTTTCCGGCTATCGCTCTTGACTCCACACTGTTTCACGTTACAGCATGGGCGACGTCGGTAATTTGATGATATCTCCTAAACCAGAGATCGGATTGAGGTGAAACCAGTGGCATATGAAACTAGACTTCCAATACGTCATTTTGATATAAAATACAAGCCCAAAGGAGTTCATATCAAGGAGTTATAAATTGTGGAAGTTGACAGAAACATCCACGCCACACAGCAAACCAAGCTTCAATGTTTTGAGTGTATCTCACAAACTACAAATCCAATTGAGCAGAAATTGGTGGCATATGAAAGTAGACTCACAGAGATTTCATCATCAAGAGTTAAACGGACCAAAACGGAGTTCATACCAGGGAGATATGGTCCCCGAAAGTTGACAGTTATTTCAAGAAAGCTGAACAAAGTCAAAACCTCGAGTGTTCAATGGAAACCTCGAGTTTTCATCAGACAGAGAGCAACGAACTTCTGAGTATCTTCAAACCTCGAGGTTTGGAACCAAAACCTCGAGTTTTGGTTAGACAGAAAGCAATATGGAGTATTGCAACCTCAAACCTCGAGTTTTGCAAATAAAACCTCGAGTTTTCATCTCAGCTTCAGAAAATCAGAGTTTCGAAAATCCTGATTCTTCTGATAAACATCAGATGATTACCCAAATGATTTATAATACTTCTTAACATTATTTATATCATTTGTGTGTAAGTTTCAGGTGATTAAAGTTTGAGATTACATCAAACCTGTCATAAATCAAAATGTCATAAGCATGAAGATGAAGGTTGCCGCGATTTTCGAAACAACAAAGAAGACGAGAATTGAACGACAAACTTGAAGAAACAACGTTGAATGATGAACGGTAATGTTCTTCAATGGATTCGAATGTTCAATGATCTTGATATGCTTTAACTTCAGACTTGAGAAGATTTGAATTTGCTTTAAAGTCAAATAAAGCAATTCCATGAGCCACTTGTATTATTTTAATATATCTTCTCAAACAAAGCAAATGGAAGACTGGAAAGAAGACCAACCATTCTTCAAGGCGCATGCAAAGCAAGGCTCCCTCCAACAAAAGCTGAACATCATGGGAGACATTCTTGAAGAGCCAAATATTCAAAATATTCAAATCTGCAATTCTTCTCAACATGACTATATCTCAATGGCTATATTCCCAATGACCATATTCTCAACAAGCTATATTCTCCACGAATTCAAAGCACTCCAACAGTCATTAAGCTTCAACCAAAGATAAATGCGAGAGCTTTGAAGTTACAAAAAAATAGACAAGACAAGAGCAAAAACGCAGAGACACAAGCTTACATCTTCAACATGATTATACTCTGTTTTTCATAACATTTACTCTCTGTTCTCAATGCTTACATAGCTTATCATTGAGAGTGAAATAATGTGTATTGTACTTCAGTGTTTATTCATCTACTTCGAGAGAGAAGAGTCATTGTAAACATCCTATCATTCTATCGTGAGATACTCAAGATTGGGTGATCTTGAGTGGGAAACACATTGTATTGATTACAGCTTGTAAGGGGAGTGAATCCTAGGAAGAGGATTACTTCGAGTACAGAGTGTGTGATCAATCAAGTGTATTGATTACAGTTTGTAAGGGGGAGTGAATCCTAGTGAGAGGATTACTTCAAGTACAGATCGTGTAATCAAGTTACAAGAAGATAGTGGATTGAAAATCTCAAGCGGAGCTTGGGGACTGGACGTAGGTCAAGGATTGGGCCGAACCAGTATAAATCACTGTTTGCATATTCTCTTCCTTTAACTCATACATTTACAGCATATAAGTTTGAATGACTCATTATCGCTTTATAAATTATTATTGTCATACAAACTACTTTCAAACTTCCAAAAGTGAATTGCGAAAAGATTTTCAAACTTCCAAAAGTTTTTTATCAAACACCCAATTCACCCCCTCTTGGGTGATAGCCACGTCTTTCATTTGGTATCAGAGCTAGGCTCTTGTTTAAAGGACTTAACCGTCTCAAGAGTTTCAATGGCTAATTTTGGGTGCTCTACGTTTTCAGAAGGATTTGATTTTACCATTCCACCGCTTTTCAAAGATATTGATTTTTGGTTTTGGAAAGCTAGAATGACTAGTTTTATCAAAGCAACTGATTTTTATATGTGGAATGTTTTTACAAATGCTTTTGATTTCCAACCAAGAAAGGATTGGACGAGAAAAAGAAATGAAGATGTTTTCATTAAACATTAGAGCAATGAAATTTCTTTACAAAGTGCATTTGAGAAAATGATTTTGAGAAAATCAAACTTTGCACTAGTGCTAAAAGTATTTGGGATACTCTTGATTCTATTTATGCTTCTAACATTTGTGTTGAAGTTGAAAGTGTTGAAAGTTCATCGTAAATTACAAACCGCACATTTATGGATGATGAACAAATGGAGGAAGGCGAAATCGAGAGAATGCTTTCATGATCCCGTCAACGCAAAAGAACAAGAGAAAAATGATTCCCAAGATGAGCTCATTGACAATTGTGATCAATCACTATCTAAAGCTCAAGATGCACATAAGGTAAAGAATTCCAATTCTTCTTGTGTTGATAAGAAACATGATTTTGAACAATTGCATAAAATTGTTTTTCAACCAATTACCGATTCTATTTTGAAAAACAAACACATTTTCGAAAATGATCTTTGGAAAATCATGTGGGAAGAATGAATGTTCAAATAAAGATTATTTGAAGTCTTACTCTCATCACAAACACAATACTTGCAAAAATGTTCATAATAAGCATTACTCTATTACTTGCAATTATTGTGGTAAATCTGGTCATATTTCTTACACATGTTATATTAGGAGAAATTCTCGTGAGAAATAAATTTGTTTGGGTTCCTAAAGGACAATCAAGGTTCAATACTAACAGTCAAGGACCCAAGTATAAGTGGGTACCAAAATGTCCATCTAGTGATTTAAATGTGCGGGACAATTTGAAAATCAATGGACATAAGGGTACCGAGAAGATGAAGAAGAATCCAAGAGTTTCTCATGAACCTAAGAGGAAACTCACATCGAGTTAGGAGAACTTGTGGAAAAGCCATTGCTGGAACTACAAGTTTTAAACATCAAAGGAAGCAATGGATACAAGCAAGAAGAGTATCATCCACCTCAAGAACAAACTATCATAGAGTACCATTCAACTATCTTGAGGAGAACTTAAAGAGGAGAATCTCTCAAAGATCAAACAGAAGACTCTTGAAGTCTATATCCCTTGAGAGAACTTTGCCAGCACCCATGGGAAAACATATGAAGAACCAATGGGTAAGCAAAGTCAATCCTCCAAGTACCTAAGGCAAAGGTATACAATGGTAAAACCTCATATGCTATTATTTGAATTATACATTGAGGTTTTATATATTGTAGTCTTAAGAATGAGCATTGCAAACTATTTGTTTTAAATTGGGTTTTCACAACCTGATATATATATTTTTAAACAGATTGTAATGTTCAATAGGTTGGAGTCTTTATGCATGCATGATGATTTGAAAAGAAAGTATTTCTTTTATGCATAAATTCATGCTTAATTCATTATGCTCAGTTGTTCTGAATTAATTATATTCATAAGAACATGTGAATTGTGGTTCCTACAAGCTAACAATGATTGGATCCAAGTAAGGTTGGATACCAAGAAAGAAAAAGATTTATATGGTTTTGTAGGGTCAAAGAAAGCTTCTCAAGAATGCAACATAGAGAAATGATCCAACTCTTGAGAAAGCTAGACAAGCTATGCTTAATGTTGATGGTGATTGTTGGAAAAAGAGTTATCTACATCAATCCATTTCAACCAAGAAAGCTTCTATGAGGACAAGAGGAATTACGGTGATATCTAATTCTTACCTCATACTATGATTATATGAAATTTATTTTTGGTTTGTCTTTGGTTAAGTTAAAAGGTTTTTTAAACTTATTCAATTTCAATCAAAGCAACTTTCTTGTCAAAGCAAAACTCCAGGTTTCCCAGAAACCTCCGGGTTTCATACGAGAGACTTCTCAACATTTTTCGAAAAAAAAATAGAAAACTCGAGGTTTCGTTAAAACCTCGAGGTTTGGACTTACGAAAGTCTCTTAAGTTTTGAACACTTGAAAACCTCCAGTTTTTTTGTGAAAAACCTCCGGTTTGAGCTAAATGAAGTTTTCTCAAAGTTTTTTTTATGAGAAAACTCGAGGTTTGGGGACAAACCTCGAGGTTTGTCCAGCGAGAGAGGATATATGTTTTTCCTAGTTTACAAAACCTCCATTTTTACTCTCAAACCTCCGTGTTTCGTTTTGGCGCAAAAACTCGAATTTCCACATTTGAGTGAAACCTCAAGGTTTCGATAAAACCTCCAGGTTTTTGATAAAACCTCAAGGTTTCGATAAAACCTCCGGGTTTTCGATAAAACCTCCAGTGAAACCTCAAAGTTTCGATAAAACCTCCGGTTTTCGATAAAACCTCAAGGTTTCGATAAAACCTCAAGGTTTCGGCACATACTCAAAATTTCAAATTTGCGAATTCCTAAAACCTTCTTGTTTGATCTTAATACTTCCTATAATCATTCACTAATATTCCTAACTATGTTTAATCAATTTGTTAGTGAATTTTTGTTAATCAAACAAGTGAACTTGTGCATAACTTTGTTGATTTTATAATTTTGAAATGCACAAGTGTAAAATATGTTTGGATTTCAACTCACATTGTTTTGAGAAAATGCATACAAATGCTTTGAAAACATATCCATACTTTGATTGCATTCAAATAATGTTTTCAAATTGGAAGTTAATATTGTATATTGAATGTTGAATATGCTTCAAATTTGTCAAGTTGAGTTTTTCCTATCATTCACATATTGACCTTTGGTATTCAATATGATGCTTGAACTCCTCATTCTTCATTCTCAATCAAGTTAGATCTTATATCTAACAAGTTGATTATCTATATGAGTTTCAAGCTTATCTCCAAAAAAAAAAAAAGAATTCAATTTGTGAAAGTCTTATGCTTATTGGATAAACTCTTATTGGTCAAGTTACTCAAATATACTTTTATCTTCATCCATTTTCGAGTAACTATATTTATATTCTTGCCTTGAATATTCATATACTTCAAGATTCTATTCTAAAAGGCAAGATCATCTCTAAGACAATAGCAAAGTCATTGTGCTCATATATTTCTGTTGTGCAAAGCATGTTTCGAAAATGCTTTACCTTTATGACTTTTGCTCTTGGGAAAATTCTTCTACATGTAAACTTCAATGTTCAACATGTTTTCTAAAACTGAAGCATACTGATATATTCATTAAACCTATTGACTTCCAATATGTTTAAAATGAACATTGTTTTCAAGCATGTTTCAAAAATGAATCTTTCATTCATGAAAATTTTGATTATCATATTTTGAAAGAACATTCAAGATTTGAAACACTTTGCATATTTCATTAACATTCTTGAAAAATCTGAGCTGATTCATAAACTGTGAATTGATAAATGCTTATCTTTATGGGTAAGATTTTCTATGCTCTTTGATCAAACTTACATGCATTTTATCAATGACATATTTTCTGCATAAAGTGTATTTACAAATTGTCATTGGGAAATAACATTTTTGGTATCATTTAGTTATTACCCTTTTTGATTCATTGGCTTGAACTTACTTGATTGGGTAAAACTATGTTTTTGATCCTTGATTGTTATACTCTTTGCTCCAATATCATATTGTTAAATTATATATGAGCTTAAGAGTTATCATGTCTAATCTGTGTGGACTCAAGAATCATTGGGTACCAAAGAACATATATTGTTGCGGGAGTTGATCAAAATGTTCGTTGTCAAATACAAAGAACATAGGCAAACAAGAATAGACCATTTCAAAGTGGCTATGTCGCAAATTCCGTGACAATACCTAAGTGACATCCCATCACTAGCAAGAGGTGTAAGAGCATACTCGCCTGATGAGAAGCTATGAGCAGAAACTAATTTCAAGATCCTATTCAAAGCTCATTTGGGATTTTTGCTTCTAAGATGCATTCAGAACAATTGATGATTGCTATTCAGTAATGTATCTCTGGAATACAGAGGATTATAACTTGAGTAATTACGATATTACTCAAGTGAGGTATTGTATTCTGAAATAATATGCATATATCATAAACATGCTAAGCTAACTTGATTTCATTGATTTCATTTTATTTCAAGAACTGAGCATAACACTTATTTCTAAAAGATCCTTATGCTTTAAAAACTCTTTTATCATCATAAAAGGCATAAGTGATTTCTTCATACCAATTTCAAGTCCACCCATGTGAACTTGAAAGTTCTTATTTGTGAGATACCATGTTATGTCCATTGGAGTTAGATGAATTCCAGACCTCATAACACTTGGTATCACATTATTATTTGGTATCATTAAAGGGAGCTACAACTGTTTTAATCATGCATTCATTAAGGGGGAGCTTCACATTTACATGTGTTTGATATCTTAAAAGCTCATCTCCTTTATTTGAAGAAAACCCTTTCTAAGCATACTCATCTGTATTCACTATCTTCTATTAGTTTTGATGATGAGTTAATTTCATATTTGAAAATATCTTATATTTTCCTTTCATTATTTTTTAAATATCATTTGGAAAGGAATACTTTGATCTTTTGTTGCACTAACAAATCTCTTATGCAAAGAAAGTTTTTCAATGGGTGCAGAAACTTTTGTTATGTGTTACAACCTTCCTTAATGTACTACAAGGATAAACTATTCAATTAAGGAAAGATGCTTTGGGGATCAATCATTGAAGTTGAGATATGCTCTACATAGATTATCTATGAAGAAAAGGATGGGAGTTGAGTACTGCCATAATCATTCAGATGAGATAACCCTCAAGAAGCTAGAACTTTCATCTTCACTTCTCAAAGGATATTCATGATCCTTCTATTGAGCACACTTCAGATGATTTCATACAACAAAGCAAGCAAATGGACTTCATCGATCATTCATCATTTGCAAAAAACCTACATGAGCATTTCTAATCTCTATCTTTTTATATTCAGTAGAAATGTTGCACATGTTTGGTATCTATATGCTTTAAGTGTGAAAGATGTTTTGAAAACCTTTTCAAATTCTTTTAAATTTGTTTTCATAAAAACATTCCAAATTACATCATATTTAGAAAGAAAAAATTTCAAATCGGGGAGAGGAAAATCAGTTCTTTGACTCTTTCTAATTTGGTTTCATATTTGTCTCTCTAAGCATTTCTTCTTAAATTCAACTTTTTGCTAATGACAAATAAGGGGGAGAGAAATGGCAAGAAAAATATGTTGGGTTTAATGGAATTTCATATTCATACATATTTTTCTTAAAGTATTTGCCATCATCAAAAAGGGGGAGAATGTTGGTTATGATTAGTTTTGATGATGCCTTATATAGATGTCATTATTAAAAGCAAAAAGATTGAGTAATATAGTTATCTCCTACATTGACTAATTTATTTAATGTAGATTAATCCAAGTTGAATTATAGAGATTAATCAAGAAGGAGATATTGAAGAAGATTATTCCAAGTTGAACTATAGAGATTGACCAAGAAAGGAGACGAAAGAAAGAAGCTCTTGCAATATAATTGGAATATCAGAATGTCAAGGAAGCAAGAAGTTATCAATGGATTTTGGAGGATAAGCAAGAAGAAGAGAAGAGACTAGAGAAAGATGTTATCAAAAGAACTTGCACAATATAATAGGAATATCAACATTCAAGTTCTTGTGATACTGGAAGTCTCTATGATAGCGAAGTTGGAATGAAGCTTCATCACCTTATGGATATTGAAGAAGGTAGAAGCTGTAAAGAATGATGAGTCCAAGTCAAATGATGAAGAATGATCAAGTTGGGAGATGAAAGAAGGAAGAACTTGCTGAATGGAATGAAGATATCATTATTCAAGTTCTTATATTGATGCTAGAAGTCTCCAAGATCATATGGAAGTTGGAATGGCTCAATTCGGTGTTAAATCAAGCAAATGTGAGGTTCGGGATGAGAAACCTCGAGTTTAGAACACAAACCTCAAGGTTTGGAACTCAAAACTCAAGTTTAGATGAACTGGATCGAGAAACCTCGAGGTTTCCATCAAAACTCGAGTTTTCAAGTGCCTTCAGCATCTCTCGGCGTCTCGGACTAGCAAACCTCGAGGTTTCGTCAAAACCTCGAGTTTCCGGCTATCGCCTCTTGACTCCACACCTGTTTCACGTTACAGCATGGGCGACGTCTGGTAATTTGATGATATCTCCTAAACCAGAGATCGGATTGAGGTGAAACCAGTGGCATATGAAACTAGACTTCCAATACGTCATTTTGATATAAAATACAAGCCCAAAGGAGTTCATATCAAGGAGTTATAAATTGTGGAAGTTGACAGAAACATCCACGCCACACAGCAAACCAAGCTTCAATGTTTTGAGTGTATCTCACAAACTACAAATCCAATTGAGCAGAAATTGGTGGCATATGAAAGTAGACTCACAGAGATTTCCATCAAGAGTTAAACGGACCAAAACGGAGTTCATACCAGGGAGATATGGTCCCCGAAAGTTGACAGTTATTTCAAGAAAGCTGAACAAAGTCAAAACCTCGAGTGTTCAATGGAAACCTCGAGTTTTCATCGACGAAGAGCAACGAACTTCTGAGTATCTTCAAACCTCGAGGTTTGGAACCAAAACCTCGAGTTTTGGTTAGACAGAAAGCAATATGGAGTATTGCAACCTCAAACCTCGAGTTTTGCAAATAAAACCTCGAGTTTTCATCTCAGCTTCAGAAAATCAGAGTTTCGAAAATCCCGATTCTTCGATAAACATCAGAGATGATTACCCAAATGATTTATAATACTTCTTAACATTATTTATATCATTTGTGTGTAAGTTTCAGGTGATTAAAGTTTGAGATTACATCAAACTTGTCATAAATCAAAATCTGTCATAAGCATGAAGATGAAGGTTCGCGATTTTCGAAACAACAAAGAAGACGAGAATTGAACGACAAACTTGAAGAAACAACGTTGAATGATGAACGGTAATGTTCTTCAATGGATTCGAATGTTCAATGATCTTGATATGCTTTAACTTCAGACTTGAGAAGATTTGAATTTGCTTTAAAGTCAAATAAAGCAATTCCATGAGCCACTTGTATTATTTTAATATATCTTCTCAAACAAAGCAAATGGAAGACAGCCTGGAAAGAAGACCAACCATTCTTCAAGGCAGACAGCAAGGCTCCCTCCAACAAAAGCTGAACATCATGGGAGACATTCTTGAAGAGCCAAATATTCAAAATATTCAAATCTGCAATTCTTCTCAACAGCTATATCTCAACGGCTATATTCCCAATGACCATATTCTCAATGACTATATTCTCCACGAATTCAAAGCACTCCAACGGTCATTAAGCTTCAACCAAAGATAAATGCGAGAGCTTTGAAGTTACAAAAAAATAGACAAGACAGAGCAAAAACGCAGAGACACAAGCTTACATCTTCAACATGATTATACTCTGTTTTTCATAACATTTACTCTCTGTTCTCAATGCTTACATAGCTTATCATTGAGAGTGAAATAATGTGTATTGTACTTCAGTGTTTATTCATCTACTTCGAGAGAGAAGAGTCATTGTAAACATCCTATCATTCTATCGTGAGATACTCAAGATTGGGTGATCTTGAGTGGGAAACACATTGTATTGATTACGGCTTGTAAGGGGAGTGAATCCTAGGAAGAGGATTACTTCGAGTACGAGTGTGTGATCAATCAAGTGTATTGATTACGTTTGTAGGGGGAGTGAATCCTAGTGAGAGGATTACTTCAAGTACAGATCGTGTAATCAAGTTACAAGAAGATAGTGGATTGAAAATCTCAAGCGGAGCTTGGGGACTGGACGTAGGTCAAGGATTGGGCCGAACCAGTATAAATCACTGTTTGCATATTCTCTTCCTTTAACTCATACATTTCCAGCATATAAGTTTGAATGACTCATTATCGCTTTATAAATTATTACTGTCATACAAACTACTTTCAGTGAATTGCGAAAAGATTTTCAAACTTCCAAAAGTTTTTTATCAAACACCCAATTCACCCCCCCTCTTGGGTGATAGCCACGTCTTTCATTTGGTATCAGAGCTAGGCTCTTGTTTAAAGGACTTAACCGTCTCAAGAGTTTCAATGGCTAATTTTGGGTGCTCTACGTTTTTGTAAGGATTTGATTTTACCATTCCACCGCTTTTCAAAGATATTGATTTTTGGTTTTGGAAAGCTAGAATGACTAGTTTTATCAAAGCAACTGATTTTTATATGTGGAATGTTTTTACAAATGCTTTTGATTTCCAACCAAGAAAGGATTGGATGAGAAAAAGAAATGAAGATGTTTTCATTAAACATTAGAGCAATGAAATTTCTTTACGGTGCATTGACGTAAAATGATTTTGAGAAAATCAAACTTTGCACTAGTGCTAAAAGTATTTGGGATACTCTTGATTCTATTTATGCTTCTAACATTTGTGTTGAAGTTGAAAGTGTTGAAAGTTCATCGAAATTACAAACCGCACATTTATGGATGATGAACAAATGGAGGAAGGCGAAATCAGAGAATGCTTTCATGATCCTGTCAACACAAAAGAACAAGAGAAAAATGATTCCCAAGATGAGCTCATTGACAATTGTGATCAATCACTATCTAAAGCTCAAGATGCACATAAGGTAAAGAATTCCAATTCTTCTTGTGTTGATAAGAAACATGATTTTGAACAATTGCATAAAATTGTTTTTCAACCATTTTCGATTCTATTTTGAAAAACAAACACATTTTCGAAAATGATGCTGGAAAATCATGTGGGAAGAATGAATGTTCAAATAAAGATTATTTGAAGTCTTACTCTCATCACAAACACAATACTTGCAAAAATGTTCATAATAAGCATTACTCTATTACTTGCAATTATTGTGGTAAATCTGGTCATATTTCTTACACATGTTATATTAGGAGAAATTCTACTGTGAGAAATAAATTTGTTTGGGTTCCTAAAGGACAATCAAGGTTCAATACTAACAGTCAAGGACCCAAGTATAAGTGGGTACCAAAATGTCCATCTAGTGATTTAAATGTGCAGGACAATTTGAAAATCAATGGACATAAGGGTACTGAGAAGATGAAGAAGAATCCAAGAGTTTCTCATGAACCTAAGAGGAAACTCACATCAGTTAGGAGAACTTGTGGAAAAGCCATTGCTGGAACTACAAGTTTTAAACATCAAAGGAAGCAATGGATACAAGCAAGAAGAGTATCATCCACCTCAAGAACAAACTATCATAGAGTACCATTCAACTATCTTGAGGAGAACTTAAAGAGGAGAATCTCTCAAAGATCAAACAAGACTCTTGAAGTCTATATCCCTTGAGAGAACTTTGCCAAGACCCATGGGAAAACATATGAAGAACCAATGGGTAAGCAAAGTCAATCCTCCAAGTACCTAAGGCAAAGGTATACAATGGTAAAACCTCATATGCTATTATTTGAATTATACATTGAGGTTTTATATATTGTAGTCTTAAGAATGAGCATTGCAAACTATTTGTTTTAAATTGGGTTTTCACAACCCGATATATATATTTTTAAACAGATTGTAATGTTCAATAGGTTGGAGTCTTTATGCATGCATGATGATTTGAAAAGAAAGTATTTCTTTTATGCATAAATTCATGCTTAATTCATTATGCTCAGTTGTTCTGAATTAATTATATTCATAAGAACATGTGAATTGTGGTTCCTACAAGCTAACAATGATTGGATCCAAGTAAGGTTGGATACCAAGAAAGAAAAAGATTTATATGGTTTTGTAGGGTCAAAGAAAGCTTCTCAAGAATGCAACATAGAGAAATGATCCAACTCTTGAGAAAGCTAGACAAGCTATGCTTAATGTTGATGGTGATTGTTGGAAAAAGAGTTATCTACATCAATCCATTTCAACCAAGAAAGCTTCTATGAGGACAAGAGGAATTACGGTGATATCTAATTCTTACCTCATACTATGATTATATGAAATTTATTTTTGGTTTGTCTTTGGTTAAGTTAAAAGGTTTTTTAAACTTATTCAATTTCAATCAGCAACTTTACTGTCAAAGCAAAACTCCAGGTTTCCAGAGAAACCTCCAGGTTTCGTCATACAGAGACTTCTCAACATTTTCTGAAAAAAATAGAAAACTCGAGGTTTCTGTTAAAACCTCGAGGTTTGGACTTACAGAAAGTCTCTTAAGTTTTGAACACTTGAAAACCTCCAGTTTTTTGTGAAAAACCTCCAGGTTTGAGCTAAATGAAGTTTTCTCAAAGTTTTTTTTTTTATGAGAAAACTCGAGGTTTGGGGACAAACCTCGAGGTTTGTCCAGCGCAGAGAGGATATCGTGCTTTCCTAGTTTACAAAACCTCCATTTTACTCTCAAACCTCCGGTTTCGTTTTGGCGCAAAAACTCGAGAATTTCCACATTTGAGTGAAACCTCAAGGTTTCTGATAAAACCTCCAGGTTTTTGATAAAACCTCAAGGTTTCTGATAAAACCTCCAGGTTTCTGATAAAACCTCCAGGTTTCTGATAAAACCTCAAGGTTTCTGATAAAACCTCAAGGTTTCGGCACATACTCAGAATTTCAAATTCTGCGAATTCCTAAAACCTTCTTGTTTGATCTTAATACTTCCTATAATCATTCACTAATATTCCTAACTATGTTTAATCAATTTGTTAGTGAATTTTTGTTAATCAAACAAGTGAACTTGTGCATAACTTTGTTGATTTTATAATTTTGAAATGCACAAGTGTAAAATATGTTTGGATTTCAACTCACATTGTTTTGAGAAAATGCATACAAATGCTTTGAAAACATATCCATACTTTGATTGCATTCAAATAATGTTTTCAAATTGGAAGTTAATATTGTATATTGAATGTTGAATATGCTTCAAATTTGTCAAGTTGAGTTTTTCCTATCATTCACATATTGACCTTTGGTATTCAATATGATGTTTGAACTCCTCATTCTTCATTCTCAATCAAGTTAGATCTTATATCTAACAAGTTGATTATCTATATGAGTTTCAAGCTTATCTCCGAAAAAAAGAATTCAATTTGTGAAAGTCTTATGCTTATTGGATAAACTCTTATTGGTCAAGTTACTCAAATATACTTTTATCTTCATCCATTTTCGAGTAACTATATTTATATTCTTGCCTTGAATATTCATATACTTCAAGATTCTATTCTAAAAGGCAAGATCATCTCTAAGACAATAGCAAAGTCATTGTGCTCATCATATATTTCTGTTGTGCAAAGCATGTTTCGAAAATGCTTTACCTTTATGACTTTTGCTCTTGGGAAAATTCTTCTACATGTAAACTTCAATGTTCAACATGTTTTCTAAAACTGAAGCATACTGATATATTCATTAAACCTATTGACTTCCAATATGTTTAAAATGAACATTGTTTTCAAGCATGTTTCAAAAATGAATCTTTCATTCATGAAAATTTTGATTATCATATTTTGAAAGAACATTCAAGATTTGAAACACTTTGCATATTTCATTAACATTCTTGAAAAATCTGAGCTGATTCATAAACTGTGAATTGATAAATGCTTATCTTTATGGGTAAGATTTTCTATGCTCTTTGATCAAACTTACATGCATTTTATCAATGACATATTTTCTCGCATAAAGTGTATTTACAAATTGTCATTGGGAAATAACATTTTTGGTATCATTTAGTTATTACCCTTTTTGATTCATTGGCTTGAACTTACTTGATTGGGTAAAACTATGTTTTTGATCCTTGATTGTTATACTCTTTGCTCCAATATCATATTGTTAAATTATATATGAGCTTAAGAGTTATCATGTCTAATCCTGTGTGGACTCAAGAATCATTGGGTACCAAAGAACATATATTGTTGCAGGAGTTGATCAAAATGTTCTGTTGTCAAATACAAAGAACATAGGCAAACAAGAATAGACCATTTCAGTGGCTATGTCTGCAAATTCTGTGACAATACCTAAGTGACATCCCATCACTAGCAAGAGGTGTAAGAGCATACTCGCCTGATGAGAAGCTATGAGCAGAAACTAATTTCAAGATCCTATTCAAAGCTCATTTGGGATTTCTGCTTCTAAGATGCATTCAGAACAATTGATGATTGCTATTCAGTAATGTATCTCTGGAATACAGAGGATTATAACTTGAGTAATTACGATATTACTCAAGTGAGGTATTGTATTTCGAAATAATATGCATATATCATAAACATGCTAAGCTAACTTGATTTCATTGATTTCATTTTATTCATCAAGAATCTTGACTCGAGCACACTTATTTCTAAAAAGATCCTTATGCTTTAAAAACTCTTTTATCATCATAAAAGGCATAAGTGATTTCTTCATACCAATTTCAAGTCCACCCATGTGAACTTGAAAGTTCTTATTTGTGAGATACCATGTTATGTCCATTGGAGTTAAATGAATTCCAGACCTCATAACACTTGGTATCACATTATTATTTGGTATCATTAAAGGGAGCTTCTTTTGTTTTAATCATGCATTCATTAAGGGGAGCTTCACATTTACATGTGTTTGATATCTTAAAAGCTCATCTCCTTTATTTGAAGAAAACCCTTTCTAAGCATACTCATCTCGTATTCACTATCTTCTATTAGTTTTGATGATGAGTTAATTTCATATTTGAAAATATCTTATATTTTCCTTTCATTATTTTTTTTAAATATCATTTGGAAAGGAATACTTTGATCTTTTGTTGCACTAACAAATCTCTTATGCAAAGAAAGTTTTTCAATCTGGTGCAGAAACTTTTGTTATGTGTTACAACCTTCCTTAATGTACTACAAGGATAAACTATTCAATTAAGGAAAGATGCTTTGGGGATCAATCATTGAAGTTGAGATATGCTCTACATAGATTATCTATGAAGAAAAGGATGGGAGTTGAACTACGCCATAATCATTCGATGAGATAACCCTCAAGAAGCTAGAACTTTCATCTTCACTTCTCAAAGGATATTCATGATCCTTCTATTGAGCACACTTCAGATGATTTCATACAACAAAGCAAGCAAATGGACTTCATCGATCATTCATCATTTGCAAAGAACCTACATGAGCATTTCTAATCTCTATCTTTTTATATTCAAAAGTAGAAATGTTGCACATGTTTGGTATCTATATGCTTTAAGTGTGAAAGATGTTTTGAAAACCTTTTCAAATTCTTTTAAATTTGTTTTCATAAAAACATTCCAAATTACTTCATATTTAGAAAAAAAACAATCGGGAGAGGAAATCAGTTCTTTGACTCTTTCTAATTTGGTTTCATATTTGTCTCTCTAAGCATTTCTTCTTAAATTCAACTTTTTGCTAATGACAAATAAGGGGAGAGAAATGGCAAGAAAAATATGTTGGGTTTAATGGAATTTCATATTCATACATATTTTTCTTAAAGTATTTGCCATCATCAAAAAGGGGGAGAATGTTGGTTATGATTAATTTTGATGATGCCTTATATAGATGTCATTATTAAAAGCAAAAAGATTGAGTAATATAGTTATCTCCTACATTGACTAACTCCTGTATTTAATGTAGATTAATCCAAGTTGAATTATAGAGATTAATCAAGAAGGAGATATTGAAGAAGATTATTCCAAGTTGAACTATAGAGATTGACCAAGAAAGGAGACGAAAGAAAGAAGCTCTTGCAATATAATTGGAATATCAGAATGTCAAGGAAGCAAGAAGTTATCAATGGATTTTGGAGGATAAGCAAGAAGAAGAGAAGAGACTAGAGAAAGATGTTATCAAAAGAACTTGCACAATATAATAGGAATATCAACATTCAAGTTCTTGTGATAATGGAAGTCTCTATGATAGCAGAAGTTGGAATGAAGCTTCATCACCTTATGGATATTGAAGAAGGTAGAAGTTTGTAAAGAATGATGAGTCCAAGTCAAATGATGAAGAATGATCAAGTTGGGAGATGAAAGAAGGAAGAACTTGCTGAATGGAATGAAGATATCATTATTCAAGTTCTTATATTGATGCTAGAAGTCTCCAAGATCATATGGAAGTTGGAATGGCTCAATTCAGTGTTAAATCAAGCAAATGTGAGGTTCGGGATGAGAAACCTCGAGTTTAGAACACAAACCTCAAGGTTTGGAACTCAAAACTCAAGTTTAGATGAATCGGATCGAGAAACCTCGAGGTTTCCATCAAAACTCGAGTTTTCAAGTGCCTTCAGCATCTACGGCGTCTCGGACTAGCAAACCTCGAGGTTTCGTCAAAACCTCGAGTTTCCGGCTATCGCTCTTCACTCCACACCTGTTTCACGTTACAGCATGGGCGACGTCCGGTAATTTGATGATATCTCCTAAACCAGAGATCGGATTGAGGTGAAACCAGTGGCATATGAAACTAGACTTCCAATACGTCATTTTGATATAAAATACAAGCCCAAAGGAGTTCATATCAAGGAGTTATAAATTGTGGAAGTTGACAGAAACATCCACGCCACACAGCAAACCAAGCTTCAATGTTTTGAGTGTATCTCACAAACTACAAATCCAATTGAGCAGAAATTGGTGGCATATGAAAGTAGACTCACAGAGATTTCCATCAAGAGTTAAACGGACCAAAACGGAGTTCATACCAGGGAGATATGGTCCCCGAAAGTTGATGATTATTTCAAGAAAGCCTGAACAAAGTCAAAACCTCGAGTGTTCAATGGAAACCTCGAGTTTTCATCGACAGAGAGCAACGAACTTCGAGTATCTTCAAACCTCGAGGTTTGGAACCAAAACCTCGAGTTTTGGTTAGACAGAAAGCAATATGGAGTATTGCAACCTCAAACCTCGAGTTTTGCAAATAAAACCTCGAGTTTTCATCTCAGCTTCAGAAAATCAGAGTTTCGAAAATCCTGATTCTTCTGATAAACATCCAGATGATTACCCAAATGATTTATAATACTTCTTAACATTATTTATATCATTTGTGTGTAAGTTTCAGGTGATTAAAGTTTGAGATTACATCAAACCTGTCATAAATCAAAATCTGTCATAAGCATGAAGATGAAGGTTGCTGCTGATTTTCAGAAACAACAAAGAAGACAGAATTGAACGACAAACTTGAAGAAACAACGTTGAATGATGAACGGTAATGTTCTTCAATGGATTCGAATGTTCAATGATCTTGATATGCTTTAACTTCAGACTTGAGAAGATTTGAATTTGCTTTAAAGTCAAATAAAGCAATTCCATGAGCCACTTGTATTATTTTAATATATCTTCTCAAACAAAGCAAATGGAAGTTTCATCTGGAAAGAAGACCAACCATTCTTCAAGGCGACTGAAAGAAGGCTCCCTCCAACAAAAGCTGAACATCATGGGAGACATTCTTGAAGAGCCAAATATTCAAAATATTCAAATCTGCAATTCTTCTCAATGCTATATCTCAACAGCTATATTCCCAATGACCATATTCTCAATGACTATATTCTCCACGAATTCAAAGCACTCCAACGAGTCATTAAGCTTCAACCAAAGATAAAATGCGAGAGCTTTGAAGTTACAAAAAAATAGACAAGACAGAGCAAAAACGCGAGAGACACAAGCTTACATCTTCAACATGATTATACTCGTTTTTCATAACATTTTCTCTGTTCTCAATGCTTACATAGCTTATCATTGAGAGTGAAATAATGTGTATTGTACTTCGGTGTTTATTCATCTACTTCGAGAGAGAAGAGTCATTGTAAACATCCTATCATTCTATCTGTGAGATACTCAAGATTGGGTGATCTTGAGTGGGAAACACATTGTATTGATTACGACTTGTAAGGGGAGTGAATCCTAGGAAGAGGATTACTTGAGTACGAGTGTGTGATCAATCAAGTGTATTGATTACGTTTGTAAGGGGAGTGAATCCTAGTGAGAGGATTACTTCAAGTACAGATCGTGTAATCAAGTTACAAGAAGATAGTGGATTGAAAATCTCAAGCGGAGCTTGGGACCGGACGTAGGTCAAGGATTGGGCCGAACCAAGTATAAATCACTTGTTTGCATATTCTCTTCCTTTAACTCATACATTTCAAAGCATATAAGTTTGAATGACTCATTATCGCTTTATAAATTATTACTTGTCATACAAACTACTTTCGTGAATTGCGAAAAGATTTTCAAACTTCCAAAAGTTTTTTATCAAACACCCAATTCACCCCCTCTTGGGTGATAGCCACGTCTTTCAAAATATACTTACCGATTATGATAAAAAGATTAAGAAAAATTAGTAAAGATAAATGTATGAAGAAACATAATCCTAAAAAGATCATTAAACGAAGAATTTAGGCTTGATTAAGCCTTAACGAAGGCAGGGGTAAAACAGGAATTTTTGGTAAAAACTATTATATTTTTTAAAAATGGAAAAAATTATGAAAAAATAATTAAAACTGAATTTTAAAAAGAAGGGGCCGAAATTCTTGGTATTTTTAATTAAAATGAATTGTTTAAATAATTAAAATGATAATTAGAATAAAATAATAATATAATGCGGTGAGTCGGCTTATAGGCAAGGCGGCCGAGGGGAAAAGTTAGAAATAAATCCTACACCAAGGTATAGGGATTTAGTCTAAGTCATCGGGACTTTTTATTAACCTAGGTGAAATTCTACCTCGGAATGACTGTCTCCGAGGTCGGTTCGAAACCAACGGGGTATTTAAGACACCGGGTAAGAGAGAGAAAATGCAGATAGAGGATTTAGAGTTAATACTGAAACAAGTAGTTTCCGTGAATTAGGTACCTAGTGACTTAGGTCAGATCATATTACAAACCAGTGGATTTTTGCCTAGACGTTGACGCTTCCTAATTCAATTCCGTAAAGAGGCGTCGACCTAAAATCTTCAAAGAGATAACGGAATGTTCTTAATGGGATTAAGAATTTAGGCAACCAAGATATTATGATTAAGGAAGTTTAAACCTTCAAAACACCGTTGTCAGAATTTTGAGTTTCAACAAGATTACGCGAATCGGGTACCGATCAGGGGAGACGATCGGGGAGTCAGCTAGGGTGACATCATCAATGATGATGTCACAAGGGGGGAGATGTCGGCCAAGACATCCAAGGGCCAAGGAAGTGCCATGTGGAAAAGTGCGATCCGACGGCCGAAATCCGATCTGGAAACAAATTTGGAAATTCCCACCTTGTCCCTATTTTTCTCTATAAATAGCAAGCTCTCTTGCTCTTCATTTCCATTCCAAAAATCCGAAATCTAGAGAGAGATTCTAGAGAGAGAAGCTCTGGAAAAATTCTGCCTAGCTCCGAGTAAGTTCTTCTGTCCTTAGCTTTTAGTTTCCGTAGTTCTTTCGGTAGTTATAGTAGAACTGTTGTTTTGATCTAGGAAGTTTCAGAATATATTCCTACACTTGTTTTTAAGCCTCATTGCATTGAAAGATGCCTGACGAGGTAAAAACCTAGTGGGGATAATTTTGAAACGGAATAAGGTCAAAGTAACGAAGTTCTGGCGAAATTCCGCCAAATAAATAGGGGTAGTAGGGGCAAAATGGTCTTTTTTACCTAAAATGCCTGTTATGCTGCCAAATATTCATAAGTGTATTATTATTCTGATTAGAATACTTCTGACATCGAACCGCTGTCGAAATTCCATCGTTCCACTGTTTGCCGCTGTTGAGCCGCTGTTTCGCTATTTTACGTACGGCCGTCAAAAAGTACAGTTTTTAGCCGGAAGAGCCGGATATCTGCAACTAAGGTACGGACGCGTACTGTAATCCTAACTCTATGCTGCTTATATACTTTTGTGTTATAGATACGTTCATAGACTGAGGTTCTGTTGAGAATCGTCGAGATACTTACGACTTTACCCACGGATTATAGTATTGGTAATGCCGTTTGAGTTATTCCTAGCGCCGAGGACACATTAGTGGCGTGGCACTCGGATATGTGCAGAACTAGTCGAGAGAGACTTTACATACGCTTTGTGCTTATGTTTGTCCATGTTATTGATCATACATCTCGTTGTTTGCTTTTGTGATGATATGCTGTATTGAAATGAATATATGTTGTACCTATACTGTTTTATTTGAGCATAAGGTTAACAGTTACCTGAGATCCATATGTGGAATGGATCTCAGCTGTAGCATAAGGGTCTGGAGGACTGATGTTTGGCAATCGAGGCAAGCAGTTGGAGTAGGCCAAGACGCGTCTACATTATTTATCATTTTCTTTAATTTCTTTAACTTTTGAGAATTATGGATGACTGTAATCCGATACATTTACACTATGGTCCATATTTTGAATGTAATGTAAATTACTTACTCGTTCCAATGCTCTACTCTGATTACTCTGCTTGATATATTTGGAAACGTTTTAAAAAAAATATTTCCGCCGTTTTCAAATGGGATGTTACATTTTTGGTATCAGAGCAGTAGTCCTGGCATTGATATGACTATGTTATTACGGACAGTATGGTAGGACAGTTAAGGCTAGTCTATGTGGGTGTGGCCAACGTCGCCATAGAGTTGGTGAGGTCCCCATGATAGACACTTATCTGGCCATTCTCTTCGGTTAACGGAGTTATGTTCAAATTTTCCTTTTTCAAAAACTTTGAGCACTTTTTGGAAAATGAGTATTGATATGACCTAGTGCAATGTGTAGAGATGAACAGAAACGATAATCCGTTCGTTTGGCGGTATGGGAGATGGAATCGGACCGCTAGGAAGTCGGTGGGGACCGAGATGATAGGAAGAAGATCGAACCCGATCCAATCTACCCTCCACCGTAACCCGAGATTGTACAACCCGTACCCGCCCCGACATACGATTATGTACCGGCTTATGACGTTGACTATCTTTGTTACGGACCCGATAACTCCGAACCCCAGTATCACCCCAGACCGAAATACCCGGATTATATTTACGATCCCGAACCAGTAGAATCAGAGGAAGACCCGGAACCCATTTATTTTGAAGATGCACCCGTTGCAACCCCTGATAGTTCAACTCACTCTTCTGTAGGAGACAACTTCGATTTCCCAGACATCCAAAACCTCGATACCGAAGAAGTCACCCTTGACGATTTTCACTTTGTGTTGGGCAGTAATACGACCTTAACCCAACAATTAGAATCACTTTACTTGTTTGCAGAACAGTATACAAACACTTTGAAAGAAAGGTATCTGACCTTCCTTCACTTGGTTCAAAATTCTCAAAACCAGAGGAACCCACATTCGCCTGGAGGCTGGGTCAGATTCACTCTCTTTTGTTTCCCTGCGACCCGTTTTTGGGCTAGAATCACTAACGAACTGCTGGACGAAGGCCCTATTGTAGATGCTCGTATCTATCTTCGTTATCCGAAAAGCATAGTGCACCAAAGACATGTAGAAAGAGCGAGACGGTGAAAGAAAGCTGTGGAACCATAGATAGAGGCTATATAGTATATTATTGTTTTTAAACTCTCTAAATGCCCTGAGAGATTGTGAGATATTCTGTTAGAATAAAAGGGATTGTAGAATTTTGTATAGTTTAGGATATGGCCAACGTCGAGGTCAACTTGTACAAATAAGATGCATTAATAATATATGTTGTTTTGTGTGCTTATTTCGTACTAATTCCCTTATTCCTATCTCTTGTTATAAATAAAAAGGTATAAACCTAAAGAATGGCGAACCTAAGAAATAGGGGCCGTGGACGAGGCCAAACTAGAGGTAGAGGACGTGGTCGAGGCGAGCATGTGACCTCAAAGAAGTCCAACACCCGAGCTCGAGAATAACCAACCTGAGCACACTGAGTTACAAGAAGTGAAGCAAATGCTGCAAGAGCAAAGAGCTCTTATTAATGTACTCCTGGAAGAAAGACAAGGCAAAAATCAACAAAATGAAGAAGAAAGGAACGACACTGAGGAAGAAGACGAAGATGAGGACAGACGGACGGAAGAGGCTGATGAGTCAGAGGGATCTCGATCACCTTCGCCTGATAGAGCTTTGCTAGTTCTACCTCAATGAAATAGAGAGGTGGAAGCCACACAACATTGGGTAACTCAATTATGTAAATTGAAACCCCCGGTTTTCCGCGGAAAGACTGATTCAGCTGAAGACTGGCTGATGAGATTAGATAAGATCTTTGAGGTCTTAGACTGTCCCGAAGACCGCAAGGCCAAGCTGGCAATTTACAAACTGGAAGGAGATGCCGACCGTTGGTGGAAGACCGTGGCAGTGACATTGCGGGCACGCGTTTGCCCTGTGACTTGGGAGAAGTTCTTGGAAAAGTTTAACGAACAATATTTCCCTCCCTCGTTACAAGTAATAAAAGAGTCAGAATTCTTGCATATTCGACAAAACCATGATGAGTCATTCGAGGATTATTTTGCCAGATTCACCAACCTATCTCGATACTCGTCATATCTTAAGACCAACGACAACGAAAACTGGAAGGCGAGTCGATTGGTAGATGGTCCGAGGTTTGAGATTCGGGAAAAGCGGTGTCACAAGTAATTTCCGGATCGATTCAAGCGATAGAATCATGCCGTCTGGTCGAGCGTAATCTGAAGGAGCTCAGGAGGATCAGACATCTCAACAACAGCAACAACAACAACAACAACAATGCAAACCGTGGCGGGTCAAGTCACGGAGGTTCCTCGCAGAAGAGGAAGGCACCGTGGAATAACTCCTGAGGCAGACGCAAGAAGCCGTTCCAACAAGGGCAACAAGGTTATCCCGGTCAAGCAGGGACCCAAACTTGCCCAAAATGCAGAAAGGACCATTCCGGATCCAGCTGTGATAGGAAGCCGATCTGCTACAAGTGCCAAAAACCTGGGCATATCAGCCAGAACTGTCCGGAGATTGCAGCGGTGGCAAGACCGTAGAGCCAAGGCCGGGTTTTTGCCCCGACGATACGAGAGGCGGAGAGTCTCCGAGAGATGGTGCAAGGTATCTTGTTATTATCAACGGAAATCTACTACAAGCATTGTTTGATACGGGTGCTAGCCATTCGTTTATTTCCTATGATTGTGCAAATCATCTAGGAATACATGCCTCTAGATTGTCTTATGATCTGATAGTATCTACACCACTTGGCTTGAAATCCTTAGCTTCGATGCATGTATTGATTGTACCGTGAGCGTTGATGGACGAGTTTCAAAAGTGGACCTTATCCGACGCCACTTCATGGCATAGACGTCATACTCGGGTTGAATTGGCTAGCAACGAGCGGTGCGATGATCAAGCGTAGCGAGCAAGAAGATAACGTTCTTCGATTCACCTAGCGAGAGACAAAGTTGATGTGAGCCTGAATTTTTCTCTACGCTACGGAGGCCGACGGATGCATGAAGGAGGGATGCCAAGCATATATGATCTTTTCTCGTTAAAGCCGGCGAGCTTTCACTTGAGAACATTCCCGTTGTAAACGAGTTTCCGACATGTTCCCGGAGGATCTCACCGAGCTACCTCCTACGAGAGAAGTCGAGTTCACCATTGAATTGATGCACAGTACGGGATCAATTTCAAAGGCGCCGTATCGTATGGCTCCAAATGAGATGAAGGAATTGAAGAAACAACTTGAAGAGCTACTACGAAGGGGTTCATCGACCCAAAGTGTATCACCGTGGGGAGCCCGGTCTTTGTTCGTGAAGAAGAAAGATGGAAGTTTCTGACTTTGTATCGACTACCATGAACTCAACAAAGTAACCGTCAAGAACAAATATCCACTTCCCCGGATTGATGATCTTTTAGATCAATTATCTGGTTCCACCGTATTCTCAAAGATCGATTTATGTTCGGGATATCATCAGTTGCGAGTCAAAGACGATGATATTTCCAAGATGGCTTTCAGAACCAGATATGGGCATTATGAATTCCTTGCGATGCCTTTCGGATTGACCAATGCACCTGCGGTATTCATGGATTACATGAACCGTATCTTCCGACAACACCTGGACCAATTCATGGTAGTGTTTATCGACGATATTCTCGTCTATTCTAAAAGCAGAGAGGATCATGAAGAACATCTACGACTCGTGTTAAAGATACTGAGGGAGAAGCGACTCTACGCCAAGTTGAGTAAATGCGAATTTTGGCTGCCGGAAGTTAGATTTCTGGGCCATGTTATATAAAGTGGCGGAGTTGCGGTTGATCCGAGGCAAAGTGGAAGCGGTTACGATTTGGAAGAGACCAGAAATAGTGACGGAGATTCGTAGTTTCCTAGGTTTGGCGGGATATTACCGCAGATTTATACGGGATTTCTCGCGTCTTGCCCTACCATTGACAAAGCTTACGAGGAAGAATCAACCCTTTGTATGGGGAGATGGCGCGTGAGGAGAGCTTTCGAGAGGCGAGGGAGAGGTTGACTACAACACCAGTATTGATCATCCCAGATCCTGATGAGACTTACGTGGTCTACAGTGATGCCAGTGGGCAAGGATTGGGTTGTGTCCAAATGCAATTGGGCAGAGTGGTGGCTTATGCCTCTCGTCATTTGAAGCCACATGAGTCGAACTATCCTACACACGATTTGGAGCTTGCGCCATCGTGTTCGCTTTGAAGATATGGAGGCATTATATCCGTACGGTGCACGACCGTAGAATTATCTGCGACCACAAGAGCACGAAGTATCTCTTTGATCAAAGGGAACTGAATATGAGGCAACGTCGTTGGATGGAATTGCTGAAAGACTACAACCTGGAGATCAAGTATCACCCAGGGAAAGCAAACGTCGTTGCAGATGCTCTAAGTAGGAAGAAGGTGCAAGTATCATACATGATGATACAAGAGCAGAAATTACTTGAAGATTTCAGAGACCTGAATCTTTCAAACCAAATCTGCATGAATTTCAACGCACCAAGTGACGCCTACCTTGCAAATCTTCTTGTGAGTCAAGGGAGTACGACCTGAGAGATGAAGTTGATGAAGCTCAGAGACAAGATGATTGGGCAATCTCCATGGGGGAGAAGATCTCTCAAGGTGAAACCCAAGACCACGACCTTTCATCTAGTGGATTGGTCAGATACAAGAAACAAAACTACATACCGCCGGTTGATGAATTAAGGCGGAAGTGTCTGGATGAGGCTCACAAGAGTAAGTATACGCTACATCCAGGAATTTTCAAGATGTACCAAAACATGAAGGCTGAGCTTTGGTGGCCTGGAATGAAAAGAGACGTAACTCGACGTATTTGGGTGTCTAACTTGCCGAAAGTAAAGATTGAGCACGGCGACCCCCGGTCTTACGCAAGGACTAGAACCGGAGTGGAAATGGGAGAATGTGACCATGGATCTTGTGGTAGGTCTACCTAAGATCGAGGCATCACGATACCATTTGGGTGATCGTCGACCGATTAACCAAGTCGGCACATTTCATACCCATTAGCATTCACTACTCTCGAACGATTGGGCGCAATCTACATCAAAGAGATCGTGAGACCGCACGGAGTCCCTAAGAGTATTATCTCTGATCGGGATACTCGATTCCAATCCCGCTTTTGGCAAGCACTTCATGAAGGAATGGGTACCAAGCTGAAGTTCAGTTCGGCTTATCACCCTCAAACCGACGGTCAATCAGAGAGGATGATACCGATTTGGAGGATATCTTTGCGAGCATGTGCCCGGATTTCAAAGGAAATTGGGACGAACACCTCTCACTAGCAGAATTCGCGTATAATAATAGTTATCATTCAAGCATACAAATGGCCCCGTTCGAGGCTTTGTATGGGCGAAAGTGCCAATCGCCTTTATGCTGGACAGATGCGTCTGAAAAGTAGTTGCTTGGACCAGATATGCTAAAAGAGACCTCCGAGCAGATCGCTCTGATCAAGAAGAGACTCCTTGCTTCACACAGTAGACAGAAGAGCTATGCAGATAAGAGGAGAAGACCGTTGAAGTTTGAAGTTGGAGACCATGTGTTTCGAAATTATCTCCGATAACCGGTGTCGCGAGAACACCGAAGAGAAAGAAGCTTAGTCCGCGTTACGTTGGACCATTTGAAGTGTTAGCCGAGCGAGGACCAGTTGCGTATCAACTAGCGTTACCCCCAAACCTGAGTAATCTCCACGATGTTTTTCACGTGTCACAACTAAAGAAATACCTACCAGATCAAGATCATTTCATAGAGTACGATGATGTTGAAGTACGGCATGATAACACCTTTGTAGTCGAGCCGGAGCGAATTCTCGAACACCAGGAGAAACGGCTTAGGACTAAAACTATACCGATAGTGAAGGTGGTCCGGAAGGGTTTGTCACCAAACGAGGCAACTTGGAAAACCGAGAGTGACATGAAGGAGAAGTACCCGAGTTTATGGCCCGTAGTCTAGTTAGTATAGATTAAATTTCGAGGGCGAAATTTTGTTTAAAGGGAGAGAAATGTAATACCGGATTTTAGCAAATCGGAATTCTTGAGATAAGAATGAATATTTTGATGAAGCAAATTCATGAGTCTAAAACTATTATAGAAAATTTTTATAATTGTCGAGTAAATTGTCGAAAAAGTTACAGTAAAATCAGATGAACAGAATGACTAAAAATGCGATAATGGTGATAAAAATAGTCTAAAAACATTATGATAAATGCGAAAGATCATGAAAGATTATGAGAAAATTATGGTAGTATTATCTTTAATTATAAGAATTTAATAAATTATTTCAGAGGAAATAACATGAAGAAATGTTTAAAAAGCATTCCGAGAACCATAAAGTAACTTTATGGTGTAAACATTTTTAATATTTTACATAGGATATAAAATAACAATGTCAAAGTATAAATTTTGTAAGATAGTAATATACTGTAAATTATAGAATTATCAACCATTGGTAAGAGAATGATAAGATAATTACTAGCTAATTGATTCGAGTTAAAACAAGAGAAATATAGAAAGTTAAATTTATGGTAAAATCCTTAATTAAGAGATTAAGGCTGGTAATTAGCATAAAATATACTTACGATTATGATAAAAAGATTAAGAAAAATTAGTAAAGATAAATGTATGAAGAAACCTAATCCTAAAAAGATCACTAAACGAAGAATTTAGGCACGATTAAGCCTTAACGGCGGGGGTAAAACAAGAATTTTTGGTAAAAACTATTATATTTTTTAAAAATGGAAAAAATTATGAAAAAATAATTAAAACTGAATTTTAAAAAGAAGGGGCCGAAATTCTTGGTATTTTTAATTAAAATGAATTGTTTAAATAATTAAAATGAATTGTTAAATAATTAAAATGAATTGTTAAATAATTAAAATGATAATTAGAATAAAATAATAATATAATGCGGTGAGTCAGCTTATAGGCAGATCGAGGGGAAAAGTTAGAAATAAATCCTACACCAAGGTATAGGGATTTAGTCTAAGTCATCGGACTTTTTATTAACTTAGGTGAAATTCTACCTCGAAGAATGACTGTCTCCGAGGTCGGTTACGAAACCAACGGGGTATTTAAGACACGGGTAAGAGAGAGAAAATGCGAGATAGAGGATTTAGAGTTAATCTTGAAACAAGTAGTTTCCGTGAATTAGGTACCTAGTGACTTAGGTCAGATCATATTACAAACTAGTGGATTTTTGCCTAGACGTTGACGCGGAATTCAATTCCGTAACAGAGGGCGTCTGACCTAAAATCTTCAGCAGATAACGGAATGCTCTTAATGGGATTAAGAATTTAGGCAACCTAGATATTATGATTAAGGAAGTTTAAACCTTCGAAACACCGTTGTCGGAATTTTGAGTTTCGACAAGATTACGCGAATCGGGTAACGATCAGGGGAGACGATCGGGGAGTCAGCTAGGGTGACATCATCAATGATGATGTCACAAGGGGGGAGATGTCGGCCAAGACATCCAAGGGCCAAGGAAGTGCCATGTGGAAAAGTGCGATCCGACGGCCGAAATCCGATCTGGAAACAAATTTAGAAATTCCCACCTTGTCCCTATTTTTCTCTATAAATAGCAAGCTCTCTTGCTCTTCATTTCCATTCCAAAAATCCAAAATCTAGAGAGATATTCTAGAGAGAGAAGCTCGGAAAAATTCTCGCCTAGCTCCGAGTAAGTTCTTACGTCCTTAGCTTTTAGTTTCCGTAGTTCTTTCGGTAGTTATAGTAGAACATTGTTGTTTTGATCTAGGAAGTTTCGAATATATTCCTACACTTGTTTTTAAGCCTCATTGCATTGAAAGATGCCCGACGAGGTAAAAACCTAGTGGGGATAATTTTGAAACGGAATAAGGTCAAAGTAACGAAGTTACGCGAAATTCCGCCAAATAAATAGGGGTAGTAGGGGCAAAATGGTCTTTTTACCTAAAATGCCGTTATGCTTTGCCAAATATTCATAAGTGTATTATTATTCTGATTAGAATACTTCGACATCGAACATTTGTCGAAATTCCATCGTTCCATTGTTTGCCCATTTGTTGAGCCGCTGTTTCGCTATTTTACGTACGGCCGTCAAAAAGTACAGTTTTTAGCCGGAAGAGCCGGATATCGCAACTAAGGTACGGACGCGTCTTGTAATCCTAACTCTATCTTTGCTTATACTTTTGCGTTATAGATACGTTCATAGGCGAGGTTGTTGAGAATCGTCGAGATACTTACTGACTTTACCCACGGATTATAGTATTGGTAATGCCGTTTGAGTTATTCCTAGCGAGGACACGTTAGTGGCGTGGCACTCGATATGTGCGAACTAGTCGAGAGAGACTTTACATACCGCTTTGTGCTTATGTTCGTCCATGTTATTGATCATACATCTTTGTTTGCTTTTGTGATGATATCTTTGTATTGAAATGAATATCTGTTGTACGTATACTGTTTTATTTGAGCATAAGGTTAACCGTTACCTGAGATCCATATGTGGAATGGATCTCAGCTGTAGCATAAGGGTCTGGAGGACTGATGTTTGGCAATCGGGGCAAGCAGTTGGAGTAGGCCAAGACGCGTCTACATTAGTTATCATTTTCTTTAGTTTCTTTAACTTTTGAGAATTCGGATGAGTATCGTAATCCGATACATTTACACTATGGTCCATATTTTGAATGTAATGTAAATTACTTACTCCCTCCAATGCTCTACTCTGATTACTCTGCTTGATATATTTGGAAACGTTTTAAAAAAAAAATCCGCCGTTTTCAAATGGGATGTTACAGTGACCAACAAAAATATGAGAAAAACCCTACAAAAATGAAAGAAACACATGCTAAAAACCATAGGATATGCTATGAACCATTGGGCATTAGTTTGCTTGGATAGTACACATGGTTAATGAAGTTTATTAAAGGACCTGTCAGCCCTTATTTTGGTTGCTCTAAACAGTGGAAAAGAGAGGGAAAAGACTGCAAAGAAAGCTCCTATACCTAGTGATAGAGAGAGCTTATCTATTGAAGATTAAAGATAAGTATATTCAAGATAGGTCAAGATAGCTTTCTATCTTCTTTTAACCTTCATAAATACCCTTAAAGTTCCTTTAAATAACATCCATGTATGGTTTTGTATGCTCAAGGCCGACCCTTTATAATCATTAAATTACCCCAAAACAGTGAATAATTTCCTTCTTAAAATCACATAAATTCAAATGACTCTTTAACTTCTAGGTGCCCTTGTATCCTTAAAATAAATTTTGGACAACGCCCTTATCAAACTTCTAAGAATTTATAGCTTCTATTATAATATCTAATTCATGATTTTAGTATCTTTAAGCATAGCTTAACCATCTAGAATAATTATCAGTCATCTAGAGGCATCAAACAAAGAGTTTTAGAATTAATTTCTAGCTTTAAAATTTAGACCTCATAGCTTCTAACGTGCATACCATCATCATTCAACCAAACAACAATTATGTAATCTATCCACTTCAACATCTATATACTTTTTGAGGCTTTCAAAAGAAGGAATGAACCAAATTAAGGATTCCTCTCAACAGCTATGGAAGAGCTAGAACAGAACTCATCATCCCCCATAACAAAATTGACATTCAAACTATGAAATAGTTAAAACAAGCTTAGTTCTATTGTCTAGATATGATTGATATAGAATTTCTCACTTGTTCTTCAGTTCATCCCTCTATAATCAGATTTTCCAGCCTTCAATGACTCTCAAATCACCCATCAATTTCATGTAAAGTATTCATGACGCCAATTTTTGAAAATTGGCGTCCTGAATATAATTTCAAGTCGCCAATTTTCAAAAATTGACGACCTGATTTATGTTTAGGTCGCCAATGTTTCACGCCAAATTAAATATCATGGCGCAAACAAAACAATTCTCCCATATTTCCCTGCGCCAAATTATTTGGCAGATTTTAGGCGTCTTGAAACAATATCAGGACGCCACAAATGAATTTTATTCCAAAAAAAAATAAATACCATGGCGCCAAACTCGGCGGGAAGCAATTAAAGCGTCCTGAAACATTGTTAGAACGCCAAAAATTAATTTTACAAGTCCTAAACTATAATTCAGGACGTTCAAGGCTCACTTTCCTTATATATAATTACAAGAATGCCACTGCCTTCATTTTTTACTACCTATTTCTTAATAAGGACGTTTTTGAGTGTAGTAATATCCTATTTTTGTAGTAGTGCTTTTGGTCCTTTAAATTTACATAAGGTATACTTTATCTCTTAATTTTATCAAATATACTTTTGGTTTTACAATTTTAACACCGTTAATATTGCTAACAGAAAATGTTGACGTAACAAACTCAAGTGATGATAGTGTAATATAATGTTATTGATCTTAAATTTAAAATATGAGCAAGTTGATAAATATCTAAAAATCTAATAGCCTGTTTGGTTCCCAGAATCAAGGGGAATGTAATGTAATTGAATGTAATATAATAATGATTAAATGAATTTGTTTGGTTCGTCAAAAAGGAAAGATGATGCATATGCATAATTTATATATGAACAATATTGCAAGAGATAAAATTGCCTCCTTTTTTTATTCTATGATGGGTTCTCCCTCGAGGCTCAGAAGGCAAAGGGTTCTCACCTTTTCCAACAAGCAGGTTTCCAAAATTCAAGCTTGTGTTATCCTCCTTACGGAGATGAGGCCCCTTATCACCTTAACAAACAGCTTACACATATATGTATAATGTACATATTGGGTTTATGACAATTGTTTTCTCATTTTGTGACATGTGCACGTTGGTTCATAGTAATTTTTTAATGTTTAATAGTGGAGATATTATGTAACGTGCATGTTAGTTTCATGAAGAGAGACAACATTAGCTAATAAAAGAAGACCCTAATAGAAACAAAGTGGGGAGCAAGACAACATCAGCTAATAAAAGAAGACCCTAAAGAGCAAATTGAGAGCTGTTATCGCCCACTACAATCCCCAAACAGAAGACGAACCAGGGGAAAAAGTGAACAAAGAGAAGTGGTTCTCAAGAGCAAATACAATTTTAACCGCTTAATGTGAGATCTGAGACAACCCCATCCAAGTTTTCTTGAACCTTGACCATTTGAAAGTGCCAGCTCAGCTCCAAAACAAGTACGGAGAAGAAGAGCAAGCTTGCAGCGGCTACGGGGGTAGACGTCGAAACAAACCTTGATGGAAGACGACCACGGTGCTCCGCTGCTAATTTCAACAACGTGCTTTTACGGCGCCGTGCTCCACGGTGGGTACACACTAAAAGATAATAAACCGTTTAGCACGTTAATTCCTACGTTTTGTTTGGCAAAGTGTCGACTTTCAAAATAATAAACCGTCCCAAGGTTTTCACATATCCCCTTCTATCGTCATCAACCACTTTAAAGAAACGAGGGCATGAATGGCATATGCACAAGAAGAAAAGGGCATTTTTTACATGAGTTAAGCAAGCTCATTTATTTGCACTTTCTATTGCTTTCTTTATTTTTATTTATTTCAAATATAGGAAAAATTAATCTGTATGTCCTTTGGTGCTTGCAATTTTTTTTATCAGGTTCTTATAGTTTCAAATGATATTTTTAATCTGACCCATATTTTATTTTTATCATGTCTGTATAATTTCACTTGATTTCTAATCAAGTCGCCATAGTGTTTTTCCCCCCTTTTCTTCAGTCACTTCGAACTACATGACCTAATTAGAAATCAAATTAAACATTAAGGATCTAATAAAAAATTACAGAAACTAGTCAAAAATCTGGTAAAACTACGTGGACTTGGAAATTAATTTTCACTAAAATGTATATTTAAATTATCAAAATCTAAACACGGATGGTTCAGATGAGATACACACTCTACATGACAGCTAATATACATGTATCAGTAATATATGTAAATGATTTTCTTGGGAATCATCGAGCCTTTCATTTATATAAACAATGGCTCTAAAAGATTTTGGATAGAAGAGGCCAAAGAAGCAGTCCTCAAAAGCATCCTTTTTAAGTATATAAACATTAGCTTATACTCTTAAACGTCATATCGAAGAGCTGTATTTGCAGGTTTATATATTGGAGATCTAATGACTCAAGGAAAGGGAAACAACTCTTCACTGATGCCAAAACGGAGGTAAATATGATTTATCATTTAATCCATTTTCAATTTTTTCTCTATTAATATTGTTAACGGAAAAATCTGATGCAACAAACTAAAGTGATGATTGAGTAATTAAATGCTATTAATCTTATATTTAAAATACGTATCATTTGAAAAATATCTAAAAATCTAATGAAGCAATCAATATCAAAATCTTGATTGTGTATTTATATTGAAAATTTTTAGTTTAATAATCTAAATAGAAAAACCTCGATTTCATTTGCAGCAATTTATCGGTCTATTTTATCTTAAAAATAAAACATAAATATGCTTTGAGAGCTACACAAACTATCATTTAAGTTTGTTGCGACAACAATTTCCCTTAGTAACATTAATGGTGTTAAAAATATAGAATTGAAAATATATTTTATAAAGTTAATGGATCAAAAATATACTTCAAGTAAAATTTAAAGGACTAAAAGTATATTTCAGCCAAAATTATATTATATTCTTACAAATAAAGACCATATGACAACTCACAATAAAGACCATCTATGCACCTTATAATAAAAAGGTTATTAATCTATAAGTCCTCATAGTTTGAACTAATTTTTAATCAAGTCTATATATTTCTTTTTTACCTTTTTATCAAGCCTTGTAATTTTTTTTCCTATTAGGTCCTTGTAGTTATTTTTTTATCAGGTCTTTATAATTTTACTTGATTTTAAAACCAAGTTTATGTAGTTTCAGGTGACTGATAAAAAAGAAAAAGAAAAAGTACATGGATTTCATTAAAAATGGGTAAAACTAAAGGGATCTGATAAAAAGGAAACAAATACAACAAGAACCTAATTTAAAATATAATCAGGTAAAACGGTTTGCATATTAATTATCTTTTAATAAAAGGAAGTATGAGATAATTAGTACTTTTAAAAAAAAGTTTTTTTTAAAAAAACAAATCATTGATTTCACTCTGCTCTTTGTTTGGTATTGTACAGGCTAGAGGGTAAAGTGGCTCTTGTAACAGGAGGAGCAAGTGGAATAGGCGAAGCAACAGTTAGACTCTTCGCTGAACATGGAGCCTTCGTTGTAGCAGCAGACATTCAAGATGAACTCGGCCATCAACTTGCCGCTTCCATACCCTCAAACTCAGTCACTTACCATCATTGTGACGTAACAGACGAATCCCAAGTTGAAGATGCAACGCCCGTCCTAAATGCGCCTTTATTTATCAGAGTTATAGCGCACAGGTATCAAAATAATTTGGACTACTTAATTGCGGAATAAAACTTTCATAAAATAACTTAGTTTGAAAATATGAGGATAAATTTTTCGCTATTCGAATCTATCCTATCACGAGTGATATCTATCCCATAGTGGGATGTTAATACATTAATCCAAAAACAAACAAATGATAAACAAATTAATACAGTCCGTCTACTAATATTTTTCCTTAATGTTCCTTCTGCTGTAATCCTTACAGCTGCATCTTGCCTCTTGATCCCGAACCACTACCTGTCTCTTTCATGCGGTTTGGAGTTCAAATGAATGAACCACAGGGGTAACAGTTAATCTCATATGCAAGTATGAAATATAGATCACAGTATAACACATGTATAAGTATAGAATAATTCACAGTAAACAAGTTGCACCGTAACCGCAGTTATCGGCCAAGGACCGTAGCCCTTTAGGACACGTAGCCTTATTTTAGGACACGCAACCCTATGAGACATGCATCCTCAATCCATAGCTAGGATGCACACATGCAAATTATCTAGCAACCATGATCAGTCATACATGAAATACTTACATACAAGCTAATAAGATAATAGTTACCCACCTCAAGCTTGAATCCTTAACTCGTCCGAAGATGTTGGGATCAGTAGAGGTGTCAAGGTATGCCTATAAATGTTTATCATTGTCATTAGTCACTTCTTGCGTCGTAAAGTAACCAACTACGCGAATTAATTTTTAGAGGATTAAAAATGGATTAATCCTTAAAAATTCCCTTACTAATAATAATTGATTAATAACTCCCTTTAATATTTATTCTCTTTCCTAATAATAACAATAATATTATTTATTTACTTTATTATTTTACTATTTATTGGTATTTTTCTATAATTATTTTAATCTCTCAAAGATTATTCTAACACTTTAAATTATGTGTTTATAAGTACCAATCATTATATAAAGTATGCTTCAATGCATTTTATTTAATGTTTCTTATGATTTTCTAAGATATAAATATAAATATATATATCCACCTAATGATAAAACCTCAAGTATTATGATGTATCATCTACTTCCTTTTCAATTCTTCATGAAATCAAAGCCATATAATATGCATGAAAATAAGCACCTACTTGATTAAAAGACCATAAGCCATTAACTTGACAACAAAATTTATACTTTATGTATAATGTACTGTCGTCTTCACACATTAGTTACTGTACTTCATCACCTCTAAGTTACATCTATATGTTATCTTTCACGTGATACATGTTTACTACTTACTTGAACACACACACTCTAGTTCTTATACCTCACATAGTCATTTTTGTGACTTTCATAACAGGTACGCACCAGCACACATTCCTATAATCACTTTTACATACTTCACACATTTTTCCACTGCTATCTTCACTTACTACCACACATACATGACAGTACCTCCAAACTGATTCATAACAATAATAAATAATCTATACGTGTATGAATTCTTTTGTCTAATAAAAATATACACATAATTCTCTAAAGGTCTCAACTTACATTCAAATCATCTTGTTATAATCGTTAATCATGCTTTCAACATGTAAAACACCTTGTTTAATCTTTGGGAGCATTGATCAGTGATTTACTTAAGGTTTCTACTTCCATAGTTTAACTCCAATCTAGACTGTAATAAAATTCCAATCAGCATCACCACAACACCTTCTTCCTTAATCCTTTTTAGAGCTTAACACTATAACAATCTAGTTTAATTTTAGTGAGAACCGAACAGCACTTGATTTCATCTTTATGAAATATGGTTTTCAAACTTCCTTTTGGTCATTCACCATAATTTAGAGGAAGAAAGATTTTTGGTTTTCATAGGCTCATAAACTAGAACAGGGGAAATTTACGATTCCAAATCATGCATCACGTAAGAAATCGTCTAAGAAGTCTATATCCAAGAAACGAAGCATCATAAATATAAATAGCAACCCATAATTCAGTCACTGCTACTCCGTCATTTAGCTTCCATTTCAAACGGTCCCACTCATCTCTAAACAAAACCAATCGGACATGAGAAAAATAAGGATTTAGGACTCACAAACCCAGAAAATTCGATTGCATGAGAGCAGACCTCCTCCCTCTGATTCCTTCTCCGGTGCTCCTTCTGGGTCTCACTCTCTCCGACTCTCATGCTCTCACCGTCTCAGACTTTTGATTTCAAGACTGACGTGCCCATAGATTAGCTTCTCCACGTTGGCCTCTTCTTCAACCACATCAACTCTGTTTTATGGGTCAAGAGCAGGGCAACTCTCTCTTTCTCGGTCTCTTCCCTTGTTCTCTTAGCTGATGGTGTGTGCGCATAACATGGGTCTGGGTGTGTGTTGTGTATATTGGGCTATTTAAAGAATAGTGGGCCTTTGCTTTGTTGTCCAAATGCATGGGATATGTGTGTTCTACGTGTTGGGCTAATGGATGTGTGTTTGCTGTTTTTTTATTTTATTTAATAACTAATGCATTTCCTTCTGATATTTCCGTAGATGACGCTGGTCTGAATTGATTATGACCAAAATAATTAATTGATGTTGCATGTGGTAGAGTAGGACGTGGCTTATACATGCAGCATAGGAACAACGGAAAATCTGAGCTATGTGGCATGTAAATATAAGGCCCAATAGAAAAATATATATTCAGAAAATAGTTTGGAGGTTCCACACCATATTAATTCCAATAAAATCTCTAGGGTTTAAAATATTGTCTCTAAACATTTAGGTCAAAAATTATTCTCTAATCATTTGTCCTTAATTTTAAGGAAAATATGCCTAAATTTCCAAATATTACTTTTAACATTTTTTCTAGGACAAATTTTCCAAAATTTTGTTTTCCAAATATTTCAAGGAAAATAAATTCCTAATTTTCCAAAATAATTTATTTAATCATCACTGGTACAAAAAAGTCTTTTAAGACCGGACAAAAAACGTCTCGTAAGACCGGATCTGAAACCGGTCTCGTTACATGCAGTCTTAAAAATATGTTACTTTTAAAACCAGATGAACGACCAGTCTTTAAAAAAAGTGTTTCTAAACCGAACTTTTGAAATATATGGTCTTAAAAGTGTTTTGAGAATAATTTTAAAAAAAAACCCCCAAATGAAACAATTGGTCCCAAATCACCAGATCTAGCAACATTTTGAATGTCCCTCCGTCATCGACGAAGAACCAAGAGAAAATTGGAAACAACAACAAACAAACAAACAAAAAAGATGATTACAAAGTCCAGAAATAAGAAAAAATAACAAGAAACGAGAAATCATTCACCATAAAAATCAAATTTGAATCAATATAAAATCGAGGTGAAATTGAAGTCCGGATCTACAAAAAAATCACAAGCTTAAAGCAACCAAATCGAGTAGGATCCTCTTGTCGGTGCTAGCAAAGCTTCAAGCAACCAAAATCGAAGTCCGGACTGAGCGGGAGCGGTCAAAGTAGGAATAAAACGGACTTAAGCAAGAAGAGATCTGGGTTTGATTTTAAGCGGATCTGTGCGGCGGCGTGGGAGGAGCCATAGATCGAAGAGGAAGGAACCTCCGTCCTCCGAATCCTCGAAGTAGTACGCTTTCACCATCCCGAGGATTGGATTCGACGCCATCGCAAAACCCTCGAAGCATCTCACCGCCAACGTTGCTAAGGATTTGATTGTGTGGCTCTTCGGATGACTTACAAAGATTGCGAGTAGGTTAGAGGAAGAGGATGACATTCTTGTTGAGGATTTAACCCGTGAGGCTCTTGGGACACTCGTTGAATCTATAACTAAGCAAATGTTATATCACCAAGAAGACAAAGCAGACTCACGGACTTAACAGGTTTAGCGAATTTAGCTTCTTTTTTTAAAACACTTTTAAGACCGGTTTTTTGAAACAACCGGTCTTAAAGAACACTTTTAAGACCGGATCATTTATAAACCGGTCTTAAAAGTGTTCTATATATTTACGAAATTGTCACCGGTCATACTTTTAAGATTTGGATCCTTTATAGTCCGGTCTTAAAAGTGTTTTATATATTTACAAAATTGCCACCGGTCATACTTTTAAGACCGGATCCTTTATAATCCGGTCCAAAAAGTTTTTTTATATTTACGAAACTGCCACCGGTCATACTTTTTAGACCGGATCCTCTATAATCCGATCTAAATGAGGCGATCTTAAAGCTCTTTTTTGTACTAGTGCATTTGGCCAATTTCCACCGTGTAGCTCTCATATATTATTACTATAATTTTACGCTTAAATTATTCCTTATTCCAAATTATTCTTTTCCCAGAATAAATTTAGGAAAAACAGGCTTTAATCCCAAATAATTATTCTCATAATTATTTCAAGCCCAAGTTTCAAAATTAACTTCCATATATTATTCAAACTTTAAATCTCAAAATTTAGGATGTTATAGAAGAAACAATAAACTTCACCTTCCAAGAACATAAAACCCTAGACATCCTCTTCAGTAACGCCGGAACCTTAGGCCCCTTCTCCGGCATACTCGACCTCGACCTCCACGAATTTGACACCACCATGGCCGTTAACCTTCGAGGCTTGGTCGCAACTATTAAGCACGCTGCTCGTACCATGGTCGAGAACAACGTACAAGGATCAATCATATGCACTACCAGCTTGGCTGCTTCCTTAGGAGGGTCTGGCCCTCACGCTTATACAATGTCGAAGCATGCTCTTCTTGGACTGCTACGATCCGTGTGCAGTGAGCTCGGCGCGCATGGGATTCGAGTGAACTGTGTGTCGCCGGCCGCTGTGGCAACGCCATGCCACTCGTGTGTTCGCTGTTTAAGGTGAAGCCTCATCAAGTTGAATATGTTGCATCTTCGAAGGCTAATCTTAAAGGGATTGTGTTGAAGGCGAAGCATGTTGCAGAAGCAGCTTTGTTTCTTGCTTATGATGAGTCTGTTTATATCAGTGGACACAACTTAGTGGTTGATGGCGACATCTCTGTGGTTAACAATTTTTTTTCTAAAGAGTAATTAATAAAGCATTTTTCAAGCAATGGTTCGACCAGAAGCATATTATATAGAGTCATAAGGTCATTAAATAAGAATTAAATTAAGAGCTTCTGTGCGTAATCCTTCTTCATGTTTCGTTCATTATTGCTATGATCTTTTTTTTTAAAAAAAAAAAAAAAAAAAAAAAAAAAAGAGCTACATCAAAGAGCCTTTTTTTCCCCACCTTATGTGATATTCTAAACCTGCTTCCCTTCAATTGAAGAAAGGAAAAATCAAAGTATACATATAAATCTCTACTGGAAGAGTTACCAAATTTAATGTTCAAACAGTGATTGGTCCAGAAAAAAAAAAGTTATATAATACATTTCAAACAAGCTTATAGATATAAAACTAAATATGGAAAAATTCAATTGAACCCATTAAATTCAAGAATATTATACTCGCATGAAAAACCATAATGTCCCTATCAGAATGATGTTCTTTTTTTTTTTTTTTTTTTTTTTTTTTTGGATACAAGGAATGATAAAGAAAACATAAAAACAAAGGAAAATGAAAGAAGTTAAACTCACAGGCCTCTCCTTTCATGATGTACTCCCATAAGATCAACAACAAGGAGGCAATAAAGACCAGCAAGAGGATTAGAGGAGTGAGTTTCATCCGGGGCCTCCACATGCGACAATACATAATTAGCTAACCAATCCTCACACTGATTTCCTTCCTTTAGGACATGACAGTACCGTATAACCCATGGTCTACGGGTGATTGCTTGTACTCGAGACACCAAATGGGAATCATGAGCTGCACTACCTTGTTTGGAAAGTAATGCAATGACTGATTGACAGTTACTTTCAACAACTACATGCCTCCAACCTGCCTCCTATGCCATTTCTAGTCCTCTCAAGACTTCCCCATAGCTCCGCTAACAACACTGAGCACCTTCAAAGCCATATAGTAAAGCCTCCAAACCACTTATCAAAGTAGTCTCGCAATAAACCTCCACATGCCGCCACTTGTTCAAAACCTTTTGATGCCCCATCCAAATTGAGTTTCACGAATGGAACTTCTGGAAAGGACTAGCGAACACTAGAATGGTTCTGTGCTACGCACTTAACTCCCCTTTCTGCACTTGGAGTTTTTAACTCTCTTAATAACTCAAGGATGGGCCTCAGAATATATTTAACATTTGCATCTTGAGTGTTATGAATAAATTCATTGCGCCAATTCCAAAGAAACCAACAAGAGATGATAAATACCTCATGCCAAAATAATCCGTCTAGTGCCAGTTCATCACTCATCCAGTTCCTCGTTACCTACACAATCCAATCATAGCTAGAGAAAGCGTGAAAATGATTAACAGGCAACACCTCACACTAGAAACCACAAACAACATGGCAATCTCTAAACGCATGTAGGATGGTCTATTCTTCTTGATGACAGAATGGGCAAAAACCATCATTTTCGGACAAAGCACGGATCCATGACCTCAAAGGGAGCCTCTAATGGAAAATTTTCCATCCAAAAATCTGTATTCTATGTGGTCCCCCCCCCCAAAATTTCATAGCTTTATCCATATGTCACAATTTATATCAGATTGTTGAAATCCAGATTCGGCTAAATAAAGATAGCAAATTTTAACACTAACACCAGTTAAGTCTCTAGCCAACCAGAAGGACCGATTTGGGTCATCATCAGTAAAAAGAGGGAGCATACCTCTAATTAATCCAACCACATTATGGGGGAGTAGGCTATTTAATAATGGCAGGTCCCACCGGCCATGTTGATCAACGAACCTATTAACCATGCAATGTCGCATATCATCAAGAATGGGACTTACTACATAATCTTGAAGACAAATAGGAGAGGATACCCATTTGTCCTTCATATAAAGATGTTGCATAAAGAGCTCCAAAACGTTGAGCAACCAGCTTTAAGGATTGGTAAATTACCATTTTGTACCTTGTATTTACCCCGTAAAAAGCGAACCCATAGGGCATCTTGCTCATTTTGGAACCTCCAACCACACTTCATGAGAAGAGAATCATTCATAATCGTAGCCAATTTTAAACCAAGTCCTCCCAAAGGCTTAGGACTAGTCAACACATTCCACTTAAAGCATGATGAGCTTTACGAAGGTGGGAATCACCCCAAATGAAATTCCTTTGGATTTTGTCAATCTCATTGCAGATATTTAGGGGTAGCCTAGCATATTGCATATGAAATAAAGGGATAGTAGATAATATTGATTTGACAAGAGTTATTTTACCTGCCTGAGACAAACACTAGTGCTGCTGCCACCCCCTAACTTTCACCGTAACTTATCCACAATATGTTGGTAACACTGTTTAGTTGCACGCCCATGCATAATCCAAGCCTCCAAATATATTTCGACATTTTTAACTCTCTTGAATCCACTTTTAGCCACTAACAAAACAACCAAATCTTCTGATATGTGCTTGGAGAAATAAATGATAGTTTTCTCAATACTAACCTTTAGCCCATAATAGTCTCCGAAATACAAATAGCTCAAACAAAGAAAGGCACTTCATAATAGTTTCCAACTGATTGGAAATAAGATGAGACCACTTTTCCATAGGCCTTGTCCTGATCAATAACATGGCAAATAGCATAAGATCATCAGCAAACATCAAGTAGGAAACATGGGGGCCTCCCTGTCCCACCTTAATAGGGGTCCAAAGACCTCCATTAACAGTCGTGGAAATAAGATGAGACAGTTTTTCCATAGCTAATGTAAATAAGTATGGTGATATGGGGTCACCCTGTTGATGTCCCTAGATGGCTTAAACGATGAAGTTTTACCCCCATTCCACAAAATAATAAAGGACGATGATATTATTATCTTACAAACTTTATACCGACATTGTCATTTTATATCCTATGTAAAATATTAAAAATGTTTACACCATAAAGTTACTTTATGGTTCTCGGGAATACTTTTAAACATTTCTTCATGTTATTTCCTCGAAATAATTTATTAAATTCTCATAATTAAAGATAATACTCCCATAATGTTCTCATAATTTTTCATGATCTTTCAAGCATTTATCATATGTGGTGTCAAAAGTTCCAATTCACTTGATCATATGCCTTCTCTAGATCAACCTTAATTGCCATAAATTGTCACCCTCGCATTTTGTGCATTGAATGAATCAATTCTTGAGCAATGACAATGTTGTCGTGTATTTGCTTATTTGGAACAAAACTGGATTGGAAGGGCGAAATAACAATCTCCATTACCGGTTGCAAACGTTGAACAATAAGCTTGGTGATCAATTTATACAAAACTGAGCATAATGATATGGGTCGAAACTGAGACATAGACGTTGGTACCTGCACTTTAGGAATCAAAGCAATCAAAGTAGCATTTAAAAATCGAATGTGAGATGGATTATGCCAAACATCCACAATCAATCTCATAATCTGGTGACGAAGCACACTCCATTGCCTCTGGAAGAACACCGCAGGAAATCCGTCAAGACCAGGGGCTTTTTAACTTCCCATGCTAAACAGACAACTTCGAACCTCCTCACAGGAAGGGATCCGATGCAATCCATCCAGTAGGTGAGGGGGAATACTCGACCTGCTAAAAGTAAGCCACCTATGGTTGGGCTCCTCATCCAAAAACAGATTCTGGAAATATGAAAAGGCCATATCCTTGAGTTGATCGTCATTTTCCACCCAAGCATTGTGCTCATTTTTCAGTCGGGCTATTTTATTAAAACTCCTCCTAGTTACAGTTTTCAGTCATAGAATTTAGTATTACGGTCCTTTTCAGTTAGCCATTGACGCCAAGACTTTTGAAATCAAAACAGCTCCTCCCGCTTTAAACATTCAAACAATTTTTGCATTCTAACTCCTTTAACCCCAAGGTTGCAGAGTAATTACTCACACGTCGGTGCTGTAACAATTCCAATTCTGAGCTCAGGGAATTCTTCATCTGGAAAATATTACCATAAATCTCCCTATTCCAACGACCCAAAGGTGTAACCAAGCGAGCTAACATAATAGGAAGGTCAAGACAGGGCTTCTACTGAGAAGTCATAAAATCAGGAAATTCAAAGTGATTTAATAAATCAGCTAGAAAACGAAAAGGCCTATATTGTTTTCCCTTAGGAGGACCAGACAACCTCAACAACATAGGAGAGTGATCTGAGCTATACCGCGAAAGATTAACCACATTTGCCTTAGCAAAAAACATTCGCCAGGAAGCATTAGCAATAACACAGTCAAGTCTCTTGAAGACACGATCTAGATGGCCCCACTTTGAACCCATCCAAGTATAATAGCTACCTGACACCTTAATATCATCTAGTTGCCACCCCAGCAAACGATTCCAAAAACCTCGACATGGACCAATGGCAGCAACGTTACCCCCTTTTTTTTCCTTCACATCCACAATCTTATTAAATTCGACAGCAACCACCCATTAATCTACAATAACACCTGCAATGTTATCTAGACACTCCCAAAGAATTTTACGTTCCTCCTCCCTAGGGCTTCCATACACAGGCGTAAATTGAAAAACATGATCCATAGCATCCACTTTCATATGAACATGCTAAAAAGAAGTATTTAAAATAGTAACCTAAACATTCTGAGATTTCCAAAGGACCCAAATCCCTACAGAGAAACCCCTCGCTTCCTCCATAAAGGAGCTATCAAACCCAATCTTCCTTCGCAACCTCAAACACTTTTCGCCACTAGTCTTCGTCTCAACTGGTACCAATAAATTAATATTATATACTGTGAGATAAATAACCTTAACTGACACCCAAGGTCGGCACTGGTTGTCCCCCTACAATTTCATATGAGGAACGACATCATGTTAATCGTGGAGAAATACTTTGAAATATGATGTTAAATACTCGAATATCAAACGAAAATACTTATTTGTATTTTTAATTCCCTTAAAAATATGTACTCTTCATTTTTGTTCTTCAAAAAAAATATCACTTCATTAAATATAAAAAATAATAAGTAATTTTTTTTATAAAATATATATATAATTGTATATCTGCAGTCTTGGTGATCTTGAAACACAATAAAATGCACGAACCCAAGCCCACTAGCCGGCCCATTGGATATAGATACTGGATTATGGCTTATGAGGCATGCTATCGAGTGATCAGAAATTTAGGATCCTTTCCTTTTAAATTTATATGTTTGAATTTTGATAGAAACACAGTTTTCATGTATTACATGAAATTTTAATAAATAAGTTGTTTCACTGAAATTAATAAATAGTGTGATTTATTATACACATCGATATAATAACATATTGATATTAATATTAAAATTAGGCATTTTGATTATGTTTGATGATATGTTGAAACTTGAAATGAATATAAACAAATTAGACTGAGAACGAAAACGGAGAAGGAAAAAGAAAATATTTCAATAACTCATATTTTACATGATGAAAAATGAAAATGAAAATAATTGAATAGGTCACATAGAAATGGACTGACCAAAATATCCTCACTTTTGACAACTGAACCTTATCTCACTAAGTGAGATTGAGTACAAGGATTGTACGACGTCATCGCGCTATATTGAAAACCATCTCTTTAATAGATTATTAATTAAGAGATCTCACTCTATAACCTCCTTGAATGTGTTTTGGTCTTCCTCTGCCTCTTTTTGGAAGACTCCATACTATTTGATTGACTCTCTTCTCCCCTTCATTGAACATAACCAAATCACCTCAGACTATTTTCTACAATTTTCTGGCTAACGACACTAACTTAATCAATTTAAGTGCAGGCTTGTCAGAGCTACATTGATTGATGCTACTATAATTTGAAACTAACACATAAAAAATTAAATAATATAGGTATGAAAAAAATAATATTTAGTTCGCCCTAGATATAAGTTATAATAATTTGGAATAGAGCTTGTCTTTTTTAAAAGTGACACTTTGTACTTGTCTAAAAATTTTATTCTTTTCTTTCATTTATACCCCCAATTAATGTTGAGCACCAAAAAAAAAAAAACCCCCCAATTAATGATATGTAGTCTCTCATCATTTTTTCCCATTCATTCTTCTCTTTCATTTCTTTTTTATAAACGCAGCTTCTATATGAATAAGAGTATATTTTTTTAAAAAATGTATATTTCTTACACATTTATTTTTTGTAACTAATTTTTTATTTATATAATTCAATTATTTCTAACTTACACACATAGGATAAGAGGAAGTTTTCCATATCGCTACTACAGATTTGGACTTTTATAAAGCCTAATGCATAAAAGTTACAACTAATAAATATCATGTATGTTGAGGTGGAGATCGTGTAAGGATATATAACGATTAAACCTAATGGTTAATTATGCATACCATCAAGTTTTGTGAGATGGAATTCACGAAAACACTAAATTAATGGTTGTAGTCAATAACCATCGTTTATTGAGTGAACAATGTGAAGATTCTTTCGAAACAACCGCCACGTAACACTTACAAATGATTTGACTTCTAACCTCTTTATCAATAAAGACAAAACATAATAGACTTTAGAAACAACCACAATCTAACTCTTTCATAACCCTTCGTAACATTCGAACCTTCAATATCATAACTCATTATAACCCTTCATAATCTTGTTAGACCCTCATAAGCAAGGTTATTAAAACCGGACCGGTCACTGAACCGGTCGGGATACTGGGTCAAGGGTCAGTGGGTCGGGACGAGTCAAACCGGAGCTAAACCGGTAAATAAATATATATGATTTAGTATATAATAGTATTAATTAGGTCCCATAAATTTTTTTTTAAAAAAAATAAAAAAATGCACAACTTTTTAGAAATGAAAAGAGGCGTGCAAGCTAAGTTAAAGTCTACTCCTTGCTTCTCATTAAAGAGCACGTCACGTCCATCAGTTTATATTTTATTAATTGATCAGGAGATAGGCACAAGAGCAAAAGGCGTATGAGCAATGAAGAAAAAGAAGAAGAAAGAAACGGAGCAACGGAGAAAAGGAAGGAAGGAGGAGGCGGAGCAACGGAAAAAAGGAAGGAAGGAGGCGCGGCTTCACCGGGAGTCATCCTCTTCTCTAAAACACATCTGAATCAGAGAGGGAGAGAGAGAGAACACGAACATCGTACTGTTCATCGTCTTCATCGCACAAGGTACTGTTGATCTTCTTCATCACATAGAACCAGGACGCCGAACAGGGAGCTGCCGTCCATTTTCTTCCTCGATCTCTCTCTTTCCCTCTCTATAATCGTTGAAACCGCCAAAACTCTCTTGCATCGACTTTTTTTACCAAAAAAAAAGTAATACTGACTCCGGTTTCTATGACGGACCGGACCGGTTTCACGGCTGGTTTGTCGGTTTCTGGTCTGAACCGGCCGGTCCAGTCCGAGTTTGATAACCATGCTCATAAGTCATAAGTCATAACCCTTTCCATTTTGTTCAACGTCTATTTAAACTCAACTATTTATTGTAATTCTTACTAATATTATTTATTGGTCTCCTTTGTTAGTCGTAGTGTATCACCCAAGAGAGGGGTGAATTGGGTGATTTATAAAATTTAAAACAATATTAACAAACAATTAAATCAATAAAAGGGTTAAAAGAATATAACTGAAGCGTGCACAAAGATTTATATTGGTTCGGCCTTAATATCTTGACCTATGTCTAGTCCCTAGAGTGTCTATGAGATTTTCATTATCTTTCAATGACTACACAAGCTTTTTTAGAGTAATCCTCACCAAGATTTACTCCTCCTTCCAAACATAATCAGACAATCACACTTAAGGTCCCACTATCGTGAGATTTTACAATAATCAATTTCATTATAAAGACCGTCTCATAGAGTAGATAAATAAACAATTAGGAACAGAATATCTAAAGATATTTCACAGAGTATTAATGAACAATGAATGATAAATAAATTGATCGTTATTGGTTAGTCGGGTCCAAATTGAATGCTCTTGTCTTTATAGATGAACACTATTAATGACCGTTGAAGCTTTCCATTGGGTGTATTCAACTTGCCCGTTATATTGCAGAAACTTTCCATTAGACACAAACTAAAGTCATTGGAAGATTTTGATGATAAATCACTTTCACATCACTGCTATAAATCTTCATACGACATCCCTTTAGTCTCTACAATCGACTAAGGATGGGTCACTTTCACTTTGCCACAATTGCCGCTTCTAGAGATATTCATTGACTTGCTTTGAGTTCGCATTAAATGTTCTGACACATAAATTGCTTTTGCATTTTTGGACTTGATCCATGAATCAAATCATCTGAAACTCATAAGAAAATATGTTTAGTAGCATTGAGAAACATTATGAGTAATAATCAAAAGTTATCAAATGATAATCCATAAATTTGAATACTCAAAGACGAAGGTTCAATGTAGAAGCTAATGACACTTGAGTGTCATTCTTCTCATGCTCGAGTGTTGTTTATCAATACTTGAGTGTTGGTGAGTTTACTCTCTAGAAGAAGACTATTTAAAAAAGATATTTAGTTAGAAATATAGTTTCTTCCAGACACTTGAGTGTGCATTTTGTCGCACTCGAGTACTGATGAAATGTGTGTTTGGTGGGAGATGTTTTAAGGAATGGATTTTTGGAGAAAATAAGTTAATCTTTACCAGAACTCGAGTGTCAGTGAGTAACACTCGAGTATGCCTCACAGAGAGGCACCATTCTTATTTCATCATCGAGTGTCATGCACTGACCTTGAAAGTATTTACATTAAGACTCGAGTGTTGAAGATCACACTCGAGTGTTTACCTTGATGTTTCCTGAATGAGTGTGGGTACTAGGCATTGTTCTTGCAAGGGTTGGGCCAACACTCGAGTGTTCATTAATACACTCGAGTGTCCAATACAATACTTCCATGGTAGAAGTGAGTTTCAAGCAATGTTCTTGCAAGTGTTGGGGCAAAACTCGAGTGTTCATTAATACACTCGAGTGTCCAACACAATACTTCTATGGTAGAAGCGAGTGTCAAGCAATGTTTTTGTGAGTGCCAAGCCAACACTCAAGTGTTCAGTGTAACACTCAAGTGTGTTTATACTAGAATACTTCTATAATTCTTTACGATTCAAGTTTGGGTTTCAAATAACAGTTGCACACTCTAGTTTCTTTTAATACACACTTGAGTGACTTGAATAATAAAGTCCTCATATATTTTTCAAGCTTGTTTTCATCAAAACTTATAAACCAAGAACTAACATTCTCCCCCTTTTTGATAATGAAAAACCTTGGCATTTTATTTGAAAGTTTTTTTGAAAACTTTCATATCACCAAGGAAGAATAGTGGAAGAAAGGTTAGTTGGAGGATTAGTGGTGGCAGTGCAAGATGAGGTGAAGGAGGAAGTAGGTTTGAGAGTTGATTTAAAGCAATAGAGGCAGAAAGGGAAGCATGAGGAGAGGTAGAAGAGTATGGAATAAGGATGGTGGGGTTAGGGATAGGCTCAGTAGGTGGAGGCTCATTGTGTATAGGCTTTGTGGTAGTAAGCTTAGTAGGTAGAGGCTCAATTGTAGGTGAAGACCTAGAGGGACCAGCAGTGAAAGGCTCAGAAAGAGATATGCTCAAAGAATGAAAAAATCTCCTTAACTTTTTGAAACTTCTTGGTATGTTCATCTTGTAAGTCAAAGAACCTTGTGAAGTTAGCATTCATATAATCAACCAATACGTTTATCCGAGCTTCGATGTTGGAGGTTAAGAGCTCAATGGAGGCCTTCATGGAGATTGCCAAGGAGTCTGTTGTTTTATGGACTATCTTCTCTAATTTAGACTGGAGAGAGGCTTGATCTAAGCATATTTTTATATGATTTTTCATAGTAAAATTGGGATTCTTAATGCATTTTGTCATAGTTATTGAGTTTAAAATGATTTTCTTGTGATAAATTGAGATTAAGAGTAAATACATTAAATTTGGATTAAAAAGGGCAAAAATTGTCAAATAAATTGTAATTACTCTTAATAATTGATTTTTCACAGAATATTTGATGTTAGATTAATTATTTTGGGTTGTAGATACTTGAAAAGATTAGATCAAATTTAAAAATAAAAGTTTGAACCCAAGTTGCAAAAGTTTCAATTTAGTCCCTACTCCAGAACTTTTTAAATTGACAATTAGGTCCCTGTATGAAACTATGCGTTTTGGCCATTGATTAATTAGGTTTTCTGATTCATTCAAAAGAGGAGGCCGACACATTGAATGCGGGAGTTTTCAGCGCCACAAACATTCGACCTTCAACTATTATCATCGCCTTGGAACCAGACGACTTCATCTCCACCATCGACCTTCTTTCTCGATTCCTTCCCTCATCCTCTTCACCACCGCCACCATCATCATCGTCTTCATTCACCGGACTAAACTGAAACAGAACCAGTGCCGAGAACTCAGAAACAGGGACGCGTTGCTTTTGATTCAAAAGTAGAGCTTGAACTTTGCGAGACCACGGGCAACCTCTATAGCATTTCGTCCCCTTTTAAGAACCTTCTATGGCGATTCTGAGTTTTCCGGCATGATTTTCTAGATTCCGGTGAACTCTGTAATTCCGGCGAAGTCTTTGATTTTCCGGCAAGCAATTTCAGATTCAGTGAAGCTCGTTTTCATGGTTGAATTAGATTCACCGATTATGATGTCTTGTTTAATAGCTATGTGTAGCTAAACCCTTTGCTTCTTGGTGATGGAGACTTGTGGCTTGAGCTTTTGTGCTTCAATAGGGGAGTTCTTTAATTCAATATGTTGCTTAGACTATAAATTTGATTTCCTTGTTTAGGTTTATCATTTTGTAGTTGTGAGACTTGGATTGTTATGTGTTCATGTGGATTGATTAATGTAGTTTTAATTGGATGATGTATTTTGATTTTTAAATCTCCATATTTCTTTAAATCCTTGATTAAATTATGTTTTTTGTGTCATGTTTATGAATGGTAAACATAGTTGATTTTAGCTCTTGAATGGTTCGTTAGAACATTCTAATTGAGAAGAACAATTTGCATCATCCCAATTTCAATTACACATTAAGTGGATTTTAACAATATTTCAAGAGGTAGTAGTTTGCTATGTTTGTAGGAGCTACTATTAATTGAAATTATTGGACTCAAGTGTTATCTTGAGGTTGTTTTTTAGACTTAATGAAATTTGAACTCCCAAATATATTTTAGCAAGGATAGCCACCTTCATCATTACCAAGAACATCTATTATTAATCCCTTTTAATCCAAAGTATTTTTGACTATTTTCCAAAAATACCAAAAAGAATAGAAAATGCTTCTTTATATTTTTATGAATTTTAATTTAGAGAAAACCAATTACAAAACCTCTTTTCTAATCATGTTTTTAGCACTTAGTTTAACATAGGAATTCAAAATAAATTGGCTCCTTGATAAGAGAACGGTCCCGAGTTATTTGCACTATATTGCATTTAAATTTGTGGTAAATTGTCATTTGACCCTGAGGCGATGAAGGTTTTTGTCAAATCAAGGCTCCAAAGAAGGAAGGAGTAGGAGTGGAAGCAGTAGGAGATCCAACTTGAGATGATTGAGCATCCTCAGCTTGAGGAGAGGCCATCTTCTTTTTCTTAGCCTGAACTTTGGAGTGAGCCTCAATGAAGGATATATTCAATGTTGAGATGGTCTTGCCCAAACATTTCAAGGATAACTGGTTTTTCCTCTGAGTGCAAGTACCAAATAGAGTGGGAGATCCAACTCCTCCAAAATGATAGACACATCGGGAGGCAGCGTATTTTTTATTTCTAGTCGAAGTAATTGTTGCATAGGAACATGTGAGTCATGACTCTTCAGCCCAACAACCTTTCGAGTCTGGAAGTTAATACATCATGAAAACCCATCAAGAACTTTTATTTTCTTCAATGTCACGTGGAAGATTTCCTTATTTGGTTTTGTGAGGGTAAATTTTGCCAATTGAAATTTGTCATGCTCATTTGACCACGCATCTTCACAAACTTCCATGACCCATAAATCTTTCCTCACTTGAAGATGATCTTTTGACTTGTTTGGTTTGTTAAGCATCGTGTATAGTATAACATCCCAAATTTTGGGACTAGAAGTTTCGGAATAAGACTGGGATAAGTAAGCTGTTAAGCCAATAAGAGTCAAAAGTGTTAAGCTTATAGAGAGAAAAAGCTTATGATAAACACACTACACTCTCGTCCAAAAGGACATCCAACACACACACACACACACACACACACACACACACACACTTTTTCACCCACTCTCACCCATTCTCACTAACTCTTTACCAATTCTCTACCAAACTTCACCTACTCCGCTCAATCACATGCACACTCCACCTCTCTCACATTAATTCAACTAGTTCATACAGAGGACACACACCTTCCAATTTTTGCATGTAGTTCAGCCTACAAGAGATAGAAAGTATGGAGAGACGAGAGAGAACCGAACAAAAAAAGAGACGAGAGAGGAAGAGAGAACAATAAAAAGTGAGAGAGTGTTCGATCAAGGCATGAAAAGTGTCCAAAACCTACATGCAAGTTGGTTTTTGGGCTTAGGTTAGTTTCTTAATCCCTCTCCCATCTTCATTTTAGCTGATTAATATTGGTTTTGAGCTCCAATTTTTCTGGAAATTAAGTGTTATTGGTTAAACATTTCTTGTTTGAAAAACATAGGATCACATGCATGTCGATTTCAAAAGCTAAAGTTTATTTTTTAGTGAAATTTTGTAAGAATAAAGAACACCTCTTAAGATTTAAAATGAGTCATAGAACATGTTAATCAGAGGTTAAGAGAGAAAGTTATGAATTTTTCAAGTTAGACAGGAACAACTGGTTGAATGATGTTCTCCATATTTGGTTGGTAACCATCTCTATGAAATTATATCAAGTTAAAACCATAATTTTTTATATTAATTATTTTCCACTTAAAAGTAGGCTTAATAGCTTTAAAAAGGAACTAGAATCACCTCATTTGGAGTTTCCTAAACTAAGTTATGATTTTTCCAAGTTCCATGAAAAATTAGAGGCAAATTTTCTGTTAGATCTAAAAAAGATAACATTTTTGGATAATTGCAACTAGCTATGAGTTGAGAGATTTGGGTAAGATTTGAAAGGCTAGTTTGTGGAATTAATGGTCTAAGAGGAAAGTAGACCTTTAAGTATGTCTTAGTGGATATATAATAATATAAGGGTAAAAGATTATCAATGATAACTAACTATTTCAAATAAAAGGATAAGATTTATGAGTGAGTCTAGAAGAACATAATTTTAATTATGTTATTAAGATTAGAATGAGCAATAACCCATCTTTATATGAATTTCAAAATTGTAGGATTTGAATTTGCCTGAGCTAAAGAGAAAAGTGAACCAAAAAGAATTTTGGTAAAGGTACAGTTTTGGAAAGGTCAACAATTAATAACTCTTACTCTAATATATTATGTATTGTTCTACATGTTTGTTTGTGCCATCGATTATATTTGTTTCGTGAATTTATATTATTGGACTGTGTGTTCTAAGGCTATAAGACCCAAAGGGGCTGTAAGACTTGATGTGCATGATTATGGGACTATGTGCCCAGATGTGGTAAGACATGATAAACAATTATGTGTAATGACTGGGTTGTGTTCCCATGTTATGTGATAATTATTGCATTGTGAATATGCTGAATTGCTTATTGATGGCTAGTTTTGTATACTTCATGAACTTGCATATGTTATGAGTGTGTGGTTACTATTGGGATTATCAAGAATCTCACCCCTTTCCTTAGAATCACATACATAAAAGGCAAGTAGCTCAAAAGGCAAAAGCGTGGTCATTGCTGATAGTTGAGAAGGTAGAGAAGTAGAATAGTTTAGTTTTTGACACCTTTTGTATAATCTTTCCCTTTATGATTAGATTTTTTATTTTATTTTAAAAAAAAAGCTTAGTAGGGCTAATGTAATATATTTATATACATAGATATCTATGAACATATGCTTAGTATTGCTATGGGTATGGGCATGTTAAAATCAAGCCCATAACGTGATGAATGATTAAGTATAAAACAGAGCACTAGATTAAGTTTAATATTAGTGAAGCACTCTGATACTATCAGTCAGGTTATGAGATTATTAATAAAAAGTTTTGAACCATTGATAAATTGTTTTAACTTTTTTAGAAAAGCCTATTCATTTCACAAGATCAGATCTTGTGTTCGGACTTAGGTTTTTAACTCTTTATGAAAGGTTTTACTCTCCAGAACCAAACGTGGCTTAATGGTTCAAAATCATTTTTAAAATTTAAAGGAATGTATCACTTTGTTATGGTCTAAACTTAGGGTGTCACATATAGCACATTGTCGCATACATTTTTTTCAATGTGCATGACATCATGACTGTGTCGAAGCAAATTAGATTTCCAATACGAAAGACTGGAGAGATGCTTATCTTCCGCCATTGCTAAGGCACAGAAGCGGAAGGTCTAACAATCTTTCTCCCAACTTTTGCTGCATCATTGTTTTTTCCAAACTCAAAGTTAACATCCTGAAGCTATTGTAATATATCTACATTGGATAAAGCTTGAGGAGGTCCTTTTTTTTCTTGTTTCCCATTGAAACAATTCCGTTGCAACCTAAACTTGTGCTTATCATTGAGAAACCTCTAATGAACTATGAAGCACCACTTTTGATTATGGGGTAGGCGTACTAAGTTAGAGTCAAAATTGCAAGCTGGACAAGCCATCCCAGTATGCACATTCCACTTGGGTAATGTTCTCATGCCAGGAAAGTCACTTATCATCCACACAAGGTTGCTCGCAAGTTGACCGGTGTCTTTTTGTACGCGTCATAAGTCTTGATGCCGACATTCCAAAAGTTTTGCAATTCCGCAATAAGCGGTTGGAGATACACATCGATGTCATTACCTGGTGCCTTTTTGCCTAGAATGATCACGCAAAAAATGAAGGAGCTTTGTTTCATACACATCCAGGGGAAAGTTGTAGGGAATTAAGACTACATGTCAAATACTGTAACTTGTGCGAAGATTCCCAAATGGATTAAAATGTCGCTCACCAAATCAAGCAAAACATTTCTAGGGTTTACCATGAAAGCTGGAAAGTCTGAGTTGAACACTTTCCAGGCTTCTGAATCTTGTATATGTCTTAATTTACCATCTTTGTTCTTGTCAACTTCATGCCACCTCATATGCTAAGCTATTTTAGACGATATAAATAATCCTTGTAACCAAGGTTTAAAAGGGAAGTACCAGAGGATCTTTACTGGTTTCTTCTTTAGCTTTTTCCCCTTCCGAATTGTCTTGTACATCAAAGTGTGACATTGCTTACAACTCTCCATGCAAGCATCTTCTCCCAAATATGGCATACAATCTTTGGGGCATGCTTCAATTCTCTTGTAGTTTAAGCCTAATCTGTTAATAATCTTCTTGGCTTCATAGAACATTGTGGGAATCTCCGCATTAAGAAATGCATCTTGTAATAATGCTAGCAACATCGACATTTCCTTATCAATGATCCCACAAAAGCACTTGATATGATACAATTTGATCAAGAAAGATAATTTGAAATATTTTTGACAACCTTGCTACAAAGGACAATCTACTTCGTCCATGAGGCTGAAAAATTCTCGAGCTACCTCATTCCTCAAGAAAACAGGGTCTACACCTTGAAATTTTATGGTGAAGTTATCGTATTGAAAACTAAATGGATAACGAACAACATCATTAACAAGATCATCTTAATATACTTGAAATGCTACTTGTGAACTTTGACGAAGATGATCATCATGTCTCATACGGGGTTTCTCACCATGAAATCCCCAGAATGTATAGTCTTCTAGGAAAGGCTTCACAAGAAAATGTTCCTTACCAACTTCTCGTGCATCCCACTTCTTAAACTTGCATCTACAACATGAACAAACAATCTTACCATTACAGATGGCATGAGGGAATGTTAAATCCAAAAAATTGTTTAATCTGGCCAAATATGATAGAGAATTACGCAGCAACTTGATCAATGACTTATCAGTATCTAGTGAACAAGGTTAGCAGAGAAGATGGATGGAGAAAAATTTTTGAGTTCTCTGAATAACGTGTGCCTGGACACTTAAATTCAATTTCAAAAATATTTGACAGTTTGTAGCGGTTAAAAAATAGCTACCTTAACTGCTACAAAATTCATAAGTGTGTAGTGGTTATTTGCCAAAAATCGCTACAAATTTCATGAAAATTTAGATTTTGTAGCGATTTTAAGTATAACCACAACAATCTTATCACATTTTAAAGTGGTTTATAAACCGCTACCATAATCGCTACGAATTGAATGACAATGAATGATCGTTGGTGGGTTACCAAACATTCAAATATCAAAATTTCATTTTGTAGGGGTTATGATTAAAACAACAACATATTAGTGCTCGTTGGCAAGAAAAATTTAAAATGACACAATTTGTAACTGCTTATTTAAAAAACCGCTACAAACTTAATGACCATTATGTTGGTGGGTTTCCAAATATTCAAATTTCACCTTTTAGCGAGTTATGGTTGTAACCACTACAAATGGTAGTACTAAAACAACTACAATTCTGGTTTTTCATTCACCTTACTTTTTGTTTGCCTTCAATTCTGTATTTTGAGTATATTAGTCTACTCTTCATTGTTATAACTTATAAAATAATATCACTATTAGTATAGTTTAAAGCAAAATGTACAAAATATTAAATTATGAATAAATCATGGTAAACACAACTCAACTTAAATTTCATATAAAATTACCTGAGTTTTTTACAATTATTTTAAATAAAAAATCAAATGTCCTAAATCCTAAATAAAACCTAACTAACTATCTAGAGACTAATCATCAGGTCTTCTCTCAGGGGGCAAGATCATCGGGCCTAACATTGTTAACAACACCATCGTCATCGGTAGGAGGAGGAGGGGGAGATGGATCGATGATGAACCTAGGGGCAGGTAGGACCTATGGAAGCTCTTCATCAGGAAACATCCGACTCCACGCCTTTGACATCATAGTGGTCATGATATCTCGTCACCGGTCTCTGCGAGCATAAAGAAATCGGCTATTCTGGCGCTTGCAACCTCTCTGCGATCTCCTGAGCCATCTCCTCCTCGGCTTTCTAACATCGAAGGTCCAAGCTAGAGAGGTGCCGGCCTCAGAGGAGGTGCTCTTGCTATAGACCATGTTAGGCCTGACGCCTAACCCCATACCCCAAACATATCTAGGGATCTCAACTAGACTCACACCGGCTTTCGGAAGCGTAGTGGGATCGACACACCCTTATGACTTTTGGGACTACGTTTGTTGCAGCTCTACCTAGGCCTGTTGAATCTACTCTTGTTGCACGCATTTTATAAAACATTTATAAACAATTTTATGTGAAGTAAATAAATTACATAAAGTAAAACTAAAAGTGTATATAACTTATAATGGCCTCCTCTGCTTGCTAAATGATCGGCGTCTTGTCTCAATGTCTATGGGAGTATGTTAATAAGTTCCCATAGTCCATCTGGTGGTTTTCTTATTGAGTCTTCCTCTCTTAAAAGAATTAAAACAATAAAAACCTATTTTTAGTAACAATAGAATATTTAATAAATTTATAATATAAAGCTAAAATTAACTGACTTTAAAAAAAATACCAACTCACTGTAAGTGACAGCAATGTCTTTGATCCTGCAATGTAATGGATTATACGCTACACACGACTCTTAGTGCTCCTCTGAGAAAGAGCCCGTAGAAGATACAAAACATTAAAAAAATTAAAAAAAAAAATTGTTAAAGAATTTAAAGTTATTAAAAAATTTATCTGTCCATCTTGGCTTCTCCTGTACCAGAAAAAACTCACCCGGTCATTAGGTGTGACACCGTCTAGTACTTTCTCGATCAACTCTTGTAGATCAAATTTGCATGGTTAACTGTTTGGTTGTGGTGGGTGTAAAAAGGCTTCAACTTTGTAGCAATTTTATAAAAAACTGCTACAAATGTATACATTTTGTAGTGGTTTAACAAAAACTGATACATCAACGGCTACAAACAACTTTGTAGTGTTTTTATATAACTGCTACAAATTTGCATGAATGTTTGCATTTTGTAGAGGTTTCTATAAGCAACCGCTACAAATGTGAAAGACTATTTGCATTCTTTAACGGTTTATGGGAGTAACCACTACAAAGGTGCAAAACTCTATGATTCTGTAGCAGTTTATAGGAGTAACTGCTACAAATCAGCAAGGCTCGTTGCATTTTGTTGCAATTTATACATATAACCACTATAAAGTTATTAGTGATCAAGCTAAATTGGTTTGAAAGTAGTTTCCAACCACATAAAAAAAATGCAAATGGCCTGTACTTGGTATCATGTTATGTATCACCCTCTATATAACCAAGATAGCTCTAGTTGTCTGAGTTTTCCATAGGTCTTATGGGACATTTTATATTTTCATTGTAGATAAAGTCTATGGAAAACTCAGACAACTAGAGCTCTTTTGGTTGTATGGAGGGTTATACATAACATGATATGAAGCATAGACCTTTTTCATTTTTTCATATGGTTGGCAACTACTTTCAAACTAATGTTTGGCTTAATGCTGCAAATTCTTCACCGATAACAGAATCGGATCTTTCATATTTGCACGTGAATGCATGTAAGAGAATCTTTTAAAAGGCACGTGAGAATCAAATTTGCATGGTTAACTGTTTGGTGGTGGCGCGTGTATAAAGGCTTCAACTTTGTAGCAGTTTTACCCAAAAAAAAAAATCACTACAAAATGTAATCATTTGTAGCAATTAAACAAAAACCGCTACATCAACTCCTACAAATCATGAACCACCACTACAAAAAAAACACACGATTAGTAGCGGTTAAAATGACATATTTGTAGTGGTTTTAGCCGCCACTGGTGACATTTGTAGCGGTTAGAAAAACCGCCACAAAATCAACCGTGGCAAAGCTATTTGTAGCGGTTTAAAAAAACCGCTACTACATCCACCAAGACCGCTACTATATCGTAGCGGTTATGAATGACCGCAACTATTTGACGCGAGACGTCCACCTTGTTGGAACATTAGTGTCGGTCTACGAACCGCTACAAATTGAGAACGATCGTGTTTGTAGCGGTTATTAAACCGCAAGTAAAAACATTCAAAAGTAGCGCCAATAATTTGAAAATATTTTGTAGCGGGTATATGACCGCAACAAATATTCTGCGTAATTTTGGGAAAAAATTTGCGGCAAATATTTGTAGCGGTTGGAAACCGCTACAAATAACTCCACCTTTTTGGGGAAATTTTTGCGGCAATTTCTTTTTGAAATTTGTAGAGGTTCAAAACCACCACAAAATATTCCCTCATTTTTATTTTTTTTGTCTATATGCTTTATTTCCATTATTTAGTAATTAAAAACCTAAACCAATGAAATTAAAAAAAATAGTAATTAAATTAGTTAAATATTGTTTAGGCAATAATAATTTATATTTTGGATAAAAATAAATTATATTAAAATATCATATTTCATTATATAAGGTTAATATATAATAGAAAATAATGAGAATGGGAATGGGAATGAGGTAGAAAGAATGTGTTAAATAAAATCTAATTACTTCTATAAAAAATGTGTGTGAATGTGAATCAAATAGAAAATCGAAAGAAAGTGTCAAAAAATACGAAATTCATCTGCAAAATAACAAAAGTTAGTATGAGTATATGGTAGAAAATAAGCATTAGATTTGATGCGGTTCAAAAGCACTTACCCCCTTCAAACACTTAAGCTATTTCAGAAAACATGAGTAAATACTGAGAGACAAGGTAAGTAGGAGTGAAGCAAATTAAATGGCGTTGGGTGGGGGTATTTATTACGATAGGTGCGAATCATTTTGTAGCGGTTTATTTTCCAGTTTTTTGTAACGGAAGTAATTTGTAGCGGTTTGTGACACGTATTTTGTAGCGGTTTTATTCTGTAGCAGTATTTTAGGTTTTGTAGCTCTTTTTTTTTTAAAAAAAAAAAACAAGATTACATATTAACTATATATGGCATAATCTGTTCTCTCATTCTTCGTCACCATCCCTACAAAGAAAGTTTGGATAAAATGTTACCTGTGAGTTGAATATGTTTAAACACAAATAAAACTTTGGTTAAATGTTATTATTTCATAAAACATATATTAAAAAACATACCGAACTATAGGTAAATTGTCATCGCCGTGCGGGAAGAAGTTTTCAAAAGCGGCATTTGGAACGGCTCACAATCGTAGGCGACATTATCACCATTGCCCATATCGTAAAGGTCCCGATGCTTTAAGTGAACCACCATATTCCAATCCACGTGCCTCTCATCGGTGACATAATAAACCTGTTGGGCCTCGGAGGCAAGAATATACGGCTCGTCATCTTCGGACGAGACCCGGTGTGAATAGGCGGGAGAAATTCACCAATGTGATGCCTAAGTCATCAGTCGTGAGTCCCCTGGGCGTTGTCGTATTTGCCCACGAATACTTGAACAGCGTCACGGGAAAAATGCCTTGGTAAGATATCCTGACCACATCAAGCAGCTTTCCATAATACGGGACGTCACCGAACTGCATGTTCCCGTCACTACTACTCGCATAACTCCTCGTCCCAAACGTGCCATATACACCCGAGTTTTGGGTCAGCAATCCCTGATCTCGTGAAACGGTGCAAAACTTGAAACCATTGACATTGTATGCCGTAAATCTTTGGGCGTGGTCAAGCGGGCCGAATGCGAGAGCTCTAAATTATGGTGAGTGCAGGTTGTGGTTATTCATTATTCTCCTCCTAAACCAACCGGCGAATTCTCTGTGGACCTTTCTATCAATTTCAGATGATGTCTGCGAACGGATCCTCAGCTGACACTTCACATAACTCCTGAATTCCCTGCAATTAAACGTGCGATGATGAGCATTAAATGTTAGTATAAACTGAAAGGAAATATTTAGGATAACATATATGTATGTATATATCTGTGTGGAATCCTTACTGAAGGTACGGTTCAACCTTAGTGCAATTGATCAATACATGTCTATGTGCTTGAATCTTCTCAAGTGTCGTGAGTTTGAAGTTCTCACTTCCGCCAACTAATTTACCAACACGAGGGACTAACAACTCGTTCACGATGGCTCGCTCGGGACAATCGTCAACACGAGGCGGTCGGTTGAATGACGTCTCAATGTCATCAAAGTACCTGGAACAAAAATACAAGACCTCATCCCCAATATAGCCTTACGCTATTGAACCTTACGGCCACGCCTTATTCCTCACGTAAGACTTCGGTTTCCCAAGAAACCTATAAAGTAATGAAGGGAAAATTTTGATACATCAATGGTTAGACGTGGGACTAAGGAGTAATGCTAAAGTAAATAATTTTAAATGAGTACCTCTCAATAGGATACATCCATCGGTAGTGAACCGGGCCAGGAAGCTTTGTTTCGTGAACAAGGTGTACTGTCGGGTGAACCATGACCGTGAAAAATGACGGAGGAAAGATCATCTCCAAATGACACGGCGTAAGAATGATTTTACATTGCAGCTGGTCGAGCTCCTCCACGATCAAAACCTTGGAACACAACTTCCGAAAGAAAGTACAAAGCTCCACCAAAACGATCGACACATCCGGTGGCGGCGTATTTTTGATGGCCGAAGTAAGCTGTTGCATAAGCACATGTGAGTCATGACTCTTCGGGCCGGTAACCTTTCGAGCACGCACATCAACACATCGTGAAATGTTGCTTGAATACCGTCGGGAACTTTTATCTTCTTCAACGTTGCGAGGAAGATTTCCTTATTCGGTTTTGTCGGTGTGAATTTTGCCGGTTGAAATCTGTCATGCTCATCGGCCACGCGTCTCCATGAACCCCTATGTCCGTAAATCTTTCCTCGCTTGAAGATGATCTTTTGACTTGCCTGGTTCGTTTAGAATCATGTACAACACATTGTCGCACACATTCTTTTCAATGTGCATGACATCCAGACTGTGTCGGAGCAAATTATCTTTCCAATACGGAAGAGTGAATAAGACGCTTATCTTCCGCCATTCTTTGGGGCGAGAACCGAAGCCCGGTTGTCTTTGTCCGGCCTTTCTTTGGATCGTCTTTTTCCCATACTCAACTTCAACATCCACAAGCTGCTCTATGATTTACTGCACCGGATAAATGCCTAGGAGGTCCTCTTTTCTCTTGTTGCCCATTGAAACGATTGCGTTGCAACCTAAACTGTGCGTACCATCGAGAAACCGCCGATGACCCATGAAGCACCACTTGCGCGTGGGGAAGGCGCCGAGTATGAACATTTCACCCGATAATGTTCCCGGTCCGAGGAAGTCACTGATAGTCCACATTAACGCCGCACGCAAGTTGAACAGTGTCTTGTCGTGCGCGTCATACGTCTCGACCCCAACATTCCACAACTCCGCCAACTCCTTGATAAGTGGTTGGAGATACACATCGATGTCATTTCCATGTGCCTTTTTGCCTGGAATGATCATGGACATAATGAAAGAGCTCTGTTTCATACACATCCAAGGCGGCAAGTTGTAAGGTATCAAAACAACTGGCCATATACTATAATTTGTGCTAAGATTCCTAAAAGGATTAAAATCATCGATGGCCAAAGCAAAACGAACATTCCTAGTGTAATATCCCATTTGAAAACGTCGGATTTTTTTTTTAAACGTTTCCAAATATTTCAAGCATAGTAATCAGAGTATAGCATTGGAGCGAGTAAGAGTAACTGATTCATAACAAACATTAACCACAGTGTAACATTGTAATGATTACATTAATCCTAGAGTTTGAAAGTAAATAACTGAAAGCGGTAAAGATAGATAAGTCTCTAGCTGCACGTCTACTGCTGCTTGCCTCGATCTTCGATCCGTATTCCTCAGGATCGATGCTATAGGCGAGATTCAATTCACGCATTGAATCTCGGGTAACGGTTAATCTCAAACCCAAACAATACGGTATACGGATAACGAGATATTCTAGACAATACAACGGTATATCACTACAAAAGCATACAGCGAGATGCATGATCATTGTGCCGACAAAACATAAGCATTACGCGGTATGTAAAGCCCCACAATGTAAAACAACAATAACAGCTTGCACTATTCACCAGTGCCACGATACCACTCGTGTTCTCATGACTATAACCCGTGTAAAACTGTCTGTATATCGGTCTACGAACGTATCTATCACATATATGCATTTAAGCAGCACAAGATTAGTGTTACAAGTACGCGTCCGTACCTTCGTTGACGACGTTAGGTACTTACAGCGAGAAAAATGTACTTTTTACGGAAAAACGTGAAATATTCACCGGCACGTCGGGCGGCGTAACGGCGGCAGCAAATCGAGTTTACGATGCCCTATCAGAATAATATCACTTTCATTAGTGATTTGACATCATAACTGGAATTTTAGGTAAAAATTACCATGTTGCCCTTCTACCCCTAATTTGGCGGAATTTCGCCAGAACTTCGTTACTTTGACCTTATTCCATTTCAAAATTATCCCCACTATGTTTTTACCTCGTCAGGCATCTTTCAATGCAATGAGGCATAAAAACAAGCATAGGAAAAAATTCTGAAACTTCCTAGATCAAAACAACAGTTCTACTATAACTACCGAAAGAACTATGGAAACTAAAAGCTAAGACCGAAGAACTTACTCGGAGCAAGGCAGAATTTTTTCCAGAGCTTCTCTCTCTAGAACCTCTCTCTAGGTTTCGAATTCTAGCTTGAGAATGGATGTGAAAATCCAAGAGTGCTCATGCCTTTATATAGGCAAAATTTGTGCCACTTTGGTAATTTCCATATTCCAAATCTTGTAATTTTCTCTTACCTTATAACCAAGTAAAATAAAGGCTAAATGGTGGTTAATTCTTGACCATGGGCAGCTCATAGTCGACATTGGGGAGTGATGTGGCAGCAAGCCATTGGTCCAAGAGTGGTGACTCAAGCTTACTTTATGCCCGGTCCGATAGAATTTCCTCGATCGGTGTCCGTTTCGCGCGATTTCTCAGAAACTCAAAAATGCGAGCGTGTAACTTTGAAAGTCTTTTCATCCTCTTTCATATTATCAATTTGGATCCTCTTTTTGATCATATCCAGGTATTCTCCGGTGCGTCGGAAGATATTCGGACAAACGCGTCGGTTACGGAAAATCGCTTAGATAGAACCAACACGGACAACAATTTCTTTGAGTCGTAAAACGTCCGGTTGTTGCCTAACCTAATCCCGTGTTTGAAAACACGCAATTGTTTCTATAGGTTCTCACTTTGCCTATCGACTCTACTCTATCGATCGGCTTTTCGTCTTATTTGAAATTAGGGTTTTCGGTTGCGGAAACAACGCATGGTAAATTCTTTCTTCGTGTAAAATTTCATTTGTTCTTAATTTGATCAGTTTGAAAAGACTTTTACCTCTGGTTTTCCTGTGTAATTTATTTCTAACTTTCCCCTCGGCCTGTCTATATGCGACCTCTTTACGCATTATATTATTATTTTATTCTAATTATCATTATAATTATTTAAACAATTCTTTTTAATTAAAAATAACCATAATTTCGGCCCCCTCTTTTAAAAATTCAGATTTATTTATTTTTCTATAATTTTTTCCATTTTTTAAAAATATAATATTTTTTACCAAAAATTCCCGTTTACCCACTTGCCCGTTAGGGCTTAATCGACCTAATTTCTTTGTTTAGTGATCTTTTTAGGATCAGGTTTCTTCATATATTTATCTTTACTAATTTACAGTATATTGTTATCTTACAAACTTCTATATTGATATTGTCATTTTATATCCTATGTAAAATATTAAAAATGTTTTCCCATCGATTACTTTATGGTTCGAAATGCTTTTTAAACTTCTCTTCAAGTTATTTCCTCGAAATAATTTATTAAATTCTCATAATTAGGGATAATACTTCCATATTTTTCTCATAATTTTTCATGATCTTTAAAAGTATTTATCATAATACTTTTAGACTTTTTTATCACCATTATATCATTTTTAGTCATTGTTCATCGGATTTTCCGTAACTTTTTCAATAATTTACTCTACATTTATAACAATTTTATATAACAGTTTTATCTCATGAATTTACTTCATTAAAATATTCAATAATTTTCCTTTATCTCAGAAATTCCAGATTTGCTAAAATCCGGGTATTACACCTAGGGTCCGCCGCAATATCAGGAAAGTCTGAGTCGAATGCTTTCCAGGCTTCAGCATCCCGTGGATGTCTGAGTCTACCATCTTCGTTCTTGTCAGCTTCATGCCACCTCATATGCTCAGCTGTCTTAGACGACATAAACAATCTTTGTAAGCGAGGTTTCAAAGGAAAGTACCTTAAAATCTTTGCGGGTTTCTTCTTCTGCTTCTTTCCCTTCCGAACTGTCATGAACCTCGAAGTATGACACTTCTTACAAGTCTCCCTCGAGCATCCTCTCCCCAATAAAGCATACAGTTGTTGGGACATGCATCGATTTTTTCGTAGTTCGGAGCTGTCGTTGATGATCTTCTTGGCCTCACAAAAGGTTATGGGAATGTCTGCGTCAGGGAAAGCATCTCGTAGTGATTCCAGCAACATCAACATTGCCTTATTAGTGACCCCACACAAGCACTTGATATTGTACAATTTGATCAGAAAAGATAATTTTGAATATTTCTGACAACCTTGATACAAAGGACGATCACTCATCCATTAGGGTGAAAAATTCAGCGCATCATTCTGAAGAAAGCTGGTCTTTGGACCACGAACTTTTGCGGTGAAGTTGTCATCTTGAACACCGAAAGCATCGTGAACAACTTCATTAACCAAATCATGTTCAAGTACTTGATTTGCTACTTGTGAGGTTTGAGGAAGGTGAGCCTCATATCTCATACCACGTTCTTCACCATGAACTTGGTAGAATGTATATCCTTCTGGGAAAGGTTTGATAAGAAGATGTTCCATAGCGCCTTCTCGCGTTTGCCACTTCTTGAACTTGCATATACAACAAGGACACACAATCTTGCCATTAATACTAGTGTGAGAGAAGGCGAAATCTAAGAAATTTTTCAACCCCGCTAAATATACAGGAGAACTACGCAGTAGCTTGATCCATGACTTATCCATCTGTAGTAAACAAAGCTAGGATACACAATATAAATGTAGAGAGAATGTTTAATTACCTTCATAACAACACCTGATGTTTAAATGCAACATGGAAACAATTTGTAGCGGTTAAAAACCGCTACATCAACCGCCACAAATTGAAAAAACAAATTAGTTTCGGTTCCAGAAACTCTCCACTAACCGCTACAAATGAGCGAATTCGAATTGAAAATCCCGCCGAGATATTTGTCGCGGTTTTCATAACCGCTACAATAACCGCATCTATTCACAAGAAATTCAACTTTGTGGCGGTTTTCCTTATAACCGCTACAAAGTTAATTATTTTACAACTCCTATTTCGATTAGCTATAATAAATTTTACATTTGTACATTATATCTTATAAATAACATTATTAACCTAATATAAATGAAATATAAGTATTAAAATAGTCCTCGAATATATTAAAAACATACCATAGTCAAAGATAACAAATATTTAACCAAATAAAAATGTCAACCCACCGCAATAACATAAAAAAGAAAACAAAGATCCAACGGTTCAAAATAAAAACTAACTATCGGGAGCTGATGATCGGGTCCCGTGGCACGACCGAGGTAATCTCGTGCTCGTCTTCACGAGACGGAGGGAGGGGGGAGGGGGAGGCGGAGGTGAGGGGGAATCCTCGTACAAGAATAGAGGGGGAGGCTCAGGAGATGGAAACCGTATGTCTGGCATCAACTCAGTCAAGGCCCCGGCCATAGCACACACAATCTCCCTCTGACTCGCAGCCCAACGGTCGTACCTCTCTTGCATGTGTTTGTTCTTGGCATCTTTCGTGGCCTTCTGTGCAGCAACCTGCTCGGCAACCTGCGCAGCAACCTTCGCGCCAATGATGACATCAACCTCCTCCGGTGGTGGCCTTCTCGAGCCAGAGGTGCCGACATAAGAGCTAGAGGCCTTGTCGTACACCATGCTAGGCACAGCGCCTAACCCCATACCCTTCACGCGCCGGGATGCTCTTTTGGGCCCCATCGGCTTTCAAAGGGCATGTAGGATCCACAGGACCCTGTGACTCGGGGGTTGCGACGCTCGCGGCTCGGCTGGCTCGCTCAATCCGGGCTTTGACGCAAAGATTTTGGAAAACATTAATCAAACAATTTAATTCAATTTAAATATACAACATTAACTATATAAATAATTTTTTTTTTGTAACTTACTATGATGTCCTCTACAGCCTCAGAAGTCGGCGTCCCATCACGGTGTCTATGGATGTGTGTGAACAACTGCCCATAGTCCATCTCACGATTCTCCTCCCGAGCCTTCTCTTGCTGATAGAGGTAAAAGAATATAAACTTTATTATTTCAAAAACAAAACATTCGTTATTTAAAACTAAAATTAATTGAGTAAACTATGTAAACAATAAATTAATTTAATCTATATATATATTTTTAAACTACACTCAAACAAAATTAATTTAAAGAAATGTTAAACAATAAATTAACTCATATTTAAACAAAACGTAAACTATGATTAATTAAACAACCTACTGTGCATACGCACTCCTTCGATATTGGACATAACCCGCATGAGTGATTTGGGTCCACGCCGTGCAGGATGTTCTCCATCACCGCTGAGAGTCATAGTCGAATCTTCATTCTGCTTGCCAGGTGTAGAGACGAAGCCTCGACTCTTCCACCCTTGCCCCAGTTTCATCGATGCGTACATCTTTTGTGGCTCTCGCAATTTAAACTTTTTGTTACATAATGTAGTTATGTAGTTAGTAATTAAGTAATAAATAAATAAATAAATAATTAAACCCTAATTTTTTACTATTAATATTTGAATTTAATTACACAACATAAGTTACCTGCACCACGTGTGTAAACGCTTTGTTCTTGTTATCCGAGGAATCTTTCTCCAATCGTGGATATAGATCGGGAACCATGCCCAATTTCCGCCAAATTCGACGGGAATCGGTTCATCGAGATGACCACCATTTCTAATCGGCTGGTCCGTGTCCAAGTTCCGGGGGACTATGACGCGATACTCGCCATCAAAGTGGCCGTGGCAACATCCGGCGTCCTCCTGCGATGTTCCCGTGTCTATCTGCACAATTATAAACACATTGTTGTATTGCGTTTAAATAAATTAAGATTACACGTAAGAAATTTAAATTTTATTTATTGACTGAAAACTAATTATATTTACCTTCGACATCCACCAAAAATCCGGTGGAACGCGAAGACGACGATCGGGGGTTCCCCTGGTCCCGCTGGTTTTCCTCATCGAGAAACCGCTCCGCCTCGCTCAAGGGAATCTCAATATGGATCTCCGGATTTTCGTCTATATGCTGAAGGACAGACTTGCGTCTTTATCTCCCCCTACGGTCTCTAGGATTGGGATTTCTTCATCTTCAAAGAGGGCATCAAACTCCCTCCCCTCCACATTAGGGGCGGAGGAGGGATATTTACAGGTCGACGCCCTCTCGTACGGCCCCCTCTACTACTACCACCCCTTATAGGCCTCCCTCGTTCAACAGCTTTTCCTTTTCCCTTATCAGTCATCATGTCGAAAGGTACAAGTTGAAAGGTTAAAAGGTGAAAAATCAAAACCTTTGCGCGGGGGAAATGAAAATGAGACGAACAGTTAAAAAACCGCTACAAATTGTGAGGCATTGCGATTACGTAGCGGTTTTCACCGACAACCGCAACAAACTTGCCTCGTTCTTGGTGAACATCGTAGCGGTCTTACAACCGCTACAAAAATAGAGACCGTTGTGATTACTAGCGGTTATAGCTTAACACCGCTACAAAGTAAACGTTGTAGCGGTCAAGGAACCGCTACAAAATGAAGTCCATGTCTTATCGTAGCGGTATCATATTAACCGCTACAAAAATACTTTTTGACAAAAAAATTCCAAACTAATTGGTTTACGAGTCCAACCAATTAGTTTGGTGAAAATAATTTTTTTAAAAAAAAAAAGAACTTTCAATTAATTTAATTATTTTCTTCGATTTTCTCAAAACACTCGAGTTTAATAAAGTAAGAATAATGACTTTTCGAAAATAGTCTAACATGTCCGTGAAAATTCGCATTCGGTATAACCACCAAACTCTCTGGAAACACTCACGACTCATTTTGATCGAGATATTTTACGAGAGAGATTGGTGGCTATAATGAAAACCAATCTTCGGTGCACGTTAGACTATCTTGAGAAAGAGTAGAAGTCTTCACATCGAGATAAATCCAAATGTGGATTGTCGAAGAATGTGGATTGTCTTTGAAGGAACAGTCTCGGCTACAAGGAAGAGAGAGGCAAATATCTGCAGCTCTCATCTCTCGACATAAGAGATCAGTGCTGCAGATATCTGCATGCCTTCGACTACTCAGCCGAGAATGTTCATTCAGCGACAATGCAGATTTGGTAATTTCTGAAAATTTATAATCAGGTGTACGGACAGATTAACTATTTATAGCTTCACTATTTGTAGCGGTCTTACTGAAAAACGCTACAAAATCATATTATCTGATGCGGTTTCAGCTTCGCTTCAATACAACCGCGACAAAACATTGTCGTTCCGCCTTTCTGTTGCGATTGCTTTCATATAACCGCTACAGAATTACTGCGACTAAGTTCGCGCCATTACGCGCTAATCACTGACGCCAAATTTGTAGCGGTTTTACTAAGAAACCGCAACAAAGGTTGCGCCACAGATATTCGCGCCATGGCGCGCCAAGCTGGCGCAAAAATTTGTAGCGGTTTACACTATAGGAACAGCTACAAATGTCTCAGCAAACATCCTCTTAATGATTCTACTGCTAATTTGTTGCGGTTCATTAAAAAACAGCAACAAAAAGACGTTTCATAGTGATTTTGTTGCGGGTTTGTATGACGCTACAGACGAACCGCTACTAATGGTCTGTTTTTTTTTTGTAGTGCACAGTGAAACTTTGTAGCAGTTTCTATGTAACAACTACAATTGTGCAAGATTGTTTGCATTCTATAGTGGTTCCAATAAGTAACCGCTAGAAATGTGCAAGACTCTTTGCATTCTATAGTGGTTTGTATGTATAATTGCTACAAACTTTTAGAATTTTAAATTTTGTAGCCGTTTTTTTATTTTAAATCGCAACAACTTTCACGCCATAAGGTGCCCAGCTAGAACCACATTTATAGTTGTTTCTAAAAAAACCGCTACAAATTCACTACTACAAAATTGGTGCCAACTTCGTGCTAAATTTTATAGTAGTTATTTCTTAATAATTGCTACAAAGGTTGTTCCCTAACTAGCGCATCACTTAACGTGAGTCATCTTGTTGCAAATTTGTAGCGGCTATGGTCTAAACCGCTACAAATATGAGAATTTGTAACTATTTTTTGTAATAGCTACAAATCAACCGCTACAAGTTGATAGTTTTGTTTTTTTTTTTGGTATTGTGGTGTTCATTCAACATGGTTATTGGACTATGTATTTTGAGGCTATAAGTCTCGATGTGCATTTTGTGTGAATATTAGACTGTATGTCTTTGGGCTCTAAGAACTGTAATGTATCTGCATCAAGATTTTATAGCGCCTGCATATATGTCAGTTTGAAACCATAATGTATGATAGTTAATAACCGTCATATATCACGATTTTTGTAGTAGTGTATGTTTTTCTATGTGAAAATAATTAGGTCAAAATATTTCCATAAAATGAGGTTGAGAATGCTTTTTCAACCATACCAAATCATACATATATATCCCCCCCCGGCCGCGGTTTTCCCCTTCCTTTGCATTGGATTATCTTTGCCTTCAAATCGAACACATTAGGTTTCACTTGGTGGGGTAGGAGTGAATAAAAATCGTAAACAAATGATTTTGTGCATAAGATGCACGTCCTTCATATTCTTAAATTAATTTTTTTAAAAAAAAATATCATAGGTGCGTGATAATAGTTATATTAAATTGTAATAAATAGTATACATTCGATTCATATACAAAGAAAAGGGCATCATTTTCCATGTATTGAGACACAAGTTAGGCCTAAATGCATTTCAAGGTCCATATAGTTTATAGAAAGCACTTTTAATCACTCTTATCAAACAACCACTAATTAAATCATTAATTGAATATGGTGTATCTTGGTGAGAATCATTCTTGTGCTTTATGTACAATTCCACAATCCAACTGGAATGCACACTGATGAAAGTGAGGTGGTACCCCACTTTGCCTATCATGTATATTCCCTCCGCTTATTAACAATATAATACCTAGCTATTTACCTAATTTAATTAGATTAAAGAAGTTAGTTAAGTTAGTTAATTTAATATGTATTTTCTAAAACATCATAGTCACCTTCCTTATTTCCCTCTCCTCATTGATTATTGTTGAGGAGCTTCAATAAGAATAAATTAGAAAAGACTAATCAATATTGTAAATAGGTCTTATATTTAAGATCAATATCAACTCACAAATAAGTCAAATATTGAGGTCTAGAGGGAGTACTATATATTTTGTGTAACCCTTTTTCCTATATATATATATATATATATATATATATATAAAATTTGTAACTATATTTAATCTTTCAAATCATATATCTAATAATTGGTTCCCAATTTCATCCTCAAGGGTATTCATTTATTAGTATTAAAAATGAAAATTTTCGGAAAAGAATTAATTGATAAAATAATAAGCACAGCCATATATTTACAATAATGAAACCTCTTTTATTTTTTTAAAATAATAAAGTATATGACATGTAATTGAGTGGCATATATTAAAGACGGCCATTGGATGCGCTTGGTGAGGAGGGGAGGTCAAGAAATATAAAGTCATCTAAAATTAGGTTGAGAAAGACTAAAGATAATTCAATAAAATTACTAAGTGAGACCTCTCAATTATTAACAATAACACATCCAAATATTGGGTTGTTGAGAAAGCACAATGACACCAAATAATCCTTGTGCCGCTTTTCTCTTGGAAATTTGAAAATGGAACTCGGGTAATGATTGAGTATATATTATATAAGATGGACAACTACTTCGACATAGGCAGTCAAATTGGAATCAAAGTATATGATTGTCTTAATTTTACTTAGCTACTAGCTTTTTTTTTTCCCCCTTTTTCTTTTTTGGGGTGGGGAGTCTTGTGGCTGAGTGAACTTTATTGTAATGACATCTCACTATGAGAGCTTTTTGTGGTCTAAGCATCATCACATTATTTTATTTTAATTAAGATGCGTGTTGGCTTGTGAGAAAACCCTATTAGGCTAATCAAAGCCCACTTAAGAAGTTTTTGGTTACAAGTTATATGGTATGAGAAATCCCTAGAGTATTTTCAACAGAACCAGATGTAAGCACTATAAGCATTGATATTCAACTAATATAAATTTTAAATGTTAGTCTGTAGGCTTAATTAATTTGGCTGCGCCAGAGTTTTATGGTTGATTCAAGGATACAAAAAAGACTTTCAATTGTTTTTACTCAAGTTCACCCCCTCCTTCTAGATGATTAATTTATATATACTAGCTCCTTCAGTTATTAATATAAGAGCTATATAACTTATTTGCAGATATTATGAACATTATTTGTGTTAGTTATTTGTTACAAATGTGTGTTAATTTACTTAAAATACCATTTTTAATCATGTGCATTGCAAAGTGGATTTATCTTTTTATATAAGACCCAGGTAAATATATTGTCTAGCTCTTGTATTTAGGATCAGCTTATTGGATTAAATATATACTCATTCCATTTCAAATATAACCCATGTTCTGTGAAATTCTAGGTTTCAATATATCATTGTAGTCCTTATTATAAGTCCACTATTAGAAGTAATTTTTGGTTTTAAATATACATCCACTTAGAGATTATTAATTATTGTTTTTCAATTTTACCTTTATTCGATTGGAAAGAGAGAAAGAAAAGAGAGGTGAGAATTATTTGAAAGGCGGGGTAGAGAAAATTCTAATCAGGGTAAATTTGGAAAATTCTATATATTTATAGCATATTTAATTACTTAATTGTCATTCTTTGTTATGTGAAAATTAAATAAAATGAATTGATAATAAGGATCAAATCAATGGTATTAGGCAGTTGATCAATAGGACCGAAGAAAGTTAAAGTTGAAAAAATTGTGATATTTCAAATAACAAACTTATTTTTTTATTTGATGAACTGTGTTATGGTTAAAAGAAGGCTTCCTTTCTCCAATTCAAATATAAGTTAATTTAACTAATTCACTGGAATTAAAACTGACAATTGAGTAATTAAATCTTCTTGAATTGTAAAAATTTTCAACTTTAACCATATTAAATGAGGTTTTGAGGGAGAAAAAAATTATAATAAGTTATATCTAAGCATTAATTATAAGGGTAAAATTAACAAATAAGTACTGTATTAATTTCTCTCCATGTGACTTATATTATGGACCAAAAAATCTTTTAAAAGTCACTTATATGATGAATAGGAGGGAGGGAGTATATTTAAAAAGAAAATAGTATACACATATAGACACATACAAACACACAAACATGTACAAGTGAAACGCATGTAAAAGAATATTCATTTTTTGTTTGGGAGAACTAAAAAGTTGAGATCCTCGTCGTTGAAGTCACAAGTGACTAAGGACAACAAAAAATATTAATAATGCTTGAGAGTTGAGAGTTCACTAAAAATAAAGTATAAAAATGCTTTTGAACAGTTGAAGCGTAAAGAAAAGTTCAAGTAAGCAAGAAAAAGTGATGTCCCTCTTTCTTAGGATCTCTGAAAAAGGAAGCAAATCCAAAGATCTTTTTTCCAGCAAATGTACACTGAACAGCAAATCACATTCATCAGAGATCCTCGTACTGTAAAGCAATTGGGAATTCTAGCTAATTATTATTCAATTAATTTATCTCCATCAACAATATCTTTTGACAACGATTTCTTTTTTTTGGATAAAATGGGCAAGCCGAAGCTTGAAAGTGAGAAATAGGAGCTAGATTATAAGACTCTAGCCCCAGATACAACAAGAAGAAGGAAACTATGAATGACGGGATTCTTGATCCTTCAAAACCATATCTAGGCGGCCTCTCGGGATAGTTGGAATCATGGCCATATCGGCACCAATGGTAACACGTGGCCTTGCTTGGCCATATAATCGGCACAAGAGATGTTTTCTCTTGGAGTATGATGAAGCTCCACGTCCCGTCTCGGAACAAAAGGTCACGAGTCTCCCCAATAATGTCTTTCAAAGGATGATCGCGGGGCAATCTCTCATAAGGATATTGACGGCATCAAGAGAGTCGGAGTAAATGACGATGCTACGTAATCCCATCGAAGACCAATCGCAACCCTATCATGATAGCATAAATTTCAGCTTCAATGATGAGAAAGTAGGCCAAGGGGTTTATAGAAGCCCATCAACCATTCCCCTTTAGAATTCCGTAGTACTCCCCCATGCGGCTTTATGTTGTTGAAGCACCGATCCGTCCACATCGATGCGAACGGTATTCTCGGGAGGGGTGTCCAAGATTCCTCGTCTATCTTGTCCAGTTGGAAAATCTTGTGGTTTAGCTTTTGATTCGCTCCATTCTCCATGAGTAGATAGTTGCACCGGTGTAACATCTCCCTTGTTTCTGTGGTCGTTCCCTGAAAAAGAAATTTACATCTGGTGGTCCAAAGAATCCAGCATCCTAGGCTAAAGGTTCTCGCCCATGAGAAGTTCATAAATCTCCCTTTGCTGGGTTATGCTTGGTATTCCGGTTGAGCCATACACCGCAAGCCGCGAGAAAAAGAGAGAAATAGTTAGGTTTTAAAATAAGTTTCCATAAACTTTCGGCACGCTCACAATCTCGAATTATGTGGATCACACTTTCCTCACTATTGCATTGAAAAGGGCAACCGTTATTGTTGGTGAGGCCCTCCTTGCACCGAAGAGAGTTGGTGACAAGTCTCTCATGACCAACTTGCCACATAAAGTATTTAATTTTTTCAGGAACATGCCATTTCCACACTTGGGCCCAGAAGTTATTAGTGCTTGCATCAACGTTGTCAGAGAGAAAATGGTAGGCTGATTTTACAGAGAAACCCCCATCCTTAGCAGCTCTCCAGGTAAAACAATCCGGGGAATTGTTGGAGGGAGGATTCGATTGTAAAATGAAATTAGTAATATCCTGAGGTAAAACTCCAAACCATCTGTGGTAGTCCCACCGTCCATTAGACAGTAGGTGATCCCTAACCGTCTCCTCTACGTTGATAGAGGAAGGATACTGAATAAAGGAGATGATGGGTTGATGAAGAGGGAGCCAAAGGTCGAGTCCGAACTTGGTACCCACCCCGTTATTGACCTTTCTACCCACACCTTTGAGAAACTTATCCCAAACTTCGACAATCGCTTTCCAAGCGGAGGAAGAGTTTTTCTTTACGGAGATATTAGGCGGATACAAGTTGCCACAATTATATTTGGACCACAAACATTGAACCCGAGAGGGCATCTTTTTTTGTTAAAAGACTCAGCAAAGTTTCATAATAAAAGCTTTATTCGACGGCGAAGATTTTTGAAACCCGGACCCCACTTGTTTCTTTGCTTGTGTAATTTTATTCCAAGCAATAAGATGCATTTTCTCACGTCATCTTCACGAGACCAAAGGAAATTTCGTAAATTCGCTCAATTTCTCTAATAGTACAAATTGGGAGGAGAGATGATTGCATGCGGTGGCTAGGTAGAGAAGATAATACGAGACTTGATAAGAGGCGAACGTCCGCCATAGTCAAAAATTTGCTTTTCCACGAGGACAACTTTTTCTGGCTCTTAGCACAATAGGGTTATAGGTAGCATGAGAAACTCTTTTGTGGATGATTGGAACACCCAAATATTTACCTAGGTCGGTGACAATCCCAATCCCAAGGAGATGGCTTAGCTCGAGAGCCCTATTGAAGTTGATTTTTTTGGAGCGGAACATTCGTGATTTGTCAAGGTTGATTACGTGCCCCGAGACTTCGCGAAGCTTTGTATGACTCTTCGGACTTCAATCATTTGATCACTAGAAGCACGTGAAGAGAATGAGGTCATCGGCAAAGAAAAGGTGGGAGATGTGTGGGCTACCTCGCTTGAAAAGAAAGGGTTTCCACCTACGCCCTTCACATTCGGCTTTAATTAAATGGCCCAGGCGCTCCATGCAAAGAACAAAAATATATGGGCTCAGGGGATCACCCTGTCTGACTCCTCTAGAAGGGTTAAAGCTCGGGGTTTCATCCCCATTCCAAAGGATAGACATAGTTGTAGTAGAGATACAGGCCATGATAAGATCAATGAGGTTGTTCTCCAAATTAATACATTCTAGGGTATTTCTGATAAACCCCCAATCTAACCTGTCGAAAGCTTTCTCCATGTCAATTTTGATTGCCACAAAACCTTTCTTCCTCCCGCTCATCCTCATGGAATGGATAATTTCTTGAGCAATAAGGATATTATCACAGCTAGATCTATTAGCAATAAAACTACTGCTTGCTCTTGACTAATAAGATGGGGCATGATTCCCTTTAACCTATTAGCAAGGAGCTTAGTAATGATTTTGAAGCTCACATTGCAAAGGGAGATAGGACGAAATTCCTTCAACGTAGCTGGATTATCAACCTTTGGAATAAGAACAACTTTGGAATGATTTATGCTAGACGGCTTAGAGGGATTGTTAAAACAATCTTCAATGAAGTCACATATTTTATCACCTATAACGGAGTCCACGAGAATGGAAAAAGTGAGCTTGAAGACCATCGGGACCGGGAGCTTTAAAAGCTCCAATGGCAAAGGCTGCATTTTTATCTCGACTTTGCAAACATTTTTAGACAGAAAGTGAAGCATATTCTCGTCAATGGAAGGAAAGTTAGAACACCATCCTCGGGATCTCTCAGCGATGCATCCCTTGTATATAAGTTTTTGAAGAAATCATGGGTTATCAATTTCAAAGTGTCATGATCATCAATCCAAACCCCTTCATCATTTTTTACGGCTCAATTCTGCTTCTTCCGTTTAACCATGGTTGAGGCATGGAAAAACCTTGTATTTCGTCACCACCCGAAGCCATTTATACGGATTTTGGAACGAGACAATTTCTTCCGAGTTGCCACCTTATGGTATTCTTCCCAAAGCTTTCTTTCTAAACGAAATAAACCGGTTTGGAGATTCATATTCTGCTTTTGTCAATGCCCTCTAAGCGCCTCGGCAACTTTTTTTTCTTCTTTGGTGAAGTTTCCCACACGATTCTCATTCCATTCCGGCGATTCTCTAAAGTTGTGAAGACCATCTAGCCAATTATTATCCCGCCGGGCTTCGGCGGTAATATCTTTGAAATCGTTCTCAAGGGACCAAGCAATCTGATAAGAGAAGGATTTCTGAAAACGGTAGCAACGGGGAGAGAGGTTGGAATTGACAACCACAATCCTATGATCAGATTTAAATTTTAGCTCATGACGGACGGTGGAGTTTGGTAGCAGGAAAGCCAAGAGAAGTTGGTGAAGACCCAATCCAATCTTTCCTTCAGGCCCTCTTTTCCCAAGTAAACTTCTCCCCTTGAAACCTAGCTTCAATAAGTCTGTATCATCAATACAATCTACGAACATTGCATTGAGGTCCATGAAGGGACCGCCCCTCCCAATTTGTCCGATGGGGATAGATATGCATTAAAATCGCCAAGGACTAACCAAGGAAGGGTAGAGCTATTGGCTAAATGACGGAGGGAGTCCCATAATATATGCCTGCCAATAGAGTTAGTTTCACCATAAACCAAAGTGATAAAGCACGAAAGGTTACTTACCTGATTACAAACTTGACAGTGGAGCATTTGGGTGGTAGATGATATATATGTAATATCAAAAATGTCCTTGTCCCACAGTAGCCAGATACCCCCAGAAAACCCACTAGATTCCACATGAATCCAATTGCTAAAACCAAGCTTACGACAAACAATATCAGCTCTAGTGCCACTAATACGAGGCTCCAGAAGGCAGAGAATATCAATGTTATATTTTCGACAATATCTTTAACATCAATTGGGAAGGTCCGTTTACCGGCTCCCTACGGTTCCATGAGGCTATAATCATTAAATAGATATACTTAAAAAGAAGGAAGCAAAGACTTACCCGGGCGCCCGACGTCTAGCTCTCGTCCAAGATCAAACCGGGTTTACGCAACGAAAGATTGTTGCCCCTCCATAAAATCTGCCTCATACGCAATATGATCGATCAACTCGGCGGGAGATAGAGATGACGGCACAACTGCTGGGTCTTCAATTCCTTTATCAACATCATCATTCTTCCCATTTTTGGTAGAAGAGTTCGCGATGTCAGGGTTGCATGGCACTATTTCCTTCTCTTCACTAGTCTTCTTTTTTCCCCCGGCATGCTCCTTCGTTTCCCTGGATTTCGAGGTTTCAATTGCCTTGGTGGATCCAAAGACAACATTGTGTGCCCTAGCTGCTTTCTTCTTATTACGCACAGAGGATAAACCGTTGGGCCTTAGATTGTAGTCGTGAGTAGAATGACTCGATTGTCCCACGAGAACATTGGATGGCTTGCCCTCTTTTTCTTTCACTTTCATCACCTTCACTTCCTTTTCCTCTTCCTTTTCTCCCTTCGCGAGAAGGCTCTAGTGGAGGCTCCTCAATCACCAAAGGACATTTCCCATCCGCGTCAAGAATCAACTTTTCCTTTTCAATGTGGTTGACCACATCTTCCTTATTTCCGCTCTCTTTAGATGATTCTATTCTCTCTTTAGACACAATGCCTCCTTCCTTTATGGAAGGTAGGGGTTCACCCTCTTTCCATCTCCATGTAGACGTAGTTATTTCGGTCTTTTGAGTCGATCCACCCCTTTCAAATAGGTAGGATCTTTCACCTCTTGCAACACATCAAACCTTGAACACTGAAGCGGCTTTCTTCTCCTTTCCAGTTGACTTATTATTCTCGGGCATTTTCCCAAACTTCCTATTTGGCTCTAGGTTATGGATTCTTTTCTGGAGTATCTCTTTGCTATCATCCATGAGCCAAATTCTTCGTCGAGTTAATTCTGGAACGCTTACAAGAGGCTTAAGATGAGCAAGGCAATAGTTTGGGGTTTTTGAGCTGTGGCTTATGTTCGTTTACGGAAGAGGTTTCTCTAGCAAATCCTCCTTTTGTGTTTCGAGATAGCGGGCACTTCTCTTGAGAATGTCCATACTTACCACATTTAAAACAGATCAGGTCAAGCCCCTCGTATTCCACAGTATAAATAGTAGATCTAATAACAAACCTAGATTTCAGAGCTTGCTTCAAGTCTACTTCAACACTAACCCTGGCAAACTTCCCTCTTTCCACCATCATGCTTTGATTATTGCATTGAGCTAAAGTATTAACATCTACCTTGAGGGCCTTACCAATCATGTTACCTATTTCAAGTAAACACTCTTGAGTAAACATGCATCGGAAGAGTAGGAATACGAACCCAAAGCTGCTACTTTTTGAATCTCATTCTTGTAGGGGTTGAAGTTTGGACTCCCGTCTCGCATCTTTGCTAGGTAATGTCCTTGTATCACCCAAGGACCATCAAACGGTAATCTCAATCGCGAGATCTTTGTTTCTGTTTTAAACACAAAGTAATTGTTTGGTAGATCAATGAGCTCAAAGCTTTTTGATCTAAGGATCCAAGCGATCTGTCTTTCATCATTTCTAGGTTTGCCGAGCTTTCCTAGTAGAGTAAGAATTAAGGCATCCTTCCAAGGACGACAAAGGCTCATCAACCTTTCATCCGACATGCTTAGCTTTGGTAAGGAAGCAAGAAGAATTTTCTGCTCCTCGGTAAGAGGTGGAGAAGTCTCCTTCTCTCACAAAGCCATTCTTTCATTTGATCCTCTAATTCCCGAGAAAACACCTCCTCCTCCTTCTCCAAAAGTTTACTTCTATAGGAAATTTGGTTTCTTTGATCGAGTAGGATGTGGAGGCTGCTTTGGATCTTGTTTTCTTTAGCCTTTTCGATTGCACCATCCTTACCAAGTCCCCTTCTTTCGTATTTGGACCCCTTGCCTCTCCATTGTCACAACTAGGCCAAAAGCTCGGAGGATAGCAACAAGAGCAAAACTAAGGATGCATGAATCGAGCATAACCGAAAAAAATTGGCAGCAAAACGCCGAACCCAGAGGATACAGAACACAGAAACTAATAGAGATGCAAGACCAAAAACACAGATCAAATAAACAGCACAGACGGCACAAAGCCATTTCCGGAACCCATGACGAATCTGGATCTGAAAATTGCTTTAACTGAAAAAAATCACCGAACTTTTGAAGAAACACAAAACCAGAACCAGCACCTCGACGAGCTAAGGCATAGACAATCAGGAAAAAGGAAGCCGAAAACAACGGGGAGACGGAGAACCTCGGGATCTCGGCGAGCTATGACGTAGTCGAGCTATGGCGCTGAAGGTAGACCTAAGATGAAGACCCGACAACACGAAGAAGCAGATTGAAAACCTCCTCCTTCGGCTGATCTGCCAAGCCGTGAAGCTCCAAAGATCAGGAAATGCAAGCCAGCGTCGATCCCGCACGAGAGAGGAACAAAACGACTGAACGTTGAACGATTAGTTTCCGGTGACCATTATAGTGGCCAACGGTAAAATCACAGCTCAAAACAGATGAGGACCGGCCAAAACGGCGGAAGATCATGGGCGACCTCCACCGGCAAACGGGACCGAGACGATCTCCACCGGCAAAGCGGAGCGGCTCCGATTCCGTTCACGCCGTGAGTGGAGTTTCCCTGGAAGGCAGCCGACAACGGCACTATTTCCCTGGCACGATTTTCAAGTATTCTGAACCTAATAAGATATATCTGGCGCGGCGACTTTGACAACGATTTCTGAGAGTATCGAAATTCGTCTATTTACGTCCAACTCAGATTGCACCATTCGAACGATTACTTACATGTGCTGAAGATTTCGTTTAGACAAAATTGAAGAAAAGTCCCCCATTAAAAATTTGATTGGTGAGTTTGTCAAAAAAAATATAATTTGTGAGAAAAATCTAATAAATATTTATACTCAGAAAGCATTGGTATTTACAAATTTTGTATTCACAAAGCACATGTACTCTTCTTTAGATTCTTCTAATTAAATTATCAATGGGAGAATTTTCCACAATTTTTCCTTTTCCTTTTTGGGGGGTTCATAATAACTTGAAGTTTTATAGGAGAGGTCATAACCTATGATCTTAATTTTATACTTCACATTAGCTACCTAAAGTTTCTTAGGTTTCATTACTTTTTTTTTTAATGATGAATACTCCTCCGTTTCCTTTTTTTTATATATATTGGTTTAATTAAATATAGCACTCATCCCTCCGCGCATATAAGTCTGGTCCATTGTAACATTTACAAATCAAACTTTTTAGGCTGCGTTAAAAATGAAGAAAATTAGCCAAATCATAAGTAAGAAATAAATACAGATAGGCCTCAAAATATTTATATTTACAAATCAAATTTAACAAGTTATGTTTAAAAGGTAAACTCCCATATTTGCAATTAAAACAATAATCCCCCTAGTTCAAAATATAACGTTCAAATAACTAAATCAAAAAATTTGAAAAGTTGATTAAAATTGGTTTAAATTAATAAATATTTTAAAAAATGTAACTTGGTTTCCTAAAACAGCCTTATTTATGGCCAGGATGGGTGGGAGAGAGAATGAGTGGAAATAAATAGATGAGAGAGAAATATAATCAATTAGGAGTAAAATTGAAAACAATTAAATTAAATTATAAGACAAAATCAAACTGTGGTTTATATAAAAAGCCAGACCCCCACAAATTTGAAGCTTGTATTTTGAACCAAAGGAGTATATAACAGTTTTTTACAAGTTCGACTTGTAAATGACGTTGAGCAATACCTATGACCAAGTTAAACATGGACTAAAGCTTAAGGAAAATAATGTGATGAGTTGAGCCATGATGTGATTGCCTTATAAAATCGAGTGAATACATCAACGATGCTAGTGATATCAATTGTATAAGTAATGCATATAAAAACAAAACAAAAAATTAAAATTTTATGAATTTGTTGGGTCATTTTTTTATACCATGCGTGAGGATTAAGCATAAGTTATTTTATAAATGAAAAATTACTGAAAGTCTCAAGGAAGGAATGTAATTATAAAAACAAAAAACAAAAGTCTCACAACAAGTGAGCAGCATACAATAACGAGTTCTAATTTTAGAAATAATAACAATCCATACTATTCCCTTATTATCAACATTTTTTTTATAATTAAGTTACTTTCTTGGTATGTCGTAGTGATTCTCCTTTTTAATTACATGCTTCCTCCCGTCCTTTATTATATGGGAAAAGTATTTCTCCAGTCACTGGAGATAGAGTTATCTCCAGTGACCCCAAAATTACGTCGTTTTGAATTAATGAAGGGTATGTTAGTAATTTTAGGTGAATTAATAAAGGGTGTTTCAGTAAAATTTATATGATTAAAAAATAAGCAAAATTACAGAAACACTCTTCATTATTCCAAAACGACGTAGTTTTGGGGCCACTTGAGATAACTCTATCTCCAGTGACTGGAGAAATCATTTACCCTTATTATATAAGGTACCTTCCAAACATAAAGTTGGCCCAAATTATGAGGTGCCTAATCAAAATTTATCAAATGTTGTTCTATTTTCCCCCTTCTAAAAAAAACGTCTTAAAATTTAAAAAAATAAAATAAAAGTCTTAAGTATCTTGTATAAAGGATTAGATATATAGTAGTAGTTATGACAGGTTGTCACATTGTGTGTGCGTGAGAAAGGGAAAGAAAAGAATATAGGAGTAGTGTTTACATAATTATTATTTGTAGTCACCTATTTTTCTTTAGCACTTAAAGAAGGAAACCCTAGTTGTGAAAATCAGTGTAGAAAGAATTCCAAATTAAGTACAAAACCTAATAATACGAAAAAACAATATCACAAACCTGCATTACCTATTTCACACTGGATCCTAATTTTTCTATTTATAGTGTAATTAGGAAAGCGGCTTAATTAGTTAATCTATAATCAGTGACCACTTAGAAATTAACTATTGCGAACACAATCAAATAACAGATGTACCATTAATAACAAAAAATATTAGAGCAATAACATCGCTGGACCAAAAAACCTAACTACGCATTGTTCTGAAATCCCAAATATACAAACCTAATACAATAATCCATCAACACACAGATGTAAAGGAAGGGATAAGATTGGAAAATAAATTCTAGGATAGAACACGCAAACCTTAGAAAAAATGAGTATTTAAGAATTGAAAATAATGATAAATAAAAAAAATCGATATAACAAACAATGTGCTTAGATTTGAATTAAACTTCAATAGTTTTAATTGTGAACACATAAAACAAGTATTGGTGTAATGGAAGTTCATATATTTGTGATGCCTCAATTAAGTTATATGAAGTAGCCATACATGCGGGCACTTGTATATATCTTTGTTTTATTTTACTCTCTCATATTTTTCCATAAAAGCATAGAACGTTAGGAGAGAGAGTGAATTTCATAAAGAATGTGAATTCTTTAAATTTAAATTAATATTTTTGCACTCAAGTTCAAACGCCTATAATAAATCATATTGCAAAAACCTAATCCAAACAAATTAGAACCAAATAAGGAATCCGAAAAAAGAAATTAGAAAATAATCATCAATAAAATTATATTTATTAATTAATGATTAATGGAGCCAAACTGAATCCTCTAGTATTTATTACCAACAGAATCCCCTCTTATTCATTATGTTTTTTGGCAAAACAATTTTAGACAATAATCATCAGTAGATTATATTTATTGATTAATGGATCCAAACTAAATCCCTTAGTACTATTTATTATGTTTTTTTTGGAAAAAAATTATAATTTTAATTAGGATAACTCCTTAATTAATGGAGATTAAAAAAAAATCATTTATAAAGGAATATATAAAACAAGACGGTGTTACTTAAAGAAATTAAGTTAGAATATATAAATATATCTCTCTCTTAGAAATGCAGATTATTTATAAAAGTAATAGTGTGAACGAACGAATAAAAAATTTCAAGAAGCTCAGGCCGAGAATCGAAAAAAATAATTTAAAAAATGGCACAGAGGAGTAAAGATCAAGTTATATACTTTTATGCCAATTAAATAAGGGGAAAAAGGTACGGATCACCAAGAACTTACAAAGAAGAGTAACTATATAGAAAGTGTCATTTTCCCATTGTTGGAATCATAAGAATATAAGATATAGGTTAAAAAATTAGGGCCACAGGTTTTCGCCATGACCAATGTATCTCATCATTTGTTGATGATTGACACTTGGCTATGCTTAGTTGGAAACATGACACACAATTTTTTTTTAAAATTTTCGATTAAATAAAGAGGTTTAATTAAAATATTCGAGGGCATTGATTGTTTAAGGAAACAAATCTTCGTGGGGATACAAGAAATTATCACGGGGCCTGCCCGATGTTAAGGGCAACAGTTCCAAAAGAATCATATATTTAATTGATCATAATATAAAATTGCACGGATTGGCAAGGCAGGTTTAAATAATTAACATGGTACGCTTAATTATTATAATTAATGTTTTTAATCGACTAAGTGAAAGAGACCCTATGGTCTAGGAATCGTAACCTACCTTTTAGACCCTGTTGAACTTTATAAAGTCTGAGGAGCATGCGGACGGTATTATAGGCTTTTATAGTAAATATTACTCCCTCGATGCCTTGTTACAAGTTTCAAATTTGTAAAATGGATGTGTTTCAAAATATAAGTTTTATTTTAAGTTTATCCAAATTCTTATTACCGTTTTTTAATTTCTAATCAACTGTATTTATTATATTTATCGTCTCTCACTTATCATCCTTACCATAAGAGCATAATTGGAAAAATAACACAGATTCATTGGTGGTTTACTGTAATATATTTGGGAGCGGCTTGCTCATTTTCCCTTATTACAGGTACTAAAAAAAGATCTTGGGATCTTGGTACTTAAAAAATATTTCATGATCTTGAAAAATTATTTTAGTATCTTGAAAAATATTTCGGATCTTGACCAAGTACTAAAACAATACTTTGAGGATAATGACTCGTACATAAAAAAATATTTCATGATTTTGAAAAATTACTTCATGATATTGAAAATTTATTTTAGGATCTTGAAAAAATATTTCAGTATATTGACGGGTACTAAAAGGATACTGACTAATAATGAAAAAAATATTTCAGGATACTGACTGGTACTAAAAAGTACTTTGAGGATATTGACTGGTACAAAAAATACTTCATGATCTTGAAAAATTATTTTCGGATCTTGAAAAAATATTTCAGGCTATAAAATAGTACGAAAAGGATACTGACTGGTGCTAAAAAAAATACTTCATGATCTTGAAAAATCATATTAAGATCATGAAAAAATATTTCAGGGTGCTGACCGGTACTAAAAATATAATTCAGGATATTTTTTTAAGATCTTAAAATAATTTTTCAAGATCATGAAGTATTTTTTTGTACCATTCAGTATCCTAAAAATATCTTTTTAGTACCGGTCAGTACCCTGAAATATTTTCATGATCCTAAAATAATTTTTCAAAATCATAAAATATTTTTTAAGACCGGTCAGTATCCTTAAGTATCTTTTCTTTAGTACCCGTCATTACCTTAAATATTTATATATAAAAATATCAGTCTTCACTATTTTGTGCCAACGGCACAGTTTTGAAGAAAGTGGATGGTAGTGAATATTAAGGAAAGAGGACGCAAGCCGCTTTCAATATATTTATGTTTCTAGACTTTGAACCCATGTTTGGTCCTATGCTTCTATCCTATATTCAATAGGTGATTTCACATGCATCGTTTTATCGTTTTGTTGAATTACTTTTTTATCAAAAAAATAGGCTAAGAATATTATATATATGTATAAGACTTGAAAGTTGGTAGATCTTGAATAGATATAACTCTTTAGTAGAAGCATTGTCGATTGATTATTCCGATATTGAATTATCTAATTACATATCATAAAAATTTTAGGGTTAATGTGTAATTTTACCAATAATTTTTTTTAAAGAGTGTTTGACATGAATAAATTTTGGAAGGGACAAAAATACCAATAAATAATTTAAAAAATGTGCAAATTCACCAAAATCATTAAATTTCACCAAACACCATTATAGTTTTTTCTCTTATAATTTAACAATCATTTGGTTAAATTTAATAGTTTTGGTGAATTTGCATCCTTCTAAGTTGTTTATGAGTATTCTTTCACCTTCCAAAACTTATTTGTATCAAACGGTCCTCAGGGAAAACTTTGTTAGTAAAATTGCACATTAACCAGATGTGTGTGTGTATATGTATGTGTGTGTGTGTATATATATTGGTAAGGTTTGTACCTTTAACCCTGTTGTTCATACTTGGCTCCCACTATTATTTCTTAATCTAGATTTAGCTTCATGTAGCTGCAAGATGTTATGAGTTCCGTCTCACTTAAGAAATGGAGTTTATATAATTCCAATAGGCTTTTTCATCCATCGATGGGCATGTTTTAGATAGCAGTGAGAAGCTTTAGAAGTCGGTTGGGACTAAACAATTTTGATTGACATAATTTTTGGGACAAATGACTTTTTACAAGCTATACTTAAAGTTCAAAACAACTTTTTTCTGAAATTTGACTTTTCTTTAAATTCGAACATTTTGAAATTGATTTATCAATCCATCAAGAAAACAAATTTTTATCAAACTCACTTTTTATAAAGTTAATTTAAATATAAATCACATCATACTAATTAATTAAATTTTACCTAATCTTAGTTTGCGAAAATAGTTTGAGATAAAATTCACTTTTAACAATATGAATCTAAACAGGCTGAAGTTGGTACTAATAATACCACATCTTTACTGTACTTTTGGCCCACAATTGAATAATATAACCGATATGATTCATTATTTAATAAATCAAGTATGCCCTCAGCAAGACAGAGAAATAGATAAAGCCCACTAGCATATTAAGAATTTAATAGCAGACATAGGAGATAGAACATCTGAACAATCTAGGAGAAAGAACATCTGAACAATCTCTAGAAAAGTTAACCGAGATATTACAAGAATCTTAGAAAAGTTAACCGAGATATTACAAGAATTAAAGGAAATAAAACAGAAAAGATTATCCGAACGAAATGTAACTATAAAGGATTTAGAAAAGTTACTAGGGAAAGAAGCAAAAGAAAAAGGAGATAAAAAATAAATAATATTACAACCTGAAGGACTAAAGTTCTATCCAACAAAATGGAACATTTAGAAGAGAAAATAGAACAATTAGAAAAATTATTTGCAGTAGTGTATGGGATATCTATATACGTATATACATATATATATATATATACACACACATATATGTATATACATATGAACATATATGTATATGTGTGTAGGTGGTTAACTAGCTCAAAAACTGTCACTTAAAGAGTCTTATATCTATACATCATGGTTATTATATAAAAATCGTCATGTATTATAAATGTTAACGGTTCCTTTTTATTGACCATTATTTATGTACTTATTTCATTAAGTTGTTTACGTGAGATTGTTATTAAGTTTATTAAAAGTTATGGTTCTTATATACAAACGGTTATGTATGTTACTAAATAAATAATGATTATAAAATGAGACCATTATGTATTATGCAAGCATTATCATAGATTAAAATTGTTGTTTATATGTGGTCGTTAATTATTATCATGGTCTCACCAAATCTTAATATATAATTAGTGTTATATTATAACTGTTATGATAGATCTGAATTAAATAATAGTTCGAAACTATAATGTATTTATGCTAAGCTTTTATAGTGTTCCCATATATAATGATTGAAATTATGATATATGATAGTTAATAACTGTCATATATCACAGTTTATGTAGTAGTGATATTTTAATTATCTTAATGGAAAACCAGACAATTACTCAAAAAAGAGATCCAACGCTATCGTGGGTACTGCATAATGAAATTCTTCAAGAATATAGCCACCCATAGGCCCTACAGATTTCTTGACATGAGGTGTCTGTTGACTTGACTTTATTGTAGTGTTTCTGCATACAATACTTCAAGATTGTGAGGAAGTCCTTAAAGAGTTCGTTATGACTATCTTCTAACTATAGGTAATTCAAAATTCACTTTATAAATTTATAGGTTTAAATAATATTAGGTCTCTTAAGTTTATTCCCCATTTTGATTTTGGTCTCTCACATTTCAAACTATATATTTTATATTTTGATCCCTCAAGTTTCATTTTATATTGGCCTATATAATTTAATAAAAATCTAGACTATTTTATTTCTTGAGAGACCAAATCTCTTGATTTGAAAGTTGATGGACCAAAATTAAAACAACGATAAATTTGAAAGACAAATATTTCATCAACCAGTCTCTTTCTCATGTTTGGTTTTCTCTACCTTGGGACAACAGGGGACCAGGCTAGAACCGCGAACACCTTAGCTCCCGGGTTACTTGTAGTCCAATCCTTAACCAAAACAAAACCTGCCCACTATTTTCATGATGCCACGTGTGACCTCTCCATTCGTATACTAATCCCAATATTCATTGCTCTCTGAGCTCCCTCGATTTCTGGATCCCATCTAGAAAACATCCACACTCTCGTACATTCCACGCGCTATATACTTGCACTCTCCAATCGACATCTGTCCCTTGTAGTATGTCCCAGCGTATAGGCCCCAATCCATACCCAAGAACCGGTTTTCTTACGATATTTAAAGCCCAAAATTATAAAAATCTAGACAAACCAAATAAAGCCTCTTCAGGCTTTCCATATAAAGTATTCCAAAACTTCTTTATCATTTACAGAAATAAAAGCTTCTGTCACTTGGGACCTTCTAAAAGAGAGAGAAGAAAAAACTCCTCTTCTTCAACTTCTTCTTCGATCAACTCCAACAATTTTTTTCTGTAAGTTTCAGCTTCTGAGGCATATTTGTGCTACTGATTCAGATTTCTGCTTTTTTTTTTTTTTTTTTTTTTTTTTTGGGTGAGTGTTTCTGAATAAGTTATTCAGATTCCTTCTGGGATGGGGTTTTTTTTTTTTTTTTTGGTATGTGAATTTCTTGGGTGAATATATTATTGCAGCTTTACTGATTTGTTGTTGTGGTTGATCTGAAAGGGCGAAGCCCTAGTAATTAAGATAATTAATGGGGAGAGGGAAGATTGTGATTAAGAGGATTGAGGATTCAACAAGCAGGCAAGTGACCTTTTCAAAGAGAAGAAGTGGATTGCTCAAGAAAGCAAGGGAGCTTTCGATCCTCTGCGACGCACAGGTTGGCGTTATCGTGTTCTCCAGCACCGGCAGGCTCTATGAATATGGAAGCTCCAGGTATGTGTGTTTATACACACACACAACTTGTTCCTAATCAGTTTGCTTTTTCTTTGTTCTATCAGAAACTAGATCGGCATTTTCCCTGATGGGCTTTTGATCTGAATAATAATATCCCTTTTTGCTTCTTCTTCTTCTTCTTTCTTATTTTTTAGTGGGAGAAACTATGTTTTTTTCTTGATAACATAGCCAATTATATTATATAAAATGGGGAGAAAGCTATCTTGAATCTGATATTATATTCTGTCACACTGTGGTTATTGTTAGAAGAAATTAAAACCATTGAGACACTGTGAGCTTGTAATTGGTGTTTAATTAGTTGTATGTTTGGCGAGTACTAGCTTAGCTCCGGTTCTTTATATAAGATCTTATTTGTAATTTGTAATGTAATTTGCGCTATGAATGGTATTTTATATTAAGGACTGGTAGTATTAGTTTAATTTTCTCTTCTTAAATATAGTACGCTTAATGGATATCGAAATTTCAGTCCATGCATGTGTGCTTTTGCGTGGTGCTATTTTTTCTGAATCACAATCTCTTGATGAATATGTGTTATGAATTCCAGGTTTAATCTGGTACGAATATATAAGAAATTCTTCTTCCTTATGCTTTTAGCTGAGATCTTTCTTCTTGTTCGTGTTCTTTCTTCTAACCTTTTGTTTTTTTTTTTTTTTTTTTTGTTTTTTGTTTTCCTTTTCTGCTTTGCTCTTTTGTGGGTCACTCTTAATTCGAGTCATTAATCTCTTTGTATTCGTACTTATATACACAATCGAAATCCTTGTCTAGATTTCTGAATTAATTATTCACTGGATTAACAGTTACACACTTTATAAAGTTCAGGTATATCCACACACACACACACATATAGAGAACGTTAGGCAGTGAATTCTATGAAAAGGAATCTTTAAATTAAAGTACTCTAAGAATTCTCTCTAGAGTTTTTGTTGTGAAGCTCTTCTTATAAAGTTCGAAAAGAAGAAAGTGTAACACAAAAACTGAAGTAAGTTTAGGGTTTAGCCATCACCTTTTTTTCTCTCTTCTCCTTTCATAGATTACACTATATATATATATATATATATATATATATATATATGAAAAAAAAAATCTTAGAGATTCAGATTCTAGTTGAACCATATATATAGTTATGATGAATATTAGATCGTAGGTGTCTTTTCAATACATAAGTAGATAATCTCTAAGCACTGAGACTAGAAAACATAGATTAGTTATGCATGAGATAATACCCCTTTGATCCATATTATAAGACACCAACTAACAAGTGTATTTAGTCATTTTTATGAGGCATTTGCTTGATTCCAAAAAAACATCAATTTTTTTTCCATGTATACCCATAATTAATAAGGGTATTGGGTGATAGTAATAATTAATATGATCTTAGAATTTAGTGCAATTAGTAGGAATTTAAAAATTACTTAAATTTTAAGACAAATTTAATGACTTTAACTATTTTATTGGTTTATAAGTGTTGTTAGTTAGTGCCATATAATAAGGACTAGAAGGAGTATATGTAACGTCAAAAAATATTTTAATAAATTCTATATTTCTTCTTGGTGAACTATTCACTGCAGAATATTAAGCCATAGAATTTCAATAAGGATTGGATTGGTATACAAATGATATGTAGTTAATTACAGGCACAAGTGCTATGACATTGGCAGGCAGTTTAATGTCTTCAAACATATATGGTTTTTTCAAAGTAGCGGAATTAATATTTTATTATTTATAGTTATTTTCAAATATGTTGGTGGGTTAACATATGCTAAATAAAATTTTAAACAAAAGAATATTAAGTTTTGGCAAATTTAAAATGTGAGTTTTAATAATACATACACAAACACATACTTATAAACATTAACTTATAATTAACCAATAAGTTGTTGGTTGAGGTGCTAAGGGGCCTCACCCCCATAAGGAGGAAAATAGAAGTTCGAATTCCGGGAAACACATTTATGGGGAGAGGCTCACCCTTTACTCTCTAAGTCTCAAGAGAGAAACCCTTGATCTAATCAATCATTTACTTATAATTAAACATACATACATGTATGTATGTATCTATGTTTTTATACACATGAACATGCTGGTCTTTAGAGCTGGACAAGTATTGAAAATAGTTGGTGATGTAACAGGTTTGTCCAAGTTAGGAGGATTGATTACAGCTGAAGGAATTTAATTTTTAGAGTTAATTCATTAGCATGTTATTATTGTGCTTTTCAATTTATTTTTATTTTTTTGACAAGGATAATTATGTGTTAACTCATGTAACTTAAAATACAACATCATATAGTATTTTTGTTTGTCTACACTCTGGGTAATCAAATGATTTGAAATAAAAACTTAATAACTGTGATACAGCTTCTGTTATCAGATTTTCAATAAGATTATAATAATATATAGAAACATTTTTTCAAACAAATAATGATATAATGAAGATGTATTCTGCCCCTACAAAAGATTATAAGAGTATTAACCTTTCTTAAATATAAGTAACTATTGGATTCCATTGAAGTAAGAGGATATGAAAAGGAAAACGTGTTGTAATGATTATACTTATGTTAATCTCAAGACAATTTTTTTAAAGTTAAGATTTAATTATGCGAACTTCTTGTCCCCAGTTAGGTTTAGAATTGCACATTAGAATATTATGCACATAACTCCTATATGCCCATGTCTGTGAGTGACAAAAACATTCTTAGTTTGCAACTCCTTGAACTTTGCATAGCTTTGAATATTGTCAAGTATATATATTTTAGGGCTTGCACCCTCATTACAAATATATTTGTTATATCCTGAATTTAATTTACACTACCACAAAAATCTAACACCTCACTCTCACTCTTTGTAATTTCCCAACCTCCCAAATGTTTTTTTCTTTTTTTCCTTTGATCATTATATTCTACAAAAAAAAAGTGACATTTTAATATTTTATGGGGAAAAATTATGTAGGTTTGATTTTTTTATGATTTTTCAAGAGTAAATAAATAAATAATGCACAATTTTATAGTAATTTTCATTGAAAAATCGTAAAAATAAAATAAATAAATTCAAAACTGCATCATTTTTTCCATAAGATATCAAAATATCACTTATTTTATGTAAAATAATCTAATGATGGAAAGAAAATAAAATATTTGGCCAATTGGGACATTACAAAGGGTATTAGATCGGAGAGTATTACAGGGTGGGGCATTAGAGGCCCCTTGCTGTAGAAAAAGGACTTTCAGCGGCAACTTCTACAGTCGCAGTTGAAAGTCTCTCTTTCAGCGGCAACTTTGGAGGTCGCAACTGAAAGTTTGACAAAGATATTGGTAATTAATTGATTACCATGTATATAAAGGGTGCGGAAACTGCATAACACAAATAATTTTATTATTTTGGTTACATTATTAGATTAAGGAAAAAAAGAGAAGCCTTTAATTTGTTTTTCATTTTACTAATTGACTCTATACTGTTGGTTTATGGCAGCATGAGATCCATTATAGAGCGCTACAACAAACTAAAAGTGGAAAACCATCTTCATCAGCATATGAATCCTGAGTCGGAAGTCAAGGTACTACTATTACAACTACACTTGTTATCCAATCAACTAGAATTAGTTATAGAACATAATATCTTAAAGACTAAGAAACACAAGATTTATTAATTACTTCTGCTTGTATTTTGGGCTTAACTACTGTGTCTGTGATTGAAACCACATATATAGTATGGTTAATTGTCTTCCCATTGATGGTCAAAACAAATTTTTCTTCCCAGTAGTTTCAAAAGCCATAGCTGAACCTTTTGTGGAAACACATTTAATTAGCTATGATTTTAAATTTTCGATTTCAATAACCATAGGGCACGAAGCCAAAGCTATTAACCGCAATTTTAACTCAGATCCACAGCTAAGCTCAGATTACACCCAATTTAAGAAGGAATATATATGTACAAATGTATGACTTGAATGTAGCATATATAAAGTGAATATACACAATTATTTTCTGATTTTGCAAAGATATGAATTCCCAAGTCCCATACATATGTACATGGTCTGGTGATATTAACACTAACAAATATGCATGTATTTCGATATCAGCAAAGTATATATATAGTGGTAAGATTTCTCAAGACCAAGATGAACATTATGACCATACATATTTCTTGTTTGAGTTCCTTACTTTTAATGATAAGGTCAAATTGCTAGCTTGTACTCAGGAAGTTGGGGCAATTGTTATTTCCTGACTCTGTTGAAACGAACACTAGGTCGTTGCTGTGTGCGTGTGTGTAAACCCATATTCACTCTTAGTAAGTGCATTCAATAAACCCAAAAGAAAACTAAAAATTCAAATCTACATATACAACTAGATATATAGGAGCCTCTAAATATTCAAAACGCTCAATAAAAGCAACTTCACTTTCATTATTAGTTAGAGTTAGAATCTCCATCGAAGGATTCATAATCACTTATTAGGAAATCCATACTAATCACAAGACATAAATTCCACAGCAAAACTCTTCAAAGCACACATGACTCTCTCCCACATTGTTTTCTAGCTCATCATAGTGAGCCCTTAAGTTTTCTAAAGTATTGCGAAATTTCAATATTGTGAAGAGTTATTGTTGAGTCTGGCCAATCAATGAATTCATTCAATACTTCTCTGATCCTATTTATAGGGTAGAGAGAGAATAAATTTTTCGGTCATATTTGTAATTAAGGCATCTCATTAAATTTTCCATATGAATGTATATTTTTGCCATTAATTTATTCTTGTATTAACTTTGTTCTCATGTGGCATAATAGATAGATATAATGTTGAAAAGTTGTTGAATTTTATAATAAAGTTACTGAAGATTTAAGTTTTTCTTGATCTGTATAAAACATGTTGGAATTGTCTTATAAATAGAATCATAGGAGTATATTTCTTTTTAGAATTGTTGGGTTAATTAAATGCACTCCAACCTTTACCTCTTTAGACATCCCATTCTTAGACATGTCCTTCAAGACATCATCAAGTATGCTAATTAAATTAATTAAAGCAGTTGCCTTTTTGCTCTATAAGAGAACCATTTCGTTTTAAACCATCCAATAATCACAGTGTTGTCAATCTACTGATAACAATGACATCTCTGTGAAGTGCTCTAGTCTTGAAGGAACTCCAACTAAAGAATGGAGACCTTGTTTCCCTAATTATTCGAATAAAACAAGTTAAGGGTACTAACTTTCAAACTCACAGCTGTTGATAGGGTCTTCTCCTTCCAAGATTAGCAACTCCAACTAATCTGAAATCTCTACATGTCCTTCTTGGGGAGATGACTCTTTATAATGTCCCAACTTCCTAAATGTTTTTTTTAATCAAATATTAATCGATTAAATTCACTCCAAAATAGTATGATAGATATTTTTGCTCTGCAACTAACATATCATTGTTGTTCTGTTCTCCACCTTCTATACACTCCCCTAGTCCTATTTATAAAACACTGCCACCATATTTCACATAGACCAAGAAAAACCTTAAATTTCATTAACTCTTCCATAAAATTTAACAACTTTTAATTTCAACTTTATCCTCATTTAATATACATTAAATTCTATTAGAATAAAGTCAATACAATATTAAATGTAGGGTAAAATTGTACGTTCATATGAAAAGTTTCTCTCTCTTCCCTATAAATAGGACAAGAAATTTTATTATCTCTCTACCCTATGAATATGACTAAAGGAGTATCTCTTCTAATAGTGGTAATGTAGTTGGACTTTGCATAAGCTGCTATATATAGGGCTGCGTCCATCCTCCTCATGACCATCCTCTCTTCAATACTTCGTGGATAGGTTTGTATAGCGCAATGTTGGTTCATGAAACTAAACACCATGAGGATATGCCTTTTTAATGAACAGCTGTACAACTTCAAGAGATATGTTATTTCTTCATCTATAAATGGACCTCACCACCACTTCATTCCTACACACAAATCCATTGTCTTTATCTTGGAGTACACAAGGGATATAGGCAAATTATCACTTTATAAAAATAGTCATGATCTTGGCTTGAGAGTTTTGTGAGTAAAAATCAAACTCAAGGATCTTTATTGTATCTTGAAGGAATTCACCAGACCCAGTTTGTATCTAAAGTTTGTAATAGATAAGAGCGAATTAAGTGCAGAAATTGATCCACCCCTAAAATTGTGAAAAATCAGTCACTTTATTTCTTTCCCCTCTTATTATTGACGACCATTGCAGGTCTTTTATTATAATAATTTTAAATGCTTAAATGCAGATTAACTAACAGAGATAAACTACCTGTAATTACTGTTAGGTTTACAATAACTTCCTACTAAGAGATTTGAACCGAGAAGGGTCTTCGTGCGCATATGTGTGTGTGTGTGTGTATCATGTGTTAGAATTCTTGCCTTCTTCCTTATAATTGCATTGCTCTTTATTTAACATAATATTTATAATTTATTATATTTATTTGATATATATCTGTTTTTACACTTGGTAGTTTTGGCAGAGAGAAGTGATAGCATTGAGGCAACAACTGCAACATTTGCAAGAATGCCAGAGGTCTATATGTTCAATTTGTAATCAATTAAAAAAGGATTATAAACGTCAACAAGTTCATATTTATTTGTTTAATCCAAAAATTATATTCTTTAGAAAGTATATGATTTCCGTTTGGCAAACAAGTAGGCAATTGATGGGTGAACAACTTTCTGGTTTGGGCATTACCGAACTGCAAAATTTGGAAAATCAACTGGAGATGAGTTTGAAGGGTGTCCGAATCAAAAAGGTTTGATAGATTATTTTAGACCATTAATATTCTTCATTTAATTTTACATGTCACACCACTTTTACATTACTGGAATTAGTGATATTATCTTATAAATTGATAAATGATTTATCTATTGTATTTGCAGAATCAAATTTTAACTGATGATATTGAAGAGCTGCAAAAAAAGGTGCAAAATAATTTTCTTGTTTTTTAATTTGCTCGTTCCATGTTAGAAAGATTTTACCATAAATTGTAGCCAACTCATTGATATACTATTGCAGGGAAATCAAATTCATCAAGAAAATGTACAACTTTATAAAAGGATAAACCTCATTACTAAAGAAAATATAGAACTACAGAAGGTAAGTTCGGAAAAAACTTTAATTCGTTCATATATCTGATCTTGTCTCATATGCATATATGCATGTTAATTCACTAAGAAAAAGATTTACAGTGACAACTTTCAGCAAGACAACAAAGTTTCTTGAAAAAGTCTACCTTTAAGGACTTTTAGTGGTGACCTTAAATGTCACCACTAAAAGTCTTCCCTTTGTGACTCATAAAGTCACCGCCAAAACTTAGAAAAGTCATCACTGAAACTTTCAACAACAATCACTGGCGTAGTGACTTTTTTATGACGACAAAGTCATTGCTGAAAATTTCCAATGGCAACTTTTACATGTTGCTGCTGAAATCATTCAGTGGCGACTTATACATTTTACTATGGAAAGTCAAAATATTTTTTATTTATTTTGTAGTGGAACAACAATTAAGCACAAAAAACGGGAGTGGATAATCATTAAAATGACAGTTTATGAAGGTTATAATTAAAAACCTAAATAGAGGATTCATCTTAATTAGATCCATGAAGCAAGGATTATGAATGAAGAAATTGGGGATTTCGATCCTCCATACAATATCAGCAACAAATATGGTTTACAAGCTCCAAACCATCCGCAGCTAAACCAGCCACGACCTCAATACACTGAATCACCAGCGAAAGCTATGGAACTAAGGTATATATATCGCTACAAACGGATCACATAGTTATACATATCATAGTTTCAATGTGTTTGTGTATTTTGTTCAGTCCTAAAAATATAAACTAACACCCAAAATTCTGTGACAGACTACAACTGCCCTAGCAATAATTAACTCTTTGACAGCCTAAGAATAATTGTGAGTGACAGCATGCTGCCAATAACTTTCTCGTAGAAAGATGAAGTTCTCTGTGAGGGAGATATTTCACTTCAACAAGTTAGAACCAGAAAAGCATCACTTCTTACATGGTATGAAATGTTTCATCTTTAATCATTTATGTAAAGGTCAGACATGTATTATTGGATGTCGTTGTAAATTTATATATAATGTAAGAAATTGTACTACTCTTAATGAATAGTGCGGCTCATCTATTGGGCTTCATATAATGAAATTAGTTTTATATTATACAAAAAACTTGATTTTTTTCACGGGCATATTTCAATTTGAGTTAATTATGCTTGAGACACTCGCGTAAATTAAATTCTTCCATATTTGAATTCAAACATTGGTTTACTATGTTATGAAAGATTAGCCCTTATGGTAGACCAATGAACATTTTAGGGCACCTCTCTCAACGGAACTTCAAACTTTGGTTTACCACATTGTGAGATATATTAGCTCCTTCTGCTGGACTCAACCCCCATTGGTGACCAATGAGCATACTGTTAGTGGGGTAAGTGTCTCATGGACAACACTGGCCCAATAGGCTCCATGGGCTCAAGAGGGATGTCTCATTTAGCCCAATTTCTAATGGGTGTCGGTCTTGTCTTGGCCCAAAAGATACTAGGTTGTATTGAGCTCACGCAACTAAGTAGATTGTTTTTATCCCCCATCAAGCTATTATACTGAGTTCTACCCTTGTTCTTGAGCTCAATTGGTAAAGGGGTCGGATACTCTTACCAAAGGGAGGGAGTTCGATCTTGGAGTTGGTCAAGGCACTGAGGGAGGCATCTTAGCTCTTAGGTGCCTAGGTTAACGCCTGAGGGTAATAGATGGCTCGCCCTGCCCAACATTGGTATCACCTAGGAGGAAGGGAGATTTCGCCTTGCCCTTGGATTGTGGGTGATCCCAACCCCTTTCCTAAAATTTATGTATCAAAAAAAAAATTTTGAGTTCTACACAGACCAAATCATGTTTTAGCTAACAAAAAAAAAGTAATTTAATTCATTGATTAGGGATGAATATGTTATGAGGTGGGAAGTAGTTTGGCCTAGCAATATAGGATGTGACATTTCCTTATGGGATGCAAAATGTCAAGCCTAACCCTTATTATATATCATCACTCTTGATATTTGCGTCACTTAAATTATGTGAAAGTGTGATAACTTATATACTTTATTGGGTTTTGAAACCAAATTCTTATAGGAATTATACTTTTTTTTATCACTTTATTACGTATTACTACTCATCCACTTGCAAAGCAAACAACCATAAATGGTCTGTTTGGCAGGAGGGAAATGAAAGGAAAGGGATGGGAGGAGATTTTTTATGAGTTGATTTTTTTTTTTTTTAAAAAAAAAAGAAAAATGGAGAAGTGGGGTTATTATGTTTTAATAAGATAAGATGTGAAATAAAATTAATTAAAAACCTTCAACCCCACTTCGCTAAATTTTTAAAAATTCATTTCATAAAAAGTTTATCTCCCCTCCCCTCCCTCCAAATCCCTCATACCAAACAATCCTTAAAGCTTCTTGATAAAATTGTGCAAAATAATATATAAGATAACGCCCAACAAGGGCATAGTTCAAAACTGTCCAACATGGGCATATTAGCCAACCATATATCTTAATATATAAGATAACTATCAAGGTTTGACCATACCAATAACTACATGTTGGTCTTTAATAACTACAATATAGTACTATTGATCATAACATGTTAGTGATTATCCAGTCTTTCACCAAGTTTACAATTATGTCATAGGTTTAAGAAAGTTATTGTGTAGAGGACATACATCAACAGATTAACCATTAACTACTCCATCAGTCCTTAATATAAGATATATTTGAGAACTTAATCTTAGTCCTAAATATAAAACTTAATTTTTAATTTTCTCAATCATTTCCTAATTTAGAAAATACATATCGTATTAACTAACTCAATTAACTTCCTTAATCTAATTAAATTATATAAATATGTCCTATATTAAGGACTAAAGAAGTATAGTGTAATTGTTATTGATCATAATAGATTAAAGATTACCCGCTCTTTTCACCAAATTTATAATTTTGTTACAAGTATATATAACAAAGTTCTAGTGCGAGGGATTGCCTACAATACAATAATCACTAATTGCAATCAAATTGATATTGACCATAACATATTAGAGATTATCCACTCTTTTCACCTTTGCGAATTTGTTACAAATTTTAGAAATTTCTTATGTAAAATATTAACTAAAATACGTTAACCATTACTAAAAAATTATCTGTAATTGTCAAGATAGTCTTCTTTTTGCCAAGTATTTTAATTCAAGTAAATAATTGAAAATGGGCAAGTTGGCCATAAACTTACAAATTAAAAGAGTAATTATAAAGTGTTGTTTTCTATTGTTGTAATAATAAGATAATATTAATAAATTTTAGGGCGACACTTTCTCAACATGACCGATGCATCCCTTCTTCTTTTCTTAGATGATTGACACTTGGCTAAATTTGATTCGAAACTTTATAAATAAAATGTTAAAATCTCTGTTTTCTCTATTCTTTTAATTAAAATATTTGAGGGTTTTGATTGTTTTAAGGAAATACATCTTCGTCTAGAAGTGTACAAGAACAATGTCACGTGGACCGCACCAATCGCTGCCAATAAATCCAAAAGAGTGATGTATTAAATGGTTAAGTTACAAATTTGTCTCGAAAATTTTCGCTAAGAAGCAATGTTGCCATGAAATTTTTTCAAGTTCAATGTTATTTTTAAAGTTTCAAAACGTAGCAATATTGCTCTATTCATTAAAAAATTAATGTTGATCATTAAAAAAAATGACATTAATCGGTAACTTTTTAATGAAAATGGACAATATTGCTTCATTTTAACACTTTTAGGGCAACATTGAAATTCAAAAAAATTTCAGGGTGATATTACTACTCAGCGAAAACTTCTTGAATAAATTTGCACCTTAACCCTATTTTAAATTCAAAAACAAAATTGCATGCTAGTTGGCTAAGCAATTATCAACAATGAAATGGTACGCTCGGTTATTAGAATTAATTGTTATTATTACTTTTCATTTACAAATTAAAGTGAAAGTGGACCCTATTGTTTAAGAATACTTGCAGTATCCATGAACTTTAGAAAGAGCATGCGTACGGTATTACAGCCTTTGCAAGTGTATGGCTTTGGATTATAGTCGTTTAATAACAAAAATTGAACATCTAATACTCTAATTAATTTTATATAAAATTTGGGTTTAATTTTTTAAATTGTCAAAATATCTTTTTTGTCTTCTCCAACACTAAACATCGTTGTTGTTAAAAGACTAAAAAGACATTAGCTAAAGTATATATTTGATCATTTATATTTATATCAAGTTTAATTTTAATCCCTTAAGTTTATAATATATTTTTACAAAATTGGAAAATAAGCGTAGAGCCATATCTTTCTTCAGTGCTTTTTTTTTTTTTTTTGCTCGATTCTTCAGTGCTTGATGACTTGAGATTTCGCTTCTCAAACTCAAACCCACCACTCTCATGTCTTAGTTTACTCACTGTCTCCACTTTCCAATCTATTCGGTGCTCGCCAAAGTTGATTTTAAGAACAATTATTTCAAACTAGATTTTATATATTTTTATTTTCAAATATGATTTTGTTAGAACAATCATCCAAACAGATTTTCCCCCAGAACTTGTTTTGAAAAACAATTTCATGAAACTATTCTAAGAACTAAAAAATTTGAAACAAAATCAAAACAAGTGAGTACCATACGATAATAAATTCTAGTGCTGGAAATAATAAAGGTCTATATCACTTAGTATAGGATTTTTCTTATGATCATATTTTTTTCTTAAGACATTAAAGTAGATTATTTAAATTTTTTAACTTCGCTGCTCTATTGTTTGAATATTGTTACCATAATAGTTTTTTATGCTCAAATTAATAATAATAATAAAAAAGCTTTTGTGATAATTGCTTATAAAGGATAAGGTTTTATTTTAAATATTTTTAACATTAAATTTCATAATAAATACTAAAAATTACATAAATATGTCTACATGTGATATTATTTAACTTAACTAATTTTTTTAATATAATAAAATTAAATAAATAGGTCTTATATTAAGGATAAGAATGAGTATTAAAATTTCTTGAAAGTATAAAATTAACACTTTTAATTTAATGAAATTGAAATTAATTTTTATGGATTAAGAAAAGAAAGCACAACATGGATTCACATGCACGACATGCTATTGTTAACCTGAAATGTAGCAGTACTTATCGATCCCGCTGCTGTAATGAAATATTAGAAAAATAGTTTTTCAGAAGAGTTGATAACATTAATAAATGTTTCTGTTAATAAAGGTTGGTTTGATAAGAAAAGATTGTTTTTATAACTTATAAGGTTGTGAATTCAAATCTCGCTATCAATATAAAAATTTTGTTTGTAGGTATTTTGGAAACATCTTTATAAGCTTTCTTTTAAGCCTAAGGACATGCATAATTTCGAAGAACCTTAAGAACTCAACTCATCTAAATTTATTGTACAAACCAATTAATAAATATTTCTTTTGAATGATGATTCTTCCGTCACTAGCTCATTGATCTTGAATGACTTTTGTGTGTGTGTCTTGATCTGAATGCGAGAAACTCATCAAATATGCGACTTGAGATTTGTTGGAGATATATAAAATCATTAGTTAGTTAAGATCTTAATGAGGTAGTCAATTATTGTAAAACCATATAAATAGAGGTCTAATTGTATGCATCAATGTGTGAAGGATGTTAGGATCCTCATGAGGAAAATTAATTTAGTCTTCATCTCTTATTATATCCTATTGTTTAGGGTTAATAGTAGAGTCACCTAAGAAGAATGAATTGTTGTAATACCATTGTGGTTTATAATTCTCAAGAAGAGATTCTTATGTTTTTTAAATTCTGGATTTATTAACATGGCATCTCCACGTTGACAAAAAAACAATTTTTTAGGGGTCAGAGTAAAGATGTAATACCCTAAAAATCGTATTTATGATAAGTATCATATTTCGATAAATAATACCTATTGGAAATAGGTGAATATGTGGTTTCAAAACTAGTGTAATAAATATCTTATTTTCTAAGGTAATTTCTATTGAAATTAGGGTGAATAAAGAGCTAAAAATCCCTAAAATGCATTTATGAGGCATAAAATGGCCTGAAAATATTATGATAAATCCATAGAGGCAATAAAATATTTGCTAAAAATAGAAAGTATGTTTTCTCTAATTTTAGGAATTTTTGGGATTATTTTCCTTGAAAAATAATGAGACAAAATTAAATATTATTTTGGGGATCATAAGTGACCCCATGATTTTTAATATTTTACATGGAGCAGAAAATACCAAAGTCAAGTAAAATAATTGTGAGATAATAATTTATCCTAATTAAGAAAATTATCAACAATTAGTAAGTGACTAATTAAGTAATTAGTGGCTAATTGTTTAAGCATGGGATAATTGCTTAATTAAGGTAATTAAGGCATAAACTAATTAATTAAGAAAATAAATAAAAAAGAAAATAAGAAGGGAAGGGCGAAAATTCAAGTGTGAAAGGGGTTGTGGATATTTCAAAAATAATATCTAGATATTTAGAATTAAATAATAATATATTCGGTAGAAAGACCAGTTGGCTAAATGAGAACCAATAGAAATAAAATCCTATCTCAAAATAGGTGAACTAAGTCAGTAACATCTGGACTTATTATAAACGAGTATAATTTTATCCCGGAGTGAGCTGTCTCCGAAGTCATTTCCGAGACCGGAAGAGTGATTAGGAGACAGGATAAATAAGAAAAGGGCAGATAGTAGAAACGAGAACCTATAGAAAACAAGAACGTTGTGACAAACCATGAATTAGGTTTCTTAGGTCAGGACATATTATAAACCAGTGAATTTTTGTCCAAAAGTTTATGCTACCGGAAGTCATTTTCGTAACCGACAACGTTCGTCTGAAAATCTTCAGCAGACTACGGAATACCCGTAACGAGATCAAAAATTTAGTTAAACCAAGTACTTTGAAAGAGAAAGAATGGAACTTCAAGGCCTTGCTATCGGATTTTTGAGATTCGCTAAGATTACGCGATTGGGATACCGAACATGGAACTTTATCGGTACAGTCGCATAAAGCAACAAGATGACATCATGCATGACATCATCTTGTTGACTTTTGGGGAGGGGGAGGTCGGCATACATGAATCAAGGGCTAGGATTGATTCTCTCAAAAACCCTAGATCCGACGGCCGAAATCCGATATGATAAAGTGTGAATAGTAACCAAAATTTGCCTATAAATAGCACTCTTACTCTCTTCATATTTTCACACCAAAATTCAGAATAGAGAGAAGTTTTAGAGAGAAGGAAGAGCTCGAGAAAGTTGTAGCAAAGCCCTGGGTAAGTTCTTCGGTCCATAGTCTTCAGCTTCGGTGTTTTGTTCGGTAGTTATAGTAGAAATGTTGTTTTGATCTTTAATCTTCCAATATATTGTAGATATCATATTTTTGGGTTAAATATGATATATATTTCAAAAAATATGTTGGGAAAAGAGTTATGGCAAAATTTTGGAAGTTAGAGTCAAAGTAGCGAAGCTCTGGCAAAATTCCGCCTATTAGGCCAACTAGGGGCAAAATGGTAATTTGTACCTAAAATGCTTGTTATACTGCTAAAGGTTGTTAAATATTATCCTTATAGGATATTTTTTATAATTGAACCGCTGTTGTGCCGCCGTCATACCGCTGTTTCACCAGCTGTCAAAAATTACCGTTTTTCGTAAAACGTATCGAAATACCGTCAACGAAGGTACATTCGCGTACTGTAACACTAACTCTGATGTTTATTGTATGCGCATATGTGCTATGTGTATGGTATGCTTATGTGAGGTAGTTGATAGCTATGTGGTATGTTCATTGTACTGTTATTATGCTTGCTGGGTGTTGGGATACGTTTGCTTGGTGCGAAATGCTAGGTGCGAAATGATTGCTATGTGTGAAACGTATGCTATGTGTGACACATCTGCCAGGGGGCTTTGTGATGTTGGGAAATGCTTGTTTGTGTGTACGTTCGCGTACTGTAACACTAACCCTGATGTTTATTGTATGCGTCTATGTGCTATGTGTATGGTATGTCTATGTGAGGTGGTCGATAGCTCTGTGGTATGTTCATTGTACTGTTATTATGCTTGCTGGGTGTTGGGATACGTTTGCTAGGTGCGAAATGCTTGGTGCAAAATGCTAGGTGCGAAACGATTGCTATATGTGAAACGTATGCTATGTGGGACACATCTACCAGGGGGCTTTGTGATGTTGGGAAATGCTTGTTTGTGTGTACGTTCGCGTACTGTAACACTAACCCTGATGTTTATTGTATGCGTCTATGTGCTATGTGTATGGTATGTCTATGTGAGGTGGTCGATAGCTCTGTGGTATGCTCATTGTACTGTTATTATGCTTACTGGGTGTCGGGTTACGTTGCTAAGTGCGAACTGCTAGGTGCGAAATAATTGCTAGGTGCGAAACGTATGCTAAGTGCGACACATCTGTCGGGGGGCTTATGTGCTGTTGGGATATGCTTGTTAGTGTGCTCATATACTGTCTATGTGGTGTATATAAACATGAGGTTAACCGTTACCTGAGGTTCAATGGGCATTGAACCTCAGCTCTTAACATAGCGTCAGGTTCAGGAGCACCGACGACCGAGGAGAAAGGCAAGCAGCACGCGTAGGGACTCGATTGAAGACTTTCCTCTACTGCTATTTACTTTTGAAAACTCTCGGTCGTTGTATCGCTTTTGTAATCAGCCAGACTTACGGCATTTTAAATATATGTATCAGTTACTCAATCGCTCCGATGCTCTACTTTGATGAAAAAAAAATATACTGCTTTTGAAAATGAGATGTTACAAAAGATGCATCCCAAGCACAGGTTGGATATTGAAGATCCACCCATTGTAGCGTTTAGAGATCCGAAAGAAATTGGTGATCCAAGAACCACACCAAAATCAAGTTTTTACGTAGCAACAGAAAAGGGTAGTAGAGACGTAAATCGTAGAAATGACACAAAACATAAAGTTTCTACTAAAGATTAAGATACAAAATTATAGACACACACATACGTGTGTGTGTGTGTATATATGCATATATATGTAAAAAAACATAAATCACTACTCAAAATTTAATGAATAACTTCATATTTAAAATATATAAGTTACATAATTATATAAAACATAAATCAAAAAACACGAGTTTAACAACTCTTACAACCAAATTCTAATACATCGGAAGAATAAAATTTAACAATTCTTAAATTATATCGGTTGATTCAAATCAAACACACAGTAACTTGCATGTCTTCAATGTGCTTTTTTCTTGCTCTTATAATAAGTTCATTTACAAAACTTGGAATATTCAAATCATAACTATTCATAGGTTCCTTTACTTCAACGTCAATCAAGCTTTTTTCATCATGGGCGTCAACATCTAAGCTTGTCTACATCTTCCCAATCTTCTCCATTTTCCACTATTCAATCATCATCGGATGGAGATCATCAAAATTATATGCATGAGAGTTTTGAGCTTTCTTTTTCTTGCCCAATCTTATATTGGCCATCACAAAAATAACATCATTTATAATATTTTGATTTTGGGGAAATGAAAATAGGGGTTTTTTTTTTCCTGTTTTAAGTAAAAGTGGTAAAAACAGTAAAAACGCAAAGTTTTTATTGTTTTTAAGCCTAGTTTTTACCGGTTTATACTCAGTTTTTACTTAGGTCTTAGTATCACTCTACTAACATTTTTACAGCAGTGCATCGTTCCAAGACCGGACTTCTTGAAGCGCCGATCGTGATTTTCTTTTCCAGCGCGAGTTCATCTCCCTATAATCTCGGTGATATTTTTCCGCCGAGAATTGTGCCGGAAATTTTGCAAATTGCACGATCGCTGTGAATCTTTTCCAACTCACGATTCATTCCACGACTGAAGAATTTGTAATTGCACGATGCTCTGACGCATCACCACTTCTGTGATTGTCTCTTGCTCGCATCAGAGAAACGCAATTCAAATTGAGACGACTGGCAATACTGTAACTCAGATCGAGAAATATTTTGCCAATATCGTGCATCAACACTTCTATGATTATATCAAAATCGCATCTCCACAGTTCCTGGCACTGTTGGATATTGCAATTCCACTATTAATTTCACTCTCCAGTTCCAGATTCAAGATCGCACCCTTATAATCCCGGAATTAGCGATGTTCCGATCGCAATTTTGAGTTCCTTCTGTTTGAGTTCGAAATTGTTGAGATCACATCTTTGGGTGGTGTTTGCTTTTGTTCGGTGGCGACCGTCACTCTCTCCTCCCCACGTCACAATTTATTTATGGGAGTGCTGTCCGAGAAAGAATCCTTCAAGAACGATACTGTGTCTAACATGGTCTTGATTTTGCTCAGTGTCGTGTGGATCCAGTTGTGCGGAGTCGTTTCCATCTTCAGTAGCTATCAATCGATTGATGCTAGGGGAATCCTCATTGTGACCGAAGGTTTGACTTCCTCTTCAAATATCTCTGCTGTAATTGCTATGTAATTCTTTGGGCGTGATTCTTCAATCAGATGCTGTTATGTCATCGAGGAAATTTGCTGTGAACAAGAGGCTAAACTTCTTTAAATGATTCTGCTAAGATAGGGGATTGACGGCTGTAGCCAATCAATTGGATCAATTGTTCCCCTCCTCTGTAAATCCGACAGAAAAGTTCCAAACACTTGCTTTCTGTTATCATGGATCAGGTCAGGACTTGGTGGCATTGGGACTTCTTAGAAAATTTTTATGTAGCAGAGAGGACCCTAACCATGTTTTTGCTTTGTTAATGGTTTCAAAGATTTGTTGAGAACCCTAGTCTTGCTGGAGAAGGGGTAATTTTTGCCTGCAGATTACTTGAGAAATTGGAAGGAAGATGCAATCAGTTAACAAGTTCTGCCATATATGATTGCGATTGACATTTTTCTTGTGGGTTCACAACGCTGTTTGTTTTATGCCTCTAGTTCAGTGGACCAATTTTACATTGGCCGGCTATCTTCCTCAATTAGTGCAAGTGATGCATTTCTTATCAATTAAAAAAATTGTTGTTTCAAGGATGACATTGGAGCTTTGTCTTAATATTTGATAACACTACAATAGTTGCATGCTAGGATGTCTAGTCTCTGTACAAATGGGCTCCCCTTATCTTCACTGTGCAGTTAGTCTTTTGCTTGTTTCACGAACTCTAGCCAAGTTTTGAGCAAAAAAAAAAAAAAAACTCTAGCCAAGGGAATGGATGAAATAATCACTTATGGATCAAGAAATGCAGCAGAAGAAAGTTTAGAAGCATGTGGCATGTACAGTTTCATCAAGACTTGTGAAAAGGGTGTTGATTGGAAGCTATTTGGTTGTCCTGTTCAAAACTTGGAAAAAGGAGAAAATGGTCAAGTCAAGAACATTGTTATGTCAACAGGTGAATGACGAAATTATGGGTTCATCAAAGTCAGACATGTTCTTGCAATAATTGAAGAATGGAGTGTTGGAGAACAATATTCCAAAAATCAAGAGGAAGATGTCTCCATTAAGGCAAAGAGGATGATGTCTCCTAAAATTGTTCTTCATAAGAACAAAATCGTTAGTTTAATCACCCTATTTGTTGTATTGGCAAGTTGATACTTTCATGAGTATAAGAATTTCCAACTTGAGGGGCATGTTGGAGATATATAAAATTATTAGTTAGTTAAGATCTTTATGAGGAAGTTAATCATTGTAAGACTTTATATATAGAAGTTTAATTGTATGGATTAATGAGTGAAGGATGTTAGGATCCGCACCAAGAGAGGTTAACTTGGTCTTCACCTCTCATTAATCCTGGTGCTTAGGGTTAATAGTAGAGTCACCCAAGAAGGGTGGATTGTTGTAATATCATTGTAATTTGTAATTCTCAAGAAGAGATTCATATATTTCTCCAATTCTAACAAGTTGTAAAAAGAACCGTATTATTCATCTTCCTAAGCACTTGAAGATTTCTACCAGTTCTCATTAGTGCTTATTATTGTAATATAATCTAGGTTTAAGGTGCAAAAATACATATGAGCTTTTACTCAAAAGGTACCCAAAACCAAATGCTTTTTGAAGATGCAAAAGTACCATTGAACTCTAAAAATAGGTGAAAAAATAACATTTAAATCTAACTCAACACCATCACTTTTTGTCATGGAAATACCAAAATGCCCCTAATGATTCCTACACACTCTTCTGATATATTTACGCGAGCAATCCAAAGCCTCGTAAGTATTTAAGTAGGACTCGGATTTGAGTTTCGAATCCCATAATAGAATTTGGGGCCATAAGAATATTTATGCAGCGAGCTATGAATTGGGAATTTGAGGGTTTCATGAATTCGGATGTTCTTAGTATTCATGATCGTGAGGGAAAATTGAGTTCAAGTGCTTTGGAATTGTTTTCACTTTTCTTTTGTTGGCTGATTGGATATTGTTGTTGGTGAGAGGAACTGATTTTGAACGGGTTAAAGAATAAAATGATGCTGCATGCATTGTAGACTGTTCTTGTTTGTAACTAAATTTTCAAATGGATATGGTAAATTTTATCATTTTTTTTGACCGATTGGTTTTGTTGTGTTTGATTATATTGGTTCTAGATTTTAAGGAATTTTCCGGCAAAGCTTGATTTATTCCGGCGAACGATTGTAGACAATTTTTTACCCTTCACTTGCATTTCTCTCTTTGTGTGTTGTCTGTGATGATTGTTGGACTTTTTGGAAATATTTCTAGTCTGGATGATTGTGAGGTTGAATTTTGAAACCCAAAGAAAAAGATCAGTGGGATGGAGGGGAGAGAGAAAGGAAGAAGGTTGTGTTAGGTTAGATTTAATGTCGTGTTATTTTTACAACCATTTTTCGATGTCATGAGTACCTTTGCACCTCCAAAAAATATTTAGTGTTGGGTGTCCTATGAGTAAAAGTCCATATGCATTTTTGCACCTTAATCCTATAATCTAAACCATTCAAATCTAATATGAATGGTCCAAATTTAAAATATTTTATCTTTAATTTTTAAATAATAAATTCATTTTTAAGAAATAATAGTTATAAAATTATCTTTATTTTAAAATCGACATATATTAAAAAAAATATTTAAAATATAAAAATTGAATTGAATTTGGACTATCCAAAATCAATCTGGACGCTAGATTGGCCATGAGCATCTGATGAACCCAAAATGTTCTCTCATGTAAATGGATTCAATTTGGGTGCACATCAGATAGTGATGAGCACCCAATATGGACTGCGCAGATCTAATTTTGATGGCCCGAATTTAATTTTCTATTTTATTTTAATAGATACAAAAATCTAAAATAAATATAATCTTTTAATTGCATTGTAAATTTTTCAAACTAAAGTGATTTCTTATTTGAAAAGCATCAATTGAAAATTTTAAATCTGAACTATAGAAATTGTATAGGTTACGTTAAGATATAAATTTACCCTATAAGTTTTTACTTAGGAGTATTGAGTATCTGAAAGTTTTTTGAATTCAAAGTTACTCTAAAAGTATTAAAAAGTAGTAATATTGCCCATGTCCATTAACAAATATTAATTTTAACCATTATGTTCTTGGTTTGACTGAAATAGCACTCATTAAACTACCCCCTCGCCACCTCATCGTTTTTTCCCTCATGGGTGTTAGTGAAATATATAAACAAAATTATGATAGCAAAATAGTACACAATTTTGGTTCCCACCCAAAATAATACCCGAATGTAGAGGGGAGCCAAAATTTTCAACCAAATGACGCCAGCCAAATACTACTTTAATTTAAGTCCATGTCTGGTTTCATTGTTTCAACCTTGCCTCGAGGGAATTAGGTCCGATCCAAAAATGACTTTGGAAATAAACCACCAGCGGTTTATGACCGTCCGAAATCGGGTTTTCCGTTTTTTTTTTTTTTTTTTTTTTTTTTTTTGAATTTCGAGACAGACAAAACAAAACCACACCGAACCAAATAAAGTATTCAAAGTGCATCATAGACATAAAGCATCTCTCTCATCCATCAGCACCTTATTCCCTTTAAGCTTTCTTCTTCTTCTTCTGTCTTTCTTCAGACGCCCACAATAATTGTTCTGTAAGTTGCAGCTTCTTTTGGAACATAAGCATTTTTTTGGTGTCAAAATAAGCATATACACACACACACACATATATATATACACATGCACTATTTTTCACAATTATTATATATTATTTAAAGATTTGTGTGTGGCTTTTGGAACATGTATATTATATTTCGATTCCTTTTAAATTCCTTTGAGGATGGATTTTTGTAGCTTTACTGATTAATTGATCTGAAAGTCGATCGAAGCAGTGAAGAAGCCCTAGCTAGCTAAGAGGAATTAATGGGGAGAGTGAAGATTTCGATTAAGAAGATTGACAATTCAACCAACAGGCAAATCACTTTCTCAAAGAGACGAAATGGTTTGCTCAAGAAAGCAAGAGAGCTTGCGATCCTCTGTGACGCACAAGTTGGGGTCGTTTTGTTCTCTAGCACTGGCAAGCTCTATGAATATGGAAGCTCCAGGTTCCTCTCTGGTTCCCAGCTTAATTTATTAATATATTATTATGATTATTTTTCCATTTTGTTTTTATTTTTTTCAGAAGCTATCACAGCATTTTCTCTGTGCTTCTCTCTTTTGATCTAAGATAATAGGCCTCTAATCTACACTCCTTTCTTTTCTTTTCTGTATTTTTTCCCTAAAAGAGAGCCCAACAAAAACTATCTTGAATATGATGATATTCTGTCAGATTGATCTGTGTGGGTGTTGGTACCAGAAGAAATTAGTATTTTTTTTAAAAAGGATATAATCCCATTTGCATACATATTACAGAGAATTGGAATTATACCTAGCTAGGAAACTTAATAAGATCTGACAATAACACTATACAGATAACCCGGATTGTCACAAGGTATTCAATCCAAAACACCGAAAAACAAGCCGTGTTTATCATAAAGTAAACTGAATAGTTCTCTTTATCCAACTTCTTCCATGCTTATTATGATACATCGATTTCTTGGATCTTCATACTTGCCACAAGCTCAAGCTTCTATGGGTTATAAAAGCATACATATGAACATGAATATGAATGGTTAAGGCCTCATTTGCACTCCAATAAGTATACTAACATTATGGGGCTTTAATGTAGCAAATTGAAGCCAAAATGTTCTCTTCATCCTCTTGATTATTTCATCTTTAATCGGCTTTTATTGTTGAGCTCTCAATGCCAGGTAAAATATTTTCATATTGATTGGACCCTTGTTGAATGACATGGTAACCATCTTGATGAAAAGTATGGCGTGCCTGCCATATAGGACTTGGATGTCAACTTGAATACCTTGTTGGATGTCACCTGTGCTTATATTAATTACTAGGGTTTTTTATTACCCATGTTGTTCTCATCAATGCAATGGAAATTTTCTAGTACTAAATTAGAGGATGGGGGTCAAGAAGAAGAATGAGTTAATACAATGTTTGGTTCATATAGTTTATCTTCATTTGGTTTTAGTCTCTATAGTTTCAATCCATAATTTTTAGTTGCTCAAGTTTATTTCAGTCTAAAATGTCAAACCCTATATTTTAATATATAAAAACTAGACCATTTTGTCCCTTGAGCGACTAAAATCTATGGTTTGAAACTAAAGAAATCAAAACCAAAATGACGATAAATTATAAGGACAATACATTGTATTAATGCAAAGAAGAAGAGAAAGAAAGTACAAAAAGTGTGTGTGTGTGTTGGAATATTATCCAAATGCATGCATACTTAAGTTTGTGAATGGTAGTGTTATCAGCATAAACAATTGATAGAATATCAGACTCCTGTGATGATATACATATACCACCCTAGTCTTTATTATAAGTCTATTTTTGGAAGAAATTTTTGGTCTTTAATATAAGTCCACTTACATATTATTAATGAATGTTTTCATATTTACCCCTGATTTAATTCTGGTTGAAAAGAGAGAAAAAGGAGAAGATGTGAGAATGATTTGTAGATGCAGAGATAGAGATAAGGGTAATTTGGGAAACTATAAGCATATTCAATAACTTAACTAACAATCTTTGGTACGTGAAAATATATTAAAATAGATTTGTAATAAGGACTAGAGTGGTATGTGTGTGTGTATTCTTGATAGTAAGACCTATCCTGTATAGTGTAAACTATCCACATCCCTCGGCAAACTGACAAACTCATTTAAAAGTTAAAAGAAATATGTAGAAGACGTTAGCCCTTGAAATGACGACGTATTCTGAGAAGCAATCTGAAAAGTTGAAGTTGTGCATAAACAAATTTTATTGTAATATTCCTGATCTTAAATATATAAGTTAGTAGAAATAGTTTATTTTGGTCTTAAATGTAAGACCTTAATATATTTTCTCTCTCAAATTTGTTATTTTTGTAAACTCTCCCAATTGATTGCATATATTGAAGGGTTTTTTCATCGAAGAAGGAATATCCAATGCAAACGATTAAAAAGATTACTTTGGGGAAATGGACACACTTTTTTGTTACAAACTATTGACATCCCATTACTAATTTTCTTAATCTATATAAATTAGTTATCTAGACTAGCTCCTATATTTAAAACCAGAGGGAGTATTATATTTTCTAAAGAATCCAGTTAGCGTGTACATAGAAAAGGAGTAAGGCTTGAAATTTCCCCCCTCCCTAACTCTATATCAATAGTTTTCTCCCTGTGATCAATTTTATTTTGTCTATTCTGTCATGGTACTATTTAATGAGGAAGGTTGGAAGATTATAGATACCTTTTTCTCTCTCTCTCTCTCTCTACACACACACATATAGCCTTTTATTGATTGAAAATGATGTGACATTAATTATTGATAGGTATGAAAAGGAGTTTAGTATTAGTAATTAAGATGTATAATCCCTTACATATTCCAAGATATAAAACCATACATGCTCCCTCCGACCTTCTTATCTCTATTTTATTATGTCACTTTCATAAATACTCCATGCATATATTGCAATTCAAAATAGTTTTTGGTCTTGATTTTTTTGTTTTTCAAAAACTACGAGTACTTTCTAAACTTCCATTCTTCTATTTATACACTAACTATTAGAAAGCCCTTTTTTTTAAACACTGTAAAGAGGCTTTTTTTTTTTTTCCCTTCTAACAATGGCTCTTGCTAAAAGGTTGAATTGCATGATCTAGATTTACATAAACTTGATTTTCATCTTCTTGATTGAATTAATTCTCTACTTATGGCAGCATGAAGTCAATTATTGAGCGCTACAATAAACAAAATGAGGAACACCATCAGCTTATGAATCCAGCTGCAGAAGCTAAGGTACGATATATTTATAAATAATATAAATATGATGCTCATTGTTATTACCCCTCCGGGTGTGAGTATAAGATTACAATTTTTTGAATGACCTGGTCTCATTTATAAGATACTCTTAAAGGTTCTCTAAAATTTTAACCAACTTTTTTTCTTTAATTTTGCCCCTATGAATTATATGTCATATAATATTACTTATTAATTATCATTCCCATATTGAATTTTAATGATCTAGGTATGCATTAAATAATTGTCTTTCTTTCCAAAACAGTCACTTAAGCCAATTTGATATTATATATGTCAACTTTTTATATACCTTCAATTCAATGTCCAATTAATTAATGCAACCTCCAATCATCAATATATAAGAGCTAATTGACTAATTTGTGTAGATTAAGAAAATTAGTTATGTTAGTTATTTGTAACAAGTATATGTTGGTTTTCCTAAAATATCATTGATGAGGGCCTTTTTGTATGTTAGTTTTGGGGTCTACAATAAAAAATTAACCAAGGATTGTATATAGACAAAACTGAGATTGTTTTATCTTCTCAAGGAGCATTTTATTGATTCCCAAGTAATCGAAATGCCATCCAAATGCAATAAAACAAGGGAAAATTGGTTTGGTTTTTCAAATTAATAACTAAAAGAGTATGCAATTTAATTTAATGCTAAATTATTATTTTTGGTATTTTTATGAAAATGGAATGGCTATGAGGAAATGAGTCTTGGTAGCAATTTTGGTGAGCCCCATTGAAAACCTAGTTGATGTGTGTTTGAAAATATCAATAGAAAAATTACCTTTTAAAATATTTTGAGAGTTAATTTTGCATCAAATCAAATTGAAACCCTCAATCAATGAGCCCAATTTATCTAATTCATAACTAATCTTATGATTGCATTCATAGTGGTCTCTTAGATAAATTCTTAAAACCTACTTGATGTATATTTGAAATCATTTTAATGCACTTATTTTCTCTTAAATGAAAGCACAATTGTGACAGTCAATATGATTTAATTCAACTGCACGCCGTAGTAACACATACGATGCAAAATCTTATTAAAACATAAGGAAATTTGTTCAATGCAAGATCTAAGTGCATCAACAACAAAATTCAACACAAATGTTAACCATCAACACTTATCCAAGTTTCACAAATATGTACCAATATAGAATTAATTCAAACAAATCACAATACATATAATAAGCTAATGAAAAACTAATGAACTCCTACATAGCTTTAACCACCTTCTCTACCATCAAGAATCAAGAGGATCAGCGACTCACGAAATTAATTGCAACCACAACTCGGTCAAAATTCTGAAATTCCATGGATTAAATGAGAGCCGAATCTGATTAGAGAGTCAGAGAAGGTCACCGGAATCTGCAGAAAGTTGCCAGAAAATGCAAAGATTGGCCGGAAATAACAGGAAGCTCGCCGGAACTCACAAATAAAGGCAAAAGTATATGGGAAGAGAGGGACTGAGGATGGAAGACGAAGTTGGAGATGGTGGAATGGGAAGAGTCTGGCGGTAGTAGTCTGAATGGCGCTCTCGTGGTGGAAGAGAACAGAGAGACGGTGGTAGAGAGAGAAAGAGATGGAGATAACAGTGGAGAGAAAGAAAACTTCCGGCGATGGTGAAAATGAAGATCTCGTCTCATTCCTTCCTCTTCTCCGTTCAAGCTCCGATCTGAGGCTCTCTCTCTATGAAGCTTCTCCCCACTCATGGAGAAGGCGCTGGCGGCAGTGAGACCGAAGGAAGAATGGTGGTGGTGGTGAGATGTGGCTTCCGTTCCTCCTCCGATCAATCTCTCTCTAGCCTCCCCAAATGAGCTTGCGGCGCCACTCCCTCCTGTCTGTGTATGCGTTCGTGTTCCAGCGGCCAACTCAGAATGTAGAAGAAAGTCCTGAGAAATAACCTAATTCCAGGGACCAAAATGAAAATGTTTAAAAGTTTTTGGAGGGCTAAAATAAAATATTTAAAATCATTTTGAGCAAATATGTACTTTTTAAAACCTATGGATCTTTTCTGTAATTTAATTTAGCCCTTTTTCTTCACATAGTTGTCATTTTCAGAAATTATGGGGCCCTTTTTTGTAATTTTTCCCAATCTTAAAAATATTAAATCTGACCCTAATTGACATTTTCCACATTCTTCATTTTTCTTTTAGAACACCTACAATGCAAAATTTATCAAAAGTCCAATAAATCATTTGCATGGATAATTAATAGATTATGACCATGTGGCCCCTAATTATGCTTAATTCTATATAAATTTTCCTAACTCAAATTAGTACTTAATCATGCAATAGTGTCTTAGGAAATGCATTAAAATCCCCAATTCAATGATGAAAAAGCCTATAAAAATATGGTTTAATCAATCATCTTTCATTAGAAATACCCTTGGATAGAAACTCTTTAATGTGTACAATCGATAGAGATACTTTGATAAAAAAATTATAAATTTAGGAAAAAGTATATTGAGGCTTTTTAGGACCAAATCCAACCCCAACTAGCTCTTATAACAAGGGCCAGAGGTGGTAAAATGTATGTGGGACTCTTAATACATTTTAATATTCCTCGTACTCCTTTTTTTTTTTTTTTTTTTTTTTTTTTTTTTTTTTTTTGTTGTTGTTGTTGCATGTTCTCATTCATTTTTTATCTTTTGCTTGAGCTTTTATTTCTTGAGTCTAGGTCTCCAGTTTGCAATTTTTTTTTGTCATATATTTTTTTTTCCTTCTTGTTTTTTGGGTGTTGCGTAGATTGAATGGTTTATTATACTATTGAATTTTAGTAATTTAAGTGTGCCTTAGATAAATTTTCTTTCTATCAAAATAACTTAAGTCAATTTGACAGATCCTGTTTCAACTTTATGTATGTATAATTTAATGCCCAACTAATTGATGGGAGACTCTCATACTCCTCCAGTCCTATTTACATGGCAAAGAGAAAATATTTTTTTGGTTATATTTATAGGCCACAGAGATATTTTTTCTTATGAATGTTCAATTTTACCCTCCATTTTTTATTGTAATGACTTTTATCCCATAGGTTATCATGTATATTAATAGGGATAAGGTTGGAAAGTTATTGGATTGTAAAGTAAAATTAATGAAGTTTAAGTTGTGTGTGTGTGTTGTGTTTTTTTTTTTGACTTGTGTAAAATATTCTACTACTTATAAAAATCACCTTAGGAGTGCATTGATATGGATGTCGCCCTTCGAGTTATAAACTCTTGTACTTAAGGTAAGTTGATGCCTTTTTCCCATAAAAAAAATATCCCACACTCTTTTTTTTACTGATTCTCTCTCATTCTCTCACTCAATATATATATAAGGGTATTTTCAGAAAATAAAATAAATTTGTTGTACACTTGTTGCCTTAAACCAATTTTTACCAACATTTTTATTAACATAATTAAGTTGTATGACTAATGGGAAGGGAGTATATATTACTTACCGTTGTCAGCACGCGCGTTTTATATTTAACTCCAAGCAAGATTACACTACAGAAAGAGGGTGATACATTGATTCTCTTTTTTTAATATAGGTTTTTTTTTTTGGCACGTTTTATATTTAACTCCAAGCAAGATTACAATGCAGAAAGAGAAAGAGGGTGATACATTTTTTTGGGGGGGGGGTGTTTGGATTTAGAAAGCTAACTAACTGAACCCACATAACTATTAGTGATCCTGCCGGAGGGAACGGACACAAGTCACCTTTTTAAAATAAATTTATGGCCTTTTTTTAAAAGTCACTTTGCATAAAAAGATGCACGTACTATTAATTATTTTCTTTTGAATTATCTTACCCTTTTGCAATTTTCCGCGGTCGAGTAGAGGTTGCATATGAGAAAGGTAAGTTTTTTTAAAGATGGTGCATTTAGTAAGGGTAAATTAAAAATTCTATCCCTTTTTCAGACCACCTCAATGATTTAACTATTTTTTCTTGATTATGGTTGGGTAGTTAGAAGTTATTTATACATAGGACTATAGGGCTTATGTTGGAGAGGAAGATCTTTAATTAGAACATTCATTACGATTGTTATTAAAATCATATGCTTCTAACATTTGCTTAGTACACAGCCCAAAACACAAACCACTATGCCCTTAGCTATGACCCTTCAATATGCCCTTGTATGACACTATATTTTTATGGTCCTTTATTGCACTCATTCTCATCTTAAATATGATTAAGTAGGTTCTACACTTTAAATATTCCATTTTTTTTTTTTCAAAAAGTACACCTAAGAAAGTCATGAAATGGAGTATTCAGAGTTACACCTTAGTTTATTTATCATAACTAGATGATGAGAAAAATGAGAAATATGCATTACTTAGACCACTAACTTCCTCCAATTCTATCGTAAGTTAAAACTAGAATCGTCTTCATACTTATATCATTAGAACTCATGCCTTTGGTTCTTCCTCACAATTGCATAACTCATTCTTATTCAATATAATATTTATATCCCACAAGAAACTGCTCTTATTAGTTTTGGCAGAGAGAAGCAACGGTCTTGAGGCAACAACTTGAACACTTGCAGGAATTGCACAGGTACACAATGTCTTCAAATATGTTCAGATTTATTTTTTTCCATGATATATTCTGAAAGTAAATGAAACAATTTAGTAAAACAGAAGTGACTTATTTCGTTTTGGGAATAATGTAGGCAATTCATGGCTGAACAACTTTCTGGTTTGGGAATTAACGAATTGAAAAGTTTCGAAAATCAACTGGAGATGAGTTTAAAAAATGTTCAGATCAAGAAGGTATGATAGAACTCACATCTAAATTCAATTAAACATGTCATCACTTATATATAAAGGACAACCATATATGATAATTAACCTGATCTTTATCGTCAATACTTTGTCTGCAGGATCAAATTTTAAGTGATGAGATTAAAGAGTTAGAACACAAGGTATTATTCTGTTTCTGATCTTGTCATGTAAGAAAGGACTCTCCTCAATTCCCACAAATTTATTGATGCTATATTTTGCAGGGACATCAAATTCATCAAGAAACTGTACAGCTCCACAAGACGATGGAAGTCATTAGGAAAGAAAATGCAGAACTACAGGTTTTTTTTTTTTTTTTTTTTTTTTTTTTTTTTGTTTTTTAAAAAAAAAAAAAATTTTATACGGAAGAGGAAGACATCATCTATAGTGAGCCTATACTATTTATTTACAGATAAAGTAGCATTTAATACACTAGTGTTATTCCTCAATAGCATCTAGCATCCTAAATTTTATTTATGGTACATCTAGTACTCTGGTCTTATTTTCTTGAAATTTAGTATACCTAATGTTATTTTCCAGTTACATCTAGGGTGCTTGGTGCACTATAAATAATATTAGAGTGCTAAAAGCACTAGGAAAATAACATTAGGAAGCTAGATGCACCATAAATAAAATTAGGATGTTGGACGCAATTTGAAAATAACATTAAGGTGCTAGATGTTACTGTACCCTTTATTTTAATGCTAAATGTTTCAAGTATTCTTTCAAAACGTTCATAGAGTTGGTTTTTTTAACCCCTTTACTCAGATTTGTTAAAGAAGGGTTGTGAATGAAGAAAATGGGGATTCAAATCCTACATACACTATCAGCAACAAATATGGGTCACATGCACCTATGTATCTCCAGCCAAGCCAGCCACACTCTCAATCCAGTGATGAATCATCAGCCAAAGCAATGGAGCTGGGGCATAAATCCCTTCAAACTGATGAAGTAAATATACATCTTGAACACACACCCACACATAAGGATAATACTATTATTAGTCTTTATAGTTTGATCGAATTTTGGTTTTGGTCCCTATAATTTCAAATTCTTGGTTTTAATCTGCACAATTTCATAAAAATTTGGTCCAAATTTAAGAACTAGTGTCTATACTTTTAACGAGTGTTATAGTTTCAAATTCTTGGTTTTAATCTCCACAGTTTCATAAAAATTTGGTCCAAGTTTAACAACTAGTGTCTATACTTTAACGAGTGTTTGCTTTAGTCTATATACTTAAACTCAGATCAAGTCTTTATGAAACTATATATAGGGACCAAAACCAAAGTTTGATCTTAGTATATATGTATTGTGTATGTATATATGTATTTGTGTGTGTATGTGTTGCTCATTCTTAAAAATTACAATTAAGCACTTGATTTTTATGACAGATTACAATTGCTTTAGCACTAGCTCTTTGAGAATATAGGATTCTCCACACCATGCTGCGACCAACTTTGCTGAAAGAGAGATGTTTCATCAGCAATCATTTCTGTTATTGTTAAGGTTCACACATGCAGCTATCGAATGTGCTAAAGTGTTGAATTATATAGTTTCTAGATATGTTGTAATCAGACGAATGGAATAATATATGTTTACCTTTTTATGAAATAGCCATCCATTAAACCTTCCATATTTTCAATAATTTTGTTGCTGATATTTTCTTGATGAAGAGTGAAGACAATACCAATTATACCATTAAAGAAATACTTTTTACATAAACATATATATGGGGCATGAAGTACTCAGCCTCTATACCCAATAACGGAGCATTTTATATTAATACATAATTGAATTTGGGGTAAAAAATTAATTTGAAGTTAATCATACAAGAATAATGTTTCTGAAAGAAAGTTTCGTAATAAGCTTGATTAATGATTTTGTTCTTTATAAGTACAATGAATGGGCGTGTTGATAATAAGCCAATTACCACATAAAGTTACCTCTATTAAAATTTGCTCATATAATTCAATGGTTCAATCTCATGTTTCAATGGTTTAATAGGTCTTTTTAAGGGGGAAAAAACTCCGTTATTTCATTTAAAGTAGAAAACAAGGGATGGTTTCCTAAATTGACATGGTTATTGATCAAAGTTATGGCTTTTGCTAAGTCTCTACACATATTATTGATTCTCTAGTATATTGTGTGTAATTGTGATTTTTGCATGTGTATGGTAGGATATCATAGTTTCTAAGACGTTTGTACTTACCCCTTTATCTTAACATTTTTCAGTTGAGGGCTGTGACAGAGTTGGGAGGCACTAGATATGAGTGAGCCTGAAGGAACTTCTTTGCTCCTCTGAGTACTTGTTGGGTTTATATTTATGTTTTGCCATGATATTAGGGGCCACTTGTTTATAAGAATGTTGGAGAAATTGAAATTTTGGATTTGTCCTTTAATTTATTGTTCATTTTATCACCCCCCGAAACCTAAAAGGGAGACCGACACGGAATATGAATGGACTCACATTCCTTAAGCCTTAAACTTTTAAACACTGTAGAACTGGTTGAACCCAAGAGGGGGGGGGGGTGAATTGGGTGAATATTAAAAACTTGAAACTTTGAAAATCTTTTCACGTCTTCAAAATCAACAGTTAGATATTCAAATAAGCATATACTGGAAATATAAGAGATAAGGGAAGAGAATATGCAAACTGTGATTTATACTGGTTCGGCCCAATCCTTGACCTACATCCAGTCCCCAAGCTCCACTTGATATTTTCAATCCACTATCCTCTTGTTTAACCGGGCACAAGAGAAGCCTATACAAACGCACAAGTTCACCCAGGCACTTGTGAAGCTGAATCTCTCACCGAGATACTCCTTTCAATCGATTACTCACTCGTACTCGAAGTTATCCTCTCACTAGGATACACTCCCCCTTACAAGTTGTAAACTGATAACCCAATCTCCAAGTCCCACGACTTGAGAATCTTACAATGATTTAATAATCAGAAATGTTCTCTCTAAAAGAGTAAATGAATAAACACTGAAGTACAATACAAATAATTTCACTCTCTAAGGTAAACTATATGATCACAGAGATAATCAGAGAGTAAGTGATATAGATGTAAGAGTATTTGCATTTTGACAATGAAACAGTAATCTCGTGTCTCCGATGTCTTCTATCTTGAATGCTTCTCCTTTTATAGTTAGTTGCAATTTATAACCATTGAGCAATTCCTCCAGTTTAGAATATGACTATTGTAAGCGTATATGACCGTTGGAAAATATTACCGTTGGAGCTTCTGACATAATCATCTTCTTTTCGTAATCCGATGTTAACCCTTCGTTTAATCATCTGAAACTTATACACAAATGATATAAATAATGTTAAGAAGTAGTATAAGTTGTTTTGGAATTCATCTGGATGTTCTTGATGAGAATCTAAGATTTCAGACACGGTGATTTTCTGATGCCGGGAGGTTGACTCCAGTTATTCTACGTGACTCGAGTTGTTCTAAATGCCAGATGCTTTTTGTTTGGATTCTGACTCGAGTTGTCGTATCGTGACTCGAGTTGTGAAAATATCATTTCCTCTCTATCTGCGAGTAACTCGAGTTACCCTTCGTGACTCGAGTTTCCAAGGTGCTCCAAAACAACTGATTGCTCTCTGTGTCTTTGAGTGACTCGAGTTGGTGAACTTGACTCGAGTTATGACTCAAGTTGCCTTAGTATGACTCGAGTTGACTTTGTCTCCAAACTCCTGGCTGCTTTCTGTCTGAATGGTGACTCGAGTTATCATGCCTTGACTTGAGTTAAAAGCTTATCAAAATTGGTTGCTTCCAAATTCTATGAAACACTTGTTGAGTCTAGATTCATATGGAATTGGTTTCATTCCATTTGGTTGTGCATAGTGTGAGCTATGTCCAGAAAATCAAGCCTATCTGAACTGAATCCAGAATTTTGAGTATCCACTTTCGAAAGCCATATTGCCCTGGTCTGAATTCCGTTTAGGCTGGTTCAAATCTTGATGGAAATAATTTTGAGTGTACTTTCATATGCCACTGATTTCAGATCAATCAGATTTGTAGTTTGTGAGATACACTCATAACATCGAAGCTTGGTCTGCTATGTGGCGTGAATTTCACCTTGTCAACTTCAACAATTCATAGCTCCTTGATATTAACTCTTTTGGGATTGAATTTTATATCAAAATAACGCATTGGGAGTCTAGTTTCATATGCCACTAGTTTCATCTCAATCCTATTTCCGGTTTGGGAGATATCATCAAAATACCAAACCTCGCCAGCTAAAACGTGAAACAGAGCATAACATAGGTGCTGAAAAACACTGTTGACTTGAGTTATTAAGTGATAACTCGAGTTACTCATACATGACTTGAGTTAACTCATTCCAGAAGAGGGAAAACACTGTAGCAACTTTATTAACTCGAGTTGTGTGTTCATGACTCGAGTTATATCATCCTGAAGCTTCCTTTTGCTTATTTTAACTCCAAATTGAGCCATTCGAACTTCCATTTGATCATAGAGACTTCTAGAATCAATCTTGGAACTTGTATAATGATATTCTCATTCCATTCATCAAGTTCTTCCTTCTTCCATCTCTCATCTTGATCATTCTTCGTAATTTAACTTAGACTCATTATTCTCTGCAACTTCAATATCTCCTTCTTGATTAATCTCTATAATTCAACTTGGATTAATCTACATTAAATACAACAGTTAGTCAATGTAGGAGATAACTATATCACTCAATCTTTTTTCTTTTAATAATGGAATCTATATAAGACATCATCAAAACTAATCATATCTAACAAACACGTGTTCCAAAATACATGAATCGTACCTATAAATTACATGGAGCATCTAACTTTAAATATTAATACAAAAGTCTAGGGCTACGATTACATCAACTAATAGAACTACCGGATGGATCAACGAACTTTATACCCTTAAGGAGACTCTTCATTGTTTCGCAGGAGGTACACGGTCGACAATACTATCTGATCCGAACAAATTTTTTGGTAAATAACGTCTCATTCTTATAATTTAATCTCCATACCTCATCAAAGTCATACTGATCTTATTTCATCTTCGCTCCCGCATAGATGATCGACCAGGGACATTTAGAATAATCTATAAGATATATCCAGGGATACAGTTATCACTATAAACATGCAAATGAAATGATAACTAAATGGAGAATACTTTAAATGACATTAACGTTTAAAGTACAATGACTTGCCCCTATGGCATAATTTCCAACAGGTTGTGAAGAATCTTAGCTTTCAACAACGTTGCAGTTATTAAGTATTAAGGCATCAACTAACATGTCTCAAAGATGCCTTTAATTTAGTATCCCACCTCATGGTAAGGACACAACCTAAAGACACCTTAATGCTTCCAGACTTGTACCAAACAAAGAAGTTTGTGTCAAAGCTAGGTCTAGATTACAAAAAGATTGATTGTTGTGTGAATGGGTGTATGTTGTATTATAAAGATGATGCTGATGCCACCCAATGTAAGTTTTGTTGTGAGGATAGATATTCCTTTAACAATTCTCATGCAAGAAAAAAGAAAGTTGCAAGGAAGCAGTTTTTTTCTTACCTCTCATTCCAAGGTTGCAAAGATTATATGCTTCTGAAAAAACAGCAAAGGAAATGAGATGGCACTATGAGAATCGTCGAGGTCCCAATGTTCTCTCTCACTCGTCTGATGGGGAAGCATGGAAAGTTTTTGATAAAACATATCCGGACTTTGCATATGATCCAAAAAATATGAGGCTTGGATTGTGTGCGGATGGATTTACGCCACACTACTACAAAATATAGATATTACTACCCTAAAAGACGTCCTTTTAAAAAAAAGGGAAGTAAAAAGTGAAGGCGGTGGCATTGTCGTAATTATTTGCTTGACTTTGAGACTTTAGACAACCTAAATATTAATTTAGGACGCCTAAAATGTAATATTTAGCGCCATTTAGGATTTTTTGGCGCAGAAAATACTTTAGACAACCTAAATAACAATTTAGGACGTCTAAAAAGTTTTTTTGACGCCCTAAATATATTTTAGGGCGCCTAAAATGTAATATTTGGCGCCATTTAGGATTTTTTTGGCAGGAAAATACTTTAGACAACCTAAATAATAATTTAGGTCGTCTAAAAGTTTTTTGGAAAATACTTTAGACAACCTAAATAATACTTTAGGTCGTTTAAAAGTTTTTTTTATACTTTAGACAACCTAAATAATAATTTAGGTCGTCTAAAAAGTTTTTTGGAAAATACTTTAGACAACCTAAATAATACTTTAGGTCGTTTAAAAGTTTTTTTATACTTAAGACAACCTAAATAATAATTTAGGTCGTCTAAAAGTTTTTTGGAAAATACTATAGACAACCTAATTAATAATTTAGGTCGTCTAAAAGTTTTCTTTGATACTTTAGACAACCTAAATAATAATTTAGGTCGTCTAAAAGTTTTTTCGAGGTTATTTTCAGATTCAATTTTCAAGTCCCCGCCAAACTCGCACAACTCCCTCCCACCTTTTTATTTAATAATAATCTTCCCCCTACTTGACTCTCGCTTTCTTCATGGACCGAGTTGTGCGAGTTGTGTTAGCTGAAGCCCGACCATGGAGAACAATCAGCAATCCTTCTGGCAATTCAGCAATCAGTGGGAAAAATTGTGGTGTGATTTCGGCGGTGACCGTGATTGGATCTGGAAGTCTCTTGTGTAGATCTGATATTGTAATTTCTGCATTTCGTGTGTGAATCTTAGATGTAAGTGTAGAAATTATCCTTGATCTGTTGTTGTGATTTGTCAGTGTAGAAATCTTTTTTTCTTTCATTTTTGTGATTTGTTGTTCTAGATCTGATTTTTTTTTTCCATATCTACTCCAAATCTTTTGTTCATTCATTGTTGTGATTTGTTGTTCTCACCGTGTCTTTACTACAAATCTACTCTGTCTCCATCTCCCTGTTTTTCCTTCTAGTTTTGTGAGGTCCTTTGCGGTTTTTGGCCATCGGGTTGTGTTTTTTTTTTTTTCTCAAAAAAAAAAAGCAGTAAGACGACCTGAATTTAAATTAAGGTCGCCTTACATAAGGTGACCTGAATTTAATTTAGGTCGCCAAAAATAAGGCAACCTGAATTTAAATTCAGGTCGCCTCAAAAATAAGGCGACCTGAATTTAATTCAGGTCGCCAAAAAGTAATTTTTTTACTACCCTCACGAGACGTCCCTAAAAAAAGGACGTTAAATGGGTTAAATTTAGGACGTTTTTGACATTTTTTGTAGTAGTGCCATTTGGGCAATCTGGGAGGCAATATTCTTATTGGCCTGTGATAGTTACTCCCGAGATATGCATGACAAGGGAATATATGTTCTTGACGTTGATCATCCCTGGTCCTAATAATCCAAAAGGAAAAATAGATGTATATTTGCAACCATTGATAGATGAACTAAAGTTATCGTGGGGTGAAGGGGTGTCAACATATGATGCCTCTTTGAGGCAAAACTTTCCTATGCGTTCTTGATGAGGGCCTTTTTATCTTTAGCCTTGGAGTTCACAATCAAAAATAAATCAAGGATTGCGTATAGACAACCCTAGGATCATTCTCTCTCTCGAGGAGCCTTTTATTGAATTCTAAGTAATCTAAATACCATGCAAATGCAATTAAAACAAGGGGAAAAATAGGTTTTGGATTTCTATATTAATAAAGTAAAATAAGAATGCAATTTTATTAAATACTAAACTATTATTTTTGGTATTTCCTTTATAAAATAGAATGGAGTATGAAATGTATAATGATGCTCTTGGAAATGGAATAGTGACTATCATAGTTCAATTAAATGTAGGAGTAAATTCTCACTAAGTCTAGATGAAAAACCCCAAGATACCACTTGAGTTCAATATTCCCAATTAATAGTAGCTCCTACTACCGCAGCTAACTACTACCTCTTGAGATATTGTTTAAAACCACTTAGTGTGTGATTAGGATTAAATTAATGCAATTTGCTTCCTCTTGATATGAATGTGATACCACGCCACTCAATTAATCCAATTCAATCATACAATCTAACAATACCACGTAGATTGAAGTTAAATAAACATATATATAAATCCAACAAGCTAAAAAAATCCAATCCAATCACATAGGTTCAATCTATAAAGTTATCCAACCGGGTAAACTAAGTCTCATCAATACAAAACAACATCCCTAAAACTAGGAAACCCAACTATAATTGGAGAAAATAGATTGAAGTTAAATAAACTCCCCTTGAAGCTTTGGAACTCAAATTACTATCCCACCACCAAGAAGGGAAGAACTCAGCCACGCATTAAACTCAAAGCTGTCACCACCAAGCTTGAAATTACAGCAGTATGTCGTCCAAAACACAACAATATAGAAAAATAGTGAATGGCCAAATTAATGAAGAAAGAATGTTGGTTCTGGTGGGTTCAGTAAGAAGTGAATGTGGGGAGAAATTGAAATAGGATGATGAAAGGGAAACCAGAATGGAATAATGAAAAGGAGGAGCTACTGATGTGATCATTCAAAACTGAGATGGTGGTGGAACATAGGAGACCGACAATGGTGGCGTTCACGGTGGTTGAGGGTGTTGAAGGATGAAGGTCAAAGGCGTGAATGGTCCAAAGAGTCGATGATGAAGACGAAGCTCTGAAGGCGTGAAGGTCTCAAGATGTGGTGAAGACAAAGCTATATCTGATTTTTATTCTCATCTCCGCCATTCTGTTCGCGTGGCTAACTTCTCCAAAGTAAAGGTGGGTCTGTGGCAGTGGAGCGATGGTCGCCAGCGACGGTGAGGAGGATGACGATGAAGTATGAAGGAAGGTCGAAGATTATGATAGTCCAGCTTAGAATCAGGAATCAATGTTCGCGGCGCTAGTTATAATCAATCCCTCAGCTCCCTATTCGCATGAGGAAGGTGAAAGCTTTGACCTAACTTTGCCCAAAACGCTGTGTTTCACACAGGGACCTAAGTGAAAAGCTTAAAATGTTTTTGTAGAGGGACTAAACTACAACGTTTACAACTTGAGTCCAAACGTCTATTTTCAAATTTGGTCCAATATCTTCAAGCACCTACAATTTAAACCAATCAAACCAACATCAAATCTTCCTAAGAAATAATGAATAAGAGTAATTACAATAATTATGACAATTTTACCCTTTTTAACACATTTTTCATGTAATTACTCATTAAACCAAATTAATCATAAATAATACATTTTTGGCCTAATAAACATGATTAAATCCCAAAATAATCATGAAATAACACATCAAAATATGGTTCGATCAGTGTTGCACTAATGTGGACAATCAATGACTTTCTAGCTTATGGTATGTTGTCTAGTTGGATGACAATGGGGAGACTGTCTTGTCCTATATGTATGGAGAAGTTAAAAGCGTTCCAATTGAAACATGGGCGAAAAACATGTTTCTTTGATTGTCATTGGCAATTCCTTCCTATTGACCACCAATTCTGGAATAATAAAACATCCTTCTTCAAGAATAGAATCGACTTATCAGTGCCTCTGCCCCGGTTAAGCAGAGAAGCACTTTGGCAAAGAGTAAAATATCCGCCAAAGGTCTCTAAGTATGGAAAAACGTTTCCAATTGAAGAGTATCACGACACTCATCATTGGACAAAACAAAGCATTTTTTGGGAGTTTCCTGATGAGGGCATTTTTGTCTTTAGCCTTGGGGTCCACAATCAAAAATAAACCAAGGATTGCGTATAGTCAACCCTAGGATCGTTCTCTCTCTCGATGAGCCCTTTATTGAATCCTAAGTAATCTAAATGTCATGCAAATGCAATTAAAACAAGGGGAAAATAGGTTTTGGCTTTTCAAATTAATAAACTAAAATAAGAATGCAATTAAATCAAATATTAACTAATGTTTTTGGTATTTTCTTTATAAAATAGTGCATGAGTGAATGGAATGGTATTGAAGTGAAAATATGAATGATGAATGTTCTTGGTAATGAAGAAATGACTATCCTTGCTCATAAAAGAATATGGGAGTTAAAATTCATCAAGTCTTAAGATCAACCTCAAGATAACACTTGAGTCCAATATTCTCAATTAATAGTAGCTCCTACAAACATAGCTAACCACTACCTCTTGAAAAATTGTTAAAAACCACTTGATGTGCAATTAAAATTGGAATAATGCAACATGAGTCTTCTTGAAATTGAGTACGTAACAGTCCCTCAAAGGGTACAAATCAACCACATTAACTAGACAATAACATGCTAATTAATATAATCTTATTGCAACCACAAGAAATTAAAACAAATATAATCTTCACATTGCAAAATCCAATCTCAATTACAATTATCAAACCAACAGAGACAATAAACATTAATCTCAGTTCCAGAATTTATACACAATAATTCCTAAAACTAGGCAACCTAAATATATAAATCAAGACTAATGAAATGATAGAAAACTCCCCTATATAGTCCATTGATCTCAAGAATTAATCCTCATCACCAAGAAGCAAAGAATCAGCCACTGCCAACCATCAAATTAATTAGCTCCTCCAAATACTTTCAAAGTTCCAGCATATGAAGAACACCACCACACAAAATATCAAATTAATGATAAATGCAGAATATTATGGGTGAAATCAGCATAGAAATAGGGGGAGCAACAATGAAATAATGAATAAAGGAAGGATAAAGGTGTGAGGATGGTGTGAGTGAGAGAGATTGAAGGCGGTGGTTGGTCTGATGGCGAGGCTGACGGTGGATGAAGGACTGAAAGTCGCCGGTGTTGGTTCGATCACTGTGAAGGTGGTGAGGGTGGATTGAGGTCGAGGTTAAGCTCTGATTCGCGGCGTCATTCCTCGTCTCCCTCTCTGTTCGTTGGTTCTCACCACCGGTGAGAATGATAATGGTTGACGAGGGAGGAGGGTTGAAGGTTGCCGGCGACATAGGTGGAGGAAGGAAGGAACGAAGGTGATGGTCGAAGATGAAGGTCCGAAGTTGAAGACGAATCCGGATCCCGGGAATGAATGTTCGCGGCGCTGGTTTTCTCCATTAATATCCCTCAGCTCACGAGTTAATAGCATTAGGAAAGCAAACCTAAAATCCTCAAAACACAGAGTTTAACTCAGGGACTAAATTGAAGTTTTTTAAAAAGTTCTGGAGAGGGACTAAAGTGAGAATTGGCAAAATATTTGTGGGGCAGACATGTAATTTCCAAAATATCTGGGTTCTTTTTTGTAATTGATTTCTTGCTCCTTTTCCTCCTTAATTTGCAATTTCAGAAATTGTTGGGGACTTTCTTGTAATTTTCTCCATTCCTCAAAAATATTAATTTGGACTCAATTGACATTTTCCACATTCTTCAATTTTCTTCCAAAACACCTATAATGCAAGATTAAACACAATATAGCATCAAAAGTCCAAGAAATCGTTTGCATGAATAATTAATAAAGTAGGACCATTTTACCCCTAATTTCACTTAATTCAATACAAATGTCCCTACATCAAATTAATGTTTAATCATGCAATAATGTCCAAGAAAATACATTAAAAATCCCAATTTAATCATGAAATAACATATAAAAGTATGGTTCGATCATTGCCTTATTGGAAAACTAATCTCATTTGACATAATCTTGATGTCATGCACATTGAGAAAAATGTCTTTGAAAATTTGTTTCATACTGTGATGGACACAAAGGGGAAAACGAAAGATAATGCACAAGCTCGAATGGATGTCAATGAGTGTTGTCGACGAAAAGCTGACGAACTTGTTGAAATAAGAGGGAGAATGGTGAAACCGGTCGCAAAGTATATATTGAATGTAGAACAAAAACGACAGATTTGTCAATGGGTGAAGAACTTGAAACTCCCGCATAGATATGCATCTAATCTATCCTGATGTGTGGACCTAAAGGAAGCAAAGTTGTATGGAATGAAGAGTCATGATTTCCATGTGTTCATGCAATGTTTACTTCCTATTGCCTTTGCGACCTTGCCTGAAAATGTCTTCAATCCTATAGTATAGCTTAGTCAATTCTTTACACATCTATGTTCAACAACACTGATGAGCGATCAACTGGAGTTTTTAGAGAAAAATATTGTTGTGACACTGTGCAAATTGGAGAAAGTCTTTCCCCTAGGCTTCTTTGACTCAATGGAGCATTTGCCCATTCACCTTCCTTATGAAGCAAAGGTTGGAGGGCCCGTCCAATATAGATGGATGTATCCATTTGAAAGGTATTAAATATTTTTTATGTCAGTGCATAATAAATATAAGACAACAACATTAAATACTCTAACAATGGACTTGTCTATATGTAGGTTCCTTTATACCTTGAAACAAGAGGCACGAAACAAAGCTCAGGTTGAAGCATCTATAAGTGAAGCTTATATTGCTGAAGAGACTTCCATGTTTTGCTCGCACTACTTTGAGCGAGGTGTTCCACCAAGAATAACAAGACCTATCAGAAATGACGATGGCCGAGAACTAGATTTGCCAACAATTTCAATTTTTAATCATCGAGGAAGACCTTCTGGGGGGTTTTAAATCTCGGTTCTTGGGGGATGAAGATGTGAAAGTTGCGACCACATTCATTCTAATGAATTGTGATGAGGTGAAACCATATATGAAGTAAGTGATGTTACATTGTCATAGATTAAAACTTATGTCAAATATATGCACGGTTAACACATAACTTGCTATGTAGTTTGTTCGTCCAAACATTAAAGGAAGATAACCCTCGAATTACTGAGCATGAGATAGAAGCTCAAATCAATGATAGATTTGCATCATGGTTTAAAGATCATGTAAGTAGTAAATCTTATGAATAAATTACCTATGACAAACCTTATTTAACACGATTGTTATTGATGTCACTTAGGTTGAAAATCCTACCAACAATATTGAGGATTTATTTTTACATGACATTGCTTGGGGACCAAAGAGAAGAGTGAGATACTTTGTCAATGGGTACAAGTTTTATACAGCCAAAGTTGCCCTTAATAAATCAACCAACAATAGTGGTGTATGAATCAAGGGAACTGACTATGCACAAGCAGAATATGACTTCTATGGCATTGTACAAGAGATTGTTGAACTTGAATATGCGGGTGTCCCTATGAAGAGAGCAGTGTTGTTTAAATGTGACTAGTTTGATCCAACGCCGAACCGTGGTACCAAGGTTCATCCGCATTACAAGACTGTTGAAGTCCATGCATCACGGAGGTACAATAAGTATGACCCATTTATTTTGGCCCAACAAGCAATGCAGGTATACTACATGACTTATTCTTGTTGCCGTCAAAAGGAAAATTGGTTATTTGTTATTAAGATTAAGGCTTGAAGCATGATTGACATTCCTGCATATGAAGCAATTGTGGGGCCATTTCAAGTGGATGAACTTGAAGTCATACTCCCAATAACTGTGCATGAGGATGAAGTCACTCTGCCAATACTTGACACTCCTGCATCTGAAATTCGCTATGAGGATGTAGATATGCCAGTAGATAACATGGAGTATGAAGATGATGAAGACCAAGAAGAAGAAGAAGTTGAAGAAGATGATGATGATAAAGAAGAAGACGATGGAGAAGAAGATACAGATGATGAGGGTGAAGCTATTTATGTGGATGAAGACGATGACGGAGACGGAGACGAAGACGAAAATATATAAAGTATTAGGGTTATGTCATTTTGCTGTTATTAAGTTCTTGAGTGACTTTGATTACATTAACTTTTAATTGATTCAGTTTTTTAATCATTCACATTTGTCATGATTTATTAATTCCTTATTACTAATTGAGCTCTCACAATGAATATATAGATGTCTTCCCGTGGCTCAAAGCATAATAGCGGCAAATCGAGTACTCCACAATCTTTGATTCCTTAGCGACATCCTAACTTGTCTATTCCTCATGTGACAACTACTTCTGGTCCATCTATTCATATTCCTAAGGTAGTTAAACCATCTGTATCATTTGTACCATCACCTCAATTGCATGATATAGCTACCCGATCTTCTTTACCAAGTTCAAACGCCTATAACGAATCACAATGCAAAAACCGAATCCAAACAAATTTGAACCAACTTATGAGTATAGAAAAAGAAAGAAAATAATCACCAATAAATTATACTTATTGATTAATGGATCCAAATCCTCTAGTATTTATTACCAACTAAATACCTTTGTATGTATTACGGAGTATGTTTTTTGGCAAAACAATTTTAGAAAATAATCATCAATAAATGGATCCAAACTAAATCTCCTAGCTAGTTCTATTTATTATAGTTTTTGGCAAAATAATATGTATAATTTTAAATTATGATAACTCCTTAATTTATGGAGATAAAACAAAATTCATTTATGAAGAAATATAAATACAAGACGATGTTACTTAACAAAACAATTTTACTTAAAAACAAAACAGAATTTAATGGTGTTATTACGAGTATTATATAATCTATAAATATCTCTCTCAGAAATGCAGACTATTTATAAAAGTAATAGTGTGAACGAACAAATAATAAATTTCAAGAAGGTCAGGCCGAGAATCGAATAAATAATCAAAAGAAATGGCAAGCGGGAGTAAAGATCAAGTTATATATTTTTATGCCAATTAAATAAAGGGATAAGGATACGGATCGCCAAGAACTTACAAAGAGTGACTATATAGAAAGTGTCATTTTTCCATTGTTGGAATCATAAGAATATAAGATCATGTTTATAAATTAGGGCCACACTTTTTCGCCATGACAAATGGATCTCATCATTTGTTGATGATTGACACTTGGCTATGCTTAGTTGGAAACATGTCACACAAATGTTCTTTTAACTTTTCGATTAAATAAAGAGGTTTGATTAAAATATTCGAGGGCATTGATTGTTTAAGGGAACAAATCTTCGTGGGGATACAAGAATATTATCACGGGGCCTGGCCGATGTTGAAGGCAACAGTTCCAAAAGAGTCATATATTTAATTGATCATAATATAAAATTGAACGCATTGGCGAGGCAGTTTTAATTAATTAAACATTGTACGCTTAATTATTATAATTGTGTTTTTTATCGACTAAGTGAAAGTGAACCCTATGGTGTAGGAATTGTAACCTACCTTTTAGACCCTGTTGAACTTTATGAAGTCTGAGGAGCATGCGGAGGGTATAGTGAATAATACTCCCTCGATGCCTCGTTACAAGTTTCAAATTTGTAAAAGGGTGTATCCAAAATATAAGCTTCATTTTACATTTATCCAAACATTTATTACAATTTTTTCCAACTTATCTTTTATTTTCTGTACTTGTTGTATTTATTCTCCCTCACTTATACCTATCCTCCTTAGGATAAGAGCATAATTGGAAAAATAACACATATTCATTGCTAGTTCGCGGTAATAGTTATGTTTCTAGACTTTGAACTCCATGTTTGGTCCTATGCACCTATCCTATTATCAATTGGTGATTTTACATGCATCGTTTTATTGAATAAATTAACTTTTATTTAAAAAAAAGGCTAAGAATATTATATAGGGAAAATATCAGTGAGGTCCCAAGGTAGATAAAAAATATCAAAAAGTCCCAACCCCAAATACCCTCTCAAAAAAGTCCCTAGGGACTTTTGTGATATTACATCAGAATTCCTATTGCAAAAAAGTCTTGTTGTCAAAATAGTTTTTCATGTTATCAAAATGGTTTTATTAGTCGTTAAAAATCTGTATGAAAATCTCATTGTCAAAATGACTTTCATGTTGTCAAAAATTCTCCAAGTTTTTCCTTGGTGTGTAGAATTTTATAAACCGAAAATGTTTTGGTGTAATACCCGGATTTTAGTAACTGCGGAAGTTTTGAGATAAAGGAAATTAACGAATATTTTGATAAAGCAAAATCATGAGCTTAAAAATGTTATAGAAAATTGTTATAATTATAGAGTAAATTGTCAAAAAAGTTACGGGGAAAATCGATGAAACGAGAATGACTAAAAATGATATAATGGTGATAAAAACGGTCTAAAAATATTATGATAAATATTTGAAAGATCATGAAAAATTATGAGAAAAATATGGAAGTGTTATCCCTAATTATGAGAATTTAATAAATTATTTCAGAGGAAATAACATGAAGAAAAGTTTAAAAAGCATTTCGGAACCATAAAGTAAACTGATGGAGTAAACATTTTTAATATTTTACATAGGATATAAAATGACGGTGTAAGTATAAAAGTTTGTAAGATAACAATATACTGTAAAATTGGTAAAGATAAATATATGAAGAAACCCGATCCTAAAAAGATCACTAAACGAAGAAATTAGGCCGATTAAAGCCTTAACGAAGGCGGGGTAAAACGGGAATTTTTGGTAAAAAATATTATATTTTAAAAAAATGGAAAAAATTATAGAAAAATAAATAAATCTGAATTTTTAAAAGAGGGGGCCGAAATTCTAAGTATTTTTAATTAAAAAGAATTGTTTAAATAATTAAAATGGTAATTAGAATAAAATAATAATATAATGCGGTGAGTCGGCTTATAGGCGGACTGGGGAAAAGTTAGAAATAAATTCTACAGGTAAACCAGAGGTAAAAGTCTTTTCGACTGATCAAATTAAGCACAAGTGAAATTCACGAAGAAAGAATTTACCAGTACGTCGATTCCGCAACCGAAAACCCTAATTTCAAATAAGACGAAAAGTTGATCAGATAGAGTGGAGTCAGATAGGCAAAGTGAGAACCTATAGAAACAATTGTGTCTTTTTAAACACGAGATTAAGTTAGACAACAACCGGACGTTTTACGATTATCGAATTATTGTCCGAAGTTGGTTCTATCGGAAGCGATTTCCGTAACCGCAGGACGCGTTTGTCCGAATATCTTCCGACGCACCGGAGAATACCTGGATATGATCAAAAAGAGGATCAAAATAGATAATAAGAGAGAGGATGAAAAGATCTTCAAAGTTGCATGCCCGGATTTTTGAGTTTCGCGAAATCGCGCGAAAACGGACACCGTCGGGTAGCTTTATCGGACGGAGGCCATAAAGCAAGAGTCATCATTGGATGACAACTCATTCTTTGACTTTTTGGGCCCTAGATGTCGACCAAGACCATGGATGGCCAAGATTCCATCTTACAAAACCCTAGATCCAACGGCGAATCATTTCTCGAAGACTTTTGGAAATTCCCACCTTGTCCCTATTTTTCTCTATAAATAGCAAGCTCTCTTGCTCTCATTCTTCACACCAAAATTCAGATCCTAGAGAGAGAAGCTCTGGAAAAATTGTGCCTTAGCTCCGAGTAAGTTCTTCTGTCCTTAGTTTTTAGTTTCCGTAGTTCTTTCGGTAGTTATAGTAGAACTATTGTTTTGATCTAGGAAGTTTCACAATATATTCCTATGCTTGTTTTTATGCCTCATTGCATTGAAAGATGCCTGACGAGGTAAAAACATAGTGGGGATAATTTTGAAATGGAATACGGTCAAAGTAACGAAGTTACGCGAAATTCCGCCGATTAGGGGTTCGGGGGCAAAATGGTAATTTGTACCTAAAATGCCTGTTATGCTGCTAAAAGTTGTTAAATATTATCCTTATAGGATATCGAGATAATCGCACATTTGTCGAGCTGCTTTGTTGTGCGCGCCAAAGTCATCTGTTTTTTTTCATTTGTCGAATTTCACGTTTTTCCGTAAAAGTTCCGTTGTACCGCCAAAAAGGTACGTTCGCGTCTTGTAACACTAACTCGATGGTTATTGTATGATTATATATGTTTGTTGTGTTCGTTTGTTGTTGTAGCATACGTGGTTATGTTATATACACGGTTATGTCACATACGTGGTTATGTCACATACGAGGTTATTATTGTTTGTATCATACGTGGTTATGTTACATACGTGGTTATTATCTTACATACGTGGTTATGTATTTTTAATCATACATCTGTTGTGGACTGTTGTATTGATTGTTGTCGTGTATATGTAGTCGTATTTAAGCATGAGGTTAACGTTACACGAGATCCAAATTGTAATTGGATCTCGGCTCTTATCATAGCGTCGGGTTCGGAAAAGAACCGAGGACCGAGAGAAGGGCGAGCGGGCCGTACGAGTCCCGATCGAAGACTCTCTTATGTTGTAATTCATTTTGAAAACTCTCGGTCAATGTCCGTTTCAGTAAATCGCCGGACTTACGGCATTTATAAATATATGTATCAGTTACTCAATCGATCCAATGCTCTACTCTGATGAAAAAAAAAAATTATACTGCTTTTGAAAATGGGATGTTACATTTGGCAACATGAAAAGACATTTTGACAACAAGATTTTCTTAGGGACATTTTAACAATAAATAAAGCCATTTTGACAATATGAAAAGCTATTTTGACAATAAAACATTTTTGGGAGAGGAATTCTGTAATTAATATAAGAAAAAGTCCCAAGGGACTTTTTTGTGAGGGGATTTGAAGTTGGGATATTTTTGATATTTTTTATCTACCTTGGGACCTCACTCATATTTTCCCTATTATATATATATATATATATATATATATATATATATATATATATATATATATGTATAAGACTTGAAAGTTGGTAGATCTCGAATAAATATAATTATTTGGTAGAAGCATTGTCGGTTGATTATTCATAGATAGAGTTATATAATTTAATAATTTTTAGGGTTAAGCTGCAATTTTGCCAACAATTTGTTGTTTTTTTAAAGGGGTGTCGACACAAGTAAGTTTTCGAAGGGTTAAATGTTGGAATATATGCTCTTTGGTCACTTAAGCCTAATTGGGCTTAAGTGAGACTACAGACCAAGAGCCCTATGGCCCTTAGGGTTTAGGGTTAGGTCTTGGTGTAGTAGTATATAAACATACTTTCACCCATTGAGAAACCTAATGAACAAGGAGGCTCTCATCATAAATAAATCCCTAGAGGCAGACGTTCATCATCTGAACGGTTGCCCACACAACCATCCTATCCCCCTCGAGAGATAGTCTGGAAGATCGATCATAGAGCGGACTTGACTGCATTCGTGACTTGGACCTTTCGAGAAGAGGCTTTTAGATCGCTCATCTTTCCAGGTAATCAAAACGATGAAGGTTCATCTTTTTTCTACATCGTCTCGGTTCGATACGCTTCCGCGCTTCTGGTGAGATTCCTACAATTGGCATCAGAGCCGGTTGGCGATGAGGAAAAGAACCAGTTTTGATTTAGTTTATGCGATCAAATCTCAGATTTTTCAAAATATTATTTTTTGAAAAATATGGCATCAGATTTAGTTTATGCGATCAAATCTCAGATTTTTCAAAATATTATTTTTTGAAAAATATGGCATCTATTTCTATATTTGTTATTGATTTCATGAGTTTTATTCTTTATAATTCAGATTTGATATTAGTTTTAATTTTAATCGCTTTAATCCATGGTTAGATTTTCTCGTGTATTTCTTGATTTGTAACAAGGAGGCTAATCTCATATGATTAGGTTTCCTCCTTGCTTGATATTATGTTTTTTCGAAATTTCTATGTAATTTTTCAAATTTACGTAAAAGTTGAAGATCGAGAAACGCGAAGAAAAAGAAGAAAAATTGCCCATCGTCTTTGAGATGACTTCGGTGACGGCGCAAAGATGCGACGGCTAGGGTTCCTATTTTGCATCTTAGGGTTTCTAGCCAAAGAGTGGGTCTTTGGGCTTTTAGGCCATGAATACCCTAAAGGGGCTTGAGACGAGATACTATGGATGGACAAAAGAGAAATTCCAAAGTTGTAATTTTATATTTTATTTTTTAAAATAGGAAAGCCATGGATTAAAGTTATTTGTTTAAGTTTTTAAATGCTTTTATTGAATTGATGAATTAAATGTGCGATTAACATGATTTTAGAAATAACATGTCATATAGAATAGGAAAGATGCCATATTTGATGCATAATCACATGTCATTCTTCGCATAGTAGCTATTATGTCTTGATTCGACTAGTATGATAGTTATTTTGCAAGATTATTTAGGTTATCCACTAAATTAATTATAAATTATTATGATTTTATATTAAAATCTAGATTAATAATTGGATTAATTAATTGTGGAATTAAAATCTAGACAAATAATCCAAAAAATTTCCTAAGAGAATTGTATATTTGAGATTGATTTAAAAATACTCTAAATTGAACAATTCTTGGAAATTGAAAATTCTTATTTTAAAAATTATTGAATGGGTGAAGGTTTTAAATTAAGCAATTAATTTTAAAACCTACGGGCCCCAATTGTGGGTTTTATTAGTGAAATGGTTATCTATTTGAAGCCCCATCGGATAAGGATAATCGGATTTCGCTAGATTAAACCCTAATATTTTCAAAATTTTAGTAAAGTTTTGTATGGCCCATCGTCGGCAACACTTAGACACTAAAGATAATTTTGAAAGTAAACAATGGTTAAATACATTCAACTTTGGTAAAATTGTTAACCCTCCCATCGAGGATCTGGCAATGGGCGAAGGCCCAAAATAACAATATTAGTTTTACAAGTATCTTGCCCATCGTAAGCCTTGTAAAGATAACTAATGGATTGTTAAACAATAAACGAATAGTAGTTATTAGAATCTACTAGCGCAATATCTGTTTGTTGTTAATTATAGTTTGTAATTAGTGTGATTGTTTTTTTCTTCTTTATTTTCAGAAAAATGTCTTTCAATCCTTTAGCTACCATCTTGAGCCAAAAACCTATGGATGGTACAAACTACAAACAATGGAAAACAAATTTGGATATTGTTCTTCAATATGAAAAGCTCAACTTTGTTCTAAGCGCCCCTATGCAAAGCGCGGTGCGATGCTGATGCGATGCGTGGCAATCCGGACTAAATTTCAGCAAGAGAAGGAAAAAAGGGAGAAGGCGAATGTAGCGGTTCATTTGCTATATTTTAGCCGATCTCTTGATCACCTTCAGGAGCAAGTAAGCATGATTGAGAGTGGAGCAACAATGCTCCAGACTCTTGATGGCATGTTTGCTACGTCTAGCGCTCGCTAGGCAAAATGCTATTTGAATTCGGTCACCAAGAGGTGATGATAACGGAGGAAGTGTGCGGAATCATTGTCTAACAATGATAGCAAACTTCAAGAGGGCGATGACCATGGTGTCAAATTTGAACAAGATTTAAAAGTTGACCTTCTCTTACAATCTTTGCTGAATACTTCAATCAATTCAAGATGAATTATAATATGAATAAGATGCATCTTGACCTCACTCAACGGATGCACGAGCTTGAGAGTGCTGAACGATCTCTAGTCAAGCGGGCGGTGCATTATTTGCTAGTGAAAGTTGTGAAACCTAAGGGGAAACCCAAGGGAAAGAACAAGAACAAGAAAAATAAGAAATCGTGCATTCCGGTTGCCAAAGCAGTTGCAATGACAGCCAAAAGGCAAGTGCTTCAAGTGCGGACAAAAGGGGCATTGGAAGAAAAATTGCCCACCGATGAATCAACCAGGTATGGGTAATTTACATGTGATTGAGGCTTGTTTATTGGAGAATTACGATGAAAAATGGATCGTTGATTCAGGAGCCACTAACCATGTTTGTTACTCTATGCGGTGGTTCAAACATAGCTTGCTTTTAAATGAAGGACAAAGAGTTTTGAAGCTTGGAATGGGGAGCTTGTGTATGCACTAGCGTGGGACAAGTTATTTTATCTTTTGATAATTGCAGAACTTTGGTTTTAGAAGACTGTTTATTTATTCCAGAATTTAAGAGGAATTTAATTTCTGTTAGTTGTTTGGAAAAACATGGTTTGACAGTTCTGTTTAATTCCTCAGTTTCAATAAGAAGCAAATCTTCTTTTATTTGTTCTGGTGTAATGATTAATAGTCTTTATTTCCTTAATCCTATTCCCTGTGAAATTAATCATGTTGAATTAAGAGATGTTGAGCATAATAATTCATCAAAGAAAAGAAAAGTTTCCAATGAAACTTATCTTTGGCATTTGAGATTAGGTCATATTAACTCTAACAAGGATACAAGGTTTGGTCAAAAGTGGGATTTTAAAATCCCCGAACTTTGAACCGATACCGTATGTGAATCTTGTTTAGAAGGTAAAATGACAAAGAGATCCTTCAAGGCCAAGGAAAACGTGCCACACTTCAGTGGAATTGGTACATGCGATGTATGTGGACCAATAAATGTCCAAGCCGGAGGAGGGTATCGTATTTCATCACATTTACTTGATGATTACTCTAGATTTGGACATGTGTACTTGATGCGCCACAAGTCCGAAGCTTTTGGAAAATTCCAAGAGTTCAAGGCCGAGCGCGTAAAAGCATCTTGGTGTTCAAATTAAGACCCTTCGATCGATCGAGGGGAGAATACCTATCGGAGAGTTCGGGTCTTACGATCAAAGAGGGGATAGTTTCACAATTATCCTCTCCAAAGACACCCTGACAGAATGGAGTTCTTTGAAAGGAGAAATAGAACCCTTTTAGAAATGACAAGATCTATGCTCGTTATTCATATCTTTCGATTCATTCAGGGATATGCCTTAGAAGCTGCTATGTATCTATTTAACTTAGCACCGTCCAAGTCGGTTTCAAAGACACCAATATAATTGTGGAAAGGGTGTAAGCCCACCATGAAACATATTGATTTGGGGTGCTCCGCACATGTCTTGCAACGAAACCAGATAAGATGGACTCGCATCTTTGAAGTATGCATGTTTATAGGCTATCCTAAAGGAACCGAGGTTGGTTGTTTTATAGTCCAAAAGATAAGAAGGTCATAGTGAGCACACACGCGACTTTCTTAGAGGAGGACTATATGGCAAATCATAAGCCAAGAAGTAAGGTTATTCTTGATGAGCTAGTCTCGAGATCAAGTTTCACCGCCACCTCCTCAAAGGCGGTTCCAACATTTATTCCCGTAGTTGTTCAAAGAGGGAAAAATATGGAAAACATACCCGAACAAACACGGGAACCGGAAGTTGAGCATAATGATGAACGTATGGAAGAACAAAATTACAATTGGTTAATCCACCTAATGAGGGTCCTCATCAAGAAATTGTTAACCCACAAAATATGGACCCTTTTGTAGATACACAACATCAAGTGAGACAAAGTCGTAGTGGGAGATTGATTCGTAAACCTACAAGATTTCTCTTGTTGGGTGAGTCAAATCGGGATGTCATCATTGATGAAGATGATGATCCCACAAGCTATGACGAGGCACTAGGAGATGTTGATGCTCAGAATGGCTTGAGGCTATGAATCATGAAATGGATTCTATGTATTCCAACTCGGTTTGGTCTCTTGTAGATGCTTTGAAGGGTAAGACCCATTGGGTGCAAGTGGATTTACAAGAGAAAGAGAGGATCGGACGGGAAGGTTGAAACCTTCAAAGCTAGATTGGTGGCAAAAGGGTACTCCCAAATAGAACATGTGGATTATGAAGAAACCTTTTCGCCGGTTTCCATGCTTAAATCCATCCGGATTCTCTTAGTCATTCAAACAAATATTGATTATGAGATTTGGCAAATGGATGTCAAAACTGCTTTTCTAAATGGAAATTTGGAAGAGGAGATCTATATGCAGCAACCAAAAGGGTTTATAGCCAAAGGGCAAGAAAATATGGTATGCAAGTTGCAAAGGTCCATTTATGGACTTAAGCAAGCGTCCAGATCATGGAACATCAGATTTGATCAAGCCATTAAGTCTTATGGTTTTGAGAAAAGTCCGAAGAGCCGTGTGTGTATAAAAGGATCCAAGGTGACGCAAAGATATCTTTTACGGTACTTTATGTGGATAATATACTCCTTATCGGAAATGATACGAGAGGTATTATTAGGTATAAAGACTGGGCGAGCAAGAATTTTGCTATGAAGGACGGGGGAAGCCAATTATATTCTTGGTATTAAACTCTTGCGAGACCAGGAAGAATATGGTTTTGGCATTATCCCGAGGCTAAATACATCGACAAAATACTTGCCGGGTTTAGCATGGAGAATTCCAAGATGGGAATGATACCCTTCAGGCATGGGATTCATCTCTCTAAGGAGCAATCTCCTAAGACTCCTGAGCAGAGAGAACACATGAGTAGGATACCTTATTCATCAGCGGTAGGTAGTCTCATGTATGCTATGCTTTGTACCAGACCAGATATCTGCTATGCAGTGGGAGTAGTAAGTCGGTACCAATCTAATCCTGGAGAGGAACACTGGGTAGCGGTCAAACATATACTCAAGTACCTACGGAGAACGAGAGATTATATGTTGGTCTATTCTAGTGGGAGTCTTGAAACCATTGGTTATACGGACTCGAGATTTCCAAGGAGATATTGACTCAAGTAAATCCACCTCGAGATATGTGTACACCCTTAATGGCGGTGCTGTTTGTTGGAGAAGTGTAAAACAATCATGTGTGGCTGACTCTGCCACAGAGGCTGAGTATGTAGCTGCTTGAGAGGCTGCAAAGGAAGCTGCATGGTTAAAGAAGTTCCTAACAGACCTTCAGGTGATTCCGGTGTTGTTGTCTATCACACTTTTCGTGACAACGGTGGGGCGTGTACGATCCAAGGAACCAAGGTTTCACAAGAGACAAAAACACATACAAAGAAAGTATCACTTGATCCGAGAAATAGTTGAAAGAGGAGATACTTTTGTAGCAAAGATAGCATCAGAAGAGAACCTTGCTGACCCTTTTACTAAGAGTTTGCCTGAACGTGTGTTCGAGAGGCATGTTACATCTATGGGTCTTAGGAGGATTCTAGATTTGCTATAGCTTTAGATAGTTGTTATTTCATTTCGTTATTTTGTGCTTTATGAGCAAGACATTATGACATTGCATTTTTTCCGAATGGTATAAATGAGGTGTTTTTCATTTAAATTTCACACACTATTTACGTAGACTTAAAGGTCCGGATCAATTGTGGAGTATATGATCATATGGATACGTTCATAGAGGACATGGTCATAGGTACTCACAATTGATGAATAGCTTCATGACTATTAAATTAAGTTGGGCACTTTATTTAGGCTGCAATATTTTATGAAATGGTTTTGTCCGAATCATTATAAAATATTGGTGTGAGTTAATACTTACATTGAATGGATCAAGGAGAGATTTGATTAAGGTTGCTCTTTCGTCATAGGAATCAAATCTCAGGATAACTATAGTCATGTAGTTGCTCTTAATCCCGAGTATATTTTAAATAGGTAATCGAATAGTTTTCATTCTTTGATTTACCAACGGGTGAGGTTTGATCTATATGACGGCCAATAACTTGGTATTTTGGGATTGAGACTTTTTGGTTATCGGTGTTTATGAGATAAACAACATGGAATTTATAGGAAATGTCCACTTGATATGTTTCGGTACTTGGATATTGAAGACACTGGCCAGTGCATGTAATCCATTAGAGAAACTATCATAGTCAAGGGAATAAATAATTGGTTGAGTTACAGAAAACTAATCAATCAAATTATAGACATTCTATAAAGGGGTAATGCATATTCGTGTTATAATTGTCATTAATCTTGGAGTTCACATTCGGGCTTTTAGTGGAGTGGCACCGAACTAGATAATCTTGATTATCATGAGCCTCGATAAATGACAAATGATAGATCCCAGGGCTAGCTCGAAACAAGGGATGTAGTAAATTATCAGATGATGATGGCTTAAGGGCTACATGGTCTTGGGTTTACGAGCTCAAGTTTTGTATCTCAAAGAGCAAGTGGGAGATTGTTGGAATATATGCTCTTTGGTCACTTAAGCCCAATTGGGCTTAAGTGAGGCTACAGCCCAAGAGCCCTATGGCCCTTAGGGTTTAGGGTTAGGTCTTGGTGTAGTAGTATATAAACATACTTTCACCCATTGAGAAACCTAATGAACAAGGAGGCTCTCATCAGAAATAAATCCCTAGAGGCAGACGTTCATCATCTGAACGGTTGCCCACACAACCATCCTATCCCCCTCGAGAGATAGTCTGGAAGATCGATCATAGAGCGGACTTGGACTATTCGTGACTTGGACTGTTCATGACTTGGACCTTTCGAGAAGAGGCTTTTAGATCGCTCATCTTTCCAGGTAATCAAAACGATGAAGGTTCATCTTTTTTCTACATCGTCTCGGTTCGATACGCTTCCGCGCTTCTGGTGAGATTCCTACATTAAATATACCAAAACAATTTTAAAAGGTGAAAATTCATTAAAACTATTAAATTTCACCAAACGCCATTTTGGTGTCTTCTCTTATAATTTAACGGTAATTTTATCAAATTTAACGCGTTTGGTGAATTTGAACCATTTTAAATTGTTTATTAGTATTTTTTTTCCCCTTCCAAAACTTATTTGTGCCAGAAGCCCCTCAAGAAAAACTTTGTAGGTAAAATTGCACCTTAACCCTTGTTTTAGCTTTCATATATATATATATATTCGGAAGGTTTGAACCTTTAACCCTGTTCATACCTGACTTCCTCTATTATCACTTAATCTAGATTTAGCTTCATGTAGCTGCAAGATGTTATGAGTCCCGTCTCACATAAGAAATGGAGTTTATATAAGTCTAGCTAATAGGCTTTTTTGTCCTTCAAAGGGCTTGTTTTAGATAGCATTGAGAATTAAGCTTTAGAAGTCGGTTGGGACTTGATTATGTTTGACATGACTTTTAGGGAAACTGACTTTTTACTCATAAGTTATACTTAAAAGTTCAAAACAACTTTTCTTGACATATGACTTTTCTTCAAATTTTAACATTTTGAAATTGATTTTTCAATCCATCATGCAAACATATTTATATCAAACTCAATTTTTATAAAGGTAATCCAAATATAAATCACATACTACTAGTTTATTAATTTTTACCCTAATCCCAATTTGCAAAAACAATTTGAGATAAAAGTCATTTTTGACAATGTTAATCCAAACGCGCGCACGCTCACACACATACACACATAGGCACACACACACACAGACATACATACATACATCATTCTTTTGTCTTATAGGAAGTTTTTTTTTTTTTTTGATCGAATGTCTTATACGAAGTTAGTCTTTGAGTTCTTAAACTTCCTCGTTGTACGAAATTGCATTGACTAGAAATTTAAAACCGTGGGATTGCTCGCTTGGCATTGGGCATCTATTGAAGCAATACTTTTGATATTTCATATGAATAGGGATAAATGAATTAAATAAAAAAGGTTTTCTCAGAAAAGGGTGGTAGTTGTATTAAATTGGGTTAAGGTGCAAATTTGTTTCGAAAGTTTTTATTGAGTAGTAGTGTCACCCTAATTTGTTTTATTCAATGTTGCTCCAAAAATGTTTAAAATGGAGCAATGTTGCCCCTTACCGTTAAAATGTTAACTGTCAATGTTAATTTTTTTAATGATCAACGTTAGTTTTTTAATGATATAGGACAACACTGTTATGTTTGAAAACTTTAAGAACTATATTGAACTTAAAAAAATTTTAGGACAACATTGTTCCTCAATGAAATCTTCAAGAGCAAATTTGCATAGTAACCCTATTAAATTAGATCTTGAGTTTTATCCATCACATAAAATAAGATAAGTTATGTTTTTTTTTTATAACAAAAATGCCTTTTTCATGAGTCTCGCTTCGGGAGGGTTACCTTAAAGAGGGGTCTTATAAAGGCATTGAACTTCCCAACTCCAACAACTAGTTCGCTTTTGTGGTGTAGTTCTCCCAAGGACTTGTACCTGTTATAATGGTCCTTTCATTGAGAGTCTCTAATCAGATAGCCAGGGCTAAGTGAAACCATTAATAGTTGTGGCTTTTTAATAGATTGTTTACTTCATCGGAGAAAATGATTTCTCTTATGATTTATACTAGTAGCAGTTATACAAATGCGCTTCAAAGTATTGCTCTCGTAGCAATTCTTGATTAAACCTTTACTAAATTGTAACATTTTGGTTGGCGTCACAATTAAGAAAAAATATTGGATTAACGATGGAATTTGATGATTTCGTCATAAAAAAGGCTGTCACTAATTTATTAGCGACAAAATTCCTTCAATAATTCATTGTTTTTTGTAGTATATGAAATCAACCAACATTTTCAAACATGCTCTTGGTATCTAATTTTGTAAAGGTTCAAATCTCATTTGGAAGGATAAAACCAATTTTCGTATTAACAACTTCCTTAGTCTCCTTACCATATATATTGAGGGATGGGGGAGTACGTATTTAATTAGTGGCTTATATTTGTAGTGCAATCCCAACTATATCATGCATCTTAATGCAAATTATTTTCAAGTATAATATTCTCTCTTGTTCAAAATATAAGTCACCTTCTAGAATGATTATTTGATCAATAGTATAAGTTATTTGGTGAATGATTGTTGCTTATTTGTCAGTTTTGCCTTTGTTTGGCAATCATAAATGGTATATCATGCATCTTAATGCAAATTCTTTTCAAGTATATACTACTCTCTAGGGGTGGAATAAGCTATAGGGTAGGCTAGACTTTATCTAAATAGGCCTAGGCCTATAATAGAGATTTAAAGTTTGAGTTTATATATAGGCTTTTTTAGGCCCAAGCCTGGGCCTTCAAAAAGTTTGACAAGGCTTGAAGCCTTTTTAAAGACCTACTTAAAATGTAGGCCTCTTAATAGACTTAAAAGCATATGCCTTCAGATTCATATAAAACACTTCAAGCCTATTTTTAATCCTACGTAGTGTTGAAAGCCTAGGATCCATTATCATCAAAATATAAAATTTAGTAAGGAAAAGAAAAGAATATCTAGTTACAAGAGTTCTCTAAGCAAGTAGAAATAAGAAAAGCCAATCATTTGTTGACTAATGCGGTATATTTTCTAAAATCGATCAAGCATAACAAGCACCGTATAAAACTGGGTTTTGTCTTTCTTTTTTTCCCACACAAAGTGGGTCAAACTCCTCCTACTAAGATTATAATATTTGATTTGGTACTAAAATAAACTTAAAATAATTGTTATGCTTTAGTTGGCAGTGCAGATAAGGGGATAAATAAGGGGAGAGAGAGTGAGCTAGCATTGTCATCTCAAGCAATCAAAGAGAAGAGAGGTGGAGGTGAATGACTGATGAACACAAGGGTTAAGTGTGTTTGAATGATAATAGTATGTGAAACTTAGAAGTAAGGCTAAATTGGTAATTTTATAAATAACTAATATTATTTAGAATATACTATATGTAATTATATAATAGAATAAATTTAAAAAGTTGAATAGGCCAAGCCTATTATGAACATATGCCGATCTATTTATCTAAATAGGCATGACAATAGGCCTCAACCCGAGTCTCACCTATTTAATAAATAAGTTAGGCTAGCCTTTATGTAGGCTAGGTTATAGGCTCCTGTTAGGGGTCAACCTATTTCCAACTCGACTACTCTCTTCAATCCAAAATTTAACTCACCTTCTAAAATGATTATTTGGTCCTTAATATAAGTTATTCTGGGAGTGATTAATATTTATTTGTCAATTTTACCCTTGTAATAAGGTTATAATTGGAAAAAAAATCTATTTCAGATATATTTAATGAGTTAATTATTCTTTCTTTATTCAGTTAAGGTGGTTGAAATGTATTTATATTTTAGACTGAAAGAAGTGTATCCTTATTTGTTGCATTTTAGACTGAAAGAAGTGTATCCGTATTTGTTGCACCATTGTTAAAATTAACCATAAATTCTTTAAGACACCAAAATGGGATAAGAAATAATTAGGATTCAATTAGATACCTAAGGGTATCTTTAAGGAATTTAAATAAAGATATTCATCTATTGAAATTATGATTTATTGGGTTACTTATTATCTTTTGATAATGATTAGAATTTGATTTAGGATTTTATTATTAATTTAATATTTCTCTCTAAATAAGTTAGGTTTTTCAGTTGTGAGACGCTTGTTGAATGAATTATATTTAGGGCTAAAACTTTACTTATAACGAAAACCAGATCTCGTGGTATACGATGTGTAATACCCTAAAAATCGTATTTATGATAAGTATCATAATTTAGTAAATAATACCTATTGGAAATAGGTGAATATGAGGTCTCAAAACTATTGTAACATTTATCTTATTTTCTAAGGTAAATTCTGTCGAAATTAAAGGAAATAAAGTGCCTAAAGGCCAAAAATGCATTTATGGGCCATAAAAACATCCCGAGAAAATTATGATAAATCTTAAAAGGCAATAAAAATATTTTTTAAAAATATGAGAGAATATTGTCTCTAATTTTGGCAATTTAATAAATTATTTCCCTTGGAAAATAATGAGGCAAAAATTAATATTATTTTGTGGGACATAAGTTGCCCCATGATTTTTAATATAATGCATGGGACATAAAATACCATTGTCAGTGAAATAGTTGTGAGAAAATGATTAATCCTAAATAAGAAAATTAGCAACAATTAGTAAGTGATTAATTAAGTAATTAATGCTAATTGTTTAAACTTGAACAAGAGAGTATTCAAGGTAAATTATGTAATATCCTTTAATTAAATGTTTATGGCTAAAAATAGCATAAAGTATACTTGCTAATTAATTCAAAAAGATTAAGAAAAATGCATGAGATTAAGTACATGAAAACCCTAAAAGATTGCTAATCATAGGATTAAGGCCCTAATTAAGCTTTCTAATTAAATTACAATATAATATTAAAGTAATTAAAAAATAAATATAAATGAAAATAAGGGGGGAAATTTTAGTGTGAAAAGGGTTGTGGATTTTTCAAAAATAATATCATGATATTTGTTAATTAAATAATAATATAAATGAGATATTTGTGGAAAAACAAATAGGATAAATGAGAACCGATAGAAATTAAATCCTATCTGAAAATAGGTGAACTAAGTATCTAACATCGGACTTATTATAAACGAGTATAATTTTATCCCGGAGTTGGCTGTCTCTAAAGTCATTTCCGAAACGAGAACCAATGGAAAATAAATCATATCTAGAAAACCATGAACTAGGTTTCTAAGATCAGGACATATTACAAACCAGTGAATTTTTATCCAGAAGTTGGTATTACCAGAAGTCATTTCCGTAACCGACGGCGTTTATCCGAAAATGTTCAGCAGGCTACGGAATACCCTTAATAGGATCAAAAATTTTGCTAACCAAGATATTTTGAAGGAGGAAGAATAGATCTTCAAGGTTATGTTGTTGGATTTTCGAGATTGTTTAAGGTTACGCGATTAGGACACCGAACAGGGAACTTTATCAGTATAAGATCAAAAAGCAAGTGGTGACATCATGGTGATGTAGGAAACTTCTCCTAAAAGGAGAAGGGGGAGGTCGGCTAGGGCAATCCAAGGGCCAAGGAGAAGCCATTCAATAAAACCTAGATCCGACGGTTGAAATTCGATATGAAAAAGTGTGAATAGTAGCCAAAATTTCCTATAAATAGCCATGAATCCTTTTGCAAAATCCTCACACCAAATCCTCTTGCCTATTTCGAAATCTTGGAGTAGAGAAGGAAGGAAGAGCTCGAGAAAGTTGTAGCAAAGCCCGGGTAATTTATTCGGTCCTTAGTCTTAAGCTTTAGTAATTCTTTCAGTAGTTATAGTAGAAATGCTAGGTAGATCTTTAAATTGCCAAGATAGTTTAGATATCATGTTTTAGGGATAAATATGATATTTATTTCAAAAATATATTAGAGGAAGAGATATGGAAAAATTTTGGAAGATTAGAGTCAAAATAGCGAAGCTCTGGCAAAATTTCGCCGATTAGTCAAACTAGGGGCAAAATGGTAATTTTTACCTAAAATGCTGTTATGATGCTAAATATTGATAAATGCGATATTATCCTTATAGGATACCTTTGATCACCTACCATTGTTGTCTTTGTTGTCGTCGCGAGTCAACGTGCGAAATCGAATACCGTCAACGAAGGTACGGACGTGTACTGTAACACTAATGCTAATGCTTATAGTATGCTTATATATGTTGTGGATAGATAGTTTCATAGAGCCATGAATGGGACTCTGTTCTGGACATGCACAGTACTAAGGTATGGGGGACTTAGACCACTATTTACAGTTTTACGGGTTATAGTCATGATAATGCCGTTATGTTTTCCTAGCGTTGAGGACACAACCATACATCGTGGCACAGATGTTGCAAACCGGAAATAACTTTACATGTTGGTGTAGTTGTTATTAAATGATCATACGACGTCTTTGTATTGATCAATGCTTTGTAATATTAGAAATATCTGTTATACATATTGTTTATATAAGCATGAGGTTAACCGTTATCTGAGGTCCGATGGGCATTGGACCTCAGCTCTTAGCTTCAGGGTACAGAGACCCGAGGACGAAAAATGAGAGTAAGCAGAGTAAGCAGCATGCGTGAAGACCGCGTAAAAGACCGACTGAGGATATTTAAGATTGGAACAGATAATGTATTATTCTTTATGAACAGGCAGCTATGCCACAGTTAAAGTTGTATCAGTTACTCAATACTCTATTCGCTCCAATGCTCTACTCTGATTGATTAAAAAAAAAATCGCTTTTAAAATGGGATGTTACACGATGGAGTACATAAAACCAGATTCAACATATATGTTGGGGAATGGTCCATGAGTACAAGTTCCAATGCGAACTTAATGGTTTGGAAAAAGAATATGGCTGAGTCGTCATTGGGAATGGAGTTTATTTATTTAATATGTCACCCTCCATAATTACGCCACAAACATATGCTGGAAAAAGCTTCCAATTTCGGAAACCTTGTTCAATCCGAAAAACCAAAACTACTATACTTTAACCCAAATAGCACAGACTTTTCCAATTCATTGCCTGCGAAAGTCACTTTCTCAAATCAATTCCCTTAGGTTGGCTTTGGCACACAGAATTAGTCTGATAGAAAGAAAGGGAAGACAATGGAGTGGGAAGGAATGGAAAATTTCTGGTCACTGGCTCAATCGGTATGTGAAGAAAAAAGGGAAAATGATAAAATGAAGATAAAGATAAATTTAAAAAAGTGAAAGGACGAGTTTATCCTCATCAGTGCACAAGATCATCCAAATTAGTAAATAATCATAGATCCAATGAAAAAAAATCATCCATGTTAAAATAATGCAAATCATATCCACGTACGATTAAAAAAAAATAATATCTCCAGATCCAATCTATAATTTGGGATAAAAGTAACATCAGAATCTGTATTGAGATTTGTTTGGAGAGAAAAAGAAAAATGCAACACAATGAACGTTCTTGAGAGAGAGAGATCAAAGAGTGACGGTGAAGAGAGAAATCAGAGAGAGGGGTCGAAAGGGGGATCGAAGGGGAGAGAGCAACGGCGAAGGGAGAGAGTATTTATATAATAAATTCAATTAATGAGGTAACTTATCAAGAACAAAAGAAAAACTCCCTTTCAGCCTTTTAAATAGGACCAAAAGAGTATATACTTTGTTCAACCAATATTACTCCAACTGGTTCTTATTATAAGACACCAAAATTCTCTCGGATTAAGGAATGGTAGCTAAGTCATTGAAGTTAATCTTAAATTGATATACTTTTCCCCTCTTTAAATGATGTGAATTATTTTTTTCAACTTTGAACCTGAATTTATATCAACGGTAAAGTAGGAAAAAAAAAACGTAATTAATGTAGCAGTTGGTGCCCTATATTTGGGAACAAAAATTGCTTCTAGTTGGTACTCCCTCCATCCCTTATTATAAGCTTCAAATAACCAATTTGTGTTAATCAATAATACAGTTAAAATTAGTTTAAGGCAATAAATATGTATTATTTTTTCAATTATATATGCCCTTATGTGTAAAAAATATAAGTGAGAGAGAATAAATACAATAAATACAGGGGTTAAGGTGCGATTTTGTCGATAAACTATTGGCTCATGAGCGTCCAACACAATTAACTATTAAGAAAACCAAAAATACCAACAAAATTTTAAAAAGGAGAGCCCAAAGACGGCGTTAGAAAAAAGTTAATGTCCGTTATCTAAGGTGCAGATTGGCCAACAAACTTTTACTCTAAGAGCAACCAAAGCACAAAAAGTTTTACTCGGGAGAGCGGCCAAAGACAAAATTCTAAATTTTACTAAATTAAATAATTTTTTTCTCAATTGTCATTATTCAAAACTACTTGTATAGATATCTATAGACAAAAATTACTCATTATTCAATTTTGTCAAAATTATAATTTGCTAAAATAAACAAAATTTTTAATTAAAAATATAATTACATGATTTAAGTAAAACTCAAGGTGTTTTATAGTTTATTATATATGTTAAACAAAAAAAAAAATATGATTTATTTTTATTTTAGAAGAAAGTTATGTGATTTAAAAAATTCATTTAATGTTAATAAAATTTAAAAAATCTATAAAATCTATTATATCCTGAAAGAAATGAAATGAAATGATTTTTTATTTTTATAAAAAAGCTTAATGAATATAAACGTTGATATCTAATAATATAAATCCAAAGCAACTTGATGATATATTTGTTAATTAAATGATCTATTGATTATATGAATATGGACTTGTTGGGGAAAAAAAGATAACTTAAGAGGCTTGAGGAAGGACAATTTAATAATAAGTTAAGGAGCAATTTGGCTTACTAAAGTCTCATATCCATATAAGCAATAAATCATTTAATTAATAAATATATCATCAAGTTGCGGATTTATATTATTAAGTATCTACGTTGATATCCATTAGCTCTTTTTATAAAAATAAAAATTAAACTCATTTCATTTCTTTTAGGATATATCAGATTTTTTAGATTTTTAAATTTTATTAACATTAAATGAATTTTTTAACTCACATAAATTTCTTCTAAAATAAAAATAAATCATATAATTTTTTTTGTTTAACATATATAATAAACTATAAAAAACCTTGATTTTTATTTAAATCATATAATTACATTTTTAATTAAAACTTTTGTTTATTTTAACAAATTATAATTTTGACAAAATTGAAGAATGAGTAATTTTTGTCCATAGATATCTATACAAGTAGTTTTGAATAATGACAATTGAGAAAAAAATTATTTAATTTAGTAAAATTTAGAATTTTTCGAGCACCCCTGGAGTAAAAGTTCGTTTGTCAATCTGCACCTTAGATAACGGACGTTAACTTTTTTCTAACGGTGTTGTGCTGAGCGCTCCTTTTTAAAAATTTGTTGTGCTGGGCGTTCTTTTTTAAAAGTTTGTTGGTATTTTTGGTCAACTTAATAGTTAATTGTGTTGGACGCTCCTGAGCTAATAGTTTATTGGCGAAATCACACCTTAACCCTAAATACAGTCAACAAGGAATAAAGTTGGAAAACGTAATAAATACTTAGACAAACCTAAAATAAAGTTTATATTTTGAGGAACAGTGATTCATAAATTTGAAGTTTATAATGAGAAACTGAGGGGTATCTTTCAGGACTCTTGCCCAAATGAGCTTGATAGCCCATTTAATTTATACTAATTGTTAATCTTTTAGACCCAAAATCTGGTATATGACACTCTGTGCCACTTGCCTTGTCGAGTCGTGAAATTCTGTAGTTGCAAAATCGTGCTTTTTTGCTGTCAAACCGAACCCAGACCTATTTTCTTCATCCAATTTGACTCCAATATGATATATTCGACCTCCCAGCCTCATTTTTAACATAGGCTAACTCCATATACAATTTTCTACTCTTCTTCTTCATCTCTATCATCAACATTCAGCCACACCTTCCATTTTTAATACTCTATTCATCTTTTCACTCCATTTTCGCTTCTGCACTTCAGCCCTCCATGGTCGACACCTTCTTGCTGCTGTTTGGAGCTTGGAGGAGTTCAATGAGGAGCTGAGTTCGTGTCTCTTGAGGATTGTGAAGATTGGCTTGAGTTCTTGAGTCAATGGGAAGTTTTTCTTAGTTCCTTTCTGAATTTTCTATTGTTATTGTAATTCATACCGTTGTTCTTAGGAGTTTTAGTAAGATGTTGTTTTGAGTTATTTTAGACTTCATAATATTGAGCTAAGATTGTTTTTTATTTATTACTATTTTGATTGGATTTGGATTATTGTATTGGGAAGAGTCGCAAGAATGTTGAATAAATAGGAAGCCTTTTAGGGACTAAGTAACTCAGCTATATAGGTTAGTGGACCTAATATGTATAAGCCGTGTAACTAAAGTGCCAATGAAAAGGGGCACAGAGGACCTATACAGTGTTAATCAGTTGGTAAAATGTCATTTAGCTATGTCCTAAGGTATGGGACAATTAGCTAAGCAAAAATGTACTAAAGTAGATGTGTACATAACATTTCCTGAACTGATGAAGGTGCCCTACGTTTTTGAATAAGAAAAGCCAATTGTAATAATTACTTGAGGACACATGTCACTACAAGGTTAAAAATGGAAAAAGTAAGGGTAGAAAAGTCAAATCCTTACCCATTAAGGATGTAATTTCGTCCACATGAGAGAAGAGAGAGAAAATCATATGATTTTATCTATTTTCAAGCTCAGACATAAAGTAAAGGTCCTAAAGGAGGGTAACCGGTAGAAAGGAGACCGATAAGGACCAATTACAGGTTTCTTTTTGGATTAAATGAGACAAATATGGGGCCACATGAGGGTCTAAAATGGCGCCACATATGCAGGCCCAATCAGGGGAAAAGATCTGAAAATCTGAAGAAAAATGGAAAAGGGAGCACCTTTTTAACCAGCGGTGCACTAAAAGGACCAGTGGATAAAAGGGTGAATTAGATAAACTAAATAAAGCATATAAAAAGCAAGGGATCAGATTTTGTGGGGCCCAGGAGTCACCACCTACCCCCTGAAATTATCTTGAATTATCTAGAGTTTTTTGAAGAGAAAATAAGCTAATAATCAGGGTACATGCTTTTAACCACTGGACAAAAGGGTGTTTTGGGCCAAAATAGGCAATTTACACATTTTGAAAAGTAAAAATCTGCCTTTCTTGGTTAGGGTTGTGCCACATATGCCCTTCTGGATTTGCTTGGAGATTAAGTCATTAAAACCCTAATCCAAGTTATTAATTAGTGGACAAAAGCATGCACTAGATAATTTAGTGTACCCAGATCATTGTAATAATTTTATAAAGGCTCAACCCCTCATTCTTTTGGCTAAAGAGAGAGAAACACTCAGAGAAAGAGGAAGGTCCAGCTGAGTCTCCAACACTTATAGAAAGAGCAAGATAACTAAGCAAACCTCCGATTTTAGGTAAACACCAAAAACCTAAGCCTTTGAAGTTCATAGTTAGAGTTTTCGTTCAACTAGTTTGGGCTTGGTGTTGTGATCTGATTTTGGTGTTGTTTAGGGTTAAGGCATATTTGCAAAGGCTATCAGATGTGATAAAACCCTAAGTCAGTACACATCCCACAGGTAGTAACTGCTTACTCAAGTACTTGATATGTGTTTGTTGTATGTTGTTTGCCATGTATGTTTGTATGTTCTGCCAAATATGCATACAGAGCATGTTGGGGTTCGAGTCCCTGATTATTGTGTTCCTAGTGTTGAGGATTGGTCTGGGGCTGGCCTTGATTGGTCGCTCTACGGGTCGTTAGGTTCGGGGCTGGCCTGGTATTGGCGGCTCTACGTGTCGTGATTCCGGTAAATTCGGGGCTTGCCTTAGTAACGTAGCTCGACGGTACGTGATGATTGGTTATTGTGAATGTTTCTGAATGCATATGTGGTATGTTTGGCATATTATTTGTGATTATATATGACATAGTTGCATGCATACACTACACACATATAGTACATGAGTTTGACAGTTACTCTGGGGTTCATTTTTGAACTCTAGATAGATCTGTAGATACAGGAGGACGCGCCTGAGCTGGAAAGACCTTTTCGGAGAGGTAGGGCTTATCAGTGCTAATTGAAGAATAGGGAATGCCCTATTGCACTTTGTATTTAGTATGGGATGACTGTATATTATCTCTGATATTTTATGTTGGATAAATGTACCCTTAACCCTTCAGGGACTCTTTACTTTTTTATTATCACACTTTTACCAGTACAATAGGTAGCCCAAACTGATATAATGCTATGCGCACACTCTGATATATGCTAAAATGGAGTAAATACCTAAGGTAAGGTAATAGATAAAAGGAATCCCGAAAGGGCGAGGCCGGTAGGGGTGTAACAATAGAGATGGTCATCAAGCATCAAAAGGGTAATAGCAAATTAATTCATTGTAAGGGCAAAGGAAAATGATAATATATTTTTTCCTTTTTATTGCAATAACGTAAGTCATGTCATACTAACTCAATTTTCTGAAAATCTAATTGTTTGCTAACACCATGATGTTTGTGATCATTGTACTCAAAGGACATTGGATGCTTCTTTTGATCAATCCTATTAAAAGTCGCATAGTGCACAAAGCTCCCACAAGGTGGGGTTTCATAACATCCTAGCCGGTCACTCTCGATATTGTCCCTTTTAGGGCCTCATTACCGCTCACGGCTTTAAAACATGTCGAGAGGCAAGGTATTCAGACCTTTAGAAAGGATACCAAGGGGCTCTTAGGCTTTGGACTTATGCTCAGGTCCAAAGTTCGAGCTCTTGGGGAGGCGCTCTTAGGAATTTATTTCCAAGTGATGAATCCTCTAAAGCAGAGGACAATACCTGCCTTAGTGGAGGCCGGCACCCACGCTGCCGTTTGGAGCAATGGCTCTGGGGATAGTGGTCCATTCCCAGTATGGGAAACTTGCATATAAAATAAGGCAACTCCAAATGAATATATATGCTCAATGTCGGTTATGTCTTTTTTTTTTTTTACGGTGAAACTTGCCTATTAAATGCATAACGAAGAATCACTTTTGGTCATAAATGTATCACAGTGAATCCAAGAAGCAAAATAAATGCATGACGAGGAAATTAAATGCATCGCATGAGGTCTTGTGGACTCACCTGTAGCATACAAATTCAAATGCGTTTGCTGAGTCTTTCTTCTCTGGCCATGAATGTTGATGCTGCAGACAGCAAGAGAAACCTAAAAACACTTGTTGGTCAGTTGGGTAGTGAAAGTGGAGCTTAATCACCAAGAGGGGGTGAATTGGGGATTTTGAAATTCTTTTCAGATTGCTCTGTTTTTTAACAATAAAACAGAGCTAGACAGAGTATAAGGAAGAATAGCAAGACACAAGAAACTTATACTGGTTTGGTCCAATCTCTTGACCTACGTCCAGTCCCCAGACACTCTGGGATTTCACTATCTCGACTGATTACACACTCTGTAACGCAAGAGTAATTCTCTCACTAGAACTTAATCCCCTCTTACAAGTTGCAATTAATAACCCAATCTCCAAGTCCCCTGACTTGAGATTCTTACAATGAAATGATTCACAATAAATGAACTCTCTCTAAGAGTGTATAAATATAAACACTGAAGATCAATGTATCAAAAAATACTTTACAAGTGAAAACTGAAAGAATAGTTGGCAAACTTGAATGCAATTCGTTTTCAGTAGATGTGTTCTATAGAAGAATTGAATGCTGCTCTATTTATACTAAGAGAGCATTAAATAACAGTTACTAACTCCATTATATCCGTTGGTGCACTAATCTAGCTGTTGGAGGCACTTTGGTGTCTTCTCTCTCTACTCTTCAGTTAATTCCTTTTGTCCAGAGGATTAGTGTTGACTTTCCTTGTAATAGATCCGTTGGAGGAGCATCTACTGCTTAGGGAAAGTAGACATTAATCCTTTCTCATTGTGTAGAGAATGATGGTACAAAAGGATGCAAGCTTCTGGGCTTTGCATTTAATGTTCTGACATTGCTTTTTTGCTTTTGTTTAAATCTTCATTTAATGTCCTCTAAAAAATCTGAAACTCACTAACAAACTCATTAAACATAGTTAAGAATAGTAGTGAATGTAGAGGAGAAGTATTAAGATCAAGCAAGAAGATTTCACAAATTCGTCTGATTTGATTTTCAAAACTCAACGACTCATACTTAAGTATGTTCTTCAATACTCAATTATTCATTATCATACTCGAGTATTCTTCTTCCAGAGAGGAAGGTCGTGATTTGAGCTTTCGACCATATCTTTGAATAGGTACAAATACTCGAGTTTCCAAACCCAAACTCGAGTTTTGGACTTTTGATATAAAAATAAGTTTGAGTCCAAAACCTCAATACTAGAGTTTCCATTTCAATACTTGAGTTTCCAAGTCTTTGAAAAAGAGCAAAGCTCTTCGTATGCCCGATACTCGAGTTTCTAAGCCCATACTCGAGTATTCAGAGATTTTGGAAAAAAAAAAACTTTGAGAAATCTATGCCAAGTCAATACTTGAGTTTTCAAATTGATACTTGAGTTTTCAAAACATTGAAAAAAAAACAAAGCTCTCTGTATGCCTGATACTCGAGTTTCTAAATCAATACTCGAGTATTCAGAGATTTTGAAAAATTTGAGAAGTCTATGCCAAGTCAATACTTGAGTTTTCAAAATGATACTTGAGTTTTCAAAACATGTGTAAAACTTGAAAACTTTCTGTCAATCCGATATTTGAGTATTCAGACCCATACTCGAGTTTTCTCAAGTTGAAAACTTTGGTGACTCTTTGTATGACCAATACTTAAGTTTTCAAATGGATACTTGAGTTTTGAAAACTTTAGGAAATATTGAAAGTGTCTACGTATGACGATACTCGAGTATTCAAACCAATACTCAAGTTTGGCTCGGGGTGAAAAACTTGGAGTGCTCTCTCTCGTAAGTTCAATACTTGAGTTTCCAATGGAAACTTGAGTATTGCTTTGTTTAATAAAATTGAGCTACTGTCAAGTCAATACTCGAGTATTGAGACCAATACTCGAGTTTGCCTTTGAGTAAGTTTCTCAACTTACCAAAGACAAACTTCAACTTGTGTTTACAATTGTCAGTTATCATCAAAACACATAGAGAACTAACAGGTAGGTCTAAAGTGAAAATATAATCTTCAAAATACAATATTAATTAACAACAGAGAAACCCACAAGAACATTTCATCGATTTCCATTCAAACCATGAAAAACCCAAAACCATAAGCAGTAAAATCATAAAGTTATATAACCGAAACACCTCGTACAACTTGGTCTATAGACGTTTAGCTAAGGAACCAGAAAGTGATTGTCGAGAGAGCAACGCGAAGAAGCAACAACGCAACACACAAACACTACAGACAGAACCTAAGTAATCACTTTCGGCACGACAAGAGAAGTTCTGATAGGGAAATTTAATTTTCCGCGTGACATTTTATTAATTTTGGATTTTTTAAGACCGGTTATTTATAAAGTATCCAGTCCTAAAGATATAATTTTATTAATTAATTTTTAAGACTCGCGGTTTAGAAGACTCCGGTCCTAAATTTTTACTATTCATTTAATTGTAAGACCGGATTTTATAAAAACTCCGGTCCTCAAAGTCAAATACTTTTCAGGTCATAAAGGTCCTCATTTATTAATTAACAAAACTCAAAAAAAGAAGAAGAGATGATTGGCTTTGGCGAGAAAGCAAAGAAGAAGAACTAAATGAATAAGATAAATTAAAGGAAAACTAGAGAATATATAAGCTTCCTTAATTACTAGAGAATATGAATGTAAAAAAGACAAAAGCTTAGTTCTTAATGATTCATACATTAATTACTGGAGAATATGCACGTACACAAGGAAAAAAAGAAAGAAAAACAAACTGAATATTATAAATGACAAGAATCTAACTAAACATCCTAAAGTTTATTATCCTCTAATGTCTTGGCGATATCAGCGTGAGCAGCATTAACTTCCCGCTGGAGATCAGCAAGTTCCTGTCTTACTCGCATCAGCCACAATGCATCGTTAGAGGAAAGAGGAGAGGAGTCGGCGTGGCGCTTACGGGGCCAAGAGGTTGGAGAGGGGAGCTGGAACCTCTTCATGGTCTGAAGGCTGGGGGTGCGGCAATCTCTTCATCATCCGAAATAACAATGGGTCCAACGACCAAACACTCTTCGGTCACAATAGAACGCACTCTTGCTGGAGGAGGGGCATCGTATAACGATCCAAGGAAGGCACGAGCTTCAGGACTAAGAGTACCCCTATGAGGAGTTATCTTGTATCTAACCATGGTTTGAAGCTTTGAGCAGTTGGGGTAGAGAGCTAAGTAGTAAGGAGTTAGGAGGTGGGAGTTAATAAGGACAGAGAGGTTGTGTGAGGAGTTAATAAGGGCAGAGAGCCGAGATACGCAATTGATTATGATTTTTGTGTTTCTACTTTAAGACTGTCCTTTCATCATATGTCTGGTCCTAAAAGTATATTATTTATTTTTTCAATTAAATTACTTTTAAGACCGTCATTTTATCATATATTCAGTCCTAAATGTCTACTATTTATTTTTCCAATCAATTCAATTACTTTTAATATCGACCATTCATCTTATATCCGGTCCTAAAAGTCAATTATTTTTTTTCAATTATTTATTTTTGTAAAGTAAGAATTTTTCCTTAAAAAATATTACTTTTAAGAACCGATCTTTTACAAAATCCGGTATTAAATGTTCAGTCACTTCAAAATTACTCGAGATAGTAGAGTCGTATCCTCACACTCGTTCACATGATCCGAGTCTCTTCGGCTTGTGTAACCGCGCAACTTGCGTCTCCTCGTATTCTGAGGACTATGTGTCTCCTCATAAAAAGTTTCAGACGTTTCATATTCTTCAGGATGGGTTCTCTATTTAAACCCGTTGTTACTTTAGTTTCTTCACATTCTTTTCCATCACTTCTACACAGCCTCCTCCACCGCCTAGCCTCCACTGTAATGGCTTCTCCACCACCACCAGGTCCTCCTTTTCCTCCTCCTCCTCCTCAACCTCGGCCCCTCCTCCTCCATTGCCTCCAAATCCGACTGTCAAGCTGATCGAACCATATTTTTTATATGATTTTTGATAATTAAATTGGGATTCTTAATGCATTTTGTCATAGTTATTGAGCTTAAAATGTGTTTCTTATGATAAATTGAGATTAAGAATAAATACATTAAATTAGGACTAAAAAGAGCAAAATTGTCAAAAAAAATGTAAGTACTCTTAATCATTGATTTTTCTGAGAATATTTGATTTTAGATTAATTATTTTTTATTGTAGGTGCTCGAAGAAATTAGATCAAATTTGAAAATGGAAGTTTGAACCCAAATTACAAAAAATTTCAGTTTAATCCCTCCATAAAAAAAAAGTTTAAACTTTTCGATTGGTCCCTGGTCAAAACTTGCGTTTTGACCAGGAACCAATTAATTATGATCATTTGGAAATGCAAAGAGAAAAAAAAAGCATCAACAATTAATTGAAGTGAGGTCTTGCACGTGGCTGAAGCCGAAGGTTTGGAGTGGGCCATAAGGAATTAACAAAGAAAAGAAATGGAGTCTATTCATGCAGGGCCCAAGAATTAATAACCCAATTGATAGCACAGATAAAAAAAAAAGACGCTGGGGGATTTATTAATTGGAGGCCGCGCAAGAGGAGCTGGGGGAATTATTAATTAAAAAAAGGGAGACAGAATGAATGACCTAGCTGAGGGAAATATTGATTAAATGGAGAAATAAAAACAGCGCCGCCTGGAGAGAGAAGGAGGCAGAATGAGCTGGGGGATATTAATTAAGAAGAAAACCAGCGCCGCAGAGGGTCGGACTTGAACGCTGGGATCATCGACTTCATCGCTGGTCCTCCATTCGACCTCCCTTCATCCTTCAGCTCCCCTCGCCGGCGACTTCCTCATCCACCGTGGTCGCCGGCGAGCATTCTCCCGTTCACCACCGTGGGAGACAGAGATCAGAGCTTGCGTCTGGAACAAAGGGGAGATCATCGTCTTCATACGAGGAGAGGGGAGAGCATTTTCGACCTTCATCCTTTTTCACCCTCAACCACCGTCATACACCACCATCGTCACTGATCCTCACCATCGCAGACCCACCACCATCACCTCCTCTCTAATTCGGACCTGCAGCATCATCTTCAACCTCAAGATCTTCGACACCAGCGACCTTCTTCTTCAATTTTTCTCCATCCTCCTTCACCCACTGTACACCACCATCAGTTTCGACCACCATCACCATTCTTCAACGGTTCTCAGTCTCACCATCGTCATTTGACCTCATCTACCATGGTGTAGAATTTGAGCTTGTTGGAGAAGAATTTGAAACCATGTGTGGCTGATTCCTTTTGTCTCTTGGAGATGGATCAAGTGGCTTGAGTTCCAAAGCTTCACAGGGGAGTATTTTGTTCAATTTATTTTCTTTTATTACATTTTAATTTCCTAGTTTTAGGAATATTATTTTGTAATGTTGAGAATTAGTTTATCCGTTTGGAAAAATTTGTGGATTGGACCTATGTGATTGGATTGAATTTTGTGGTTTGTGAATTTATAAATTTGTATTTCCCTATTGATTCGTTGAAATTATGTTTTCTACGTGGTATTGTTAGATAACATGATTTAATTGGATTAATTGAGTGGCGTGGTATCGCATTCATATCAAGAGGAACCAAGTTGTATTAATTTAATCCTAATCACACACTAAATGGTTTTAAACAATATCTCAAGAGGTAGTAGTTAGCTACGGTAGTAGGAGCTACTATTAATTGGGAATATTGGACTCAAGTGGTATCTTGGGGTTTTTCATCTAGACTTAGTGAAAATTTACTCCTATATTTAAGTGAACTAGGATAGTCACTATTCCATTTCCAAGAGCAATCATTCATACATTTCATACTCCATTCCATTTTATTAAAAATACCAAAAACAATAGTTTAGTATTTAATTAAATTACCTTCCTATTTTAGTTTATTAATTTGAAAAATCCAAAATCAATTTTCCCCTTGTTTTAATTGCATTTGCATGATATTTAGATTACTTAGGATTCAATAAAAGGCTCCTCGAGAGAGAGAACGATCCTAGGGTTGATATACGCAATCCTTGGTTTATTTTTGATTGTGGACCCCAAGGCTAAAGAGAAAAATCCACTCATCACAAGCAGTTGGTGCAGAACGCGGTGGCCCGCGTCAATCACATCAACCGACGCTTGGGCCAATTGGTTCAGCTTGTTCATACCGTCAACAACAAGCTAAACATGGTACTCCACACCAGTGACGTGGAGTACCATTCTTTTGAAGACGAAGCCTTCGATGCCTCCGACACCTCCAACACCTCCGATGGGGAGGATTAGTTGTTTTATGGTTTTTTGTTGTTGTAATAGTCGCTGCCCTTTTTAGGGCAGCATAATAATTAATTAATAAAATATTTTTAAATTTTGTTCTCGTGTGTGTTTAGTTACGTTTATGCATTACCTAAATATCTGGTAGTGGAAAACAATCTTCATCTTAACTATATACAAGTAGAGCAGTAAGCATCGATCTCTAGCCAACACGTACATCAGCAAAAATGGCAGACTCAAAACACAAATAAAAAAATAAAAAATAAAAAGCAAGGCAATTATGAAATATGGATAATGGAGATGATAGAGTTACACAGTATTTTGTAAATTAATAATGGAGGTTTTAATAAGTACAAATATTTAATTTAATGTTTTGATTATTCTCTCTAAATAAACAAAGTAAATCGATTATGAAATATGAATAATTGGGAAAGTAGTTACGAATATTTTTTAAATTAATAATGTAGGCGGTAGCTACAAAATATTTAATTTAATATTATGATTATTCCTTAAATAACTAAGTGATTTCTTATATAAAAATATATTAATAAATATATTGCCTCTCAACCGCGAATAGCGCGGGCCTTAATGACTAGTTATTTTTAAATTAAACGAAGACCTTTAGGATCAGACATTTAAAACAACTACGGTCCTAAAAGTGTGGCCATATTTTTTAAATTAAATGAAAACTTTTAGGACCGGACATTTAGTAAATCTACGGTCCTAAAAGTCTGGCATATTTTTTAAATTAAACGAAGACTTTTAGGACCGGACATTTAGTAAATCTACGGTCCTAAAAGTCTGGCATATTTTTTAAATGAAACAAAGACTTTTAGGACCAGACATTTATAAAATATCCAGTCCTAAACTTCTCGCAATATTTTTAAAAATTAAGCAATAAATAGTTTTATCCACCATCCAATACATTCAGCAACCACAAATGGACACAAGGAAATGACATGACATGCTTACTTGTTCACAATCTGCTTCAATGTAGGCGGTGGATCATTGTGAATGGAGAATAGAAAGACCACTTTATTCTCATTCGTGCAAATCAGGACCAACTGCCAATGGCGACTAAAAATTCACAGCAGACAAGTACTTAGTAATATGTAGCAGAATTAAGGGAATTGCATAAAAGAATTATTGTTGCCGCATAACATTCAGGGGTAGTCCGTAGCTAAACACAATAACATTCACATATCCGTAAAAGTTAATAAGCAAACAAAAAAGGGCAAACAAAACTAAATATAAACTCACCAAAGCTTCGGGGGTAGTCAATTTGAACAAATTGTTGCCAAGTTTGTTCATCAATAAATGTGTACTTGTCCCAAGGATTATGGTCATTTGAACCTCGGCAAAAATATAGGTGTTAGCTAGAAAGGTCTTAAACTTCCTCCACCGATCGGCACAATAAGACAATGTCTTGTCTTTCAACTTCTAGTGATCGAGGGGATAGTGTATGTAAGCTGGATAGTGTCCCAAATAGGTTCCTTTACTGTGCGAAGGTCCACATTTTTCCACTCATCTGTCAAGATGCTAGCCTTGGTGCGTGCTAGATAGCCGACAAAACTATTATATTTGCCTTTATTAGGACCGAAAGGAGCCAACTTTTCATCAAACTGAATCTTGAGCTTTGACTCAGAGGTCCGACTTACGGATACGTCTTTCATTTGTGTGCCACTTCTACCACGGCGTGCAGGCGGTTACGAGGCTCATTGTGAGATGACGAGTGTTCGTTCTGACTCACACCAGTAAGACCAGTAACTAACGTTGAACAAACAGGACAAGAACCATTTTCTCTGTTCGTTTTCGAGAAAGGAAGAGAGGTTGAGAGTGGTGGTGCGAAAGAGGAAGGGCTGAGAATGTGAGAGAGTAATAGAGGATGGTGTTGGTGGGTAAGGAAGAGAGGTAATGCAACAGGAAGAGGGGTTTCACAACAAGAACAGAGGTTTCAGAGTTCAGAGAGAGCAACATGTAAGTCCTAAGGTAAGGTTTCGCACGAATATTTGGTGCTTTTGTTTTCAAACCGGATGAACTAAAACGCTGGTCTTAAAGGTTAACATTTAATACCATCCTTCATTAAAAGCCGGTCTTAAAAGCAATAAACTTTTTGTTCAATATTTTTCAATATTTTGTACTGGCCACAATACAAGTCCGGTCTTAAAAGTGTAACCTTTAAGATCGTTTTTTTATATAAGTCCGGTCTTAAAAGTTTTAGTCCTTTATATTTAAATTTTTCCTTTTTATTTTGGTCCGCAGAAAATATAAGTCGATTGGTACGAGATTTCTCTGCAAAGTAATTGATATTTCAATTTTTTTAATATCATTTTTAAGACTAGTTGTTTTTGTTAAGTGGTATGAATAATATATTTAAGACCCATTAATAAAGGATCCGGTTCAAGAAGTTTTTGATATTTACAAAACTGCCACTGGTCATACTTTTAAGACCGGTGCGTCATTACTCCGCTCTAAACGAGGCGGTCTTAAAGCCCTTTTTTGCATAAGATCGGTGTTTTAATTCTTGTAGGAACAATACTCTACTCTACCCTTTATTACTTGTTCGACTGGTGCACTTTCCATAGGGATTTATAAACCAACCAACATATATCCATACTTCACATTTATTATATAAAAATCGTCATGTATTATAAATGTTCATTGTTATTTTTTATAAATAGTTATTTATGTTCTTATTTCATAACGATTGTGACTATTATTAAATTTATTAAAAGTCCCGATTCTTATATACAAAACATTATGTATGTTATTGAATAAATAATGATTGTGAAATGAGACTATTATATATCATACAAGCATTACCATATATTATGACAATTGTTTACGTGCACTCATTAAATATTATCACGGCAATGAGCAATTCAAGGCCTCACAAAACCTTAATATATAATAGGTTCAGAATAAATAACGATTCGGAACCGTAATGTATTTGCACCAAGATTTTATAGCGCCCACATATACGATGGTTTGAAACTGTGATATATGACAATTAATAACCATCATATATCATGATTTCTATAGTAGTGGTATTTTAATTATCTTAATGGGAAACAAGACAATTACTCAAAAAGATATGCAAAGCCATTGTGTGTACTGCATAATGAAATTCTTCAAGAATGTAGTCACCCATAGGCTTGACAAATTTCTTGATAAGAGGTGTGTGTTGACTTGACTTTGTTGTAGTGTTTTTGCATATAATACTTCAAGAGTGTGAGGAAGTCCTTAAAGAGTTGGCTATGATTGGCTTCTAACTGTAGATAATGCAAAATTCACTTTATAAATTTATGGGATTAAACAATCTTTAGTCTCTCAAGTTTGTTCTTCATTTTGGTTTTAGTCTCTCACATTTCAAACTATATGTTTTGGTCTCTCAAGTTTCATTACATATTGGCATGTATAATTTAATAAATGTTGGGATCCGTACACGCAGCGGAATTAAAAAAAACTTACGAATCCCATCGGAGGATCCATCAACGGCGTTTAAATCAAGGTTCATTAGAAACAATACCTATGCGAAATTCATGAGCGTCTTACGTTCGATTTGATCTGGTAGGCTACCTACTCAATCAACAGGAGCAGACTCTGCAAATCTCCTCCCTCTACCGGTATCCACACGAACAGCCTCCAACACCGACGGCAGCGTGCTAGCGCCTTCAGTATTTTCGCGTCTCTCACTTTTAATTTCTCTCTAGGGTTTCTCGCGGCATTTCTAATTCATCCATCTACTTAATACGACTAGATCAATATCTATTATAGAGTTTCTAAAACCCTAATAAGCTGTATTAAAATATTCAAAATTAATCCAATTAATCTTGAAATTTGAATTTGAATTAAAATGATATATTAATTAAATCTATCAAATTGATCTAATCTAATGTAATTATTTAATCCGAATTATAAGCCTACAGATTTAATTTCTCTTTATAAATTAAATCGAGATATGATATCTATCTATTTAATTAAATCGAGATACTATATCTCAATTTAAATTAATCATATATATGATATCATTTATTCGAAAATTAATTCGAGATACAATATCTCTATTTGTTTTAGATATTTAATTTATCAAATAAATTAAATACAAAGCAAATATTATACAATAATATTATAATCTCTATTAAATAATATTATTATATTATTTTCGAATTTAATATATATATATATATATATTCATCCTAGATTAAATAAGTATTTATTAAATTTTAGATATATCTAAGATTCAATGAATCTGAACACTTTTACTCGTGTTGGGCTATTCTTGTGTGCGGCCCTGCAGGCCCACATGAGATTGGCAGTGGGCTGATCAAACCATATTTTTATATGATTTTTTGATAATTAAATTTGGATTCTTAATGCATTTTGTCATAGCTTTTGAGCTTAAAATGTGTTTCTTATGATAAATTGAGATTAAGAATAAATTCATTAAATTAGGGCTAAAAAGGGCAAAATTGTCAAAGAAATTGTAATTTCTCTTAATCATTGATTTTTATGAGAATATTTGATGTTAGATTAATTATTTTATTTGTAGATGGCTAAAAAGATTAGATCAAATTTGAAAATGGAAGTTTGAGCTCAAGTTATAAACTTTTCAGTTTAGTCCCTCTGCAAAAACGTTTTAAAATTTTCACTTAGGTCCCTACATTGAAACTCTGCGTTTTGACCAAATTAGGGCAGCTGACTTTCTTCATTCAATCAATATTCCAATAGAACCGAGAATGAGCTGGATGACCCGGTGAGCTAGGGGAATTGAAAAGAGGACCCGACAGATTAAATAAGGGGGGGCGCCGCGAGAAGGGACTTTATCGTCTTCACCACGCACGTGCATCACTCAACCTTCACGCTGTCACACTCGGACAGAATTTTCGACCTTCCTTGATCCTCCATCGTCTTCATCACTCGACTTCACGCCGTCGGACCAGGGGGAGAGACGCTTGGTGAGGGATTTTGGAAGAGAAAAAGAGACAAAGACCGCGGTACGGGGGATTCAGCCTTCGGACAGAGACGCAGAGCATCGACCACGACCTGGGATTCATCATCATCATCTTCCTTCCACCATCGTCTCCCACAGCAACGCTGACCACCACCATCGTCCTCTTCACTCCCATCGGACTGAACCAGCAAACTAGAGCCTAGCGACTGTAATACCCTAAAAATCGTACTTATGATAAGTATCATATTTTAGTAAATAATACCTATTGAAAAAAAGGTGAATATGAGGTTTCAAATAATAAGCTGTAATTGTCTTATTTTATAAAGTAATTTCTATTGAAATTAGGGTGAATAAAGAGCTAAAATGCATTTTTAGGGCATAAAATGGCACGAAAATATTATGATAAATCCCTAGAGGCGATAAAATATTTATTAAAAATTAGAAAGTATGTTGTCTCTAATTTTAGGAATTTTTGGGATTATTTCCTTGAAAAATAGAGAAGCATAAATATAATCGGTAAAGAGCCAACAGGAGAAATGAGAACGGATAGAAATTAAATCCTACCTCCAAATATAGAAATGAAGTCATTAACATCTGCACTTTTTATAAACAAGTGGAATTTTATCCGGAGTGAGCGGTCTCGAAGTCATTTAAAACCAACGGCGTAATTAGGAGTACCGGATAATTAGGAAAGGGTAGATAGTGCTAAAAGTGACTTATAGAAAACGGACCGTGTTTTTCAAACCAGGAATTAGGTTACTTAGATCAGATCATATTACGAACCAGTGATTTTCTGCCAAGAAGCTGGAACTTCCGGAAGTGATTTCCGTAACCGGTGACGTCGCTCGAAAATGTTCAACAGGACAACGAAATACCCTTAATGGGATCAAAAATTTAGTTAACCCGGTATTCTTAAAGAGAAAGAATAGAGCTTCGTGCCTTGATCCGGATTTTTGAATTTCGTCAAGATTACGCGATTAGGACACCGATCAGGGAACTTTATCGGTAAGTCAGCAAGATGAAATCATTTTCTTCTAGAAGGATGACATAGGCAAGACATGTGTAAGGCCAAGATGGAGCCACGTGGCGAAGTGCGATCCGACGGTGAAATCCGGTCGATAAAGTAATGAATAGTGTCACTTTTTCTTCTATAAATAGAAGCCTTCCCTCTTCATTTCTCACACCCCAAAACCGAAATAGAGAGAGGTTTTAGAGAGAAGGAGGAGCCCGGAGAAGTTCTAGCCGGACTCGGGTAAGTTCTTCTGGTCTCGGTCTTTAGTTTCGGTAGATATAGTAGGAATGCTAGATTTATCTTTAATTTTTTAGGATAGTCTAGATATCATATATTAGGGGTAAATATGATATATATTTCGAAAATATGATGAGGGAAAAGATCTGTCAAAATTCTGGAGAGATAGAGCGAAAACAACGAAGCTCTGGCAAAATTCCGCCGATTAGTCAAACTAGGGGCAAAATGGTAATTTGTACCTAAAATGCCTATTATGCTGCTAGATATTGATAAATATTATCCTTATAGGATATCTGAGATAATCGTACCGCTGTCATACCGCTGTTGGGCCGCTGTCGGGCCGCTGTAAAAAAATTACCGTTTTCCGTAAAACGTACCGTAGTCGACAACGAAGGTACGTTCGCGTACTGTAACACTAACTCTGATGGTTATTGTATGATTATATATCTTTTTTGTGTTCTGTTTGTTGTTGTAGCATACGTGGTTATGTTATATACACGGTTATGTCACATACGTGGTTATGTCACATACGAGGTTATTATTCTTTGTATCATACGTGGTTATGTTACATACGTGGTTATGTATTTTTAATCATACATCTGTTGTGGACTGTTGTATTGATTACTGTTGTCGTGTATATATTGTCATATTTAAGCATGAGGTTAACCGTTACCTGAGGTTCAATGTGCATTGAACCTCAGCTCTTATCATAGCGTCAGGTTCAGGAGAACCGAGAACCGAGGAGAAAAGCGAGCAGGCCGCACAGAGACCTGGCTGAAGACTTTATTCTGTTGTTATTCATTTTGAAAACTCTCGGTCAATGTACCGCTTCTGTAAATCAGCCAGACTTATGGCAATTTGAATAAATGTATCAGTTACTCAATTGCTCCGATGCTCTACTCTGATGAAAAAAAATATACTGCTTTTGGAAATGGGATGTTACAGCGACCTTCCCTCTTGCCTTAGACCTTCATCCTTCATCACTCCACCATCGACTACACCTGGGGACCTCCAATCATCTTCCATCTTCCTCCAAACACCCACGAGACCATTTTTTCCTCTTCTTCCGCATTTGCTTTACACTCAACTTCCATGGATTTTCCTGTCTGGGACGAAGCCGAGGTTGAGCTCAAATTAATGAGTGGCTGAATCCTTGCTTCTTGGTGATGAGGAATTTTACTTGAGCTAAAGGCATTACACGGGGAGTTTATCTATCAATCTATTAGTCTAGAATTATGTATTTGAATTTCTCAATTTTTATATATGATTCGGAACCGAGACTAATGGTAATTATCTCTGTTAGTTTGATAATTGTAATTGAAATTGGATATTGTTGTTTGAAGATTATATATGTTTGAATTTATTTGTGGTTGCAATGAAGCTATGTTGATTAGCGTGGTATTGTCTAGTTAATGTAGTTGATTGTATCCTTGAGGGGCTGGTTAGCACTCAAATTTAAAGAAGACTCATATTGCATAGTTCCAATTTCAATTGCACATTAAGTGGTTTCTAACAATATCTCAAGAGATGGTAGTTAGCTACGGTAGTAGGAGCTACTATTAATTGAGAATATTGGACTCAAGTGGTATCTTGAGGTTTTTCTTGTTAAGACTTAATGAAGCTTTGACTCCCATATTTCTTTTGAGCAAGGATAGCCATTTTCTTCATTACCAATAGCATTCATCATAAATCCTTTTAATCCAAATTATTTTCCATTATTACTAAAAAAAAATACCAAAAAGAATAGAATTAGTTTCTTATTATTTTAATGAATTTTAGTTTATAGAAAACCAATTTCAAAACCCCATTTATAACCATGTTTTTAGCACTTAGTTTAACATAGGAATTCAAAATAAATTGGCTCCTTGATAAGAGAACGATCCGAGTTGTTTGCACTATATTGCATTTTAATTCGTGGTAAATTGTGATTTGACCCCGAGGCAACAAGGTTTTTGTCAAATCATTGGCCAATACTGTACCAGCCCACAAGTTGCAAGCGGCCTCTAGCAAGACATTGCGACTACCCAATTCATATGGGGATCGATGATACGATACAACCTATCGTACAACTATGTCACGTCCCTTTTGTCACGCGATAATTTGGTCAATGATGAGGCATGGATAATATCAACTTCCTGTTGTTGACCATTACTTTCTCGATTCCTGAGTAGTGTAACAATTAAAATGGAAACTCCTTTCCATCGTAGTATGACCATACATTTCTTAGACTCACTCATCGAGGAGCCCAGTATTATCTCTCTACAAATGTGATGGACAAATTCCATCTTGACCATTCACATTCCTCTCCATGAAAACCATTGATGCCGATCCAAGCCTTTATCATCACCCGGTCAAAGGTGACTTTTGTCTAGGTCAAAGATGAGCGACTCATCATGTAAGAATCCATGATGATCTCAGGTCAAAGGGCGTTGTGACGCGGTTATACATGAGAAAAGCTTATGACGTAATCCATGCAGTTTTCTCATAGTAGGTCGGTCCAACACCTTGTACTCTTACAAGTGCCTATGACTTTGACTCATATCTCCATACTTATCAAAGTCATATTGATCTTATTTCATCTTCGCTCTCGTGTAGATGACCGACCAGGGACATTTAGGATCATCTATAAGATATATCCAAGGATACAGTTATCACTATAAACATGCAAATGATATGATAACTAAACGGAAAAATACTTTAAATAACTTAAACATTTAAAGTACAATGACTTGCCCCTAGAACACAATTTCCAACAATAAAACCCTAGACCATTTTACTCCTCGATGGACCAAATCTTATGGTTTGAAAGTTGAAGGAACAAAACTAAAATGAAGGTAAACTTAAAGAACAAAAAGTTGTGTTAGCCCTTTTTTTTTTGCTTTCTCTTCCTATACCTTACTATACCTCCATCTCCCTTCAACTTATTGTCTTCTTATCAAGTTATTATATCCCAACCCTGGGACAACATGGGACCAGGCTAGAACTAGGAACACCCTATCTCTCTCCACTACTACAGAAAACACTTTTAACGTCCGTTTTTAGACCCTTTCTACATCCCTTTCTAGTAGGATTCCTATGTGAGCGATGTAGTAAAGTTTGAAAATAATGTCCCCAAAGAAAAAAGACGCATAAGGCTTTTTTTTTTCTTTTTTTTTTTTTTTTTTAAAAAAAAAACCAAAAACCTGGGAGGCCGTAAGGCATTGCTCATCTGGATCTAGATCGCTTGTGAGTCCATCTTAAGTCAAAGAGATTCTTCTTCATATTCAGTCCTTGGCATCGCGTTTCGATCGGTATGGTTTTCTGCAAGGTATACAGAGAATCAAGTATTGGGGTTCTGAGATCAAGAGAAATAAAAGGTGTACAGAGAAATTGAACATGAAAATCCTCAAACTCGTTTCTCAGCAACCGTTAAAGCCTTTGGACATGTTGGCTCCGCACGAGGAAGAAAGCAGTCACTCAAATCAACTGGTTCCAGTTCCGATGACGGCAAAGGATCATGGATTTCATGAGGAGGCCGTTTCCTGAGCTTGGGTTTCTTGAAGCGGCTGCAATTTTTGATGAAGAGGTCGATGAGGGAGGTTGGGAAGACAAGTCGAACCACAAGGGATGAAGAATAGTGACGAAATTGGATATTCGAGCGGCCTTCTTTTTGTTCTAGGGAAACAACATGGTGTCTTTCCGGTGTAGATAGCAATTTCACAAGGAAGAGAGAAATATAAAAGAGGGAAAAGCCCAATTAATTGGGAGAAAAAAAAAAGGAAGGCAAAGCTAATGTGGGTGGGTATAAATTAAACAAGAAAGCAAGAAAGATCACAGAGTTGGGGAGGAGGGAGGGAAGGCGTGATATTGCCAAAGAAAGTAAAGTTATGATTTTATTACAGGAGACGCAGTTTCTGCTTTTAAAGACAAAACGTGGGTTTGGTTATGATTTTTTACTTCCCAATTTTGCATTTGGGATGCCTAAAGACCACTTTTGGTGTTTTAATTCTAAAAGGTAAATAGTGCCAAAAAAGCTCTACTTTTAGCATCCCTTATATAAATTGGAAAGCAAAATGTCTACTTTTGGCGTCCTTTTTCTAATTAGGACGTTTGTTTTTGTTTAAAGGAGGCATAATATGTCAAAATTCTTTCATATAATTATAAAAATGCCACTATCTTTATTTTTTTACTTCCCTTTTTAAAAATTAGACATTTGTTAGAGAAGTAATAAAATCCATTTCTTGTAGTAGTGCTATAGCCCAATCCTTCACCAAAACAAAACCTGATCACTATTTTCATGATACCACGTGTCACCTCTCCATTCGTATACTAATCCCTTGTAGTCTTTCCCAGCGTTTAGGCCCCAATCTATACGCAAGTACCGGTTTTCTAACAATATTTAAGGCCAAGAATCATAAAAATCGAGACAAACAAAATAAAGCCTCTTCAGGCTTTCAATATAAAGTCTTCCAAAACTTCATTATCATTCATAGAAATAAAAGCTTCTGTCACTTGGGACCTTCTGAGAGAGAGAGGAAAAAAACTCCTCTTCTTCTTCAACTTCTTCGACCAACTCCAACATTTTTTCCTGTAAGTTTCAGCTTCTGAGGCACATATGCCCTACTGATTCAGATTCCTCCTTTTGTGTGTGTGTGTTTCAGAACAAGTTATTTAGATTCCTTCTGTGATGGGTTTTTCTTTCGATAAGTGAATTTCTTGGGTGAATATATTATTGCTGCTTTACTGATTTTTTGTTGTGGTTGATCTGAAAGGGCGAAGCCCTAATAATTAAGAGAAATAATGGGGAGAGGGAAGATTATAATTAAGAGGATTGAGGATTCAACAAGCAGGCAAGTGACTTTCTCAAAGAGAAGAAATGGATTGTTCAAGAAAGCAAGGAAGCTTTCGATCCTCTGCAACGCACAAGTTGGCGTTATCGTGTTCTCCAGCACCGGCAGGCTCTATGAATATGGAAGCTCCAGGTATGTGTGTTTATATATATATACAACTTGTTCCTAATTAGTTTACTTTTCTTTGTTCTATCTGAAATTAGATCAGCATTTTCCCTGATGGGCTTTTGATCTGAATAATAATATCCCCTTTTGTCTTCTTCTTCTTCTTTCTTATTTTTTACTGGGAGAAACTATGTTTTTTTCTTGATAACTTAGCCACTTATATAAAATGGGAAGAAACTATCTTGAATCTGATATTATATTCTGTCACACTGTGGGTATTGTTAGAAGAAATTAAAACCATTGGGACACTGTGAGCTTGTAATTGGTGTTTAATTAGTTGTATGTTTGGCTTTTACTAGCTCCGGTCCTTAATATAAGCTCTTAATTAGTTGTATGTTTAATTAGAATATGTGTTATGAATTCCAGGTTTAATTTGGTACGAATATATAAGAAATTCTTCTTCCTTATCCTTTTAGCTGAGATCTTTCTTCTAACCTTTTTTTTTTCTTTTCTGTTGTACTCTTTTGCTTGTCACTATTAATACAATCGAAATCCTTGTCTAGATTGCTGAATTAATTACTCACTGGATTAACAGTTACACAATTGATAAAGTTCAGGTATATCCACACACACACACACACATACATAGAAAACGCTAGGCAGTCAATTCTACGAAAAGGAATCTTTAAATTAAAGTACTCTAAGAATTTTTGTTGTAAAGCTCTTCTTCTAAAGTTCGAGAAGAACAAAGTGTAACACAAAAACTAAGGCAAGTTTAGGGTCTAGCCATCACCTTTTTTCTCTCTACTCCTTTCAAAGATTACTATATATATATGGAAAAAAATCTGAGAGATTCAGGTTCTAGTTGAACTATATATATAGTTATGATGAATATTAGATTGTAGATGCATTTTAATACATAAGTAGATAGTCTCTAAACACTCAGACTAGAAAACTTCGAAAAGTTATGCATCACATAGTATATGTAACGTCAAAAATTAAATGGTGTAAGCAAAAGGCTAGAGATACTGTTCCAAAAAAGAAAAGGAAAGGCTAGAGATACAACGACTATATTCATTAAAACAGTTGTTGTATATCAAATCAACACTACTACCAAAAACCCAAAAACGACCTAAATAAGACCCAATTAACGTCCCTTTTCAAAGGGACGTCTCGACGGGGGTAGTAAAAAAATTTGACTTTTGGCGTCCTGAATTTTAATTTAGGTCGCCTTATATTGTTTTTTTTAAAAAAAAAAAATCCTCTCCAAACCTCGGAGTTTGGGGGTTGGCCGTGGAGTTGGAAGAAGAACGAGCAAGAAAAACACATCAACAATCAACATTATTCCAGAATACCAGCAAGAACAACACATTAGCAATCAACAATAAAAAAACCAAAGGAGAAACTATAGATTCAGAGATTCCAATATTATATTATCATCCACCAAAATTCATAGTTACATACTTATATCAGACAAACAAGTTTAAATTCAAGAACAAAGAAAGTAACACCAACAAAAAATATATACACCATTTTTCTGCTCCCGAGCTTCTTCTACCGCCCAAAATCTAGATCTAGGCAAGGCTCCATTTCTAGATCGCAAAAATTGGTGCCCTCTCATATCTAAAAAATCAACAAGAGTCGATCCGGAAAAACACTTACGCGACGGCGTTTTGGATGAAATCGATGGTGACTCTTGTTCCGAAGTGCGATATGCGCGTCTCGTTGCTCGGTCTCCTCGCCATCGTCTCCTCGCCGCCTTCTCCTCACCCAGCTAGATCGAAGAGTTTTGAAGGAGTAGGAATAGATCGAAAGAGAAGATGGGTGTAGAAGAGAGAAGATGAAGGCGTATGTGCAGATCAAAAATGAGAAGAGGAAGGCGTACGTGGGGAATTAAATGCTGTGCAGAGGAGAGAAGGGATAAATAAAATTTAAAAATTTCATTTTAGGCAACCTAAATAATTGTTTAGGTTGTCTAAAGTCTCAAAAAAAATTTAGGCGACCTAAATTAATATTTAGGTTGTCTAAAGTCAATTTTCAAGAATTTTCCTACGCCAAAAAAAATCCTAAATAGCGCCAAATATTTCATTTTAGGCAACCTAAATTAATGTTTGGGTTGTCTAAAGTCTCAAAAAAAAATTTAGGCGACCTTAATTAATATTTGGGTTGTCTAAAGTCTCAAAATTGCTATCAATTTTCAAGAATTTTCCGACGCCAAAAAAATCCTAAATAGTGCCAAATATTTCTTTTTAGGCGACCTAAATTGATATTTGGGTTGTCTAAAGTCTCAAAAAAAAAAATTTAGGCGACCTAAATTAATATTTGGGTTGTCTAAAGTCTCAAAATTGCTATCAATTTTCAAGAATTTTCCTAGGCCAAAAAAAAAATCCTAAATAGCGCCAAATATTTCATTTTAGGCGACCTAAATTAATATTTGGGTTGTCTAAAGTCTCAAAATTGCTATCAATTTTCAAGAATTTTCCGGCAAGACCAAAAAAATCCTAAATGGCGCCAAATATTTGGCGACCTAAACGACCTAAACCTTGTTTAGGTCGTCACAACAAAAATTTTGGCGACCTAAACCTTATTTAGGTCGTCACAAAAAATTAAGGTTAGTCGCCAAAAAAAATGTTTTGGCGACCTGAAGCTTGTTCAGGTCGCCAAAAAAAGATTTCTGAGGCGAAAACATTTCCCAAATTTTCTAAATTGCGCCAAATATTAAATTTTAGGCGTCCTATAATATATTTAGGACATCAAAAAAAAAATTAGGCGTCCTAAATTAGTATTTTGGTCGTCTAAAGTCTCAAAAACAAGTAAATAATTACGAGAATGCCACCTCCTTCACTTTTTACTTCCCTTTTAAAAAAAAAATGGACGTCTTTTAGGGTAGTAGTATCCATATTTTGTAGTAGTGCAATAAAAACGGACGTTAAATGTTCATTTTTAATGTCAGACGTTAAATGTAAGGAGAAAAATACAACAGTGCCACTGCCTAATTTTTAACATCTATTCTTTAAAATGGATGCTAATTGGGGACGTGCAATCCCTATTTTGTACTAGTGTCTTTAAAGATTACACTATATGTGTGTGTGTGAGTGAGAGAGAGAGGGAGAAAAATATATATAAAGAGATTTAGATTCTAGTTGAACTATATATATATAGTTATGATGAATATTAGATTGTAGATGCCTTTTCAATACATTAAATAGTCTCTAAGCAATGAAACTAGAAAAACTTCAAAAAGTTATGCATGAGATAGTACATGTAACGTCAAAAAATATTTTAATAAATTATAGGTGAACAACACACTGCAGAATATTATGCCATAGAATATCAATGAGGATTGGATTGGTATACAAATAATATGTAGTTAATTACAGGCACAAGTGCTATGACATTGGCTGGCAGTTTAAAGTCTTCAAACATATATAGCTTTTTCAAAGTAGCAGCACTAATATATATATAGTCATTTTCAAGTAATTTGGTGGGGTAACATATGCTAAATAAAATTTTTACAAAAAAGCTTTTGCAAATTTAAAATGTGAGTTTTGATAATACATACACACACACGTATAAACATTAACTTATAATTAACCAACAAGTTATTGGTTGAGGTGGAAAAAGGGCCTCACCTCTGAAAGAAAGAGAAGATAAGTTTGAATCCTATGAAACACACTTATTGAGAGAGGTGAAAACTTTTTGACATCTAAGCCTCGAGGGGGAAATCCTTGATCTAATCAAACATTAACTTATAATTAAACAAACATATGTATGTATGTATGTTTGTTTTCATACACATGAAAATAATGCTGCTCTACTTTAGAGCTGGACAATTGAAAATAGTTGGTGATGTAACAGGTTTGTCCAAGTTAGGGGGATTGATTAAAGCTGAAGTAATTTAATTTTTAGAGTTAATTCATTAGCATGTTATTATTGTGCTTTTCAATTTTTTTGAGAAGGATAATTGTGTGTTAGCTCATGTAACTTGAACAACACCATATAGTATTTGTGTTTGTCAAAAATCTGGGTAATCAAATGATTTGAAATAAAAAATTAATCACTGTGATACAGCTTCTGTTATCAGATTTTCAATAAGATTATAATAATATATGTGTAATACCCGGATAATTATTTATTTGGAATATTATATTTCAATAGATAATACCTATTGAAAATAGGTGAACATGTGGTTTCAAATAATAAGTAATAATTATCTTATTTTCTAAGGTAATTACTATGGAAATTAGGAGATATAAAGAGCTAAAATCCATAAAATATATTTTTGAGGCATTAAATGGCCTAAAAATATTATGATAAATCCCAGGAGGCAATTAAATATTTGTTAAAAATTAGAAAGTATGTTGTCTCTAATTTTAGGAATTTTTTGGGATAATTTCCCTTGAAAAAATAATGAGGCAAGATTTAATATTATTTTGGGGATCATAATTGACCCCATGATTTTTAATATTTTACATGGGATATAAAATACCAATGTAAGTAAAATAATTGTGAGATAATGATTTATCCTAATTAAGAAAATTATCAAAAATTAGTAAGTGGCTAATCTGGTAATTAATGGGATAATTAAGGTATAAAGTAAATGAATTAAAAATAATTTAAATAATTATTTTTAATTGGAGAAATTCAAAATTATTAAATAAATAAAAAATAAAAATAAATAAAATATTTTATGCTTAGAAAAATAAATAAAAAATAAAAAGAAAAAAATAAATAAATATCATGATATTTTTGTAAAATTGTATTATTATATAATATAGTGAATAGTAATGGAATAAATAGGAAACGGATCCTATCTAGAGAACCAGGAATAGGAATTCCAAAGTCAAGGTAAAATATTGATCAGTGAGTTTTTACCTTCAAGTGACCTCTTCCGGAAGTTAATTCCGAGGTCGGTAAGCGCATTTGCCTAATAAGACGAAATAGAGAAAAATGCGAGATATTCACATTTTGGATTTGAAGAAAATAATTATAACTCAACATCTAGAGATGAGTTTATAATTATCTGGACATATTTGGAATCAGTGAATTATTATCCAGAGATTGATGATTAAGCGATTTCCGACACCGGACGTGTTCGGACACGTTTTGAGAAAACTTCAACTGACTGTTGGAACCTGTAAGGGACCGAAATCTAAGTTAAATTAGATATTATTGATGAGGAAGTGAAGATCTTCAAAGTTATGAATTCAGAATTTTGAGATTTTCCAAGATTACGCGTTTCAGACACCGGACTGAAACTTTATCGATCGCTCGATGTCACCATCAAGATGACATCATTTTGTTGACTATTGGGGAGGGGAGGTCTGCACAAGAAATGGAGGGCCAAGAGTGTTTTGTCCTCAAAAATGCGATCCTACGGTCCATATTCGTCAAGACCGAAGTTCGAATTATTTACCGTTCGCCATCCGTCTCTTCTATAAATACCAAGCTCCTCTTCTTCATTTCTCACACAAAAAATCTGCCTCTTAGAGAGAAGTTAGAGAGAGAAGCTTTGGAGAAAGTCGAGCAAAGTCGGGTAAGTTCTTCGGTCCCTGGTCTTTAGTTTCGTAGTTCTTTCGGTAGATATAGTAGGAATGCTAGATTTATCTTTAATTTTTCAAGATAGTCTAGATATCATATTTAGGGGTAAATATGATATATATTTCGAAAAATATGATGAGGGAAAAGATCTGTCAAAATTCTAGAGAGATAGAGCGAAAACAAATAAGCTACGGGCGAAATTCCGCCGATTAGGGGTTCGGGGGCAAAATGGTAATTTGTACCTAAAATGCCTGTTATGCTGCTAAAAGTTGTTAAATATTATCTTTATAGGATATCGAGATAATCGTACCATTGTCGAGCCATTTGTTGTGCCGCCGTCACATTGTTTTTCCGTTTGTCGGAAATTTACCGTTTTTCCGTAAAAGTTCCGTTGTACGCCAAAAAGGTACGTTCGCGTCGTAACACTAACTCGATGGTTATTGTATGATTATATATGTTTGTTGTGTTTGTTTGTTGTTGTAGCATACGTGGTTATGTTATATACACGGTTATGTCACATACGTGGTTATGTCACATACGAGGTTATTATTGTTGTATCATACGTGGTTATGTTACATACGTGGTTATTATCTTACATACGTGGTTATGTATTTTTAATCATACATCTGTTGTAGACTGTTGTATTGATTGCTGCTGTCGTGTATATGTAGTCATATTTAAGCATGAGGTTAACCGTTACCTGAGATCCAAATTGCAATTGGATCTCAGCTCTTATCATAGCGTCGGAGTTCGGAAGAACCGAGGACCGAGGAGAAGGGCGGCGGGCCGTACAGAGTCCCGACTGAAGACTCTCTTATGTTGTAATTCATTTTGAAAACTCTCGGTCAATGTACCGTTTCTGTAAATCAGCCAGACTTACGGCATTTATAAATATATGTATCAGTTACTCAATCGCTCCAATGCTCTACTCTGATGAAAAAAAAAAATTATACTGCTTTTGAAAATGGGATGTTACACTTTGGTATCAGAGCAGTAGTCCTGGCATTGATATGACTATGTTATTACGGACAGTATGGTAGGACAGTTAAGGCTAGTCTATGTGGGTGTGGCCAATCAGTCGCCATAGAGTTGGTGAGGTCCCCATGATAGACACTTATCCGCCATTTGTTGGGTTAACGGAGAGTTATGTTCAAATCAGCTTTTTTAAAGAGCATGTTTTTGAAAATGAGTACCGATATAGCCCTAAGTCGATGTACCGATCTGCACCGGTATACCATTCGAACCGTGTACCACCCTGTCGGTGCATCATTCTAACCGAGAATCGATAAATCCATCGTCCATATTCATATTTGATATCGACCCGATTAATTCGATAATTTTGATAATCGTCGGTTTGCGGACGACTATTCTGTCTAGCGCGAGCTTATATGTGGAGCTAGGCCACGCCGAATGAAACTCCGAGACCAACAAGGATAAGTACATGTAGTATTTGACTCATGTAGAGGAACTCTCGATACGAAATTCCGTACCCGTTTCTGAGTAGACCGAATCAACGAAATCCTAAACAAAGGGAAATAGTACGAGTGTCCGTTCGTTTGTAGTATTAGTGTGATAAAGTCTGCGATAGACTAATCATTGTCTTTTTAAATCTAACGTTTTCCCTAATAAAGGAGAAAGAACGAGACATGACAAATTTAAGAGGAGCCGGAGCTCCCAGAGGCCGAGGCAGAGGCAGAGGTAGAGGAAGACAGCCACGAATAATCTCCAGAGAGGATCCGCATAACTATCTCTCAATAGGAATCTACTTTAGATATTATACAACACGGGTGCTAATCACTCAGCATGTCCGATAAATAGGCGAATCATTTTGGGATACATACATACCTTACAATCTAGTAGTAGTTACACCATTGGGTGTGAACTATTTTGCTTAATAAAGCATGTCTAAATTCCAAGTCGAATATATATCTCGTTCAAAATTTCGTCTCACAAACATCGACGACATTCTCAAAATCTGTAGGACTAGCAAAGTGATCAATAAAATGATCAAACGATGACGAGGGGATTGAGTCCTTATTCTAAAAACAACCGCACACAAATAAAATCTCTCGACAAATATTCCTTCGAGAAAAGAAAAGTCAAAATTCACTATGAAGTTGATGCCTAACATTGGATCAACATCTAAAACACCATATCAAATGCTACCGAACAAAGCACGAGAGTTTGTGACTTTGTATCAATCATCGCGGGATGGACAAAATGACTATCATGAACACATACCCACTTTCCATGATCTACGAGTTACTCAGTTTTGTAATCCCTACGTTTTGGCAAGAGTTGACGAATGCTCGGAACACCATTTAGTTGTACATCAAAAATAGAAATAATAACATAGATATTTAGTTTCGGATCTAGCGGGATAGTACCGTAGATTCATACCGAAATTTTTCATAATCGTTGATAAAGCTTGAAGAGTAAGACTTAAATCATTGCGTAGAACACTGACTGTGAGATGAGCTTGCATAGGCGAGAACGAAGTTGGTCACAAAGACCAAGAGTTGGTTATCCGGATCCAAGTAGATGTTATAGATTTGGTCGTGGTGCCATTAGATATGGATCGAGATATGTCTTGCTGCGGCGGTGACAGCGTGATGACTTACGCCTCTCGCCTATTGAAGCCTCTCAAGTTGAACTAATCGATGTAAGACCTAGAGTTAGTGAGTATTGTATAGAATTGTCTTGCTAACACAAGTGTTTGAAGTACCTTTTGAGTTGAAAGAAACTCGGGAAAGGACAATAAGTCCTGTGTTTTAATGGACGAAAAGTCCTGTGTTCGAAAACTACACCGAGTACGGGGTGAAAGAAATCGTTAAGATACATGTATAGTAAGGATTTCCCTATGGTTTGATAAATAGTTATCTTACTTGTCGCGAAAATTTTAGTTTCCAATGCATATTTCTTAGTTACTACGATCGATTGCGATCGTGTCATTGAGTAGGAGGTATCTTGTGTTGTCATGGTGTATGGGCGTCATGGAAACATTTAAGGTATCTTGTGTTACCATGATGTATGGGCGTCATGGAGACATTTTGATATTTAATATTGACCAGGGTATATGGGTGCCACGGAAAATACTAAATATCAAAGTACAAAATGACAAGATCTTGACAGTCAAACCTGAGCAAATTCTCGATCATCAAGTGGAGCGGCCGACATATAGAGAAAAGTTCGAGCGAATAAGTCGTGGAGCTGGTTGCATGCGCAGAGATGCGGTGCGTAAACTAGCTAGCTGAGGTATCTTTTGTCGTCACGGCACGTGGTTGCTAAGGAGACAGTTTTGGCACGTGGTTGCTAAGGAGACGGTTTTGGCACGTGGTTGCTAAGGAGCGAATAAGTCCGAAGGTTAGTACATACAAAGTCTAAATTGGTATAGAGCAAATTTCGAGGGCGAAATTTTGTTTAACAGGGGAGAAATGTAATACCGGATAATTATTTATTTGGAATATTATATTTCAATAGATAATACCTATTGAAAATAGGTGAACATGTGGTTTCAAATAATAAGTAATAATTATCTTATTTTCTAAGGTAATTACTATGGAAATTAGGAGATATAAAGAGCTAAAATCCATAAAATATATTTTTATGGATTTTAGCTCTTTATATCTCCTAATTTCCATAGTAATTACCTTAGAAAATAAGATAATTATTACTTATTATTTGAAACCACATGTTCACCTATTTTCAATAGGTATTATCTATTGAAATATAATATTCCAAATAAATAATTATCCGGGTATTACAATATGGAAACATCTTTTTTCATAAAAATAATGATATAATGAAGATTTATTCTGCCCCTACAAAAGATTATAAGAGTATTAACCTTTCTTAAATATAAGTAACTATTGGATACCATTGAAGTAAGAGGATATAGAAACGAAAACGTGCTGTAATGATTATACTTATGTTAATCTCAAGAAAAGTTTTTAAAAAATAACGTTTAATTATGCGAAATTCTTATTTATAATTACATCTTAGAATATTATGTATATAACTCCTAAATGCCCATTTCTGTTTGACCAAATTTTGTTAGTTTGCACCTCCTTGAACTTTGCATAGCTTTGAATATTGTCAGGTATCTATATTTTAGGGCTTGCATCTTCATTACAAATATTTTTGTTATATCATGAATTCAATTTACACTACCAGAAAAATCTAATACATCACTCTCACACTTTGTAATTTCCCAACCTCCCAATTTTTATTTTATTTTTTTATTTTGATCATTATATTCTACAAAAAAATGAGTGATATTTTAATATTTTATGGGAAAAAATGATGAAGGTTTTTTTTTTTTTTTTATGATTTTTCAAGTGTAAATAAATAAATAATGCACAATTTTATAGTTGTTTTCTTTGAAAAATCGTAAAACAATTCAAAGCTGCATCGTTTTTTCCATAAGATATGAAAATATCACTTATTTTATGTAAAATAATCCAATGATCAAAAGAAAATAAAATATTTGGCCAATTGTGACATTACAAATGGTATTAGATCGGAGAGTATTAGAGGGGGGCATTAGAGGCCCCTTGCTGTAGAAAAAAGACTTACAGCGGTGATTCATACAAAGTTTGACTTCCAATCAAACTTTTCAGTGGCAACTTCTACAGTCACGGTTGAAAGTCTCTCTTTCAGCTGCAACTTTGGAGGTCGCAACTGAAAGTTTGACAAAGAGATTGGTAATTAATTAATTACCATGTATATAAAGGATGCGGAAACTGCATAACAACTTATGTTATTATTTTGTTACATTATTAGATTAAGCAAAAAAAGAGAGAAGCCTTTGATTCGTTTTTCATTTTACTAATTGACTATATACTGTTGGTTTATGGCAGCATGAGATCCATTATAGAGCGCTACAACAAACTAAAACTGGAACTCCATCATCATCAGCATATCAATCCTGAGTCGGAAGTCAAGGTACTAATATTACAACTACACTTGTTATCCAATCAACTAGAATTAATTATAGAACATAATATCATAAAGATACTATACTAAGAAACACAAGATTTATTAATTACTTGTGCTTGTATTTTGGGCTTAACTACTGTGTTTGTGATTGAAACTATATATATAGTATGGTTAATTGTCTTCCCAGTGATGGTCAAAACAAATTTGTCTTTCCAGTAGTTTCAAAAACCATAGTTGAACCTTTTATGGAAACACATTTAATTAGCTATGATTTTCAATTTTCAATTTCAATAACCATAGGGAACGAAACCAAAGCTATTAACCGCAATTTTAACTCAGATCCACGGCTAAGCTCAGATTACACCCCATTATAGAAGGAATATATATGTACAAATGTATGACTTCAATTTAGCATATATAAAGTGAATATATAGCCAAACATGTATTTTCTAATTTTGCAAAGATATGAAGCCCCAAGTCCGGCCCATACACATTGATATACATGATCTAGTGATATTAACACTAACAAATATGCATGTCTTTCGATATCAGCAAAGTATATATATAGTTGTAAGCTTTCTCAAGACCAAGATGAACATTATGACCATACATATTTTTTGTTTGAGTTCCTTACTTTTGATGATAAGGTCAAATTGGTAGCTTGTACTCAGGAAGTCGGGGCGATAATTATTTCCTCACTCGGTTGAAACGAACACTGGGTCGTTACTCTCTCTGTGTGTGTAAACCCATATTCACTCTTAGTAAATGCATTCAATAAACCCAAAAGAAAACTCGAAACTCAAATATAAAAATTCAACTAGATATATAGGAGCTACTAAATATTCAAAACGCCCAATAAAATCAACTCCACTCTCATTATTAGTCAGAGTTAGAATCTCCATTGAAGGATTCATAATCACTTATTAGGCAATCCACACTACTCACAAGAAATAAATTCCACAGCAAAAATCTCTTCAAAACATACTTGACTCTCTCCCACATTGTTTTCTAGCTCATTATAGTCAGCCCTTAATTTTTCTAAAGTCATAGGAAATTTCACATCTTCTTTTCCTTCAGAATGATACTTATTAACACACCAGGAGTCGGAAGGGAACTGACTTCAATATTGTGAAGAGTTATTGTTGAGTCTGGCCAATCAATGAATTCCTTTAATACTTCTCTGGTTCTATTTATAGGGTAGAGAGAATAAATTTTTTGGTCCTATTTGTAATTAAGGCATCTCATTATATTTTCCATATGAACGTATATATTTGCCCTTCATTTATTATTGTATTGACTTTGTTCTCATGGGGTATAATGTATATTAGATAGGGATAATGATTGAAAGTTGTTGAATTTTATAGTAAAGTTAATGAAGATTTAGGTTAATTTTAGTCTATGTGAAACATGTTTGAATTGTCTTGTAAATAGGACCAGATGTGTATATTTCTTTTTAGAATTGTTGGGTTAATTAAATGCACTCCAACCTTTACCTTTTTAGACAACCCATTCTTAAACACGACCTTCAAGACATCAAGTATGCTGATTAAATTAATCAAAGGGGTTGCCTTTATGCTCTATAAGAGAACCATCTCGTTTTAAACCATCCAATAATCACTCAGTGTTGTCAATCTACTGATAACAATGACATCTCTGTAAAGTACTCTAGTCTTGAAGGAACTCCAACTAGAGATTGGAGACCTAGTTTCACTAACTAAACTGAAATCTCTACTAATTAAGGGCACTAACATTCAAACTCAGCTGTTGATAGGTTCTTCTCCTTCCAAGGTAAGCAACTCCAACTAATCTGAAATCTCTACATGTCCTTCTTGGGGCAATGGCTCTTTATAATATCCCAACCTCCCAAATGTTTTTTAATCAAATATTAATCGATTGAATTCACTCCAAAATAGTATGATAGATCATTTTGCTTTGCAAATAACATGCCATTGTTGTTCTGTTCTCCACCTTCTATACACTCCCCTAGTCCTATTTATAAAACACTTTCATCATATTTCATATGGTCAAAGAAAAACCTTAAATTTCATTAACTCTTCCATAAAATTCAACAACTTTTAATTTCAACTTTACCTCCATTTAACATAGATTAAATTCTATGATAGTTAAGTCAATACAATATTAAATGTAAGGTAAAATTATATGTTCATATGACAAGTTTCTCTCTCTACCCTGTAAATAGGACTAGAGATTTTATTATCTCTCTGCCCTATGAGTACAACTAAAGGAGTATCTCCTCTAATAGTGGTAATGTAGTTGGTCATTGCATAAGCTGCTATATATAGGGCTGCGTCCATCCTCCTCATGACCATCCTCTCTTCAATACTTCGTGGATAGGTTTGTATAGCGCAATGTTGGTTCATGAAACTAAACACCATGAGGTTATGCCTTTTCATTGAACAGTTGTACAACTTCAACAGATATATTATTTCATCATCCATAAATGGTCCTCACCACCACTTCATTCTTGCACACAAATTCATTGTCTTTATCTTTTGGAGTACACACAAGGGATATAGGCAAATTATCACTTTATAAAAATAGTCGTGATCTTGGCTTGAGAGTTTTGTGAGTAAAAATCAAATTCAAGGGTCTTTGTTGTATCTTGAAGGAATTCACCAAGTTTGCATCTAAAGTTTGGAATAGGTAAGAGCAAATTAAGTGCAAAAAGTGATGCACACCAACAATAATATAACCCTAAACTTGTGAAAAATCAGTCTCTTTATTTTCTTTCCCTTATTATTGACGACGACCATTGCAGGTCATTTATTATAATAATTTTAAATGCTTAATTGTAGATTAACTAACAGATATGAATTACCTGTGATTACTGTTAGGTTTATAATAACTTTATACTAAGAGATTTGAACCGAGATGGGTCTTCGTGCGTGTACGTGTGCGTGTGTGTGTGTCATGTGTTAGAATTCTTTCCTTCTTCCTTACAATTATTGCATTGCTCTTTATTTGACATTATATTTATAAGTTATAATATTTATTTGATATATATCTGTTTTTACTCTTGATAGTTTTGGCAGAGAGAAGTGATAGCATTGAGGCAACAACTGCAACATTTGCAAGAATGCCACAGGTCTATATGTTCAATTTCAAATCAATTAAAAAAGGATTATAAACATCAACAATTTCATATTTATTTATCTAATCCAAAAATTATATTCTTTAGAAAGTATATGATTTCCTTTTGGCAAACATCTAGGCAATTGATGGGTGAACAACTTTCTGGTTTGGGCATTACCGAACTGCAAAGTTTGGAAAATCAACTGGAGATGAGTTTGAAGGGTGTCCGAATCAAAAAGGTTTGATAGATTATTTTAGACCATTAATATTTTTCTTTTAATTTTACATGTCACGCCACTTTTACATTACAGGAATTTGTGATATTATCTTATAAATTGATAAATGCTTTATTTGGTGTATTTGCAGAATCAAATTATAACTGATGAGATTGAAGAGCTGCAACAAAAGGTGAAAAATAATTTTCTTTTATTTTATTTTATTTTAATTTGCTCGTTCCATGTTAGAAAGGTTTTACCATAAATTGTAGCCAACTCATTGATATACTATTGCACGGAAATCAAATTCATCAAGAAAATGTACAATTTTATAAAAGGATAAACCTCATTACTAAAGAAAATATAGAACTACAGAAGGTAAGTTCGGAAAAAACATTAATTCATTCATATACCTGGTTTTGTCTCATATGCAAATATGCATATTAAATCACTTAAAAAATAAAATACTTTCAGGGACAACTTTCAGTAGGACAAAAAAGTCTCTGCAAAAAGTCTACCTTTAAGGATTTTTAGAGGTGACCTTAAATGTCGCCATTGAAAGTCTTCCCTTTGTGACTGGTAAAGTCACCGCCAAAACTTAGAAAAGTCATCACTGAAGCTTTCAACAACAATCACTTGGGTAGTGACCAATGGCGACTTTTACATGTTGCTGCTGAAATCTTTCAGTGGCGACTTTTACATTTTACTGTGGAAAGTCAAAATTTATTTTATTTTGTAGTGAAACAACAATTAAGCACAAAAGAGGGGAGTTGATAATCATTAAAAAGACACAATTTATCAAGGTTATCATTAAAAACCTAAATAGAGGATTTTATCTTAATTAGATTCATGAAGCAAGGATTATAAATGAAGAAATTGGGGATTCTGATCCTCCATACAATATCAGCAACAAATATGGTTTACAAGCTCCAAACGATCTGCAGCTGAACCTGCCACGACCTCAATATACTGAATCACCAGCAAAAGCTATGGAACTAAGGTATATATATCGCTTCAAACAGATCAGATATTTATACATATCATAGTTTCCATGTGTTTGTGTATTTTGTTCAGTCTTAAAAATATAAACTAACACCCAAACTTCTGTGACAGACTACAGCTGCCCTAGCAATAATAAACTCTTTGACAACCTAAGAATAACTGTGAGAGACAGCATGCTGCCAACAACTTTCTCGTAGAAAGATGAAGTTTTCTGTGAGGGAGATATTTCACTTTAAAGAGTCAGACCCAGGAAATCATCAATTCTTACATGGTATGAGATGTTTCATCTTTAATCATTTATGTAAGGTCAGACATGTATTATTGGATGTCGTTGTAAGTTTATATATAATGTAAGAACTTGTACTACTCATAATGAATAGTACGGCTCATCTATCGGGCTTCATATAATGAAAGTAGCTTTATATTACACACAAAAATTTGATTTTTTCACAGGCATATTCGGAGGTAATCCTACTTGAGACAGTGTCGAACATTCAATTGTTGCAAATTTGAATTCGATCATTGGTTTGCTATGTTATGAGAGATTAGCCCTTATGGTAGACCAATGAGCAATTTAGGGCACCTCTCTCAGTGGATCTTCAAACTTTTGTTCACCAAGTTGTGATAGATACTATTCCCTTCTGCTAGACTCAACTCCTATTGGTGACCAATGAGCATATTGTTAGTGGGGTAAGTGTCCCATGCACAACACTGGCCCAATAGGTTCCATAGGCTCAAGGTGGATTTCTCATTTAGCCCAATTTTTTATGGGTTGGCTTTGTCTTGGCCCAAAAGATACTAGGCTATATTGGGCTCACCCAACTAACTACATTGTTTTTATCTTCCATCAAGCTATTATATTGAGTTATACACAGACCAGATCATGTTTTAGCACACTAACTAGATCTTTAGCAAATTCAAAATTACTTTTCAAGAAAGATTAAGTAATTTAAGTCATTGATTAAGGATGAATAGCTATTAGAGGAGGGTAGTTTGGCCTAGCTAGCTCTTATTGGCTAAACCATGATGAGCCGATATAAGATGTGCCATTTCCTTATGGGATGCAAAATGTCAAGCCTAATCCTCATTATATATCACCACTCTTAATATTTCGTCACTTAAATTATGTGGAAGTGTGATAACTTATATATACTTGATTGGGTTTTGAAACCAAATTCTCATAGGAATTATACTTTTCTTATCGTTTTTCGTTTTATTACGTATCGCAACTTATGCACTTGCAAAGCAAACAACCATTAATGGTCTGTTTGGCAAGAGGGAAATGAAGGGAAAGGGAGGGGAGGGAAATTTTTATAAGTTGATTTTTTTTTTTAAAAAAAAATGGTGAAGTGGGGTTATAATGTTTTAATAAGATAAGATATAAAATAAAATAATAAGAAAAATAATTTAAAAATCTGCAACCCCACTTCTGGAATTTTTTTTTTTAAAAAAAAATCAATTCATAAAAAGTTTCCCACCCCTTGCCTCCCTTCCCTCCAAATCCCTCATACCAAACAACCCTGACAGCTTCTTGATAAAATAGCGCAAAATAATATATAAGATATAACCCAACAAGGGCATATTAGCCAACCATGTATGTAAATATATAAGATAACTATCAAGGTTTGACCATACCAATAACTACATGGTTGCCATTAATAACTACAATATAGTACTATTGATCATAACATGTTAGTGATTATCACTCTTTCACCAAGTTTACAATTATGTAATAGGTTTAAGAAAGTTATTGTGTAAAGGACTTACTTCAACAGATTAGCCATTAACTACTCCCACGGTCCTTAATATAAGATATATTTGAAGAGTTAATATTAGTCATAAATATAAGATATAGTTTTTATTTTATTTTTCAATATTTACCTATATTGATGCTCCATCAGCAAACTAATTAATGAGGGGAGAGAATGGGGAATTAAGGAAGATCATTACTATGGTATTTTAGAAAATACATATCATATTAACTAACTCAACTAACTTCCTTAATATAATCAACTTATATAAATATATCTTATATTAAGGACTAGAGAAGTACAATGTAATTATTATTGATCATAATAGATTATAGACTACCTGCTCTTTTCACCAAATTTATAATTTTGTTACAAGTATATATAACAAAGTTCTAGGGTGAGGGATTGACTACAATACATTAGTCACTAATTGTAATCAAATTGATATTGACCATAACATAGAAGAGATTATCCACTCTTTTCACCTACAAGTTTGCGAATTTGTAACAAATTTAAGAAAATTCTTATGTCAAAGATTAACTAAAATACGTTAAACATTACTAAGAAATTATCCATAATAGTCAAGATAGTCTTATTCTTGCCAATTATTTTAATTCAAGTAAATAATTCAAAATGAGCAAGTTGGCCAAGAACTTACAAATTAAAAGAGTAATTATAAAGTGTCGTTTTCTATTGTTGCAATAATAAGATAATATTAAATAAATTTTCGGGCGACAATTTCTCAACATGACCGATGCATCCCTCCTTCTTTTCTTGAGATGATTGACACTTGGCTAAATTTAATTCGAAACGTTATAAATAAAATGTTAAATCTCTGTTTTCTCTGTTCTTTTAATAAAAATATTTGAGGGTTTTGATTGTTTTAAGGAAATATATGTTCGTCAAGAAATGTACAAGAACAATGTCACGGGGTCTACACCAATCGCAGCCAGTAAATCCAAAAGTGTGATATAATTAAAGGGTTAAGGTGCAAATCTATCTCAGAAGTTTTCCTATAGGAGCAATGTTGCCCTGAAAGTTTTTTCTGGTTCAATGTTACTTCGGAAGTTTCAAAACGTAGCAATGTTGCCTTATTTCGTTAAAAAACTAACGTTGACCATTAAAAAATTGATGTTCACCGTTAATTTTTTAATGGAAATGGGCAATATTTTCCATTTTAAGACTTTTAGGTAAACATTGAAACTCAAAACTTCCGGGATGACATTGCTCATCAACGAAAACTTTCGGAATAAATTTGCACATTAACCCTATATTAAATTCAAATACAAAATTGCATGTTAGTGGGCTAAGCACTTATCAACAATGAATTGGTACGCTCATATATTAGATTTTATTATTATTATTATTATTTCCCATTTACAAATTAAAGTGAGAGTGGACCCTATTGTCTAAAAATACTTGCAGTATCCATGAACTTTAGAAAGAGCATGAGTACGGTATTACAGCCTTTGCAAGTGAATGGCTTTGGATTATAGTTTGACAACAAAAATGAACATCTACTACTCTAATTAATTTTATATAAAATTTGGATTTAATTTTTAAAATTGTGAAAATGTCTTTTTTGTCTTCTCTAACACTAAACATCGTTATTGTTAAAAGACTAAGAAGACCTTAGTCAAAGTATATATTTGATCCTTTATATTTATATCAAGTTTAATTTTAATCCCTTAAGTTTATAGTGTATTTTTATAAAATTGGGAAATAAGAATAGAGCCAAATCTTCCTTCAATGCTTGATCGCTTGAGATTTCGTCTTAGTTTACTCACTGTCTCCACTTTGCTATTCGGTGCTCGCCAAAGTTGATTTTAAGAACAATTATTTCAAGCTAGATTTTATATATTTTTATTTTCAAATATGATTTTGTTAGAACAATCATCCAAACAGATGTTCCCCCAAAATTTGTTTTGAAAAACAATTTCATGAAACTATTCTAAGAGCTAAAAAAGTTGAAACAAAATCAAACGTTGTGACCCAAGACCAAGTCTTGTCCATGACTCTATGAAATCATTCCATCTCATACATGCAACAAAAAAAAAAAAAAAAAAAAAAAAAAAAAAAAAAAAAAAAAAAAAATCCAACAAGAAGTGAGTGCTGGAAATACTAAAGGTCTATATCACTTAGTATAGGATTTTTCTTCTGATCATATTTTTTCCTTAAGACGTTATAGTAGATTATCCCTAGTAAGTATCTCCATAATATATATTGACTTTTGTATATAAACATCAAGAAATGAAAGTTTTTCCTTCTTATACCTCGTTTCATGTAGAAGGCCTCAATTTTTTTGGGGTTCACATGTGTATGTTTAATATTAGAGGCAATATATATATATATATATATATATATATATATATATATATATATATATATATTGGAGGTTGGAACATATAAAATGTGATTACATATGTTATAGGAAATCCCTCACATTAGCCTTGTCTTTTCATGATGAACTTTGTTTCCGTACTAACTTGTTCTTACTCTTGACCAAAAAGTATACTTTTTTCTAACGAAAAGAAAAGATAATTTTTTTAACTTCCCCGTTGTACCATTTTGCAAACTTACTGATCGATCCCGCTGCTGTAATGAAATATTAGAAAAATAGTTTTCACATGCACGACATGCTATTGTTAATCAGAAATGTAGCAGTACTGATCGAACCCGCTGCTCTAATGAAATATTAGAAAAATAGTTTTTCCAAAGAGTTGATAACATTAATGAATATTTCTGTTAATAAAGGTTGATTCAATCAGTAAGGATTGTTTTATAACTTATAGAGTTGTGAATTCAAATCTCGCTACCAATATAAAATTTTTATTTCTAGGTAGTTTGTAAACATATATGTAAGCTTTCTTTTAAGCCTAAAGGCAAGTTTCTTTGATAAAGAAAACTGTCTATAGACTTGTTATTCATGTTGATTTGAACATTAATTATTGTTTTTTATGTTATAATGTTAGTGATGTTTTATTATTAATTGACTAACTTGTTCCTTAATTTATTCCTTCACAGTGACAATGATGCATAAACTACTGCCTCCACATGAGCTATCGCAACACACTAGTTCACGATAGTTTAAGCAATTTAAGAGATTTGCTGGAGCAATTTTCTTAAAAATATATTCATCTTTCTAGTGGAGAATTTTTGTGCTCTCTTTAAGTAGATTGAATTACTTTGATGATTGTAAAGAGTTTTGTAAATATTTTTGTTTAATACATTATTAGTTCTATATATGCTATTTGTTTCAATTTTAGTTATTTCATATTTTACCTTGATGTTTTAAATCACATTACAGGTTTTAATGAACAATCTTTAAACCTTGTTTGAAAATTTAAATATTTGATTTTAATTTTGAAGAATTGTGGTAGTATCATTGATAATTAATATATTGTTCGTTTAAAATTACATTTGAAATTTATTTATACGGTACAAGTTTTAATTTTTGCAATTTCATTTTTTTAAAAAAAAATCTTACTTTTGGAGGCGACAAATGTCGCCACAAATACATGTTTCTATGGCGACAAATATGTCGCTACTGATACAACTTTCTACGGTGAAAAAAGTGTCGCTTCTGATACATTTATAAGCAGCGACACCAGCGGCGACAAAATAGTTGCCGCGGATACATGTTTCTACGATGACAAATGTCATCGCTGATACTCTATTTTCAGTGGTGAAATTCGTTTTGGCGCCTTTCGATGTACTTTCAGCGACATATTGTCGCCGCTGAAAACCCTTCAGTGGCGACAATTATACTTTTAGCGGCGACTTTTTTCGTCGCTGAAAGTCTTTTTTTTTTTAGTGTGTAGATATAAATTAGAGGGGCGAATGTATTTTTCATATTACGGTTATGAGGTATGACAATTCTTTTAAGTCTCAAGGTTTAGGGAATGTGAGTTTTCCTCACATTCCATGCCAGTCACTCCGGTGGTTTTTAGGGCGTGACATATTGGTCTGGGTGAAAAGTCTGATTCACCAATCCGAGTTTGTTGTTATTGTTGATTTATGATGAACAAAATACAATAGCACAAGCAACCAGAGAAGCAAAAAGAAGGAGGAGGAAATGTACTTTTCTCTCTTTCATAAAGGGATATCATCACATATCCCTTCATGATTATTATTTCTTATGTCGTGTTCATTATTCGCTGCATCTTCTTCGTTCAATTTTGGTAGACCCCATGAAAAAGAATGAGTCTCAGAAAGATCATAATTTGAATGACTTTCCTTATCAATATCAATTACCACTTTTTTCCTTAGAGAGCTACAGACCACATTTTATTTGTCTGATCGATGATATAGAACAATTGTTTCATCTTGTTTGCCATAATAAATGGTTTATCTTCTATTATTCATATCTACTAATGTAAATCCTAATTGATCTATCTGAACATCATTATTAACATAAACTTACTTGTATTTGAAAATGAGAGATTTAACTTTAACATAGTCCACCACCCAAATCTCTTCAATAACCCCATAATAAGGCATGGCTGCCAATTTAGGCTTCTTATCTTTCGAACTCGAGAAGTGTATAGATTTAGCCACTAACATAAAACCACTGTTTTGGATGGTGCTCCTATCATCTAGGGACTTCGTGCAAAATGTATAACCATTGATCACATACGAATTCCAAATTATGACATCAACCTCAGGACCACGTGCTAACCATTTATTGTATCAGAAAGACATTCCTCTCCCTTAACCTTTTACTTGAACCAATTTTTAAAAGTTCTGTTATGCTCCCTAATTAACCTTTGCTCAGTCATTCCACTATTTTCTTTCCTTACAGCTTATTTATGTGCATTTATGTTGTCTTGAACTTCATCAACATTATTCAAGATGTATAAGTGGACTTGTAGCAATTCATTAGGATCCACACTCTTTATTGAAGCCTCATATCTACCGCCTTCTTCATGATGACGTTTAGGAAGCCTAATATGTCTTACTTTGGACAAATATTGTTGACAGAATTTCATGGCTTCTTCAAAAACTTATTTCATTCATTGACAGAAGCATATTTAGGCATGTTCTCCAAAGCTTTAGCAAAATGAATGTTCACATAGAGTTGTTTGAACATATTCACAAACTTTTTGAACTAGGCATCTTCTTCTTTCTTCTTGAATCTTTGAGGAAAAGGTAGTGGTGGCATAATAGTAGGGGTGGTTGGCTTTCTCTTTTTCTCATCATTCATCCCTTGCTCCACCTTCTTGCATTTTTTAACATCATGCAAACTTTCTTCAATTTGCTTTCTCTTCTTAGTGTCATTTTCTTCCACTATGCTTTATTCATCAACATCAACAATCACTTGATCATCTTGCTTTGTCTGAGGAGTGCTTGAGCTAGGCACGTCCATTAGCACTTACTGCTTCTCAAGTTATAATGGCATTTCATTCCTCTTCTCCATTTTGTTTTGGATTAGGAATGGTATCACTAGGAAGATTGTTTCTTGACATAGCATTTACTTGTGATGTTATTTTCTCCATTTGCACTTCAAGATTTTTAATAGCAGTTTTATGGAGAGAAAAATAGCCTTATTTTCAACCCGTGAAGATTCTATTTCAGATAAGATTCATACTAGCATCTTGTCTGTTTTAAATTCCTCTTCCTTAATAGCAACGTTCCTTGATTGCATTTGAAAACCGGGTGGAGGAATAGGCTTAGTACCCATGTCTTTGTTCAAACTGTTACCTTGTCTCCAAGAAAAATTGGGATGATATCTCCAAGCTCTATTGTAGGTTTGTGAATAGGGGTTGCCTTGAGGTTGTTGAAACTTGCCCATGTAGTTGACAGATTTAGTAGCCATGTAAAGAGGACAATGGTTAGACATATGGAAATCATGGCATTGATCACATACAATTTGTGTGGCATGAACAAAATGCACACCTTGAGAAGTGCTCTTGTGCATTTGAAACTCTAGCACAACAAAACGCTTATTCCAAGCGGATAAGATAGTTGTATTGTGAGGAAGAGTCTTCTTTTGTATTAGACATGGCTTGGTTAGTCTTCCTATCATTGCCTTGAGTATTGTTTGCAGACAACTGATCCAACAACTGAATCACCTCATTCACAGGAACATTCCGGTATCCTCCATTGGTCATAGAATCAACCATTGCCTTAGATTGAGGATTAAGTCGAGTACCACTACCAATCCGTCCGGATGCAAGTGTTGCATACACTGAAATGGTACCTACAAGAGAAACAAGCAAGTATCAAACAAAAACAAAAATCAATTAGGGGGGGGGGGGAGAAATTGTATACCTAACTAAAAGCTCAAGCGAAATTTATTAACACGAGCCTAAGGTTGACCAAAGGATTTGTTAAACACATCCCCGGCAACGGTGCCAACCATCTTGACGTGGTAGAAGGAACAACTCCTTTAATTTAACCACATTGAAGAAGATGAAGATCGAGATCAGGTGCACGTAAGGAGAAGTGGCCAAACCATATTGCCCTGGTATAAGCCTGACCCTTATTACATATCAAGACTCAAGGCTGTACTCGTAAACCTTGATATTTTTTTTACATGCAAAGTTCAAACTGTAACATCTAAATCCTATATTCCACATACAAATATAAATATTACATTAATGTTCTCAATTTATCAAATTAGGATAAATAAAAATATAACACTACACACACATTCTACAAAGTGACAATTGAAATTTAATTTCTGGTTATCTTCATCAACATCCAAACATAAAACATTTTAATTCTTTGTTGAAGAAAACTCATGTCGCTGAAGTTGTTAATTCAATAATATTAACATATTCATATTCATCACCTAAAATAAATATCTATCAAATGGATGTGCTCTTGGGCCCTCTGCTGCATTTGTCCTGGATGCATGCAAAAAAATATAATTAAAGCAAAATTCTGAAAATGAAGAGTTTGAAATAAATGTAATTTGATTCAAATAAGAACACAAATACCCGATGCCTCGTGTACTTAATAAGAAGAAGTAGAAACTAGTTCAATCTATAGTTAAATCTTTCATTTGTAATAGTAATGTGTTTATCACAAAAGAATTTTCTTTTTCTGATAGATGCTAGGCTCAAGAACTTTATGTCAACTCAGCACATTTCCTTGTGTTCTTGATGCATTTTGACACACTTGTACATATTTTGAACGCTCAAAGATAACAAAATGCATGTGCATTGGTTTTTTGTTACACGTTATTTAGCAATGCCGGAAGAGCGTCATCAGAGCATTCATTATGGCACGAATCTGATAAGGTGACCTCAAACAGTTTGGTACCGAAGGTAGGGCTAGTCTATGTGGATCAGTCAATAACTCGCCGTAAACTCAATGAGACATCAACGATATACACCTACCTGGCCAAATTGTTTGATTAACTGAGTTATGTTCATTGCCCCAAGTCTAGCTACGGCTTGGTTGAAGATTGTATAGTTACCAAGTAAAATTATAATTATACAAAGCTCTGTACTAATGTATCACATGAATATTCCTTCGGGAAATTTTTAATATATCAGCTTATGTCGGGACATCAGCATATGTCTGGGCATTTTATCTCAGTTACTCATTGTCCGAACGTAAGTGCATGCTCTCCGTTTCCGCATTACTCTAAGCTGTAGCACCTCAAACTTTGTCAATTTTCTAAAACTGAGTGTCACCCGACACGATTTCAAGTATGGAATTTGGGGTGTTACAATATAGCCTTTGGAACCACCCCAATTGGATTTTTGTACAATAAATATGAATTCTCGAAGTTCAGTGAAAATTCTGGGAAACATTGTATAAGTCCGAAAATAAGAAATTAAAGGGTAAAAGTTGTAAGGTTAAGAGAACTTTGTTAGGAATTCATTTTCCCTAGTTTAAAGATATGGTTATGTCCTTAGGGCTATAAGGAGAAGGAAATAACTTCAAGCAACTCTGAAGGTTGGTGAAAGAGGAAACTGAGGAAATACATTAGTCCTTAAGGTAGTTGACTTACCCTATTTGCATGTATTTGATTTAATTGCTTATGTGTATATGTGTGATTGATATGCTTGCTTGACTATGTGTAACATATTTGAATGAATAAAGCTCTGTTTTTTATTATGCTATGGCCATGAGTATGATGCATGAAGCATGAAGCATTAAGCATGAAGTAATGTCATTATGTTAACATGAGCTTGTACATGGCAAGTATATCATACACTAGCGTTTATATTGCATGTATTGTTTGGTATTGTTTGCTACTGAGATTCCCTAGAATCTCACGCACTCTCCACTACCAACCAATAGACATGTGAGCACTGGACAGAAGTGCCACACAAGACTTAAGAAGGAAGAATTGCTGAAGAACATAAGGATGACAATGTTGTTTTTAATTTCACTATCTGTAATGGCTTTAAACCTTGTAAACACCCCTATTATATGTAATCAAGTTATTTTTTTATATCAGTACATTATCGTTATTTCCATAATACACTGATAACCCATTTGTGATGCGCGTTATTACAATTAACATAAGGAAATTGGGAGTTTATATATATATTGGAAGTGATGGGTTTAAATCATCATTGCATACGTTGGAAGTTGACGATGAGCAGTCGCGCTCAGTGGTGGGTAATGAAAGGGTACTTAGTTCTCATGTCGATCGTCAAAAAACAAAGAAGCATAGAGTATTCTCATCGTGAGCATGGGGAAGGAGAAAGGTTTCGACCATTTAGTTGACGATTATTTAAGAGAAACCATTATATTTTTTGTTGCTGATATAAAGTTAGAAGACAAATCGTTTATTTGTTCATCTAATATTTCATGACGGTTCTACAGTAAGAACCATCATTCTTGTGATACAATATATTATGATTACAAATTATAAATGTTATGTATTTGCGTGGTATTCTAATAAGTTATGGTTGTTACTTGATAATTGTAATTTATATTCTTTTTAAAATTTTGGTGGTTGATTATGCAACCACTATTTTAAAAAAAAAAAATGGATAAAGTAAATAAACAAATTAAAAATTAAAAGTTACAGAGATATTTTAAGAATCTGATGCATCATTAGATTCTTCCTTCAATAGTAACTTGTTTACCTTCTTGTTTAAAGAGCGAACGAGAGAGGTAAGTTCCTTCAAGCACTAGTCCATGTGTCCTTGCTCTTGCAGGTAAACCTGGACCATATGATGGAACTCATAGGTTATGTGAACGAGACCTTCAATGCTTGTTAGCAGAGGAAGTTCATCTTTTGAATTTTTGCTAGATGATGGATCAGAAAGTAACTTGCATTTGTGCATGATTTTTTAGTAAATTAGAAGTTGGCTTTGAGAAGTTGAAATGGATATAGAGAAGTACTAGAGTTCATCTTTTGGACATTTATATAGAAATGGTTTCGTGGATTATCAAGCCGTTGCGTCTTTTAGAATTAAATAATTATATTTTATAAATAGTGACGGTTAATTCTTGATAACTGTTAGGAATTCAAAATAGTATTCTAATAAGTGACAATTTTTTTATGTTAACCATTATGTTTTTGGATTTTTTTTTTCTTAAATTTATTGGTGTCTGTCAATTGCATAATCAACCACAATATTGTTAAAAAACATTAAAAAAAATAAAAAGACAAGGTAAAACATAACAAACGAAGCATAAGAAGTTATGGAGAATGAAAGAGGTATGTGTTTTATCCAAGCTTATGTGTCCCTATAAATATTTTTCCATGGAATTCATGATGACTAGATATGTGAGTCTTGTAAAATCATCATGAATTCCATTCACAACCAGTGAGAATATCATGAGTACATAGGAGGAAGAGATTGTGAAGGAAGAGCTCCTATCCCTCGGGTTTAAATATATAGGTGAGAATTAATTAGAGATTTATAAAAAGGAACTAAAATAAGAGTAGTTGGCAATTGGGGAAAGAGTACGTAGTTGGATAAGGAGGCAGTGGTGCCTTTAAGAGTTATTCTTTAAATGACAGTTGTTTCTCATGAAAGGTTGTTTTTTCCATTCATACTTTACGGTCGTTTAATATAACCGTTATTTTTTTTGCTTTTGCTAATGTAAGGTTAGAAGTCAATTCATTTGTAAATGTTATATGACGATTTTTTTTTTTTTTTTGAAAGAACCTTCACCTTTTGTCAATAAATAAATGACGATTATTAACTACAACCATTATTTTTGTGTTTATGCGAATTTTGTATCACAATACATGACGGTGCGCATAATTAATTAACGTTTACTTTTAAGCTTTATATATCCTTGCATGACCTCGCCTCAACATACATAACGTTTATTAGTTATAACCATTATGTATTAAGCGTTATAAATGTACAAATTCATAGTAGATTAATAAGAAAAGAACCCAATCTTCCTTCAATGTTTGATGGCTTGAGATTTCAGCTATCAAACTCGAATTTGCCACTCTCCAGTCTTAGTTTGCCCGTTGTCCCCACTTTCCAATACGATCCATACTCACCAAATTTGATTTTAAGAATAATAATTTCAAATTAGTTTTTTTATATTTTCATTCTCAAATATAATTTTTAAGAACAATCATCCAAACAGATTTTGCCCCCTCCCAAAACTTGTTCCAAAAAAAATAATCATGAAACTATTATAAGTACAAAAAGATTTAAAACAAAATCAAACATTATAATCACCAGAAAAAAAAAAATTACAAGTGAATAGCATGCAATGTAAATTATAGTGCAAGAAATACTAAAGGTCTTTGTCACTCACTTGGTGTTTGCTTTTTTTATGATTACAATTTTTTAGGATGTTAAAGTGTATTATTCCTTGTAAGTATCTCCATACATATTACCTCCGTTCTTAATATGAGAGTCACTTGACTTTCTTTTAGAGATATTAATGAAACTAAAAAAATCATTTAATCATAGCATATATGTTATGTATCATAAAATTATATATCAATTTTAAGTCAGGTAAATTAGTTTGATAATTAGCTATAAATATAAATACTTTAATAAAACTTATTTAGTTTTTTTATCCCTTAAAAAAAACGCCAAATGGCTCTTATGTTAAGGGGGGAGTACCGTGTGTGTGTGTAACTTCAAGAAATGCAAGTTTTTCCTCATATAATTAAACCGCGTTTCATGTGGAGCACCTCTATTTTTTGGGTTCACATACGTGTATGGTAACATTGGAGGTTGGAACATTGGCCAAAAAAATATTGGATCGAGGCTGGATCATATAAAATGTGATGGCATGTGTTGTGGGATTGTCTTTTCATGATGTACTTTGTTTTCGTACGAACTCGCTCTTATTCTTGACCAAGAACTGTACTATTTTCTAATGTGAAAACGATGATAATTTAATTTTTTTACTTTCCCCATCGTACCAAATTGCACATTGACTACGAATTAAGAAAAGAAAGCACAACATGGATTCACATGCACGGCCGCAATTATCAATATGAAATGTAGCTGTATTGATCAATACACAACAACCGCTGTGAAATAAATATTAATGAATTATTAAAAAATAATTTTTTTCAGAAGACTTGATAATATTAATGAATATTCCTTCTAGATGCCGTTTCTTCCACGACTTATCACCCGTCGATCGTGAATGTCTGAATGACCTCTGTCTGTGTGTGTGTTTCGATCTCAACTCGCGAAACCTCTCAAATATGCAACTTCAGACTAACAAATTGTTATTAAAGAGCCGCATCATTCAACTTCCTAGGCCTTATAACATTAATATAGGTTTTCATTCACTACTATTCGCTATTCGCTATGATGAGATCAAAACCGTTTAAATCTAATTTAAAAAGTTTAAATTTAAAGTTTTTAAGATGTGATTTTTTAAAATAATAAATTAAATTTTTAGAAAGGATAGTTATAATTTTATTTTTATTTTAAATTATACATATATTATTATAATAAAAAAAGTATTTGAAATATAAAATTGAATTAAATCTACCACTCAAAATCATTCTAAACTAGTGACGAGCACACAATGTTCATAAAACGGATGAACACAAAATGTGCTCCCATAACAATGGATTTGGTTTGGGTGCAATCTAGACCGCTTAGATCTAATTTAGATAGGCCAAATTTAGTTTTTAATTTTTTTAAAAAAATAAATTTTAATGGGTACAAAAATTTAAAATAAAGATAATTTTTTAGATGTGATTTTTTTAAAAAAAATTATTTAAAAAGTATGAAATGAAAATTTTAAACAAAAAAAGAGAGAAAAATACATTCAAAATTGATAAAATACAAATAAGTATGATGAATTTCAATAATTTCAAAGAGACTGATTTGAAATTTTGAAAATTTACAAAATTTGAGAAATTACCTAATTATCCTTAGATTTTTTTAATTAAAAATTCTCAAGCCCCCTTGTTGGCCGTTGATGACCGATGGCAACGGCCATCACCTGAGCTCCGGTGACCTAGCCGACAGCCAGTGACCTGAGCTCCGATGGCTCTTTTTTCCCTCTAAATTTCTGAATCGAAAGTCGTTAATATAGATACTCAAGTTGTTAATTAGATACTAAAGTTAAAAAGAAAGTCAACCGAAGCTCCCTTTGTCTAATATGTTTTTTTGAATTTTTCATGAGAAAGTCGTCAATATAGATACTTGGGTTGTTAATATAGATACTAAAGTCATAAAAAATATATGAGACCTCTGAAACTCTGGTAGACCTTATTCGTAACTTTAGTATCTATATTGACGACTTTTTCTTGCGATTTTTTTTTGAAAAAAAAAATGAGACCACCGAAACTCCAGTCGACTTTATTTACAACTTTATTATCTATATAACAACTCTAGCATCTATATATTGATGACTTTTGCTTAAGAAAGTCAAAAAAAAAAAGTATGACGAGACCACTATAGCTCCGGTGAATCTTATTTACAACTTTATTATCATATTAGCAACTCAAATATATATATTAACAACTTTTGCTTGAATGACTTGTATACGTGTCTTTTGATTTGAACTCAAGAAGCTCATCAAGTATCCAACTTTAGGTTAACAAATTGTAAAAATAATTGTATTAATCAACTTCCTAGGCACTTTAAGATTTATATCAGGTTCTCATTCATTGCTCATCATAGCGTCAGTGCTTTTTTTATATATATATAATCTAAACTTTTTAAATCTAATCTGAATTGTCCAAATTTAAAATTTAAAATATTTTAAATGATAATTTCATTTTTAGAAGTAATAGTTATAAGATTAATCTTTTTTAAATCGACACATATTAAAATAAAAATAATTTAAAATATAATGATTAAATTAAATTTGGACCATCCAAAATTAATGGAGATGGTTTAGATTGGCATTGAGCACACTATGCTCATCAAACCGATGAACACAATGTTATCCCCTGTAAATGGATTTAATTTGGGTGCACACCACTTAGTGATCTAAGCACCTAATATGGACTACTGAGATCTAATTTGAATGCTCCTAATTTGAATGCTCCAGATTTATTTTTTATTTTATTTTAACAGATACAAAGTCTAAAATAAAGATAACATCTTAATTGCATTATAATTTTTTTAAATGATTTCTTATTTGAAAACCATTAATTGAAAATTTTAAATCCGAACTGTTAAAACTGTATACATTAAGGTATAAATTTTTCCTATAAGTTTTTACTTAGCAGGGCTGAATATCTATTTTTTTTTTTTTTTGGAATTCAACGTTACCTTGGAAATGTTAAAACGTAGAAATATTGTCCCGATCATTAACAAATGTTAATTTTAACCATTAAGTCCTTGGTTTAATTGAAATAACACACATAACACTTTTGACTCTACATTCATTACACCACCTCATCGTCTTCTCATCAGTTTTTCTTTCTTTTGGGTATTACTGAAATATAACAAAAATTATGATAATAAAATAGTCTAAAATTTTAGCCTCCTTTCAAAAAAACAAAATCTCGATTTAGAGCAGAGCCCAAATGAGGGTCAAAATTTTCAACTAAATGAGAGGAGGGAAACATCTACCCTCCCCTCACCTCCGGCCGAACACCACTTTAATCAAGTCCTTGTCTAGTTTCCACCTGATAAACATAGGAACTTTGAAAATAAACCATTATCGGTTTTTAACTGTCCGTAAACCGGTTTTGCGGTTTTTTGTTTGTTTGTTTAAGTAGTACTGGATACGAATTACTAGATAGACAAAACCATACCGAACCATTCGAAGCCCTCCAAATCAAATAAAGTATTCAAAGCGCATCACTCACATAGAGCATCTCTCTCATCCATCAGCTTTCTTCTTCTCCTTCTTCATTTTCTTCTGTATTTCTTCTTCAGCCGCCCACAATTGTTCTGTAAGTTGCAACTTCTTTGGAGCATATATATGCGCCCTATTTTTTACGATGATGATGATGATGATCATTATTATTATTATATAAAGATTTATGTATGTAGTTTTGGAACATATATATTAGATTTCGATTGCTTTTAGAATTTCTTTGAGGATGATATTTGTAGCTTTAATTTACTGATTAATTGATGATCTGGAAGGCGATCGGTGAAGTAGCTAGCTAGCTAAAAGGAATTAATGGGTAGAGTGAAGATTGCGATTAAGAGGATTGACAATTCAGCCAACAGGCAAATCACTTTCTCAAAGAGACGAACTGGTTTGCTCAAGAAAGCAAGAGAGCTTGCGATCCTCTGTGACGCACAAGTTGGGGTCATTGTGTTCTCTAGCACTGGCAAGCTCTATGAATATGGAAGCTCCAGGTTCCTCTCTGGTTCTTCCCAGCTTAATTTATTAAGACTAAGATCAATACTATTATGATTATTTATTGATTCTTTTTTTATCAGAAGCTATCACAGCATTTTCTCTGTGCTTCTCTCTTCTGATCTAGATGATAAGCCTCTAATTAATCTACAATCCTTTATCTTTTTTCCCTGATATTTTCCCCTAAAAAATGGCCCAACGAAAACTATCTTGAATTTGATGATATTCTGTCAGAATATTGATCTGTATGGGTGTTGTTAGCAGAAGAAATTAACATTTTTCAACAAAATATAATCCCACTTGCATACATATTATTCGGGAGCATCTCTGTTTTTTTCCCCAACTTTCTCTTGTGGTTTGTATTAATCTCTTTTCATTAAAATATGTTTTCTGATACTTTTAATCAGCTTTGTATGTTCATTAATTATATTTCCCCTTTCTTATATGCTTGCTTAGGTTTGACATAAATATGTTAGAAATTTGGATAGAATAATTCCCTAGAAGTATGGTACGTTTTGTTTATACAAGTCCCCCCACAGAGAATTGCTATAGGACACTCAATAAGATCACACGACAACACTACAAACATTACCCGGATTGTCACAGGGTATTCAATCCAAAATACTAAAAATCAAATCATGCTTGTCATAAAGAAACTGAATACTTCTATTTATTCAACTTCTTTCATACTTGTATATGTTACACTAGTTTCAAGGATCTTTATGCCTGGCACGTGCTCAAGCTTCTGTGGGTTAGATAAAAGCATACATATGAACCTGAATATGAATTGATTAAGGCCTCCTTTGCAACCTCAATATGTATACTACATTATGAGGTTTTAATGTAGCAAATTGAAGCCAAAAGTTTCTCTCAAGCCTCTTGATTCCTCTTTAATGGGCTTTTATTATCGAGCCTTCAATGCCATGTAAAATATTTTCAGATTAACTGGACCCTTCTTGAATGACATGGACGCCACCTTGATAACATGTATGACATGACTGCCATCATGCCATGTAGGACTTGGAAGTCAACTTGGATGCCTTGTTGGTTGTCACATAACACTGTCACCTGTGTCTATATCAATTGCTAGTGTTTGTTAGTACACATGTTGTTCTCATCAATGTAATAGAAATTTGCTACTAAATTAGAGGTGTTAAAAAATGAATGCGCGTCAATACAATGTTTGGTCCTTATATTTTATCTTCATCTTAGTTTTGATTCTATAGTTTCAATCCAAATATAGTTTTTGTCCATCAAATTTCTTTCCATCTAAAACATCAGTCCCTATATATATTAATAAAAATCTGGACCGTTTTGTCCTTTGAGGGACCAAACCCAAAATGAGGACAAACTACGATGACCAAACATTAATTGTATTAACCCAAAAAATAAAACACTAGAAGAAAGTATAAAAAGTGTGTGTGCGTGTGTGTTGGAATATTGTCTACATACCTGCATGCATAAGTTTATAATAGTAAGACCTATCCTTTGAGGTGTAAACTATCCACATCATTCCCCAAACTGGAATACTCATTTGCAGTTACTCTCTTAAAAGTTCAAAGATATATAGAAGACGTTAGCCCTGGGATTGACATATTGTGAAAAGCAATCTGAAAAGTTGAAGTTGAGCGTAGTAAACAAACTTTATTGTAATACTCCAAATCTCAAATATAAAATCTAATAGAAACAGTTTATTTTAGTACTAAATGTAAGACCTAACATGCTTCATCTCCCAAATTTTTAATATTTTTCTAAATTCTTAATCTTCGTAAATTAGTTATCTAGACTAGTTCCTATATTTAAAGTTGGAGGGAGTATAAATATGATTAATGAAATAAATTTATGATTTGTAAATACATAGCTGATTAATGAAATAATTCATTTTGTTGTTAGTTATTTTGAGTCAAGACGCAAGTTTTCTTGAGCATGGGCAGATGAGTGTTGAAATAATATTAACATTATCGCTTAAAATGTTCTATAACATGCATTAAAGCTTAATATCCATATTATTGTACTTTGAATACATGTTATGCAAAGTGAAGGACAATTTTCTTGGTTTTTCTTACCTTTTTTTACACTGATCAAATGCACCAGTGCAGAAAGTAAATGTAGTTAATGTAGAAAACAATTTTTTTATATATATATTGAGTCTAGAAATGGTATAGAATATATACTAACTGTATTTACATCAATTACAAAACCGGTTTAGAAAGCCTTTTTTAAAATACTATAAAAATGCCTTCTTTCACTAATGATGGCTTTAGCTAAAGGGTCATGATCTAGATTTACTTAAACTTTATTTTCATCTTCTTGATTGAATTATGTTCTTATAATGGCAGCATGAAGTTAATTATTGAACGCTACAATAAACAAAAAGAGGAACGCCATCAGCTTATGACTCCAGCTGCAGAAGCCAAGGTACGAGATATTTATAAACCGTATGTGTATGTGTGGGATTCTCATTGTTATTGCCCCCATTTTTGTATATAAGATTAAAAATTTCTTGGAGTGGGTCTTATTTATAAGATGCTTTTAAAGGTTCTCCCAAATTTTAACCAGCTCTTTTTTTTTTGTTCATCTTTGCCCCGATTAATTATATCTTATATTATAGTACTCTCTTCAGTCCTAAATATAAGACATATTGTTTATATTTGTCAATATTTTCTTAATTTTTAACCGGATTAATGCTTCTTTAGCACTAATATCTTGGGTATTTTAGAAAATTCATTTCATATTAACTAGCTTCCTCAATCTAATCAAATCAGGTAAATATGTTTTATATAAGGATCGAAAGGATTATTAACATACATTCTCATGCTGAATTTTAATGGTTTAGGCATGTATAGATAATTGTCTTTTATATCAAGAAATGACTTTTCTACATACCAATTTGATATTATATATCTCAACTTTATATATACCTTCAATTCAATATCCAATTAATGCAACATTCGGTTCTTAATATAAGAGTTAGTTGATTAATTTGGATAGATTAAGAAAATTAGTTATGTCGGTTATTTGTAACAAGGGTTAAGGTGGTTAAATAACCTTTAACTTTTCAAAAAAGTACAACAGTAACCGTAAATTACTTTTTGGAGCAAAAGTAACTATAAACATTATAAAAGAGGGCGAAAGTGACCATGATATTAATAATCCCAAACGTTGCTTTTTGTGATCTTTTAAATGAAAGGTTAAGGTGCCAAAATATTATATAAAAAATAACCATAAAATGTTTCTTATAGCAACAATTAATAAAGATGGCTTCTTGAACATTAATTCAAATGTTTTTCTTTGGCTTTTGTATTACAAGTGTTATAGCAATTTGGGGACTAAGTTGACAAAAATCGAAGAAAAATTTATAAATTAATGTTCAAGAAGTCACATTCTTTAATTATGGCGAGAATAATGAAGTGAAAGAAACTTGTCACCACAACTCCAAAAGCTAGAATCCCAAAAATGAATGATTGGCTTTAAAAGTACCATCACCACAAATGTTGAAGAAGTCCCATAACCAACCCTGAGAAGATTCTAAGGGAGGAGATATGAGAGCAAAATTGTGAGTCCATGGAAAATCGCATATGCATATGGTAGGGTTAAGAAATCCGTGTAACCCATGGTCATCTCATAATTAAAATCCATTGCAACTCCAACTTGCACAAGCAACAAAAAACTTATGAATAAATGTTTAAACTTTTTAATTACTTTTGCATCCAAAAAAGCTTATAGTTACTTTTGCACTTTTTGTATAAGTTAATATTTATTTTAGCACCTTAACTTTTTGTTAAAAAAACTCATAGCATTGGACTTTTGGGATTATTAACGTCATGGTCATTTTTACCATCTTTTATAATGTTTATGTTTACTTTTGTTACAGAAAATAGTTTATGTTTACTATTAGACTTTCCAAAAAAGTTGAAGGTTACTCAAGCACCTTAACCCTTGTAACAAATACATGTTGATTTTCTTAAAATACCATCTTTCATGACTACTCTTGGATCGAAACTCATTAATTTGTGGAATCAATAGGGAATCTTAAGGGAAAAAAATTATAAATATGGAAGATAAAGTGGATTTAAGGTTTTTAAATAGGACCGGATCCAACCACTATCTAGCCCTTAATATATTAAGAGCTGGAGGTTGAATAATGTGTGCGGAACTCTTAATACATTATAATATTCCTCGTACTCCTTATTTTTCATCTTTTGCTTGAGCTGGTACATCTTTAGTCTCAGAGAGGCCTCAGGTTTGCAATTTTTTTTCATAATATTCTTGTTTTCTTTGGGTCTCCCATGCATCGAGTGGCTTTTGAAACCATATTGATTTTGAGTGATTTAGGTGTGTATTATATTTTTGTCTTTCTATCAAAATAACTTAAGTCAACTTGATAGACTATGCCAACTTTAGTCTCTATACACCTTCAATTTAATGTTCAAGTAATTGATGGGAGACTCTTCTACTTCTCTAGTCCTATTTATAGGGCAGAGAGATAAGAAATTTTTTGGTCTTATATATAGGGTTAGAGAAATTTACATCTGAATGTAAAATTTTACCATTAGTTTATTATTGTATTGACTTTGTTCCCATTTAATTTGGTATAATGTATATTAAATAGGGTTGTTGGAAAATTGTTGAATTTTGAGGCAAAGTTAATAAAATTTAATGGTTTTCTTATTTTGTATGAATTATAGTGGAAGTGACTTATAAATAAGATAGGAGAGGACATTTTAATATCCCACACCTCTTTTTTTATTGGTTCTCTTTCATTGATTCACTCTCCATGTATAACGGTATTTTTAGAAAATAAAATAAATTTGTTGTACATTTATTGCCTTATACCAATTTTAACCAACTTTTTTTATTGACTTTAGCCATCTTTTTTATTAACATAATTAGGTTGTGTGTCAGCAGGTTTGGTATTTAACTCCATGAAAGATTACACTATTGAAAGATTGATAAATGGGAGGGGAGGATTTAGAAGCAAGAAAAGCTACAGAAAAATCGATGAGCCCAAGTGACTATGGTCACACATCAATACTCATTTGGTCTCATTTACTTGTAAACACAGAATTATTAAGGCAAACTAACTGAACCAACGTAACTATTAGTGCTCCTTGCCGGATGGAATTTAAAGGATACAAGTGACCTTTTAAAAGAAATTGATGGCCTTTTTATAAGTCACTTTGCATAAAAAGATGGACTATTAATTATTTTCTTTCAAACTAACTTACCCGTTTTCAATTTTCTTTGGTAGAACAAAAGGTTGCATATGAGAAAAGTTAGTGTTGTTAAAGATGGGGCAATTAATAAGGGTAAATTGAAAAATTTATCCCCTTTCTAAAGTCATTTCAACGACTTAACTACTTTTACTTATTTTCGGTTGGGTAGTTAGAATTTATGCTGGAGAGCAAAATCTTTAATTTGAACATATATTGAGATTACTAAGATCATGTGCTTCTAACATTTCTTTTAGTACACAAACCACTATGCTCTTTGTTATTTGTTATTATGACCCTTCAATATGCCCTTTGTTATGGTCCTTTATATGGTACTCCTTATAATCTTAAACATAAGTCGGTTCAATACTTTAAAAATATTTCAATTTTTTTTCCAAAAATAACCCTAATATAATCATGAAATGAAGTACTCAATGTCACACCTTAGTTATTTTATGATAACTAAATGAAGGGAAAAATGAGAAATATACATTAATTATAGACCATTAATTTCATTCAATATTCTATCATTAGTTGGAACTCATGCCTTAGCTACTTCCTCATAGTATAATACTTATATCTGTGGTTGCACTTGTTAGTTTTGGCAGAGAGAAGCAATGGTCTTGAGGCAGAAACTTGAACACTTGCAGGAATTGCACAAGTACACAATGTCTTCAAATATGTTCTGATTTGTTTTTTCCAGAATATATTCTGAAAATAAATGGAACAATTTAGTCAACCAGAAAGTGACATATTTCCTTTTGGAAATTTTGTAGGAAATTCATGGGTGAACAACTTTCTGGTTTGGGAATTAACGAATTGAAAAGTTTGGAAAATCAACTGGAGATGAGTTTAAAACAAGTCCAAATCAAGAAGGTATGATATATAGATCATTTCAACTCACATCGAAATTCAATTTACTATGTCACCATACTTATATATAAAGGACAAGCATATATAATAATTAACCTGAACTTGTTCGGCAGGATCAGATTTTAAGTGATGAGATTAAAGAGTTAGAACACAAGGTATTCAAGAATTCTGTTTCTGATCATGCCATGTAAGAAATAATTCTGACTAATTTATTGGTGCTATATTTTGCAGGGACAGAAAATTTATCAAGAAAATGTACAACTTTACAAAACGATAGAAGTCATTAGGAAAGAAAATGCAGAACTACAGGCGAAGGTAAGTTGATTTTTTTTTTTATGAAAAAAAAAACATTTTATACTGAAGAGGAAGACATCATCTATAGTTAACATGCGCTATTTCTTTAATAATAAAGTAGCATTTAATGCCCTAATGTTATTCCTCCCTCAGTAGCACCTAGCACCCTAATTTTATTTATAGCACATCCAGCACCAGAATTTTATTTATGGTTTTGGGTGCTTGATGCACCATAATTAAGATTGTGCTAGATGCAATTTGGAAATAACATTATAGTGATGGATGTTACTTTACCCTTTTATTGAAGATTAATGTGCATTCAGCATTCTAAAGTATTTTTCTAGGCACATCATCCAGTGCCCTAAAGTATTTTATGGTGCACTGAGCACCCTGAACTATATTTTTCAAGTGTATTGAGCACCATAAAATATTTGTTGGTGCATCCAACACCTTAAAGTATTTTTTCAGGCGTATCTAGGACCCTAAATTATCAAAATTGTTAAGTGAAAAATTGCACAAAAAAGATACTTTAAGGTGATGGACGCATCTAATAAAATACTTCAGGGTACTAGTTGCATCTTAACCCTTATGTAAATTCTAAATGTTTCAAGTTTTCTTCCAAAGCTTTCATAGAGTTGGTTTGATCTCCCTTAGATTTGTGAAGCAAGGAATGAGGAAAATGGGGATGCAAATCCTACATACAATATCAGCAACAAATATGGGTCACATGCACCTCTCCAGCCAAGCCAGCAACAGTCCCAATCCAGTGATGAATCACCAGCCAAAGCAATAGAGCTGGGGTATAAATCCCTTCAAACTGATGAAGTAAATATACATCTTGAACACCCATACCTACAAGTAGGGTTAATACTATTATTAGTCTTTATAGTTTGATTGAATTTTGATTTTGGTCCCTATATTCAAATTCTTGATTTTAATCTCTACAATCTCAAAAATTTGGTCCAAGTTTAACAACTAGTGTCTATACTTTTAACAAGCTTTTGCTTTAGTCTATATACTTTAACTCATATTAGGTCTATATGAAACTATAGGGACCAAAACAAAAGTTCGATCAAAATATAAAAACCAACAATGATATTAGCCCTATATATATGTGTATGTTTCTATATATATATTTATTTGTGTGTGTATGTGTTCCCCATTCTTAAAAATTACAACTAAGCACTTGATTTTTATGACAGATTACAGTTGCTTTAGCACTAGCACTTTGAGAATATAGGATTCTCCACACCCTGCTGCCACCAACTTTGCTGAAAGAGAGATGTTTCATCAGGAATCATGTCTATTATTGTTATGGTTCACACATGCATATTGGATATGACGGAATCATGTCTATTATTGTTATGGTTCACACATGCATATTGGATATGTCTCTGTACATTTTAGACACTGCAGCTATCAAATGTGCCAAAGTGTTGAATTATTTAGTTTCTCTAGATATGTTGTGATTAGACGAATGGAATAATAATATCTGTTTACCTTTTTATGAAATAGCCATCCATGTAAACCTTCCATGTTTTCAATAATTTTGTTGCTGATATTTTCTTGATGAAGAGTGAAGACATTGCCAATTATACCATTAAAGAAATACCTTTTACATGAACATATATATGGGGCATGAAGTACACAGCCTCTATCCCCAAAAACTGAGCATTTTATATTAATATATAATTGAACTTGATGTAAAGTTAATCATACAAGAATAATGTTTCTGAAAGAAAGTTTCGTAAGAAGCTTGATTAATGATTTTGTTCTTTATAAGTACAATGCATTGACGTGTTGATAATAAGCCAATTACCACATAACGTTACTTGTATTAAAATTTGCTCATATAATTCAATGGTTCAATCTCATATTTCAATGATTTAATCGATCATTAAAAAAAAAAAAAAAAAAAAAAAAAAAAACTCCATTATTTCATTTAAAGTAAAAAACAAGGGATGGTTTCCTGAATGACATGATTATTGATCAAAGTCAAGGCTTTTGCTAAGTCACTATACCTATGATTGATTCTCTAGTATATTGTGTGTGATTGTGATTTTTGCATGTGTATGTTAGGATATCACAGTTACCAAGACGTTTGTACTTACCCCTTTATCTTAACATTTTTCAGTTGAGGGCTGCGACGGAGTTGGAAGGCACTAGATATGAGTGAGCCTGAAGGAACTTCTTTGCTCCTATGAGTACTTGTTGGGTTTATATTTATGTTTTCCCAAGCTATTAGGGGTCACTTGTTTATAAGAATGTTGGAGAAATTGAAATTTTGGAATTGTCCTTTAATTTATTGTTCATTTCAAGTTGAGTTTTGAGCTGCAACTCTGTATTTCCTTGCCTTGTTGGATTATCATACGTAGTTATAATGAAACATGTTCACTGACGTGAGTGATTTTTATAAGGCCAGAGCCCCTTTAGGAGTACATGATTCATCTGTGAGTAGGCGGCATAACTATGATCAAAGAGCTGAGCTCTATATTATAACTAAACATTTTGATAGCGAGGCTAATAAAACCTTTTTAATAAATGGATAAGTGGAGTCATAAAAGTTTATATAACTTTTAACCTCACCTCTCTAGAGCCAGTTTTGTCATACCCCTTGATATTACAACATTTATCAGAGTATTATAACAGCTCAGTGGGCCAACAGATAATAGCATAGTATACTGATAGATAATTACCAATCTTGGTGACAAAATAGGAGTATCCCATAGGGTACTTAATACAATAATCCAAAATAGATACATGACATAATTAGGCTACAACATACAATCCTATCTAATATCCATACTACAACCATTAGTTATCCGTGTCTGTTGCTTTTCCCTTGAAGCTTTGCCCGCTGCCCCATCCATGTCCTGAACTTTTAGAGATGTTTGAGATTCAAATGAATCTCAGAGTAACAATTAAGTTCACACCCAAAGTATAAACAACATATGATAGTTAACCACAATAAAAATAGTCCACAACAACATATTAATATCTAGAAATCATTATACATATCACATGCAGCAAAATCAAAAAACATAGATCATATAACCATAGTGTTAGGAATAAACGACTAGGAACCGCCCAAGTTGCTTGAATACAACTAGGTTCGCTACCTATAGACTATCGGTCCAATAGGCCCTAACCCTAGTCTAACCACCGGGAAGGATCTCCATAGTCAGCCATTCCGCTCAATCGAGCCATGAGTGGTGCTGGCCCTACATGGGACGGGACTCTCACATGCATGGTTCAAAAAGACATAAACAATCATACAAAGTGTGCGAGAATTAGAGTTACTACCTGCTTGCTTTGAAATTTCCTAGGTCGGCTCCGAGTATTTTAATTGTTGTAGGCAATTATAGTTTCCTATAATTATATATTACGGACAACAGATTACTACTTGTCCAATATACTAACATCAACATAGTACATTTAACATCAGGTTTAAAGGGCCTCTATTAGCTCCAAGAGTCCAATTTACCTTGAAGATTGAATTAATTACCATTGACCCTTGTTCTTCTCATTTTCACCCTTTTGACCAATTCTGCCATATTTTTCCATAAACTTTGAAAAATCATACCTCATTGTAAACATGTCTAAATGAGATGGTTCCAAAGGCTATGTAATCATCATTGAGTCTTTTTTCAAAAAAAAAAAAAAACTTCCAGCAACCATACACACACATACAATTCCAGATTCAATCAAAATGTACCACTGCCTAGATTTGTGTTCCAAAATCATAGGTCATTTTAAAAATTCATATCTCTACGTGTACAAATTCAAATGTGTCACATGACCTACCAAATTATAGATCATTATGTAAAAGTTAATACGAGAAAATTTCATAGTCATTAAACACCATTTACCCAGTCAATTACACATCACAATCTAACTACCTCGCAGGGAAACCAAACTAGCAAATTGGGGTTTTGTTACAATTTGTCTCCACTGCTTCCAAAATCACTTTCTAACCATTACCCTACACAATTTTTCAATTTCAATACATTGGAAACATCAAAGTAAACAAAATCCCAATGCTTATACCTACCCTGTCCCGGCCAAAAAATTAGGGTTACAAGAAACTAAATTGTTTTGCCAAACCATACTTCAAGAACATCATGATTTGATATCTAACACCCATTAACTTATTATATAGGCCATAAACACACTTTAGATATCTTTTAATCAATTGGAAAGCACTTCCCCTTAGGGTTTAAGGCTTCCAAAGTTTCAAGAAAGCAAGAAGAAATCATCATAACCACCAACAAGTCCCAAAAACACAACAAGGAGTCTAGAAAATCACTTACATTGTTTTTGGTGGTTGTTCTTGAAATTTTTCCTTCCTCCTTGGTTCTCTAAAGTTTCGGCCGACATTAATAGAGAACCATACAAAAGAGCTTTAAGAGGCTAAAAGTTGTTAATGGGAAAGAACTAGAGAGGATGAAAACCATAGGACCCTTACTCACCTTGGTTTCTTGAATTTTGCCCTACTCTTCCTTTCAATGTTTCTGCCAACCTCTCTTGGTCTCTGTAACACCCCATTTTGAAAAGTGGATTTTTTTTTCATCAGAGTGGAGCATCGGAGCAATAGAATAATTGATAAAACATTGATTACATCCTGTCTGTAAACGATATTAATAGTAATACAATTATCTGAGGATTGTCATAACAACGGTACATATTCAAAAAGAAAATCTCCGACCGGGCCTCACGCGTGCTGCTTACCCTTGTCTTCAGCTCTCGGTCCTCCCGACCTTGAAGCTATGGTAAGAGCTGAGGTCCAATGCCCATCGGACCTCAGGTAACGGTTAACCTCATGCTTAAGTAATACAGTATATGTATGACAGATATTCATAACACAACAGCAGCAATCAATACATAAGTATACATCAGACGTAAGACCAAATAACAGTACAATCACATGTAAAGTTAACTAGTATGCACCACCCGTGCCACGATAGCATGTCGTGTCCATAGCGCTAGGAAAACTTAACAGTATTATCAAAACCATAACCCGTGTACGCTGAATGTGTACGTAGTGATCTAAGCCCCATAAAGACAGAGTCCCGTCCATGACTTTATGAAAGTATCTATCACATATAAGTATACAATAAGCATCAAAGTTAGTGTTATAGTACGCGTCCGTACCTTAGTCCGTTCGGATGACGGTACGCTTGTCTGTTTGGTACGTCCTCTGATATTTCCGGATATCCTATAACAGTATTACCGCGTTATTACCTTGTAAATAATATCTTAAGAGATATTTTAGCCTCTACCGACCTTTTTATCCCCAGTGGATTTGTTATTCCAATTATATCCTCTTTATTTCACAAAAACGCTACTTTCAGCATTTCGAGCAGAATTTCCGCTAACTTTGAAAATTCATAATTAATTCTACAAAAATCGAAACGAGGATCCATAAAATTCCCCGGAATCCTTAGGAAGTATATTTTTGAGGAAAAATATTCATTTTCACCCAGACTCCATGAGTTATTCCCAGGTTTAAGGTTGCTCCCCTCTGCCCAGAATTTTCCAGAATTTGGTAACCCAACTTGGTGAATGTTTATCTCACTGCACAGAGCTCAAAATGGTACATTCTAGGTATATTTGAAAATCCCTATATGTCTACTTTAACCATGAATTTTCCCAGAATTTTAGAACTTCATCTTCAACATAAAATACTGGTGTTTTTACTATTGCCCTCAAAAATCGCTAATCGACAAAATTTCGCCAGAGTTTCGCTACTTTGATGTTTGGCTTCCAAAAATTATCACATAGATTAAGCTTATTTATGTAATTAATTAAGGCCATTAGATTCTACTTTATTAGATTTAATCTTGACCTCTCATTTATGTAAAAATATCATTTTATTATTGAAGATCTTTATTCCAAATCCCATGTGCTCTTATCCTATTTTCTTATCTAATCTTTCCTTTTATTTTCTTGTGCAATCCGCCCCCTTAATTAATTATAAATATTTACATAATTATTTAATTAGTGAAAACTTAATTGATCATTAATCTCTATTAATTTCCCCTAATCTGTTCAAGTATTTCCCTAACACTCCCTTGCTCCTTTTGGTTATACAAGGACCATGGTTTAATTCTGTAATTAATTAGAACCCTTATTGGTCAAAATATCCCAATTGACGATCTTCTATTTGCCACTAGATTAGTTATTAAATTTTATTCCATTATTTCAATTAATGCATATTTAATTGTCCATTAATTGTTGGTAATTTCCCTTAATTGATTTAGGTATCTTTATAACATTTTATGGCTCTTTATAATCAAATAAGAACTATTTTGTAATATGATAATTTTAGGGTGCTTTATGATCCCTAAATGAATTTAGAAAATTTAACCATTGGTTACCTTAATTCTAAAGAGAAATTACCTAGAAAATAAAATAAACACATCACAAAATTTGAGACCACATATTCACCTATTTTAAATAGGTATTATTTATCAAAATATTATATTTAAGATAAATAATAATTTTTGGGTATTACAGTGTCTTCCTTAGATGACTCAACCAACTTTGAAAGGATGAAGAAGTGTTTTAATGGATATTAAGAGTGTCCAACTCGGTTTAGGCTTGGAGGGTATCATTAGCCCTTAATATTTTTCTTAAATACCATGATGTCAATAGTTACAATTTAGTTACAATCCAACTTCAATCTCCTTGGTCAAACTAGAACCAATTTTGGAGATTAGAGAGAGATGATTATTGTGTTCTTGAATTCAATTGAAGAACACTCACATGGCCCCACATGTTCTTCTTGAAACCGACTTTTGCACCTCCCTTCATTTATTTTTTTCCCTTAAACTTGCATGATGGCATCAGCCCTATTGGGGCTTTAGCCAGTATATGTGTCTCCTAGTCTATCTACTCATGCATTTCGCAAATGCAATTTCATAATTCTATAACCAGGGAACGCCTCAGCCCTACCGGGCTTCAGGCTCAACATCTAATCCCTCTAGGTTATGGGAGGCTGTGTTATACCCCTACCGGCCTCGCCCTTTCGGGTAGCGGGTTAGAGGGATTCCTTTATTTAGTTACATTTCCTTCATTATTAGGTCTATTTAACTTGTATCAGAGTGAGCGCAACAGAGCATTTAACCGGTTTGGACAATGTACTGTACTGGTAAAAGTAAAATAAACAAAAAATAAAAGTCCCCGAAGGGTTAAGGATATAGTTATCCAAAATAAATACCTAAATCATATATATACAGTCATCTCAAATATATGTACAAAACATAATAGGGCATTCCCTATTCTTCAGTCTGCACCGATGAGCACTTACCTTTCCGAAAAGGTTCTTCACATCAGGCACGTCCCCCTGTGACTACAGGAGAGTTTGGGGTCCGATAATGGCCCCCAGAGTAACCATCAATACTCAAATACTAAATGTGTAAAGTGTATGCATGTAACCATGTCAGATATAATAACACAAGTAATATGCCAAACATACCACATATGCATTCAGAAACATACCACAATAAACACACATCACAATCCGTAGAACCCGTACAGCTGCCTTACCAAGGCAAGCCTCGGACTCACTGGATTCACAACCCATAAAGCCGACCTTACCTGTGCCGCCCGGACGGTTGTTCCTTAACCCATCTGACCTCCAATCAAGGCTGGCCTCGGACTGATCATCCTCAGCGCTAGGAACTCAATAGTAAGGAACTCAAACCCCAACATGCTCTGTATGCATATTTGGCACCAATACAAAAACATATACACACATGGACAAACAAACATACAAAAAAACACATAAAGATATATGAGTAAAGCGGTTACTACCTGGTGCGGGATATGCTTTCTTTTGTGTTTTATTGTGCCTGATAAATTTTCCAAAAGTGCCCTTGACCTAGATAATATCAAAATACCATATTTTAGTATTTCCAAAAATACCCTTGCATTTTTCTTGTTAAAACCGAACCCATACAAGATTTTCCAGTATTTCCGTGTTTCTGCTCCAACTTCAAGGATTTTTAATAAATTCCACAAAAATAATTTTGGCATGACACAAATGCCACTTGAACCATTAAAATGTCTATGTTTCAGGACAAATATACCCAGACCCTAAAAGTACACTTATTTTGGCGTGAGACTTAATTTCTACACCTTGGTCAGTTTTTGCCCTGTTGCACTCTGAACCAACTTCACCCATTTTTATCTCTTAGTAGAAAACTCCAAATGACATACAATTATACATCACCGTGGACCCTAAGAAGTTTAATTGTTTCCTAAAACATTTCAGCTTCATCCTAGTTCGTTTACTATTTTTAAAACTTAGTCCAAGGTCCACTGCCAGAAATTCCAGAATCAATAATAAGCTTGGTTTTAGGGGTTTTTCGGTGTTTTCGAGTTTGGAAACTTAAACCATGACTATACCCCCTACAAAACCATGTTCCAGAACCATTGGAGACCTTAAAAATACAAAAATCCAACCATAATACCAAGCCCCTACCCCATGGACGAAAAGACCATAGCAAGAACTCAAGAAAATGAGATTTTCGGGGTTACTTAAGATTGGAGAATCGTTCGATGTTCTTGGTGGGTTGAACCTTGAGCTTGGCTATGGTGGCTTGCTGGTCCTTCTCTCTCACTTCTGCAGATTTTCTCCCTTTAGGGTGAAAATAAGAGGTCAAATTGCCTTTTTAATGAAGGGTAAACCTGGTCCAATAATTTAGAATTAACAGGCGTAAATTTTTGTCCATTGTAGAGTAAATTTGATCTGATTCTTTGAATTTTTCTCCAAGTTTTCTAGAGAATTCCAGGGGCTTCTAGGGATATGACATGTGGCGCCTCCCCCTTTAAAATCAGCAGATTTTTTTTAAAATTTTGGAGCAAATGACCTGTTTTGGCCCAAAAATGTTTAAATTACCAATTGTGGCCCGGAATTTATTAATTGTTCTTGAATTTTATTATGTACTTTGGAAAGCCCAAAATATCATATGTGGCGCCACTCAGGGCCCACAGATCTCCTTCCATTATTTGTTACACATTTATTCCCGTTTTACCCTTTTATCTGAAAAGTGGGACTCGCAGTTTGACTTTTGCACTGATTTCTTTTTCTTTCTCTCCAAGTAAATATTTTAATAGTTAGAGGGGTTATGTGGCGCCTAATGGGGCCCACAAATCTGATCCCCTAAGTTTAATTCCTTTTTCCCACTTTATCGGTCCAGCTCTTGGTCTATCAGTCCTTTTCGGGCTCCGCTGGGCGCAAAGGTGCTTCTTTTTGTACCTTCTTCAACTTTCTCAGATATTCTCCCCTGAATGGACATACATGTATGGCGCCTCCTTGTCTTCCTATGTGGCCCCACACTTGTTTCATCTAGTCTAAAAGAAGCCCCTAACTGATCCCTATCAGTCCCTTTTCTACCGGTTAATCACTCGTGGGACCCACATTTTGTGTTTGGGCTTGAGTATGGGTAAAATCATCTGGCTTTTCCTTCTATCTCCTTGGTGGACGAAATTGAGTACTTAAGGGGTAAGGATTTGACTATTTTGCCCCTATAATCATTACTTACTTTTTGCTTTCAATCCTGTAGTGACACGTGTTCCCAGGTAATTATTACAGCTGACTTTTTATTCCTATCTCTTCAAAAACGTAGGAAATCCTTGCCTGACCAAGAAATGTCATGTGCATACTTATTTTAGCACATTTGTCTCAACTAATCATCCCATACCTTAGGGCATAGCTAAATTTCATGTTTACTAATTGATTAACATTATATAAGTGTTTTTGTGCCCTTCTGCACTGACACTTTAATTTCTATGACTCTTGAACTCTCGGTCCAAATACTCATAGGAATCCCATATAATATTTCTAAATTTAATATCACACTTCATGAATAGGGTTTGGTCATCCGCCTGCTATAGGCTTATTCTCAAGTCTCTGAGCCCAATATTCAGGATATTACAGGCTGGGAACACCCAGGGTCGGTTTGCTTTCCCTACTGATGAATGTTCAAACATTTGCCCCTCTAAGGGCTTTGGTTAAACTAGCTGAGGGGATGGTCCTCTTTTACTATTGGGTTCTCCAGATTCTTCGTTAATCTTTCTTATCACGACAAAACCAAGTTATATCAGTACTCTAAATTAAAATAAAATGTATCCAAACCATGCTCAGATACCACAATTGTAACATGCCCTTATATCTCCCAACATACATCAAAGTTACTACACAGAAGAGCGTGTGGATCTGGTTTAGACGAATGAGTAACTGATAATTTAAAACAAAATATAACTTGGTGATAATTTAAAACTTAATCCCTCCGGGATATTTAATTTATAAACTTCAAAATTAAAACTCCTTGTACGTCATCCCAAAATATCAAAAAAAAAATATACAAAACCAAAAAGAATTCTTCCTCTGAGTTCACCTTCCTCCGCCTCCACCTTACCGCACCGACTTCCCCTTCTAGATTATAACACAGTGCATGTTAGTGAAGACGTATCAGATACGACTTCCACCCCAATACTCGCGGCAAGTCCTCAAAATACGATTGTCCCTCAAAAACAACCTAATCCTCATATTCAACAAGTCCCTCCTCAACAAGCTCCCGAATCCGGGAATCCGGATGCTCGCGTCATGTAAATTGCTTTAAATTCGATATTAAGGCGAATAGAGGAGTTGGAGCAGCGTAACAATCTCCTGAGGCAAGAGGATATCATTAGAATGCAGGAGGATATTGATTGTCGTAATACCGCTCTGCTGCAAGAAAAGATTCAAAGAAAGCAATTGGTGGAGGAGCATCTCAGACGAATTGAAAACCCGGTTCGTAATGAGAATCAGAATGATGATAGCATAAGGATAGAAAATATGAATCAAAATGCTAAGAACCCTACCCAGGTTAATGCTTCGGGTTCTCTTCAAGCTAATGCTGGAGGTCTTGTTTGAATTGGTGCTGGAGTTCTTACTCGAGTTAATAATGTTGAAAATAACTTGGTAAATCAAGTCCAGGTTCGAATTCTTGAAGTTCAGGATTCAGTTCCCAAACTATAGAGCCAACATGTTGAGCATAACCGGGATGGAAGAGATCAAAACTGGGATGTCGTACCTCGAACACAAAATGCTCTTGGGACATATAGGAGGAAGTACAGTAGGGGGAAATATAACAATAGTCCCTTCACTTACGAGATTTCCAATGCTCCTTACTCAAAATATTTGGATTAAGCCTTTTTGCCAACGTACGATGGAAGTCAGGATCCACAAGTCCATATTGATACTTTCGATATGGACATGTACGTGAGGGGAATTGATCAGTCCATCATTTCCCGGATATTTGATAAAACTTGGTTTCACACTTTGTCAACAAATTCAATCCGGAATTTTGAAGTTTTGGGAGACAAGTTTTTGATGAATTTTGCAACAAGCAAAAAACAACTAAAGTCTGAGTTTGCTCTCGGCAAGATTAAGCAGCAATCAGGGGAAACGCTCCAAAAGTAATTGGATCATTTTAAAGATGCCACTTTACAAGTGCATGGATTAAAAGAAAATTTGCATGTGCACTTAATCATAGCTAGCTTGGATGGTTCATCTCAGTTGGCAAAGTCAATTAATAAGGATCCCGTCAAGACCCTGGTGGAGTTTAGAACTCAGTCAAAGAAATATCTGAAGCTGAAGCAAATGGAGATAGCTAATGCTGTGAGAAAGGATAGGAGGAGTCCACCTCCAAAATATAATCTTAGGGAGGCCAACTATTCACAATTGGGATATGTTACTTTCCACCAAGTATCAGAAGTTGAAGATGGTGAGTGACAAGAATAAAATTGTTACTATTAATGGAGATTAGAAACAATCCTGATAATGTTATTTTGAAACAGTAAAAGAAGGTGAAGGCAGACCTTCCTCCCCACCCCGGATTTGCGAAGGAGATAGGAGTACGAGCAAGGGTAAAATGAGTCAGCAAAGTAAGCCAGTAAATATGGTGGAATTAGACATGCGAGAAGAAACTGAGATTCTAAGACCAGAGCCAGAACGTGAGTTGGAGAATCTTGTGTTGGGTGATGAACCTTGGCAAGTCACAAGAGTGGGCAAAATAATGAACCCGGAGGTTAGAATTGGGTTGGAAGATTTCTTGAAAAAGAACTAGGATGTTTTTTCCTGGAATGCAACGGAGATACCCGAATTGATCCTAAATTTTGCTGTCACAAATTGGCAATTTATCCGGGATCAATTCCGGTAGCACAAAAAGAAAAGGAAACAAAGCCTAAAAAGGAGACGGGCTTTGGAAGAGCATGTTAAAGAATTGATGGATGCCGGATTCATACGGAAATACAGTATACCACTTGGTTATCCAATATGGTTATGGTGAAGAAACCAAGTGAAAAGTGGATAATATGTACGGATTACATTGATTTGAATAAAGTATGTCTTAAGGATTCATATCTGATGCCTAATATTGATCAGCTGGTTGACAATTCATCTGGTTTTCAATAGCTATCCTTCACGGATGCGTATTTTAGATATAATCAAATAGCAATGTACCCAGAGGATCAGGAAAAGACGACCTTCATTATTGAGAAGGCTAACTATTGTTATTATGTGATGTCGTTTGGGTTGAAGAATGCAAGGGCTACATATCAAAGGATGATGAATAAAGTGTTTGAAGATCAGCTTGGTAAGAATATAGAAGTCTATATTGACGATATGATTGTAAAATCGGCTGACCCGGCAAGTCATGCTCGAGATTTAGAGCAAACTTTTGACAGGATGAAAGCTTATCAAATCTGGTTAAACCCGGCCAAATGTGCATTTGGAGTCCCGGCTGGAAAGTTCTTAGGATTTTTGTTAACAAATAGAGGGATTGAAGCTAATCCAAAAAAATGCAAAGCTGTATTGGATATGAAAGCTCCCAAACATAATATAGAAGTCTATATTGACGATATGATTGTAAAATCGGCTGACCCGGCAAGTCATGCTCGAGATTTAGAGCAAACTTTTGACAGGATGAAAGCTTATCAAATCTGGTTAAACCCGGCCAAATGTGCATTTGGAGTCCCGGCTGGAAAGTTCGTAGGATTTTTGTTAACAAACAGAGGGATTGAAGCTAATCCAAAAAAATGCAAAGCTGTATTGGATATGAAAGCTCCAAAAAATAAGAAAGAAGTTCAGCAATTGACAGGAAGATTGGCTGCATTGATGAGATTTTTTGCAAAGTTACTAGAAAATGCTCTTCCCTTCTTCAAATTGCTAAAAAAAGGAGGCATAAGGAGGTTTGAACCCAGATTGTGAAGCCGCGTTTGAAAAAAATAAAGAAATGTCTAGCTGCCCCTCTAGTTTTGTCTAAACCGAAACCAGGAGAAATCTTGATCCTGTATTTATCTGTGGGAGAAGAAGCTGTAAGTACGGTGTTGGTTAGGGAAACAAAAAATGGCTAAGTGCCAATTTATTTCGTAAGCAGGGCTCTATAAGGCTTTGAGTTGAGGAATCAAAGGCTTGGAAAAGTGGCATTCGCCTTACTCACCACAGCAAGAAGACTTCGTCCTTATTTTTAAGGACATCAAATTGTTGTTAAAACCGGTCCACCAATCTGACAAGTGCTCCATAAGCCAGATTTGGCCAAAAGGATAATTAGTTGGGCTATAGAATTGTCTGAATTTGATATCACATATGAAGCTTGGCATGCGATTAAGTTGCAAGCGCTTGCTGATTTTGTAATAGAGTTAACCCCCTCAAATAAAGGGGAAATGGAGATTATACTTGGAAAGTTTATGTTGATGGCTTGTCAAATGTTAAAGGAAGTGGAGCTGGAATCATTGTAAAGCCCAGAAGGAGTTTCAATTGAGCATTCTCTTCAATTGAACTTTCCAACATCAAATAATCAAGTAGAGTATGAAGCATTGCTAGCCAGGTTAATACAAGCAAAGGAACATGGAGCCAAAAAAGTTAAAGTTTCAACTGATTCTCAACTTGTTGCAGCACAAATTGAAGGGACATACCAAGCCAAAGGTCCTTTGCTGGTGAAATATTTAATTAAGGTGAAAGAAGTCATGTGCGATTTTGAAGAAGTGATCATTACTCATATCCCTAGAGGGGAAAATACCAGAGCTGATATTTTGTCAAAATTGACAAGTACAAAGAGCTCGAGTAACCACATAATCGTGATTCAACAAAGTTTATCAGAGCCGAGTTGTGTTATGGTTATTTCAGCAGTGGAAGACTGAAGAAGACCAATCATAGACTACTTGGAAAAAGGGGTACTCCCTGACGATTCAGTTAAAGCCAAGAAATTGGTACGAGAAGTAGTAATGCACACAGTTGTGGAAGATAGTTATATTGTAAGGGCCTGCACTCTCCAATATTGAAGTGTTTGAACTCAGAAGAGGCTGAGTATGTTTTGGCCAAGATTCATGAAGGAATCAATGACCAACACATGGGTGCTAAGGCTTTGGCCAGGAAAGCTCTACGAGTAGGTTATTATTGGCCAACGATGGAGGAAGATTCAAAGGATCATGTTAAGAAATGTGGTACTTGTCAGAAACATGCCAAAATAATTTGGTCTCCCTCATCTGAATTAAAATCTATTTCGGCTCTATGGCCCTTTTTAAAATGGGGTATGGATTTGCTGGGACCATTTAAAGTGGCTATAGGACAGTTACGATGGCTTGTTGTAGCTATTGATTATTTTACTAAATGGATACAGGTTGAACCTATAACAACAATTACCTCAGCTCGAGTGAAAAGGTTTTTTGAAAGAAACATTATTTCCAAATTTGGAATCCCGGCTGAGGTGGTGACTGATAATGGAACCCAGTTTATTGATAAGGGGTTCCAAGAAATGATGTCTGGGTTCCACATCATGCATCACTTTGCTTCGGTGGAGCATCCTTAATCAAATGGGCAAGCTGAAACAACGAATAAGATAATTGTTGATGGATTAAGGAAGCGAATGAAGGATGCAGAGTCTAGCTAGGTTGAGTAGTTGTACTTCATCTTGTGGGGTTATAGGACCAGTGTTCAAACATAAACTAAGGAAACTCCATTCAGGTTAACTTATAGAAGTGAGGCTATGATCCCGGTTGAGATAGGTCAGCCATCATGGAGAAGAATGAAGATTCTTCAAGAGAAAGAGGAGAAGAATAATGAAGCTTTGGCTGTAGAGTTGAATTTAATATATGAAGCTAGAGTCATAGCACATTGTCATGATATGGACACCAAGCAACTCATCGCAGCTAAAAATAATAGAAAAGTGAGACCCAGGTCATTTGAGAATGGTGACTTGGTGCTTTAAAGAGTAGACGTAGGAAATAAAAGTGCCAGAGATGGAAAGCTTGCTACAAATTAGGAAGGTCCTTATTAGGTTAGAGGAAAGCTTGACAAGGGAGCTTACATGTTGGAGACTAGGGATAAGAAATTAATTAAAAGAACATGGAACACGGATAAACTAAAAATATATTATAGTTAAATCCGAGTTCCATATTAAGTTTGTTTTGTTTTAAACCCAATTTTCCTTTTAGGGATTGCTTAAAGTCAACTATGTCGGCAAATTCATCAAGTTAATTTCATTTTCAAAGCAAATAAATGAAGAAATTCATTTGAACATTTATGTTTCAAATTGTTTCAAATGGTGGCAAGGGTGAATGAATGAATCCAGGGTAGATGAACCCGGTTTCAAATAAAGCGAAGGCATAACAATAAGCCTTTGTAGTTGTGATGCATCAAAATTTTATTATGGGGTAATGAGGTGAACTGTCATGTTGACCCTGATTAGGTTGAAATGTTTAAAATATTGGTGAAAAATTGAGTTTGAACATGTGACGGATTGCCCTTATTCCGGATTGAATTCTGGTTGAGTAAACCGAAATGTAATGTGGAGACCTAATTAAAAATCTTCACAAGCACAATACCTGGTTTTCAATACTAGATGAATATTCAAGCAGACTGCGAAATATATTTTTGACTTTGGCGTAGTCATTAAATAGAGCTCTGAAAATATGTTTGAGTTCATATAATCAACCTATTGTTGTGTCGAAGATAAAAATCGAAAGTATATCCAAGTTGGTAAAACAATGAATAAATTTTCAAATTGATATTCAAGTTCTCAAAGTACAATGAAGTTAAATGTAGAAAAAATAAACCAAGTTAGTAATCCGGCAATCTACATTACAAAGCAAAAAGGGGCTTAAAAACCTTAAACAAAAAGGTACAAATAAAATTAGCATCCCAGCCCTTCAGTTATGTGGAACCTTAGCCTCCGGTTGAACCTCTCCTCCAGTAAGGTCGGCGGCATTGACCTCTTCACCTCCATCCTCACCTTGACTCCCATCCAACCAAGTTACAGAATCACCACTAGGAAAGGAAGGGGGAGGGATTAATTTCCGTCACTAACATAAGACTTAAAATGTAACCTCGGGAATGGAATTGCTAAAGATGGGCGTACTCGTTCCGAGGAGGTGTTTAATTCAATGTCGGGGTTTAAAAGCCTGATTTGGTCCAAAGCATTGTTGAAGGAACCCTCCACAGAGTTTTCAACGCGGCTAGAAAAGTCGAGGCATCGGCATTGGCAGTTTTGAGCTCGTCCTCGGTTTCTTTCAATTTGGCTTCAAGTCTTGCATGCAATATCTTGAAATCGGTCATTGATTGAACAATAGTAGCATGAGTCTGTTGAAGGGAAAGAAAATTTGAGTTTGTCTTTCTACAATCCTCCTTTGCCAAGAGAAGCCCCTCATAATTTTTGTCTCTCCCCGTTCTGGCTCTTTGCAGCTCTTCATAAGTTTTAGCATATTTGGTTTTCACTGAAGCCAAAGTCTAGGTTAACGCGGAGGCCTTCAACGAATTTAACTCAATTTCTTGAAGCACTCGAATCTCGGCATCAGACAAAGGAGTTGTCTTGTAGAAGCATTTGGGAGGACGAAGAGCAATACTGAGCTCATTCGTTACCCTTCTTCCCAAATAATTCCACGGGAAAGCCCGGTAGATGGAGGAGGAGTTTAAGTTACTTGCTGAACATCTGAGGCTGAGGCGCCTTTTGATTTCTTCACCGGGATTTCTTTGGCGCTCACCCCGACTACAAGCTTCCTGAATTTAGGAGCTTTTCGCTTCCTTGTCTTCTCAATACTTGAAGATGCCTTGCCGTGGTTCAACACGACAAGGAAAAGAGGTTGATCCGGATTTACTGGTTGTTTCCCCATACTTGGAACTACAGGTTAAGAAAACAAAGGTTATAAACTATGAAATTTCTTTATCCAGCAAATAAAAACACATAATATGAAAAAATCGTACTCATTTGCGAATCCAACTCGGCTTGAGACTTTGAAATGAATGAAGCCACGCTAATGTGGCCATGTTTTTTGGTGTATGCAATTAAGGACACTACCGAGTTGGCATCGGAATCATATAATTCTGTTTCTTGAAAACAGTAAGTGGAAGGAGCAAAGTCGTGATGGTCATGGGTCCAATAAAAGAGGAATTTCCACTCAACATCTTTGGACTCTGGGGAGCTAAGGAACCAAGGTTGTTTTCCGAATTGGGCAACAACCTTAAAATAGCTATTTTAAAGTTTTTAAAGGAGTCGGAATATACATTAAAAAGTTTTTTGTTGGGGTGACCCCGAATTGTAGCCTAACCCCTCCTATTTGGAGGCTCTTTACCAGTACAAGCGGTTTAGACAGTAAAGAAGTAGAAGAAAAATGGAACTGTGCAAGGTATTGTTAAATATCTACAAAAATGCTCAAAGGCTATGGTGAAACCCCAGCTATTAGAGTGAAGTTGGGTAGGAGCATGATGTAGGTGATTTAGGACACTAATTTGAAACTCGAAAAATGGTAATCGAATACCGAGCCGAGTAATTAAATCCCGATAGAAGAAGAAAAAAGACGGGTCATCCCCTTCCCTAGTGGAGCAAACTGGTTTATCATTGTTGGGTGGACAAATGGTATAATATTCTTGGTTGCCGACAAAAAGCCCGGCAACATCTTCAGCATTCATCATGGATAAAGTGCGTAGAACTTCTTGTGTCACCCAAGGGTATTTGTTTATTAAAACGTCTAAAGGATATACGAAACCTGGCTCCACAGAGTGAGATTCCTCAACGTGTTGAGAAGAAGGCGAATCCATAAATACCTATAAAAAAATGAAAAATAAAATCAGAAAAGGAAGGAATACCTGAATCAAGGGAGCTACTACTTGAAGAAAAAGTTGATAAACTTGGGAGATTTTTCTAAAATGAGATAACCCTTGCTACCAGAATTTGGGATGGAGTTAGAAACTAAGTTATGTCGACAGGAGGCTAAGGTAGACTCGACTAAAGAGTCACGACCGCTTTCGATGAGTTTGGTGCTAAGAAAGACACAATCATAACACGGATCAACAAGTTTTTTTGTGTTCAAAGATGAGGTGGAGGTTATTTTTCTGATAATGTTGTGCGGAATAGAGTAACTCTCACCTAGACCTTAGATAGTGTGGGATCCCGGGTTAATTTGGCTTATACCCTATTGCTGGGAAATGTGAGATGCCACGATAGATTTGCTCTTACCCCGGCTCTCAGTTTTTGGTGGTTGGGATCTCCTTTTACTCCCCCCCACCCCGGTATCCATGAAGCAATGCCTCTTGCTTCTCTTCTTCGGTACGGGGAATACCCCAAAACCAAAATCGAGCTCTAGGTGGAACTGTTTGATGTAACTGTTCTTCCTCCTCTGGAGTTATTCTATCTCGATTCGCAAATGGTAAAGGATTACCTTTATCCATGGTTAACAGAAACCACAACCAAAGATACACAATGTGTTTGGTAAAAACGGGGGAAGGAGATATAACAAGGTGATTCTATGTTCGGTACGACGATTCTATGTTCGACTACAAAAGAACCACACGAAGATGTAGGGCGTGACACTGGAAATTAAGTAGTAAGATATAAAGGTGTTCATACTCAAAGAGAGGTACCAAGAAACTCAGAAACCTAGAAATCGAAGGCTACCCAGAAACCTAGAAATTGATTTCTTGGAAGACACAGATTAAGAAACAAGAACAAAGCAACAACTAATTTAAGAACTTCAAAGCAAAATCAAAGGAGGTAGTGAGGAATGGTGGAAGTACCGGGTTTGGAAAAGGTTTATGAAACCCTAAGTGTGCAAACCAGAAGAGCGTGAGAAGACAGGTCTTTGAAGAGAAGGAAAGGTTTCTCAGAAGTAAGAGCAAACGACGAATGTGAAGTAAGAACAATGGGGGGAAAGTGCGTATAAAAACGTAACCGTTGAGGTTACAAATCGGAAGAGGAAGGGGCAAAAGAGACAATTCACCCTAAAAAGCAATGATGAGATATATGAAACGATGTGGCATTAAATGCGCACAAATACCGAAGACGGCAAAAGGTGGTTGTTTTACGTTATGACAATTGAAAATAGATAGTTGTAAAGTTGTCATAATGATATAGGAAGAGGAAATAGAAGCCCTCTCAGGTTATATGAATTCTCAAATACTATTCCGGTTCCTTGAGCATATGTTTATCATAACCAAGATCAATGTAAACAAGATCGGTGAACAAATGAAGGACAAGTAAATTGAGATTGTTTCTTTTCATGATAATCGCATGTAAAGTTATCTATGCTAACGGTACATCGCATGTAAAGTTATCTATAAAAATCACTTGTATTGAGGGAAACAACGGTAGACATTTATCTCGGATATCCTATTGCTAAAAACGGATTTGTCGGATTGCACTTTGACACGTGGCTTCATCTTGTCCATACACCTATTTGGCCGACATCATCCTTCTAGAAGAAGATAAACCCTTAAAACTAACGGGTTTCATTATATTTTTGATCCCATTAAGGGAAGGTTTTCGGACCTTGTCGGTTACGGAAATAACTTCCGATAGAACCGCAAATTTTCTGCAGAAAATCACGTTCGTAATATGATCTGATCTAAGTAAATATCCCCGGTGCATTTTCTATAAGGATGTTTGATGCAGAAGAGATCCCAACAATCATGAAAAGGAATAGATAAAGTTTCAAAGCGAATTAACCCGTGTAAAATATTAAAAAGTTATATATATCTCATTTTTATAAAATACCTTTTTCAAGGATTTTAGCTCTTTATCTCTCCTAATTCCCATAGGGGCAATTCACAATTAGAACACAAAGGAATCCGAAGTTCGTTAAAACTCGGATAAAAGCTTAACGACTCGGATATGAGATCCAGATTAAATAATCAATGTACTCTGGTAGCCCAAAGACCTTGACCACCAAGCTGGGGGACAACTGTTACGGACTCATATATGAGGCCCATTTAATGAATGGCCCAACAAGGGGCAATCTATATCAGGATCCACTTATAACCAAAGAGACCTAGATATGGCAGCATAGTACTTTGGCTTGGAGGCACAAAGGCCCATAATTCCAAACCCTACTGGTAAACCCTATAGGTAGATGGATTTTCTCTCGATTACGGTTTCTGTCATCACTGTGCACACACACCACCCCTTTGGCTAAAGCCATTTAGTTCTCATCGTGCACAGTGATCTACTATACTCATAGGTATCTAATTCATAGATACCTAGGAGAGAGTTATTTGATCCAAGATTAACATACTAGTCCAACGGACTAGACATCTCTGTCAATCTGGACAGAGCACATCCTTTCTTCTTTGCTTGATGATTGACACTTGGCTAAACTTGATTCGAAACATTATAAATAAAATGTTAAATCTCGGTTTTCTCTCTTCTTTAATTAAAATATTTGAGGGTTTTGCTTGTTTTAAGGAAATACATGTTTGTCAAGAAATGTACAAGAACAATGTCACGTGGACTGATCAACTGTAGCCAGTAAATCCAAAAGAGTGGCATTAAATTCAAATATAAAATTGCACGTTAGTTGGCTAACCACTTATCAACAATGAAACGGTACGGTCAGTTATCAGAATTAATTATTATTTTTTCCTTTTACAAACTAAAGTGAAAATGAATCCTATTGTCCAAAAATACTCATAGTATCCATGAACTTTATGAAGAGCATGCGTACGGTATTACAGGCTTTGCAAGTGTATGGCTTTGGATTATAGTGTAACAACTGAAATAAAAATACACTCCTCTAATTTTATATAAAATTTGGGTTTAATACTTTATATTTTGAAAATATCGTTTTTGTTTCTCTAACAGTAACTTCATTAATGTTTAAAGACTTTAAACATGAAAAGACATTGGCTAAAGTATGTGATCGATCCTTTATGTTTGTATCATGTTTTATATTAATATCTTAAGTTTATAAAGTCTACTTTTAGTCCTTCAATATTAACACAATTAGTTTTATCAAATAGAAAATGTCGACTCATCAAATTTAAATGATGACTATGCAATTAAATGATAATAAGACATGCTTGCATTTTAATTTTTTAAATATAATATTTTTATATTTTAAGTTGTGTAAATTTTAAGAAAATAAAATGGGAAAACTCTATTTTTTTTTTGAAGAGCATGCGTACGGTATTACGGCCTTTGCAAGTGTATGGCTTTGGATTATAGTTTAACAAATGAAATAAAAATATAATCCTATAATTTTATATAAAATTTGGGTTTAATGCTTTATATTTTGAAAATATCGTTTCTATTTCTCTAACAGTACCATCATCAATGTTTAAAGACTTTAAAGAATAAAAAGACATTGGCTAAAGTATGTAATCAATCCTTTATATTTGTATCATGTCTTATATTAATCTCTTAACTTTATAAAGTGTATTTTTAGTCCTCCAATCTTAACACAATTAGTTTTATCAAACAAAAAATGCTGACTCATCAAATTTAGTGATGATTGTGCAATTAAGTGATAATAAAGCATGCTTGCATTTTAATCTTTTTAATATAATATTTTTATATTTTAAGTTGTGTAAATTTGAAGAAAATAAAATGGAAAAACTCTATATTTAAGAATGTTTTGTCAGAGTTTAATTGCACAGTCTTCACTTAAATTTGATATCTCAGCATTTTCTGTTAGATAAAACTAATGGTGTTTATATGTATTGAAGAACTAAAAAAATACACTTAATTGACTAATATGAAATTTAATGCAAACATAAAAGACCAAATGTATACTTTAACCAAAAACATTTTATAAAATTATTGGACCAAAAAGAAACATTATATATAGTGTTTGATTGCTCTTTAGCATGGTAACATGGTTTGTTGAGCTTTTGTTTCTCCTTTCCTTGCTCTTTGTTCTTGTATTTTAATTTTGTCTTTGGTCTACTATTATTTTGGTTATGAGAATGTTCAGTTTATGTAGCTACAACCTCGTTTTTTATTATTTAGTTTGATTATGGATTAATGGATGACAATTTTTATTATTAGTTGTTTTAATTTTATATTTGTTGATCTAGTTATATGCTTGATTATCATTAAACAAGAGAAATCTGATTGAAACTATTTTGGTGTTCTAACCGAGCCTTTTTTAGACTAGACCTTCGATTAGATTTGTAGGATTGAGTATTCAAAAGATGGATATCTGATTTGCTCTAAGGATAGAAATATACCTATGAGACCTACATAGTCATATTAGGCTTGCACTTTATTTAGTCTAATTAAGTAATCACCTAAGATATTAGGTATTAACATAACTGAAATGCCTTTTAATGAATCAAAAGACACGTTAAGAATTTTAAACTGACAAATATAATTTTAAATGCAATAAAGTGGGAAATTAAACACTAGAAAATAATCAAAGCCATAATAATCCAACTCAATTCTCCAATTAAGATTTAGAATCACCCTTAGCCTTAGCAATAGTTAGATTTTTTTTTTTTTTATTATTCTAGTTAGGTTTTACTCATATATTTTATTTGAATTGTGTTAACTCAAACTAAGTGAATAATTATTCTTTAACTGTTGAATGAAAGAAATGTGGGAGTTTTTTTCTCTCGTCTGGCGAGAACCTTCCCTCTCCTCCTGTGAGAGTTTTTCATCTTCGTCTGTGAGATCTGTTCACTGAGTCCTCTCAGGCATTGGCTTTAGCCTAGGTAGAAATATTGATGTGGTTTTCCTCATTGTATTTCTGGTACTATTCTTCCCTGTGATTGATCTAATGGAGATAGCCAACAATAGCAGTGGAAAGCGAAGCTCCAAGGCAGTCCACCTGAATCTGGGTTCCCTCATCAACATCCAGAAAGGACACACCCTTGTCAGACGATTGGAGATAGACAAAAACCTGAATCGTGGCATTGTTATATCAATGATCAAAAAGGGGTACGGCTTGGATAAAGATATGGAGATTCATGAAATGCCAGCCCACAATGCATTTCTCTTTCGGATCCCAAAGGCTGATGATTTCAATAGGATACTAAAGGGGCGTCCATGGTCAATTCTAGGCGTCCTGCTGAATCTCCAACACTGGGATGAATTTATTGTTTTCCACGAAGTCAACTTTGGATGGTGCCCATTCTGGATCCAATTCCACGGTCTCCTCCATATTGCCTTTGATAATGACAACGCTATCACTCTGGGGAATGCTGTGGGAAGGGTTGTTATGTATGAATCACCAAAGATTAAGAGCAGACTCTTAAGAACCTTCATTCGAACCAGAACCCTCGTCAATATCCAGGAACCTCTTATCCCAGGTTTTTGGGTTCCTAGACCCAAACGAGAATCGATATGGGTAACGGTCAAATACGAAAGACTTCAGCACTACTGTTATGACTGTGGAAGAATTGGCCACGAAGCGAAAAATTGCAAGTACTCATATGAAGCTGCAGAGGAGGAGGAAACAGATGGGAGAGTTGGCAGCTGCTTAGGAACATCCCATGTCAAAACCTTAGAAGCAACTCTGGTTTCTCATGATCATGAATGGAATGAGACGACGGCGGTGAAAACCAATCCACCGGCGGCGGCGAAGACACCGGTTGTCCGACGACTGTGCGAAGCCACCTCCAGTAAAGGAAACAACAATAAGCAAGGCGAGATTCCCGTGAAGAATTTAATTGATAGAGCTTATATAGGTAACGATCATGAGACCATTAAAGACGCAGGCAACGTTCATATACAACGGGTAATTAAGATTGTGGAAATCCCGACAGTTATGGAACCAATTAAAGGCGATCCGTACTACCCGCAGCAATCAAATCTTTTCCAAAACACTTCAATGGGAGGCTTAAGCCCTATCAACTTGAAGCACCCAACTGAACCAAATCCAACCAACATCCATGATCCTGAGCCCAAGACCCGAACCGAGAGCCCTAATTATCAGGTCGACTTCCCAGACTGCGATGATCCCCATTAGTGGTCTATCTCCGATCTCTGCTGTAATGTCAGGCTTGCACCGTATTCATCTAAAACGCCAGCAATATCCCTTGGTGGAAGATCAAGCCCTGAACCCTACCAAGAAGCGGCTTTTATTCCTTGAAACATAAATGATGTTCCTCCTACCCTTCATGTCCATACTGCTGCTTTAGAGCCACAACGTATAAGCTGCTGAAAAGTCAAAAGGAATATTCATGGACCCAAGCCCAAAAGCAGAGTCAGTCCTGTGATAAAATCTCCATCCACGAACACTCCCCAACCACCACCCTCCACTAGCCACTATCATATCTACAGCTATCGATCCTAATCATGAGACTGAAACCTGTGGCTATCGAGGTTCTAGCTATCAACCAATTCTCAATCAAACACTTCTCAGGGAAAATTCTATATTCAAGATCTTTCCCTATGTTGATACAGCAACTAACAACCTCAAAATACCTCAAATCACATCATCAATCAATATCAAGGTTCCTATTCTCAATTGTTCTTTCTAAGGGAATATCATGAGATTAAAATCATTCCCTAGCAGCTAGTAACCTCCAAATACCTTGTACATACATGTATTATACTTTAGTGCCTCAATGTATATAGATCAATCAAATGCCTAAAGAATCTCTCATTATCAACTCCGAATATTAGGTTCATCAACCTAATTCTAAAACCTCAAACAAACCCAATAAACATGTTATGATCATCAGGATTCATAACCTATAGCATTCATCCTCAAATAACCTCAAATCAGATTCACAATTAACTCCTAGAACTTCAACATCAATTAGGCTAAGGAATCATATCACTTCAATAATACCCAAAATAGAAACTAGGATCATAATTCATCTTCCTAGTCTAAATCTCAGAACATTCAATCAATATCATTTCCATTCACGAGGTTCTAATTTCTATTTCAATCCTCAATATAACAAGGGTATATCATAATATCGTTATATTACCTCAAGGTTAATCATCAATCCTCAATCATACCCAAACAATTCAATATCGATCAATATTCACAAGGTTCCTACTCTCAGGTACTAGAACCTTAGTTCAACCTCATTCACATTTAAGATTAGATTCAAGCCTAGCCTCAACCATATCCTGACATCCTCATAGCATCTCTAGGGATCACTATAAGTCAAAACTTAGAGTACTAAAGCCTCAAGTCAAGGAATCTCAAATTCCTATAATACTTCCCAGGGGGTCACCTATCTCGAGATTTCTCTTGTCTAAGCACGCTTAACTTTCGAGTGTCAATCTTGTTCTGGGGGTACCCATACTAGTACAAACCATTAACAGCAGTATTGATTCAAGTACAACTCCTTTGCCTTCCCAAAAACACCAGATACCGTCCTCACAAGGAAACTTAATTAGTATCAGCTTCCCCATATACTTCCCTTCTAATTCTTGTTGTGGGAATTGGTCCCTGATTTCCATGTCAAAGGACCCAAGGTTAGCAACAGCTTTCATACTCTGTGCTACCTCCTCTATTACAAGAGTCTTATCTTACTGGAGCCCAACCCTCTTCCTTAGGGTATATATCCTTTATGCTCCATTTACCCAGAAATTACATTTGTACCCTTAACAATGTACCTTTTACCAGTACCGTCCAAACCACGCACTTGTCGGCCAATGTGGGAGAGTTTTTGTCCCCTCCGGGGACCCAGTGTCCGTACTAGCACATACAATATCAGGCCACCCACCGGAATCCCATACCCGGGAAAAGGACCTCAGTCCAGGAGCCTCGATCCAACTGCCTGCGTGGGTGCCGACCCGACAAGGCAAAACACACGCCCCTATAGGGCGAAACTACTCAGGTTGGGTGCCTACACTGCTGGTGCGAGTGTCAGCTTCTCAAAACTAATCCCCTCAAAAAGAACTTTCAACAATGGCCAGCGATTTCAGAACAGTTTCAAAACATAGTTCCGTACTGCTTCCACAACAAACATGGTTCAAACTTGATTTCAAATTATGGGTTCTACTAAACCCCTTCTATGAGACAACATTATTTCAAAAACAATCATTTCAAACCAATTTCAAATTTTGCTGAAAACATTGTATTCGAAAGTTCGGTTCAGAAAATTTGATTTCAAAATTTCACAAACATAGCAGGTGCATTGGTAAGTTCAAAAATTAATTTTCAACCATACTAGAAACAAGACAACTGATATAGAAGGTCATCACTCCAATTACATCTCAAGCTTTATTTTTGGCTACTCGAGCCATCCATAGGATACTCAGTCCATTCATTTCATTTGCTCGATCATTCTAGATACAATGCCTGTAACCCTTAGGCTTTCCACTTCTTCGACATTCTGCTTGGTATTCAGGGTTTAAAGGTCATGAATTTCTGCCATCTCATGGAGATACTAGTCCCATAGGACTTAGACCTTTCATTAAACACATATCAAACTTAATCACCCCAAATATCCTACCAATCTAGTAGGTCTCCTTACTTACTGAATATTCATGCCTCAATAGTCCACATAGCACTGGAGCACCCTATGACAATACCTTGATATCGCATCACACAGTCCTCATTTGGGGTTATTCAATATATGATCTTCCGATAACAATACAGCTCCAAGCATAGTCATAGATTCAACTTCCTTTAAAAGGTACTTAATCCGCATCTTTCCGGGAATCCACTAGCCACTATCATATCTACAGCTATCGATCCTAATCATGAGACTGAAACCTGTGGCTATCGAGGTTCTAGCTATCAACCAATTCTCAATCAAACACTTCTCAGGGAATATTCTATATTCAAGATCTTTCCCTATGCTGATACAGCAACTAACAACTTCAAAATACCTCAAATCACCTCATCAATCATTATCAAGGTTCCTATTCTCAATTGTTTTTTCTAAGGGAATATCATGAGATTAAAATCATTCCCTAGCAGCTAGTAACCTCCAAAAACCTCATACACACGGGTTTTATACTCTACTGCCTCAATGCATTCAGATCAATCAAATGTCTAAGCAATCTCTCGTTATCAAATCAGATTATTAGGTTCATCAACCTAATTCTAAAACTTCGAACAAACCCAATAAACTTACTATGATCATCAGGATTCATAACCTATAACATTCAGTTACTATCCTCAAATAACCTCAAACTGATAATCGTCAAATTCCCAATTGACTCCTAAAACCTCAATAATGCCTAAAATACAAACTAGGATCATAATTCATCTTCCTAGTCTAAACCTCAAAATATTCAATCAACCTCAACAATATTCATGAGGTTCTAATTCTATCTCAATCCTCAATATCCTAGGGGTATATCTTAATATCATTCTATTACCTCAAGGTCAATCGTCAAACCTAAATCATACCCAAACAATTCAATATCAATCAATATTCACAGGATCCCTACTCTAAAATACTAGAACCTTAGTTCAACCTCATTCACATTTAAGATCAGATTCAAGCCTAGCCTCAACCATATCCTGACATCCTCAAAGCATCTCTAGGGATTACTATAAGTCAAAACTTAGAGTACTAAAGCCTCAAGTCAAGGGATCTCAAATTCCTATAATACTTCCCAGGGAATCACCCATCCCGATTCCTTGCAATAAACCTCCCGGCCATTGATGAACCTAATGATCTGATTTGATAATGAGAGATTCTGTAGGCATTTGATTAATCTGAATGCTTTGAGGTGCTAGAGTATGGTACCAATATGCATGAGGTATTTAGAGATTACTAGCTAATAGGGAATGATTTTATTCTCATGATCTTCCCTTAGAAAGAATGATTGAGAGTAGAACCCTTGATAATATTGATTGATATTGTGTTATTTGAGGTATGTTTTAGGATATTACCTATTTGATTTGGGGTATTTTGAGGTTGTTAGTTGATGTATCAGCATAGGGAAAGATCTTGAATATAGAATATTCCATGAGAAGTGTTTGATTGAGAGTTAGTTGCTAGCTAGAACCTCGATAGCCACAGGTTCTGGTCTTATGATTAGGATCGATAGCTGTAGATATGATAGTGGCTAGTGGATTCCCGGAAAGATGTGGAATTAAATATTTGTTAGAGAAAGTTGAATTTGACTATGCCTGGAGTTGGATCGTTATCGAAAGACCATATACAGAATGACCCTAAATAAGGATTATTCAATGCGTTATCGAGGAATTGCCATGAGTTGCTCCAGCGATTATATGTATTATTGGGAGAAACTATGATACAAACATACAGTGGGCCCATAACCCACAAGTCCCAGGATCGAAACCTGGCTCTGATACTAAATTGTTACACCCCTACCGGCCTCACCTTTTTGGGTGGCGGGTTAGAGGGATTCCTTTTATGTAATTACCACCCATTGTTACTTAGTCCAATTAACTTATCACAGAGTTAGCACAGCAGAGCACAGGATCTGGTTGGACAAGTTTAATGTACTGATGAACATTTATAATCCAAGTAACATGTAAGTCCCGAAAGGGTTAATACAGTTATTCAGATAAAGTACTGATAGTAGACAACAATTATCCAAAATATATAGTACAAAATGAGATAGGGCGTCCCCTATTTTCTTCAATTCAACGCGTACGCCCTACCTTCTCCTTTACACCTTCACTGCTACTGCCTTACTGTCTCAGCCCTGTATCTCCAAAATGGTCTGGAGTTCAAAGTTGAACCCCAAAGTAACTGTTAGACTCAAATACAATATGTAAACAATGCATGTAATGCCAATCACAAATGGGAAAAATAATTCTGCCTCTGGCACAGTGAAACAGGAATGTATTTCTTCCTCGGGCACAATCCGCAGGACCGCCTGGTCAAGACAAGCCCCAGGAGCTGCAACGCTACTAGGGCCTCCGTAGTTAGGGCGGCCAACCTTAACTACCAACCCCAAGAGGTCTCAGTGGCCACCTATGAACAAGCAGTCATATAGGCTCTACCTACCTCACAACTTGCGTCTCAGTAGTAACCTAAGAACACACAGTCACATAGGTACCACCTACCCTACATGCCAAGGGCCTCCGCAGTGACCTAAGGACACGCAGTCCAATAGGTACCATAGCCCGATACACTCTGGACTGCAAGAGTAACCCAAGGACATATAGTCCAATAGGTACTACAGCCCAATCCCTAACATGATAAAACACACATACAAGAGTAACATAGAGTATGTAAGTCAACAGTTACTACCTGGTACTCCTCGAAAACGGTAAACTCTTTTTCAGTGTTTGAACTAAGCTCCACACATGCTACTTCCCTAGTTTACACCAAAATATCATGCCTTTAATCACATACACATCCTTAACTTCAAGTTTCATAAATTTCACCCTACCCAGATTTTTCCCAGAATTTCTGACTCAACTTCGCCGATTGTTAAGAAATTCTAGAAAAATCGTTTTAACATGAAATCAGTGGCTGTAGAACCCTTAGGATGTCTATTTTACAGGAAAAATAACTACCAAATCCCACTGGGTTTGAATCCCTCTCAGATTCCCAAAACTTAGCCACTGGTCCGAAACATAATCCATGTCTTTAGGTCATTTTGCAATCTTAAATAACTCTCAGTTAGGAAATCCAAATGACACGAAATCTTATATAAAAATCATCCTTAGGATGTATAATTGTAACACACAAAATATTAAAGCAAACGAAATGCATTTACTATTTTAAATCCGTTGATGAACACACGTTGCCCAGAAATTGTAAGAACCGACAGATTTTTGTATAATAAAGACTTAAGCTTTTTGAAGCTGGAAAGAGGTGATCTCACTTTCCCCACACAAAAACACCTTCTGGACCCATTGATAATCTTAACAACATTAAAATCCCACTGCCTTACCACGAAATCACCATAGGGCAGAAATGAAAGTAACTAGGTTACCGGTTAGGGAACTTACCTTAGAATGTCAGTTTTGGGTGCCTTCGTTCTCCCTTGGACCAAAGCCTTCAACTGGAGACTCTCTCTCTCTTCTCCTCAATTTCATGCTTGGGTGGAGGAAAATGAAGGGGGAAAGGTGTCCTTATATAGGCTCCAAAGGTGGGGCCCTTGTCCAACTTTGATCGCAATCCAACGGTCAGGAAAATTCTTCGGATTTAATTATAATTTATTTACTTGATTCTCAAGGCTTCTAGAGATCTCCTTTGGGTAGATGGGGGCGCATTCCAAGACCCAAAAATCAGTTTCCCAAATTGCCCCTGGTGGTGGTCTCTGGTATTGCAAGTTGTACGCTTTTAGCCTAGGGGTAAAACGATCATTTTGCACTTCACTTCTTCCAACCCGCGGGACCACGTGATCATCCCTAAGATATGCCATAATTACCCTTTTGGAGTCATAATTACATGTCATTCCATTATCATATCGGATTTAAATTGTGTGGTCCAAATTATTCATGAATATTTTATTCTTTCTCTCTCATCATAATTACTTGATGTGACTTTCTCTCTCTTCATAATTACATGACATGACCTTTTCTTTCTCCCCTGGGCTAACCAAAATTTTGTGCCTTACAGTGTCCTGGGCCTGGGCCCGACTCTGGGAAATCCTAACCGGTCCCACTTAGCTCTTTTTGCCGATTACAACTTTCCTTGTAACTCGTGCCACTCTGTTGGACTTGTATGGGCCCGAATCAACTGTTCCTTTTCCCCTAATGTGGCTGCACATTTTTCTACATTATTGGGGAGCAAGAAATTTATATTTTAATGTCTCATAATTACCTTGTACTTTGCAGTGCCAAAAAGTCAAACATCCAACCCTAGAATGCCACGTGTCCTTCTAGCATCATTACTCTTTGTCTTTTGTAATCATGAAGGGACATGTGTCACCATTCTATTTGGCCAACACAAAAGTATGTCATCATTAGTTACCATGACATTACTTTATCGGTACTTGCTCGGGATCCTGCCCGGGTTTTACTCGAGTTTTCTTCACGAATACCGATGTCTTACCAAAAACGCAGGGCATACTCAACTGCCCCGAAAATGTCGTGTTCTTACTTATACTGGCATATTTCTGCTCAACTAATCGTCCTATACCTTAGAACATAGTTAGGTGGCATCTTTTCCACCGGATTTACATCGTATAGGTCTTTGTGTCCTATTTTCACTGGCACCTTAATTCCACGTCTCATGCATGCGAGGTCCACTAACTCGTATGATCGAGTTGCTTAATCCCATAGGGGCATCCTAACCTTCGACATTCTTGGAACTCTTCCCAAACTGGGCTTAGTCGTCCACTTTCTTTAGGTTTATTCTCAATTCTCAGGGTCCGAAATTCGGGGTGTTACATGCTCCTTAATCAACCTTTGTTCAGTCATTCGATGATTTTCTTTCCTTACAGCTTCTTTATGTGCAGCTATGTTGGCTTAACTTCATCAAAATTATTCAAGATGTATAAGTGGACTTGTTACAAATCATCAGGATCCACACTCTTTACTGAAACCCCTCATCTACCCCCTTCAGCATGCTGACGTTTTGGAAGCCCAATATGTCTTACTTTGGCCAAATAATTTTGACAAAATTTCATGGCTACTTCAGAAACATATTTATGAACAATTGATGCTTCTGGCCAATATGCGTTCTTCACGTACCCTTTTAGGAATTTCATAGATCTTTCAATTGGGTACATCCACCGTAAATGGATAGGGCCGCACAACTTTATCTCCCTCACTAGATGAACAATTAGATGAACCATGATGTCAAAAAATGTAGGAAGAAAAAGCTTCTCAAGGTGGCACAAGATAAGATATCTTTCATTCTCCAATTCATCCAACTTTTCAATCTCGAAAACTTTACTACAAACCGCATTGAAGAAGACACAAAGTCTAGTCAAAACGACCGAAGATCATATTCGGGATGCCTCGAATAGCTACTAGGAGTAATTGTTGCATCAAGACATGACAATCATGAGACTATTGGCCTACTAATTTCAAGTCCTTCATCGATACAAGCCTCTTAAAATTTGAAGAATAACTGTTGGTCGATTTCCTTGATGGCAAGTGAACCAGTCGAACAAGTAATAAAGTGAAAGTAGAGTATCGTCCCACAGAGACTGAGATACCAGAGAGTAACGCTCAATTGCTATGATAGTTGCAACTAGAAGGTAGATGTAATGGGTTTGAGAGGTTTTTGGTGATTATACTAAGAACATAATTAAACAAAGTAATTCGAAGAGGATATCAGTGAGAAATTAGGCTGAACTCGGACTCCTCCTTAAGTGCATAATTCCCCCAATTGCTTTACTCAATGCTATAGCATCTATCTTTTGCATGGCTTCCGCAATTGCTACAAAGATAGTTACTAAGCGCAAAGCTATTCGATTAACCCACCGCTATGATCTATCGAAGCTTCCGCGTCCAATACATTTGATATTAACTATACTCCTTCCGTATTCCTATGGCAACTTTCTAGCTTTTATCTGCATTACTCTCAGGGTGTATTGGTTATGAGAGGTAGACCCATTCCTGAAGCCTACAATAAATAGGTCAAGCCTTGCACCGGCTACCTAGCAAACACTGTTTCTCAGATGTCTAGCCTCGACTCCTTGCCGAAGCGAGACCACGGATCTAGCCCTTAGATTCCTCTAACCGACTAGTAATTAATCTCGATACGCAAATCAAATTTTTAATTAAAAAATTGCAACTAGGTTCATATACGCTTAAGGATTCATCCTTGTTCGGCCATCGAAAGTTAGTTCATGGTCGACGAAGGAAACACAAAACGACCCAATAACGGAATGACCCATGCTCTAACTATTGAAAGTAAATGAAAAATAGAAATCTTGACGACGTTCCGATGGCGTGGATGAAGCCCTGTCACGTCACTGCTCCTCATCTTCTTCCCTCCGTCTTGCTGCGAGGAAGGATGCTGGGTTCTCCTGGAATTCTCGTGCTAGTGAAACCTTTCACTCTTCTCTTGAGCCGACGGAATGTGTATTCTCATGTTGGCTCTTTTCTGACTTGTCTTAGGGTTGACTCGCTGCTTCCTTTTTATATTCAGACTTCCGTGTGATGCAAGTTAGGCTAGCCAGGCTTTCCAAATCTGTCGTGATCTATCATATCTTTTGTTTGTAGATTGATTTAACGTCATTGCGGGATTCTTCAAATCTTTCCTTTTTGATCCTCTGTATCTTCTATTATATCTACAATCTACCTGTTGGCCTCGACCTTTTATTTCCATTCCTGAAATCAGCTAGATAAAAAGGTCAGAAAATATGTCACATAGCATCGCGTCCTTTACTTTGCTATAGCTTCCTTATGCCTTTAGTTGCAATTCGAGCTGCTGTTGGAATGCTATAGCATAGTATTAACTCTGTTGTGCGTTCCTCCTAGAGACAATGTAACTTGCTCTTCCTTAGCACATGTTTTTCGGATGTAAATGGTTTCCATCCTTCAGTTCCTTAAATCATGAATACCTGCCTTTTTGCTTGAGTTATTTGTAATTTACGCTCTTATTCGTGATACAATTCAGTCATGAAATATAGGGAAAACATGGCATAATCTCGCACTTGTAATAAGGATAATTATTTATCGGGAATATTATATTTCGATAGATAATACCTATTGAAAATATGTGAACATGTGGTTTCAAATAATAAGTAATAATTATCTTATTTTCTAAGGTAATTACTATGGAAATTAGGAGAGATAAAGAGCTCAAATGTATTTTTAGAGCATTAAATGGCCTAAAAATATTATGATAAATCCTAAGAGGTAGTAAAATATTTATAAAAAAATTAGAAAGTATGTTGTCTCTAATTTTAGGAATTTTTGGGATAATTTCCTTGAAAAATAATGAGGAAAAATTAAGTATTATTTTGGGATCATAAGTGACCCCATGATTTTTAATATTTTACATGAGATATAAAATACCAATGTAAGTCAAATAGTTGTGAGATAATGATTTATCCTAATTAAGAAAATTATCAAAAATTAGTAAGTGGCTAATATGATAATTAATGGGATAATTAAGGTATAAAGTAAATGAATTAAAAATAATTTAAATAATTATTTTTAATTGGAGAAATTCAAAATTATTAAATAAATAAAAAATAAAAATAATAAAATATTAATAAAATATTTTATGCTTAGAAAAATAAATAAAAAATAAAATAAAAAATAAATAAATGTAAAGGCATTTTGAATAAAATAATAATATAATCGGTATAGAGCCAACATGAGAAGTGGGAACAACTAGAACTTAAATCCTACCTCCTGATATAGGATTGAAGTCATAAACAACAGCACTTTTTATAAACCAGTGAAAATCCATCTCGGATTGAGCGGTCTCAGAAGTCGTTTCGAAACCAACGGCGTAATTAGAGTACCGGGTAATTAGGAAATGGCGAGATAGTGCTAAAAGTGACTTAGAGAAAACAAGCGAGTTTTGGAAACCAGGAATAAGGTCACTTAGATCAGATCATATTACGAACCAGTGAATTTCTTTTTACAAACTAGTGTTTTAGAATCGATTAAAGTAACAAAGGCGTCAGGCCTAAAATCTTCAAAGCAGATAACGGAATACCCTTAATGGGATCATAAATTTCATTAAAGTATATATTCCTACTAAGGAAGAAAAGTACTTCGAAACTACACCGAAAAGATTTCGCGATTCGGCAAAATTACGCGATTCGAGCACCGATCGAACAACGGAAGGCGGTAGTCAAGCATTATGACATCATCAAAGATGATGTCATAAATGGGCAAGTAGGGCAGCCCAACTAGGTGTAAGGCTAAGATTGTTTTGTCCTCAAAAATGCGATCCAACGGTGCAAGATTCATTCTGGAAACAAATCCCTTAATTCCAACCTTGTCCCTCCATTTTCCTATAAATAGGAACCTCTCCTCTTCTCATTTCCCACACCACAACTTCGAAACCTAGAGAGAAGTTAGAGAGAAGGAAGAGCTCTTGGAAGTTCTTGCCGGGGAGTAAGTTTTTCGGTCACTAGTCTTTAGTTTGGTAGTTCTTTCAAGTAGCTATAATAGAAATCTTTGTTTTTTTAGCTTTAGTCTTCCAATATATTATAGATATCATATTTTTGGGTAGATATGATATATATTTCGAAATATGTGATGGGAAAATAAGTATGGCAAAATTTTGGAAGATTAGAGTCAAAACGAAGCTCGACGAAATTCCGCCGATTAGGGGTTCGGGGGCAAAATGGTAATTTATACCTAAAATGCCCGTTATAGTGCTAGAAGTTGATAAATGTTATCCTTATAGGATATCTAAGATAATCGGACCGCTGTTGTACCGCCGTCGTACCGTTGTTTCACCCGCTGTCAAAAAGTACCGTTTTCCGTAAAAGTACCGTTTACCATCAACGAAGGTACGTTCGCATACTGTAACACTAACTCTGATATTTACCGTATACCTATATGTGATAGACGACTATACGAGTGATTTGTATAGATAACTTTACATGAGATGTGTATTGTTAGCATAGATAACTTTACATGAGATGTGTACTGTTAGTATAGATAACTTTACATGAGATGTGTACTGTTGTTATATTAATCTTCCATCTGCTATATACCTATGTGTTGATTAATGCTGTGATTTTCTTCCATATGCTGTTTATATAAATATGAGCTTAACCGTTACCTGAGGTCCGATATGCATTTGGACCTCAGCTTCTCAAATAGCTTCAGGGTCAGAAGGACTGAGAGCCGAAGATATGGGCAAGCAGCACGCTTAGGGTCTCGGCCAGAGAATTTCTGTTGTTTTTACGTTGAAAACTCTCGGTCACTGTACCGCTTTTGTAATCAGCCAGACTTACGGCATTTTGAATACAATTATCAGTTACTCAATCGCTCCAATGCTCTACTCTGATGAAAAAAAAATTATACTGCTTTTGAAAATGGGATGTTACAGCACTCATCAATAACCCAAGGGAACTTTTGTGTCATGTAAACACTCACAAAAACTTCTTTTCTCATCCTTAGACAGAGTATGAGAAGCCGGGGACAATAAGTTCTCTTCCGTATGGCCTTGGATGTAAGTCTTCGCGTATTCCCATTACTTGCAAATCCAATCTTGCCTTCACACCATCCTTGGAACTACATTGTATGTTGAGAAGCGTGCCAATAATACTATCACATACGTTTTTCTCCACATGCATGACATCAATATAGTGTCTCACATCAAGATTGCGCCAATATGGAAGATCGAAGAATACAGATCTCTTTTTCCATATATTTGTTTCTTTTATACTCTTTGCAGTCTTCGAAGATATATTTCGATATTTTTCACATTTTCATAAACTTGCTCCCCAGTCAATGCCACCGAAGCATCTTCATACTCTTGGCCACTAAAAAGGGATTTCTTTAATCGACAATATGGGTGGCCCCGTCTAAGAAATATCCTATGTCCAAGATAAACCGTCTTTCCTCCATGTTGAAGTTGATGGTAGCGTGTGCCTTCTTCACAAATCGGACATGCTTTATGGCCTTTTACACTATACCCTGACAAGTTCCCATATGCTGGGAAGTCGTTTATAGTACCAAATATCATGGCTCGCAATTTAAACACCTCCTTCTTGAAAGAGTCAAAAACATCAACACCTTCTTCCCACAACTCCTTCAAGTCTTCGATCAAGGGCTGAAGGTAAACATCAATGTCATTTTTGGGTTGTTTTGGTCCCGAAATCAACATAGACGGCATGATGTACTTTTGTTTCATGCATAACATAAGAGATAAGTTGTAAATAATAAGGAGCACAGGCCATAAACTATGTATGCTCTAAGGCTTCCATATGGATTCATGCCATCCGTGCTAAGGGCAAGCCTAAGGTTCCTAGGTTCTTCGCCGAAGTTCAGAAATAAATGATCAATTTTCTTCCATTGAGAAGAATCTATTTGGATGTCGAAGCTTTCCACCAGAAATCCTCTCATCTGTATGCCACCTCATATTTTTTGCATCATTTTCATTCGCAAACAACCGCTATAACCTTGGTATGATTGGGAGATACCACAACACTTTTGTAGGCCCCTTATTTGACTTGTACCTTGGGGTTTCACATATCAGACAATTCTGCTTCTATTCAAACTCTTTTCTATACAATACGCAATCATTCAGGAATGCATGGATCTTTTTGTACTCCATCCCCAGTGGACAAAGTACTTTCTTAGCATCATAGTATTGATGCGGCAACACATTATCATCCGGAAGCATGTCCTTAAAAGCCTCAAGTATTTCAAAAAAAATATGGTCGCTCCATCCATGACGTGCCTTCAAGCTTACCAATTTCAATACAGCGTTCAACAATTGGTATTTTTTACACCCAGGGTATAGCGGGGTCTTTGCATTACTGCACATATTACCATATGTATGTGATTGATGAAAAGCCTCTTCTCCTATATCACGAATAATGTCCTCTATGCGATCATCCATATCTGTGTCATTATCATCAAAGGCCACATCCCCATGTTGAGACCCACTTGGTATTTTTTCACCATGCCATACCCATACTGTATAAGTCTTACAAAATCCTTCACAAATTAAATGTGTGTGTATAGCTTCAGGACTTAGTCGCCTCTCATTCAAACATTTTACACATGAGCAATAAAACTTCCCACTATCATCATGGGCATTTTGTTTAGCAAATTCTATAAAGTCCCTCAACCCATTCTGATATTCAACACTCATCCGTAACACAGTTATCCAACTGTGATCCATAGTAGAATTCCTATAGACGGAAAGATTTAACATACATAATCCGAAAAAAATTGACACTTGCATATAAAATAAGGCAACACCAAATGCATATTTATGCTCAATGTCGGTTATGTCTTTTTTTTTATTACGGAGAAACTTGCCCATTAAATGCATAATGAAGAATCACTTTTGGTCATAAATTTATCATAGTGAATCCAAGAAGCAAAATACATGCATGACGAGGAAATTAAATGCATCACATGAAGTTCTTGTGGACTCACCTGTAGCATATAAATTCAAATGTGTTTGCTGAGTCAAACTTGCTCCCGCCACGAACGTTGATGTTGTAGACAGCAAGAGTAACCTAAAAACATTTGTTGGTCAGTTGGGTAGGTCTAAAGTGCAAATATAATCTTCAAAATATAATATTCATTAACAACAGAGAAACCCACAAGAACATTTCATCAATTTCTTTCAACCCAGAAAATCATAAAGTTATATAACCGAAACACCTCTTACAGCTTGGTCTATAGACGTTTAGCTAAGGAAACCATAAAGTGATTGTCGAGAGAGCAACGCGAAGCAACGACGAAGCAACACACAAACACTGGAGACAGAACTTGAGTAATCACTTTCGGCGCGACAAGAGAAGTTCAGAGAGGGAAATTTAATATTCCACGCGACAGAGACATGTTTAATTATTTTGGATTTTATTAAGACCGGTTAGTTATAAAGTAGCCGGTCCTAAATATATAATTAAATTTTTAAGACCGGAGGTTTAAAAGACTCTGGTCCTAAATTTTTATTTTTCATTTAATTTTAAGACTGGAGTTTTATAAAAAATTCGGTCCTAAAAGTCCTCATTTTGAAAAAAAAAAAAAGAGGATTGGCTTTGGCGAGCGCAAAGAAGAATGAATGAATAAAAATTAAAGAAAAACTGGAGAATAAGCTTCTTTAATTACTTGGAGAATATGAACAAAAAAAAGACACAAGCTTAATTCTTAATGCTTCATACATTACTGGAGAATATGCACGTACACAAGAAAAAAAAAACAATGAGAAAATTATCAAAAACAAGAATCAGACTAAACATCCTTGGCGATATCGGCGTGAAAAGCATTAACTTCCCGTTGGAGATCAGCAAGTTCCTGTCTTATTCGTATCAACCGCAATGCATCATTAGAGGAAAGAGGAGAGGGTCGCGGTAGGGCGCCGGGGCCAACCGGTTGGAGAGAGGGGAGCAGGAACCTCTTCATGGTCTGGAGGTTGGAAGGGGTGCGGCAATCTCTTCATCATCTGAAATAACAATGGGTCCAAAGACTCGAGACTCTTCTATCACAATAGAACGCACTCTCGCATGAGGAGGCGCACTGTATAACGATCTACGGAAGGCACGAGCATCAGGAGTAAGAGTACCCCTACGAGCGGTTCTCTTGTATCTAACCATGGTTTTAGCAGTTGGGGAAGAGAGCAACGTAGTGTGGAGTTACGAGATTGTGAGGAGTTAATAAGGACAGAGAGGTATAAGGAGTTTATATACTTTAAGAGCGACGTAGTGTGGAGTTACGAGGTATGAGGAGTTTAATAAGGACAGAGAGGTATGAGGAGTTAATAAATATGCGGTCTAATATTCTATTATTTAATTTTTTTTTTCAATTCAATTGATTTTAAGACCAACCTTTTATAATGTATCCAGTCCTAAAAGTCTATTATTTATTTTTTTCAATCAATTCAATTACTTTTAAGACCGACCTTTTATCTTGTATCCGGTCCTATAATTCATTTATTTTTTTCAATTCAATTTTTTAAAAAGTAAGAATTTTTTCTTAAAATATATTAGTTTTAAGTACGGAGCTTTTACAATATCCGGTATTAAAGGTTCATTCTTTTCAAATTACTCAGATAGCAGAGTCGTATCCTTACACTCTGTTCAAATGAGTGATTCAGAGTCTCTTCGACTTCCAGCTAAACTTCCCAACTAGACGTCTCCTTGTATTATGAGGAACTATTCGTCTCCTCGTTATTGTTTTCGGCGTTTCACATTGTTCAAGAAGGGTTCTCTATTTAAACCCGATGTTACTTTACTTCCTTCACATTCTTCTCCATCACTAATAAAACCTCTACCGTAATGGCTGCTCCACCACCACGAGGTCCTCCACCACTACCAGGTCCTCTTTTTCCTCTTAATCCCCTTCCACCTCTGTACCCTCCTCCGCTGCCTCCGAACCCGTCATTCTACCGATGATGTAGCACCTCCTGGCCCGCGTTGATCATATAAACCGACGCTTGGGCCAACTGTTTCAGGTCTATCCGCTGTCAACGACAAGCTGACCGCGGTACTTGACGCCCAGGACGTTGAGTACAATCCTTCAGATGACAACCTCTCCGACAAGTCCCTCCCCTCCGACAACGATGGGTAGGAGTAGATGTTTTATGTTTTTTTCCTGTACTGCTGCTGCCCTTAATGGGGCAGCATTAAAAAAAATTATTATTTATTCCATATTCGATCGCATTGTCCTTTTCATTATCTTTTTTCTTTCTCCGACAAAAAGGAAACAAACAAAACATTGTCATCGTGTAAATCAACATTAAAAATTCGCAGAATACAGTTAAGAACATACAAAAAAAAATTTGTTTACCTTATTCGAATAAAAAAACAAACAAAGTGACTATTCTTCTCAAGGTTGGACCGTCATTGTCGTCGGTTTTACCTCGCCCTGATTTGAATATTTTCAGTGTCTTTTTCATTATCTTCCTTCTTTTCGACAAAAGAAAAGAGAAAAGAAAAGGGAAACCGATAATGCTGCTCAACATCAGGAAAGGTAACATCGACGACAAAGAGGGTCCTAGCTTGAGCAGAACGCCAGAACCTCGGTTGTCTTGAACCTTAATAATTTGTCTGAAAAACGAGTCAATATTTCTGTTTAAAGGAAAACTATTAAGACCAGACGTTTAACAAATACACGGTTCTAAAGGTTAAGCCATATTTTTTAAAAAATGATATTTAAGACTGAACTTTTAGGAGTGGACAAATAACAAATATACGGTCCTAAAAGTCTCGCCATAGACTTTTAGGAGCGAATAATTAACAAATTTACGGTCCTAATAGTCTAGCCATATTTTTAGAATTAAACGTAGACTTTTAGGACCGGAAGTTTAAATAATATGCGGTTCTAAAATTCTAGCCATATTTTTTAAATTAAACGTGGACTTTTAGGACCGGATATTTAAATAATATGCAGTCCTAAAAGTCTAGCCATAGTTTTTAGAAATAAACGAAGAATTTTAGGACCGGATGTTTAATAAATATGCGGTCCTAAAGGTCTCGCCATATTTTTAAAATAAACTAATACTTTTAAGACCGTACTTTTAACAAATATACGGTCCTAAAAGTTTTTTTGTTATGAACGAGGACTTTTAGGACCGGATCTTTAAAAAATATGCGGTCATAAAAGTCACGAATACTTTTCAGAGTCTCTTATTGCTCATTTACAACATCATGTACCTCAAATTTACAGCACTAAATAGCTAGAATGAATGAACGAATTCTTCGAAAAAATAAACAAATTTATTATTGAATTACACATTGCGTATGTATATTTACAAATGAATTTAGGACTTAATTAGGTCATACAGATATTCACAAAACACATTGCGTATGTGCTCCATTTCTTCATCAAGAAAGGGATCAGGACCGGGAAACCTCTGTAACATTAAAGACAGAAACTAATTAACTTACGTGCATATTTCATATGTAACATTAAGCCAGAACCTGAATTCAGCCATAATATGTAACATCAAATACATTTACCTTTGCAGTTAATTTAGTCGTTCCTTTCGTGATAATATCATATATGTGTTTCATGACGTAGATGCCACATAAGTTGGACCTCGTTGGTTGTCGAAGGGTCTAAAACGAACAAGAAATATATATAAGAGCTAGCATATATAGCTTACTGACCAAGCTCACAAGGCAGTGTGCCAGTATCCAAATATGTACTAACCTGTGGTTTTAGCCATTTAGGATAAGTGGCCTGAGACCCACGCCTTTTGTTTACCTCGATTTGGAAGTTCCTCATGGCACTATCATCAAAATCACAAATTTATCAATAATGTTCACTGAAAATTCACAGTAGAGATTTCAGACAAGAGAATCAAAATGACATGCTTACTCGTTGATGGTCTGCCTCAACGTAGACCCAGGATCACTGTGAGTAGAGCATAAGAAGATAACTTTATGATCCTCCATGCACATGAGGACCAACTGCCAGTGGCGGTTGAAAATTCACAGAAGTAAAGTACTCAGTGATATATGTAGCATAATTAAATGAATTGCAGACAAGAATTGTGATATGTACCCGTGGTAGTATGGAAACACATACACCTTTTGAAACTGGAGCTTAATCACCAAGAGGGGGTGAATTGGGGATTTTAAAATTCTTTTCAGATTGCTCTGTTTTCGAACACTAAAACAGAGCTAGACAACATATAAGGAAGAATAGCAAGACACAAGAAACTTATCGGTTCGGTCCAATCTCTTGACCTACGTCCGGTCCCCGACACTCGGGATTTCACTATCTCGATTGATTACACACTCTGTAACTCAAGAGTAATTCTCTCACTAGAACTTACTCCCCCTTACAAGTTGCAATCAATAACCCAATCTCCAAGTCCTCTGACTTGAGATTCTTACAATGAAATGATTCACAATAAATGAACTCTCTCTAAGAGTGGATAAATATAAACACTAAAGATCAATATATCAAAAGATACTTTACAAGTGAAAACTAAAAGAGTAGTTGGCAAACTTGAAAGCAATTCATTTTCAGCAGATGTGTTGTTGAGAAGAATTGAATGCTGCTCTATTTATACTAAGAGAGCATTAAATAACCGTTGCTAACTCCATTATAACTATTGGTGCACTAATCTAGCTGTTGGAGGCACTTTGGTGTCTTTTATCTCTACTCTTCAGTTAATTCCTTTTGTCCAGAGGATTAGTGTTGACTTTCCTTGTAATAGATCCATTGGAAGAGTAGCTACTGCTTAGGGAAAGCAGACATTAATTCCTTTACAACGTGTAGAGAATAATGGCTCAAAAGGATGCAAGTTTTTGGACTTTGCATTTAATGTTCTGACATCACTTTTTGCTTTTGTTCAAATCTTCATTTAATGTCCTCTAAACCATCCGTAACACACTAACAAACTGATTAAGCATAGTTAAGAATAGTAGTGAATGTAGAGGTGAAGTATTAAGATCAAACAAGAAGGTTTTACAAATTCTTCAGATTTGATTTTCAAACTTTGTGACTCATACTCGAGTATGTTCTTCAATACTCGAGTTTGTCACTATGCACTAATATCAATACTTGAGTATCCATGATCATACTCGAGTATTCTTCTTTTAGAGAGGAACGTCGTGATTTAAGCTTTGGACCATATCTTTGAATAGGAACAAAACTCGAGTTTCCAAATTCAAACTCGATTTTTGGACTTTTGATATGAAAATAAGTTTAAGTCCAAAACCACAATACTAGAGTTTCCATCTCAATACTTGAGTTTCCAAATCATTGAGAAAGAGCAAAGCTCTCTGTATGCCTGAACCTCAGCAAAAATATACTTGTTAGCTAGAAAGGTCTTAAACTTCCTCCACCGATCAGCACAATAAGACAATGTCTTGTCTTTCAACTTCTGACAATCAGGGACAGTGTATGTAAGCCAGATAGTGTCCCAAATAGGATCCTTTATTGTGCCAAAGTCCATATTTTTCCACTCATCGTCAAGATGCTAACCTTCTTCGCGTACTAGATAGCCAACAAAACTAGTATATTTGCATTTATTGGGACCGAAAGGTTCCAACTTTTCATCGAATCGAATCTCCGGCCTTGATCCGGAAGTCCGACTTAGGGTTACATCCATCATTCATGTGCCTCTTTTACCACGGCGTGCAGGGCAGTTAAGAGGCTCATTGTGAGATGAAGAGGGTTTGTTCTGACTCACACCAGTCACACCAGTAACTAGCGTTCCCGGAACACGAATAAAATCGTTTTCACCATTCATTTTCGAGACAGGAAGAGAGGTAATGCAACAGGAAGGGTTTCACAACGTGAACAAAGGTTCTTCAGTGAGAGTAACAAAAGCTTTCGCGCAAAGAAATGTTTATTTGACGGTTCATTTTTAAGACCGGATAAATAAAGAGATGGTCTTAATAATTAATATTCAAGACCGGTCATATTAAAGTCCGGTCTTAAAAGTAATTAATTTTTTATCCACACTCTTTTTCTATATTTTATACCGGCCACATTTTATGTCTAGTCTTAAAAGAATAACTTTTAAGACCGACTTTTAAATATGTTCGATCTTAAAACTTTATTACCTTTATATTTAAATATTTCCTTATTATTTTGAACCGCATAAATTTTTAGTCCATTTTGTGTGAGATTTCTCCATAAAGTAATTGATATTTGAATTTTTTTCATAACATTTTTAAGACCGGTTTGTTTTTTAACGGGTCTAAATAATATATTTAAGACCTATGAAAAAATGATCCGGTATAAGAAGTTCTTTATATTTATAAAACTGCCACCGGTCATACCTTTAAGACCGAGGCGTCAATAGTCCGGTCTAAATGAGGCGGTCTTAAAACCCTTTTTTGCACTGGTGACTCCTCAACAAAACGGTGTTGTGGAAAGAAAGAATCGAGTCCTCACTGAGATGGCAAGAGCAATGGTTAATGAAAACCATACATCCCAAGCCTTCTGGACTGATGCAATAAGCACTGCATGCTACATGTCAAACCAGGCATACATCCAGAAGAACCTTAAGAAAACTTCCTATAAGCTGGACAAAGCAAGAAAGCCCAACCTTGCCCATCTATTCATCTTTGGGCGTTAGTGCTTTGTACACAATAATGGTAAGGAGAATTTAGGGAAGTTTGACCCTAAATCAGATGAAGGTATATTTCTTGGTTACTCAAATAGAAGTAAAGCTTATAGAGTCTTTAATACTCGTACTCGTATTCTATACATGTTGTGTTTAGTGAAACCAAGATTGATAAGCCTTTGGATGATGATGAGGAAAATGTTTTAAGAAATCAATTATTTTCAAAAACAACTCCTGCCTCTATTGAAAATTCTGAAAATGTTTTTGAAACTATTCCTGAAAATATTTGTGAAAACAATGTTCAATCTCATCCTAAAGTTTGAAAGAATATTAGGAATCATCGTTTAGACCAAGTGATAGGAGATGTGAATTAAGGAGTGAGAACCAGAAAAGGAACTTTAAATGAAGTCACCTTCTCTACTTTCATTTCTCAGATTGATCCCTCTAAGATTGATGAAGCCCTTTCAGACAATGATTTGGTTATCGCAAAGCAAGAGGAATTGCATCAATTTGATAGGAATCAAGTTTGGGACCTAGTACCTAGACCTAAGGATCATCCGGTCATTGGAACTAAATGGGTGTTTAAGAACAAACATGACAAAATAGCAATCATTGTCCGTAACAAGGCAAGATTGGTTGCTAAGGGCTATAATCAAGAAGAAGGAATTGATTATGAAGAAACTGTAGGGATACGTACACGCAGCGGAAGGATTCTCATCCATAAAACTTACGGATCCCATCAGAGGATCCATCAACGGCGTTTAAATCAAGGTTCGTTAGAAACAATACCTATGCAAAATTTGTGAGCGTCCACGTTCGATTTGATCTCGGTGGGCTACCTACTCGATCAACGGGGAGCAGACTCAGTAAATCTCCTCCCTCTACCGGTATCCACACGAATGAGCCTCCAACACCGACGGCGTGCTAGCGCCTTCGCATTTTCGCGTCTCTCTCTTTTCTCTCTAGGGTTTCTCGCAGCTTTTCTAATTCATCCGTCTACTTAATACGACTAGATCAATATCTATTATAGAGTTTCCAAAACCCTAATAAGCCATATTAAAATATTCAAAATTAATCCAATTAATCTTGAAATTTGAATTTGAATTAAAATAATATATTAATTAAATCTATCAAATAGATCTAATTTAATATATTTATTTAATTCGAATTATAAGCCTCTGATTTAATTTATCTTTAATTTATCTTTATAAATTAAATCGAGATATGATATCTTTTATTTAATTAAATATGAGATACTATATCTCAATTTAATTAAATCGACATACTATATATCTTTATTCAAAAATTAAATCGAGATACAATATCTCAATTTATTATTGTTATTTAATTTATCAAATAAATTAAATACTACATATAATAATATTATTATCTATAAATAATATCATTATAAATTTCAAATTTAATAATATATATATATATATATATCCACCCTAGATTAAATACAATATTCATTAAATCTTAGACATATCTAAGATTCAATGAATCTGGATACTTTTGCTCGTCTTGGGCTATTCTTGTGTGTGACCCTGTAGACCTACATGAGATTGGCAATGGGCCAATACTGTACTAGCCCACAAGTCGCAAGCAGCCTCTAGCAAGACATTGCGACTACCCAATTCATATGTGGATCGATGATACGATACAACATATCGTACAACCATGTCACGTCCCTTTTGTCACCGATAATTTGGTCAAGGATGAGGCATGGATAATGTCAACTTCATGTTCTTGACCATTACTTTCTCGATTCTTGAGTAGTCTAACAATTGAAATGGAAACTCCTTTCCATCGTAGTATGGCCATATATTTCTCAGACTCACTCATCGAGGGGCCCAGTATTATCTCTCTACAAATGTGAGGGACAAATTCCATCTTGACCATTCACCTTCCTCTGCATGAAAACCATTGATCCCGATCCAAGCCTTTATCATCACCCGATCAAAGGTGACTTTTGACTAGGTCAAAAAGCAGCAAATCATCATGTAGGAATCCATGATGATCTCAGGTCAAAGGGCGTTGTGACCCCGTTATACATGAGAAAAGCTTATGACTTAATCCATGCAGCTTTCTCATAGTGGGTTGGTCCAGCACCTTGTACTCTTACAAGTGCCTATGACTTTGATTCATATCTCCATACTCATCAAAGTCATACTGGTCTTATTTCATCTTCGATCCCGTGTAGATGACCGACCAGGGACTTTTAGGATAATCTATAAGATATATCCAGGGACACAGTTATCACTATAAAAATGCAAATGAAATGATAACTAAATGGAGATGACTTGCCCCTAGGGCATAATTTCCAACAAAAACTTATGCTCCAGTGGCAAGATTGGAACCCATAAGAGTTCTTCTAGCCTTTGCTTGTCTCAAAGGATGCAAGCTCTACCAAATAGATGTTAAAAGTGTATTTCTAAATGGTTTCATTCAAGAGGAAGTTTATGTTGAACAACCTCTTGGTTTTGAAAGTAATCATCATCCAGATCATGTTTATCGCCTCAAGAAAGCCTTGTATGGCCTTAAACAAGATCCTAGAGCTTGGTATGAGCAATTAAGCAAGTTCCTTCTTGATCAAGGTTTTGTTAGAGGAAATGCTGACACAACTCTCTTCATAAAGAGTAATAAGCTTAATGATATCTTAATTGTTCAAATTTATGTTGATGATATCATATTTGAGGCTTCTAATGATGCTTTGTGTGAGGAATTCTCTAAGACTATGCAAGGAGAGTTTGAGATGTCCATGACAGGTGAACTTAACTATTTCCTTGGAATACAAATTAAGCAATGCAAGAATTGCATCTTCATTTCACAGACCAAATGAATGCAATGGAGCTAACACACCGATGAGTTCAACTACCTCTTTAGATGTTGATGAGAAAGGAAAAGAATTCAACATCACAAGATATAGAGGAATGATTGGATCATTGCTATACGTGACAGCAAGCCGGCCTGATATTTAGTTTAGTGTGGGAATGTGTGCCAGATTTCAATCCGCTCCCAAAGAAACACATGTTGAACACATGAAGAGAATATTTAGATATCTTGCTGATACAGAGGAGTTAGGATTGTGGTGTCCTAAAAGTCAACCTAAACATCTGGTGGCATATTCAGACTCAGATCATGCTGGATACAAGACGAATAGAAAGAGTACAAGTGGCCAATGTCAATTTCTTGGTGGTTCACTTGTCTCATGATTCATCAAGAAGCAAACAACTGTCTCAGTATCATCAATTGAAGCTGAATATATTGCTGCATCAAGTTGTTGTGCTCAAGTTCTGTGGCTCAAGCAACAACTCCAGGACTTGGGGATTCATCTCAAAGAAATCCCAATTTTGTGCAATAATACTAGCACAATAAGTTTGGTGAAGAATCCAGTACAACATACTTGGACCAAACATATTGATGTTAGACATCACTTCATAAGAGACCATGTTTAAAAAAAGGATGTCAAGGTCATGTTCATCCCAACTCATCTTCAACTTGATGATATCTTCACAAAACCTTTGGCCAAAGAGCATTTTATGTTCATCAGAAGAGAATTAGGAATGGTAAATCCCAATGAGCTATAAATTATCTTCACTCAATGTTAGTTGTGTGTTTTTGATGATAAATATTTACTAACTTAAGCTTTGGAGTTTCTAGACTTTGTTTTGTAGGACCTTGTAAAATTGCGACAGAAGCTAATAGAGTAAGAATGACTCGAGTCAGTCATTGGTTAACTCGAGTCATGCCTATTTAAGCTCTGAAAATCAAGTGAATCTTAATTGCCCAACTCGAGTCAACCTTGTCTAACTCGAGTCATATCGGGCAACTCATCTTGATAAATGTTGATTTATTATGTATCTCAAGTCATTTAATGAATAACTCGAGTCAATTGATTTCATCTCACTAATATATCTTGTGAAAGATTGTGGTAACTCGAGTGTAGGTCAAGTCAACTCGAGTCCAGATCAAACAAAGAGTAACCAAGTTTTTGGAAACTTGTTTAACTCGAGTAAAGCTTGGTCAGAGAGCTAAAGGAACAGTTGAAGCCTATGATCAACTCGAGTCATGTGAAGACAGAGAGCAACTTAAGAGAAAGCAACCATTTAACTCGAGTCAAATAGACCTTAACTCGAGTCACAGGTAATCCTGAGGTTAGTATTTCTCTTCGCTAACTCGAGTCATCGCATTTTATATATATATGCTCACTGTCTGTTACTCGTCATTCCTTCATTCGCCGAAACCCTAACTCGAGTTCCACTTCTTCCATTCACAAATTTCTCTCTTCTTCAACCTTAAATATCTTCATAATGCATGTGAAAAACCCCACCATTCCTAAGGAAGCATCCTCATATTATGAGGCAACAATATCTGCATCTCATCCGGCTTCATCAAGACCTAAAAGGAAAAGAAAGCCTCCAAAGAAGCTTTAGCCTAAGGATCCTTTTGAAACCCCTTCTAAGAAGCCCAGGAAGCTAAAGATTCAGGAACCATCCAAGGTTCCAATAAAGAAGGAAGCTAATCCCGAGGCTGCTAAGTACAAGGATAAATAACATGCCATGGCTCCACATCGGAAGCTGAAGAAAGCTGTCTCAGCTTCTAACTTTCAACGATCTGCTACTCAGTCTCAGTCTGGTCAAGGACCCTCTAACTTTGAAGGTATCTGTGAAAATGGAGCAAAATACCCAAGAGGGGGGTGAATTGGGTATGTTTAAAAATCTTTTTGAAACTTGCTCTGTTTTTGTAAAATAAAAACAGAGATAGACAGAGAGAAGAGTAGAAAAGCAAGACAAAGATTTATCTTGGTTTGGTCCAACCACCGACCTACGTCCAATCCCTGACCACACCGGGATTTCCACTATATCAAAAGATTACACACTCGTACTCAAGAGTAATTCTCTCACTAGAACTTACTCCCCCTTACAAGTTGTAATCAATGAACCCAATCACCAAGTCCCCTTGACTTGTGATTCTTTACAATAAATGATTTTCAAGTAAGAAACCCTCTCTAAGAGTGGATAAGAATTAGCACTGAAGCTTAATGTATCAACAGATACTTTACACAGAAAAACTCAAGAGTAGTTGGAAACTTTAATGATTTTCGTTTTGTGTAGTCTTAGTTGTTGAGAGAAATTGAATGCTACTCTATTTATACTAAGAGAGCATTAAAGATCCGTTGCAAACTCCATTATGACCGTTGTAATATTAATCTAGCTATTGGAGGCACTTTGGAGTTTTCTCTCACTAATCTTCACTTAATCCAGCTGTGTGGAAGTTCAGAGTTGACTTCTTGAAAATAAATCTGTTGGAATGGCAACTGATGGATGTAGAAACATTCTTTAATCCTTTGCTAAGCGTGTGCAGGCGGATTACCCAAAATGATGCAACTTTCTGGGTTTAGCATTTAATGTTCTGACATGTTTTTTGCTTTTGCTTTAAACCTTCAATAAGTATTCTCTAATCCATCTGAAACTCACTAACAAAGTGGTTAAACATAGCTAGGAATATCATAGATTAATAATAGGAAGTATTAAGATCAAACAAGAAGGTTTCATAAATTTGTCAGACTTGATTTTCAAAAGCCGCGACCAATACTCGAGTATGTTCTTCAATACTCGAGTATGTCATTGTGCACTAATATGAATACTTGAGTATACATGGCAATACTCGAGTATTCATCTTCCAGAGAAGTAATTCATGTTTTGAGCTTTGGACCATTTCAATGAATAAGACCAATAAGACTGGAACCAATACTCGAGTATTGGAATCAATACTCGAGTTTTGAACCTTTTATGTGAAAATAAGTTTAAGTCCAAAACCTCAATACTTGAGTATTCAAATCAACACTTGAGTTTTCAAAACATTTGAAAAAGAAGCCAAGCTCTTTGTATGCCCCCGAGTATTCAACTCAATACTCGAGTATTCACATCATTTGTAAAACTTTGTGAAAACTTTTCCAAGTCAATACTTGAGTATGCATTTTAATACTTGAGTATTCAAGTCACTTGAGAATGGCAAACCTTTATGTATGGCCAATACTCGAGTAATCAACTCAATACTCGAGTATTCAGATGTTTTCAAAAACAATGAAAAGTTTACGCAATTCAATACTTGAGTTTATTTTACTTGAGTATTCATAAACATGTGTAAAGTTGAAAACTTTCTGTTATCCCAATACTCGAGTAATCAAACCAATACTCAAGTATTCACATGTTGGAATACTTTGGTGACTCTCTGTATTACCAATACTTGAGTATCCAATTGGATACTTGAGTATTGACAATTTTGTCTTTTAGTGAAAAAGTCTCTGTATGGTCAATACTTGAGTATTCATACCAATACTCGAGTATGGCTCATGGTGAAAAACTTGGAATGCTCTCTGTAAGCTCAATACTTGAGTATTCAGGGGAATACTCGAGTATTGCTCATCTTTGTGAAAGTGAGCCATTCTCTGTCAACTCAATACTTGAGTATTGAAACCAATACTTGAGTATTCACTTGACAGTAAGTTTTTTTTTTTACTTATCAAGACAAATTTTAACTTGTGTTTACAATTGCCAGTTATCATCAAAACACATAGAGAACTAACAATCTGGACCTCCTAAACCATCTTTTAATCCTCCTAATCGGTCAAAACCTTCTCATGATTTTATTTGTGTTCCGACCCCTTTTACTGAGTCTCAGTTAAAAGAATACAAAGAAAATTATGCTTCACGTGGTTTTTGTCCCATAGTGTATGTGAACTTGGCTAAGCTCAAGGAGGAGTGCAATCTTGACTTATCTCCTTGGCTAAAGCAATCCAAACATTTGCTTGCCATAAATATTCCCTATTGCCCTTCTCTAGTGAGGCATTTTTATTTCAATATTTCTGTGGCAAATGTGTTAGATAGATATGGTAACCTCATTGAGGATAAAGTCATTACTTCTGTTAGAGGAAAATCAATTACCATTTCTGCTGACATTATCAATTCTATTTTAATGATTGATAATCCTCCTCCTGTGCCTGAGATTGTCCATGACTCTGAAAAATTCTTCAAAATCCTCAGACTAGGAGAGCCATTAGGGCCCCTGAAGTTCTCCCTTGTGTCTATGCCTCCACTCTATAAGGTTCTCTGGTATATCTATTCCATAAACCTTGTTCAAAAGGAGAAGAATTTCACTCACTTCTCTTCTAGGGATTATGGCCTCTTTGCCTCTCTAATAGACAAAGCACCTTTCAATATAGGTCACTAGGTTTATCAAGAGATGAAGAAGTTTAGATTTTAGTCTCACCTTTTGCCACTATCCCTTTCCCAAACTTGGTTTCACTTATACTTTACTGCAACAAAATATAGTTTCTTGACCTTTTTAAAAAACCTGTCAAACCCTTGTTATTTGGTAAAGTTCATCTCAATTTCATGAAGATTTCCTTTATGGAAGGTTCAGGGCAGTCCAGAGTCCATTCCAAGTCTAGAGCCTTTGTGTCCAAACCTATTGAAGATCAGTCTTCACTTGCTCGTCACTCTTAGTCTCAGCCAATCCCACATTCTTCAAGTCTAAATGCTTCTATCAAGGCTATTTTGGAAAAGGCAATGCAGGAGACTTTTGGGACTCTTCAAACATCCCTGACAGCTCAATACTATGAGTTGACTGATAAGCTTGAGTCCGAGATTGGTAAACTGGTTGATAAAGTCACCTCAAGTCATGACAAGCTCATAGAGATTCAGGATGCTCAAGGTAAGAAGATTGATACCTTGGATGAGAGAATGGAGAATATTGAAGGTCATTTTGAAGACCTTGGAGCTAGATTTGAGAGCATGCATTCTCTGTAAGTTATTCAAGGTTCAAGATGCTGATATCCCTGGTCCTTCTAGGGTGATTCCTTCTCCTAAGTCATCTCCTGTACCTTCACCTCCTCATATTTCTCCACCTCCTCCTTCATCCACACCTATCTTATCTTCACCCTTACCTACACCCTCTCTTACCACTCCTCGAATAGACACTGCTCCTCCTACCATTCCTATCTTAGATTCCATTCCAGCCACTATCATTGTCCCTCCATCTATCTCTTCTACCATTGCTCTATCTGATTCTTCTATCTCCACCAGAGAATTGTTTGATGAGATCTCTTCCAGCTCTCATTCATCTCCACCCAGACCACACTCACCATTACCTGTGACTTCCCCTTCTGCCCCTCCATCTCTCTCTCTCTCACCATTTATTCTCCCTTACCTATTCTTCAGGCTTTGTGTGCTTCCCTGGCCTCTGATTCTCCCATTTTGCCTGATGACAAAGGGGGAGAGAAAGAGAAAAGTGGAAATGTGAAGAATGAAGATATTTTAAAGAAATGATTAGTTGTAGCAGTTAAATTTGAAATTGTAGCTTTAAGTTTTTTGTTGCATTCTCATATCTTATGTATCTCATTTACTTTGCCTTGTACTTGATATACTTTTTGAAATGAATGAGTAATATGAGTTTTTGCATACATGTTTCTTACTTCACTGTGCTTTTGCATAAATTTCCTTTCTCTTTGATTTACAAGTGTTGTCATCATCAAAAAAGGGGGAGAACGTTAGTTCTCTTTGTGTTTTGATGATAACTGACAATTATAAATTCAAAAGATTGTTATTGATTCAAGCCAAAGTTTTTAAAATCATAAGATAACTTGGTTCAATAACAGTAAAAAGCCTCTATGCAATGATGACTCGAGTCAACCCTCTCTGTATCAAAGCCAAAGTAATATTTGAACGTAGTGACTCGAGTTAATCGCTTATGACTCAAGTTACAATTTTGCAAAAACAATTCTTGAAATGTTTTTGACTCAAGTCAAGTATGTGTGACTCAAGTTAATGGAATGTACTTCAAACTTACCTTTTTCAAATAATTTTTTAACGTTCAAAATGACTCGAGTCAAGTCACTTAAAGACTTGAGGCACGGCTTGATCCAAATCATTTTCAAAGTCCAAACCCGACAACCTGTTTTGTGAAAACTGATGTGACTCGAGTTATGTCTTATGTGACTCGAGTCATTGTCTTACAGAGATGGCTTTTCAATTGTTTTGTAAAGGTGGGACTAGAGTCAAAAAAAAAATTGGAAAAGTTTTAAATGCATTAAAAAACAAAAGAATATAAACAAAAAAAGAAAAGAATATCAAAAATATATTCATGAAATCAAGTGAATACTGATGATGTAATAAAAGAGGTAATTATTTTACAAACCTGTCATTTAGAAAAGCAAGGCTAAGTGCTATTAAAAATGCAACTACATAAATTACAATGAAGGGTGAGCACTCAATAAGTTCAAGTACATATATTTTAATAACAAAAGTATATTACAATAAAAATAATTACCATGTCATCCTTCTAGGCCTTATTTTTTGGAATTCCATCATAACTGCCTTATTATCAATGCTATCAAATACATCTTTTTCAATATAAGGCACTAAACAATCATTCAACCATTCATCCCCCATCTGATTACGAAGTGCAGTCTTGATGTATTAAGGGTGAGCAATCATTCAAACATGTATTAATTTTTTTAAAAAAAAAAAGGAAAATCACTTTAGGGGCCCTTTTAACAAAACAAAACAAAAAAACCCCAAGATTCTGGGATTTTCAGAATTTATGTGAGTTGTTAACGGGGTACTGATATAGTTGTTAACGGGGCTGATTTAGTTGTTAGCAAATTGTTGTTAATGGTACTGATTTAGTTGTTAATGACCTACCTGTTAACAACTATATCAGCCCCATTAACAACTCACGTAAGATTCTGAAAATCCCATAAAGGGATTTCAGAATCTTGGGGGCCTTTTTTCGTTTTTTTTTCGTTAAAAGGGCGCCTAAAGTGATTTTCCCAAAAAAAAAACAAATTCCCCAATTCAAGGGTGAGCACTTGTCCCCATTCTCTTATATGTGGATCCGCCCCTGTTGACTACAATGCAGTAGTCATTAACTGCAATCAAGTTGATTTTGACCATAAAATATTAGAGCTTACAATTTTATTACAAGTTTAAGAAAATTATGATGTGAAGGATTAACTCCAATATACGTCAACCGTACCATTACTAAGAAATTATATATAATAGTCAAGATAGTTTACTTTTTGCCAATTAAGTTTAGTCAATCAAATAATTGAAAATGGGCAAGTTGGCCAAGAACTTACAAAAGAGTAATTATAAAACAAGTGTCGTTTTCTATTGTTGTAACAATAAGATATATTAATAAATTTAGGGTGACACTTTCTCAACATGACCGAAGCATACCTTCTCCTTTTCTTGATGATTGACACTTGGCAGAACTTAATTCGAAACATTATAAATAAAAGGATTAAGGAGCAATTTGGCCAACCAATTATTACCTCAGGAGGGCCTAGCACAAATAACTTTTAAGTGGACCAAAAATACCAAAACACTTTTAAAAATGTGTAGTCAGCACAAAAACCTTTTACACCAGGAGCACCCAGCACAAAAAAGTTTTACTTCAGGAGTGCCCAGCACAAAAAAGTTTTACTCCATTTTTGTGCTAACTGCATATTTTTAAAAGTTTTTTGGTATTTTGGTCCACTTAAAAGTTATTTGTGCTAGGCGCTCCTGAGGTAATAGTTCGTTGGCCAAATTGCTCATTAACCCTCAATTCAAATATAAAATTGCAGGTAGTTGGCTAAGCACTCATCAAAGATAATATAAAACGGTACGGTCAGCTATGCAGAATTAATTATTAGTTTTTTCCTTTTATAAATTAAAGTGAAAGTGAACCCTATTGAAATTGACTAAAAATACTTATAGTATCCATGAACTCTATGAAGAGCATGCGTACGGTATTACAGCCTTTGCAAGTGTATGGCTTTGGATTATAGTTTAACAACAAAAATAACATCTACTACTCTAATTTTACATGAAATTTTGGTTTAATTCTTTAAATTTGAGCAAAATAAATCATTGTTATGAAGTGTGTTTTTTGTTCTATAAAATTGAGCACAATCTTCCTTTAACGCTTGATGACTTAACACTTGCCTTTCAAACTCAAACTCAAACTGCACCCTCCAGTCTCAACTTTGCTCGCCATCTCCACTTTTTGGTCTGTTCGATGCTGCCCAAAGTTGATTACTAGATTTTAAGAATAATCATTTCAACCTAATTTTTATATCTTTTTATCTTCCAAATATATGTTTTAAACAATCATCCAAACATATTTTTTTTCTTCCCAAAACTTGTTCTGAAAAACAATTTCACAAAACTATTCTAAGAACCCAAAAAAATTGAAAAACAGAATTAAACATTGTAATCATTAAAAAAAAAATTGCAACAAGTAAGCAAGCAGCATGCAATAATAAATTTTAGTAAAGAAATCGACAAATGTTCATAACGCTAACTTGTAGAATTTTTTTATGATTACATTTTTTTCCATAGGAGCTCAATTTTTTTATGATTATATTCCAGAAATTCAAATATTTAATAATTATTCCTTGTAGAAGACCTCCATTTTTGGGTTCACATTAGTAAGTTTAATATTGGAGGTTGGAACATATAAAATGTGATGACATATGTTATGGGGAACCACCATAGAAGCTTGTATTTTTATGATGTACTTTTTTTCGTACGAAATCGTTCTTATTCTTGACCAAGAAATATACTCTTTTCTAATGTAAGAAAAAAGATAATTTTATAATATTTTTTAACTTCCCTCATCGTACCAAATTGCACATTGACTAAGGATTAAGAAAAGAAAGCACAACATGGGTTCACATGCACGACTGCTATTATTAATATGAAATGTAGCAGTACTTATCGATCCAGCCGCTGTAATGAAATATTAAAAACAATTTTTCAGAAGAGTTGATGATATTCATGAATATTTCTTTTAATAAAAGTTAGTTCGTTGGTAAGGATTAGCCTATAATTCATAAGATTGTGAATTCAAATCCTACTATCAATATAAAGATTTTATTTGTAGGTGATTTGTAAATACCTTTATAAGTATTTTTTTAAGCTTAGAGGCATGTCATAATCCAATAAGCCTCCCAAATTCAACTCATAATAATTTAGTGTAACGAAAAAATATTAACGAATATTCCTATTATATGCTGTTTCTTACATCACTCAAAAATCGTGAATGACTTGTGTGCGTGTCTTTTAATCTGAACTCGAGAAATTCATCAAATATGCAACTTGAGATTAAAAAATTGTAAAAAGAACCATGTTATTCAACTTCCAAAGCACTTTAATATTCATACTGGGTTTTCATTCAGTGCTCATCATAGCGTCAGTGCTTATTATTGTGATATACTCTAAACTGTTTAAATATAATATAATCTAAATGATAATTTCATTTTTAGAAGTAATAGTTATAAGATTAATCTTTTTAAAATCGACATATATTAAAATAAAAATATATTTAAAATATAATAATTATATTAAATTTGGATCGTCGAAAATCAATGTACTTTGTTTTGTACGAAATCGTTCTTATTCTTGACCAAGAAATATACTTTTTTCTAATGTAAAAAGAAGATAATGTTATAATATTTTTTAACATCCCTCTTCGTACCAAATTGCACATTGACTAAGGATTAAGAAAAGAAAGCACAACATGGATTCACATGCACGACATGCTATTATTAATATGAAATGTACCAGTACTGATCGATCCAACCACTAATGAAATATTAAAAACAATTTTTCAAAAGAGTTGATGATATTAATGCATATTTCTTTTAATAAAAGTTAGTTCATTGGTAAAGTACCTCTGCAAACACTTTTTAAGGCATATCATAATTCCAATAAGCCTTCCAAATTCAACTCATCTTAGTTTAGTGTACTGAAAAAAAATTAACGAATATTTCTTCTGGATGCTATTTCTTACATCACTCAACGATCGTGAATTACTTGTGCGCGTGTCTTTTGATCTAAAACTCTAGAAACTCATCCAATATGCAACTTGAGATTAACAAATTGTAAAAGAACCGTTTATTCAACTTCCTAAGTACTTTAAGATTCATATGGGGTTCTCATTCAATGCCTCATCATAGCGCATCAGTGCTTATTATTGTGATACACTCTAAATTGTTTAAATCTAATCTAATCTAAATGATAAATTCATGTTTAGAAGTAATACTTATAAGACATGTTATTAAAACTGGACTGGCCAGTTCGACTACGAAACTGTCGCACTGGTCATCTAACTGGTTCAGTCTGATCGGTTTAACCGGTTCAATATTTATTTAAAATTTTCTTATTTTAAAAATTCATGTCTAATTCTATATATTTTCAGCAATTATAAATTAAGACCTTATAAAAAGCTTGAGATGTCTACTTTCTAATGCAAAAAAAAAAAAAAAAAAAAAAAAAAAAAAAAAAAAAAAAAAAAATAAAAATATTATCATTTGGTCTTCAAGAATTATCAAATTCCAAAACTATTCCAAAAAAATATTATCGTTCAAGTTTACTTTCTCACCGGTCTGGCCCCAAGTTAACTTCAGCTTGACTTTGATCTGACCTACTAACCATTGACCCACTATCCAAACCGGTTCAAAGTGGCGGTCCAAGTTTAATAACCTTGGTTATAAGATTAATCTTTTTAAAAAACTGACATATATTGAAATAAAAATATATTTAAAATATAATAATTAAATTAAATTTGGACCATCTAAAATCAATGTAGATGATGGTTTAGATTGGCGTTGAGCACACTATGCTCATCAAAGGAACTTTGAAAATAAACCATTAGTGGTTTCTGACTATCCGAAAACCGATTTTCCGGTTTTTTTTTAAGTAGTACTGGATACGAATTACTAGATAGACAACAGACCGGCTTTCCTCCACTTCAGTTACCGTTCGTTGCCCTCCTTTTCTACAAAACTGCATTGTTTTGGCGCAAAAACAGTGAAGCCGGTACCCTTTTTAAAAAAAATATATGTTTCAGGATCCGGGTACTAAAAAAATATTTTAAGATATTGACCGTATTTTTAAAAAAAAAAAAAACTTCATGATCTTGAAGAATTATTTTAGGATCTTCAAAAACTATCCTGAAGTATATTTTTAGTACCAGTCAATACCCTGAAATATTTTTTCATGATATTAAAATAATTTCTCAAGATCATGAAATATTTTTTTCAACAAGAGTCAGTATCCTGAAGTATCTTTTTAATATTGGTCAATACCCGAAATAATTTTTCAAGATCATGGAGTATTTTATTCCATATCAATCAAGTATCTTAAAGTTTCTTTTTAGTACCAATCAAGACCTAAAATATTTTTTGAAGATCATAAAATAATTTTTTCATGATTATGGAATATTTTTTCAGTACTGGCCAGTTTCCTAAAATATTTTTTTTTAGTACCATCATTATCCTGAAAATCCATGGACAACACCATATCAAACCATTCGAAGCCCTTCAAATCAAATAAAATATTCAAAGTATATCATTCACATAAAACATCTCTCTCATCCATCAGCTTATTTCTTCTTCTCCTTCTTCATTTTCTTCTGTCTTTCTTCTTCAGACGCCCACAATTGTTCTGTAAGTTGCAACGTCTTCTGGAGCATATATATACGCCCTATTTTTTACGATGATCATTATTATGATTATAATTATTATATAAAGATTTATGTATGTGGTTTTTGGAGCATATATATAATATTTCGATTCCTTTTAGAATTCCTTTGAGGAAGATTTTTGTAGCTTTAATTTACTGACTAATTGATGATCTGAAAGGCGATCGGAGCCGTAGCTAGCTAGCTAAGAGGAATTAATGGGGAGAGTGAAGATTGCGATTAAGAGGATTGACAATTCAGCCAACAGGCAAATCACTTTCTCAAAGAGACGAACTGGTTTTCTCAAGAAAGCAAGAGAGCTTGCGATCCTCTGTGACGCACAAGTTGGGGTCATTGTGTTCTCTAGCACTGGCGAGCTCTATGAATATGGAAGCTCCAGGTTCCTCTCTGGTTCTTCCCAGCTTAATTTTTTATTTTTAAGATCAATATTATTATGATTATTTATTCATTCTTTTATATCAGAAGCTATCACAGCATTTTCTCTGTGCTTCTCTCTTCTGATCTAGATGATAAGCCTCTAATTAATCTACACTCCTTTCTCTTTTTTCCCCGATTTTTTCCCTGAAAAAATGGCCCAACAAAAACTATCTTGAATTTGATGATATTCTGTCAGAATATTGATCTGTATGGGTGTTGTTGAAATTGATGCATTAAAGACTGATGTCATCATCTCTGTTTTTTTTCTTTCTCTTGTCGTTTGTATTAATCTCTTTTCATTAAAATATGTTTTCTGATACTTTTAATCACCTTTGTTTGTTCATTTATTACTTTTCCCCTTTCTTATATGCTTGCTTAGGTTTGATATAAATATGTTAGAAATTTGGATTGAATAATTCCCTAAAAGCATGGTACATTTTGTAGATAAAAATCCCCCCACAGAGAATTGCTATAGGACACTCAATAAGATCTCACGATAACACTACAAAGATTACCCGAATTGTCACAACGTATTCAATCCAAAATACTAAAACACAAATCATGCTTGTCATAAAGAAACTGCATACTTCTATTTGTTCAACTTCTTTCATGCTTATATGTGTTGCACTAATTTCATGGATCTTCATGCTTGGCACTTGCTCAAGCTTCTATGGGTTAGATAAAAGCATACGTATGGACCTGAATATGAATTGATTAAGGCCTTATTTGCACCCTATATGTATACAAGATTATGAGGTTTTAATGTAGCAAATTGAAGCCAACATATACTCTCAAGCCTCTTGATTACTCTTTAATCCAAATATAATTTTTGGCCCATCAAGTTTCTTTCCATCTAAATGGCAGTCCTTATATTTTAATAAAAACCTGGACCGTTTAGTCCTCTAAGAGACCAAACCCAAAATAAGGACAAACTACCATGACCAAACATTAATTGTATTAACCCAAAAAAGAAAAAACAAGAAGAAAGTATAAAAAGTGTGTGAACGGTAGTGTAATCAGTATGGACTTGATAGAATATCAGACTCCTGAAACTATATTTGTGTGTGTGTGGTTAGTATATTATATATTACTAATAGTAAGACCTATCCTGTATGGTGTAAACTATCCACATCCTTCCCCAAACTGGCAAACTCATTTGCAGTTACTCTCTTAAAAGTTCAAAGACATATAGAAGACGTTAGCCCTCGAAGTGACATATTGTAAACAAACTTTATTGTAATACTCCAAATCTCAAATATAGAAACTAATAGAAAGAGTTTGTTTTGGTACTAAATGTAAGACCTAACATACTTCATCTCCCAAATTTTGAATTTTTTTCTGAATTCTTAATCTTTGTAAATTAGTTATCTAGACTAGCTCCTATATTTAAAGTCGGAGAGAATACAGCATGTTTTACAAAGAAAAGGAGTAAGGCTTGAAATCCTTCCCCCTTCTATCTCTATATCTATAGTTTTCTCCCTAAGATCATTTTTAATCATTTTGTCTATTCTCTCATGGTACTATGCATTGAGGAACGTTGGAATATTATAGATACTTTTTTCCTACATATATAGTCTATTATTAATTGATAATGCTGTTACATTAATTATTGATAGGTATGAAAATGAGTTTAGTATTAGTAAGATTTATAATCTGTTACATATTCCAAGAGGTTAACCATACATATATACTCCCTCCAACCTTCTTATCTTTATATTATTAGGTCATTTTTATAACTACTCCATCCATATATAGTCATTCAAAATAGTTTTCGGTCTTAAAGTGTTTTCAAAAATTACCACTACTTTCCAAACTTGCATTAAACTATATTTATTACATTCTAATATCATTTTCTTAGGAGAGAAAAAGCAACTTACCAAAAAAGGTTGTTTATTGTCCGGACAATTGTAATGCTCTATACATTTTGCGATGTGACTTATATTTTGAACAATGAAAACTTCAAAGAATGTGACTTATAATAGAAATTGGGGTAGTATTATTTATATTATAAAACTGCTTTACACGAATGGTTAATCTAACTAGCTAGATCCTCGCCAACTATATACTCATATATAGTGTACGGGGGAAAAAAACTATCTTACGTGGATATGTATGGGCACAATGATACTTATCCCAGGAGGGGCTTATTTGTTTCAGCTTATATAATGAAAAAATCGCTTATGTTTTCTTTTAAAAAAATTCACTTTGAAGAAATTTTTCGATGGTTAATCAATATTTGAAAAAATACAAAACAATTTTTTTATTTTTTTTAAAAGCTATTTTAAATATCTTATACTTATTTATTTTGAGAGTTTTTTTAAAATATCAACATAATAAATCACTTTATTCTTAGAAAAAAAATTAAAAAAAGGCATTTTTTTAATTAAACAAATAGCCCGTAATTTTTTTCAAGAAAAACTATTATATAGGCATTTCTTCCATTTCACACAATTTGTTACTTATTATGTCACTAATGAATTCACTCAAGTGTACATAATTTTTCAGATCAATATGATCCTGTGACATCATCATGACTACTATATATATAATGAAGTTGAAGTAAAAATACTATATGCCCACCATAAAATGGTTTCTTTGATTGATTTTACGCCCTATTCTAATTATTGATTAATAATTCATTTTGCTGTTAGTTATTTTGAGTCAAGACGCAAGTTTTCTTGAGCATGGGCAGATGAGTGTTGAAATAATAATAACGTTATCGCTTAAAATGTTCTATAACATGTATTAAAGCTTAATATCCATATTATTGTACGTTGAATACATGTTATGCAAAGTGAAGGATAATTTTCCTGGTTTTTCTTACCTTTTTTTACGCTGATCAAAAGCACCAGCGCAGAAAGTAAATGTAATTAATGTAGAAAACATTTTTTTTATATTGAGTCTAGAAATGGTATAAAAATTCAAAACTTTATATACTAACTGTATTTTCATCAATTACAAAACCGGTGTAGAAAGCCTTTTTTTACCACTATAAAAATGCCTTTTTTCCACTTATGATGGCTCTAGCTAAAGGGTGGGATTGCATGATCTAGATTTACATAAACTTTATTTTCATCTTCTTGATTGAATTATGTTCTTATAATGGCAGCATAAAGTCAATTATTGAACGCTACAATAAACAAAAAGAGGAAAGCCATCAGCTTATGAATCCAGCTGTAGAAGCGAAGGTACGAGATTAAAAATTTGTTGGAGTGGGTCTTATTTATAAGATACTCTGAAAGGTTCTCTAAAATTTTAACGAGCTTCTTTTGTTCATCTTTGTCCCTATTAAATAAATGTTATAGTACTCCCTCTAATCCTTAATATAAGACATATTTGAAGAGTCGATCTTAATCTTAAATATAAAACATATTTTTTAATTTTTTCCTAATTTAACCCTATTGATGCTCCTTCAATAATAATCAAAGAGGAGAGAGAATGAGGGGATTAAAGAAAATGACTCAGGTATTTTAAAAATACATTTCATATTATCTAACTTAACTAACTTCCTTAATTTAATCAAATTAGGTAAATATGTCTTATATTATAACATACATTCCCATGTTGAATTTTGATGATTTAGGTATGTATTAGATAATTGTATTTCCATCAAAAAATGACTTAAGCCAATTTGATATGATGTATCTCAACTTTATACATACCTTCAATTGAATGTCCAATTAATACAACATTTGGTCCTTGATATAAGAGTTAGTTGAATAATTTGGATACATCAAGGAAATTAGTTATGTTAGTTATATGTAACAAGGGTTAAGGTACTTAAATAACCTCTAACTTTTCTGAAAAGTACAAGAGTAACGATAAACTATTTTTTAGGGCAAAAGTAACCATAAATTTTATAAAAGATGGCAAAAGTGACTATGACATTAATAATTCCAAACGTATGTTACTGTGAGCTTTTAAATGAAAGGTTAAGGTGCTAAAATAGACATTAACTTATATAAAAAATGCAAAATAACGATAAACTTTTTTAAAAAGCAAAAGTAACTAAAGGTGCCTTCTTGAACATTAATTCTTTTGTTTTCCTTTGGTTTTTGTATTATGATTGTTTTATCAATTAGGGACTAAAATGACAAAAATTGTTTATAAATTGAAGTTCAAGAAGTCACCCTCTTTAATTCTGACAAGAATAACAAAGCGAAAAAAAACTTTTCACCCTAACTCCAAAAGCTATAATCCTCCAAAATGAATCATTGACCTTAAAAGTACCATCACCACAAATGTTGAAGCAATCCCATAACCAACCCTAAGAAGATTTTAAGGGAGGAAAACTATGAGGCAGTGGAAAATTGCATATGCATATGATAGGGTTAGAAAAATCTGTGTCACCCATGGTCATCTCATAATTAAATCCACTGGGACTCCAACTTGCACAAACATCAAAAAATCTTCAGAATCAATGTTCAAGAAGTCACTTTTTAATTACTTTTACATCCAAAAGCTAATAGTTACTTTTTCACTTTTAGTATAAGTTAATGGTTATTTTAGCACTTTAAGTTTTCATTAAGAAACTCACAGTAACGAACGTTTGGGATCATTAATGTCATGATCATTTTGTCCTCATTTATAATGTTTATATTTACTTTTGCTCCAAAAAATAGTTTATGGTTACTATTAGACTTGTCAAAAAAATTGATGGTTATTTAAGCACCTTAACCCTTGTAACAAATATAGGTTGATTTTCCTAAAATATTATCTTTCATGACTACCCTTGGATCGAAACTCATTAATTTGTGCAATCAATTGGAATACTTCAAGGAAAAATTATAAATTTGGAAGATAAAGTAGATTCAGGTCTTATATTTAGGACTAAATCCAACCACTAACTAACTCTTATTATATTAAGGACTTGAGGTTGTATAATGTGTGTGGGACTCTTAATACATTCTAATATTCCTCATACTCATTTTTTCATCTTTTCATTCATTTTTTATCTTTTGCTTGAGCTTCTACATCTTTTTAGTCTCAAAGGCCTCATGTTTGCAATATTTTTTCATAATATTGATTTTTTTTTCTTCTTGTTTTTTTGGGTCTTCCACACATCAACTAACTTTTGAAACCATATTGAATTTGAGTGATTTAGGTGTGTATTAGATTTGTGTCTTTCTATCGAAATAACTTAAGCCAACTTGATAGACTATCCCAACTTTAGTCTTTATACAGCTTCAATTTAATGTTCAAGTAATTGATGGGAGACTCTTAGACTCCTCTGGTCCTATTTTTAGGACAGGGAGAGAAGAATTTTTTGTGTCTTCTTTATAGGCTTAGAGAAATTTTTCATATGAATGTATAATTTTACCATTCATTTATCATTGTATTGACTTTGTTCTCATTTAACTTGGTATAATGTATATCAAATAGGGTTGTTGGAAAGTTGTTGAGTTTTGAGGCAAAGTTAATAAAATTTAAAGTTTTTCATATTCCGTATGAATTATAATGGAAGTGACTTATAAATAGAATTAGAGGAGTATCATTTTAATATCCCACACCTCTTTTTCTTACTGGTTCTCTCTCATTCACTCTCTCTCAATGTATAAGGGTATTTTTAGAAAATAAAATCAATTTTTTGTACATTTATTGCCTTAAACCAATTTTAACCAACTTTTTTTATTGACTTTAGCCATCTTTTTTATTAAAATAATTAGGTTGTTTGTCAGCGCGTTTTATATTTAACTCCATGCAAGATTACATTACAGAAAGAGTGATAAATGGCAGGGGAGAATTTAGAAGCAAGAAAAGCTACAGAGAAATCGATGAGCCCAAATGAGTATTGTCACACATCAATATTCATTTGGTCTCATTACTTGTAAACACAGAATTTTTAATGCGAACTAACTGAACCAACATAACTATTAGTGCTCCTTACCGGAGGGATTGAAAGGATATAAAGTGACCTTTTAAAAGAAATTGATGGCCTTTTATAAGTCACTTTGCATAAAAAGATGGACTATTAATTATTTTCTTTCAAAGTATCTTACCCTTTTTCAATTTTCTATGGTAGAGCAATAGTTTGCATATGAGACAAGTGAGTGTTGTTAAAGATGGGCAATTAATAAGGGTAAATTGAAAACTTTGTCCCTTTTTTTAAACAATTTCATCGAGTTAACTACTTTTGCTCAATTTCGGTTGGGTAGTTAGAACTGATTTATCCATAGGACTTGAGGGAGTATGCTGGAGAGAAAAATCTTTAATTTGCACATATATTGAGATTACTAAAATCATATGCTTCTAACATTTCTTTGAGTACACAAACCACTATGCTCTGTTATTTGTTATTATGACCCTTCAATTTGCCCTTTGTTATGGTCCTTTTTCTGGTACTCCTTCTCCTCTTAAACATAAGTTGGTTCAATACTTTAAAAATATTTCGCATTTTTTCCAAAAATACCCCTAATATAATCATGAAATGGAGTACTCAAGGTCACACCTTAGTTATTTTATGATAACTAAATGAAGGGCAAAATGAGAAAAATGCATTAATTGTACACAATCATTAACTTCATTCAATATTCTATCATTATGTGGAACTAAAATCATCTTCATACTTATATCATTAGTTAGAACTCATGCCTTAGCTTCTTCCTCACAATATAATACTTGTATCTGTGGTTGCACTTGTTAGTTTTGGCAGAGAGAAGCAACGGTCTTGAGGCAGAACCTTGAACACTTGCAGGAATTGCACAGGTACAAAATGTCTTCAGATATGTTCTGATTTGTTTTTTCCAGAATATATTCTGAAAATAAATGGAACAATTTAGTCAACCAGAAAATGACATATTTTCTTTTGGAAATTTTGCAGGCAATCCATGGGTGAACAACTTTCTGGTTTGGGAATTAACGAATTGAACAGTTTGGAAAATCAACTGGATATGAGTTTAAAAAAAGTCCAGATCAAGAAGGTATGATATATAGATCATTTCAACTCACATCTAAACTCAATTTACCATGTCACCACTTATATTTAAAGGACAAGCATATATAATAATTAACCTGAACTTGATCGGCAGGATCAAATTTTAAGTGATGAGATTAAAGAGTTAGAACACAAGGTATTCCAGACCTCTGTTTCTGATCTTGCCATGTAAGAAAGAACTTTCTATTCCCACAAATAATTCTGACTAATTTATTGGGGCTATATTTTACAGGGACAGCAAATTTATCAAGAAAAAGTACAGCTCCACAAAACGATAGAAATCATTAGGAAAGAAAATGCAGAACTACAGGCGAAGGTAAGTTGGTTTTTTTTTTACAAAAAAAAAAAAAAAAAAAAAAAAAAAAAAAAAAAAAAAAACACACACACACACACACACATTTTATACGGAAGAGGAAGACATTATCTATAGTGAGCATGTGCTATTTCTTTAAGGATAAAGTAGCATTTAATGCCATGATGTTATTCCTCCCTCGGTAGTACCTAGCACCCATAGGCGGACCCAAGGGGTTAGGGGTGGGCCCCACCCCCCTAAATTTTTTTTGTTTAAAAAATTATATATCTAGCATAGTGGGCTTGATTAAATCACTAACCAGCGTCGAGACTTTATGAATAAGTTTTCAATTTAAAAAAATTCTATTTCAATCATGTCTTTATTTACAAACTTATTGATAAATTTTATTTTAGAGATTTCACAGAATAGAAAAAATTGCATTTAAAAATGGAGTTACAACATTTTGAGCTTGACATTTGTAAACAAGATTTGATTAATTTATCAACTACATCTGAATTATGTTAAGTGCTACAAGAACTAGAAAGTTCATCATTTACCCTCTTATTGATAGAGTGATTAGACTTGTACTTACTCTTCCAGTTTCTACAGAAACTACTGAAAGATCTTTCTCTGCTAAGAAGATAATCAAGAACAGGCTTCAAAATAGAATGGAAAACCAATTTCTTGATGACTCTTTGATTACATACATTGAAAAAGAAATTGTTTTGAGTTTTAGCACGGATTCAATTATAGAAGAGTTTAACAATATGAAAACACGTAAAGTAAGAATCAAGTGAAGTGATCTTAATTTTTGTAATATATTTCTTTAAATTTTTGGTATATTAGGTCTGTATTGTATTTCAAGTACTTTTATTTATGATATAGTTTTTTTTATTATTTTTGCCCCCTGTCATTAAAATTCCTAGGTCTGCCACTGCTAGCACCCTAATTTTATTTATAGCACATCTAGCACCCTTATGTTATTTTTTAGTTACATTCGACACCACAATTTTATTTATGGTTTAGGTTGCTTGATGCACCATAAATAAGATTAGGGTACTTGATGCACCATAAATAAAATTAGGGTGCTAGATGCAATTTGGAAATAACATTATAGTCATGGATGTTACTTTACCCTTTATTTAAAGGGTTAAGGACTTAAAGTGCATCTAGCACTCTGAAGTATTTTTCCATGCATATCATTCAATGTCCTAAAGTATTTTATGGTACACCTAGCACTCTGAAGTATTTTTTTGATGCACTAAGCACCCTAAACTATTTTTTCAAGTGCGTTGAGCACCATAAATTATTTTTTGGTGCATCCAACACCCTGAAGTATTTTTCAGGTGTATTTAGGACTATAAATTATCAAAATTGTTAAGTAAAAAACCACACACAAAAAGTACTTTAAGGTGATGAAAGCACCTAAAAAAATACTTAAAGGTGCTGGTTGCACCTTAACCCTTATTTAAATGCTAATTGTTTCAAGTTTTCTTCCAAAGCTTTCATAGAGTTGGTTTGATCTCCCTTAGATTCGTGAAGCAAGGGTTGTGAATGAGGAAAATGGGGTTTCAAATCCTACATACACTATCTGCAACAAAAATGGGTCACATGCACCTATGCATCTCCACCTGAGCCAGCCACAATCCAGTGATGAATCACCAGCCAAAGCAATGGAGCTCAGGTATAAATCCCTTCAAACTGATGAAGTAAATATACATCTTGAACACACACACCCACACATAGGGTAAATACCATTATTAATCTTTACAGTTTGATCAAATTTTGGTTTTGGTCCCTATAATTTTAAATTCTTGTTCTTAATCTCTACAGTTTCATACAAATTTGGTCCAAGTTCAACAACTAGCTAGTGTCTATACTTTTAACGAGTTTTTGCTTTAGTCTATATACTTAAACTCAGATCAAGTCTTTATGAAACTATAGAAACCAAAACCAAAGTTCGATCATAGTATAAAAACCAACAATGATATTAGCCCTATATATATGTATGTGTGTATGTATATATGTATTTGTGTGTGTATGTGTTGCTCATTCTTAAAAATTACAACTAATCACTTGATTTTTATGACAGATTACAGTTGCTTTAGCACTAGCTCTTTGAGAATATAGGTTTCTCCACACCATGCTGCCACCAACATTGCTGAAAGAGAGATGTTTCATCAGGAATCATTTCTGTTATTGTTAAGGTTCACACATGCAGATTGGATATGTCTCTGTGCATTTCAGACAATGCAGCTATCAAATATGTTGTGATCAGACGAATGGAATAATATCTGTTTACCTTTTTATGAAATAGCCATCCATGTAAACCTTCCATATTTTCAATAATTTTGTGGCTGATATTTTCTTGATGAAGAGCGACGACAATACCAATTATACCATTAAAGAAATACTTTTTACATAAACATATTTTTGCGCATGAAGTACAGCCTCTATACCCAAAATATGAGCATTTTATGTTAATATAACTTGGTGTACAAACTTAATTTGAAGTTAATCATACAAGAATAATGTTTCTGGAAGAAAGTTTCGTAATAAGCTTGATTAATGATTTTGTTCTTTATCAGTACAATGCATGGGCGTGTCGATAATAAGCCAATTACCACATAAAGTTACTTCTAATAAAATTTGCTCATATAATTCAATGGTTCAATCTCATATTTTAATGGTTGAATCGGTCATTAAACTCCATCGTTTCATTTAAAGTAGAAAATAAGGGATGGTTTCTTGAATGGTGACATGGTTCTTGATCAAAGTTAAGGCTTTTGCTAAGTCATTACACATATTGATTCTCTAGTATTTTGTGTGTGATTGTGATTTTTGCATGTGTATGGTAGGATATCAATAGTTACTATGTCGTTTGTACTCATCCCTTTATCCCAACACTTTTCAGTTGAGGGCCGAGACAGAGTGGAAGGCACTAGATATGAGTGAGTCTGAAGGCACTTCAATTTTTGGCTCCTCTGAGTACTTGTTGGTTTTATATTTATGTTTTGCCATGATATTAGGGGCCACTTGTTTTAAGAATATTAGGGAACTTGAATTGAAATTTTGGAATTATCCTTTAGTTTATTGTTCCTTTAAAGTTGAGTCTCGAGCTATAACTCTAAATTGTGTATTTCCTTGACTTGTTGGCTTAACGTGCGTGCGTAGTTATAATGAAACATGTTCTTTCACTTGGACTTAACTATGATGAGAGAGCTGAGCTCCATTTTATAACTATATAGGTTGATAGCGAGCTTATTAAACTTTTGGGGAAAAAAAATGGACAAGTGGAGATATTGAGTTTTAAGAACTTTTAACCTCACTTCTCGATATATATATACCGGTGGGTATTCGATCTGATGGCTTGCTTAGCCCTATTTCTGTGGCTGGAGAATAATTTCTCTGTCCACTAACCTTTCTACACTTTCTCTACACTTAATGTCTTCATCAGGTTAGAAACAAAAGAATTTTCACTGATGTCACCTTTACTGTAGAGGGGATTTTAGCTCATGTAAAGTCCATAGCTTCTCTATCTCAACTGAGTTTCTCTAGGTTTAAACTTATTTGTAATTGATGCTCCTATTGTACTTTTTGACCATATTTTTTAATGGATTCCTATTTCATTCAAAAAAAAAATGTCTTCATCATTGGATCAAGTTTCAATGGTTGAAATTTATTCTATAAAAATATTATTATAAGAGTAAAAGGTGCACCGAGCACCCCCAAACTATTCTTGGAGGTGCACCCAACACCCTAAACTATTTAATTGTGCAACTGTCCTCAATCTAATAAAAATAGACCAATTTCAACCCAAGTTAATAGACCCTTTTAACTCCGTTTGCACAACAACAACCTTCTCTCTTTTCTAACTTATATATTCTTCCATCAATTTGCTGCCTTCTTGATCTTCCTAAGCTGCCTTTGGAACTTTATCCGACTTAGGGCTCGTGGAAAGCAAGGGAGGGAAAGGGAAGAGTACAATGTTACCAAGGCAAAAATATGTTTGGCACCCAAAATTTCCCTTAAATCAAAACCCCACGAGCTCCAATGTTCCTTTAAACATGGGAAAGTGAGTTCCCACCAAAAGAGGTGTCAACTCAAAATGCTTCCCAGGACAGCAAAATTATGGGACAAAAATGCCCCTTAAGAACTTGATAAAAGGAAAGCTATCTGGAAAAGGTATCTAGCACAAGCGGTCCAGGCAATCGAGGACTTATTTCATATAATTAAAACAATGAAACTAATGTACTTGCCTTCGCCACCGGCCATCGGCATAGTGACTCTAGGCTTCACCGAGTTCTCAAAATCAGGCCTATAAGTCCTCCCTAGCACACCATCAACATTAAAAGACAATTTGTTGAACCTGAATTGAACTTCCAAGTGGGAAAAGTATTCATCTAAAGGAAATTGGAAGTTATGGATCTTGTCGTCTTCCTTCGTCACCGGTACCACCTTCACCAGGATTTCAACCACATCCTTTATGGTCACCATCGTGTTGTTCTTGTTGACCACCTTCCCCACCTTTATGTCCTGTTCCGGAGAGGTCCACTGAGAGAGAGAGAGAGAGAGAGCCTTTTGGTTGGGCCGCATGGTTGCCGTTGTAAGTGAACTTGAGAAGATCGACGTCATTGTTCCACTGTGCAGCCTTACTGGCTTCGAGGGAGAAAGATTGAGACTTGAAGAGTATGCTGAGGGCTTGGATCCAGGTGTAGTCTCAACCTCGATTGGCAGGTCTATGTCCGATGAAGTGAGCGTTCATCTGAAGGTCAGAGTCGGAGTGGGAGACCAAGGCGAAGTGTTTGTAGCTCTTAGCTTATCGTGGATGAAGGACTGAGGACTAAGTCTGAGCTGAAGACTGAAATCGAGAGGGAAAATGACTGAGGTCGAAGAGAACAGAGCACTGAAGGAGAAGAATCTGAGGTTTGAGCTAGGAAAACTCATGTGTCGGTGTGAATGTGTGTTATGTGTGTGTGAATTATATATATGAATACCTTATGGGCTAAGATGAAGAGGAAGCTCACAGACAAGTACGTGCTACTCAACCACAGAAGCAAGCTATACAGCCAACTACTTAATCTGAAGCAATTGTCATCCATAGCAGACGACTACATATCTCAGTTTGAAGACCTCATGATTAGGAATAACATAGCTGAGGACCCTCAGGGAACTATCGAGAGGTTTATAAATGGAACTAGGATGGACATACAATGGGAACTTAGGATACATTACCTGTACACTCTTGAAGGATTCTACCATAAGGTAAGAACCATAGATTCCCTCGCTAGGTATCCATCTATCAGACGCTGAATCCACATTACATGCTTATAAGCATGTAATGTTGAGGTATAAGCATATTTTTTTTAATTTTTTTTAATTTTTTTATATATTTTATTTATTTAAATTTAAATTATATGCATTTTTCTGATATTTTTTTTGCACACAGTTTCTCAAATTAATTAATTTTCATAATACTGGTGTTACGAGATAGATGCAGAACTCGAAAATTAATTAATTTGAGAAACTGGGTGCAAAAAAAAAATCAAAAAAATGCATATAATTTAAATTTAAATAAATACAATATATAAAAAAAAAAAAAAAAAATATGCTTATACCTCTTATAAGAGGTATAAGCACCTAAACATTACATGCTTATAAGCATGTAATGTGAACCCCAAGCTTCCACCCGTTAGGACCAAATACTTTTAGGAATGAATCTTCCAACTCCAATGCGTGCACTAATGGCTCATCAATCAAGCGCTTCAAGTGCCACGCAAAAGGTCACATCGCATCAAGATGCCCACAGCGTGCTTTACTAATGGACTCCCATGATAACGATGTGTTCATTGAGGGAAAGCTTGACATTGTAATTGACCATATCGCAATCCCTCTAATGTCGATAAGGATATTATTGCAGATGAGCCCCCATCAAGATGTCTTAGAGTAATGAGATGCCTCCTCACTATCCCATCATCCGATGACTTGTTAAAACGAAGCATCATCCTTCACACCTTTGTGAAGTGTGGTGAGAAGTCCTGCAAGTTGGTTATCGACAACGAGAGTGAAAGAAATGTGATTTATTGTTGAGGTGTTGCTCTACTTGGACTGACAACAGAGCCTCTCACAAAACCTTTTCGTGTCGCATGGATTGATAATACTTCACTCCCAATCACTTAGCAGTGTCATGTCCTACTTTGTTTAGGTGACTATCAAGAAGTTGTTCTCTGTGTTGTCATTCCCATGGATGTCTCTCACATCTTGTTAGGGCACCCTTGGCTCTACAATCATGATGTTTCCATCTATGGCCAAGCCAACATCCACGTGTTCAAATATGAGGGTGAATCCATCTTGTTATGCCTTGCCAAACCTGAGCCTAAGGGGATAGGCTCCCCTAACATAAAGGACTTCACCCCTAAGTGTCATAACCTTCACCTATTAACTAAGAGGCATTTTATTCAGGAAAGTATAGCAATTTACCTTATCCTTGCTATTTTAGCTCAGGTTTCCACTCTACCTACATCCACATTCCTACCTAATGAAGTGACCTAATTGCTAGACAAGTTTCAAGATGTTGCTCCTTATGAACTACTACCTAAGTTACCACCCATGAGGGACATCCAACATGCTATTGATTTGGTTCTCGGATCACAAATCCCTAACCTCCGATCCCTCATTATAGAATAAACCCAAAAGATAGGGAAGAACCCAACCAACAAGTAAGTTGATTAATTGAGAAATGATACATTCAACATAGCCTCAGTCCTTGCACCGTTCCTGCACTTTTAACTCCTAAGAAGGATGGATCCTGGAGAATGTGTGTTGGTAGTCGAGCTATCAACAAAATCATCGTCAAGTATAGGTTTCCTATTCTGAAGCTTAAGGATATGCTAAACCTTGTATCTGGGTCTTCCTGGTTTTCTAAGTTTGACCTTTGTAGTGGGTACCATCAAATTCAGATTAGACCTGAAGATGAATGGAAGACTGCTTTCAAGACCCAAGATGGGTTGTTCGAATTGCTAGTTATGCTTTTCGGCCTAGCCAATACCCCTAGCACCTTTATGAGAGTCATAACCCACATCTTGCGACCTTCCTTGGGGAAGTTTTTGGTTGTGTACTTTGATGTCAAATTGGTCCATAGCAAATCGAGAGCTGAAACTTAGTCCATCTAGAGTAGGTATTTAGCACTCTTTGAAAGGAGAAATTGTACCTCAACCTACCCAAATGCTCCTTCTTGCGAAATGAAGTATTCTTCCTGGGATTTGTCATATCAGAGCAAGGTTTTTTTGCTGACCCTGATAAGGTTAGGGCCATCCTAGAATGGTCTAAGCCAAAGACCTTGCAAAAAACATGAAGTTTTCATGGCTTGGCATCATTTTATAGACGCTTCATATGGGATTTTAACACCATTATGACCCCTATCACTGACTCCTACAACATCAAAGGCTTTACAAATCATCAAGGAGAAGCTTTTATGCATCCCATCACTACTACAAAAAAGCATTTTTGCATCCTATTTTTCCCGATTTTTACGTCTTATTTTATGCGAGCGCCTATCTGGGAGGCGCAAAAAGTGGAAGCTTAAGGCGTCTAACTTTTTTCTTAGACGTCATATGGTTTTTTAAAAAAAAAAGAAAAGAAAGAAAACCCCAAACCACGTTGGGAGCTATCAAATAATAATTCCAGATCTACATCCCAGATTCAATCGGGTCCAAAATCGAAAATCAAATGGCGTTTCCTTAATAACGAAATCAACTCAAATCAAAATATTTCTACAAGTGTAGATCTACATTACAACAACAAATCAGATCCAACAAAATCAACTCAAAATCAAAAAAAAAAATCTAGAGGTGAGAAGGAGAAGTCGAACATATCTGGAGCAAGTTGAACACATACGAATCACAGCTCGAACAGTTCTGGAAAAATCAAACAGATATGGAAAAATCAAAAATCAAACAGATCTGGAAAAATCAAACAGATCAGGAAAAGTCGAACAAGTCAAACAGATCCGAAAAAGTTGAAGCTTACCTACAGTAGGAAGTTGTAGATCTGGAAAATCGAAAGCAAAAATGAGGTTGAAAATGAAGGGACGATGTCGATTGTGTCGTCGATCTTGTGGAGAAGGTTGAAAATGAAGGGACGACGTCGATTGTGCCATCGATCTTGTGGAGAAAATGAAGGTCAACCATGGAGGTTGGGGGAAAGAGGAAGAAGACGAAGTGGAAGAAGGCCGCCGTGATGTTCGTAATGTGTGGAGAAGAAGGTTACCGGTGGTTGCAGTGGGTTTGTGCGAAGGTAGAGGCGAGAGAGAAGAGGGAACGTTGCGTGCGTTTTTTATATATAATGGATCTGCGATTTTTTTTTAATTGGGGGGTGGGTTTTGGCGTCTAAGTCTGATACTTAGACGCCAAAGGTGTCACCTTTGGCGTCTAATTATTAGACTTAGACGCCAAAGGTGATACTTTTGGCGTCTAATTTCTTGAATTAGACGCCAAAAGTCAACTTTTCTCACATATAATTACAAAAATGACACCGCCTTTATTTTTTACTTCCTTTTTTTATAAATAGGACGCCAATTGGGGAAGTAAAAGCTATATTCTGTAGTAGTGCATTTCTCACACTGCCTAATTTTGACAAGTGTTTAGAAGTTGCTTGTAATGTTTTTGGTGTAGGAATAGGAGGTATCCTAAGCCAGGAATGTCACCTAGTAGCCTTCTTTAGTGAAAAGCCTAATGAGGCAAAACAAAAGTATTACACCTATTACAAGGAGTTCTATGCCATTAATTGATCATTAGAGCATTGGAAGTACTACCTCCTTCCCCCACAACTTGTTCTACACTTGGATCACCAGGCACTTAAGTTTATTAGCTCGCAAAGGCATCTAAGTGCCAAACATGCCAAGTGGGTTAAATTCCTCTACGAAGTTACTTTTGTGGTCAAACATTAGACAGGAGTAGAGAACCAGGTAGTTGATACCTTGAGTAGGAGAGTGCATGTTCTCAATACTATGACAGTTAGCATTGTAGGTTTTGAGCGGTTAAGGGATAAATATGCCTCATACTTAGACTTTGGACTTATTTATCAAGAGGTTAGCAATGGTGACCGCCATGACAATGCTGACTTCTTAATCGATGATGTCTACTTAATGGTTCTAGACTATGCATACATCATACTTTAGTTCATGACTTCCTCTTTTGGGAATTACATGCATGAGGCTTAGCAGGATATTTCAGCATCCAAAAGATTATACCTTAGTGGTAGATAGGCTCTATTGGCCCTCCCCCTTAAGTGTGATGTAGCTAGAATCCTTTCCCAATGTCGCACCTACCATAGTGGTAAAGCAAGGAAGCAAAACACAGGATGCCATACTCCTTTATTGATCCCTGAGGCACCTTGGAAGGATATTAGCATGGACTTTGTCTTAGGGTTACCTAGGACAGTATGAGGACACAACTTTGTTCTAGTTGTTGTTGATAGGTTTTCCAATATGGCTCATTTCATCCCATGTAGCAAAACTACTAATGCTTCACATGTTGCTGAGTTGTTCTTACGAGAGGATGTCTTTATACATGGATTGCCCACTACTATCATGTGAGATAGGTGATAAGTCATATGTCTGCTATGAATTTCCACTATGTTATGACTGATTTATACTGTGTTTCTAAGCTTGATATATTTGATATGATAAAATATGAGTGAATTCATGCATATGTGGAAATAAGGATTAGAAAAGCTGATTTCATTCAATTTAGGAATTATCACGTATATAGACAATGAAAATGACTCAAGATTGTTGTGAACTCTGAGCTGACATATTAATGGTGTAGCGATGCTCCAGAATCGTAAGGACAATTATCTGAGACTTCATATTCTGTTATGTGATGATCTTTTCTTGAGAATGTGTACAAGATACAAGAAATCAGGCCGAACGTCTAAAAGGTGGTTGACTAGATTGAAGCATAAATCAAGATAGCGGGGAATCAAAAGGAAAATCTAACAGAATTAAAAGGGAAATCAATTAACCGAATCTTCCAGCTGGGTGCTGAGTAATATTTATGCCATGTTTTCCCTATGTGTTTTGACTATTTCGAATGCTAAATCTGAGCTTTATTGTGTAATATCTAATAAAATGTCCAAAAATTCATGTACATAGGAAATAGAGGATAGATCTTAAAAAATGTTGCATTCATAGCATTATCCTACTCATGTGTATAAGAAAATGACCACTTTATGGTTTGCCGTGAAAGTGCATAACGAAGTTGATACAATGCTATAGCATATCACATGCTCACATCTGCGCCAATAATACAATGTGACCGCTATAATGTAGTATCGTAAGTGATGCAGAATTATGCACTAAGATATTCTAACCTTTCCTCACGAGTGTTCAAGAAAACTAAGACAGGTCATCTAGATGGACGTTAAGACGGAGATTGACTCGAGTTAAATCCAGAAGATGCGGAGAATCAAAAGAAAGATTTGAAGAATTCCGCAGTATTAAAAAAAAAGATCAATCAACCGAATCTAGGGATTTGGACCTAACAAATTTGGAAGGCCCAACTCACTGGATGTACGATGCAAGGAGACCTAACTATAAGAGGAAAGCGCGGCAAAAACCTAGGAGTCGTCAAAGTGGTGAGAAAAAAGCAATGAACACAATTCCAATCTAGCTAAACTCACACCGAAGGAGCGAGAGAGAAGACCAACTGAGAAGACAGTAGATCAGACCCAACTCTTCCCTGTAGCAAGACGGATCGTAGAAGACGTAGAGGCATTGCGTGACAGGATGCCTCTTACGCCGTCAACCTTCCAACAAGCTTTTTTGTTTTATTCTTATATTATTTTATTTTTGTAATTTTGTCATGGGCTGTTCTACATTACTCTGTTTTGTGTTTCCCTCATCAGTCATGAACTAAACTTCCTTTGGCTGAGTGAGGATGAATTTCTAAGTTGAAGAATGAACCCAGTTTGCTAAGGTTTAAATTTAATAAATTCAGTTTGTTTAACAGTGCTTTAATCCATAGTCGTTTAGCAAACGCTAAGGACTATCTTTGCGGTCTTGGCTTACCATGCAGGAGTCAAGGTTAGACCTTTGTTAGACAGTGTTTGCTAGGCGAGCTCGTGCACGGTTCAACCTAAACTGTAGATGCTAGGAATGGATTTACTGCTCATAACCAGAACACCTAGGTTTAATTAGACAAACTGAACTTGAAATCGCCAGAGGAATATAGGAGAGTAGAGCGAGGACTATAGTTACAGAATGCATACGCTTTTGTATAGGATAGTGGTGGGTTAACTGAATAACGTTGTGAAAGGTAGTTATGTTATAGCATTGCGGAAGTTATGCATCATTTTGCTATAGCAATGCGTTGTTTGTGAAATGGGGGAATGAAACGACTTAGAATGAAATTTGAGCTCAACCTACTTTTAAACTGATATCTTCCTTTGACTTCTGATCACTCATTTATTTCTCATCATTAGTAATAGCAAAAACAACCAAAACCAACTCTACTTTTACTTCACACAACTGTCACTAGAAACTGGAATCATCCTTGGTATCAACAGTCTCTGTGGGACGATAACTCTACTTACTCTTTATTACTTGTTCAACTAGTTCATTTGCTATAAGAGAATTCGACCAACACTGGGCCTAAAAGAATAGGAAACCCCATCTCACAAGACACTAGACTGGACGTATGGCACAAGGACCTTAGCCATATAAGGAAACATGGCTGGACCTAAAAGAGAGTTGTCAAAGAATTGAGGATACACAGAAAAGATCAAAGTACACTGAGAAGCTCGAGAGGACCAATTGTGATAGAAGATTGCTAATCCGGAGAAGGTGCATAGGTGCTACATGACAGACGCTACTCTGTGCAATCAAAATCCTTTGACGATTTTTGTTTCGTTTCAGTTTTCTTCTCTGTACTTCATGAATATGTTTTCAGTTTCAATGGTTTGTTGCTTGCAAGTCATGAACTAAATTCCTTTCGCTAAGCAAGGATGGATTCTTAGTTTCTAATTCCAAACCAGATTATGAGTTTTCATTTATATAATTCAATTTGTTTAACAATGTGAATAACGTCGATCTGTACGTTAGGTGGCTCTACTAACAAGCAAGAGTCATGGCCTTAGCTTACTGGAAAGGAGTCAAGGTTAGACCTCTGTCAAGCAGTGTATGCTAGTAGAGTTTATGCAGAACTCTGTCTAAATTATAAAGTATAGGAATGAATTTATCTCACATTGCCATTACACCTAAGTTTACATGATATTCTAAGCTTGAAAATCTGCATAGGAATATGGGAGACGTAAAGTTAAGAATATAATTACAGGATTGTGGAAGCTTTTGTATACATTAGTGGTGGATTAACTGAAGAGCTTTGCTATAGGCATTATTGTAGCATTGTGGAAGTTATTACAACATTGCTATAGCATTAGGGTAAAGGAATATGGGGACAACGTGCGAATTAAGGGGAAGTCTTAGCTCTGCCTATTTTAAATCTGATATATCTTAATTGTGTCCCTGATCACTTTATTTTATTAGTTTGTTAGAATTAGTAGATTAAACCAAACACTTATACTTTATAATCACGCGACTTTTAATCATTAACTGGAAGCTTAAACTGGTGTTTCAATCTTTGTGGGACGATACTCTATTTTTTACTTTGTTACTTGTTTGAGTAGTTCACTTGTCATAAGGGAATTCAACCAAGAACAGTGATGTAAAGTTTGTGAGCTACTTCTGGAAAACCCTTTAGAAACTCTTTGGTACTCAATTAAAGTACTTCTCTGCCTTCCACCCTCAAATTGATGGTCAAACTAAAGTGACCAATCGTAACCTAGGTGACCCTGCTTAGGAGCTTAGTTGGCAATAGACCCGAAACTTGGGATTCAGTCTCAACAGCAAAATTTTCTTATAATAAATTGGTCAATCAGTCAACCGATAAGAGTCCATTTCAAATAGTTCTAGGGTACAACCCCAAACAGCCCATTGACCTTATGCCTATCCCTCTTACTACTCGTACCACTAAATCCTCAGGAGGTTTTGCCCAACATCTTCACTCTCTATCAATACTAAGGTTAGGCACAAGTTAGCCTTGAGCAATAATGATTATAAGCTAGTTGCCGATGCCCACCGCCATGCCTTGAATACTCCCAGAGCGTTTCCCAAAAAGGTATTTCAAAAAATTACATGCTCATGCTTCTGGCCCATTCTGCATTATTCAGAAGTTAGGCCCCATGCTTACTTATTAGAGTTACCTCCAGATATGTCTACTAGTCCAGTATTTAATGTTGATGATCTTGTCCCTTATCAGGGTACTTTTGAGCCACCCCTATGTGTTATGATGTTTCTGAAGGTACATATCATGCCTTAATTCCATCATTGCCCACCATTACAGGGCCAAATGAAGTCATTGACACTATTATGGATGAGCAGATATTCCTGACTCTAGTAGGCCCCATCAACTGCTACCTTGTTCGTTGGAAGGGACACGCAGATTTAGACACTACATGGATCATTAGGAGGAGATCTGTCATATCGACTTCACCTTACTTAAGAACTACCAATTGTCTACCTCTTCGGTGGAGAGTTCTTCCAACCAAAGGAGAATGATGAAATAATATCTATTTAGGGTTTTCAATAAATTAGGGTTCCTAGGTTTTCTAGATAAATCGGGAAATCTAGATTACTCTCTCAATATCCTATTGTCTTTTGAATTTCAAATTAGGATTTCTTATTATCTCTTGAATTTCAAATTAGGATTTGGATTTAAACTATTATTTATTATTTTATTTTTAAGCTCTATAAATAGGGCTAGGGTTCTCAATTGAGAGAGGACTTGAGTATTGAATATTAAATTTCCTATTTCTTGGCTTCCTCCTCATTCTTCCATCTCTCTCCTCCCTTTTTACAACCTGTTTCACATCAAAGATGCTGGGGAAGGAAGGAAGGAAGGAATCATGTTGAGGACAATGTTATCACTAGTAGAGGACATCACTGAAATCGCATCACCAAAGGAGGAGATTTCTCAGCATACACAGAGGAGGCTCTATCAGTATTGAAGAAGATGGAGATGGAGTCATGACTAAAATGCCCAACTACTTCAAAAGAAAACCACTAGTGTTATAAAGATATTAATTATATGGATGTACATTGACTCTTCACCTTCCACATTTTGTCACCTCAAGAACACACACACACACACACATCGGTATGGGACACCCACACTCATCATTACATCTTTGATCTCTCTACCGGCTGACTTATATTCACATGGGATGAGATGAGTATTTGGTCAGGGGAAAATTACACCTAATGACCTAGGTGGAAAAATTACACCAAAGCACCCATTTTCAATCACTATAAATACGTGCCTTCCTTCTATTGTAAACAAACGAATGTATTGTAAACTATGAATGAATGAAAAGTGATTACTCCTTTCTCTACTCTCTGGAATTCTATCTTCTTTCTTATTCCACAATTTTCTTAGTTTTATAACACGTTATCAGCACGAGAGCTCTAACAAAGGTATGATTTTCTTATCGTCTTTTTATTGATTTCATTATATGTTCATTTTATCTATCTAGGATTATCTTAACCACTATATGGAATTAAAGATTAACTTTTACCGATTGTTTTAAACATCGGGTTCCATGGTTAAGATTGGATATTATTATTAGTCCTTTTAAATTATGTTGTAATTTAAAATTTATACTGGTTGCAGTGTTTTATTTATGTCTCGCATTATCATATTCTTCTCCTACTGATAAACTAAGTCCTGGTGAGGACTACCTTCATTCTTAGTTCATTTCTTTTGTTATTCTTTGGCACATTTAAATGAAATAAGTCCTGGTGAGGACTACCTCTATTCTTAGTTCATTTTTTGTTATTCTTTGGCACGTTTAATTTCCGATAAATAAAATAGGATAATTTGTATTTTGTACAAGTTCTTTTATATTATTAATATTTTTATTTTGTATGGTCGGAAGTTATACACCTTTGATTTCTTATTGAAATTATATCACCATAAGTCATATCACTTTAATTTCTTATTTATGGCCAGAAGCCATATAAATTTAATTTCTCATTATGAGAACTAAATGGCCCGAAGCCATAAAATTTTAATTTTTATTATAATAACTTACTTACTGTCTTTGTGAATTTCCTATGACTATCATTAATAATTATTGTCTATTTCTTTAAATTAGTCCGAACCATGTCAAACCTTGCAAAAATTGAATTTGTGGCCCTTGACATTACCAGAAAGAACTATTTATCGTGGATGCTGGATGCAGAAATCCATTTGAATGCCCATGGTTTGGAAGACACAATTAAAGAAGGGAATTAGGCATCTAATCATGATAAAGCCAAATCCATGATTTTCCTACGCCGCCATTTGCTTGAAGATCTAAAAATTGAATATTTGACAGTAAAAGACAAACTTGTTCTTTAGAACAATTTGAAAGAAAGATATGACCACCGAGAAGATGGTCATCCTCCCAAAAGCTCGTTCTAACTGGATACATTTGTGTTTGCAAGATTTTAAAACTGTGAACGAATATAACTCAGCCATGTTCAAAATTACTTCTCAGTTAAAATTATGTGGAGAGAATGTTACTGATAAAGATATGCTAGAAAAAACATTCTCCATTTTTCTGTTAGTTCTCTATGTGTTTTGATGATAACTGACAACTGTAAACTTAAATGAAGTTTGTCTTTGTTAAGTTAAAAACTTTGTCAAAGACAAACTCGAGTTTATAATTGTTAAACTCAAGTTTGACCTTGACAGAGAGTAAATCAAGTTGTTTTAACTTAACCAAACCCGAGTCTTCTCATTTAAACTTGAGTTTATCCTCGCCCGAGAGCTTTCAAAGGTTTTACAAGTTAAGTAAACTCAAGTTAGTATTGGCAAACTTGAGTTTCTGCCATACCGAGTTTTTTCAATAAAACCTATTTTTTATCCAAACTCGAGTCTGCTTGTTTAAACTTGAGTTTATCCTTGGCCGAGAGTTCTCAAACTTTTCCATGTAAAGTAAACTTGAGTCTATCTTAGTAAACTCGAGTTTACGCCAGACCGAGAGTTTTTCAAGTTTTTCAAAGTTAAGGAAACTCGAGTCTATGTCTTAAAACTCCAGTTTGAGCTTTTATAAACTTAAACTCATTTTCAGTATAAATAGTATCAAACTCAAGTTTGCATCTTGTTCAGAATGTTTTTCAAAGCTCAATCACGATGCTCATTTTCAAAAAGAACTAAACTCGAGTTTGGGGAATTAAACTCTAGTCTTACACTTGAGTGATATATTACAAACTACAGTTTGCTTGAACAAACTCCAGTTTAAAGCACTCTGTTTTAAAATCATCTTAGTCAAATTTGCAAAATCTTCATGAATGATCTAAATACTTCTTATCATCACTCATTACTATACCTAACTATGTTTAGTCAGTTTGTTAATGAGTTTCAGATGATCAAATGAGTATTAGACTGAGGATTAAGCATAAAGCAAAAGGTGATGCCAGAACATTTATTACTGGTCCAGAAAACTTGACACCCTTTTGGCAAATCATTCTCTGGATGTTGCAAAGGTTTAAATGTTTTCTTTCCTCATATGAAAGTGACATCATCCAACAGATTTATTTCAAGGAAAGTCAACAAGAATGTCTCAGCATCTGGATTAACTCAAAGCATGAGAGAAGATGGACCTAGTTGCAACCTAACAGCTTCATTAATGTCTCCAACAGTTAAATTAATGTTTCCAACGATCATTTAATGCTTCCAACATATATAAGATGAAGCATTCAGTTCTCAACAACCACTAGAATAAAGAAAACAAAAAATCTATCAAGTGTTATTTGCATTTACTATTTTCTACTCATCTGTAAAGTATCTTCTGATACATTGAACTTCAGTGTTTATTACATCTGCTCTTTTAGAGAGTATATCATTGATTATTAATCATTGTAAGAGTCTCAAAGTTGTGGGACTTTGAGATTGGGTTTATCATTTTACAACTTGTAAGGGGGAGTGTATCCTAGTGAAAGGATAACTTTCGAGTACAGAGTGTGTAACTGATCTTAGTGATAGTGAAAAATCCTAGAGTGTTTGGGGACTAGACGTAGGTCAAGAATTAAGACCAAACCAGTATAAATCTTCATGTGTCAAGCTCTTCTTCTCTATCTTTGTTTTACCCTGTTTTGGTATTTGCTGTTTGGGTATTTAAAAAGAAATTTTTAAATTCCCCAGTTCACCCCCCCTCTTGGTGATTTCCTCCATTTACAATTTCATGCATCCAATTTGCTCCTGCAGTAGCAATATCGTGAAAAAGGTTTCAAGAAATATGCAAAATTAATTTCTTGTCTCCTTGTGGCTGAACAAAATAATGAGCTTTTATTGAAAAATCATGAATCTCATCCAACAGGCTCAACTCCATTCCCATAAGCAAATACAGTAACTAATGAATCTTTTAGTGGCCGAGGACATGGACGTAAAGTTGGCTACAGCCGTGGCCATGGTCGTGGTCCAAATCGTGGTGGATCAAGTTCCCGCCCAAAGTGGGGAAAGATTGATAAGAACCACAAATGGAAAACTAGTCGGTATAACAAACATATTGAGAATTCATGTTATCATTGTGTTGGCAAAGGTCATTGGTCTCATACCTGTCGTACGCCAAGACATTTGGTTCAACTTTACCTAGAATCACTTAAAAATAATAGTGAAAGGTCAAAGATTGAAGTAAATTACGTTAAAAAGGCTGAGAATTCTGAGCATGAAGATGTTGATGTTATTCACTTGGATGTTGCTGATTTCTTAGTATAAATTATCTTTTCCTATTTAGAACTGTTATGTTTTAGTATGTTGAAACTTTCTTCTACCAATGTATTTCTTTTAATTATGTTTTTATTTATTTTCATGTATCTTTTAATGAAGAATGAATCTTATTGGCATCAATCCTGAAGATTTGTGTCTCATTGATGGTGCAATTACACACACCATACTTAAAAATGATAAATATTTTTCTTCCTTGGTAATGCAAGAAGCCAATGTTCAGACTATATCTGGAAGTAGAAATTTGATTGAAGGCTCCGGAAGAGCTAATATTTTACCTGAAGGAACAAAATTATGCATTGGTAATGCATTTTATTCTACCAAGTCCAAGAGAAACTTATTGAGTTTCAAAGATATCTGTAGAAATGGATATCTTATAGAAACAACAACTAAAAATAATCAGGAATGTCTTGCTATCACAAATATAGTTTCTGGTAGAAAATGCATATTAGAAAGTTTTTCTGCTTTTTCTTCTTGTTTGTATTATACATTTATAAGCACAATTGAAACACATACTATTGTAAACCAGAAGTTTACCAATATAGACCAAAAGTTTGCCAATGTAAACCAGAAGCTTACTAATGAATTCAATGTTTGGCATGACCGGTTAGGCCATCCAAGGTCAACCATGATGCAACAAATAATTGGGAATTCATGTGGACATACCTTGAAGTGTAAACAAATACCACAATCCCATGATTTCTCATGTACTGCATGTTCCAAGGAAAAGTTAATTATTCGGCCCTCACCAAGCAAAGTAGAAAGTGAGTCTCTCACATTTCTAGAACGGATACAATGAGACATTTGTGGACCAATACAACCACCATGCGGACCATTTAGGTACTATATGGTTTTAATTGATGCATCAACCAAATGGTTGCATGTTTGCTTATTATCTTCTCGTAACCTGGCGTTTGTAAGATTACTTGCTCAATTAATTAGATTAAGAGCACATTACCCTAATTATCCTATTAAGAAAATATGTCTTGATAATGCTGGTGAATTTACTTCACAATCCTTTAATGAATATTGTATGTCCCTTGGAATTGATGTTAAACATCCTGTAGCTCATGTTCATATGCAAAATGGACTTGCAGAATCATTGATTAAACGATTGCAACTTATTACAAGACCTTTACTTATGAGATCTAATCTCCTAATTTCTACTTGGTGCCATGCTATTTTGCATGCAGCAATGTTAATTCACATCAGGCCAACTACTTACTTAAAGGTTTCCCCCTTACAAATGGTTTTTGGTCAAGAACATAATATTTCCCATATAATATTTTTTTTGGTGTGCAGTATATGTGCCAATAGCACCACCTCAACGCACTAAAATGGGTCCACAAAGAAGAATGAGAATATATGTTGGATATGAATCTCCTTCAATTATAAAATATTTAGAACCATCTACAGGAGATTTATTTACGACACAATTTGCCGATTGTCATTTTAAAGAATCAGTTTTCCCAACATTAGGGGGAGAAAATAAGCAGTTGGGTAAAGAGATTAGCTGGAATGAATTATCATTGGCTCATTTTGATCCTCGTACAAAGCAATGTGAACTGGAAGTTCAAAAGATAATTCATTTATAGAATTTAGCTAATCGAATGCCAGAAGTATTTACTGACCCAAAGAAAGTGACAAAGTCATATGTCTCAGCTGCTAATGCTCCTAGTCGAATTAATGTCCCTGAAGGACAACCTATTATAAATGAATCTAAAGCACACCTGAAGCGTGGCATGCTCATCGGTTCCAAAGATAAAAATCCTCAAAAGAAAAAAGGAGATAAGAATATAGATGGTCAAGTTGAGAATAATCAAGAAAAATTAGTAACTCCAAAAGAGCCATCTCCTGAAGAGTTATTATCTCCAGTAAAGACATCTCCAGAAGAGAATGTTGTAGTCGTACCTAAAATATGTGAAAATAATGAGATCTCAATAAATTATGTTATGAATTGTATCCAATGGGACCGAAATGAAGTCAACATTAATGACATCTTTGCTAATCATATAGCATATGATGTAATGAATGATAATGAGGATCATGAACCAAAATCCATTAGCGAGTGCCAACAGCGAAAGGATTGGCCCTTATGAAAATATGCTATTAATGCATAATTAAAATCACTAGCAAAATGAAAAGTATTTGGACTTGTAGTCCATACACCTAAAGATGTAAAGCCAGTTGGATACAAATGGGTCTTTGTAAGAAAAAGAAATGAAAAGGGTGAAATTACAAGATATAAGGCACATCTTGTAGCCCAAGGCTTTACACAAAGACCTGGCATTGATTTTGAAGAAACATATTCACTAGTAGTAGATGCAACTACTTTTCGTTATTTGATTAGCTTAGCAGTAAATGAAGGACTTGATTTGCATTTAATGGATGTCGTGACTGCCTATTTGTATGGTTCACTTGACAATGATATTTATATGTAAATCCCTAAAGGACTCAAGGTGCTAGAAGCATCTAATTCTTGAGAACAATACTCGATCAAGTTAAACAAGTCTCTGTATGGCTTGAAGCAATCAAGGTGTATGTGGTATAATCGTCTCAAGGAATATTTGTTGAAAGAAGGGTACAAAAATGACCCAATATGCCCATGCATTTTTATAAAAAGATCTAGCAATGAATTTGCTATAATTATTGTTTATGTTGATGATATCAACATCATTGGAACTCTTGTAGAGCTTCAAAAGACAATTAATTGTTTGAAGAAAGAATCTGAAATGAAAGACTTGGGCAGAACAAAATTTTGTATTGGACTACAGATCGAGTACCTAAAGGATGGGATCTTTGTATGTCAAGAAACTTATACAAAGAAGGTCCTGGAGCGATTTTATATGGATAAGTCACATCCATTATGTACTCCAATGATTGTAAGGTCTTTGTAAGTGGATAAAGATCCATTCCGACCTCAAGTAATTACTGACGAAGGTGAAAAGGAACTACTTGGTCCAGAAGTACCATACCTCAGTGCTATTGGAGCACTAATGTATCTTGCTAATCACACATGGCCTGATATATCATTTGCTATCAATTTATTAGCAAGATATAGTTATTAACCAACACGAAGGCATTGGAATGGAATAAAACACATTCTTCGTTACCTCAGAGTCACTATGGACATGGGGTTATACTACTCAAATATATCCAAACATGAACTGTTGGTTATGCAGATGCTGGATTTTTGTCTAATCCACACGATGGTAAATCACAAACAGGCTATTTGTTTATATGTGGAGGTGCAGCTATTTCATGGTGAACTATGAAACAGACTATATCAGCCACATCATCTAACCATGCAGAAATTCTAGCAATGCATGAAGCAAGTCAAGAATGTGTATGGTTGAGGTTAGTAATATATCATATACGAACAACTTGTCATTTATCTTCAGATAAAATGGTTCCAACAATTCTATATGATGATAATGCTGCATGTATTTCCCAACTTAAGGAAGGTTATATCAAGGGCAATAGAATGAAGCATATTTTACCAAAATTCTTCTTCACTCGTGACCTTTAAAAGGATGGTGAAATAAATATCCAGCAAATTAGTTCAAGTGAAAATCTAGCAGATTTATTCACCAAGTCACTTCCAGGTACAATGTTTGAAAAGCTTGTCCATGGCATCAACCTTCAAAGACTCAAATATCTCAACTGATGTTGTTAAGAGGGGAAGTCGATACACACTATACTCTATTTCCCTTATCTAGGTTTTATCCCACTAGGTTTTCCTAGAAAGGTTTTTAATGAGGCAGCACTGGAAAGTGTATCAATGAATGATGTACTCTTTTCTTTAGCTAGGTTTTTATCCTACTGGGTTTTTCTTAGTTAACAATTTTAATGAGGCACATTCATGATGGACATCCAAAAGGGAGTGTTATAAATATATTAATTATATAGATGTCCATGGACTCTTCACCTTCCGCATTTTGTCACCTCAAGAAAATCATTTGGATATATATATATATATATATATATATATTATTATATATATATATACATCGGTATGGGACGCCCACACTCATCATTACGTCTCTAATCTCTTCTCTCTGCCAGCCAACTTATATTCACATGGGATGAGATGAATATTTGGTCAAGGGAAAATTACACCTAATGACCCAAGTGAAAAAGTTACACCAAAGCACCCATTTTCAATCACTATAAATAGGTGTCTTCCTTCTATTGTAAACAAACGGATGTATTGTAAACTCACGAATAAATGAAAAGTGATTACTCTTTTCTCTACTCTTTAGAATTATATATTCTTTCTTATTCCACATTTCTCTTAGTTTTATAACAACTAGCAGCTTTTTCATTTTCCTGCAACAGGAAACTATTTTTTTTTTAATTAACAAAAGAAAAACTCTCTCATTAGGACCTTCCCAAACAAACATGTCTTCTCCTTCTTCTGTTTCTTCGTTTTCTTCTTAATTACTCCCACAATTGTTCTGAGTTCCAGATTGTCCAGCATATCTATAGGAGCACTCTTTATTTCTTTTTAAAAAAAATTAGGCTAAAGTATACGTTTGGTCCTTTATGTTTGCCTCTAGTATCATTTTAGTCCCTTAAGTTTGTAAAGTGCACGTTTGGTCCCTTAATGTTAACACCGTTAGTGTGACTTAACGGAAAATACTGACTCAATAATTTTAAGCGATGACTATGCAATTAAATGCTGACCAAGCATGCTTATGTGTTAGTATTTTAATAAATTAATATTTTAAATCCTATTAATTGACAAATATTTAATTTTCTTCGACAAAAAAAACTTCTAAAATTCTATTATTGACCCTTGAATAAACAAGAGTACATATTAGCCTTTATATAGATAAACCTAAAATTAATTTAATCTAATCAAATCAAAATAACTAAGATATAATCGTAAGAAATGATATCCTATCCTTCTCTAATCCTAAGATATAATAAATAGTAAAATAATTTTAATAACCCATAAATTTTGGAATTTAAAATAATCATAAGAATAACATTAATTAAATAATTAATGACTTCTTATGTATAATAGAAAAATATATAATAAGAATAAAAGATAAAAAGTTATTTTCATATCTATATTTAAAGTTGTATGTTGATAGTAAAAGAAAAGTTGGGAACTATTAGGCCCCGTTTGGATCAAAGAAAAGGTGGGAATGGAAAGGAATGGAAATGAAAAGAATGGAATGGAATGAAAAATAATTTGCCTCAATGTGTTTGGTTGGCACTCGAAAAGAAAATGGGTTGATAGGAAAAATTTTGTTTGGTTGGAAGAAAATAAAGTAGGAAAAAAAGACAAAATACCGTTTTGCCCCTAAAAATTTCACTGTACCACGATGCAATTACCCGAGTAACTATCAGAGTTACCCGAGTAACACCTAAACTGGGAAAGAAGCTGTTAACTTTGGATCCTCAAATTAATCTGCTAAAGGTCTATATTTGAATTTTTTTAAAAGGAAAAATTATATATATTAAAAATTACCCAAGTAATAAATCCGATGCCCGAGTAAATCATATAATCACGTTATTCAACAAGCAGAAACAGCAAATAAATCGAAGATAGTTTGAATTGAGGAAGATTCATATCTTGAAGATTTTGGTTTAATATTCGGGCACATAAATGGGAGATTGTTTTAGACATAATTTCTATGCTACCACTAACATACCTGAATATACGAAGGATGGGTAGTCCCTTATGCATTGCAACAAATGGTACTCCCATGTTTCTTAAACACTGGCTTTGAGTTTCGCCAAATCAAACGGTGCCAGGGATCGTTAAGAAGGACGGAGAAATTAAACTCTCAACATTGCCATGACTCGTAAACAGTTCCTTTCTCGTTTGCCACTGTTTTCTGTTAAGTAAAACATAGGAGCTATTTGACGGAGATTGTGGAGGAGGAAGCACTGACATCCGAGTCCAACACCGAGCTCCAATCTCGAAACTGAGATTTCATCATCAATGGCCAGCGGTGGTTAGCAAACACATGAGTGAAGAGGATGAAGAAGGAGATAGCATAATAATTATCAAAAGTTGATAACAAAACAACAATGAACAAAATGTAACATCCCATTTTCAAAAGCAGTATATTTTTTTTCATCAAAGTAGAGCATCAGAGCGATTGAGTAACTGATACATATATTTCAAATGCCGTAAGTCTGGCTATTTACAGTAACGGTACAATAACCGAGTGTTTTCAAAAGTAAACAATAATAAAAGAAAGTCTTCAGCTGAGTCCCTATGCGGCCTGCTTGCCTCTTTCCTCGATCCTCGGTCCTCCTAAACCTGACGCTATGTTAAGAGTTGAGGTTCAATGCCCATTGAACCTCAGGTAACGGTTAACCTCATATTTACATATACAGTATATAAGCATACCAACAAGCATATCCCAACATCATATAAGCCCCCTGGCAGATATGTCACACTTAGCAAACGTTTCACAACTAGCAGTCGTTTCACACCAAGCATTTCACACCTAGCACATATATGCATACAATAAATATCAGAGTTAGTGTTACAGTACGCGAACGTACCTTCATTGACGAAAAACGGCACGTTTGACAGAAAACGGTACTTCTGACAAAAAACAACGGTTTGACAGCGGTACGACATCGGTTCGTGATTAAAGATATCCTATAAGGATAATATCACATTTATAAAGATTTGGCATCATAACAGGCATTTTAGGTACAAATTACCATTTTGCCCCTGACCCCCTAATCGGCGGAATTTCGCCAGATCTTCGCTATTTTCACTCTATCTCTCCAGAATTTTGACATATCTCTTCCCCCAACAATATTTTAGAAAATAATACCATATTTACCCCTAAATATGATATCTAGACTATCTTGAAAAATTAAAGATAAATCTAGCATTTCTACTACATCTACTGAAAGAACTACCGAAACTAAAGACTAGGGACCGAAGAACTTACCCAGCACTTCGCTACTCCTTTTCTAGAGCTCTTCCTTGCTCTCACTTCTCTCTAACCTCTCTCTAGGATCAAGGAATTGGTGAGTTATGAAGTGAAGAGGGATTGCCTATTTATAGGGAATTTCCAGCGATCTCAACCCTTGGATCAACTTCTGCACCAACGGTTAGGATGATGGATATGTGGCCTCTTGCCAACCACTTATTCTCCTCTCTTCTCCACCACAAATTCTCCTCCCTTATGTCATCCATGATGTCATCTTTTTGCTTTATGGCCTTGTACCGATAAAGTTCCCAGTTCGGTGTCCAAATCGCGCAATATCGGAGAATCTCAAAAATTCAGTAGCAAGGCACTGAAGTTTTATTCTTTCTCTTCAAAACTACTTGGGTTAACTAAATTTTTGATCCTATTAAGGGTATTCCGTGGTCTGCTGAAGATTTTCGGATAAACGCTATCGATTACGGAAATAACTTCCGATAGCACCAGCTTCTGGATAAAAATTCACTGGTTTGTAATATGTCCTGACCTAAGAAACCTTATCCCTGGTTTGTCACAACTAATTCGTTTTCTATAGGTTCTCATTTGTACTATCTGCCCTATTTCTGATTTATCATGTATCTTAATGACTCATTTGGTTTCAGAAATAACTTCTGAGATAGTCCACTCCGAGGTAGAAATTCACTGGTTTATAAAAAGTCCAGATGTTACAGACTCCATCCCCAGGTTTTGAGGTAGGATTTTGTTTCTATCGGTTCTCGATTCTCTGTTGGCTCTTTACAAAATATCTCAAAATATAATATTATTTTAATCAAAATATCATGATATTTATTATTTTTTCTTTTATTTTTTATTATTATTTTTTATTATTTTATTATTTTTATTTATTAATTTCGAATTTCTCCCCTTAAATTAATTATTTACTAATTAATTTACTTATATCTTAATCTAAACAATTAGCCACTAATTACTCAATTAGCCATTTACTAATTGTTGATAATTTTCATAATTAGGGTTAATTATTATCTCACAACTATTTTACTGACATTGGTATTTTATGCTCCATGTAAAATATTAAAAATCATGGGGTCATTTATGCTCCCCAAAATTATATTTAATTTCGACTCCTTATTTTCTAAGGGAAATAATCCCAAAAATTCCTAAAATTGGAGACAACATACTTTCTAATTTTTAGCAAATATTTTATTGCCTCTAGGGGTTTGTCATAATATCTTCAGGCCATTTTATGCCTCATAAATGCATTTTATGGATTTTAGCTCTTTATTTACCCTAATTTCAATAAAAATTACCTTAGAAAATAAGGTAATTATTACACTAGTTTTGAAACCATATATTCATCTATTTCCAATAGGTATTATTTATCGAAATATGATACTTATCATAAATACGATTTTTAGGGTATTACACAAAATGTGGGATTTTTAAGCTAACGAGACGAAGATGAAAGAAGACGAAAGAAGAAAAGTGACTACCAGAGATGTTGAGCCATTTTCAAAGTTATTCGATATTACTTTCGGACATTACTCGAGTAATATATACAGGCTTCACAAGTAATGTTGGTTTACTCTACAGAGCTTTATGTTTTTTGAATATTTTCGATATTACTCCAGTAACATGAGTTTTTACTCAAGTAATTAGAAACAATCACCCATTTTCAAAGATCCATCCGATATTACTTTTGTCTTTTACTCAAGTAATATTTTCCTGTTCCGCAAGTAATTTGGTTACTTTCAAGCATTACTCGAGTAATGAGTATTTGCTCCGCAAGTAATTTAGAACATGTCGCTCATTTTCAAAGTTTTTCAATATTACTTTCAGACATTACTCGAGTAATATATACAGGCTTCACAAGTAATGTCGTTTTACTCTACAAAACTTTCTATTTTTTGAATATTTTCGATACACGTTGTGGATTTTGATACAGCTACACGAAGCAGTTCCAGGAAAAAGGTACAATAGATATCTGGAGCTTGCTTAAGCAGTATTTGGTACGTTACTCTCCAAGAAATTACTCTTTCTATATGTAGCTGGTTCTGCAACACACTTTATTAGGTGGAAAAAATTAAGGGTTTAAACAAAATATCTTATATTATATTTGAAGTAAGGACGGGGAGGGGAGGGGAGGAAGTATTAAAGAAGCATGAGCTTTTAGTTGTGAAGACCTCCTTGCAGTAATAAGACAAGCTAGTTATTCAAACTGTTTTAAGTTGGCCTAAAACTAGAACAATCAAGCATGAGTTTGATTATGTTCTGGACTTTTTCATCAAAACGTTGGTACGCCATTACTCAAGTAGGAGATGATGTTACTCAAGTAACTCATATGCATCCAGTATTTTGGTTCCATAAGCCTCGTTATTACTTGAGTAGTTAACTTGGTTACTCGGGTAACATTTATACTTTGTTAACCTCTGTTTCTGGATGAGTGAACAGAGCATCCTGCAAAATAAGGGGATGAGGGAGAAAATCAAATTGCAATAACATAACTTTAGAAATATATATTAAACGTAGGTTAAATACAAGATATTGTCTGTCATTTTGTCAATTGCACTGCTTGACAAAATTACGTGGGGAACAAAAACAACCCACCCATCAAACTTCTTAAAAATTCAAAATAAGAGTAGACAAATTTTTTATCAAAAAGATTGAAGATAACCGACGCAAATCTATGTCCCTAGCAATGCTCATATCCATGTTGCCTTGAATGCAGAAGGAATCTTCTCAAATGAATCGAGTAGGTGTTGGGAAGAAATTTCACTCGCCGTCTCCATTCTCCACATGTCTCTATTTTCAGGGTCACATTGTCGCCCTTTTATAGAGTTGTCGTAGGATCAAGGGCAAAATAGACTTTACTTCATTTTCATATGCCCGGGAAAATGGGTTCCCACCATTTTTGGTGGGAATTGATTTTCATTTAAAGATGGGAGAATGACGCGAGGCGGGAAAATTTGATCCAAACGGCCGCCGCCACTAGAAAATTTGATTTTTCCTTTTCCCTCCCCCGATTTTCACTGATCCAAACAGGGCCTTAGAGAATAAATAATATGCATGTAATATACCTGAAATTTAAAATAAATCATTACTTTTTATTAGTTATGGAAGTGGTGCAACTTAAGTAAATGGTTTTTCCTTGTGTTTGTTATCTATATTTGGTTTTTGGGTTTGAGTTTTTTTAAGCAAAAAGGATAATTTGATTTTGTTCAAACAATAATAAATTATTGGAATTCCCAAATTAATCATATAGCTTAAAATATCTCTCATGGTTTTTTGGCCCTCAATTTTTTTTCTCCTCATTGGTGTTCATAGCAAAAAAAATTGGGCTTCTCTGGAACGTTCTCAACCATCTTCTCCGTTCAGCATCATGGCGGTGGTATGTGTGAGTGCGTAAGGCGTCATCCTCCTTGTTAATTCGTCTGTCATCTCCCTTAATCGAACTTCTTCTTCTTTTGTTTTGGGAGTGAGTGAGAGCCACGACAAAGGTCGACGCTAGAGCTTGAAAAGGGGACCGGAGAAAGGTTGGGAGAAGAGGGAAAAAGATGGAGAGCAACCACCACCATCAAGGACTTCCTTCATCACAACCATCGGCTTTTGTCTTACCATCGGAGAAGCCGAGCTTCACAGCGTTGGAAAGCATATCAGATTGCCACCTCCGCCGTCGTAAAAGACACAGTCGCAAGTGGAGAAGAGCTTGGACGTGATCGGACAGGGAACCAGAGGGAGATGAGACTATTGCTTCACCTTCGTCGCATTCCACACACCACCGGCACTTCGGCCTTCCTCATCCTAGTCGTCGCCGGCACCCTTTTGGAGACATACTGCCGTGAGCATGGGCGGACCCAAGTTATGGACAAGGGGGGCAAGTGCCCCCCTTGAATTTAAGATTTTCTTTAAAAAAAAATAAAAATTAAATTAATACATATTTGAATGATTTCCCACCCTTAAATTAAATATCCACCCTTAATACATCAAGATTGCACTTCGTAATCAGATGGGGATGAATGGTTGAATGATTGTTTAGTGCCTTATATTGAAAAAGATGTATTTGATAGCATTGATAATAAGACAATTATGATAGAATTCCAAAAAATAAGGCCTAGAATGATGACATTGTAATTATTTTTATTGTAATATACTTTTGTTATTAAAATATATGTACTTGAACTTATTGAGTGCCTACTCTTCATTGTAATTTATGTAACTGCGTTTCTAACAGCACTTAGCCTTACTTTTCTAAATGATGGGTTTGTAAAATAATTGTCTCTCTTATTATATCATCAGTGTTTACTTGATTTCATAAATATTTTTTTGATATTTTTTTCTTTAATTGTTTATATTCTTTTGTTTTTTAATATATTTAAAACTTTCCTTAAAAAAAAAAAAATCAAAACTCTCCCCGCCAATAGTGCCCCCCCTTCAATATTTTTCTGGGTCCGTCACTGGCCGTGAGTTCCAGAGCTGAGAATCTACTTGAAGAGTTCAGAGCACCATCCGTCCTTGTTCTGCGTTGTTCCGGTGAAACTCTGTTATCTCTGGTGGACTTTGCTAATTTCCTGAGCTGTGTGTATTTCCATCAGAATTCTGCAACTTCTAGCGAGATTCTAAGTTTCTGGTTCGTTGCTGCTACTGTGTAGAGATTGTTGGGATCTTCTTCTTTTCTACAGTTGCGTTCTTCGTCTTCTTCCTCCATCCTCGCTGCTATAAGACGCTCTGCATACGGGGTAATCTCAAACTCTTCACTTGCATTGTTGTCAAGTTGTGTGGGTGTATGTAGTATATTTCAATCCCTTATTCTGATTGTTTATGCCATTTATGTGTAAGGGGCTAAGGCATTTTACATTCCCCTGCAGCAGAACATGTGGAATAAAAATAAGACTTGGGGATTTTTATTAGCTATAGTGCTGAGGAAGGAAGTTTAGTTTGATACATATTTTTGCTCAAATCTGGGTTGTTGACAGAGAATAAAAACATGGGTTCTATTTATTTACGAGTCAAATGTTTATAAATTTAATTTAGGAGACCTTGTGGACTATGTGGATGTTTGAAGTTATTTGATCAGCTATATGAGATAATAGTGATACTGTTTAAAAAAAGATCATAGTGATTATTTTATTATTTGATTATGATTAAAATGCACACAAGGTGCTTGTGAAAATGTATAAGAGAGGAACTTTGTTGGGTTAACTATGATATAAACCTTAAACAATTTGGAAGCCCATCGACTTCATAATGACGTTGGAAAGAAGATTGGTTGGAAATTTCAATAAGTTTATTTATTCCTAGTGTTAGCGGTTGGGATGCTAATGATTATAAGTCATTTAAAGAAACAACAATGGTTGTGTTTTAGTTAATTAAACTGAAGTAGCGTATATTGCTAGAATTGGAATTTTAAATATTAAGATGGATAACAAGGATATTTATATATACTATTCCTATGCAAGTAAATGTTGAAGCAAATATGTTTCTTATTTCTCAAATTGTTATGAGCACAGAATTTTGAATGCGTAAATTAATTTTAGAGTTTAGGATTATATTGGATATTTCAAAGTAAAGGAAAATTGTGGGGAACAATGAATCTTATTGAGATATTATGAATGTTAAGTTACAATTGAAGTAATGATATTTTTGTTTTGGACATTATGAAAACTAAGGAGTGAATATATAAGGTTGAAGATGATAGATAGGAGTAGGTTATACCTCAAAGCTTAGTAGGTGAGTGATGAATAACGTCTCATTATAATTTACGTAGATAATATTCTTACTACTAGCTATATTTTTATATTAATTACAATAGTTTCTAAGCTTGATATCATCAATGATAGTTTACTCAACTTGTTCATTTTCTCATTGATTTTATGTATTGATATTTATTCTTCTTCTATATTTTATGGTCAAGCATGGAATTGACAAGAAAATTTTTGTGATATGTTTCGTAAGCTTGAATGCTTAGATGATTTACATATTTTGAAACTTTTTCTAAATGAATGATTCTTGTTGATTGATAGATGGAATTTGAAGGAAATCGATTAAGATTTTTGTAAACTTTCATGATGGGGTCTTCTGTCATAAAATATTATGAGTTTTATTGTTAGAATACCTCTGTTTGTTGATGGTAAATTATCCCCATACATGCTTGCTGGTTACTAACAGCAATACTGTTAGTCATTGGCACGCCATGGTTAACTCAAGCTTACTTGACATTCATGAGCACAGTACTCACGCTTGATATTCGTGGGATTCGTTCTCACGCTTGTTATTCGTAGATTTTGTACCTACATTTGTTTCATGGCTTCGAGTTACGCTTAGTTACTTACCCTCATGGACTGTTTGTCCATGCTTGTCCTCGTGGCTTCATGTTGTGCTTGCTTATTTACCCCATAGACTGTGTGTTCACACTTGTTATCCGTTCTATTGAAGTCCTATAAAAGATGAGATATGATATTTATCGGGTTTTTTTAACTGATTTTGTTAAACAAAATTGCTTTACTGCGTAATTGTTTTGGTTCGTAAAATGATCTTTCATATTGTTTTATTTATGATTATAATTGTATGTTGTAGAAGTTGAAACTTGTTGTCATGTTTTCATCTTTCAAAGTTAAATCCATTTAAATTATTTTTCATAAACTTGTTATCATGTTGTCACTTTCAAAGTTAAATCTATTTAAATTATTTTTCATAAGTATTGTATTAAATTCTATAAATGGGACGTCATTCACCAGAAAGATTCTTTTTGGTCTAAGATAGTGCAACTGACTATGTTGCTCTTGGTGGTTTCTGAAGATCCATACTGCTCTTTTGAAGTTGAAGAGTCATGTTGAATGTAACACCCCTACTGTTGTAAATAGTGTATTTGTAAACATTGATGAATTAATGAAGAGATTTGGCTGTTGATTTATTATTAGTATTTTCTGTAATATTTTTTGGAATAATAATTGTTAAAAGCTGTCAAAATAATGGGAGACAGGATGTAGGACTCTAAAATGTCCCAAAAAGTCGCCCACTATGACCAGAGGAAAAGAGTCTATGGTGGGGGCCCAGGTTTAAAAAGGAGTTGGCCCAGGGCAAAATACCGATGTAACATGAAGTCGGTATAATGAAGCAAGGCCCGGGAACAATGAAAAACACATATTCTTGACTCAGGACAGCATGTATGCGCCATTCCTAGTCAGGAGAGAGAAAGGTACACTGGAAAAGACATATTCCAAAAAGCAAAAGTCAATGTAATTATTACACAGGGACACGTGTCAGCACGGGGTTTAAGGAGATAAAGTAAGGGCAAAATGGTCAATTCCTTGTCCTATTCACATTGAATTTCTTCCACCAGGAGAGAGGAGTGAAAATCAGATAATTTTATCCACATGCAGGCCCAAACGCAAAAAGCGGGTCTCACAGGCGATTAACCGGTAGAAAGGGGACCACTAGTGACCGGTTAGGGGTTTCTTTTGGACTGAATGGGACAAGTGTGGGGCCAACTTGGGAAGCCAAGGAGGCACCACATATGTATGTCCATTCAGAAGAAAATATCTGAAAGTTGAAGAAAAGTGCAAAGGAAAGCAACTGGTTGACTAGCAGGGCCCAACAAGGACCGATAGAAGGAGATTGAACTGAATAAAGTAGAAAAGCTAGATAAAATGGATGAGGGAAGATTTGGTGGGGCCCCTTATGTGCCACCTAGTCCTTGAAATGACTAAAAAATTTGCTTGGAGAAAAAGAAAATAAAAAGCAGTCCAAAAGTCAACATGTGGGTCCCACTTTCTGGATAAAAAGGGAAAAATCAGATAAATTGGGGAAAATAAAATAAAAATTAATGGATCTGATTTGTGGGCCCATGATGGAGCCACCTAGCCCTAGAAACCATCTAGAGTGCTTGGGGAACAAGAAAAGAATAAAAAAGAAGTTCCGAGCCAAAATTGGTAATTTACATAAATTCTAGGCCAAAATAGGTAATTTTCACAAAATGAAAAGTAAAAATCTGGATATTTTCAAGGGGGAGGCACCACATGGAAGAGCTGGAATCCTCTGGAAATTTTTGAGGATAAGGTTAAAAAGCCAGATGAATTTTACTAATTACTGAACAAGATTTTACTCGTTATTTTGGACTGATCAATACCTTTTACCATTATTAAAAGACACATGCTCTCTCTCTCTTAGCCATGAAGGACGAAATTTTGCAGAGGAAAGAGAGAAGAGTTCATCCAAGTTTCCATAGCCAAAGCAAGTCCTAAGCTACCAAGATCATCAACCAAACTTTTGATTCAAGTAAACACCGAAAACCCGAACCTTTGAAACTTGAACTTGTGATTTTCGTTCAAGGGGTTAGGGCTTGGTGTTACAATCTGATTTTGGTGTTTTTGATGGTCTCAAAGTTTTTAAAACGTGATTTTGTACAGGGTTAAGCTATGGATTAAGGACCTGTTTGGATGGGCTTTTTAAAAAGTTCTTTTTTTCTAGTGCTTTTTTTTTTTAAGCTCCAAATTAGAGCTTTTCAAAAAAGGAGCATTTTGGCTTTTTTGTGACTTTTTTTAAAAAAAAAATCATCTAGACACATAAATTAATAAAAAAATGTTTTTTTCTTTAAAAAAGTGCTTTTTTAATCAAAAAAGCCCATCCAAACGGGCCCTAAGTTTCCGAACTCAAAAACATCGAAAAACCTTAAGAACAAGCTTGATTGTTAATTCTAGAAATTTTGGCAGCGAACCTTCAACTGGGTTTTAAAAATAGTAAATGAACTTGAATGAAGCTGAAATTTTACCAGAAAAATTACACTTCCTAAGGTTCACCGTGATGTATAATTTTGTGTCTTTTGGATTTTTCTACTAGGAGATAAAAATTGGTAAAGTTGGTCCAGAAAATAGTAGGATAATTCTGACCAGAGTGTGGAAATTGAGCAACACGCCAAAATATGTGTACTTTTGGTCTCTGGAATTATTTTTCCTGACAAATAGACATCTTAATGGTTTAGATGGCGCTAGTTTCATGCAAATATTATTTTTTTTGGAATTTATTAAAAATCATGGAAGTTGGGCAGACTCACTGGATTTTCTAGAAAATTAATAAAAGGCTCGGTTTTAATTAAAGATTCAAGGGTATTTTTGGAAGATACTAAACTAAGATATTTTGGTGTTATTTAGGGTTAAGACATACCTTGGGAAGCAAACAGGCACATTAAAATTGTAAGACAGTGCAAACCCCACTAGGTAGTAACCGCTTTACTCAGATATCTTTTATGTGTCTTGTGGTATGAATTATTTGCCATGTGTTGTGTGTATTTGTGCCAAGTATGCAATCAATGCTTGTTGGGGTTGGAGTCCCTAACCATGTGATTCCTAGCGCTGAGGACGCCAGTCCGGGGTCTACCATATGGGGCGGCTCAACGGAGACGGATTTGTGATTCCGATAAATCTGGAGCCTGCCTTGGTAAGGCGGCTCAACGGTACGAAGACATGATATTGTGTGTGTCTGTTTGCATATGTGGCATGTTTGGAATTTTATCAGTACTTTTATATCTAACATGGTTACATGCATACAAATTACACATTTAGTATTTGAGTATTGACAGTTACTCTGGGGGCCACTATCGGACTCCAGACACATTTGTAGACACAGGGGGACGTGCCTGATTGTGAAGACGTGCCTGATTGACAATTACTCTGGGGACCACTGTCGGACTCCAAACACATCTGTAGACGCAGGGGGACATGCCTGATTGTGAAGACCCTTTTTGAAAAGGTAGGGTGTGGTGGTGGAGTAGAAGAATAGGGAATGCCCTATCATATTTTGTACTTTACTTTTTGGATGATTGTATATATTTATGGTTTTATTTTGGGTGGTTTTATTTTGGGATGACTGTACCCTTAACCCTTCGGGGACTTTTACTTTCCGTTTATTTTACTTTTATCAGTACAGTAGATAGTCCAAACCGATTAAATGCTTTGTTGCGCTAACTCTGATACATGTTAAATGGACATAATAACAAAGGAAAGGTAATCAATAAAAGGAATCCCGCTAACCCACCACCTGAAAGGGCGAGGCCGGTAGGGGTGTAACATTGAAAAATCCAAATGAATGCTAAATTTAAATCTATTATTTATTATTTGTAATTTAGGTACTCCTTGAATTATATAGTTAAGATCCTTGGCTTATCTAGGTATTGTGTAATTGTTACTATGGAGCGGAGCTCCTCTTTGTTAGTTCTCATATTATAAGTTTTGATGATAACAAACACTTGCAAAGAATGTAGACTTGATGATTCAAGTCATTTGAATGTGTATTAAATAACACTCAAGTGTACAACAGTTATTGAAACCAAAACTTGAATCAGAAAGCCAGTTTCGAAGTGTCTGATATAGACATACTCGAGTGTTGGCTTCAAAATCACAAGAATAGTACCTGACACTCACTTCCATTGTGGAAGTACTGTGTTGGACACTCGAGTGTTGGCTTGATACTCATTGAACAATGTATTTTCTCTAAACTTTGTCTCTTGAACAATCTCCTACCAGACACAAAGCACCAACACTCGTGTATGGAAAAAGGACACTCAAGTGTGGATTTCTAATACTCGAGTGTCTGGAAGAAAAACATATCTTTTCAACTGAGCTTCGTTTTAAACAGTCTTCTTCCAAAGACCAAGTTCATCAACACTCGAGTGTCATGTGTTCTTGCATAGAACCTTCGTCTTCGTAGATTCAAATGCACTTAATATCATCTTATAACTTCTGTTTATTACTTATTACATTTCTCAATGCTTCTAAACATGTTTATTAATCAGTTTCAAATGATTAGTTGAAGGATTACATGTAAATCCTCAAAAAGCAAGATTTGTGTCATAACATTAAATGTTGTAGCAGAAAGAGAACAACACATAGAAACTCAGTTAAAACAGGTCTAATGATCATATTCTCAAACACCTATTCCGGCGAAAGCAAAAGCGACTCATCCTTAGTCAATTACATACCAAAGGGATGTTGTATGAAGATTTTCAACAGCAATACTAAAGCGACATATTCTCAAATCTCCCAACGACTCCGGTGTGTGTCTAACGGAAATTTTCTGAGTTTAACGACAAGTTTGAGATCTCATAACGGATAGATTGAAGCTTCTCCAACGGCCATTGATGAAGTTCAACTATAAAAGACAGAGCATTCAATACAGAGTAACCAATGATGAAAAAATTTATTGCTCATTAACACTCTTTGAAATATATTATGATATTCATATTCTTTAGTGTTCATATATCTACTCTGTGAGAGAGTCTTTATTACTCAATTGTTTGTTGTAAAATCTCAAGGTAGTGAGCCCTTGAGTGTGGTTGTCCAATTACATTTATAAGGGGGAGTGGGTCCTAGTGAGGATTACTCTGTAAGAGCTTGTGTAATCATTTAAAGATAGTGGAAATATCATAGACTCTCTAAGAACTAGACGTAGGTCAAGATATTAAGGCCGAACCAGTATAAATCTCTGTGCACACTTCGGTGATATCTTTCTAACTCTTCCTTCTTTATTTAATTATTCGTTGTGAATGTTTAAAATTTTATATATCACCCAATTCACCCTCTCTTGGGTGATACGCTATGACTAACATTTAGTATCAAAGCAATGTCTTCTCTTTACGAGATTAACGTCCTGAAAAGGATCCATGGAAGGAATACTACTCGATGGCACATCTATCAATATACCTCCTGCTTTCAGTAGTGAACATTACTCTTTCTGAAAGGCTAAATTTAGAGTCTTTGTTATGGCCACTGAATACGATTTGTGGCAAGTGATCGAAGACGAAGATTATGTTCCACAGAAGAACGTGGAAGAACGACTTATGTCAAAGACTACAGCAGAGTTTGATGATAACAACAAGAGGCTGATAACTCTAAATAGCAAAGTTATCTTGATGATTCAAAGTGCACTAAGTCATAAGAAATACTTCAAAATATGCAATCTCTCAACGAAGAAAGAAATGTGGGAAGCTCTAGAAATAGCTCATGAAAGTACCTCAGGCATAAAGGAAAACAAAGTTAACACCCTAATAACTGAATACGATTTACTTCGTATGAAGTCAGGTGAATCCATAGCTGAATTTGAACTTAAGTTCACTCATCTAATCAATCAGTTATTAGCTTTGGGAAAAGTATTTGACCAGAATTCCCATGTGAGAAAAATTCTAAATATTCTCACAAAGGAATGGGAAGCAAAAGTCACGGCTATTGAATAAGCCAGAGGAGAATCCATGACATCAGTAGCTACTCTATTTGGAAGTCTTTTCTGAATATGAAGGAAAGATGAAGTTCAAGAAAGGTCTTGATGAGATCACCAACAAAACTAAAAGAGTAGCTTTCAATGCCACAAAAGATAAAGAAGTCATGGAGGAAGATAAACCTGAGGAAGATGATTAGCTTGGAATGGTTGTCCGGAGATTCAAAAGATTCTATAAGAAGGATCAAAGCTTCAAAGATTCCAAAAAGGAGGATCAAGCGGCAAACTAGACTACAAGGATCAAATCATCTGCTATGAATGCGAGAAGCCTATGAAAGTGGAGCTTAATCACCAAGAGGGGGTGAATTGGGGATTTTAAAATTCTTTTGAAATTGCTCTGTTTTTTAACACTAAAAACAAAGCTAGACAGAGTATAGGGAAGAATAACAAGACACATGAAATTTATACTAGTTCAGTCCAATCTCTTGACCTACGTCCAGTCCCCAGACTCTCTAGGATTTTCACTATCTCAACTGATTACACACTCTGTAACTCAAGAGTAATTCTCTCGCTAGAACTTACTCCCCCTTACAAGTTGCAATCAATATCCCAATCTTTAAGTCCCCTGATTTGAGATTCTTACAATAAATTATATACAATCAGTGAACTCTCTCTAAGAGTAGATAATGATAAACATTGAAGCTTAATGTATCAAAAGATACTTTACAACTGAAAACTGAAAGAGTAGTTGGAAAACTTGAATGTAATTCGTTTTCAGCAGATGTGTTATTGAGAAGAATTGAATGCTACTCTATTTATACTAAGAGAGCATTAAGTAACCGTTGCAAACTCCATTATATCCGTTGGTGCACTTATCTAGCTGTTGGAGGCACTTTGGTGTCTTCTCTCTCTACTCTTCAGTTAATTCCTTTTGTCCAGAGGATTAGTGTTGACTTTCCTTGTAATAGATCCGTTGGAAGAGCAGCTACTGCTTAGAGAAAGCAAACATTAATCTCTTCTCATTGTGTAGAGAATGATGGTACAAAAGGGTGCAAGCTTCTAGACCTTGCATTTAATGTTCTGACATTGCTTTTTGCTTTTGTTCAAATCTTCATTTAATGTCCTCTAAACAATCTGAAACTCACTAACAAACTCATTAAACATAGTTAAGAATAGTAGTGAATGTAGAGGTGAAGTATTAAGATCAAACAAGAAGATTTCGCAAATTCGTCAGATTTGATTTTCAAACTTCGCGACTCATACTCGAGTATGTTCTTCAATACTCGAATTTGTCACTGTGCACTAGTAGCAATACTTGAGTATCCATGATGATACTCGAGTATTCTTCTTCCAGAGAAGAACGACGTGATTTGAGCTTTGGACCATATCTTTGAAATAGGAGCAAAACTTGAGTTTCCAAATCCATACTCGAGTTTTGGGCTTTTGATATGAAAATAAGTTTAAGTCCAAAACCTCAATACTAGAGTTTTCATTTTAATACTTTAGTTTTCAAATCATTGAAAAAGAGCAAAGCTCTCTGTATGCCTGATACTCGAGTTTCTAAATCAATACTCGAGTATTCATAGATTTTGAAAACTTTGAAAAAGTCTATGCCAAGTCAATACTTGAGTTTTCAAAATAATACTTGAGTTTTCAAAGACATATGTAAAATTTTGAAAACTTTCTGTCAATCTCATACTCGAGTATCCAGACCCATACTCGAGTTTTCTCAAGTTGAAAACTTTGATGACTCTCTGTATGAACAATACTTGAGTATACAAATAGATACTTGAGTATTGAAAAACTTTAGGAAATATTGAAAGAGTCTCTGTAGGATGCATACTCGAGTATTCAAACCAATACTCGAGTTTGGCTCAGGGTGAAAAACTTGGAGTGCTCTCTGTAAGTTCAATACTTGAGTATCCAAATGGAAACTTGAGTATTGCTTTGTTTACTAAACTTGAGCTACTCTCTGTCAAATCAATACTCGAGTATTGAGACCAATACTCGAGTTTGCCTCTGACAGTAAGTTTTTCAATTTACCAAAGGCAAACTTCAACTTGTATTTACAATTGTCAGTTATCATCAAAACACATAGAGAACTAACAACCTAGACATATCAAATCTGAATGTCGACTCCTGAAAAATAAGGAGAAGAAAAAGTTCAATAATTTCAAAAAGAAAGCCTATGTATCAGCTATATAGGGAGACAAGTCATCTGATGAAGATAGCAAAGAAGAGGAAATGGCTAATATTTGTCTGGTAACCCATGAAGAATCCAAAAGTGAAGAGTTATATGAATATGAACCTACTTATGATGAATTATTATCTTAATATAATGCTCTACATTCAGAGTTTAGAAAAATTGTCAAAGAGCTTATCATTTCAAAGCAAAGAATTAAGTCTCTTGTGCAACAAGCTCAAGACACTCCTCAAATTTGTGAAAACTATCCTATTTTAGAGAAAAGAAATTATTATATGAACAAAACTCTTGAGAAATTCACTAGAGGTAGTGAAATGCTCAATGTGATTTTGAAAGCTCAAAGGTTTACTAATGACATATCAGGAATAGGGTATAGTCCTAAATTGGATAAACAAAAAGGCAAAAAGAAAAGAGGAGAAAGATCATACTTGTATTATTTTCAAAAATCTGTTCATTCCTCTCATCCTTTCACCCACTGTAACTATTGCAATCATAAGGGGCATAGTACAACCTCCTATTTTCATAAAAAGGAAATAATTGATAAACCAGTAGGCACCTATAATTGGGTACCTCTCCTGTTCGAACTAACCAAAAAGGACCCAAGAAAAGATGGACACCTAAGACTTAAATGATGTCCTTTGCAGGTATGTCTACGAGCATCAAAGAACAATAAGTGGTATATTGATAGAAGATGCATTAAACACATGACTGAAGATCAATCCAAATTTGTCACAAGTAGACCAAAGTCTGGTAGCAAGGTAACCTTTAGAGGAAACCAGTCAGGCGAAATAGCCGGAATTGGTGAAAAAATGAAGCACAAATCAAAGACGTCTACTATGTAGAAGTCTATGTCACAATCTCCTCAGTGTTAGTCAAAGTGCAGAGAAAAACAATTGGATCATCTTTGATTCAAAAGAATGTCTGGTTGTGAACAAAAAGGATTTCCAGATCAACAAGAATCATCTGAAGGTATTATTCAAAGCATCAAGAGAAGGTAACTGCTATACTTTCGATATGCCTAGCAGTAATATTAACTCTGAAAAATGTTTTCTTAGAAACATAAATGAAAGTTAGTTAGGCATAAACGAGTAACAAATGTCAATATGTACCAACTGGACAAGTTGCTCAAAAAGGAATTAGTTCTTGTTTTACCTAAGCTTACATTTAAAAATGATCTAATTTGTGACACTTGTCAAAAGGGTAAACAAATTAAATCCTCTTTTAAGTCAAAGAATGAAATCATGACAGATCGACCACTCCAACTTCTCCATATGGATTTAGTTGGACCAGCAAGAGTTAAAAGTCTTGGTGGCAATTTATATACCTTGGTCATAGTTGATGACTTTTCTAGATTCTCTTGGACAATTTTTCTTTCATTAAAAGATGTCACTTTTGATTAGCTTATTGTTTTTGCCAAGAAAGTGCAAAATGATAAGAGTATGTGCATTTCAGGAATAAGGATAGATCACGAAGGAGAATTTGAAAATCAAGCCTTTGGAGAATACGGTGATACAAATGGCATTTACCATAATTTTTTAGCTCCAAGAACTCTTCAACAAAATGGTGTCGTAGAAAAGAAGAATATAGTTCTTACGGAGATGGCAAGAGCAATGTTGAATGAAAAGAATGTGTCACAAGTATTTTGGGCAGATGCAATAAGCATGGCATGCTATATATCAAATAGGGCATACATCAAAAAGAAGATTGACAAAACTCCCTACAAGCTCTATTAAGGAAAGACACCAAACATTCCTAATCTTCGTATATTTGGCTGCAAGTGCTTTGTTCACAACAATAGTAAGGAACTTAGGAAAGTTCGATCTTAAGTCAGATGAAGGTATATTTCTCAGCTATTCCAATGGAAGTAAAGCCTATAGAGTTTATAACAAATGCACATGTGCTATTGAAGAATCTTTGTATGTTGTGTTCTCTGAATCTGACTCTTCTGCTAAATCCTTAGATGATGAACCTGAAATGATTCATCTTAAGGAAACCTTATCAAAATCTCCTCCTCCCTTAGAAAAGGATCCTGAGAACAATCTTGAACCTTTTGATCAAAATCAAAGCCAATCTATAGACAAGGTGAACCTAGAGCCTGGAAATATAATAAGAGCCATCCAATAGATCAAATTATAGTAGACAATGTAAATGAGGGAGTGAAAACTAGGAACAAGGTCTTAAATAAAGTCAACTTCTCTACCTTCATTTCTGAAATTGAACCCTCTAACATTGATGAAGCCCTTTCAAATAATGATTGGGTAATAGCAATACAAGAGGAACTGACTCAATTTAAGAGAAATCAAGTTTGAGACTTAGTATCCAGTGTTAGACCTGGCTATCACCCAAGAGGGGGTGAATTGGGTGTTTGATAAAACTTTAGATAACTTTGAAAATCTTTTCGCAACTTACTGAAAGTAGTGTGTATGGCAGTAATAATTAATAAAGCGATAGTCAGTCATTCAAACATATATGCTGGAAATATAAGAGTTTAGAGAAGAGAATATGCAAATTATGATTTATCCTGGTTCGGCCCAATCTTTGACCTACGTCCAGTCCCCAAGCTCCACTTGAGATTTTCAATCCACTATCCTCTTGTTTAATCTGGGCACAAGAGAAGCCTTTACAATCCCACAAGTTTACCCAGGAACTTGTGAAGTCGAATCTCTCACTGAGATACTCCCCCTTACACACTGTAATGATACAATCAGTTTCCCACTCAAGATCACCCAATCTTGAGTAACTCTCAGATAAAATGATTACAATGAATCTTTTCTCTTAGAAGTGAATATGATTAACACTGAAGTACATAATCGTTCATCTCACTCTCTACTGAAAACTATAGAAATATTGAGAAATAGAGAGTGTATGAGTTATTGACATATCGACAGTGAAGTAGTATAATCATTTCAATGGCTTCGTCGAGTCATTCATCAATCGTCGTCACTCCTTCCGGTTTGAAGACTTTGCAATTTATAGGCATTTGTGTTTCGACCATTGCAAGCATTTGAACGTTGGAGATTTGTTGGAAGTAGTCGTTCAAGCGTTTGTTACTTTTTGCCCGTTGAGCTCTAATCCAACTTTAATCATAAAATGTTTAACATTGACTTCGTTAATGCTTCGTCTTAAGTGTTGTATTAATGGCCGTTGTAAAGATTCAAGTTTTTCGTTAGAATGTTCAAACTATCCGTTAGACTCAGAAGCTTTCCTTTGTTTTCTGACGTAGCATTTAATGTTGTCTAACACACAAATTGCTTTATCTCAATTTGATGTTAACCCATGACATAATCATCTGAAACTCATTAGAAAACTGATTAAAAGCAATTAGGAATAGTAATGAGTGATGATATGAAGAAATGAAATCACACGGGATGATTTAGGATTTACGAAGATGGTGATTTTGAAAACAGAGAGGATTAACTTTCAAATAAGAAGTTGATGCCTTGAGGTAATGACTCGAGGTAGTAATTGTTTTGATTTGAGTCAAGTTCGTTTCTAGGAGTTGAAAGTGAAACATAAAGGAAATTGCACCTTGACTTGAGGTAATACATAATTGACTCTAGTAAGTGACTAGAGGCAGTCACTTGATATTCAAGAGTCAAAGTCTTTTTCTTTGTAAAAGACGAGTTGCAGGCTTAACTTGAGTCACATGAATAATTGCCTTGAGTTAATGACTTGAGGTACTCACTTGATATGCAAGAGTCAATGACTTTCTCTTCGAAATGCACAAGTTGAAAGCTTTAACTTGAAGTCAAAAATTAATTGCCTTGAGTCAATGACTTGAGGCATTCACTTAATACTCAAGAGTTAAAAACGATGCCTTTGAAAAAATGCAAGTTGAACTCTTAACTTGAGGTATAAAGTTAATTGCCTTGAGTCAATGACTTGAGGCATTAACTTGATACTCAAGAGTTAAAAACGATAGATTCAAAAACTTGGGATAGAAAAGGATGACTCGAGGCACGTACATAATTGACTCGAGTTGAAAACGTTTTTAGCAAGAGGCTTTTCAAATATCCAACTCGAGGCATAGCGATTTCAACTTGAGGTAAATGAATTTCAAACTTATTAACTCCAAGTTAAAAACGTTCTAACTCGAGGCACAAACGGACTTACCAGGAAGTCAAGTATGTAGAGAGAATACTTGACTTGACGTGATTCCATATGAACTCGAAGCAGAAGCTCTTATTATTTGTGCTCTGCTTCTTCTTGACTCGAGGCTATAATTAATGAACTCGAGGCAATAATTCATTTCAACATGAATTGCTCTCTGCCTTTCAGAACGCAAGCATATTATCAACACAAGGGTCAATTTCCAATAAGTGTAGCGTCCTTGATATAACTCCAAATTTGGAAAACTACTTATCCCCATATAGCTCTTTGAGTCTTCTTTCCAACGCAAAAAGAATCAGCTCCAAACTCATTGTATTATGACCGTTATGATCCGATGAATTAAGGCTATTCTTGACCAGCGTTTTTGTCATATCCTAAACTGACTGTCAACTTCAAAACATCATATCTCCTTCAATTGATCTTTTTTTTGTGATCTTGATTTTTTTTAAAAAATTATTTGATTCTAGTTTCCAATGGCACTGGTTTCAGCTCAATTGTATGTGTAGTTTGTGAGATACACCCAAAATACCAAAGCTTGGTCTGCTATGTGGCGTGAATTTCAATTCCAACTTCTAAAATTCATAGCTCCATGATCTAAACTTCTTTTTGCTTGACCTTTATATCAAAATGACGCATTGGGAGTCTAGTTTTATATGCCACTGGTTTCACTTCAATTTGAGCTCTAGTTTGGGAGATATCATCGAATTACCAGAGCTCGCCCGTGCTGAACGTGAAACAGAGCTGAACAGAGTAGCTGAAAACACTTATTAACTCAAGGCATTTAAGTGTTTCCTTGAGGTAACTTGTCTCAGAGGCGAAAATCACCGTAACAAAGGGGTTGACTCGAGGTATAAGTTCATGGCTCAAGGTAGCTAGTCCTGAATCTCGATTTTACTCATTTTAACTCCGAATTGAGCCATTCCAACTTCCATTTGATCGTGGAGACTTCTAGTATCAATCTAGGAACTTGAATAATGATATTCTCATTCCATTCAGCAAGTTCTTCCTTCTTCAATCTCCCATCTTGATCATTCTTCAAAAAATGAACTTCACATCTTCTCTGATTCTACATTAAATATAAGAATTGGTCAATGTAGTAGATAAATGTAATATGTGTAACATCCCGTTTTCAAAAGCAGTATATTTTTTTTTCATCAGAGTAGAGCATCGGAGCGATTGAGTAACTGATACTTATATTCAAAATGCCGTAAGTTTGGCTGATTACAAAAGCGGTACAATGACCGAGAGTTTTCAAAAGTAAATAGCAAGTAGAGGAAAGTCTTGACCGAGTCCCTATGCGTCCGCTTGCCTTTCTCCTCGGTCCTCGTTCCTCCGTAACCCGTCGCTATATTAAGAGCGAGGTTCAATGCCCATTGAACCTCGAGTAACGAGTTAACCTCATGTTTATATACACCACATAGACGGTATATGAGCACACTAACAAGCATACCCCAACATCATATAAGCCCCCCCCGCGATATGTCGCACTTAGCATACGGTTCGCACTTCACAATGGTATTCGCACCTAGCAATGGTATTCGCACCTAGCAATGGTATTCGCACCTAGCAATGGTATTCGCACTTAGCCAACGTATCCCAACACCCAGCAAGCATAATAACAGTACAATAAGCATACCACAGAGCTATCGACTACTTCACATAGACATACCATACACATAGCACATAGACGCATACAATAAACATCAGCGTTAGTGTTACAGTACGCGAACGTACATACCTAACAACACATATACGCATATAATAAGCATCAGAGTTAGTGTTACAGTACGCGAACGTACCTTTTTGGCGGTACAACGGAACTTTTACGGAAAAAAGTGAAATTCGACGGCGGGAAAAAAGCGGTATGACGGCGGCACAACAGCGGCTCGATTAGCTCGGATATCCTATAAGGACAACGTTTATCAACATTTGGCATCATAACAGGCCATTTGGGCGAAAATTACTATTTTGCCCCTAGTACCCCTATTTGGCGGAATTTCGCGGAGCCATTTATTTTCGCTCTATCTCTCTAGAATTTTGACAGATCTTTTCCCTCATCATATTGTCGAAATATATATCATATTTACCCCTAAATATGATATCTAGACTATCTTGAAAAATTAAAGATAAATCTAGCATTCCTACTATATCTACCAAAAGAACTACTGAAACTAAAGACTAAGGACCGAAGAACTTACCCGAGACTTTGCTCGACTTTCTCCGAGCTTCTCTCTCTAACTTCTCTCTAAGGGGCATATTTTTGGTGTGAAAAATGAAGAAGGTGCTCATGCCTTTATATAGGCAAAAATTGTGCCACTTTGGTAATTTCCATATTCCAAATCTTGTAATTTTCTCTTACCTTATAACCAAGTAAAATAAAGGCTAAATGGTGGTTAATTCTTGACCATGGGCTGCCCTAGTCGACATAAGGGGTGATGTGGCAGCAATTGGTCCAAGAATGGTGACTCAAGCTCACTTTATGCCCGTCCGATAGAATTTCCCGATCGGTGTCCGTTTCGCGTAGTCTCGGAAAATCTCAAAATTCTGAATTCATAACTTTGAAGATCTTCTCTTCCTCATCAATAATATCTAATTTAACTTAGATTTCGGTCCCTTACAGGGTTCCAACAGCCCAGTTAAAGTTTTCTCGAAAAACGTGTCCTAAGCGTCGATTCTGAAAATCGTTTTCGGAATCATCAACTTCCGGACAAAAATTCACCGATTCCAAATATGTCCATATAATTATAAACTCATCTCCTAGGATGTTGACTTATAATTTATTTTCTTCAAATCCAAAATGTGAATATCTGCATTTTTCCCTATTTCGTCTTATTAGGCAAATGCGCTACCGACCTCGGAATTAACTTAGGAAGAGGTCACTTGAAGGTAAAAACTCACCGATCAATATTTTACCTTGACTTTGGAATTCCTATTCCTGGTTCTCTAGATAGGATCCGTTTCCTATTTATTCCATTACTATTCACTATATTATATAATAATACAATTTTACAAAAATATCATGATATTTATTTATTTTTTCTTTTATTTTTTATTTTATTTTTCTAAGCATAAAATATTTTATTAATATTTTATTTTTTTTATTTTTTATTTATTTAATAATTTCGAATTTCTCCAATTAAAAATAATTATTTAAATTATTTTTAATTCATTTACTTTATACCTTAATTATCCCATTAATTACCAGATTAGCCACTTACTAATTTTTGATAATTTTCTTAATTAGGATAAATCATTATCTCACAATTATTTTACTTACATTGGTATTTTATATCCCATGTAAAATATTAAAAATCATGGGGTCAATTATGATCCCCAAAATAATATTAAATCTTGCCTCAATATTTTCCAAGGAAATAAATCCCAAAAATTACCTAAATTAGAGACAACATATTCTCCAATTTTTAATAAATATTTCATTGCCTCTTAGGATTTATCATAATATTTTCGGGGTATTTTATGGCCCACAATTGCATTTAGGGATTTTTAGCTCTTTATTCACCCTAATTTCAATAGAAATTACCTTAGGAAATAAGATAATTATTACTTATTATTTGAAACCACATATTCACCTATTTTCAATAGGTATTATTTATCGAAATATAATATTCCAGATAAATAATTACCCGGGTATTACAATATGCAAACTTTTTGCTCTTGATATTAATAAGTATATTTGACATCCTCAAAACTAAGCATATGCAACATTAGAACTAAGAACCATCTGGTCATTGGCACCAAATGGGTATTCAAGAACAAACATGATGAATCCGAAGTCATTATCAGAAACAAGGCAAGATTGGTGGCCAAAGGCTATAATCAAGAAGAAGGTATTGATTATGAGGAAACGTATGCTCCAGTGGCTAGATTGTAAGCTATACAAGTACTCCTGGCCTTTGCGTGTATCAAGGGATTCAAACTCTCTCGAATGGATGTCAAAAGGGCCTTCCTTAATAGCTACGTTATGGAATAGGTCTATGTTGAACAACCTCCTGGTTTTGAAGATATATCCCATCTTGATCATGTTTATCGTCTAAAAAAGGCTCTCTACAGTCTTAAACAAGCTCCTAAAGCTTGGTATGAAAGATTGAGCAAATTTCTCCTTGATTAAAGATTTGTCAAAGGAAAAGTAGACACAACTCTCTTCATTAAACACAATTAAAAAATAATAATTTATTAATCATACAAATTTTTTGTAGATGATATTATATTCGCTACTACTAATAATTTTGTGTCAAGAATTTTCTAAGACTATGCAAGGAGAATTTAAAATGTCAATGATAGGAGAATTGAATTTGTTTCTTGGACTTCAAATTAAACAAAGGAAGAATGGGATATTTATATCTCAGACCAAATATCTTTAGATCTCCTCAAGAAATATGGAATGGATCATTGCAATGGAGCTGATACTCCAATGAGCTCTACAACATTGCTGGATGCTGATGCTGAAGGACCTAATTTCAATATTACTAAATATAGAGGAATGATTGGTTCACTGCTTTATTTAACAACTAGCATACCAGACATTCAATTTAGTGTGGGAATGTGTGCCAAGATAGTGAAAAAAATCTTCAAATATCTTGCCAACACAGTGAAACTTGGAATATGGTATCCCAAAGGAGGAAATGAGTATCTCATGGCCTACTTAGACTCTGATCACAATGGATATAAAACTGGTTGAAAGAGCAGTAGTGGACAATGTCAGTTCCTCGATGGCTCTATTGTATCTTAGTTCAATAAAAAGCAAAACACTGTATCATTGCCATCTACTGAGGCTAAGTATGTAGCTGCTTCAAGTTGTTGTGCTCAAGTGCTATGGCTTAAGCAACAACTTCAAGATTTGGGTATTCATCTCAAAGAAATTTTAATTCTCTGTGATAACACGATTACAATAAGCTTGGCCAAAAATCCAGTTCAACATTCAAGAACTAAGCACATTGACGTAAGGCAACACTTTATCAAAGATCATGTAGAAAATAGAGATGTCAAAGTAATGTTTATTCCCACTCATCTCCAACTTGCTGATATATTCACTAAGCCATTAGGCAAAGATCAATTCTTATATATCAGAAGAGAATTAAGAATGGTAAATCCCAATGAATTGTGAGTAATCTCTCTTATACTGTTTATCTTAAAGTTTAATTTGACAAATTAAGACTAACTTGAGCATCGGAGTATCTAGCTATTTGTTTTGCAAGATCCCCTATTCACTTAATGAAAAACAGAGCTAAACAAAGGAGGAGAACCTACGATAACACTCGAGTGTTAACAAGGACACTCGAGTGTCATCGAGACACTTGCATACTCAAAAGCGAAATTCAAACAACACTTCAAGTGCATAAGTGTGCACTCAAGTATGAGTTTCAGATACTCAAGTGTTAGGTTTTTGTGTTTATACAACACTAACAATGCAGGTGTCCAAAGTAAAAGACAGAAAGCTCACACTTGAAGTGCTCAAGGAGCACACTCGAGTTTCAGAGTACCAGGACATGTTCAGTGACTAGAAAACAAGGGTACTTGAGTAGCACACTCAAGTGTGACCACGAGACATTCAAGTGTGATATCACCAAGGCACCTCAAAGAGAGCCAAAATGAGTGGCACTCGAAGTACTAAATCAAGACACTCGAGTGTGTGGTATTCTAACTCTCGAGTGCCACTAATTTGCCAAGGAAAATAGAGAGCTTTGCACAGTTCCAAACATCATCAACAAGCTCACACTTGAGTGTTGAAATAAAATCAATCATGGAAATCCAACCCCTAAACAAAATTTACAAATCTGGAAAATGTCATTAATGGGCTTGAAATAAACTTGAACCTCAAAGGAAGCCCAAATGAACAAATTTCAGATTTTAAGCACATCTTCTATCCCACTATTACTAAGCCCAATTATTCTTTTTAGACATCTTTTTTTATTCGCTTATTGAGTCATTACATAATACAACGAGGGAGACATTAAACAGGGCTTGAAATTTTTTCAGTGACCTATTAGAATGCCCAAGTGGGAAAATCAAATTGGCCTAAAAGCCCATTTACTCTAAAATAGTTCTTTTTTTAGCAACTTTACTGTCGAGTTCGTGGTTCAGAATTGGCTCGTGGGTTTCAGGCCTTTTTACAAAGTCAAATATTTTCACTTCTTTTAAAATAACAAATCTTACCCTGTGGATTAGGTCTAATCGAAGGGACTAGTCCCTCATTACGTGGCGAACTAAGGTTCGAATTCCCGTTGGAAGAGGTAGCCACATTTAGTGCTTAACAGTGTCTCAAACAGGATTGCCTCCAATAGAAGGATACATTTGCCTAACAAAAAAAATTAATAACAAATCTTACAAAATGTCGAACTTAAATTATAAAGGTTATTGGCCACTTTTGTCTTGGAAGTATTTATTGAGGGCCAATTTTGCCCCAAAAGTGTCAAATCTGGAGCAATTTTGCCCTAACTGTTAACCTTGTTAAATTTAACCGTTAGTTAACCAAATATGCTAAGTTAATAGCCCACGTGTCATTTACGTCATTTTTGTTAATGTGTAAATTTGCCCATGAAGTTTTTACTCAAGAGCAATGCTGCCCCGAAAGTTTCTAAATCGTAGCAATGTTACCCTAATAGTTATCTAGGTTAAGTTTGACTATTAGTTGACCGAATATGTTAGACTAGCAGCATGAACAACATTGAAGAAGAAAAGGTTACATATGGAAGAGGAGCTCACATTCACTAGAGAGTAATAAATTAAAGAAAAAGATTCATTCACTAGATGCATAACACACTAAGAAAGATTGCTAAGAAAAAGGTCATCGAAAACTCTCTGCCGCTATACCCTAACGAAGCCGAGATAGGCAAGTATCTCTTTGATTTTCTCTTTGTTGCACAAGACGTTCTTACCTCTTTGATTGTCTTTAACTCAAGATGGGATGCATTTTTTTATTAAAAAAAAATTATTTTAAAATCTAACTTTCAAAAAAATGAAGTGTATAACAAATGGACTCGCCAAATAAGCATATTTAGTCAACGAAAGGGTAAACTTAAACTGAATAACAGCAAGAGTGAAATTGATACAACCTAGAAACTTCTAAGGCAACATTGCTCTTTAGGAAAAACTTTTAGGACAAATTTGCACCTAAACCCAAAATAAAAATAACGTGGATGACATGTGGATGCCAACTCAGCATATTTGGTTAACTAACGATCAAACTTAACTGGGATAACGATTCAGGAAAAATTACTCTAGATTTGACACTTTTGGAGTAAAATTACTTCCCAAAAAACTTCCAAGGCAAAATTAGCCTTCATTGAATACTTTCAAGGCAGAATTGGCCTTTAACCCAATTATAAATATTAGTAAACTAAAGTGTTGAGCCATTGTCCAATGTTCTTTTTTTGCTCAACATTGTCCAATGTTCCGAGATTAAACCAAATCAAATCATTGTTCTAAACCCTAATAAACTATTGTTTAAGGGTTTGTTTGGCATAAGGGAAATGGAGGGAAGGGGAAATTTTAATAAAGTTCAATTTATAAGAAATGAATAAGTGGGATTATGAAATTTTAATAAATAAAAATGTAAGATAAAGGGGTAAGAAAATTTAATTGAAAGTTTTGACCCCATTTCTCCAAATTTTTAACATCAAACTCATTAAAAAATTTCATTCTCCCCATTTTCTTTATACTTTCATACAAAACAAAATACTAAAACTAAGTAAACTAGATAAATCAAATAGCTAGACGGCATTTCTTTTTTTCTTTTTTTTGGGTAAATAAAATCAAGGAGGATTACATACTATAAATAGTATGAAAATACACAACATCAACTACTCTAGGGGAAGCACATTTTAAAAGAGGATATGAGTAATGAACGGATATCAGCATGAATAACATTTGTCTCTGGATTGAAAACTTTTGAAGAGCGTGAGAGTAAGGGTACCAAGTGTTGCCATGGTGCAAGGCTATATTTTTAGTATTGAGAAAAATAATACTCCTTTTGGTCCTTAGTATAAGACATATTTATTTAAGGGTTAAATACCAATTTTGCCACGGAAGTATTGATAAGGGCATTTCAAAGACTGAAAATTTTTTGGTATCATTTTTGCCCCAAAAGTTTAAAAACATAGTAATCTTGCCGATCGGTTGATCTTGACCGCTGGATCGCTGCTTTCTTTGTAAATTGTCAGGGCAAATTTGCTTTTAAAAAAAACTTCCGGGACATATTTAATTTGATTAAATTAAAGAAGTTAATTAATAAAACATGCATTTTCTAACACACCCTAATAATCTTCTTTAATTCACTCATTTGATTATTATTGAGAGGAGAATCAGTAGGGTAAATTAGGAAAATATAAATAAATATGAAAATTATGTCTTATATTTATAATCAAGATCAACTTTCTAAATATATTTTATATTAATAACTGGGGGAGTAATGCCTATAATTAAATCTGTGTATGTAAGGAGATGATCAAGATGAAGATCAGGTGCATGGCCATCTTAGATGTGATGGAAGGAACAACTCCTTCAATTTAACAAATGAAGAAGATGATCAAGATGAAGATCAGGTGCATGTAAGGAGAAGCAACCAAACCATATTCAAGGGATTCATCTTGTATACAACCAAATCAGGAGATATCCGTTGAGGGGAGATCACGAAGAAATAACTTCCAGATTAAGAGAATGCAAATATATGCGAGACAAATTGATCATAAAAACCTCCAAAACAGATCAGCTCCAGCACGAATAATCTGGATTATTGGGAAAAAATTGGGGGTCTTTGCACCAGGTTCCATGAATAAAGAATATGCATTAAAATGTCAGCTACACAAATTATGTCCATCTTGCATAGGCCACCAAACAATGTGGTTGATAGGGATTTAGAAACCATTATCAACTTTGCATTTTAACTGGTTGGGAATAAGGGTGCACAGATTTTTTTTAAAAAAAAAACTTAATTTCATGGCTTAAAATTTTAATGAAGAGGGGAAAATAATCTTGTTAGCACTCATATTCTGTTTGTATTTATTTATTTATTTATATTTGAGGTAAAAACTAAAAAATCCTGGACTTGATATTATATATTTAACTTAAACTTAAAATAACATGCGGATTTTTAATAATATAAACATTAATTAATTCAGAAAGTCTTGGGGAGTAAAAATTAATGACAAATTATATATTTGACTGGAAATTATGGATCGTATAGCATAACCTTTAATCTTGCATCAATACAATTAATATCAACTTTTTCAAGACGATTATGACTCTACTAGTTAACCAAATAAACTCTTTTTTTAAGGGTTAATACCATTTTTGGTCTTTTTGAAGTTTTCCCTAATTTTGTTTTTTGTCCTTCAAATTTACTCCGTTTATAATAATTGGTCCTTAAAGTTTGGAAAGGACTTGGTATAGCCTATGAGTGTTAATTTTGCTGACGTGGCAATAATTCTGTTAAGGTTCTTATGTGGCATGCTGATTAGGAAAGCTGGCTTGACAAATATAACATCAAATTTGATCTTGATTTGTGCTTGAGCTCGGTGTCCGGCAAGGATCAAGTTTTATATTATATTTGACTAGCCAGCTTTCTTAATAAACATGCCACATAAGCAATTTAACGGAGTTTTCATCACGTTAGCAAAATTAACACCATCAAAAGGATAAATTCTTGTGTGAAGTCGGTTTGCCACGTCATTTATAGTATAACCAATTAAAATGCAATAACTTATGAGTTGATTCGACACCTCCTAAATATTAGCTGACATATTAATAAAATTAAAAGATTTCACAATATTTATTTTCTCATTACTTGTGAAATCTTAATTAAGAAATTTATTATTTATAGAAAAATAAAAATGTGAATTACATGTGAATTAAATGGCGTGGCAAATAGGGTTCATACAAAAACTTCTCCCGCCAAATACTGCCCCAAATCCTTTTCAAATTTCAGGGGCTAAAAGTTATAAATAGAGTAAATTTAAGAGAACAAAACCACCGATTTTAAACTTGAGGTACCCAAGCTAAAATTGGGGTATAGGATCGTATTAACCCTTTTTCCGAAGGAAACTCATTTTTATTCTGTCTTCATAAATTGATCTTCATTTTGACCATAAATAAATAAATTGTCCTTCACGCCTAGTGACGTGGCACAATCCTCGACGGTCAATCAATCGAATGGCTAAAATATCATCGTCTTAACACGCCCTTCAGGGGAGATTAGTACAGGCGATCTGGATCCTCAAAACCCTCTTGTTAAGCCCTCAAGTCAAGATGAAAACCAATTTCTCTTCCATTTAATCTTCTCAATTGCTAGTGCTACCATTTCGAGGGAAGCAGTTTGGAACCCTTTGGAGCTAATTTTATTCATTTGCTCGTATCATCACATTCAACCTCATTTACAAACTAGTTAAGCTGCTAACAGTTGGAGAGGCGACTAATCATGATCGTAAAAAGATATTGCGAAATGGGTCTGTCTCTGGTTCTTAAATGGAGGACTTGGTCTCGCAATCCGGTATCTTTGTATTCTCGGAGCTTACGATCAAATGCGGCTTTGGAAGCCATTGCCAAAGCTTCGGAAGAAAGAGTTAACAGTATTGTGCTTTATAATTACCCTTCTTTTTCTGGAGCTTACTCGGCTCTCTTTGCTCATCTCTTCCACTCTTATCATAATATCCCATGCCTTATTTTGCCTTTCTCTTTGGTGGCGCCTCTCAGGTTTAGCTCTAATCCTATCTTCTTAATCTTTTAAAAAAAAAAAAAAAAAATTGCCCTTGGTTTCTTTTTGTTTTCATTTATCAGACCCTTCTATTTTTCACATTGGGGTTTTAGATTTTCTTTCTTATAATGCTCTGTCTCCTTGTTTATGAAATGTATTTTAAAAAATATTCTGCCTGGGATGTTCTGTTAATGGAGTTACAAATGCATGTCAGGGTTGAAGATTTGAACGTTGAAGGCCTTGAGACATGTTATCTGCTGGACTTTCTTTGTCCAAAAGAGTTTCTTTTCAAACTTTCACAGCAATTAAAATGCAAGTAAGCGGGGATTGATTTCCTGTTGTTATAATATGAATCCTTTCTGACTGCCTCTATGTTGATGATTTTTCCTTTCCTCTCACAAGTGTTGTAAATTGCATATTAATTTAAACATCTATACTCATTCAGGGTTATTGGGTTTGATCACCGGAAATCAGTACTTCCATGTATTCCCAATGTCAATGATTGTCCTGAGAATCTCACTATTCATTTAAACCTTGAGAAGAGTAGCTCTAGTGCTGTTTATGAGTACTTTTCCGCCAAACATGCAGATATTACAACTCCTGATGTAAGTTGGAATTAGGACTCTTCTACATGCTTTCGTTCTCCAGCATCTTATATAGCAATTGCTGAGGTATAAGAATGTTTGAATATCATTAAGGGCGTGGTTCCAAGTTTGCTGGACTCTAAAGTAAAAGATCATGTGGAACTTGTTCTTAAATACATTGAGGATGGAGATCTTCGTCGGTGGAGCTTGCCCAACATCAGGGCATTCAACATCGGATTGCGTGAATGGAGCTCAAGATTCAATTGCATTGCTAATCCATACATGTATGAGCAGGTTTGATAATTTATGGATCTCAGATTACTGAGAAATTTTGAGTTGGTTTGTAATATGAATTTAATTCATATAGAATTGCGCACAGTGAATAAATTCTTTAGTTAAAGATGTGTCTCACAAAGAATTGGAATTATAGTTACTTGACACTCAATGTCAAGAGGTTATATGTTGCATTTACACTTCTGAGTATTGCAACTTTTCTGACTATAGCAAGATTAGCCTGGCTGTGTACTATTTTGGAAATATAATTTGTTGCTTTTCATACTCAAAATAGTTCCAACTTCAACTCCTGTTATCATTTTGTTGCTGAACTTTTCTTCACTATCAAAAAATCTGTCACAGTTGCTGGAGTTAACTTCTGAAGATTTAATTGCTAAAGCAAACTCAGATTTTTCATCCCGCCAGAATGATGCAAATAAATTGCTGGGAAAAGTTTTCAGGGTTCGGCTGGGTAAAGGATTTTATGGAGAGTGTCTGGTAGTATTCCAAGATTTAATCTTCATTATGTTGTTAGTTCTTTATTGCAATTTCTAATTAATTCATTGACCCTGTCCTTGCTTAACCTAACTTTACATAATCTGTATTCATATTTGTGCCTTGCACTTTCTCTGTCTATTTTCTTTTCAGTTATAAAAGTTTTCACCGTTTAAATTTATTACTTTGGTATCATCATGCAACTGCAACATCCCATGCCCAAGTTTGAGATTGAAGTTTGAAATCAAATTTTGATTCCTTCTTTGTTTGCTTAAGGGAGTCAGGGTAGATGGGAACTCAGATTTAAGTGATGAAATTGGCAAGCTCCTGAGTGCAAAGAGTGCTGCTGATGGTCTAAGGTAATTTATTTACAAAAATGTCCTTATGTTTTTATTTGTCTTAATATTTTATTTCATTCAAAAAATAATTCTCCGTTACTTTGCTTAGAGCGAGAAAAAGTTTCATCCAGAGATTAATGTCTAACTCAGGTGGAACTTGGATTTTTTTTATCATGAAATGGAGAAAAAGGAAATTAATGACAATGGGAAGTAGAAGCTAGAAAAACAAAAGCCATAATTATAAATGTAGGTCTGCCAATGAATTATGATCCAAGACTTCCATTTGTCATTAATGCAAGGCTCCTTTTATTTATTTCTTTAAAGTTGGGATCTTTTGGGTTAAGGGCTGGCTGGGCACAATATTTATACTCATTTATCTGCTAATAGCAGGGGTGGTTAACCTGTCCCAAACTAAATTAAACATGCTTGTGGGTAAATAGTTTTTGTTGATCCATGTCATAAGATTTGGCAGAGTTTTATGTTGACTGACTTGTGGGTAAATGGTTCTTGAAGATAAATATTATACACATCTTGCACCCGCAACTAGTTCCCCCAATTAATTTCTTTCTGGAACAAAATGGCATAGTCTTCTCACTAACTTCCTTCTACTCTCGCAATCTAAAATGAAGATATAAAGTAAAAGAACAAACAATTACCTAATGACAGCTTCATCAGTTTTTGAGTTCTGTTTTTCTCTCATCTTGTGTTGTTGATCCAACATTTTAGGAGTGAGTTAGTCTAAGATTGGGTTAGCCATAAAAATTAATTGGAGATATAGCCGTTAGATAGTATTGATGCCTATGCCTATATATAAGTGTGCTGATCCTATTGATCTCTGTTATTGCTGCCTATAATAATCCAATGACACCGTAGATTCTTCAGAATTCTCTCCTCTGTTTCTCTTCTCCCCTGCCCTTCCCTCTTACCCCTCTGATCTCTCTACTCTCTTTTTCCCATTTTCCCTCTCTTTCTCTCCTACTTCCCTCTCTTTTTGGTCATAATTATGATTTTGTAACAATATAGGTTTGGTGTGTCTATCAAGGATGCAAGTTTTCCGCATGGATCGTTTGTTAAATTGTTAATTATGTCAATGTTAGATTTCATAAGCATACATGTAAAGAGATATTGTAACAGTTCTGAATTAGGGATGAGGGGCTTCATAGTTTTGCTAGGATTAAGGAAAAAGTAACAATATCCTTGGCTGTTTCTCTAATTATGTTGATTCTTTCTCTGATTTTATGCATTGATTGTGCATACCTTTGTCTAATCATCCTAATTTAACTCTTATTCTTAGGTAAACAGTGAACAATCTGAACAATGGTTTTAACAAGTCCTCCTTAGCCTGATTGTCTTCCTGCTTCATTGTAGATTTGTTTTCAATATAAGGTTTATTGATATGCACGATTTGATGCATTGGATGCTTATATCTATGTCAGGCCCATAGGAGCTGTGATATTCATGCAGCAGAATAATCTCAAAATGTGCCTGAGAAGCACTGATAATGCCACAGATACCTCTGAAGTTGCAAAAGTGTGTTCCAATACTTTTCTTCTTACTTTGTGATTCTTCAACGTTTTGATATATATGTTGAGTTTCGTTAACTTGGAAATTGAAGGAATATGGTGGAGGAGGTTCCCCAAGTTCAAGCTCCTTCATAATAAGGATGGATGAGTATAACCAATGGATTCGATGAATTCAATATCATTTCAAGGTACACACATCTAATGTTAAAGTTTACTTTAACTATTTTATGGCAACCAACTTTTTCTGTTACTGGGCAAACTTTCTCCACTTGATATTTACATAGAGATTGAATTAGAATGTGTTCTTGAATACAAATTTCAGTTGGCTGCTAGAAATGTATGGGGGGCTTCATTTGATTCATTATTCACACTGTTTGTTTTGTGAAGCAATGTTCTTGATGATTTGATTATTTGTGTGTCCTTTCTCTACCAATTGCACTCTGAATACCACCAGCTTTTTGTCCTGTGTGTAGACTGAAACCATTTAATGAACTTGTTTACAGCCTTTTGAAACTCATTGACAGTGACTATGGACCTCCCGATTAACAACCTCCATTTACAATCCTTGGGAGAGCCACATGAGTTAGGGAACAAATTCAATGTTTTTTTCCCGTAAGTCCTGTAAGATAAGTTTTGAGGTGGAAAATAATAGTTCAAGCAAGGACATGTACAAAGAAGGTCATTAGATGTGCCGATGAAGAAAGTAGATAAAACGGTATGAAGTCTTCTAAAAATAGGTGAATGAAGACCAAAGAGAATGTACTAAATAGAGTTTTTGAGCTGGACCTCTTGGTTAATGATATATCCAAAAATTTGGTTGTTGACAAAGCACAATGGCGCCCTTCAATCCATATAGTCGATGTCATCTATTGGGATAATGCTTGTTATTATTATTGGTGGTGTAAAATAAGTTATGTAACCCAATTACTCCCCATTTAGTTCTTAATGGCTTGTCTAATGATCTTCTGGATGAAAGTGCCCTCTAGGGCTAGTCTAAGTAGGGCCTATGCATTGTGTTTGAAAGCAAGTCAGAAGAAGAATTTCCTTTTCTCAAGTTGAGAGTGTTCTCTTTTTGGCTTCTGAGCCAATGAAGACGCCTTGTCTACTTTATATGGCATTTTAGATGCTTCACAGACTAGTAGAAAACTAATACTTGCCTTCTTATTGGGGCTCACTAAGGCCTGAGCATGCCTTCCAGCAGAATACTTATAGATATATACTTGCAGATTGCCCACCAGCAAGGTCCACACATCGGTGGTATTTGAATTTACAATCTTATGGTTTTGAGCCAACCCTTTCACCTAATGAATCAATCTTTGTTGGCTAATACCTGCCTTTTAACCTCCATGATGGTGGTGCTTTTTCATTTGAAAAATGGTTTCTTTGGTCATCCAAGAAAGGATGTTATATAAAATTCAGAACTAATATTCCTTTGGTCTTCTACAAATGTTTATTATATAATGGTATTAAAAAAAATTGCAACTCTCCTCGATACTATTGGATCATAATTTAATGATTAATATCCAAAAACTCAACGAGGGATCTAAATTCCGGAAAGACTGATAGTTTTGAAGTCAGATTTAAAATTTTAAAAAAAGAAATCATCTAATAATGTGAGATAAGAATGATGGGTTGAATATTCTTTTTGAGTAAATACTGAATTTCATTAATTTATAGAGAACTAAACTTGACAACCGGAGAGATTTAGATACCTTCATTAAATTCCACCTCCTACCTAAGAGGTAGGGGTTGATTATCGGTCTATTTGGTTTGAGGGAGGGGAGGATTTTTGTTCCCCTCCCTGGCATTGCTAATTTTTTAGTAGGGATGGAAAATTTTTTAAAATTCTAACCAGCTTCCACTCTTCTCTCTTCCTGCCACCACCATCTCTTCCTCTCCATCTTCTTCCACGCCGGTGACAATATAAAATAATTAATCAACAATCCAATATTGGATCAAAATAAAGAAAAGAGGCAACAGTTCTGAAAAAGGAGCTTAATAAATTAATTGATAGTTATTTGTGTTGAATCTCAATGATAATTTGATTTTTATAAAACCTACCTAAGATTGTGAAAGAACAGGGGAAGGTGTCGATGTTTGTGAGGGTGGTGACCGTCCTCAAAATTCTGGGAGTATTCTTCACAATCTCCGTTGTCCAACAAGGTGAGTTTGATAAAAAAATATAAAAACAAAGCAAGAATTCTGACAAAAATAAATATCTCAAGAAGGGGTAAATGAGATTAACAACTCACGTAGATCGAAAATCCGGTGAAAAAGTGGTTTTGGGATTTGAATTTTAAGGGATTTTAGGATTTTTTTCTCCAAAAAGGGCCCTAAAAATAATCCCTGAAATTTTCATTTCAGTGGGCTGGTATTTACATATTCTTGAATAAAAATGATAAACTATTATTAAATGTATTTGGTTTATATAATATAATCACCTATTTTAATACTTACGTAACATTATTAAATATTTATTATTATATATCAGCTATTAATTGTAATTATATTTATTCTTGATAATTATAAAATTATAATTTTATATATTAAATATAATTTATATTTATATTTATTAAATATTTTATAAAGTTTAAAAAGAAACTTAAATAAAATAAGAGTAAAGTTATTATAGAAACCCTCCCTTCCCCTCTTAAACTAAATAAGGTAACATTATAATTGCTTCCCTCCCTTGTGTTAAAATTCATCCCTTCCCTTCCTCTCCCATCCCTTAAACCAAATAGACCCTACATAAAATAATATACTCCTCCTGGTCCAATTATAGTACCAAGTTGATTTTTTTGGAAAAATTAAAGAAACTAATTATATTACTTTAGAGTATTTTTATTTTTTCTCCAAATTAATTAGTTTAACTAATAAACTAATATATAATATAATGATACACAACATATGATATGATTAAGTAACTTTAGAGTAATTATTTTTAGTTTTTTTCTCCAAACTAATTAAATTAGTATTTTTATTTTTATTTTTTTCTTCAAACTAAATAATTTGACCAATAAACTAATATATAATCTAAGAAAACACAACATATGAAATGATTAAGTAACTTATTTAATTTCTTAATCTCTCCCAAAAAAAAGTCAACTCTTCTTATAATTTAGGGTAATATTTAATTTCTTTAAGCTCTAAAAAAAAAGTCTAGTATCTTATAATTAATATGGGATAACTTAGCTAATTGATCAGCCACCTTAATGTCTTTTCTGATTGTGTGACAAATGACAACCTGCCAATAATCTCCCTATGCATAATTAACTTAATGTTATCAATAATAACTCTTTTCTAAAAATATTGAGACCACAAGTTGGCAACACAAAGCAAAACCTAAACAAACTACACGTCCTCCCTCAACTGAGTAGGTGGTTACTGCAAAATAATTATGTTTTTTGGTAAGGTTATGAGCTTTTTTAATAAGGAGATCTGCACACTAGATGATGGTGCGTATAGCATATATATATATAAGGGTTAAGGTGCGATTTGGCCAATAAATTATTCGCTCAGGAGCGTCCAATACAATTAACTATTAAATGGACCAAAAATACCAACAAACTTTTAAAAAGGTGCCTTGTCCAATACAATTAACTATTAAATGATTTAAAAATACCACAAACTTTTAAAAAGGTCTTGATCAGCAAGACAAAAAATGTTTTACACAAGAGCGCCCAAAGACTTGCAGATTAGACAAAAAGTTAATGTCCAGTTATCAAGGTGCAGATTGGCAATGAACTTTTACCTCAAGAGCTTCCAAAGACAAAAAAGTTTTACTCATGAGCGCCCAACACAAAATTCTAAATTTTACTAAATTAAATAATTTTTTTTTCTCAATTATCATTATTCAAAACTACTTGTATAGATATCTATGGACAAAAATTACTCATTCTTCAATTTTGTCAAAATTATAATTTTCTAAAATAAACAAATTTTTTAATTAAGAATATAATTATATGATTTAAATAAAACTCAAGGTGTTTTATAGTTTATTATATATGTTAAACAAAAAAATTGTATGATTTATTGTTATTTTAGAAGAAATTTATGTGAGTTAAAAAACTTCATTTAATGTTAATAAAATATTCGTAGGCCAAATTGCTTCTTAACCCATTATAATTGCTCCTTACCTATTATTAAATTGTCATTTATCAAGCCTCAAGTTATCTTTTTTTCAATAAGTCTCATATTCATATAATCAATAGATCATTTAATTAACAAATATATCATCAAGTTGCGAATTTATATTATTAAGTATTAATGTTGATAATCATTAAACTCTTTTTATAAAAATAAAAATTAAATTCATTTCATTTCTTTCATGATATAATAGATTTTTTTAGATTTTTTAAATTTTATTAACATTAAATGAATTGTTTAACTCACATAAGTTTCTTCTAAAATAAAAAGAAATCATATATATATATATTGTTTAACATATATAATAAACTATAAAACACATTGAGTTTTATTCAAATCATATAATTATATTTTTAATTAAAACTTTTGTTTATTTTAGCAAATTATAATTTTGACAAAATTGAAGAATGAATAATTTTTGTCCATAGATATCTATACAAGTAGTTTTGAATAATGAAAATTGAGAAAAAAAAAATTATTTAATTTAGTAAAATTTAGAATTTTGTCTTTGGCATTCACCAGGGTAAAAGTTAGTTGGTCAATCTACACCTTAGATAACGGATGTTAACTTTTTCTAATGGTGTTGTCTTTGGTAGCGCACCTTTTTAAAAGTTTGTTGGTATTTTTGGTCCACTTAATAGTTAATTGTGTTGACGCTCTAATGCGATAGTTTATTGGTCAAATCGCACATTAACCCTATATATAATCGTAATGTCTCACTCAGTAAATGAGGTTTCATATCTTAACTATATATTTATATGCAAGGTTGTCAAACTCATGAGTTTAAGCAAACTCATGATAATGACGTAAACTCGTATCGTTAACTTGTAAAAGTTTATTTTTATCTTTAAATAGATATTAATAGTTATAATTAAATAATTAAAATATAAAAAATAACAACAATTTGGTTTTTATATTTTTAAATTTAAATAATTGAAACTAAATCCATCAACATTCATAATTTATTATATTTAACAAAAAAATTTCTATAAAATTTATTTTAAAACCGTTAAACATGATCAAATCGAAGAAGTTAGCGAGTTTAAAGATGACTTAATATAGCCTTGTAAGGTGGAAATATAAAAACAATCACCTCAAGATATTAATTTTTGAATTTAACCAAATTTACAACGATCAGGAGTTTTTATTAGTGATTCAAATCGATTTTATAAAGTTTAAAAATGTAAAAACACTAAACTTCGGAGAATCGATTCGCGAAGTTTGACAACAATATTTATATATGATCTAAAAGATGGTTGATACCTCTCTTTATCTCATCAATAATATCTCTAAAAGGTGATTCCTATGCAACCCCTCTTAATTGAGTGGTTTGAATTTCAAATCATCCATATAGTCAAAGTTATTTGTCACAAAAAAAAAATTAAAGGACGCTATTTATTTATCTTTTTTTTCTAAAAAATAAGGCAACAAAAAGAATCTCTTCATGCCATGCCTGTTGAAACTTTCTGCCCATTCAGATTTTTTTTTTTTTTTTTAAAAAAAAAAACTTTCTCCCCAAGAGAAAATAGAAAAGCATAAGTCGCCCCTCCAAAAATTTCTTTTTGGGCCCTCGGATCCCTCGAGCATTTGGCGGTCAAATTAGGACCACGCCGTTCCCTAGTTCTAGAAGCTTCTCTGTTTTTTTTTTTTTTTTTTTTTTTTTTTGGGGGCCATCCCTCTGTTCTATCTATTGTTCCCATGTTACTTTTTTTTTTGGCCAGCATAGACTCATGGGACTTGAACAATAAGACATATTTATTGCTTATAAATAATAAAAATTATTCTGAAATTTATAATTATGATATTGATGGTTCCTAAATGCACTAAAAAATTTACCAATATATCATATAAAAATAATTTATTCATATGTAATAGGAGATTTTTTTTTTCAGGTAAAAAAAATGAGAATTATTTTTGAGAAAATTGTAAGATAAGAATCATAACAAGTCATTTTATGTATAAAATAATTTATTCATATTATATAAATACTATAACTTGTTATAAATATGTAGGTTTTCTCTTTATTAAAGCGTCAATATGAATATTAATACCAGGTTAAAAAAAATGGGGAAAAAAAACAAGAAAATACCATTTAAATTTTAAAATCTTCAATAAGTGATTTTCTTCTAAAATGAGTAGTCAATTGCTACATAAGTGTAGTGAATCCCTAAATTCTTTTAGATAATAATGTTGATTTGAAATTTTAAAACTCAAGTAGTATTTTTTTTGTATTTTTTTCTTTTAAAAAATTGAATATTGATTGTGTTTGTATTTATTCCATTAAAAAAACAAGAAACACGCAGGCCGCAGCATGTGGTAATTTCACACCCACGGGTCCAAATCAATATCTGGTAATTATTTTAAAAATATTTTTTAGACAACTTCTCATTCTCATTACCGTAAAACCCTAAACCCTAACTATCAAGTTAAAACCTCAGGTCACTCTCCTCCTCCCTGTGATTTTCATTCTTTTCTGGGCTTTTTCTCATCAAGCTCCGCTCTCTTCTGGAGATGGCGACCGCATCCTTGTTCCGCTCTCTACGAAGGCGTGATGTCGCTTCTGCCTCTTTTGCCACCTATCGATCGGTACACCATTCCCCTAACTTGATTTTGCTAAGTGCATCCGATCCAATCCTTATAATATTTCGAACATTTCTGGCTGTTTTTGTTGTTTTATTTAACTTATAAGTTGTTTTCCTGGCGTGAGATTATTTATGAACCTCTTGGAACTCTTGTTAAAGCTTGGCGGCTGTGTTTGAATGTATTGCAATATTTGGATCAGGACCTGGAACAACATTAATCCCTCATATCCCACTTTGAAAAATACATCTATAACTCCCGGATATTTGATGCATTTGACAAGAATTGGCGAAAATGTGTTGCTAGATATAAATTTCAATTATTGCTTGTTTCTTTTTGCTGCTTAACCCAAAATCAGTTTGCAGCAAGTTTCGACTCTTTGGCTTTGTGTATGGACAAATGCAACTCCATATAGCTCAACTACCACTTCATTAAACTTTTGCTTTTTGGACCCAAAGCCAACCTATTGTTCTTTTGGCTTACAGAGTCCATGCTTCATTACCATCATTTCAATGCTTATGTTTTACTCTGATTGGTAATATTATCTGAATTTGAGGACGTCTGAATGTCTGATTTTATGTTGGGGCCATGGAATCTTATCAACTGTATGCACTATATCTTGTACTTGAGTTGTACAAATAATTTTTTTCCTTACACAAATGTCTGTACTTTGTACAGTTTACAGGTAGCTCTAAACCAGCACATGTCAATCAATTCTGGACAAGTTTGTCTCGACCGTTCAGGTTCTATTCCTTGTTCTACTTCTTATTTAAGTAATTGCTAGTAAGTTGCTCTATTCTCTATGGTCATCATTTCTGTTCCTAATAAAATTTTATAATATCATTTCATGTGCATTTCAGTTCAAGGCCTACTGGTAATGATGTCATTGGTATTGATTTGGGTACTACCAATTCATGTGTTGCTGTTATGGAGGGAAAGGTAAGACTTCATTCATCTCTTGATTTTTCCATAGTTCATATATTCTTCACTGATATTGTATACCTTACAGAATCCCAAAGTCATTGAAAACTCTGAAGGAGCTCGTACAACACCATCTGTGGTTGCCCTCAACCAAAAATCAGAGTTGCTTATTGGTACACCAGCCAAGCGGCAGGCTGTGACCAACCCAACAAATACACTTTTTGGAACCAAACGTTTGATTGGTAGGCGATATGAAGATCCTCAAACTCAAAAGGAGATGAAGATGGTTCCATTCAAGATTGTTAAGGCTCCAAACGGAGATGCATGGGTTGAAGCTAATGGGCAGCAGTACTCTCCTAGTCAGATTGGGGCCTTTGTTCTTACCAAGATGAAGGAAACTGCAGAATCATACCTTGGAAAGTCCATCTCAAAAGCTGTAGTCACAGTGCCAGCTTACTTCAACGATGCACAGAGGCAGGCAACAAAGGATGCCGGTAGAATTGCAGGGCTTGATGTGCAGAGAATCATAAATGAGCCCACTGCAGCTGCACTTTCATATGGGATGAACAACAAGGAGGGTCTGATTGCAGTTTTTGATCTTGGAGGTGGAACATTTGATGTTTCCATATTAGAAATATCCAGTGGTGTTTTTGAGGTATGGAAACATTCATTTCTATGCCCCTCTGTCTCCCTCTCAACTTTATTTAATGATTAATTGGCGGTAATATTTCTTGACATACAGGTGAAAGCGACAAATGGTGACACTTTCTTGGGAGGAGAAGATTTTGACAATGCCCTGTTAGACTTTTTAGTGAGTGAATTTAAGAGAACTGAGAGTATTGATCTTTCAAAGGATAGACTTGCCTTGCAGAGACTCAGGGAAGCTGCTGAGAAGGCTAAGATAGAACTGTCATCAACATCTCAAACTGAAATCAACCTCCCTTTCATCACTGCAGATGCATCTGGTGCAAAGCATCTGAATATTACATTGACTAGATCAAAGTTTGAGAGTTTGGTAAATCACTTGATTGAAAGGACAAAGGCACCATGTAAGAACTGCTTGAAGGATGCCAACATCTCAATTAAAGAAGTTGATGAGGTTCTGCTAGTTGGAGGGATGACTCGTGTGCCTAAAGTACAAGAGGTTGTTGCTGAGATCTTTGGAAAGAGTCCTAGCAAAGGTGTAAATCCTGATGAGGCAGTTGCGATGGGTGCGGCTATCCAGGGTGGTATCCTTCGTGGAGACGTTAAAGAGTTGCTTCTCCTAGACGTGACCCCACTGTCTTTGGGTATTGAAACTTTGGGTGGCATCTTCACTAGACTGATCTCAAGGAACACTACAATTCCTACAAAGAAGAGTCAGGTAATTATTAAAGCTAATAATTGTCTTCTAATGCACGAGTCTTATAGCTGTCACATCCAAGAAAGGTGGGCTAGTAAATTGTTCAAGTTGCAAAGACTTCAAGTACTATATAGTTTCAAAAGTGACTAACCCTTTCATAAGACAATGAAATTTCTACAAGATATTTCAACCACTGCACTGCATATACATGTATAATGTATTAAATGTGGGACTTAGAAGACTGCCACAAATATGCATGGGAACTTGCTATTTTTGTATTTCTGGCAGCTGACTGTTGTAATTTCTAAACATCAGTTGAAATTTTGTAGGTGCGATGGAATCTTTTCCTAATATCACTGTCTATCTATAATATTTAACTCATCTGTAACAAAAACTACCGGTTACTAATTCATTCCAATGGATAATCTGTTTTCAAATGTTTACGTTGCAATCCTATCTTTTAGCGTGTTCAGTTGTTACTTGATTCTCCGCGTGCTGATTTATTTTTCTTTTGTTTCTAGTTGCTTAGTTCCATTGCATGTGTGTGATTTCTGCTGTAAGTTCTCTTTCTTCTCACTGAAGAGGAGACTATTTTGAATCATGATAAAAATCAGTGTCTGCTTTATTTTTCCCTCGATTTATTTGTGGTCAATTTCATATTTGGTTGCATGGGTTCCATCAACTATATTGTTTAACTAAGCCTTTCATACGCCCAACTGAAATTTCCTCAAGATATATCTTCCTCTGCCCCACACTGCTGCCAATATGCTTCTGAACTTACTATTTTGTGTTTCTGGTGGCTGACTGGTGGAGTAATTTCTAAACATTAGTTGAAATCTTTTCAAGATGTGGTGGGACCTACTCCTGATCGGAAAAGTTATTGTTACAGGTGTTCTCTACTGCAGCAGACAATCAAACACAGGTGGGTATCAAGGTGTTGCAAGGTGAGCGAGAAATGGCTGCTGACAACAAAATGCTCGGAGAATTCGAGCTCATTGGCGTCCCCCCTGCCCCCAGAGGCATGCCTCAAATTGAGGTCACTTTTGACATTGACGCCAACGGGATTGTGACTGTATCTGCCAAGGACAAGTCCACAGGTAAAGAGCAACAAATCACCATTCGATCATCTGGAGGACTCTCTGAAGATGAGATTGAGAAGATGGTGAAAGAAGCCGAGTTGCATGCGCAGAAAGATCAGGAAAGAAAAGCGCTGATTGATATCAGAAACAGTGCTGACACTACCATCTATAGCATTGAGAAGAGCTTGAATGAGTACCGAGACAAGATTCCGAGTGAAGTGGCCAAGGAGATTGAGAGTGCAGTTTCAGATCTGAGGACAGCAATGTCAGGGGACAGTGTGGATGAGATTAAATCAAAGCTTGATGCCGCAAATAAGGCTGTCTCCAAGATTGGCGAACACATGTCAGGTGGTTCAAGCGGTGGTTCCTCCTCTTCTGGTGGTTCTCAGGGCGGTGATCAGGCTCCTGAGGCAGAATATGAGGAGGCCAAGAAGTGAGAGATGTAGAGTGGTCTCTGAGGATCTACGAATGAAATGATATTTTTCTTCCAATTTTTGCCTGGTAGTTTCTCTTCTGATAAGTCAAACAATTAAGGAAAAAATCGTTCTTGTTTTCCTAAACACATCATAGGGCCGTTCATAATTGAGGCATTTTCGTTTGTTTAAAACTTGAGCATTGGATTGAGGGAAATTTTGCCCTCCAGTGATTCATTCATTGCTTATTATTATCCTCTTGCCTGTATTACTTATAGTAAAAGTGTGTCTCTCACTCTCACTCTCACACACCCTGGTTCCACATCAATGGCATAGTAAATGATTTAGATATTATTGATTTGGTATCAATCAATCAACAAACAGAAAATGGAAATTTTGTTTGTTGAATTTAAATTATCCTTTAAAAAAAAAATGATTAAATGATTAAGACACTGTAATTATGTAATTTGTTTAAAAAAGGATGAGTAGTAAATACATGATAACTTTAAGCTTACTTTAGAATAGTACATTAGTAAAATAGTATTTTTTTTCCAACAAATATAATATATTTATTGATTTTATAACAAATCCACTTCTTGGCCCCAAAAAAACAATTGTGCATTCTTATTGTACCTAATTTAAATATTAGCATCAACAAGCTATTCTTTTTCCTCTTTTTGTTTATAGATTCATAATCTTATTATGAATATAAACTCTTTAATATTCAAATCATTTAATATCTCATGACTTTTTCTCCATTTTAGTTTTTTTTTTTTTAATAAACATTCATTCATCAGACACAGATTACTTACTATTGCCTCAACTCCTTAGTTTATAGTGCATAATACACAAACTTGCAAGTTTAAACAAAATTATTACGGTGATGTAAACTCGTATCGTAAACTCATAAGAGTTTACTTTTATTATTAAATATGTATCACTAGTGTATAATTAAATAATTGAAATATAAAAATGACAAATTTGATTTAACTATATTTTAAATCCAAATAATTGAAATTAAATCCATCAGTATTCATCATTTATCATATTTAACAAAGAAATTTCTATATAAATTATATATAAAGTCACTGAGCATGGTCAAATAAAAAATGTTAACACAAGTTTAAGAGTTAGTTAACACGGTTTTGTAAGTTAAAAACGTAAAAACAGTAAACTCGAAGTCTAAACTCATGAATTTAACCGAGTTTACAACTGACACGAGTTTACCAGTGATTCGACTCGTTTTTGTAAGCTATAATCGTAAAACAAGTAAATTCTAGAAAGTCAACTCACGAGTTTGACAACAATGATTAAAACATGATAATAAAATTACCAATTCATTTAAATTAAATAATCAAATTTCAAACGTTCAGATTATAATCTTAGGCTCAATACATTGTTTAGCTAGGAAAGCTTTATAGGGACACCGCCTAAAAATTCAGAACATGTTAGGAAGATCTAGTCTAAACATCGCTTATCCTCTACATACATGAGCCAATAATCATTACTCCCTTTGTTAATATATATTATATCTGGTCTTTATTATAAGGCACCAACTAGCAAGTTGATTTGGTCCTTTTTGTAAGGCACTTGTTTGTTTCCAAAGGGCATTATTATTATTTTTTCATGTATGCCTATAATTAATAAAGGTAGTAGGTGAGAGTAATAATTAATATAATATTAGAGTTTAATACAATTAGTAGATGATAATATTGGAAGTTACTTAAATTTTAAGACAACTTTAACTGTTTTTATTGATTTGTAAGAATTGTTAGTTGGTGCATTTATAATAAAGACCAGAGGAAATAACATATTTGAGGAGTTGATTTTGATCCTAAATATAAAATATATTTTTAATATTTTATCAATATTTTATTAATTTACCCTTTTAATATTCTCTCAACAATAATCAATGAGAGAAGAAATTAAGAAGATGACTATAGCATTTTTAGAGAATACATATTATATTAACTAATTTTACTAAATTTAATCAAATTAGGTAAATATGATTTTATATTAAATACAAGATGAAGTAAAAAATTTCCCCTTTTTAAGAGATCATTGATAAGAAAAACTTACCGGCGTCGCCCTACCTCCACTTGAAAGGAGATCCTCTCATATTTCTTTCTCTTCATCCCATCTAGACCATTGATTAGGGAAATGAGAGAAAAATTAAGGTAGTATTGTGACATTTCAAATTAATTGGATGGATATGATTTAGAAATTATAAGAGATAATGAAAAAAGAATGATAAAAGAAACCTAACCTCCTCTACTCTCTCTTCCCCATACTCCTCCTGGGTTTTGGCCACTAGAGTCTCGTGCTCATTCATGTGATCATCAGCATCCTCAAAATAATGATTCAATAATTCCTAATAATTAAGGGATAAGATATTTTACTAACATTTTTTGTTACTACCATTTTTTTACCGTTAAATCAGAATCTCATCTACCTTTATCATTTCTCTCTCCTGATGAGATTCTAATCTAACGGTGAAAAAGTGGTGATAAAAAATGGTAGTAACAATATCCTATCCCAATAACTACTGCGGTGGACGATGTGGCCTTTGGCAAATTTCTCACGCCTCATACATTCCTATGACATGAATAATTTCTACGCCTCTTTATGTGAATTTTTTTAGGTGCTTTGTTATGCGCTTCTCCCTCTAATTAGAGAGATGAGAATATTTTTTTAATATATTTTTTATTTAAATTAAATTATATGTTGTATCCTAAATTTTTTTTACACCCAGTATCTTAAATTAATTAATTTATAAGATATTGGTGTTACAAGACAAATGAAGGACTGTAAATTAATTAATTTGAAATATTGGGTATAAGAAAATTCAGAATGCAGCATATAATTTAATCTAAATAAATAAAATATATTTAAAAAAATGTCCTTATTCTTCTAATTAGATGGAGAAACACATAACAAGCACCTAAAAAAAGCCCCTCATAATGTGAACGCCTATGACATCAAAGATGAAGTGGAGGAAATTGGTCTAAAGCTTCAAGCCTGCAGTTAGCAACTTTCATATTGTTGGACTCGTTATTTCCCAAGCTCACTTGTTCCAAGCACTATTACAAATTGATGGGTCTTTTATCCATTCTAGAAGTATGAGATTATAATTATTTTTTTGTCCTTGATTGAGTTTTTGTTTTCCTGCCCATCTGCGTACTTAACCTTGTTTTTTCCTTTATATTCTTTTGTTTTTTAATATATTTAAAAATTTTCTTTAAAAAAAAAAAAAAATTTAGGGCGAACTTTAATCGCTTCTATAAATTCTATAAATTTTGGATTTAATGGGATGTTTGGTTTGAGGGAAGGGATGAAAAGGAAGAGAAATTTTTTATCTTAAATTAATCAAATTGCTAAAGCTTCAAGCCTGCAGTTAGCAACTTTCATATTGTTGGCCTCGTTATTTCCCAAGCTCACTTGTTCCAAGCACTATTACAAATTGATGGGTCTTTTATCCATTAACTTTTGTCCTTGATTGAGTTTTTGTTTTCCTGCCCATCTGTGTGGCTGTCTCCTCTAGGTCAACAAATTTAGGGCCTTTAATGTGTTTGATTTGATGGGAAGGAAGGGATGAAAAGGAAGAGAAATTTTTATCTTAAATTAATCAAATTGCCCATAGAAAAGTTTTAATATTTTAAAAATACACTCTTAAAAAAAAGAATAGTCTTATGTCATATTAGGTGCTTTTTTCCCATATACTTGTCCCTCTAATTAGAGGAATGAGACATTTTTTTTTATATATATTTTTATTTATTTATATTAAATTATGTGTTTTTTTTGGAGAAAAAAATATTCACCTAGTATCTTAAATTAATTAGTTTTCAAGATATTCGATGTAAAAAATATTTAAAAAAAAGAAACATATAATTTAATATAAATAAATAAAATATATATATTATAAAAAAAAATCTCATCCTTTTAATTAGAGAAATAAGCATGTAAGAAGAAGCATATAAGGAAGAAGCATTTATATGTTTCCGTAATGAGTAGAGTTTAATATTTATATTTTTGATACAGAAATATTTTTTCTTTCATATTCACTCACTGAATAGATTTCACTAATATTTTCTATCTTTTTTCTGAGATTCACTCACACTTTTACGTGGTGAGTATGTTAGTAAAAAAAAATTCTGGGTTAAAAATACAAACATTAAATGTATACTCTAGAACCTTCCCGTTGGCTCAATTTTCGCTAGAACTATCTTCCACTTCCGTTCATTTCCCATGCGGGATCCTAAAACCCCAAACCCTCCTTGTAAAGTTCTTCTCCCTCTCTCAGCTTGCTTCTGTCATTCCCTTCTTCTGTGACGTTTCTCTTCAATTTCCATCTCTACGGCATGGCCACAGCAGCCTTGTTTCGCTCCCTTCGGCGCCGTGACGTTGTGTCTGCGTCTTACTCCACCTATCGATCGGTATGAACATTCTCTGACTTTTTGTTGCCGACACTTGATTATCTTGTTCAATTCTCGTCATTTTGTGTGTTGGATCTCTTTTTTGCTTGTTTACTGGATATTTTTCCTCTCGCCGGGAATGAATTGTTTTCTACTAAATGGTTCAATCAATTATGATCCGATGCTTATTGTATTTTGACCATTGCTGGTTGTTTTATTTAGCTTATTAATTGTTTTCCTGATGTGGGATTATTTACGAATCTCTTGGAACTACTCTGGTCCTTATAAGTCCTTATAATTTCCAATATTACTTACCAGCTAACTTTTCTCACAAAACAATAAAGTAGTTAAAGACTTAAAAGTCAATAAAGTTGTCATAGAATCTAAGTAATTTTCAATATTACTCATACTAATGCATTAAACTCTAATATCATTATTAATTATTACTCTCACCCACTACCCTTATTAATTATGGACAGACATAAAAAAAATAATTAATGCTCATTGGAAACAAGCAATTGCCTTATAAAAAGGATCGAATAAATTTGTTAGTTGGGTCCTTATAATAAGGACTAGAGGGAGTATTGTTGGAGCTTGCGGCTGTGTTTGAGTCTCTGCTGCCCTCTTGCCCATGGCTCCCATGGCTCTGGAGTTATAGTCTGGTCACCTGTAATTATCTCTATGGTTATATAATATGAATTAGTATAGGCACACAGGACTATATAAAAGTTAACGCGAATACATATATAGGGATTGGATTGCACAATTCTATTGTGGAGAATTGGCATTTATAGTTATTATGAGGTTCCATTGCTATGCTCCATAACTGACAGTCTCGCTCACTAAACCTTGGAGGATCTGCTTGAATGCGAATAGTAATAACTGAAAAACATGAGTTGGTGACGATTATGTTACTAATAATAATAGTAATGATAACTCTCATGAAAAAATTATAATAATTCTTGAGCTGCCAATGGCTCGATGTCCCCTGCCTCCATTAAATCTTTTTCAATGGGCGTCCATTCCAAATGCTCCTTTAATTCTTGCTTTGCCTATTTATCTGCGCTGAGTTCATTTACAAGGACTTGGTCTTCCTTCTAGTTAGAAAATCTGGAATGCTTTGCCTTCAAGTGTGAACTCTCACGATGCCTGATGTTAGTCTATATTTGTATTAGTATCTGAATTTGAGGACGTCTGAAAGTCTGATTTTATGTTAGTACCATGGCATCATATCAACTGTATGCACCACATCATGTAATTGAGTTGTACAAAGAAATAAAAATATTTTCTTACATAAATGCTTGTACTTTGTACAGTTGACAGGTAGCTCTAAACCAGCACATGTCAGTCAATTCTGGACGAGTTTGTCTCGCCCGTTCAGGTTTTATTTCTTTTTTAGTTCTTATTTAAGTCATTGCTAATAATTTTTTACATCCTCTATTCATTTCTGTTTCTAATGAACTTTTATCATATGATTACATGTGCATTTCAGTTCAAGGCCTGCTGGTAATGATGTCATTGGTATTGATTTGGGTACTACCAATTCATGTGTTGCTGTTATGGAGGGAAAGGTAAGACATTCTTCATTCATTTCTTACTTGTTTTAATAGTGTACATATTTATTTTGGGAGAATATCATTAAGGTCCCAGCCATGAGAAATAATATTAGAGAAGTCCTCTTTGACAAGTGAAGATCTATCATTGACAAGTGAAAGAGCTATTTGACAAGTTATGGGATTTGTCAATATATTATTTCCCTTGGTTGGGGCCTAAATGATATTTTCTCATTTATTTTTGATGTGGTGTTCTTGACTAATATCACATACTTTGTAGAATCCTAAAGTCATTGAAAACTCTGAAGGAGCTCGTACAACACCATCTGTGGTTGCCTTCAACCAGAAAGGAGAGTTGCTTGTTGGTACACCAGCCAAACGGCAGGCTGTGACCAACCCAACAAACACCGTTTTTGGAACCAAACGTCTGATTGGTAGGCGATTTGAAGATCCTCAAACTCAAAAGGAGATGAAGATGGTTCCATATAAGATTGTTAAGGCTCCAAATGGAGATGCATGGGTTGAAGCTAATGGGCAGCAGTACTCTCCTAGCCAAATTGGGGCCTTTGTTCTTACCAAGATGAAGGAAACTGCAGAATCATACCTTGGGAAGTCCATCACAAAAGCTGTAATCACTGTGCCAGCATACTTCAACGATGCTCAGAGGCAGGCAACAAAGGATGCTGGTAGAATCGCAGGACTTGATGTGCAGAGAATAATAAATGAGCCGACTGCGGCTGCACTTTCATATGGGATGAACAACAAAGAGGGTCTGATTGCAGTTTTTGATCTTGGAGGTGGAACATTTGATGTTTCCATATTAGAAATATCCAATGGTGTTTTTGAGGTATGAAGACTTGTTTATTTCAATGTACTCTATATTTTATTGACTCGTAGGATGAATTTGGTGATAATATTTCATGATGTATAGGTGAAAGCAACAAATGGTGACACTTTCTTGGGAGGAGAAGATTTTGATAATGCCCTGTTGGACTATTTAGTGAGTGAATTCAAGAGAACTGAGAGTATTGATCTTTCAAAGGATAAACTTGCCTTGCAGAGACTCAGGGAAGCTGCTGAGAAGGCTAAGATAGAACTGTCTTCAACATCTCAAACTGAAATCAACCTGCCTTTCATCACTGCTGATGCATCTGGTGCTAAACATATGAATATCACATTGACTAGATCCAAGTTTGAGAGTTTGGTGAATCACTTGATTGAAAGGACAAGGTCACCATGTAAGAACTGCTTGAAGGATGCCAACATCTCGATTAAAGATGTTGATGAGGTTCTTCTTGTTGGTGGGATGACTCGTGTGCCTAAAGTACAAGAGGTTGTTTCTGAGATCTTTGGAAGGAGTCCTAGCAAAGGTGTAAATCCTGACGAGGCAGTTGCAATGGGTGCAGCTATCCAGGGTGGTATTCTTCGTGGAGATGTTAAAGAGTTGCTTCTCCTAGATGTGACCCCACTGTCATTAGGTATTGAAACTTTGGGTGGCATCTTCACCAGATTGATCTCAAGGAACACTACAATTCCTACCAAGAAGAGTCAGGTAAGATAATAATGGCTTATTATAGTTGATTTTATGTTGACAAGCTTACTATTAGGTATTATGTAGTCTTCCAAAAGTAACTTATTCTTTCAATTGCGTGCCTAAATGTAATTCCCACAAGGTATCTTATCTTATGGCATGGTAGCATAGCCCATGCGAGCATGAAGTGGAGAAAATAATAATTGTGAATATGCTCCTAACCTTTCCTTACTATGTTGTATTTCTCCTGTCCCGCTTTAGTAATTGATAAGTGTAAGCTCATTATGGTTTAAATGCCTTTTCAGCTGTATGATGGAAGCTGTTCATAACTGCTATGTTATTGTTCCAGGTGTTCTCAACTGCAGCTGACAATCAAACCCAAGTAGGTATCAAGGTGCTGCAAGGTGAGCGTGAAATGGCTGCTGACAACAAAATGCTCGGAGAATTCGAGCTTGTTGGTCTCCCCCCTGCCCCTAGAGGTATGCCTCAAATTGAGGTCACATTTGACATTGATGCCAATGGTATTGTCACTGTCTCTGCCAAAGACAAAGCCACTGGTAAAGAACAACAAATCACAATCCGCTCATCGGGAGGACTCTCAGAAGATGAGATCGAGAAAATGGTGAAAGAAGCCGAGTTGCACGCCCAAAGAGACCAAGAAAGAAAAGCATTGATCGATATCAGAAACAGTGCAGATACTACCATCTACAGCATTGAGAAGAGCTTGAATGAGTACAGGGACAAGATCCCAAGTGAAGTTGCCAAGGAGATCGAGGATGCAGTTGCAGATTTGAGGACAGCAATGTCAGGGGACAATGCGGAGGAAATTAAGGCCAAGGTTGATGCTGCTAACAAGGCTGTCTCTAAGATTGGGCAACATATGTCAGGTGGTGGTAGTGGCGGCTCATCTTCTCCTGGAGGATCTCAGGGTGGTGACCAGGCCCCAGAGGCAGAATATGAGGAGGTTAAGAAGTGAGAAAATGTAGTGTAGTTATTGATAGCTGTTCACTTTTATGACCTAGAATCAATGATTACAGGATGATGAATATTATATCCAATAGAGTTAGAGAGGTAAATGCAACATTTTGTATTTTATGTGTAAGGGTCATTTTTACGATGAGCCTGTTCATTGGTTTAGCTCTCACAGAAAGGCATTGAACTATGCCCCTTGAATAACGACACTGAAATTTTGTTTGTTTTTGCATTAAGCGATCTTTTCACACTGTCATTTTGATTTGCTTCAAGAATTTTACTTGCTATTTTTTTTCCCGTGTATAGAATCCTTGAAGAAGTCGTTAATATGTAATGCTCCTGATGACGTTGAATATTTAGAAATTTAGCAGCTCATAAACTTATGTCCCAACACCAGCATAACTTAACTCGTCTATGACACAATGAAAGTACCAAAATACCCCTATCCTCGAAAACACCCATCGTCGCCTCTTGATCTCATCCTCGGCTGATGCTTCAACTACACTGAAATCATCAACAATCCATCGACAATCAATCTTTCAATGGTTCTTTAGTGATCTGATCAACATAATGTCTCTCACTCATTGAAAACACTGAAAAAGAAAGGACAAAAAAACATATGCTTGATCGTCTTCTTCCAGAATGAAAATACACAATGCAAAAGATGGGGGCTCGATCGTGTACACCGCACGTCAATCTCTTCATCCTAATCGTCTTCCACACCTCAAGACACCTCCTTAGTAGAGCTGAGAATCAGGGTCGGGTTGCCCTGTCGGACTAAGGTGAAGGCCAAAGCCCCCTACAGCGGCCTTGTGGCTTTAAAATTACTATTCCAAATTTTAACTATTTTTCCTCCGTTTTTTTTAAAGAAATATAATTAGTAAATTTCAATAATTAATGTTCTAATTTATGAAATAAATATTGTCAACATTAATAACAAAAAAACATAAATCATTTAACAAATAAGACAAATCACTAATTCATAATAAAAAGTAAACTATGTTCACAAATAACTCACATAAAACATAAGAAGTATACCACTAAACGACATTAGTACGATAACTATTATTGTCGTCATCTTCGCCACTATAATCAATTTCGACTCGCTTTGAATACGCTCTGGTTTATGAGTAAGAATATCATAAATTTCTTCTCCTACATTATGAACACATCCATAATCTTTATCTGCAACAAATAACAAACCAAATCATAAAATTAGAGTATAATTATTATGTATTTGTGTATTAATGGATAAATAACTTTATAACAAATGCAAAATACATATAAATTAGTAAACAACCATCATATGTAAATCCATGATCCAAAAATAATAATAATAAATCCAAAGGGCTCAGGGTCATTTGGCCATTTTAAGGCCCTAATTATTTCATTAAACTCCTTTTAATTTTCAAACCCGACCATTAAAGTGAGGTTTTAAAAAGCCCGTCAGATGGGAAACGCCCATTTCTCATTCTACTTCTTAGTGTATGTTTGATCTGAGGAGAGGGAAGGAGGAGAGTCAAATCATCTTTACTAAATAGCTCATAAATTTTTTTCAATATTATAAAAGTACATTTTCAACAAAAAAAAAGAATATCTTTTTAATAACAATTTAGTCAATATCCTCAATCCTCCTAATTTATTCCCTCCCTCAAACCAATCCAACAAACCCCAACTACCATCTCAGATTGAAGCTTGATAGCAAAAACGTAAAGCTTTCAGAAAACTCAAGAACTTGCTTGAGAGTTCGATCTGAAGTCGCTGCCTCCTGATCTAGCCGTGATCTTGCGGAAGAGAACCAAATCAAGGATTAACCCAATGCAGTCAACGATGAGTTCCCTAGCATAGGACTTGAGTTATGTTAACTGTATCTTTGTATCTATAAGTGTATACACATATTGTTGTGTCTGTCTCTGCGTTTCTCGTCTTTTGCTTAACTGATGAAGCAGCATTCAAAGCATTAAAATCAGAGGAAAGAGGGTTATAGAAATGTCGAAGCACAATTGAACAGTGAAGCGGCAATGACTAGTTGAGTTGGGGAAGACGATAGCGTGAGGGGCTGAGGTGAGTGAGAAAGGATAGTGCGGCCGTGGGTGAGAGAGGCGGCACGGTGGGGATAATAATTAGGGGTAGTAGTGTCTTTTGGTAATCTATAAATATTCCAAATTGGTCCAACCAAAATTATGCATATTCATCACCTGATTTGTCCTTTATGTATTTTAAAGGTTTTTTTGTAAGATTTTCCTAATTTTAAATTGCTTGATTGGAGGAGGTATCTGGTGTGGATGTGTGTCTATATATATGTGTGTACTACATACACATATATACATACATACATATATATGAGTTTATCGTTTTTGTCGTATCATTTGATATAAGGTTTTGTCAGTCACTCTAAAACTACATCATTTTGGAAATTAAGAGAATTAATGAAAGGTGTTTTTTATTTTTGTTTTTGTATTTATTATATAAATTTTATCAAAATACCTTTCATTAATTCCCTAGTTCCCAAAACACCGTAGTTTTGGAGTGATTTGACAAAACCTTATATCAAGCGACATAACAAACGATAAACCTTATATATAACCAAACACTAATTGAGATTAGCTTTGCCTTGGAGTTTGATCTTATGGAAGCTTAAATTTAAATTTAGCCAAGTAAAAGTGAAGGCAAAAAAAGTGTTTTTGTAATAGAATTTTGGAAAATTGATACAAAGTTCTCCATTAATTTTTTTCTTATGAGAAGGACCTAATAATTTTTTATATACAGAAAGTTATGCACATGTTATACATACATTGCGCATGTATTCTGATTTAGGTTATTCTCATAAAAAAAACTTTTTCAATGGGAGACTTTTTCCCCAACTTTTCCTATAATTTATATTTGGATACTTTTTTTAAAACGGCCAATTTGTCAAATTGAGAAATTATTTGAATATCTTGAGTTAAAAGTATGTTTTAAATGTGTTCGGTGTGGGAAGGATACAGCCGTTAAAGTGCTTTGATCTTGGATCGGATGGCCTGCTAGGAGCGTGCATGGAAGAGATATCCGGGAAGGGTCGGGATCACTGTACACTATAGGCTATCCGCCACAAAGGGGGGATGGGGGATGTGTTCAGTGAAGATCGTGCACAGTGATCCTTAATGTAAATAGGGTAAAGTTAGAACGTGTGTACCTTAGTGTTATACCCTTGTATTTATAGGGGTTGCTTTGATATCATAACCGCATGATCTATCTTATATCTTTGATTGTATATATGATAGATTCTCTCTTATTGTAGGTGCTCCCAGATATATGATATATTTTGTATTGGGCCGTCGACAATTATGGGCCGCTTGGCCGGACCGTAACAGTTGCCCCCCAGCTCGGTAGTTCAAGCGTTTGAGCTGCCGAGATGTATCATGCCCTGGTACCTCATGCCCGAGGTGCGATACCGAGGTTGATTGGATCTGTTGGCCTAGCATGTTGGATTTTTGACTTGATTGGGCTTGACCTAGGATCGACGCCTAGGGGCCTACGTACCCTATAAAGGGATCAAAGCCCACGTAGTTCGAGGTATTACTAGTCCTTTGGCCGGGTGACGTTTGGTGAAGGCCTGAACCGGTTCACCATTAACCTTGGCCATGAATGTTATGCTCTCAAGAATCCGAGGTCTGACCTCAAGATCCGAGGTCCTTCATGGAGGTGTGTCGAATCCCAGATATTGTCAGGATTCTTCCATGTCTAAGAAATTTATCTCAGGGGCCGAGGTATGAGGTAAGGCCAAGAGTCTAGGATGTGTTTCTAGGTCAAGAAACCTTCCGCCTTCACCATCATTGCCCCCTGCCATGTGGCATCCTTGGAGTGGCGAGGGTTTTTAACTGCCCTGCTTCGCCGTCTTTGGACTTCGTGCGCATTAAATTCGCTCAGTGCACGTCACACGTCATTCCTTCACCTAGGGTAAATTTCGCTTTTTACCCTTGTCATTTGAACTTTTTGCTTTGCTCTTCCCTCCATTACCCCCATTTTCTTTAACCTTTCCAATTACTTGGCCTTCTGCTTTACCATCTCCCTCTATTCTCCGGTTCGACGGTTTTCTTACGACCAAGCCTCTTTCACTCCTCTCTCCGTTCTTCAAGTCTCTTCAAGCCTCCCTTCTAATCAGGTATATTCTCCTCTTCTGGATTGCCGTATTTATTTCTTTCTGACTTTTATGGCTTTGATCGATCATTCCTACTTTTCTTTGCGTGTACTTCTGTCTGGTTTTGTTTTGGTGAGTTCCCGTGAGAGGTTTGGGTATTCATGGGGTTCTGAGTTTCTCCCGTTAGGTTCGTGTCCCCCATTGTGCTAGACTTTCCTTTGTTAATTTTTTGTTTACTTTTGCCACCTCTACTCCTTATTGCATCTTTTTCCCACCTATTCTAGATTCATCGTCTATTTACGATGGTTAGGCCTTCTCCTTCATCCTTTCCGACCCAAACCTCAAACCCAGATGATGAAGAGGCGCCTCGGATGAGTCATTGGATATTGGGTTCCCCTTTGCCTGAGGGAGAACGGTCCAACCGATTGCTCCATGGTGGGTCGAGAGGGGGAAGTTCCCGAGGGTCCCGTCCTGCCTCTGTTAGAAGTCCGTCCCTTCATCCTTTCCTGAGTGGATCGCCGAACCCCGTAGGCCGAGATCTACCTCAAGCCCTTCCAATCGAGCCTCTTAATTTCTACACGCTCAGACCGCGTGCCAGGGTAGAATCTATGCCTGAGGGGATACCTCGGCCCTTGTTGGGATTGTCTCGCCGACAGCTTGTATTTTATTGCTAATGGCTGGGATTTCCTGGCGAATACTACCATTGGCTCGTGCCAACACCGGTCCAACTTAGTTCCAGCCTCAGCCGTTCAAAACACCTATCCTCCTGATCTTGTCAATTTATATCCTCGGCCTGACTTGCATTCTTCAGGTATGATTTATAGGCTTCTGACTTCGACCTTCTTTATTTATGTTTTTAGGTATAGATGGGTTCGCCTACGTCTTCCGACCGAACACCCTCCGCCACTAGGGAGTCGACTTCTGGGAGTCTCGACCCTGTCCTGGTTCGCAAATATACCTGGGTTGCTCATAGTGTCTTGGCTACGCATTCCTTAATGTCTCAGGCCGACATTGATAAGCTTGAGCTGGGTGATACTGATAACTGCCAGCTGTGTCCCCCGTCAGACGAGGAACCGATATGCTATACCCGTGAGGGAAACAATACTTCCTTCTTTTTCTTCTATCGCGAATACCACACCCACCTCGGTATTCGCTTTCCATTTACCGAGTTCCAAATCTCGGTCCTGAACTACCTCCGTCTGGCCCCCTCTCAACTCTATCCTAACGGGTGGGGCTTCATGCTAGCCTTTGAGAAACTTTGTAAATCCTTTCCTGAGCCCCTTCCTTGTACCGCCACGGTTTTCTTTTACTTCTTTGTCCCTTTTATGTTGAGTTCTGGAAAAAACTCTTCAGACTTAAAAGGTCTGACCTCTATCAGGGAGTCCCTGGTAGGAAACTTTTTCACGCCTATTCCGATTCTTTTAAGCACTTCAAAAACTCTTTCTTGAAGGTTCTTTTGCCAAATCAGAGTGAGCAAACGTGGTTCCTTCTAGGGCCAGAGTCCAAAGAGGTGGAGTGGAAATTCCCTCTTTACTGGACTTATGACCACCATAAAAACATTTCGTCTAGTTATCAGGTGGACCCTGACGATCTTTCCCCTGAGGACGTCATTAATGTCACTCAGCTGGCGTCGTACATCTTGCGCCATGGAGTGCCGACCGTCGCTTCCATTCTCTCTGCTCATCCTGTCGAGCTTCATCCGACTCCACATATATAAATTTTTGTTGACTATGTTTTTCCTTTTTCAGACAAGTCTTCTATTTTGGATGGTTTTGCTAATGGTAGCTTGACTTCTTTTATGTAGCCCACGCGATGGAGCCTCTACCTCGTTATCTTACTCATGCGACCCAAGGTCAGAAGGTGACCCAAGGTCAAAAGAAGAGGTCGGCCCCGGAGCCCCGTAGATCCAGGACGGTGGCGGATGCCTTGGTAAAGGCAAAGAGGGTGAAAGAAAGCCCTCCTGTATCGACGGATGTCCCCCCATCCGGACTTTCTGCCAGTTCTGTGCCTTTTGGGTCAACTTCGCCTCCTGTTGTATCGAAGACTGCTCCTGAGCCTTCGCCTCGACCCTACCTCCTCCTCCCGCTGCGAAGCTCCTCGCGAGCTTACTTGGAGTAAAGGGCGGACTGAAGAACTGGCGGTCTCTCTCCTTCCACCTCGGCGTTACACTGATGTTGTTCCTCTTACTGAGGTTGATGAGGCCGAGCTTTGGAGCATCCATAAGGCTACTCTAAAGTTTGTCGGGATGGTGTAGGCGTTCGAGATTGTAAAAAGAAATTATGTGAACGCCAGTGCTTCTCTGACCAAGGTTCAGGAGGAGAGGGACCGTGTTGTGGCAGCTAGGAAGAAATCAGAGGAGGCTCTTGAGGAAGTCGAGTTGGCGAAAAAGAAAGCTGAGGATGCTCTGCCAGGGATTGAAGCTGAGAAGGGTAAGCTTGCGGAGTAGCTCCTGATGACTTGAGAAGCTCTTGACCAAGCTAATCAAGAGCTGGTCAAGCTACAAAAGGCCCATGCGTAGGACATCGAGGCCCTTCGGGTATTGCAATCTCAACGTGGGGTCCTGGCGGACGAGTTGGAGGAGACCAGGGCGGCCCTTACAGAGTCTTAAAAGGCTTATGCCGATTGCTCTGATACTGTTCAGGAGACGGCTAAGGATGCCTTCAAAATGGCCCTGGCTCAAATTCGCCATTTGAACCCTGACGTTATATTTAACATTGAGGGATTTCACCATCTAGCCTATATACAAGGCGACCACCTCGTCCCCCCTCCTGATTCTCCCGAAATGACTTCGGCATCGCTTCTTGATGATGGAGATCAAACTGGTGATGGGGAGGTGCACTCTTCAGCCGCCGTCCTAACAAAGGAACCTTCCAACCCACCTGCTCCGGATGCTTAATTTTTCGTTTCTCTTTTATCATCTTTGGGCGTTAATGCCCTTTTTTGTAATTGCTGAATGTTGCCGCTATGGTTCGGCTTGTTAATTTATATAAATTAACTTGTTCTGTTTGATTGAGCATCATTAAAATGCTAACCTTAATTGAGGGCCAAGGTCGTAATGCGAATCTGCGTTTATCGTCCGAGACTTGCCATCGGGGAAGTTTGGTAGGGTTTTCTTAGTTAACCACATCGGGTGTTTATTTAACGCACTACCGAGTTCCGGTTCCCTCGTCCGGGTTCAATCACCAAGATAAGGGCAAAATGTCACATGTTTGGCCGAATTATCCTAACTCCAAGCCAAACATTTAGGCCTGATCAAGGTCGGTTATGACAATTCATCTTCTTATCAAGGAGCGAGCGTTGACGCGTCAATTTTGTGAAGACCTTTACAGGTGGGTTCACAGTGCTCGAAACCAAGCCACATCGGCCCTAGTGTCAGCCATCTAGATGTGTCAATATAAACCGGGTTCTAAGGCGAGTGGTGTAACCGGGTGTATGGACCTCGGTGTCACAAACTTAAGTTATAAACGACGTACTTGAAACAAGAACTCCAGAGCGGGTTCCTTCCTTAAGATAAAACTTCAAAGAGTTTATAGAGTTAAACAAACATAGCTGAATATAAACGACACAAATTTAAATAAAGAAAACTAAAACAAGTTCCATCGTGGCCGTCTTCCGAACCGAGGTCTAGCTATGGTAGGCCCTCAGCTTATCGACATTCTAGGTTCTTTTAACGGGCTTCCTTCCTAGGGTTTCTAGTATGTACGCCCCATTGCTCAGCTTTTCTTTGACACGGTACGGACCTTCCCAATTTGCTGCCAGCTTGCCCTGTCTGGCGTTTTTGTTTCCGATGTCCACGCGTCGAAGCACTAGGTTGCCCCTGTTGAAAGAACGGGGTCTTACTTTCCGATTATACTTTGCTGCGATGAGTTGCTTGGCTGCCAATTCCTTACAGTGCGCCCTGACTCTGATTTCGTCAATCAAATCCAGTTCGGTCCTCAAGGCATCCTCGTTCGATTCACCTCCTTCCTGCATTACTTTGGCCTTCCTCCATGATGGAAGCCCTATCTCCACAAGGATCATCGCCTCGCATCCATAAGTCAACCTGAAAGGAGTTTCCTGGCATCCATATTCATTCTTTTATAAGCATCCCAGCTAATAATGTCGGCCGAGCTCCTTGCATCGACAAATACCCTTTTCACTAAGCATTGGGCCACAGTTGCTGTAATAACCAATCCATCATGATGTCCTGGCACCACGTCTTTTAGTTCTTCAGTGGTGAAGACTAATGGGGGCGGTGTCGGTTTGTTTGGATCGTCTTTGAACTTTGGGGTATTCCTAACAGAAAGTACTTCCCTCAAATATTTCTTGCGCTGGCTGACCGTGTCCCCTCCCCCCCGCCAAAACCTCTGCGACTACGTTACGGTGGAATTGGGCTTCCGGTACTCATCTTCTTCGTCGGCCGGCCTCAGCGCTTCTCATCTTTCTTCAGACTTTTGTCTGGACTCCTACTTTGGCCTCCTTGCTTTCGTTTAGGACCTTTACGCCCTTGAGTTTGTATTAGGTATTGGCGTAGCTTGCCTTCTCTAATGAATCGTTCTATGGCATCTCAAAGTTCAAAGCATTGATCCGTATTGTGCCCCGGTCCATCATGAAACTCATAAAACTTGGACTGATCGGTTGCGAATCGAACTCTGGGAGGACGAGGTCTTTTCAATCTCTTCATCTCGGTCTGGGCCACCTCCTTCCAAATCTGGGAACGGGAGGCGTTTAAAGGGGTATACTTTTCATATCGTCCTTTCGCCTCAAGTCGTCCTTCCTGATTGCGTCCATCTCAGTTTCAAGTTCGTTGGGGGGGCTTCTCCCCTCGACCTACGCAGTTGGCCTTTACGCTCACGGTGATATATTTCCTCGTTTTCCGCCCTACGCGTTAGCTATCTCCATGTTCTACGTCTAAGTATTGCTTAGCTCGGGTGTGGAATTCAGTGAGCGTGCGGACTTGATTCTTGAAGATATTCTTAGCCAATCGAGATGAGAGATCCAAGCCATCTACTATGCAGTGCACGTGGACATCATCAGGGAGGGAGCGAACTTGCAAAGCTACTTCTTTGAATCGGTCTAGGTATTTTTGGAGGGTCTCCCCCTTTCTCTGCTTGATTTTGCTCAACGTGAATTGAGACTTCGGTTGCTTTTTACTAGTCGCAAAATTCAACTCGAATTTCCGACCGAGTTCTTCAAAGTTGTGGATTGAGTCGGTAGGTAAGGTATGAAACCACCACGAATTTGGAAGTAAAGCGTTGCGCAAAGATTCTTGATATGGAGGGCCCTTAATTAAACGGACAAACATTCCGAGCTCGAATGTGTCGAGATGGGTACGTGGGTCCTGGGTCCCATCGTATTTAGGGAGATGTGTCAAATCCAACTTCCTTGGATATGGGGTACCATGTCTGCCGGATTTTAGCAAAACGGAATTCTTGAGATAAGAGAAATTAATGAATATTTTGATGAAACAAATTCATGAGTTTAAAACTATTATATAAAATTGTTATAATTGTCGAGTAAATTGTCGAAAAAGTTATAGAAAAATCGGATGAAAAGAATGACTAAAAATGCAATAATGGTGATAAAAACGGTCTAAAAACATTATGATAAATGCGAAAGATCATGAAAGATTATGAGAAAATTATGGGAGTATTATCTTTAATTATAAGAATTTAATAAATTATTTCGAGAGGAAATAACATGAAGAAATGTTTAAAAAGCATTCGAGAACCATAAAGTAATTTTATGGTGTAAACATTTTTAATACTTTACATAAGATATAAAATGACAATGTCGAGTATAAAGTTTGTAAGATAATAATATCTTGTAAATTATAAAATTATCAGTCATTGGTAAGAGAATGATTAGATAATTACTAGCTAATTGATTGGTAAAACAAGAGAAATATAGAAAGTTAGATTTATGGTAAAATCCTTAATTAAGAGATTAATTTGGTAATTAGCATAAAATATACTTACTTGATTATGATAAAAAGATTAAGAAAAATTAGTAAAGATAAATGTATGAAGAAACCTAATCCTAAAAAGATCACTAAGCGAAGAATTTAGGTCGATTAAGCCTTAACGGCGGGGGTAAAACAGAATTTTTGGTAAAAAATATTATATTTTTAAAAAATGAAAAAAATTATGAAAAAATAATTAAAACTGAATTTTAAAATGAAGGGGCGAAATTCTTGGTATTTTTTAATTAAAATGAATTGTTTAAATAATTAAAATGATAATTAGAATAAAATAATGATATAATGCGGTGAGTCAGCTTATAGGCGGGGCCCAGGGAAAAGTTAGAAATAAATTCTATAGGTAAACCAGGAGGTAAAAGTCTTTTCAGGACCGATCAAATTAAGAACAAGTAAATTTTTACGAAGAAAGAATTTACCAGGCGTTGATTTCAAAGAACCAGAAAACCCTAATTCCTAATAAGACGGAAAGCTGATCAGATAGAGTAGAGCCAGATAGGCAAAGTGAGAACCTATAGAAACAATTTCGTGTTTTCAAACACGGGATTAAGTTAGGCAACAAGCTGGACGTTTTACGATTCGGTGAATTGTTGTCGAGAAGTTGGTTCTATCGGAAGCGATTTAAAGTAACCGGACGCGTTTGTCCGAATATCTTCCGACGCACCTAGGAGAATACCTGGATATGATCAAAAGAGGATCCAAATAGATAATACGAAATAGGATGAAAATACCTTCAAAGTTACATGATTTTTGAGTTTACGCAAATAAAGCGGACACCGTTAGGAGGCCATAAAGCAAGTCATCATTGGATGACAACTCAATCTTTGACTTTTGGGGCCCCTTGATGTCGGCCTTGACCTTGGATGGCCAAGATTGCTTTGTCCTCAAAATGCGATCCAACGTAGGAATCCGTCTGAAGACTTTTGTGTTAATTCCCCTTGTCCTCCCTTCCTCTATAAATAGCAAGCACCTCTCCTCTCATTCTTCACACCAAAATTCGAAACCTAGAGAGAGGTTCTAGAGAGAGAAGCTCTACGGAAAAATTACGCCTTGCTCCGAGTAAGTTCTTTGTCCTTAGCTTTTAGTTCCGTAGTTCTTTTCGGTAGTTATAGTAGAATTGTTGTTTTGATCTAGGAAGTTTGAATATATTCCTATACTTGTTTTTAAGCCTCATTGCATTGAAATATGCCGACGAGGTAAAAACCTAGTGGGGATAATTTTGAAATGGAATAAGGTCAAAGTAACGAAGTTACAGTGAAATTCCGCCAAATAGGGGTAGTAGGGGCAAAATGGTCTTTTCACCTAAAATGCTTGTTATGCTGCCAAATATTCATAAGTGTGTTATTATTCTGATTAGAATACTTGACGTCGAACATTGTCGAAATTCCATCGTTCATTGTTGTTTGCCGTTGTTTCATTGTTTTACGTACGGCGTCAAAAAGTACCGTTTTTAGCCGGAAGAGCCGGATATCGCAACTAAGGTACGGACGCGTCTTTGTAACCCTAACTCTATGCTGCTTATATACTTTTGCGTTATAGATACGTTCATAGGCGAGGTTGTTGAGAATCGTCGGAGATACTTATGACTTTACCGCGGATTATAGTATTGGTAATGCCGTTTGAGTTATTCTAGCGGCGAGGACACGTTAGTGGCGTGGCACTTGGATATGTGCAGAACTAGTCGAGAGAGACTTTACATCTTTTGCTTTGTGCTTATGTTACGTCCATGTTATTGATCATACATCTATTTGTTTGCTTTTGTGATGATTCTATTTAAAATGAATATACGTTGTACGTATCTTGTTTTATTTGAGCATAAGGTTAACCGTTACCTGAGATCCATATGTGGAATGGATCTCATCTGTAGCATCGAGTGCGGAGATACCGATGTTTGGCGATCGAGGCTAGCAAGAAATTTGGAATAGGCCAAGACGTGTCTACATTATTTATCATTTTCTTTAGTTTCTTTAACTTTTGAGAAGTCTTGTAATCCGATACACTTACACTATGGTCCATATTTTGAATGTAATGTAAATTACTTACTCGCTCCAATGCTCTAACGATCTCCTGGATGAAATATTTGGAAACGTTTTTTTAAAAAAAAAATCCACCGTTTTCAAATGGGATGTTACAGGGGCAATGGCAATTTCTTCAGAAAAGGGGCCTCGGTTGAGGTCAGTCAAATATTTCATCTTATATTCTTCAGGGGACCCCCGAGACCAGGGTTCCTTCCTCCTACTGCGGTTTCGGTCTTGCGTGATCTTTTCTAGGCGTAACCTTTTTGCTTCCGATGCTGAAGGACGAGTCCGAGCCGAACCTGTCCCTTGAGAAACTCGGCTGGTATCCCGGCATCCTTGCCTCGGATGTTTACCATGGGACTGATTGCTTGTATCGGTAGATTCCCTTTCCTGGCTTTCCCGCGGGTCTCCTCGCTCTCGGTTTCCGACTATCGACTCGAGTTTGTTAAACCGGTCCTCCATCATCTGCGCATAATTCCGAGGTCTTCTTGGCGGCCGGAGGTTGGTGCGCTTCTCATTGTTCTCGATGCGTCTCGGGAATTGACTCTGCGTTTTTGCGGGGAGGACGACGTCGGGTTTTACGGACCGAAGTCGGCGTCGTTGTTACATTATGAGTTTTTTGACCTATCGGAGGGAGGAGGCCGTATGCGAGACGTTCCCTCCCGGACTTCCACCGGTGGCCATTGAGCCCGATTCTTTCCGGTAGCCTCGGCACTCCGCGGCATTTGCGGGTTGAGTGTTCCGACCGCAACTTCTCGTGTTTGCCATCGGTGGTCACGGGGATCGAAATTTACGGTCCCACGGTCGGCGCCAATGTTCTTGTGTGGAACCGGATGTCTAGCCGTTGGGCTAGTGCTTTGATCTTGGATCGGATGACCTGCGGAGCGTCTATGGAAGAGATATCCAGGAAGGGTCGGGATCACTGTATACTATAGGCTATTCGCCACAAAGGGGGGATGGGGGATGTGTTCAGTGGGGATCATGCACAGTGATTGTATATATGATAGATTCTCCCTTATTGTAGGTGCTCCCGGATATATGATATATTTTGTATTTGGCCGTCGACAATTATGGGCCGCTTGGCCGGACCGTAACAAAATGCATGGTCAAAATTAGTGTAAGATATTAAGTATATCTGAAATATTTTTTTAAGTATGCTCTTATTTATGAGGGAGTATGTAAGAGAAACTAAATGGAGATATAAGTATTATTAACATTTTAATTAATGCAATATATATAAATAATGAAGTGAAAATGGAAAAAATCATTAAATGTTTAAATAATTCTTGTTGAGCTCTTATTAAAATGATTCTGGTGATTCAAATTTTTTACTCTTATAAAAAGGACCCAATTTTTTTTTAACTCTTACAGGAAGGATAGCAGGGGGAGTAAATATTTTTATATATATAACACTTTGGCCACCCAATGTCCACCACTTTTTATGGATCAAACTATCATGTATCTAAGCATGGTCGATGAATCTTCTCAATTGAAAGATCTCGTATATAGATTGTTCAATTGAGCAAGCCTAATTCTAATTGTTTTATTCCGAATCAAAGATATCCACAAGGCGGTTTGCCTATTCCAATATTCACAACTAAGAAGTATTAAATTCTAATTCTAATCTCCCTCCCCAATCTGATATTATGGTGCTAGTATAGAACGAAATTCCATTATGGTCTAATTTTGAACGGTAATAGATACCGAGGCTTTGCAATACTTGATTGATTACAATTGGTCACCCAGTGTCCACCACTTCTTATGGATCATCTACCATGTATCCAAGCATTCGACTAATTTGAATTAAGGTTTTGTGACTAAGATGCCTCTCCTCAAGGTCTTTTTAAACAATGAGAGATTCAAACTTAGTTCGCCCACTCAGTAGTCTACCTAGTCCACAACTAGACTAAGTACCTTTGAGTAAAATACATTTTTAATCATATGCATTGCAATTCACCCTTTGGGGGGAAAAACCCATCCTATGTGCAATTAATAAAGATATCTTAAAGAAAAATTATAAATTTAGTAGACAAAATAGACAAAAATCTTACATTTAACCAAAGTAAACCTTGGTCTAACTCTTATATTTAGAATGAAGGTAATAATATTTGTCCAAATATTCAAATAAAAACAGAATATTTGAGTACACACAAATAGAAAATTGACATGTTTCATATATATATATACACTTGGCCATATATATTCACACTCTTTAAATATACTCGTTGGCCATTAATATATACTCGGGTTACTCCTCGTCGTCTTCACCATCTTCATCAGTCATCTTCTTCACCTTCACGAAAGGTATGCATTAGGGTTCATTGATTTCGTTTCAGACATCTGGTTTATTGGGTTTGTTCCATTGTTTTGGTTAAAATTGGAAAATGGGGTAAATGGTAAGGATGATTCAGGTTTTAAAATTTATTTTTTTAGTAATAGATCAAAATGCTATATCTAAAAAGATTAATACAAAGTCCAAATATTACAAACTAAAATAAGAGGACGGACGTGAATTTAGAAATTGTAAAAACCTAGAGGATAAAGAAGAATCTATATGAATTGTTGAACAACTAAAGTCATTTAAAGAAGACATGATATTTTGATGAAAGACATATTGGCTGATTCTCTGAAAGCTCCAAGAGGAGGTAGAAAAATCTAATCCAATATAAGCAAGCCCTTTTTTTTTTTTTTTTTGGTAAAAAAAAGAAGAAGAGACCACAAAAGGCCTTTGTGAAGAATCCTTTCTCCAATTAATATGTTTAGAGATTGACCTTGAAAACAAATTCAAGATTTATAACGATATAATTTGGTGAAAAATATCACTGAACTTTAAAATCTTAAATATGTGATTTTGAAAAAAAAAGATAGAGAAGTTATCAATTTTTTTACAAAATTCAGATGAGATCTTATTATGAGGGCTTTGTGAAGAATCCTTTCTCCAAGCAATATTTTTAAGAGATTTTTTTATTTATAATAGATTTTCCTTCTGAATTTGTACTTTTGCAATATGAAAGTCCACCCTTTTTTGTGTAATTTGAAATCCAAGGAGCCAAAAGAATCTAAGTCAAAACATTAGAATGAAGTACAGGTGTGCAAGGTTGGAATACCAAGTAGATAAAAGACAAAGTGGTGCGCTTCCTTGATGGTTGATTGAGGAGATGAGATCCTACCATGATGAAAAGCCAAATTTCGTTTACGCCAAATAGCATTCAAAAGTAACATTATAGAGTGCAAGACTATCTGAAAGCCAACCTTTTCCAAGGTCACAAGAGTTTCTTTGAGCCAAAGCTGAAAAGTTTGAAAATCATTCATAGTAAGCCCTATGCATAGACAACCAAACCGTATAGCACCAGAAAAAGGACATAAAACAAAGATAGATTAGCTTTTGAATAATAGCTTTTACATTGTTCAAAAAAAATTATCCCGATTTCTTTTACGCCAAATAGCATTCAAAAGTAATATTATAGAGTGCAATACTATCTGAAAATCATTCATAGGAAGCCTTATGAAAGAAACAACTTTTACAGCATGAGAAAAAGGACATGTTTTAAAGATATGATCCAAACATTAAGGCTCATCCAAACATGGAATTACCAGGTGTATTCAAATGATGCTTAGCAAATAATGTCACAAGAAGGAATAGCATTGTGCAGTTGCTTCCATATGAACAAGAGATTCTTCCATTAATCAGTGAAGGAAATTGGGGTACTGAGAATCGCATTTGCTATATGAAAAGGACGATATAATTCCCTTACCATGCCGGTATTCCATTTTATTGGATTTAATCTTGAAGGGACATGCACAAATAAAAGCGTCACAATGTTTAATGACGATTTGGGCAAAAAAAAAAGGAGAATATTATTTAGATCCCAATCAAGGAAAATAATATATTGACAAATTTTATAAGTTGTCAAAAATAATTCTTCACTTGTTAATAGACACTTTTCTAAAATTATTTTTCAGAGTTGGGACATTGATGATATTTTCTCAAACAATGTTTAATCACGGTTTCTAATATTTGAGAATAATCTTAACATTAAAAGGGAATACTCACGAAAAATACCATCAAAATTGATAAAATAAAAATAAGGGTGTTGGATGTCAATAATTTCAAATGAACTAACTTGAAATTTTGACATGTTGCTAAGCGTAAAAAATTACCTAACTTTTCTTAGTTTTTTTTTTTAAAAAAAAAAGTGTTAAAGAGCAAAAATGACTTGAAAGTTTTTGGTGAGGAATATTGGATGTCTGAAAGCTTTCGAAATGAGCAAAACTACTATGAAAGTTAAAAAAAAAAAAAAAAAAAAAAAAAAGAAAGGGCAATGTAGCCATTATATTGTTGTCAAAAACTAGTGTAAAAACGTAAGAACTTACGTTTTTACTGAAGTAATACATGTTAAAACAAAAGTAAAAACTATCATCAATAGAAATTGGTAAAAACTAACGTTTTTACCATTTTTATAGTTTTTACTTGGAACAAAAAATAAAATAATAACAAAAACCCTATTTTCATTCCCCCAAATCAAAAGACTATGAATAATGTTGTTTTTGTGATGGCAAATTCAAGATTGAGCAAGAAAAAAACTCAAAACTCACATACATATAATTTTGATGATCTTCCATCCGATAATGATTGGATAGTTGAAAATGAAGAAGATTGGGAAGATGTAGACGACTTAGATGTGGATCTCCATGATGAAAAAAGCTTGATTGAAGTTAAAGTGAGGCAACATGTGGATGGTCATGATTTGGATATTCCAAGTTTTGCAAATGAACTTATTATAAGAGTAAGAGAAAAGGAGTTGAAGACATGCAAATTGATGTGTGTTTGATTTCAATCAATTGATATAATTTAGGAATCATTAAATTTTATTCTTTTGATTTTTAGAACTTGGTTGTAGAAGTTGTTAAAGTGTGTTTTTGGACTTATGTTTTATATAGTTATGACTTATATATTTTTAAGGAGCAATTTGATCAACAAATTTTTACCTTAAATTTTTGTACAAATAATTTTTAAAAACCAAAAATACCAAAAAACTTTAAAAAATGTGATAAAGTTAAAACAAAAATGTTTTAAAAAATGGGCGAACAACACCATTAGAAAAAGATAACATTTTTATCTAAGGTAAAGATTGGCCAACAAACTTTTACTCTAAAAAATCTAAAGACAACAAAAAAGTTTTACTCGGGAAAATTAAGTGTACAAAATTCTAAATTTCACTAAATTACATAAATTTTTTTTTTCAATTGTTATTCAAAACTAGTTGAGACTTTAATAATGTTTTCTCGAACAATGTTTAATCACTATTTCTAATATTTTAGAACAATATAATTAACATTAAAATAAACAAAATTTTTAATTAAAAATATAATTAAAATTTAAATAAAATAAGGTGTTTATAATTTATTATATATTTAAACAAAAAAATTATATGATTTATTTTTATTTTAGAAGAAATTTATGTGAAAAAATTCATTTAATGTTAATAAAATCTAAAAAATATATTATATCCTGAAATAAATAAAATGAGTTTAATTTTTATTTTTATAAAAAAAGCTTAATCGATATCAACATTTATACTTAAAAATATTTTTATAAAAAGATCTTAATGGACAATTTATATTATTAATATTTTTATAAAAAGAGCTTAATGGACAATATATATCAATTTATATTATTAAGATCAATGTTGATATTGATTAAATTCTTTTTATAAAAAAAAAATAAAACTCATTTCATTTCTTTCAAGATATAATAAATTTTTTAGATTTTTTAAATTTTATTAACATTAAATGAATTTTTAACTCACATAAATTTTTCTAAAATAAAAATAAATCATATAATTTTTTTATTTAACATATATAATAAATTATAAACACCTTGAGTTTTATTTAAATCATATAATTATATTTTTAATTAAAAATTTTGTTTATTTTAGCAAATTATAATTTTGACAAAATTGAAGAATGAGTAATTTTTTGTATAGATATATTTACAACAAAATTTAAACAATTTATTTAATTTAATAAATTTAAAAAGTCCATAGAAACTTTTTTTATATGAAAAATTTCGGTTAAGACTTTTTGTGACGTTTTTTTATAGTCGCTTGACAGCACATTTTTAAAAGTTTTTTGTATTTTCAAATCCATTTTAAAAGTTATTTGTTTTGAAATGTTGCGAAATAAAAGTAGTAAATTACCTAATTTTTCTTTTATTTTAAATTTTTTTATTAAATTTTGAAAGTAATTTATGTTTTTTTACATGCATATATATAAAATTGGTCATTGAAAAGTTTTACTAAAAACTATTGGGTTTCTAAAAGTTTCCGCCTCAGGAGGTGCTTGTTATCTGGGAATTTAAAAACATTGAATTTCGCTGTGTTAACAAACCCCAACGTTGGTTGACTGAATGTATGCTGAGGTGGATGGCGCCCATGTTGCGTCCACACCAGTTTTTCTCCCAGCTCAGATTTCCACATAAAAGAATTGAACGGACGGAAACCCAGAACCATCATGGATCAACAATCAACAACCATCGGAAAACCCAAAACAATTAGCAACTCAGAGAGGGAATAGCCACAAGGATTGAATCAGCAAACCAAATTTGAGATTCGGCAATTCGGCGAGACTACTCTTTGCCATTGTGAAGAAGATCGAAGAAATCATGGTGGTTGGGTGCTTTGTAAAGAATCTCCCTGCACGGTGAAAGCAACTGGAAGCTCAAAGATTTCAAACCCAGACCACGAAGTTGGGAAGAAGAAGATCTAATGGCATGTTTGGTATTTTATATTTTTGTTTTGACTTTTGATGATGTGGCATGACATGGAGATAACTTATGGCATAAAATTCCCAATGATAGAGCCTACTCAACATAAATTTGGTCCACAAACGTTGACAATCTGATTCTGTTAGGGCAAGGCTGCATTGACGTGTTTTTAAAACTTTCAAAAATCCAATACTCTTGTGTGAAATTTTTTTAGGCATTTTTGCCCTCTAACCCTTCAAGACACCCAATGTTCCTATCTGAAAACTTGCCGGACATATTTGCACTTTAACCTATTAAAAAAAATCCTCAAACACCTTTGTTGGCTGCTAGGGCTTCAGTGACCTTGATGGCCACCATTTGTCAAAGCTCCTGCGCCATCGATTAATCACCAGAGCTTTGGTGATCTAATACTTTTTTTTTTTTTGAATTTCTCAAGAAAAAATCATCAATCCTAAATTGTTAATATGTATATTAAAGTAGTAAACAAGTTACTTATTGAATATTTCTTAATAACTACTTTTGTTTTGCTACTAACTACTCAAGTTTACATGTTGACTACTTTTGTTTCTTTAACTATAATAACCCACCAAAGTAGTCAATATCGAAATAAAGGTAGCGAATATGAATACTTGAGTTGTTAATAGTGAAATTAAAATGGTAAATTAGGTGTTTGTTAAACATTTCTTATTAGCTACTTTTGTTTCGCTATTAACTACTCAAGTATACATATTACCTACTTTAATTTCGATATTGACTACTTTGGTTGGCCACTTTAGTTAAAAAAACAAAAGTAATTATTAAAAAAAATATTTAACTAGTACTTTGCTTATTACTTTAGTATACATATTAACAAATCAAGTATATTTTGACAACTTCTATTTGAGAAATAAAATTTTTTTTTTAAAAAAAAATTAGACCACCAAAGCTTTGATAACCAATCGCCAATAAGGTTACCAGAGCTTTGAGGACGGTCCACCACTAGCAGTTCATTTGGATTTGTTAAAAAAAAAAACTAAGGGTAATCAAGTAATTTCCCACATCTGACAACATTTTATAATTTTAAATCAATTCATTTGGATTTGTTGAAATCCAATGCTTTTATTTGTCTTTTATCAATTTTAACCCGGATTTTGAAACTCAAATTGAACCGGGTGGTTCAATCTGGAAACTGTCACACTAGTCAATAAACCAGTCTGGTCTGGACATCAACCCAGTTCACTATTTTTTTTCTTTAGAATTTTATATTCATAAACTGAAATCTTCAATTTCTTATCGGTTTGACCAGGCAGCATTCGATTTCCGATTTAACTCCTGCCTAACCCATCTAAGCCCTTAAACCAATACCGCGTGGAGTTAAGTGGCCGGTTCAGGTCTAAAAACCATGATTTTAACAGTAATTTTCCATCTTTTCCCAAATTAAATTTTAGAATTTATTAATTTGTATTTGTAGCCACTCCTCCAATTTTCCCTTTGATTAATAGCACTAAGGAAGCTTGACAGAGCTAACATGTATAAAACCTAAACATTTTTGCGTCTCTGTTTTGGGCAGAAAACATAGTCGGAGGTTTAACCCTAAAGCAGCGAGCCTATATTATCTCCGCCACCCACATCCGCCGCCTCCGGCAACTGTAATTACTATTGTCATTCATCTTTGTTCACAGATTATCATTTTCACGAATGGCTGGTAAGAAAAGAAACTCTGACTTGGAAAATGATGGAGGGGTCGAAGTAGGAACGGAACCCAGCAATGATTCTTCAAAACCTTTGAAGAAGAAAGCAAAGAAACACGAGAAGAAGGCTGGGCAAGAAGATGTGGCAGCTTCCACGCCCACTTCTGTTAAGCCTATGGAGAGGAAGAAGAAGAGGAAAGCTATGGACAAGGAGAGACGGTGTGCTGAAGCAGAAAACGATGAGACCAAGCCTGTTCAAGCGAGTGGCGACTCAAAAAGTGATATTGAAACCAGAGATTCATCAATGGCTTCGCCTAGTACAAGTGGTGCTCTTCCAGAGTTCCATATTGGTGTTTTTAAGGACTTGGCTTCGGCTGATGAGTCAGTAAGGGAAGCTGCGGCAAAACGATTGGTAACGGAGTTGAAGGAAGTTCAGGAATCTTATGATAGGCTTGAGAATAAGGAGGTTGTTGAAGGTGGGTTCAAATTGGAGGCTGAGAAGGACGATGGGTTGGACAACTGTGCACCTTCTGTGAAGTATGCTATTCGTAGACTTATTCGTGGTGTGTCTTCTTCAAGAGAGGTATGCGCTTTGTTTGGTGCTTAACCAAAGGTTTAATGCAAGTCGTATTGTTGTGTTGCATGCCAATTTCTGCTATTTATTCCAGCATAGTGGATACGAACTGGGAAAATTTTCAAATTTAAGAATATCTTAGTTATATGTAAAGCACTTAAAGTTCGATAATTCTTGCGTATGGATTTTTTCCCCTTTCTTTACTTCCTGTCGGGGCTCTATCTTTATTTGCTTTTTCTTTCCTTCATTATATTTTTATGATAATTTGGGTTTCGCTCTGGACAATTTATTTTCTTGAGGGGCATTTGAAGCTGGAGCTGTAGAACATGCATGGTTAGAATTCTGTCCCCCTCGGTTGTGACTACTGAATAATATAATATGGAAAGAATATGGATACACTCCACGATAGACAATTGATTTTCGTTGATTTTCTGTTCTTTCAGATATTTCATTGAGACATTGGCTTGTATATTGTTTGGAATAATTTGATTGTGAATTTCGTTGCAATATATTGGGAGGGCAGCCTTTTTGACACTGAGTAGTACCAGTTTTGGAATTAAGTATTTATGGAGTAACTTTGAAGGGTCAAACCATTTTGTAAATTTGTTGTTTAAATTGACTTCTTGTTGCAACTTTATTGGTTGAGTTAATCTCAAATACATAATTGTTTTCTATATGTCTGTTTGGTAAAAAAGAAAAAATAAGGCATACGCCATGTTTCATAGCTGGATCTTGTTTATTAAAGTTCTTGTTGGAGTTAAATTCTGCTCATGATGATTCAAATTTTTCGTATTCTAAGATAACCTCATTCATTACTTTTGCAGTGTGCACGGCAAGGCTTTGCATTAGGTTTAACAGTTGTAATTGGTTCCATCCCTAACATCAGGGTTGAATCTTTCTTTAAACTTCTTGTTGATCTGCTGGAAGTAACTTCATCAATGAAGGGCCAGGTAGGCATTAGCTTCATCAATTTTGTGGTTCACCCCTTTATTTGTTCGGTGCTGCATATCAAGTCATATCATTTGTGGAAGTGTAGGAAGCAAGAGATTGTCTTCTGGGAAGGTTATTTGCTTATGGCGCTCTGGCTAGGTCAGGAAGACTTGCACGAGAATGGAGTTTGGATAAAAACACTTCATACGTTAGAGAATTTATCACTCTAGTAATCTCGCTTGCTGCTAAAAAGCGGTACTTGCAGGAACCTGCTGTCTCAATAATATTAGATTTGGTTGAAAAGGTTAGTGATTTATGACGACCAGAGAAGTCTTTCACTTGGAATTTAGTACTGCTAATCACATGCTTATTTGCCCCCTATTCTGATATTATTGTAGATTTTTGTGGGTTATAATATATTAATATTATACTACCTCCCAATCTGATTTATAACTTGTAATTAATAGGAAGATGTGTTAGTTATAGTAGTTAATAGCTGTTATAGATAAGCCTATATTAGGGGATGTTATGTAAATAAAATTGTGCCAAAAATAATTCATTTTACAAGTCAGGTTCCCTCTCTCTATTCTCTCCTCCTCCTGCCTCCCCTCTCTCTCTCTCTGACTTCCACCTGCATCATAATCACACTACCTCTATTGCTTTGAAGGACAATTTATGTTATTTTACTTGTACAAGCACACCCAAAACTTGCAGATCTGATTGCCGGGGGAACTAGCATTTTTCGTTGGTCATTCAATTGACGTCTTCTATTAAAATTTTGAAGAATCATTTTTCAATGGATTTCATGAGTTGAATCTCTCGTATGTTTGCTGGCTTTTCCGTTAATTTAACTCACTTTTGCTCCCATCCCTCATCATTCTAGGCTTACAAATATCTCTCTCCACTCAGCTATCTGTTTATGTCCATAGACATGTAGTACACATGCAAACAAGTATTCAGTATATTAGTACCAGAATGAAACAGTGCGTCATTTGAAAGTGCATACTACTGATTGGCTTCTTTTTGGGATTATGCTCTAGATATGGAGAAGGCTTGTACATTCATGTGGCTTGGCTTGTTTATTGGGCATTATTCTTGATGTCTAGGCTTTTTATTCTCTCCAACTTATTGCGATCTTTCCTTGTTCTATGAATACTTCAACTTTCTGTATTCTCTATTTTTTCTTGGTTACGTAGATAAGTTTTCTGGTGGTTTGAAGTCTTATAATGCTTCAGATCAAATGTTTAAATGTCAACCTGTTTATTTTATTTTACCTTTTTTTTCAGCTCCCTTTTGAGGCTTTGTTATATCATGTTATTGAAGCCCCAGGGCTCCGTGAGTGGTTGGAAGCTGCTAAAGAAATTGGAAATCCTGATGCTTTGCTTCTAGCTTTAAAACTTCAGGATAAGATCCCCATTGACAGCTCAATGTTTGGTGGGCTTCTGCCAACTCCATTCAGCTCCAGCCAGCTCTTTTCTGCTGATCATCTGTCCATCCTGAGTAATTGCTTGAAGGTAGCCTATATTTACCTGTGCTTGGCAAATATGATTTTGGATGCGAGCAATCAAAAGAACTGCTTCTTATTTATTTTCTGAACATGGCAGGAGTCAACCTTCTGTCAGCCTCGAGTACATAGTGTTTGGCCTGCTTTGATAAATATTCTTCTACCTAATACTATTTTACAAGAAGAGGATGCAGCATCAGCTTCCAGTTCGTTAAGGAAACAAAAGAAGAGTCGAAAATCCAGCTCTTCTGAAGATGAACTTGCAAAAAACCTTGGGGCTTTCTGTGAAATAATTATTGAAGGATCCCTTCTCTTATCATCCCATGACCGCAAGCACTTAGCCCTTGATGTTTTGTTACTTCTTCTTCAAAAGCTCTCTGCATCTTTTCTTCCAGTTATTCTGTCCAACAAAGTTGTTCAGTGCCTGATGGATATACTATCAACAAAAAATTCTTGGCTATATAAAGTTGCACAGCATTTTCTCAAACAGTTATCAGATTGGGTTGGGGATGATGATGTCAGAAGAGTTGCCGTTATTGTAGCTCTTCAAAAGCACAGCAATGGAAAATTTGATAGTGTCACACGGACAAAAGTTGTTAAAGATTTAATGTCGCACTTCAAAACAGAACCTGGTTGCATGCTTTTTATTCAGAACTTACTGAACCTGTTTGTGGATGAAGGTAATGCTCAGGAAGAACCGTCAGACCAGAGTCAAACAACTGATGAAAACTCTGAAATAGCTTCATTTGAGGAAAAAGATTCTCCTGGGACCACTGGGAATTCTGAGTCTCTGAAGAGTTGGGTTATAGAATCCCTTCCAAGTATTTTGAAATATTTGAAGCTGGATCATGAAGAGAAGCTTCGAGTGCAAAAAGAAATCATGAAATTCCTTGCTGTTCAGGGAATATTCACTGCATCTCTTGGCACTGAGGTGACTTCATTTGAGTTACAGGAGAAGTTCATGTGGCCAAAAGCTCCCACGTCAAGTGCTCTTTGTAAGATGTGTATTGAGCAACTTCAGATGTTACTGGCAAATGCCCAAAAGGAGGAAGGCTTACATGCTTTAGCAAATAGCACTGAACCAAATGATCTTGGTTCTTACTTCATGAGATTTTTCAGTACCTTACAAAACATTCCTTCTGTTTCCCTCTTTCGGTCATTAGATGATGAGGATGAAAAGGCAGTAAAGAATTTACAAGAAATGGAAGCAACATTGTCTAGAGAGGCAAGTATCATGATATTTCCTAGACATGAACATGTTATAGTATTTTTCTACCTATATGTAGCTTGCTATTGCCCTGGTGCACGAGTTTTCCTGTTTCTTTTTCAGTTTTGGCTTTGCAATGTTTTATTTATGTAGCATTGTTCTCTGAGAATTGTTTTCTGACATCTTAATATATTTGAGCATAATAGCTTTAAAATCCACTCTTGGTGATTGTAACGTAAGTTTGGTGCTATTGAACTATAAATGGTTGTTAGGCCTGGTCAACAGAAAATAGAGAAAATGATAGATTAATTTATGGTGATATATGTTAGATGCTTTGTGATAGCTTTGAATATGGCTGTTGTATATTTGTTTTTATGCACATTTTTATGCCTATATTAGTAATACTTTTATGCTAAACCACTGTATTGACTAATTATGCTTATGATTCACTAAATCCATTGTCTTATGACTTGTATCTCCTTATTATTTGTTTTCTTTTCTGTCTTTGCAGTTGCATCTACCATTAACTTTCTTGGTTATATTAGCTATCAATCTGTTTAAATTCCTTTCATGATTTTTTCCTACATTTTTACCTACTGTCAGTTCATGCACCTCTTACATATTTTTTGTAATGATGGCAGGAAAGGAGCCTTGGCCTTCATGCTGATACTAACCGACTGCATGCATTGCGGTATTTGCTTATTCAATTGCTCCTGCAAGTGCTGCTTCGGTCAGGGGAATACTCTGAAGCTGCATCTGAACTTGTCATATGTTGTAAGAAGGCCTTTCCTGCTTTTGATCTTCCTGATAACTCAGGAGATGATGTGGAGGTTGATGCAGAGCCTGACTTCATGGATGTTCTTTTGGACACGTTACTCTCACTGCTTCCACAGTCATCAGCTCCTATACGGTCTTCTATTGAACAGGTCAGCAAATGCAAAACAATGCATGCTTCATCTTCTGCTACTTCATCAATTATTTTTTGTTATGATCGCAATGGAGAGTATAATATAAAATATTCATGGATCTTTGCAAGAAAAACTTAGGCTTTGAAATTGAAATGATTCTTTACAAGGTAAAAGAGCCTCATTGGCTTTGGTGGTCTGGAGGAGTTTTTTTGTCAATGCTGCTTCAGTTCTTGTAATTAAAAATTTTCAGAATAAGGTGTGGCAGCCTTGTGCTTGATTCACTCTAAAAGCTCAAAGGTGGTTTTGTAAATGAGTTGTACTAAGAGATTTTGATACTAGCCACAAGCTTTGAATTAACCTCTTAAGCTTTTTGAGTTATCTTGCCATTGACGTGTAGTCCTGTTGCCTACAGCATCCTTTGTGCACGGCCATATGTTACATTTTAGCGTCCTGATTCAGTAATGCTTTATGCTAATAATGTGTTAACCACCTTGGAATGATATTTTAGGTTTATGGCAGGCTGGTATGTATAGACTTAGTTTTAGCGCTCATGGACATTCCGTTTTTTAGTTTCATTGGTATGATCCTTCCATTCAAGGTGGTGCTTGGATACCTTTGATGCCCTTGCAAATATTTGAGTGAACAGGAGACTAGTAACTATTTAGTCTCTTGGTCAAGACATTGGCAAGATGCTATTGTTTTTAAAAAGTTGTGACCATTTTCTTGAGATCCAACACAATGAAAACTTGTTTTGGACTGTCAATTAGAACTAAGTTGTGAGTGATGTTTATAGAGACCCTGTTTCCCTGTTAGGTGAGTGGCTGACCATAATTCTACCAATCCAAGATCCTTAATAAACTTGGGGCTTTGGAGTTCAGAATCTCCTTGATCCATTTTGCTTGCCCTGCCATCAGCCTAAAAAAGATTGCTTCTTTGCTTCCCTGTAATATACCAATGAATCAAAATAGCCATTTGTGGATTCAATCATTTGGAGATCTTGTTTCTCCTGCATCCACGAGAGCTCTAATTCTCATGTAAAAAATGCTTCCATGCAGCTGAAATTTGAGCACCTCATTTCAAAATACTCCGTCCATTTTTAGTCAAATTCAAGGGTCATACCCAACTTCTTCTCCTATCACACTTCCAAGAGGATGGTTTTTCTGAAGAGGAGCGTTGGTTATTTATTTAAGTAAATCTAATACATTATGAAATGAAGACACCCTTACCAGTTTTCACAACATTAATTTTTTGCTGATAATGTTGTTTACCTAGTCTATTACCTCAAGAGTCATAAGATGCTTCCAATGTGTACTTATATATATTTAGGCTCTTATATGCATTAAATGAGAACAAAATTGAATTTAGTGTATCATGCTTTGATGCTCGTGTGGAATTGTATAATGCTGCCACGATACATAAAGATCCGCTGTTGCGCTGTACAGCATGCTGTGGACACCACAAGGGTAAAAAATGTGACTAGAAAGAAAAAATGGAATGGCCTCATGTTTGGGAGGCACAGCATCCTTTATTATGCTTTTGGCATTAAAGGATTGTTCCCTCTTTTGTGGTGTCTGTAATGAGTCTCAATTTATGGGTGTTAACTGGAGCTCCTATGGTATTTCTTAAAAAATAGAATTAAAAGTCTCTCAAAAATATGTGGAATTGGGATCATAGTAGAGCCTTTTCTCTGCAGTTCTTTTACACCTTTACCCACATTCACCAACACAACCCCCCCCCCAAAAAAAAAAAAAAAAAAAAAAAAAAAAAAAAAAAAAGAAGCATGAAAAATGTTAAAGTTATACTGTAGTTGATGATTTTGTTCTGAAGGGTCCCTAATTTAATCTTTTACCCAGTGACGTTTTTATTATTTTGGACCATAATTTAACATTTTCTATATGCAGGTATTCAAATATTTTTGCAATGCAGTTACCGATGATGGACTCATGAGGATGTTGCGGGTCATTAGAAAAAGCCTAAAACCTGCCAGACATCCAGGTGGAGAGAATGAAGAAGATGACAATGACGATGACGACGACTTCATCAATATTGAAGATGAAGAAATTGATCTGGAAGAGATGGGCGAAACAGCTGAGAGTGATGGGCAAACAGATGACTCAGAGGCAGTAGTGGAGGTTGAGGAAACAGGCGATGATCAACCTGAAGCTTCTGATGATTCTGATGATGGTATGGATGATGATGCTATGTTTAGAATGGATACATATCTTGCCCAGATTTTCAAGGAGAAAAAGAATCAGGCTAGTGGTGAAACTGCTCATTCTCAACTTGTGCTGTTCAAGCTGCGCATCCTTTCATTGTTGGAGATCTTCCTCCATGAAAATCCAGGCAAGTCTAGGTTGCTTATACTGTTAATATATGGTGGGCCAACATTTTACATCCATTAGCAATAATGACTAATAAAAGAAATCTCTATATTTGAATTTAGTCTGTCATGAAATTTATGCATAGACTGATAGAAGTTGCCCGAAATAAATATTTCAGTGATGCATATGCTATGCATCTGCATATATTAGGAAATAGTCACTTCAGGGTTGTTGAGTTAAAACTCTAACCCAGAAGTTTCTTGTTTGCTGTACTGATGGTGATTTTCCTAGTTCAATTGAACTCTTATCTCTTGATGAATTATTCCAGAAAGTACTTATGGTGGTTGTTATGCTGTGCAGATAAGCCCCAGGTTCTTATGGTGTACTCTAATTTGGCTCAAGCTTTTGTTAATCCGCATACAGCTGAAGTTAGTGAACAACTTGGACAACGTATATGGGGAATATTGCAAAAGCAGATTTTCAAAGCAAAGGATTATCCAAAGGGTGATGGCATCCAAATATCCACTCTCGAATCTCTGTTGGAAAGGAATTTGAAATTAGCTTCAAAACCAATTAAAAGGAAGAAGTCTGCGTCAAATCCATCAAAGCAATCAGCCTCATTGAACAGGCAGAAAATGGTTTCTTCTCTTGCCCAAACTTCAACATTCTGGATATTGAAAATTATTGATTCTAGAAAGTTCTCCGAATCTGAACTCCAAAGGGTTTTCCAAATTTTGCATGAAGTATTGGCAGCATATTTTGATGATAAGAAGTCTCAAATCAAGTCTGGATTCTTAAAAGAAATACTCAAGAGAAGACCATGGATTGGCCACAACTTGTTTAACTTCCTTGTTGAGAAGTGTGGAAATGCCAAGTCTGACTTTCGTCGAGTCGAGGCACTTGATTTGATAACAGAAATATTGAAGTCATTATCAGCAGCTAGTAAAGATGGTGATCAGAATGCCTTAAAAAAGATTCTTAAGAAGAATATTGATAAACTTTCTCATCTAGTGAAAGAGTTGGTGACAAATATGCCAAGCAAACAAGGAAGGCGGGCCGAAGTGAGGAAATTCGGTGTCAAGGTCCTTGAAACTTTGTCTTCATTTAACCTGACCAAGTCTTTCTTGAAAAATTTGGACCCTGAGGCTCATGCTGCGCTTGAGTCACAACTAGGTCAGCAGTTCTCTAATTTTAAGAAGCTGGAAAAGTAAGCAATGGATCAATAGGGTTATAGCCTCATTACAGGTGTATTTGCTGCTATACTTTTCACATTCGAAACAAGTTGGAAATGCAGCCATTAAAATATCTGCTGCAGGCACTAGAATGGTGGCAATAATGCTATTAATGGACCTGGTTTGGCCAATTGTTTGATAGGCGTTTGGATAAGGGTTACATCACCATCTAATATAAGCTGTGCCTTCAGCTAAGGGGAATTTTTTTTTATTACGAAACTTGAGCATTGTTTTTAGTTGTATTTTTCTTGTTGACTCTGCTGTACTTGTTTAGTGAAAAGTTAAAATTTTGGCTGTTAAATGTTATTCAGGATATGTTGAGCTTGTTACTGATAAACCTCAGCTACGTGAAATTTTGATAGCACATGTTATATTTTATAGAAAATAGTCGTTTTGGGGAATGAATGTAAGATGCGAGAATATTTTTTTTTTTTTGGGGTAAAAAAATGTAGGATATTTCCTCCTTTTAAAAGATTTCTTGTATTTTATCATCTTCATATTGGAATCTGTTTAAATTCAGACTTTTTTTTTTGCCTTCAAATCCAGACATTCATGGTTATAAGGAGCTTGTCTGTTAATTTTGCTGAAGCCATCTCAATTTTCACACCTTGAAAATTCATGTTTAAAGATAGCTTCCCTAATATAGAGGGGTTGGAATTTGCAAGTGAAAGTACATCCTTTTTTAGTTGTGAATATCTATTTAAAAATATTACAAATTGATCTAATTCAAAATTATGCTCAATTCATGATAGTTTTTACGTGTGTGTGTTAAATTTAAGCCCTCTAATTTTGGGTTAACGCATGTGTAAAATCGTTTGTCTAAATTTATAGGGGATAGTGGAAGGCTCTTGTTCCAAGACACCAAAATGCAGACATACAAATACAAGTGGTAGTGCACTCTGCTGTTAGCAGATGCCAGATATCAAATGGAATATTGAACCTAAATCCATAAATAATGATAAATGTGAAGAAAAAGACCCTATAAGTTGACAAATTAAAGGGCTGTCAAGTAACAAAGCATCAGGCAAATTTAAACCCAATTAATATATATATTTCCAATCTGAGCAAGTGGTCAGAAACACGTTATTATCCTGTTTTGTGCGTACGTGTTGGCCCTAGAGTGGAAGACAAAGAATGAACATTCTTCATATAAAAAGCCAACAAAAGAATTTGAAGCTCTCCACAACACAATGTCCTTATCAGTCTCTGAACTAAAGCCAAGAAGGACTTGGAAGAGGCTTGCACAACAGAGTTTCATAATTAGAGCTCTGAACCACCTCTGAGAAGCAGTGTGTGTTGTGCATTTAACGTCCTGGCAAAACTAAACAAAAAGAAGAGAGCAGTTATGGCAGTGAGAAAAGCTGTGGAGTTAGTTCTCAATGAATCAGATTTTGGGGGAACGGGGGCAAATGGTGAGAGAGCATAACAGTAATAATGATTCAAGTCAAGTCATTGAATCACAAGATATTTGAATGACGGCCGAGTTGTGAAACTTGATCCCATTATAAATGCTACACCCAACCGTGTATTTATTTGGCTGGCTTAGGTGACATTTACGTATTGAAATTTAATTCCTGGGATTGATTTTCTTGCTCCAACTTTTTTTATATGAACATGGTTTTCTACTTTTCTTCATAAAGCCGGCCGGGGTGCTGCATCACGCTATTACATGCGAAAAATGGAATATTTAACCCTTTAAACCAATTAATTAATTGATACCAACAACTCTAACTTGCAGATCCGCAAAAAGGATCTTCCCCAGTAAGATGATCCATCCATCTATTCACCGTAGGTAATGTGTACAAGTAACTCAAAAGGCACCAATTCTGTTCACTCTATTCCTAGGTTCTGAAGCAACTATCCTAATTTTCACCACTTATCATTCTAAACTTTTTTTTTTCTGATCTACACATTGGTTTTGTTTTATCTCTCCATCTAACTCGTTTTCCGGCGCAATTTCTTTACACTTGGGTCAATCCTCAACCCCTCACAGCAGGAACTCAGCACGACAATCCAATCAGCAACTACCGTAATAGAAATCTTCAAACAATACCCAAAAGCCCGCCCCAGAAAATCAAGAGTGCATTCATGAGCATCAGCCTGTTGCAATACCAGAATCAAGGAAAGCCAATGTTGGAATCAATCCTTCATCCGCCAACCCACATTCAATCTTCTTGATCATCATCATTTGTCTTACGAGCCCTGCTGCTACAAGTGGCCATTGTCTGCTTCAGAATCACTCCCGGAAGAACTCCCTGAATCAGAATCTACATCGGAATGGTATATCTAAGACCTTTTGGCCGAACAAAATATTAAAACACAAGCCCAGAAATAACAAGGAATTAGCTTAGTACCGCTAGATGAAGAGGAATCACTACTTGAACTGCTGGAGCTACTCGAGCTACTAGCTGCATGACCTCCAACGACATCTTTATCTTTCTCAATCTCCACTGGGGGGAAACTACTCATTGGCATCTCATCTCCAATGTCCACATCCTCGTCCCCAGCTTCCATTTTCTTTGACTTCTTGACCTCAGCCGGCATAGAGTCAACCTTTTCACTCGTAGGCAAATCCTGTGATAGTGGTTAAGAATTAGAATCAGCACATTTAAACAAAAAAAAACTTTATCAGACACAAACAAAAGGTACAGGAGTTACCCCATTGCCTTTGCTTGAAGCTGTATTATTGTTGGCCATAAGTGCCTGCCGCTTAATCTTACTCACCATCTTTTTCCAATTAGTAACTAATCTGTCAAGTTCCCAAAGGGTCTCTGTGTCAACAGCCTCAATATCAAGCTCGATCTCATCCCCATCCTGCTTCAAATGCCCATTCCTCTTCCTTATAATTTGTACAACTTGTTCCATTTTCTCTGGTGGCAAACTCTGCAACCCAATCCCCAATTTGTGCTTCTCCTCATGACTCATATCCCTCTTATTTGGATCCTTCGCCTTCGGCTTGGGTTGCTTCACAGGCTTCACTGGAGGTGCCCGCATTGGAGAGGGAGTGCGCACCGGAGACTGCAACAACGGTGGGTTTGAAGAACTTGCAGGTGCCGGCACTGGGTCTGGCTGGTTCACGGGAGGAATCATATTGTCCTTCTTCTTAACCCTATCTGGCTCGACTTGATTCCACGAGCTGGCCTGCAATTCTTCATCATAAATATGATCTTCTCGAAGCAAATCTGCAAACTTCTCGTGCACAGGCCGGTACAGTTCCTCAAACCTTACCAGAAGCTGTTCAGCCATGACGTACACATCATGACCCTTAGGGTTATAAGTCAATGCGTTGTTGAAAGTCAATCGCACATCAGATGCAAAATCTGCTGGCGTCTCGTACGCATTCTTCGCAAGATTGGACTTCACAGAGCCTAGATCCATCGGCCGCTTAATTATATCATAGTAATCGTGAAGACCCATCCCTACGACATCGACAGGAACATTGAAAATCCACCCGTGCTTGTGTTTCATCAGCTTTTGCAAAACCTGCCCACAAGCCCTCATCAAATTTCCAATATCCGAATGCGACCGTTTCAAATCCTTACCGGGATTCGATGGCAAGGGTCGTTTGTTACCAGACATCTTCTTGCTCGCTGATTTCTTCGGCGGTCCATTGATGCTGGGTCTAGGTTGAAAATCGCCGGACTCGATGCGACTTTTCAGTTGCCGAATCTGTTCGAGCTCCGAGATTAGACGATTCTTTAGCTCGCTGAGCTCCTTCTTCGTAGACGAGGCGATATTGAAGGTCACGAATTGGGAATGATTGGAGTCGTTCGATCGCCAATTTATAGAGGAAGCATCATCTGACGCCGATTGGGTCCTCTTGTTCCCGATTTTATGTTTAGGGTTAGGGTTAGAGAATGGTACTTTTCCCATGAGTCCTGCTCCACCGCCTTTGTGCTGTGGCCAATTGGGTTCGTTCCGGTTGGCTAGGACGGCGGATGCCATGGACGAGCAAAAATCACGGTAATCCTTCACGATTCCGGCGTTTCTCCGGCATCAATTCCCCAATGCAGGTTGTGCGAAACATGAATCAGCAGTACCCCTGCTTACACGCGCCGCAGCACCTCAAACGCGCCAGAAGAAAATTTCACGCGCCGCCGATCAATCCTCAGATTTCCGAACGAAGAGAGAAAACGTCGAACATAGGGTTTCAAATTTCGTTTTACCCTAATTTGTGAGCGAGGAACTAGAGAGGGCTAGGGCCGGTTCTTAAAGGCAACGCGATCTGCCCGTAGGCATTTCGGGCAGCCTGTTATCCGTCGATTTATTTCCATTCTAGATCCAACGGTTTCAAATGATCTGTCTGATGTCGTAGGAACTGACCGTAAGATCTGGCACGAACGGTGTGGATTGTGACATCAATCCACGTGGGACTTTAACAACCGTTGGATCTCAGGATGATGATAGCTGAGGTGGTCTTTCGATTTGGGTTTCAGTTTGAACTTTGAAGTGAATTTGGGCTTGAATGTGACGTGGCATGAACAAATTAAACTGGCCTTTTTAAGAATTGGACGGAATACATTTGATATTTTTAAATAAGAATATTATTTATTTAAATAACATTTAAAACTCCCTCTTACTATAATTAAAAACACCAAACCTCTTTTATATTTTTTTTATAATAATCTTATATCTTTTTTTTTTCCTGAGTATATACTTTATAACCTTAAAGTACGAGATTTAATTTATCGCCAAAAAAAGCATGAGATTTAATTTTGTAAATTTAAAATTATGTCTATATCCATTTAATTTTAATGTTTAATTTATTTTTAAAAATTTATAATTTATTATTTTTAACTTCAAAAACAAAAGAGAATATGCATTTTCATATTAGACTGTTACTTTTTTTTTTTGAATAAAAAAATACTAGAATACAATTAAATTATTTTTTAAAACCAGAATTAAATTATTTTAGTGATAATAATTTTAAACCATAATTTCATATCAAACAGAAAGTGAAAAAAAAAATGTCACTTTTTTTTAATCTCTAAATTTATCGATCAACAAGAACCTCAAATCTAATAGTGTTTGGAAAACTCCCTTAAATACCTCACATTTGTTTTTAAACAAAACTAGACCATGCATATGTGCTAAGGGGTATATAGATAGTGTTTGAACGGGTTAGTGAGAATTTAAAAGTTAATTAATTAATGTATAATAAATAAAATTCATTAGAACGCAGATTCGGTACTTTGTACTTCCTCCGGTCACAATTATAAGGCGCAGTTTTTTTTTTGGAGAGATTAAAAAAATTAATTAAATTAGCTTAGAGTATTTTTATTTTTATTTTTTTCTTCAAACTAAATAGTTTGACTAATAAACTAATATATAATCTAAGAAAACACAATATATAAAAGGGTTAAGGTGCAAAAATAGACATGTGATTTTCTCCGAGGAGCGCCTAATAGCAAATGTTTTTTTTAGGTGCAAAAAGTTGACTATGTGGTTACAAATTATGTGCAAAAATAGCGTTTGTCGTTAAGTTTGACTTTTGACCGTTAAGTTTGACTTTTTTTCCGGACGATGATGTGGCATTTCAAATGTGCAAAAATAATTTTATGATCTTAAGAAAATATTTCGTGTATTGATTTGGAGATTAAAAGGATGAAAAAAATATTTCAGTCTTGTTTCAGTACTAAAAAGTATTTTCAGGATCTTGATTGGTACTGAAAAAAATATTTCATAATTTTAAAAAATTATTTTAGGATCTTGAAAAATATTTTTATTGACAAAGTTACTAAAAGGATGCGAAAAAAATATTTGAAATGGCACGTCATCGTCGAGTCAAAGAATAAAATCAAACTTAACGGTCAAACGCTATTTTTGCACCTAATTTGTAACCATATAGTCACTTTTTTGCACCTAAAAAAAGATTTCTTCTTGGCATTTCTCGGAGATAAAGACACGCGTGTCATATTTTCGCACCTTAACCCTATATAAAATGATTTATTTTTATTTATTTTTTTGGCCAAAAAGTAAATTTTATTACCAAATCAAATCAAGAACTACAATCACTAATAGCCGAAGCCAAAAAAGTACTCAAAAAACCTAGAGCTACAATCTATCACACAACGAACCAAAAATAAACCTATAGAAAACATACCAAGAAACCTAAACATATAGAGCTAAAGAAATAGTGGAATGCCCACATTAGTTAACCCACACCTTCTTTATCTTTCTGTACAAAAACATTAGCAAAGTTAGAACATATAAAATGATTAAATAACTTATTTAGTTTCTTTAATCTTTTGAAAAAAAAGTTAACTGGGTCTTATAATAAGGACCGGAGGTAGTATGTTGTTAGCTTGTTAGAACGAATTATAAGTCATGCCGAGTGAACTTATTAATGAAGTAAAAACATACAATGTACCAAATCCGCATTGTAATGAATTTTATTTATTATACATTAATTAATTAATTAACTTTTAAATTCTCACTAATCCGTCCAGACATTATCTATAAACTTGTTAAGAATAAAATAATCATATTTGATGCATTGTCAGATAATTGTATTTGATTCACCATGTTGCAATCAACTAACTCCTTTTATTAGACTCTTTTTTTTTTGGGCAATGAGCCATATAGATTAACTATCATGGTAGAATTAATTAAGGTTGTCACACTCATAAATTTAAATAAACTCGTAGTAATGATGTAAATTCATATCATATACTTGTAAGAGTTTATTTTTATAAATAAATAGATAATAGTAATTTTTAATTAAATAATTACAATATAAAAGTTGATTAAAATATATTTTAAATCTAAATAATTGAAATTAAATCTATCAATATTCATAATTTATCTTACTTAACAAAGAAATTTCTTCAAAATTCAAATATAAAGCTACTGAGTATAATTAAATCGAAAAAGTTAACACGAGTTTAAGAGTGGGTTAACACGATTTTGTAAGCTAAGAACATAGAAGCAATAAATTTGGTGTATAAACTCACGAGTTTACAATTAACAAGAGTTTAAAAGTCACTTAAAATGATTTTGTAAGTTAGAAACGTAAAAACTATAAAATGATAATCAACTCGCGAGTTTAACAACAATAGAATCAATAACAAAATAATTAAATTAAAATTAAAAACAATTATATACATAATAATCCTTCATATGTGTGTGAAATAAATCTATAGCCACAACGTCAAATTGTCAACATATTAAACTTCACAATATATGAAGTTTTCAATCAAATAACAACATATCATTATAAATGGTTTTAGTCAAAAAATAAAAGATTATATTTGGTTTGGAAATATATTAAGCTTTCGAGAAGGTCAATTTTATATATATAATTTTTCAGTTTTTTATTTTTTTTGGTATGCCCAAATGCGTAAGGTTTTCTAAAAACCATTTTAATTCCGAGTTTAATTTTGGGTTTTTATTAATCCCAACTTAACTCCGGTTCAATCCAACTCAATTCATGAAAACCGGTTTTTTTTTTTTTTTTTTTTTGTGTGTCTAAATTGAGCCATTAGCAAGTCAAGTCAAACTATTAGATTTAATCTGATTTTTTAATCATTTCCTTTAACCCATGAATTTAGAATAGCCACTCAAGTGCATTACTTGGTGATTAAATGGGAATTCAAATAATTCATATATATATATATCACTGATATTTTTGGAGTGTGAAATCAAAATGTGCTATTTGACTAATTAATCTTCTTCTCTCTTTGAAATACATAGTCAAATGCACCTTTTCCGTCTGTCTGATGTGATCTATTTTTAATGAAAGATAAAGCCAGTTTCTTAATTCTCAGAGATTAGTGCAATTAACTGTTGTTCTTACATATTTTTTAAGATTTTAAGTAATAGTAACTTGTAAAATTTTAAATTTGTTTGCTTCCAATATATTACTCCACAAATTTCACTCGTATATGATGAAAATGAAAATTTATTTATAACTTCCCATAATTCTCATTTTCTATATTTTGATTTTAATGCATATTAATTGATCATATTAATTCGTATTGAAGATATGGATGATAGATTAAAACTATTTGTGTAGATCGATTCCTAATAATTAATTCATTATTATTATTCACGACAAAGATTTTTCATATTTTTTGTTCTACTATTTTAGTTTAGAGTTAGTTATTTTTTAAAGGGTTAAGTATCATTTTTCTGCAAAAGACGTCTTGAAGGCAATTTTACTGAAGTTTTGATTGTAGCAATATTGGGCTTGTTTGGGATATCGGTGGGTAATCGGACTTATAGATAAATTGGATCCGTCAGATTGGGTAAAAGTTATATTGTAAACATGATTTATGTTTAGATTGATGATTGATAAATATCTTTTGTGAAATAAACTTGTTTGGAATGACATGGATAAATGATTTTTATAAGAGAAAAAAACCATAAGTCGATTCAAATAGTAAATAAAGCGGAAATGAAGCTTATCATGTTTCTTCTCAGTAAATGTTCGATTGAGAAACTTTTCTAACCAAACGAAAAAAAACCAAAAAATACCCATAAAGACTTTTCAAATAGTAAATAAGGTTCGATAAGGCTCTCCCAAAATTTCTTCCAAACATGCAAGATATGATGTTGCCCCAAAGTATAAAAAGCGTAGCGATGTTGTCCATAGTTAAAAACTCTAACGTTAACCGTTAGGATTTTTAACGGAGGGAATATCAGCATGTATTTTATACTTTGGCGGCAAATATTTCGCCGAATATTTCGGGAAGCGAAATCGCTTCTTGGTAGCGTCTTTAAGCAAAAATGATATTTAACGCTTTTTCAAAAACCCAACCTTCCAAAAGATACCGTCTCCGCAAGTTGATAAACGGTTAAGGATTAAATAAGTTCAATACCATCCTTAATTTTAGTCGCAACCTTCCAAAAGATACCGTCTCCGCAAGTTGATAAACGGTTAAGGATTAAATAAGTTCAATACCATCCTTAATTTTAGTCGCACGTTTTATTCTATTCAAAACATCCAACCTGAATCTTTTTAAGTGTCGAGGGACCAAAACGAGTCATTGTTTAAAATTTAAATAATCAAAACAAAAATCGGGCAACCACGCAGAGATTATATCAACAAAAAAATAATACTACTAAATCAACATCATGCCACAAAAAGTTTAAACAAGAAAACAAAGGAGGAGTATATACTCCAATTAAACCTAATTTATAAGTATACTTTTTAATGTCAAAACGGATGTCAGCTTCGCATTTGCTTTCTTGCCTGGGAGACACAACTCTAGACTGGTCGATGGGAAGCCTAAACTTTTGGTTCCATCTGACCATTATTTCCTCGGAGCCTAGCTGCAACTTCACATCACATGTTGCGTTTTTCCCTTTAACAACTCACGAGTTCAGCTGCATCTTCACATGTCTGTGTCTCAGTTTAACTATATATAGTTTTATATATCTATATATATAGAGAGAGAGGGAGCAATACATACAAAAACTATATTTCACAGAACTAGCACAAGCAACAGAAAGCAACTCAAATATCAAAGAACCAGGAGTAAGAAGCCTCCTGATAAGAGAGGGAACTCTGGATGGGCTTGTAGATCAAAATCAGCTGACGATTCGAAGCTCTCAAATCAACGAAGCAGAAACTATGACGTACGTTCTCAGCATTTCACATGAAGCTAATTAAGATCAGGCAGGGTAGAAATAGATTAGACACAAAGTGGTGATGGAAAAAGCAAATCAGAACAGTTAGTTAGCGTTAAAGAGCAACTCGAGACAAAAAACAAAAGATCCTTTACATACTTACCTTACACGTCGTAAATTTTGTTGGAAAAGCAAGTAGTAAGCTGACCAAATAGGCACTTAGTGTTCAATCACATGGCAATTGTTGGAGCAGCTAACAAATTAAATTATGAAAATACTTGAAGACCCATCATTTTTGGCTGTTAGGTGAGAACATATCTTCATATATAAATAATAATTGTGACCCCATCCATCCAGATCTAGTATCCCTCCTGCTTCATAAAAATTAAAATGGAAAAAATCGCCCAACTTGTCCACATCTCGTGATTCCAGAAACTCCAAATTGCTGTCTCAGAATCACAAATAGTACATCTCCTCCAAGAAACATTTCTGAAAATGTACCAACTTTGATCATTCTCATCCTTAAGGGCATCAATATCCAATATATCAGCTTCTACCAAACTGAAATCCGCAATCAACATCTACCAACACCTGAAATTAAAAGGCATTCACGGATTAAGCCAATCCCTCTGCCTGCGAAAATTGGGCTTGGTTCAGCAAGAGGCATCAAGGAAATTCACATACTCATCCAACAAATCAAGGCCCCCGCATAACATCGGCGAAATCCAGGGAAGCAAATATTTTCCTCTTCCTTGTGATCTGCACCACTTGTTCCATTTTCTCCGGCGGAAAACTTGTGCTATTCTTCAAGACTCATCTGCCCTCATAATTCGTGTCCTTAGCCTTCTTCGGCATGGATTCCTTCAAAGGCTTCACCGGAGGTACCCACATCGGCGATGGTGGGCTTGAAGAACTTTGCAGGCACTGGATCTGGTGATTTGGCATGAGAAGCCGGATCGTCCTTATCGGTTATTCCTCGCCGACTCTGGCTCGCCTTGATTCTAGAAGCCGGCTCGCATTTCTTCGTCATAGCCATTATCTTCACGAAGCAAATCTTTGAATTTCTCAATGCACAGGACGATTGAAAAGTTCCTCAAACCTCTCTAGAAGTTGCTCCGCCTTGACCTCCACATCAATTACCGTTGGGATTATAATTTAATGCGTTGTCGAAAACGTCAATCGAATTCAAAGGAGGTTTGGAATTTTGATTCGCCCTAACTTCAGAGAGCTAAACCAGATATGGTACATCTGCTAGGCCGGTTCTTAAAAGCAACGCGACCTGCCCGTTGCCGTGTGTACTTCGGGCAGCTCATCATCATGCCGTGGACTTATTTTAATTACAGATCCAACGGCTATTAATGTTTTCTCTGCTATCGCAGGAACTGACCGTATATTTGTCTCGAGAATGATGCAAAGATAGGGCCGTGATTCCACGTGTTCCCTTGTGACGGGGTGATGCCGAAAGGATGCGGATGATGGGGGAGGTGGGCTCTTTATTACGTGGGTTCGAGTTTGATGTGAATTTGGGGTGAATTTGTCGTGTATTTAGGGTTTATGAAGTGTCCGGGGGCCCGCCGTTGATGACGTGGGTTGAAGCCAACGTCGACGGTACGCGCTGAGCGTGAAAACAAGCAAAACGCGTAATTGACACCACTGTCGACTGTCGATGCATCGAAGGCTATTTGGTAAATGAACAATACATAACTCAGCGGAGACGGGCCCTCCAACTCGAGTTGTTTTGTCCTTTTTTTAAATATATATATATATATATATATATATATATACACTATATTTTTTTTTTTGGGGGGTAGGTGGTTCGGTCGGGTCTCTCTTTTTTCGGTTCCGTTTCTCCAGAAGAGATTCTCCTCATCCCTCCTTAACTTTAAAACTTGGTCATCCATTCGATATCTAACTATTCGATATCTAACTACTCAGAGAAAACCACATCACCTAAAATATTTTTTACTACCGGTGAGTATTATGAAATATTTTTTTCAAAATCATGCAGTATTTTTTCAGTACCAGTTAATATCCTGAAATATCTTTTTAGTCAGTATTAGGAAGTATCTTTTTAGTACCCTTCAATCCTGAAGTATTTTTTTAATACCGATCCGTATTCTAAAATATTTTTTTTAAGATCATGATGTCTTTTTTTAGTACCAGTCAGTATCCTAAAATATATTTTCATGATCCTAAAATAATTTCCCAAGATCATGAAGTATTTTTTAGTATCATTGAGGTATTTTTTTTTTTAATTGAAATATTTTTTCAAGATCTTAAAGTATTTTTTAGATATTAAAAAATATTTCAATTCGATAATCTTAATTGAGAAGAGATATCAAAGGTTAAGATTGGATGAGGAGGGAAGATGAGAATCTAGGATTATAAGAGGATTCAATTCACTCTTTTTTCTAGGTTCTCTGAGAGTAGGATATCCACTCTATGAGTAGGATAAGTGGATAAAACATTTGTTTGGTCAATTTGAACAGTATTCATCCAGTAAATATATTTTAATGGTATTTATAAATCTAAATTAACTAACTCACGTATTAAAGAAAGTTTGTTAGCTCATTAATCATATACTAAATTTTTATTTTTTCTTTATTTACGATTGGTTATAAGAGTCTAAATTTTTATTTTTATTTTTATTTACGAATAAATTCTTTTTGTTAACTGTAATGAATAGGGGAAAATTGCTAATAACGCATTTATTACCCTGAAAATGAACTTATAATAGGAATCAAAAAAATTTGTCAAAATGGACTTATAAATATAATCAAAAAGGTAGTACATAACCTAATTGGGGAGTTACGTTAATGCTGAATGTAAGACATATTTTACATGTTTATCAATTTATTCTCAAATTAATCCTATTAATATCCCTTCAACATTAACCAAGTAGGAAAGGGGCAGGAGAGGATTAAGGAAGATAATTATAGTGTTTTATAAAAAATATTTTATATTAATTAACTTAACTAATATATTTAGTCTACTCAAATTAGATAATTATTTCTTCTACTAACGATGAGAGGAGTATTACGTAATTACCTTAAAGTCTAATTACTACTAATGGGGTCTGACCTAGTGGATAGGGTAAGTCCATCACAATATAATGAATCAAAATTTGAATTATCATTTGAAGGACAAGGCGAAGTGGCTCATTGTTGCGGTGGATTACTTCACCAAATGGATTGAAGCGAACCATTGGCGACCATCACCTCGGCAAAAAAATTAACGCTCCTTCGTGAAGGGCGACCTTGCACTCCGGAGGGCCGACATTGGCAATAAGAACGCACGAGATGGCAAACTCGCCGCTAATTGGGAAGGACCTTACCGTATTTGCGATGAACTCGGAAAAGGGGCCTATATCTTTGGAATCTACGATAGGCAAACCAATCAAAAGGACACCGGACGCGGACAAACTTAAGGCTACTACAGTTAAAGTCGGGGAGTTTAATTTGATTCATTTTGTTTTATGCTTTTGCTAGTTCGCTTAACTTTATTTTTAGGAAAATCGGTCGCTAGTACATGTAAATTCCCATGTGGTACATGTAAATTCCCATGTGAATCAAATTTGGTGGAGCCCGTATTTGGCAACTTTGTGAGTGAATATAAGAACACTAAACATGTATGAATAGAGGTTCGAAACTCCTTCATAAATCATGTGGTGTGAGACGGAGTTTCCGACGCGATCACGTCGGATCCTAACATGAAATATAAAGCGGTGAATGCAAAGAAGAAAAGGAGTCAATTAAACATTTAGTAGATCGAGTTACAAAAGGCCCAAACGGGCAAAGAAATGAAGTACAATAAGTTCGGAGGAAGAGATTGATCTTCCCCATGAGATTGATCTTCCTCGTGAGCTTCGGAACCACCACGGAGCTCGGAGCAAGTTGGAGGAGGAGCGAGGAAAAATTTCCGTCGTCAACATAGGCGTTCATATGCACCCTTCCAATTCAATGTCACCGTTGGGTTCAAAAATTGAACTTTCTAGGGCATTTTCAAAAGCGTCGAGACACCATTCTTTCACTTGGCAACATCGGCATCGGAGGACGGAGAGAGCATCCTTGTACAAAGCCGCGCCGGACTCAGGGCTGAAATCGTAGTCTTATGATGGCTCGGGGCCTTCAAGTCCTCTTGGTGAATCTGCAGCCTCTAAGGTAATCTCGGATTCAGCCTTTTACACGTGTGTCCGAGCTCCTCATCAAGCTCTCCTTCCGGACCTTTGCCAACTCCAAGTCCTCCGGCGCTTGGGCTAACCGTTCCTCGGCCTTCTTCTCCTCCTCCTCAAGCAAGTCCATCTCTTCCTCATCGGATACGAGTTAATTTTTTTGATAGGCGCAAAAGCTCTTCCTTTTCGGCAAGCCTCTTCCCATCAAAGATGGGTTATAAAGTCACGCCTCCTTGAGTCATGACAAGCTTTCTTGTTCTTAAATTCCTTTTGTTTCCACCCGCGGGTGTATGGACCAGTTGTAGTCATCAAGATAATCCGAAAAAAGACAAACGCATCACGTATCTAAGCAAAGACAACAAAATTTGAGCCAATGAGAAATATCATACCCAAAACGGGTTTTGATCTATCACAAATAATATACTCTGGCCGAGTCCACCAAAGGCCCCCCGGCAAGAGATGTTAAAGTTTAATATCCCTTCAATATTAACCAAGTAGGAGGGGGCAGGAGAGGATTAAGGAAAATAATTATAGTATTTTATAAAAATATATATATATATATATATATATTAATTAACTTAACTAATATATTTAGTCTACTCAAATTAGATAATTATTTCTTCTACTAACGATGAGAGGAGTATTACGTAATTACTTTAAAGTCTAATTACTAATGGGGTTTGGCCTAGTGGATAGGGTAAGTCCATCACAATATAATGAATCAAAATTAGAATTATCATTTGAAGATCGCACATTTAATCTACTAAAATAAGATGCCAATAAAATTTCTGTAGAAAAATTAATTAGGGAGAATATCATCAAGGTCTCAAATAAGGAAAATAATATATTAACAAGTCTAAAAATTTGTCAATGCCTCTTTAACCTGTCAATGGTAGCTCTTTGCTTGTGAATGAGAACTTTTCTGATATTAATTTTCATGGTTAGGACCTTAATGATATTTTCTCACTTAATTAAATGAAGATTCATAGGAATTACCAACTTTTAAATTTTGAGTTGATAATTTGGGTTAAAATGCACATTTAGTTCTTTAATTTCACACAAAATTTTACTCCAGTCTCTTAATTTTATAAAATGTTTCCCATGTTTTAACTTTAACTCCATTAATAAAATGTTAACATTAAAATTTAAATTATTAACAAAACATTCTTAAATACTAACCGATTGACTTTAAATTTTAATATAATAATGATTGTTTAAAAAAAATTGAGGCTAACTGTGTCAGAGTTAGAGAACTGGAAAAAAAAAATGGAATAAAATGAAACTTTGTATAAAGTTATACATGTCAATTATCAACCATATCATTTAGAAAATTACTTTTTTTCAACAAAAAAAAAATTGTGATTTTGAGGAATGAGTTATTCATAGAAAACAAATGGTGAAGCAGAAGCAATATGGTCCACGCCAAAAGGAAAAAACAATGTTGTCTTTTAAGGAATCAAAGTTAAGATCTTTTGACCAAAAAAAAAAAAGTTAAGATCTGGATAATCTAGCTAATTACTTCTTCTTCTTTAAAGCCTGATAACTTAAAATTTAATTTGCATTACTATATAAAAGTTGATCTAGTTGGCAAGGAATTGACTCACAACTCACAATATTGTGAATTCAAATTCTACTATTAATATAAAGATATTGTTAATGGGTAACTGTAAAGCACTCTATAAATATTTTTTGAATTTTTGTACATTTAAAAAGGAGTTTAATTTACACCAAGGTTGTACGGGTCGCATTCTCTCACCGGCGGGAGTTTCTCATCATCCCACATTGTCCTTTAATTATATCATCAGATATTAATCAAAGCGGCATAGAAAGACACACGTTGTCTACTTTTCAAAATTTCAAAATTACCGCACGCGGTGAAGTTGAAATTTTAAAAAGTATGACAACGTGTCTCTTTCTATGCCGTGATCAATATCTGACGGCTATAGTTAAAGGACAATGATGGATGATGAGAAATTGATCGGTGAGAGGATCCAGTTCCATGTTGTACATAGTCTTGAGATATGCCATTTTGGACATTGATTGCATTTGTTAACATTAAAGATCTGAGTGAGGTATTTGTGTGTTTGAGAGCTGTTTGGAGTATACTTACATAAAAAGCACATTTGTGTGTTTCAGCTTTTAACAAAAACAAAAAACAAAAAATGTTAGTAGTATTATATAATATGTGGTTCTTAATATAAAAGATAGATAACTAATTTACATATATTAGAAAATTAATTAAGTTAATTATTCTGTATAAAAAATGTCACTAATTTTTCTAAAATATCATTTATAATCATCATTTGCTTAGAAATTACCTTTTGATAGAAACCTCTTTACTAGTTGCACCCAATAGGGGATAGTTTTAGGGGAAAATTATAGATTTGAGGATAAAGTGGTTTAAGATATTATATTTAAGACTAAAATAAATTCATTTACTATTTCTTATATTTAGGATGGGATGAAATATACAATTCCTCACAAATATACTACCTCTGGTTCTTATTATAAGGCATCAACTAGCAATTGTATTTGGTCCTTTTTATAAGGCATTTGCTTATTTCCAAAGCGCATCAATTATTTTTTTCATGTATGTCCATAATTAATAAGGGTAATGAGTGAAAGTAATACTCTTTCTGGTCCTTATTATAAAACACCAACTAACTTTTCTTACAAACTAATAAAAACAGTTAAAATCAATTAAGTTGTCCTAGAATCTAAATAATTTCTAATATTACTCCTACTAATTGCACTAAACTTTAATATTATATTAATTATTACTTTCACCCACTACCCGGCGTGTTAACAGTATCTTGTTCTTATTTGTTGTCTTATTGTTTTGCATTTTTAAGTCAGATTAGTATGAGTACAAGATTTCAGTTCTTATAAATCATGAACAAAGTTTAAATTAACTAATCAAAGAAGTGATAAAGGTTAAATACAGCTATTGCCATGTGATGAGTAGGTAACTTGGTTAGGTGTAGTCGAGGTTCATCATATTGTGTGGGATTTGATAATTATGCTTGCGTGGACACTTACTTGGAACTCTCATCATCAACCATAACTTTGATTGAGGTTCCCAGTCATGCAAAGGTGACTTTGTTCAGTATTTCAATTGAAACCAGTAATTAAACAAATATATCATCTGATAGAAAGGGTTTGAATTTCAGATTCAATATACTTTGACATTCAACTAAAGAACATCCATAGCTTTGGATGAAGATCCAACTATTGGATTCGTAAAACATCCATTGCATGGATGGTTATATTATTGTGTAGAAGTATAGAACCAACAATTCTTATATTGATGTCATTTTATCCCTGTTGTTCTGTTATTTTGCTTATGAAAATTTGCATTTTTGTTAGACTTGTTCTATATAAACAATATATATGCCTTGCTATAAAAAGTATCTTTCAGTTTATTTATGGGATGTTGGATGTTGAATCTGTATTCATTTTTTATGCTGTTGTAGAATTTGTTATGTTGTTGTATTTGATTTCATTTTATATGATGTATTTTAGATCATTAAGAATAATTTATGTAAGGCTTGTTTAAAGTAGGTCTGTTTTGGGTTTGTTTAAGGTAGGTAGGTCTGTGTTCGGTCTGTTTACAGTAAGCTTGTTTTCGGCCTATTTACAGGAGACCTGTTTTCGGCCTGTGGCTTGTTAGCATAAGTACAATATTTTTAAAAATACGAGCACTCTTACGTGCGCCACACGTCGACTCAGCCAAAATATAAGCCCGTAATGAGGTTTGTCAAGCTCGCACCACTTCCCGCATAATGAGGCACGGCTTGTTAAGGGTGAGGTCTGACCTGGTTCCACCCCTATCTCCAATCTCCACCCTCCACAAACGCCACCGAAAAAAAAAAACATATATATAGTCTCTTGCACATTAAAGCTACAAAAAAAACACGTATATATAGTCTCTTGCACATTAAAGCTGCAAAAAAACAGGTATATATTCTCTCTTGCACATTAAAGCTGCAAAAAAAAAAAAAAAAAAAAAAAAACAACAGCACACGTATGTATAGTCTCTTGCACATTAAAGATGTCTTCAATGCTTAAGTCTATGTGAGTGTCTATATATATATAATCAAATCCAAGATATTTATTTTGAAGAATCATAAATATATTTTAATTATCCTAAGTATTTGTTAGGGATCCAAAAATAATTTGTGGAGGCTATAAATTTAGTTGAGTTAAGGCAATTTTGCTCCGAAAGTTTGAGCAATTTTGCTAAGGAAATATAAAAATTGAGGCAACTTTAGCCTAGTTAATTTTGACCGTTAATTAATTAAATATCTTAATTTGAAATGTCATTCATATCATTTATGTTAAAGTGTAAATTTGTCCAAAAAGTTTTAAATATAACTTTGAAAAAAAAATGAAATGCATGACACATGGACTTCTAGGGTTAATTTGCATCTTAAAAAAATGACGTGGATAACATGGGACTATCAAGTCAGCATATTTGGTCAACTAACAGTCAAAATTAATTGAGATAATGGGTAAGACAAAATTGCTCCATTTTTTACCATTCGGGAGAAAAATTGCCCCATGAAAAACTTTTGGAACAAAATTACCCTTCAATGAAGACTTTCAAGATAAAATTGCCTAGTTTAGTATTAGAAAATGAGCACTTTTTTTATTTATTTTTAAAAGGTCAGTTAGGTTAAAAACTTGATTTTGGCAAGTTGCAACTTCTAATTTGTAGCTTTTCTTCAAATTATTATTATTTTAAAATTGAAGTTTTAATATTTCATCCAAACAAATTTATATGTTAAACTGACTTGTTTTTTTAAATAAAAATGTATTTAAATATAAATCACATTACACTAATTGGCTCTTTTTTGTTAATTACAAGTATCTTCATATTGAAGACAATCATGTTCTCTTAAGCGGATTTTGAATCTTAATTCGTTAAGTTGTGAAAGACTAATCTCTTCCAATAAACTATTTAACCCCATAGGTATACTAATTGACTTTTATCCTAATCTTAATTTACAAAAGTCAATTAAGAAAAAAGTTGCAAACGTTAATATAAAGAAGCCCCAAGTGTGTGTATGAAATTCAAGGTATTTATACTAAAGAATATAATAATTGATTTTAAAATTATTCTAAAGTTATAATTACATTTACTTTTGTTTTTCCTTTTTAATTTGACGCATTGAAACTATTTATTTACACACCCCACTTGGAAAAAGAGATTCTTTTTGCCTTCCATAATTACATTGAGATATATAACTTTATTATATTTAATTCTATCATAATTTCCTTTCTTTTATAATGGGAAAAGGAGACCATTTTCATCTCGATCTACAAGTCACTTTTTTTGTTTTTTGTTTTTATATTTTTTAAATTTAGTTTAATACAAAATTGTCAGAAAATTTTATATTATAGACATTTCATATTTTCTATAATAAAAAATTTCCTTTTTTCCAAAAGATACTGCAAGTAGTGGAGAGAATTTACCAGTGACATCCAAGAAAAGTAGAATATGATTGTATTCAATGAACAATGTTAAGTGAAAGGAGCTAAGTATAATGGAATATTATATGAAACTTGACAACCATTATAAACTTTTGATGCTATAAATTTTTTTATTTTAAATCTAAAAAATCTTTCAAAATTAACCTTAATTAAATTAAATGAATATTTAAACTAATAGTAAAAATGAGTCATAAATATTTCCTTTACGACACAGTAAAACGAAGGAAAATTAAAAATATTATTTAAAAATACTATTATTTGATGTAAAATTTAAAAATAATAATCATAATAATTTATCATTCTGAATTTCTCAAATTCATTATATATGTCAAATTTGTCAATCTTAAAAAAAAAATCTTTTTTTTGTTGGGTATCTTACATATTTAGATGAGGAATTTCGAAGAAAACAATAAAAAAGATGGGATCCCAGGTTGTTTGATTGATATGGTGAAAACTTTGTGAAGAATCATTAGACGCGTGGCTGGATGTGAGATAAAGTAAGACTTGATGGCTTTGGAAGCTTCTTCCCCTAAGAAAGGTAGCTCCCACATGTGAACCAACACAAAAGCTTCCCTCCAAAAGGCATTCACATGTGCCACTCCATGATTTATGTATATTTAGATTAGAAGTGTACGGTATGATTGAGTTGGTGTTTAAAAAGGATTTTCACATAAATCGAGATAAAACTCATTTCATATACTTATCTTGTATATTATAAATTGCGTTTAAAAAAAATAGTTTTTTCACTACTAATCCAAACAGAGACTCTAGTGTTTCAATATCATGGCATGGAAAGTAGGACCCACTAGGTGAGTCAGATGGGTAATTCGATCATTTGGGGTTATCCTTATTGACCTAGAATGCCTAATCAACCTAGCAGATTGAATTATAAATTTGAATAATGATAAGAATATTTTTTTTCCTGGAATAGAATTATAATTAGTTAATTAAGGATTAATAATTAATATATTAATAATTTTTTAAATTACATAATTATTAATTTAATTGTATTATTCTTAAATTATAATTTAATATTACTCATTTTTTAACTTCAAATTAAATTAATAAATTAAAATCCAAAAAAACCTACAAGGACCCAATTAATAATCCGGTGAAACAATAAGGACTGAATAAAAAGGAAAAAAGCTACAAGTACCTGATTTAAAACAGCTGAAAGTATAAGGACTTGATTAAAAGGAAAAAAATTATAGGGACCTAATTAGAAATTGGTTGAAACTATAAGGATCTGCAGAATTAATTATACATGGTTTAAGCATTGATGTTTCATTTACTTCCGGGTTAATGTTTTCGGAGTGTGAAATCAAAATGTGCTATTTGACTACTTTAATCTTCTTGTCTCTTTGAAATACATAGTCAAATGCACCTTTTCAGTCTGTCTGATGTGATCTATTTTTAATGAAAGATAAAGTCTGTTTCTTAATTCTCAGAGATTAGTGTAATTAACTGTTGTTCTTAATTTTTTTTAAAAGATTTTATGTAATAGTGACTTGTAAATTTTTTTAATCAGTTTGCTTCCACTATATTACTCCACAAATTTCACTCGTATATGATGAAAATGAAAATTCATTTATAACTTCCCATAATTCTCATTTTCTATATTTTGATTTTAATTCATATTAATTGATCATATTATATTCGTATTGAAGATATGGATGATAGATTAAAACTATTTGGATAGATTGATTCCTAATAATTAATTATTATTATTATTCGCGACAAAGATTTTTCACATTTTTTTTTCTACCATTTTAGTTATTAGATTTAGTTATTTTTCAAAAACCCAACCTACTAAAAGATACCACTATGATCCTATTTATAAATCATTTTTAACCAAAAAAAAAAATTAGTATTCTTTTAGAAAGTAAATGAGAATGTGACGACAATTTTACCATATTAATTATATTTTAGATTAAAATATTTAAAATTATCAAAGCAAAGACTACCAATAAAGATGGAAAGAGAAGAAAGAATTCAAAGATATCCGACAAAGTTAAAATTTTACCCTATAATCATTAAACTAACTATCTCTCCTCTTTGGTATGTATATTTTGATATAAAAAACTTATAAATAGGACACAGTGGTATCTCAGCAACTTGATAGACGGTTAAGGATGAAAAAAGTTCATTACCGTCCTTAATTTTAGCGCACGTTTTATTCTTTTCAAAACATTCAACCTGAATCTTTTTAACTCTCGAACGACCAACACTCATTGTTTAAAATTTAAATAATCAAAACTAAAATGGGGCAACTACGCAGAGATTATATCAACAAAAAAAATAATACTACTAAATCAACATCATGCAACAAAAAGTTTAAACAAGAAAACAAAGGAGGAGTATATACTCCAAGTAAACCTAATTTATAGGTATACTTTTTAATGTCAAAACGGATGTCAGCTTTGCTTTCTTGCCTGGGAGACCCACAACTCTAGACTAGTCGATGGGAAGCCTACACTTTTGGTTCCATCTGACCATTATCTCCTCGGAGCCTAGCTGCAACTTCACATCACATGTTGCGTTTTTCCCTTTAACAAGTCACGAGTTCAGCTGCATCTTCACATGTCTGTGTCTCAGTTTAACTATATATAGTTTTATATATCTATATATATAGAGAGAGAGGGAGAGGGAGAGGGAGCAATACATACAAAAACTATATTTCACAGAAGCAACAGAAAGCAACTCAAATATCAAAGAACCAGAAGTAAGAAACCTCCTGATAAGAGAGGGAACTCTGGATGGGCTTGTAGATCAAAATCAGCTGACCATTCGAGGCTCTCAAATCAACGAAGCAGAAATTATGACGTACGTTCTCAGCATTTCACATGAAGTTAATTAAGATCAGGCATGGTAGAAATAGATTAGACACAAAGTGGTGATGGAAAAAGCAAATCAGAACAGTTAGTTAGCGTTAAAGAGCAACTCGAGACAAAAAAAATCAAGTATAAGCTGACCAAATAGGCTCTTAGTTGTTCAATCACATGGCAATTGTTGGAGCAGCTAACAAATTAAATTATGAAAATACTTGAACACCCATCATTTTTGGCTGTTAGGTGAGAACATATCTTCATATATAAATAATAATTGTGACCGATTATTAAGGCCCCATCCATCCAGATCTAGTATCCCTCCTGCTTCATAAAAATCAAAATGGAAAAAATCGCCCAATTTGTCCACATCTCGTGATTCCAGAAACTCCAAATTGCTGACCCAGAATCACAAATAGTACATCTCCTCCAAGAAACATTTCTGAAAATGTACCAATTTTGATCATTCTCATCCTTAAGGGCATCAATATCCAATCAGCTTCTACCAAACTGAAATCCGCAATCAACATCTACCAACACCTGAAATTAAAAGGCATTCACGGATTAAGCCAATCAATGTGCCTGCGAAAATTGGGCTTGGTTCAGCAAGAGGCATCAAGGAAATTCACATACTAATCAACAAATCAAAGCCCCCACATACCATCGGCGAAATCCAGGGAAGTAAATATTTTCCTCTTCCTTGTGATCTGCACCACTTGTTCCATTTTCTCTGGCGGAAAACTTGTGCTATTTTTCGAGATTTATCTGCCCTCATAATTCGTGTCCTTAGCCTTCTTCGGCATGGATTGCTTCACAGGCTTCACCGAAGGTACCCGCATCGGCGATGGTGGTCTTGAAGAACTTTGCAGCACTGGATCTGGTGATTTGGCATGAAGAACCGGATCGTCCTTATCGGTTATTCCTCGCCGACTCTGGCTCGCCTGGATTCTAGAAGCCGGGCGCTCGCAATTCTTCGTCATAACCATTATCTTCACGAAGCAAATCTTTGAATTTCTCAATGCACAGGACGATTGAAAAGTTCCTTAAACCTCTCTAGAAGTTGCTGTGCCTTGACCTCCACATCAATTACCGTTGGGATTATACTTTAATGCATTGTCCAAAGCGTCAATCGAATTCGAAGGAGGTTTGGAATTTTGATTCGCCCTAACTTCAGAGAGGTAAACCAGAAATGGTAGGTCTGCTAGGCCGGTTCTTAAAAGCAACGCGACATGCCCGTTGCCCGTGGGTACTTCGGGCAGCTCATCATCATGCCGTGGACTAATGTTAATTACAGATCCAACGGCTATTAATGTTTTCTCTGCTATCGCAGGAACTGACCGTAGATTTGTCTCTAGAATGATGGCAAAGATAGTGCCGTGATTCCACGTGTCCCCTTGTGACGGGTGTGATGCCGAAAGGATGCGGATGATGGGTTCGAGTTTGATGTGAATTTGGGGTGAATTTGTCGTGTATTTAGGGTTTATGAAGTGTCTGGGGGGCCCGCCGTTGATGACGTGGGTTGAGGCCAACGTCGACGGTACGCGCTGAGCGTGAAGACAAGCAAAACGCGTAATTGACACCATTGTCGAGGGTCGAAGCATCGAAGGCTAGTTTGGTAAATGAACAATACATAACTCAGCGGAGACGGGCCCTCCAACTCGAGTTGGTTTGTCCTTTTATATATTTTATATATATATATATATATTATATACACTCTATATATTTTTTGGGCGGTAGGTGGTTCGGTCGGTTCTCTCTTTTTCTGGGTTTACATGTTCGGGCGGCTCTATGAGTAGGATAAGTGGATAAAACATTTGTTTGGTCAATTTGAACAGCATTCATCTACTAAATATATTTTAACCATATTTATAAATCTAAATTAACTAATTCTCATATATTAAAGAAAGTTCATTAACTCATTAATCATATACTAAATTTTTAATTTTTTTCATTATTTACGGTTAGTTACAAGAGTTAACATGAATAAATTCTTTTTGTTAACTGTAATGAATAGGGGAAAATTGCAAAAAATGCATTTATTACCCTGAAATTAGACTTATAATAAGAATAAAAAAAATTTGTCAAATATAAATATGATCAAAGTGGTAGTACATAACCTAATTGGGGAGTTGTGTTAATGCTCAATGTTAGACTATTTTACATGTTTATCAATTTATTCTCAAATTAATCCTATTAATATCCCTTCAACATTAACCAAGTAGGAGAGGGTTGGAGGGGATTAAAGAAGATAATTATAGTGTTTTTAAAAAAAAAAACATTTTGTATTAATTAACTAATATATTTAGTCTACTTAAATCAGTTAATTATTTCTTCTACTAACGACTAGAGGAGTATTACGTAATTAAAGGTCTAATTACTAATGGGGTTTTTTAGTGGATGGAGTAAGTCCATAACATAATGAATCAAGAACTTATCATTTATTTTTAGTCTACTTAAATCAGAAAATAATAATTATTTCTTCATCTTTACTAACGACTAGAGGAGTAACATTAATTTTGCATGGTTAAGACCTTAATGATATTTTCCCAATTAATTAAGTGTAGATTCATAGGAATTACCAACTTTTAAATTTTGAGTTGATAATTTGGGTTAAAATGCACCTTTAGTTCTTTAATTTCACACAAAATTTTACTTCAGTCTCTTAATTTTATAAAATGTTTCCCATGTTTTAAATTTCACTCCATTAATAAAATGTGGACATTGAAATTTTAATTATTAACAAAACATTCTTAAATACTAACCTATTGAATTTAATTTTTAATATAATAATGATTGTTAAACAAAATTATAATTTGAGGCTAACTGTGTCAGAGTTAGAGAACATGAATATTTTTTTTTTCTAAAATTAATGGAATAAAATGAAACTTTGTATAAAGTTATACATGTCAATTATCAACCATATCATTTAGAAAATTATCTTTTTTTTAAAAATATATATATATGATTTTGAGGAATTAGTTATTCATAGATAACAAATGGTGAAGCAGAAGCAATATGGTCCACGCCAAAAGGCAAAAACAATGTTGTCTTTTAAGGAATCAAATTTTGTTACTTTTGAGTGACATTTGGTTTATGCATATGCATAGGATCTCAAAGTTAAGATCTGGATAATCTAGCTTATTACTTGAACTTAGAAATGTATGGAGCCTAATCTTCTTCTTTAAAGCCTGGTAACTTAAAATTTAATTTGCATTGCCATATAAAACTTAGTCTAGTTGATAAGGAATTGACTCACAACTCACAATGTTGTGAGTTCAAATTCTGCTATTAATATAAAGATTTTATTGGTGGACAATCTATAAGTATTTTATAATTATTTTTTGAATTGGTGTCTGGTGACATGCATTAGCCTTAGGGAGGGACGATAACCCAACTTATCTAAACATCCTATATATTTAAAAAGGAGTTTAATTTACACCATGATTGTATATAGTCTTGAGATATGCCATTTTGGACATTGATTGCATTTGTTAACATTAGATCTGAGTGAAGTATTTGTGTGTTTGAGGGCTTTTTGGAGTATACTTACGTAAAAAGCACATTTGTGTGTTTCAGATTTTGACAAAAAAAAAAAAAAAACTAAAAATGTTAGTAGTATTATATACTATGCTATTCTTAATATAGGAGATAGATAACTAATTTATAGATATTAAAAAATTAGTTAACTCAATTATTTGTATAAAAATGTGACTAATTTTTCTAAAATATCATTTATAATCATCAGCTTAGAAATTATCTCTAGAAAACTCTTTACTAGTTGCACTCAATAGGGGATAGTTCTGGGGGAAAATTATAGATTTGAGGACAAAATGGTTTAAAATATTATATTCAAAACTAAAATAAATCCATCTACTGTTTTTGACATTTAGGACGGGATGGAATGTACAATTCCTGAAAAATATACTTATTAGTAAGTATAATTGACCCCTCTTAAAAAAAAAAGGAGTCCACATTAGGTGCCGCTTATGTGCTCATACCTCTATTAGAGGGATGGACATGCATATATATATATATATATATATATATATATATATATATTATATTTATTTATATTTATTTATTTAGATTTAAATTATTGAATTTTTTTTTATACTCATTATTTCAAATTAATTAGTTTTCGGTTCTTGACAGACATATATTTCTAAATGTAGGACCTGGAAACTAATTAATTTAAGATATTATGTATATTTTTTTTTAAAAAAAAATAGCATATAATTTAAATCTAAATAAATACAATATATAAAAAAAATAAAATAAAAAATATGCTCATCCCTCTAATAGAGATATAAATACATAAGAGACACTTAATTATTGGACACCTAATATGGACTCTTTTAAAAAAGATGCTTGATGAAAGTCAAACTACACGTATGTGTGTGCGTGTGATTTTTAAAATTATTTTTCACATCTTTCCCATGTTTAGGGTCGGCTCCTTCTCATATATTTTCGGGTTTATATTATTTTTTGTTTTTTTTACTTTATTATCTATTTGAGCTTTCTTTTTTTCAAACCTTTTATTTTGGGTTTATATCTCTTATGCGGTGTTAGTTTTAATGAAATGCTATTTTGTGGCAAAAAAAAAAAAAGGTATTAGTCCAGTCTATAAATAAAATATGCAATATATGAAGTCTTAAATGTATAGATTTAGACGAGGTCAAAGAAAATATGATGATGATAAAAATAGAAAATGTATGATTTTTTTTTTTTATAAAAGAGAATTCATTAAAGGGTTTTATACTTCTCCTGTAACAAGAGAAGAAAACTTCTCTCTTGCTAGCAACTAACGACACCGCTTTGCAAATATTCATCAACCAATTTAAGATCCATCAACCCTGTTTTATTTTAACAAGAAACAATCCTTCTTGCACTTCGACCCCTTCGACCTGTGATGGTTGAGATTGTCGATCAACCCAACATTAACAAGAAACAATCCTTCTTAACTACCCAACATAATCCAATCCTTATTTCATAAATTACTTTTAAGACCACTTCGACCTCAAAAATCAAGAGCAAGATGAAAGAATAGGGAAAAAATTCCTAGTGAAGGCGCAAACCTTGATGAGGGAGGCTTTGGCGAAAGTCTCATCGTCCACGAAGACAACCTTTTGAGGAGAAGCACGTAGAGACTCCAAATTGGAAGCCATCTCCGTCATATTCGTTATTGCTTCGCTCCATCTCTCACTTCCTCTGCCCCTCTCCATCGCCGCATCACCAATTCAATAGCTGCCGATCATCGTCGAAGCCAATAACACCCGAAAGAAGGAAATAAAATAAAATAGGGTTTCTTCACAAAACGGTGTCGTTAGTTGCTAGCAGGAGAAGTTTTCTTCTCCAGGAGAAGTATAAAACCCTTCATTAAAACAAAATAATAGGTGCATGAGCTCTTTTTGCGGGGTCAATAATGATGATAACGGTAAACAAATGTGTGATTTTTTTTTTAAATAAAAGACAATTTATGAAAACAAGATAAAATGAGTTATATAAAAAAGCTTAGATTTATTGGAGATTTATGGGACGAACTCAAAAAATTTCAAATAGATCATATACCCAATTCACCATACATAACAAAAAGATACTACCTCTTATCCTAATTATAAGACTAGGTTAACTTTTTTTGGAGATATTAATGAAGCTAAATAAGTTACTTAATCATATCATATGTTGTATATCCTTAGATTATATATTATTTTATTAGTCAAACTAATTAGTTTGAAGAAAAATAAAAATACCCTAAAGTAATTTAATTAGCTTTCTTAATTTCTCTAAAAAAATCAATTTAATCTTATAATTAAGATTGGAGGGAGTAGTAAGTTTTAAATCACAGGTTTTGATCCCTCAAATTTCATTCCCTTTAAAACATCGGTCCTTATAATAACTCAATAAAAAAACTTAATCATTTTATTTCAAGAAGGACCAAAACTAATGTTTTGTTTTTGTTTTTGATAAAAATGAGACACCTTAGCTAATCATCTTAGGGAAGAATTCCCCCATTACAATCTTGACTAATAAGCATTGCCAAACCTCAGACAGCTGATAGACTTCGTGAAACCCCAGCCTTAACTCTAATTCACTCTTCGCTAGGGTGGTCTGCCGCATAGTTGCACGGACGAGGGACATACCTAATCTTAGTTTCCCAATCTATATCCAGCATCAACTTAACTTCTTCAAGAAAACCGGAGTCTTTGTGAGCTTTCCTAAATCCATGAAGTATAAGGTCGAGGCACTCCGTAGAATCTGTTTCCATCCAAACTTTCTTAAATCCCATATTCCATGTCATTTTTAATCCAAAAAGACATGCCCATATTTCCGCAGTTAATTCATTCCCACCATCAATAGGATGTATGAATCCTTTAATGAAGCTTCTGACATTGTTTCTGATCATACACCAACAAGCAGATTTCATAGATGTAGCTGAGAATGCGCCGTCCACATTAGCCTTCACCCAATCTACTTCCTGAGGCCGAAAGACTCGCGACTTGGGGCCAGAGTAGCACCCTGAACTTTTGTCCCTGCTAGATGATCATTAGTACAATTCATACTTTTCACCATTACATCTGAACTAGCTAGAATAGTTTCATTGGACATAAGTTTCTTCTCAAAGACATACAAAACTAATGTTTTGAACCTTAAGAAACCAAAAAAAAAAAATGAGTACAAACTTAAAAGATTAAAAATTCTATTAAATTTAACAGAAAATAAAACCAACAATAGAATAAAAGACCGCAAACCTGAAGATGGAGGGATTTGCTCTCATCCTCTTCTTTTCACATCTTCATTCAGATTTCAATTTAACGGCTGAGATGAAGAAGATTATATGAAGGGAAGAGGATGAGGATGAGGGCCAAAGATGAAAGACTCATATACTAGTACTGTATTGGAGTTCTACGTCACATTAGTTGTATGGGAGCTCCACGTCACATTCAGCAAAATGTATTGATTTAGAGAGAGAGAGAGAATAAGATGACGTTTCATTGAGAACAGTTGTCGTTTTGGAAGCAATCATTCATCCTTGTGGAGGAAGGCAAGTCAATGTTCGAGAAGATTTCTACCTCCAATACAGATTTAAGCTTTTAACACCCCTTTTTTCTCTCAACTTGAGAGCGAATTGGGGAATCTCTCATTCAGGAACTAATTCAAATAGCACACCACTCTTCTTCTAATAATAATTAGGGTTTAGTAGTAAAGAATATTTAATACTTTCCTAAAAGTTTTTTTTTTTCAATGTTGTTCTTTAGAAGTTTCAAAACGCAGCTTGAATTCTATTCCATTAACTAATGCCGACTGTTAACTTTTTAACGAAAAAGAAAGCGTTATCATACGTTTTGAAACTTCTGAGGTATTATTAAGATAACAAAAACTTCTAGGGTAACATTGCTTCTTAACGAAAACTTCCGGAACAAATTTACTACTTAACCTTGATAATAATAAACAACTAGTACTATGGAATTCAATCCTTCAAATATCATTTCAATAAAGATCATACTTATATTAAGTTTCTTATATCCATTTTGTTAATTTCTTTAATGACACATCACCTGTAATTGAACTTATTTTGCTTGTAACTTTATAACTATGGGTACGTACTTAAAATTAAAATAACACCTTTTTGAATTAGAAATCAGCCGCAAAATCACTATGATGACTTGAAAGTACTTACCAATTATCGTCCCTCAAGGAAACCTCGATATCTTATTGGCGGTGGAGCGGTGTAATACTGCGGTGGTGCTGCCACCGGAGGTGGCCCCAGCTGAAAACGACTTAAGAAACATAGTTACATACATAGCAATAATTAATTTTAATTATATATCGGGATTTTTTCACCAACGGGAACATTTAAATTCAAATAAGGGCAAAGACACAAAATTACTCTCAAATATACAAATATCAATTCAAGACCCCAAATTGGCCTAATCACCGTGAAATTTCGGAGGGTTAGTTTGGGATTGAATTTTGTAGTGAAATTACCTAAAAACCAATAATTCGAATGATAACACTAGTTTAATAAGTAACAACTTTAACTTATGAATGATAACAACAACAAAAAAACAGCGATAATTAATTTCACAAAAATTTCTTACTGGGTATCAATGACAACAATATTTTAACAAGTACTCCTTCTAATCCTTAATATAAGACATATTTACCTAATTTAATTGGATTAAGAAATTTAGTTAAATTAGTTAATATGTCATGCATTTTCTACATCACCCTAGTTATTTTTTTTAAAAAAAATTCCCTCATCCCCTTTTCCTTGATTATTGTTAATGAAGCATCAACAATCGATAGAGTAAATTAGAAAAGAACTAGCTAATAAATATGAAAAACTATGTCTTATATTTAAAATCAATATCAACTATTTAAATATGTCTTATACGAAGAATAGAAGGGAGGAATAACTTTAACCTATCAAATAACACTAATAACTAAAGCAGGGACAACTAATTTTTCTGAGGGTAATTGGGTTATTTTACACACACAAAAAGTCAGAATAGTCCCTAAATCTTCATAAAAATTAAGCCATTTTAAGGGACTATCTTGATATAGTCTTTATTTCGTTGGTTCTTATTGATGTGACTTGGAGCGTTTGGATCCTTTTATTTTTATCTTAAAAAGCTATTTTTAAGTTAAAGTTAAAAAAAAAAGCTTTTAAAAAAAAAAAGCTTTTAAAAAAAAGTTTGTTTGTTTAGTGATTATATAAATTTTTTAGTTTAAAAGTTACTTAAAAATTTGAAATTAAAAATAAAATTTGTTTGACAAAACTTTTGTCATAAACACTTTTTTTAATAAAAATTATCATAAAAGGTATATTATAAAATAACCTTTAAACTATCAATATATTTACAAAATAAAAATACTATGAAAAGGACATAATAATGATCCTTTCTTGTTGCACTCTAAGCAAATCTACTGCATAGAAAAATTGTTTGGCATCCAATTTCCCTTCAGCCCTCAAATTTCTCGGTATTTTAATGCCACCGGAATGAAAAAGTGTCCATTGATTTCAGATGTTTGTGACATTTCAACCGCAACCGCATTATGACTCTCTGCTACATTGGCCATTCGGTCTAATATTTTAAGCATGCTTGTTGCAATCCCACTCTTTTGCTTACCCTTGGCCATTTTTTTACTCATTGCTTCTGATGTCATTTTTTTCCTCTTGAGTTGGTTATTTACCATAGGGCTAGCATCTTCATCAGGATTGGTTTCTTCTTCATCATATTCAGCAATTTCCTCTGGAATAGATGGATTGGTTTTTATGGCACTATCTTCACTTGGTACACCTATTGCTGGGGTCCATGAACGTTGACTTGTTGCCACTGTTTCCCCAAAGATGATTTCCAATTCCTCACGAAATTCTAGTCCTTGTTATTGAAATCTTGCATATTTACTATTATCCTGCCCAATCATAAAAGAGAAACAAACTTTAGACAAACCCAAATAATAACTAAAAACTTAAAAATTATAATGCTTACTTTTATCTTGACTTCCCACCATGTGTTATCAGCTACAATAGTTCATGTCTCATGGTTCCATTCCAATCCTGTTTCTTTGTCCAATAATTGTTTCCATGCAGTCCAATCAATCCTTAAAAAATATAACATATTTTTCAATTGCTTTTGGTTATAATTTTTATTAGCACGTTTATTAAATTCATCAACTACAACTTCCCATCTCCAACCTTTAAAACTAATTCCTAGTTTTCCACTAGTTTGAATCTCTTTTACACAAATTTCAAGTAAGTTCTTGGTAGTGCATCGATCCCACCTTGCACTGTGTTTTTCTTTGCTAGCCATAAACTGCAATGCATTATTGAAGTGAAAAGACAAATATTTTTAAAAAAACAGAGTCTACAATCAAGTTAAACAACATCTATCATCTATCTTCTACTACCAACTACAAACAACTTCATACAAGAAACTCTCCAGTACATATGTGCGCAGGCAATCACAAACAACTTCATACAAGAATCAGCATTCAAGTTACAGACAGCAATTAAACTCGTATTAAATTCTAACAAACTCAACGTCAAAAACAGTAGTCCTAATTAAATCTGTAGCAAACTTTAGTCCTCTTTATCCCATGTCATGCTTTCAATTTCCAAAGAATGTGCTTAACCAACTGGACAATTTGATTAATAGTTTTGGGTGGAAGCACAATGAGACTAAAAGAAAATCAATTGGACATCTGGGCCAATATCCAAATCCAATCCCAGTCAAGCTGACGAGTCCAGTCCAGAATCAGAACATTACAAAACAGTTTTAATAGAAATAGTGCATCATCAGCATGATATTAATTTAAATTAAAATCTTCTTATTCTAGAAGTTGAATCATTCAGGCATTGTAATACCACCGACTCCAAAACCTTTTCAACCAGCCACAAGGTCAACAACTATAGATAACAGATCCTACTCAGAAACAAATGCTACTCACCAGATAAGGTACAACATGTCAATGAAAGAAGAAATTTTATTAGGGAGAGATGGGATACAAACACAAAGGATAAGATATCCACCACCGCCGACTTGAAAATACACAGAAAAGGTACATCAACAGAATAAGTGGTGACAACAGCATTTTGGGGTAGAAAGCTAACACAAATACAGCCTTCAGCGCATATTAAGAGCCATGACCCAAGTTGAGCAATATATTCATTAACAGAACATACTTAAGCTGGACTCTGCAACAACTGGTGAAAACACAGAGTAGGGTTCATATTTTCCCCATTAATTATAGATTATGCTAATCGAAGTATTCATAACTGAAATGTCCCCGCAATAGAAGTATGAATGGAAAAAACTTTCCCATTAACCACAAAAACACCACGAGACAAAGCTGATGACCATCAGATTTAGAAAGTAAGTTCCCTCAAACAGCAGATTATGAATAGCAGCTTCTTCAAAACATGGGAAATTGAAAAACAAAGAAGATGAACCAATTGCATATGTTCTCTGCGCTTCAAACGAGAACAGAAAAGCGAAATCATAGTAAACTATAAATCACTAAGCGAAGATTACCAGAGGGAAGGGAAGAAGCTGCAGCTGCTGCAATGGCCATAAGAAAAGAAAATCAAAAAGGAAGACAGAGAAGAACGATGATCAATTTTTGTGTATGTGGTGTCTGAGAAACCAAGATGTGACTTGGGGGAAAGGTAATTTATTTGTGGGATATGTGCCTGAAAGGGTGTTTTGTGATTTCTTTGCTTTCTCTTGGCTTGTGAGTAGAATGGAGGTGGAAACCATTTCTATTCCTATGAGAATGACTTCTAATAGCCATGACATTAGTGCGAGTTGTTCCTTCTCGGTGGTATATTAGACCATCATTCGTTCTTTTCCTCCCACTGTAGCCGGGTATACTAGACAAGCGGTTTATTTTGGTAGAAGATAGATTCAGTTCCAGCAAATACTTATAGTAATAAGCTTCCAACAAATGCCAAGAGGCGTCTATGGTCATCCATATCTAACACAACTGTGAATAATATTAATATGTATTGGATCCAAAAAGGTAGTTTATTTACAACCATATTCCTCTTATATATAGGAACATAGTCTGACCCAAATCACCATCATAACAATTTACAAATAATGACACCAACACTCTTAACACCCCCCTCAAGTTGGGGGCTATAAACATTTATAGTTCCTAACTTGCCCATGATGCTATCATGACTCTCTTTGCCGAGGCCCTTGGTAAGAATATCTGCTTGTTGTTCTTTACTCCGGACATGTTGTAGACTAATCAATCCTTGTTGCAATTTTTCCCTCACGAAGTGACAATCTATCTCGATATGTTTAGTTCTCTCGTGAAATACCGGATTACCTGCTATGTGGATCGCCGCTTGGCTGTCACAAAAGATCTCTACAGGTTCCAGTCGTCTTATATTTAAGTCGTGTAACATTATGGTAAGCCAAACAACCTCTGAAACGGCTGAGCCAAGAGCTCTATATTCTGCTTCAGTGGAAGACGTGGGAATCATATTTTGTTTCTTAGATTTCCAAGAAATTGGAGATCCGCCAAACTTCACAACATACCTAGTGACGGACCTCCTAGTGTCTTGACATGTGCCCCAATCTAAATCAACATAACAGTCCAGTTGTTTCTTCCCTTCGGCTGAAAGCAAAATGCCAAGTCCGGGAGTTGTCTTGAGATATCTCACCACTCTTTGTGCAGCACTAAGATGTGATCTTCTTGGTGCTTGCATAAATTGACTTAGCCTCTGCACAATAAAACTAATATCAGGCCTAGTTACTGTAAGGTAAGACAACCTACTTATCCACCTTCTATAAACAATCGGCTCTTTCAAGAGTGGATCATCCTTCTCATGCCTTGGGCACATCCTAAGACGTATATTTGGTTCAACCGGCACTCCAAGGGGCCTTGCCGCATTTAAACGCATGTCAGAAATAATATCAAGAGCATACTTTCTTTGATTCAGTATCATTCCTTCCTTAGTTCTCATCACTTCTATTCCCAAAAAATATTTTAGTTGACCTAAATCCTTGATTTGAATTTATTATGTAAATACTCCTTTACCTCATTAATCCTTTCTACTTTATTGCATGTGATAACCAAATCATCCACATACACCAATACTAAAGTTGTCTCATAATCAGATTCCCTAATAAATAAAGAATAATCATATTTGCTTTCCCTAAACCCCCCCTCAAGTAATGCTTGTGTAAGCTTAGCGTTCCAATGCCGCGATGCTTGTTTTAGTCCGTACAATGATTTGGTAAGCCTGCAAACTTTGTTTTCAGTCTTACCAAACCCTTACGGGACTCTTATATACACTTCCTCATTCAAATCACCTTGGAGAAAGGCATTATACATATCCATTGTTAAGAGTGTCGGTGTCATTATAAGGGTTTATTTGTAAATTGTTATGATGGTGATTTGGGTCAGACTATGTTCCTATATATAAGAGGAATATGGTTGTAAATAAAGAATATGAGTCTTACAGATTGATTTCCTCTCACTCTACTTTGCCTACTGATGGGATTACTATGGCTGCTAGAGGGGGCCGCACTGACCAGGGGAGAGGACGAGGATGATTCTCTGATGTATGTTCTTACTGTAACAAGCGCAGTCACAAGAAGGAGCGTTGTTATCGATTGATTGGATTTCCTCCCAATTTAAGAGCTACGACCCTCCAGCCTGCTTCAGTCAATCATCTTTCCTCCTCTGAGACATCTTCCATACCATCCCAGCCATCGGCTACGTCTTTACTACCTTCTGGTTCGCCTCCCATTACGCAGGCCCAATATGATCAGATTCTCCAATAAATAAAGAATAATCATATTTTCTTTGTTTTCAGTCTTACCAAACCCTTGCAGGACTCTTATATACACTTCCTCATTCAAATCACCTTGGAGAAAGGCATTATTCACATTCATTTGAAATATTTCCCAACCATTCATTGCAGCAAGGGTAAGCACTATTCTTACTGTAGCCATTTTAACTACTGGGGAAAATGTTTCAAAATAATCTATTCCCTCACGTTGACTATATCCTTTGGCAACTAATCTTACCTTGTATCTTTCAACATTACCGCTAGCATCATACTTTACCTTGTAAACCCATTTACACCCTATGGGTCTTTTACCTTTGGGGAGGTCAGCAAGTTCCCATGTGCCATTTTGCTCCAATGCTTGTATTTCGGCTTTCATTGCATCAATCCATCTAGGGTCTTTTGTTGCTTCTTCAAAACTATTTGGCTCAACAGTAGCATCAATACTAGATAATATAGCATGATAATCATGAGGGATATTGGAATATGACAAATATGACTGTATGGGATACTTTTCCTTATTCTTACCGGTATTTGTAGTAAGACAACAATCAACGGTGCATGCATAACCCACCAATGCCTTATATTCTAGATTGCCAACACACGTGTAGTCATTCATCCATGTGGGAGTCTTTCTTTTTCTAGATGGTCTAGGGACTATGGGTTGTGTATGCGCGTCCCATCAACGTCATTATCATCATCTAATTCTGACTCTCCCTATTCAAGTGGCTGTCTATTTGAAACAGATTCATGCCTTATATGTATGGGAGAATGTGTCCCTGACTCATAGTGGAAGGGATCAATCATAATAGTAGAATTCCCCCTTGATTGATGCCCAATGTATCTTTATAGGGGAAACGAGCTTCATTAAATGACACATGTCTAGAAACACAAAAGGCTTTAGAATGAATATTAAAAAGTAAATAGCCTTTTTGATTAGGGGGATATCCCATAAAGATACAAGTGGTCACTCGAGGCTGAAATTTATCATGAACCTGTGATGTGATAGCAAAAGCAAGACAACCAAATACCTTTAAAGTAGAAAAATCAGTAGAATGACCAAAGAGGATTTCAAAGGGAGTGCGATTATGTAAAACCTTAGACGGCGTACGGTTAATAAAAAAGGCAGCTGTTACTTTCACCCCAAAACTTCAGAGGTAACGCAGATTGAAAGAGTAAGCACCTAGCCACCTCAAGAAGATGACGATGCTTACGCTCAACAACCCCGTTTTGTTGGGGAGTGTAAGGACAAGACAGCTGGTGTAAAATGCCTTTGTCATGAAAAAATTGCGTGAGATTTGTATTAAGAAACTCAAGGCCATTGTCACTTCGGATAAGTTTAACAGAAACCGAAAACTGAGTATGGACATAAGCAACAAAATTCTTAAGATGTAACGAAACTTCACTTTTATTAAGCATCAAGAAAATCCATACACAACGAGAGAAATCATCAACAATAGTCAAGAAGTAGCGATGACCTTTATAGGTGGGTACCCAAAAACTTGTTGGTCGATTTCCTTGATGGCAAGTGAACCAGTCGAACAAGTAATAAAGTGTAAGTAGAGTATCGTCCCACAGAGACTGAGATACCGAAGAGTGACGCTCGATTGCTATGATAGTTGCACAAACAGAAAGTAAATATAATTGGTTTGAGAGGTTTTTGTATTTATACTATTAACAGAAATAAACAGAATAAGTTTTAAGAAGATATCAGTGAGAAGTTAGGCTGAACTCGGAATCACCCTTAAGCGCATCAATCCCCCAGTTGCTCTATTCATTGCTATAGCATCCATACTGCATAGCTTCAACAATGCTACAACATAGCTACTAACTTACAACGCTATTCGGTTAACCCACCACTATAATCTATCGAAGCTTCCGCGTCCGATACATATGATACTAACTATACTCTTTCCATATTCCTATGGCAACTTTCTAGTTAAATCTGCATTACACTCATGGTGTCATGGTTATGAGAGGTAGACCCATTCCTGAAGCCTACAATAAATAGGTCAAGCCTTGCACCGGCTGCCTAGCAAACATTGTTTCTCAGAGGTTTAACCTCGACTCCTTGCCAGTAAGCCGAGGCCACAAATCTAGCCCTTAGCTTCCACTAATCGACTAGTAATTAATTTATTGATAAGCAAACCGAATCTATTAAATTAAGAACTTGCAACTGGGTTTATTTAACACTTAAGAATTCATCCTCGTTCAGCCATAGTGAAGTCTCTCACTCTTCTTTCGAGTCTGCCGAATGTGGAATTTCGTTTTGGCTCTGTGCGACTCTCTCGCTAGGGTTGACTTGCTGTTTCCTTTTATATGCAGACTTTCTTGTGACGCAAGTTTCCGCGAGCTGGGCTTTCCAAATCTGTCGAGATCTATCGCATCTTCTATTTGTAGATTGATTCTGCTGATCCTACGGGATTCTTCAAATCTTTCCGTTTTGATCCTCCGCATCTTCTATTTTATTACATCAGCAATCTACCTGTCGTTCTCGACCTTCATTATTATTCCTGAAATCAGCTAGATAAAAGGTCAGAAAATATGTCGCATAGCATTGCATCATTTACTTTGCTATAGCTTTCGTGATGCTTTTTATTGCACTTTGAGTTGCGGTCAGAATGTTATAGCATCGTATCAGCTTTGCTATACGTTCTTTAAAAACAATGTAATTTGCTCCTTTCTTAGCACATGTTTAGGATGTAAATGGTTTCTATCCTTCAGTTCCATATATCATGAATATATGCCTTTTTGCTTGGATTGTTTGCAGTTAAGCTTTCATTTACCATACAATTCAGTCATGAAATACAGGGAAAACATGGCATAATTTGTGCTCATCAGGTACCCGATAAGGACCCCATACATCAACATGAATGAGCTCAAAACAATGAGAAGTTTTCAAATGACTAGACGAAAAAGGTAACCGAGTTTGTTTAGCACGAGCACATACATCACAATGCCGAATACATGAAGAAGAAATATCAATATTGACAAGGTCTACATGTCTAAGTTTATCTAGGGAAGGATGGCCTAGCCGTTGATGCCAAAGATCTTGATTCGGAGTAAAAGAGTAAGTGTTTTTAGCATGTAGAACAATATTCATGGACGTGGAGTTGTCAACTATGTATAGACCACTATGTAACCTACTAATCGGTCTTGCCCTCCCATTGGAGATGTCTTGCAGTAAACATATTTCAGGATAGAATAATACAACAGATTGATGCTCTTTAGTAAGTCTAGACACGGAGACAATGTTGAAGCAACAGCCAGGCGCATAATAAACATCAGTCAAAGTGATAGCATCAAAAAGTTTAACAGTACCACTATGGGTAACATGCATGGGCTCACCATTAGGCATTGTAATTCTCCTAGGAGGACCAACATAAGAGCGGACAAAATCTAACATACTTAAGCTACAAGCTATATGACATGTGGCTCCAAAATCAATTATCCAAAGAGAACTAGACACTACAGAAGGTAAGGCAGCAACCTGACCTGAAAAGGATTCGTCAATGTGAGCAATAATAGTAACAACAATGTCATTGGAGTCTTGTTTGAGAATTTGGAGAATCTGATCATATTGGGCCTGCGTAATGGGAGGCGAACCAGAAGGTAGTAAAGACGTAGACGATGGCTGGGATGGTATGGAAGATGTCCCAGAGGAGGAAAGATGATTGACTGAAGTAGGCTGGAGGGTCGTAGCTCTGAAATTGGGAGGAAATCCAATCAATCGATAACAAAGCTCCTTCTTGTGACCGCGCTTGTTACAATAAGAACATAAATCAGAGAATCGCCTCGTCCTCTCCCCTGGTCAGTGCGGCCCCTCTCTAGCAGCCATAGGTATCCCATCAGTAGGCAAAGTAGAGTGAGAGGAAATCAATCTGTGAGACTCATCTTGAGAAATGATGGAGTACGCTTGGTTCACCGGGGGTAGAGGGGCTTGAAGTAATATTTGTGTTCGAGTATAGTGGCGGCTATCATTAAGCCCCATAAGGAACTGGAGAAGACGTTGTTGCTACAAAACCTTAGTGCACTCTTGAGTAGTGGAACACTAACAAGTGGGAAAAGGGACCAGAGAATCATACTCATCCCATAAGTCTTTTAAAGCAGTATAATACTCAGATACAGTCATCGCCCCTTGCACCAATCCACCAATGGCCTTGTGTAGAGAAAAAATCCGAGTTCCATCAGCCTTATGAAAACGTTCTTTAAGCTCCAACCAGACAGAACATGCATTGGTCGAAAAAACAATTCCAGTGGCAATTTGCTTATCCGCCGAATTGATAAGCCAGGAGAGAATCACAGAATTGCAACGATCCCATAAACCATGGAGAGCAGCTGGTTGGCCCTCACGAGTGCACGTGCCATCAATAATTCCCAATTTATTCTTGGCAGAAAGGGCAATGCACATAGAACGTCTCCATACCTCATAATTGTCAGAACCATGAGGACTTGAGACACCAGTGTGCTAGCTTGTGTGTTAGACACATGGAGAAATAAGGGATGAGGGAAATCAATGGTTGAGGCAGGGGCAGATGAGGCGTCAGCGTCTTTGCTCATGATGAAGAAACAAAAAGGAAATCAAACCAGAGGAAAGTGAATACCAAATGAGTAAGACTGACCCAAGCCTAAATATCAGCGATGATCAACAATTGGAAGATGAATAGAAAACTTCCAAACAGAGTTACAAAAGTGGAAGACAACCAATTATCAGCAAGAAACCAGCGCCGGAATTGGACGTCGGCGAAAAAGAACATACCAGATCAGCGACAAGAACGCGTGGAACATTCGGTGCCGCCAAAATCAGAAACAAGAAACAAATCTGATGTCGAGATGGAAACGAACGGTGGCAAGAGCTCAGTGAATGATCGGCGCCTGAAAAGTGGTGGAAGAGGAAACAGATCGAGAGTCGAACGCTCTCGAAACAGGAGGAACGGCGTGGGCGGAAATCACCGCATTGAGCAAAATAGAAGGTCAATCTTGAAAATGAGCCCTGTATCCACCGTAGAGGAAGAAGTCAAGAACTGGCCCTGCACAGTGGATCTTGAAAAAATGGCCTCTTTGTCCACCGTAGATGAACCAATCAGACGGGAAAAGAATTGCCACGCGTCCTGTGGCTCTGGTACCATGTGAATAATATTAATATGTATTGGATCAAAAAAAAAAGTTTGTTTACAACCATATTCCTCTTATATATAGGAACATAGTCTGACCCAAATCACCATCATAACAATTTACAAATAAACCCTAATAATGACACCGACACTCTTAACAACAACAATACAAAGCTAAACCGAACGAATAAAACCGCGACACATAAATTACCCAGGAAAAAACAACCATGAACAACCATAAAAAAGCTTCGAACATTATAACGAACACCCGCGAGACACTCTAATCATTCTTTCGTAGTTTTCTGATTTTCTCAGGAAACAAACAAGCAGAGTAAACATTCCTACAAGCAGAGTAAAAATGATAAAAAGAAGCAGAGTCAAGACAAGAAACTAACTGAGCAGAGGAGACGACTGAAATCTCACCGAGGTGATGATCCCTTCGATCCTTCGTCCACCTTCTTCTTTGAAGATGAGTGCTCATAGAGGCGATGAGATGATGAGTGTGACGCAGAGTTTGGAGACGACGAATCGAGAGTCGCGATTAGACGGTAGGTTCTCTTTAAAAAAAAAAGCTTATAAAATAAGCTCCTCTCATGAGCTTTTTTATTAGATTTTTTTTTTTTAATTGTAAAATAAACTCTTATTATTATAAGAGCTTTTTTTAAATTCTGTTGGGCCAAACTTATACTTATAAAGAGAAGATAAGCTAAAAACAAGCTAGGCCAAACAAGCACTTTGTCTCTTCAAAAAATGATCTAAATTAAGCCATTTTAAGGGACTATCTTGATATAGTCTATATTACTCCATTTTAAAAATTTTAAAGAAATCTTTAACATATAAAAACTTTTGGGCAAAAATATTCTTAAGTGAGAATTTTTAGAATAAATTTGTTTCTTATCTTTTTAGCAATAAAACACACAGTTGAATTTTACGATAAAACATATATGAAACAATAAAATATTAAAAAAAGAGATTTAGGATATAATTAGTTAATCAGCTTAAAACAAATACTAGTGAATTGATCAAGTCCCAATTAGGTTATTGATATAGTTTTAATTAATTTATTAAGATGAGTGGTGAGGATTAGTAGGTACCACCTCCAATTCTAATTACTAGTATAATTAGGATTAGAGGGAATACCTTGATTAGTAAGAGGAATCAAGAGGAGAGCGATAGCCACTTGTCTCTACCCTCCACAAACGTATAGTCTCTTGCACATTAAAAATGTCTCAATGCCTAAGTCTATATATATAGGGTTAAGGGGGGAAAATATACGTGTGTTTTTTTTTAGAGGAGCGTCCAATACCAAGTGTTTTTTTTTAAGTGTAAAAGCGATTACGTGGTTATAAATTATGTGCAAACATACTGTTTGACTATTAAGTTTGACTTTTTTTACTGACTGGGCAATGACGTAGCTTTCAAGGTGCAAAAATGAACGATGACGTGGTTTTCAAGGTACAAAAATACACATGTAGTTTGGCTTAGTCAAAAGAGCGTCTAACATCAAGTGTTTTTTTAAGGTGTAAAAATACCGTTGGACCATTAGTTTGACTTTTTTTTTTTTTTTTAATCTTTTTAGTACCGTCAAGATCATGAAATATTTTTTCAAGATCCTTAAATAATTTTTCAAGATCATGAAGTATTTTTTCAGTACCAGTCAATATCTTCAAGTATTTTTTTTAGTACTACCTCCTAGGTCCTAATTATAAGAGCGAGTTGACTTTTTTTGGAGAGATTAAGGAAGCTAAATAAGTTACTTAATCATTTCATATGTTGTGTTTTCTTAGATTATATATTAGTTTATTAGTCAAACTATTTAGGTTGAAGAAAAAAATAAAAATAAAAATACTCTAAACTAATATAATTAACTTCTTTAATCTCTCCAAAAAAGTCAACTAGCTCTTATAATTAGGACCGGAGGAGTATCATTCAAGTACCATGAAATATTTTTTAATGATTAGAAAGTATTTTTTTTTAGTCAAGTATCCTGAAATATCTTTTTAGTACCAGTTAGTATCTTGAAATATTTTTTTAGTATGGTCAAGACTCGAAGTATCTTTTTAGTCTTGGTTAGTATCTTGAAGTATTTTTTTAGTATTAGTTAGTACGTGAAATATCTTTTCAAGATCCTAAAATAATTTTTCAAGATTATGAAGTATTTTTTAGTACCAGTCAGTATTGTGAAATATCTTTTTAGTACTTGTCGGTATCTTGAAATATTTTTTTAGTATCAACCAGTACTTGAAATATTTTTTCAAGATCTTAAAATAATTTTTCGAGATAATGAAGTATTTTTCCAATACCAGTCAACATCTTGTAGTATTTTTTTTAATACCATCAGCATCTTAAAATATTTTTTCAAGATCATATATTTCAGAGTACTGATTGGTACTATTTTTTCCACAGAAAAAAAAAATCAAACTTAACGGTCAAACAATATTTTTGCACCTAAAAAAAAGACTTGATGTTGGGCGCTCTTTTAGACAAACTACATGTGTATTTTTGCACCTTAAAAGCTACGTCATCATCAAGTCAAGCAAAAAATTCAAACTTAACGGTCAAATGGTATTTTTGCACCTAATTTGTAATAACATAATCACTTTTGCACATAAAAAAAGTACTTGGTGTTGGACGCTTCTCCGGAAAAAGTACATTTGTATTTTTTCCCTTAACCCTATACACACACAAAAATCCAAGATATTTATTCTAAAGAATCATAAATAAATTTTAATTATTCTAAGTGTTTGTTAGGGATCCAAAAATAATTTTTGGAGGTTATAAATTTAGTTGGGTTAAATGCCTTGGAAGCTTTCACCAAAAGACAATTTGCCTCAAAAGTTTTTCGAGAAGCAATTTTTTTTTGGAAATATAAAAATTGAGGCAATTTAGGCTTGACGGTTATCTTAGTTAATTTTAACCATTAATTAACCAAATATGCTAACTTGTCAATTCACGCATCATCCATATCATTTACGTTAATGTGCAAATTTGTTTGGTAAGTTTTAAATTTAACTTCTAAAAAAATGAAGTGCATGACACATGAACTTCTAGGGCTAATTTGCACCTTAAAAAAATGACGTAGATGACATTTGACTATCAGGTCAGCATATTTGGTCAACTAACGGTAAAAATTAACTGAGATAGTGGGTAGGACAAAATTGCCCCACGAAAAACTTCTGAGACAAAATTACCCTTAAGTAAAAACTTTTAAGATAAAATTGCCTAGTTTAGTATTAGAAAATGATCATTTTCCCCCAAAAAAGTCAGTTAGGTTGGAAACTTGATTTTGCAAGTTGCAACTTCTAATTTTCTTTTCTTCATTTTTTTTTTGAAAGTGAAGTTTTAATATTTCATCCAAACAAATTTATATATAAAACTAACTTATTTTTTAAAATAAAAATATATTTAAACATAAATCACATTACACTAATTACAATGGCGAAATATAGTGATCCCTAATTGATCTTATAAAATTTGTTAGTATATATATGTATTTATTATATGATATTTTATTTGGCTACAAATTTGGTCCCGCCTAATTTTTTATCTTCTTTGTAAGAATAATATTTGTTTCATTACTCATTGGCTATGAGAGGAAGGTAAAATTCTAGTTTGAGATAACGAAAAGGTTAGTATCATCTTACATATTGTTTTGATTTATAATTATCGGCTATTATTTATTTGTATTTTCAAGGTTATTTAATACTATTAAGTAAATACTCCCCCGGTCTTTATTTAAGGAACCAATTAACAATTCTCACAAGTCAATAAAAACAATTAAAGTCATTAAATTTGTCCTAAAATTTAAGTTATTTTCAATATTATCCCTATTGATTACACTAAACTATAATATCATATTAATTATTACCCGCACTCACTACCTTTTTAATTATGAGTATACATGGGAAAAAATATTTAATGTTATTTGGAAACAAGCAAGTGCCTTATAAAAACAACCAAATATTGGTGCCTTATAATAAGAACTAAAGGGAGTAGTTCAATATTTTTATTTTTTGGCCCGGGCTAATTTTTTTTTTCTAGTTCCGCCTGTGACTAATTAGCTCTTTTTTGTTAATTACAAGTATTTTCTTATTGAAGGCGATCATGTTCTCTTAACGGGGTTTTGAATCTTAATTCGTTAAGTTGTAAAAGACTAGCTCCTTCCGTTAAACTATCTAACCCCATAGGTATACTAATTGACTTTTATCCCAATCTTAATTTGGAAAAGTGAATTAAGATAAAAAGTTGTAAACGTTAATATAAAGAAGCCTGGAGTGTGTATGAAATTCAAGGTATTTATACTAAAGAATATAATAATTGATTTTAAAATTATTCTAAAGTTATAATTACATTTACTTTTATTTTTCCTTTTTAATTTGACGCATTGAAACTATTTATTTACACACCCCACTTGGAAAAAGAGATTCTTTTTGCCTTACATAATTACATTGAGATATATAACTTTATTATATTTTCCTTATATTTAATTATATCATAATTGCCTTTCTTTTATAATGGGAAAAGGAGACCATTTTCATCTCGATCTACAAGTCATTTTTTATATATATATATATTTTTTAAATTTATTTTAATAAAAAATTGTCAGAAAACTTTATATTATAGACATTTCATATTTTCTATAATAAAAAATTTCCTTTTTTCAAAAGATACTGCAAGTAGTGGAGAGAATTTACCAGTGACATCCAAGAAAAGTAGAATATGATTGTATTCAATGAACAATGTTAAGTGAAAGGAGCTAAGTATAATGGAATATTATATGAAACTTGACAACCATTATAAACTTTTGATGCTATAAAAGTTCTATTTTAAATCTAAAAAATCTTTCAAAATTAACCTTAATTAAATTAAATGAATATTTAAACTAATAGTAAAAATGAGTCATAAATATTTCCTTTACGACACAGTAAAACGAAGGAAAATTAAAAATATCATTTAAAAATACTATTATTTGATGTAAAATTTAAAACTAATAATCATAATAATTTATCATTCTGAATTTCTAAAATTCATTATATATGTCAAATTTGTCAATCTTTAAAATCTTTTTTTTTTTTTTTTTTTTTAAAAAAAAAAGTTAGCGGATCAATTTCGAAGAAAACAATAAAAAAGATGGGATCCCAGGTTGTTTGATCGATATGGTGAAAACTTTGTGAAGAATTATTAGACGCGTGGCTGGATGTGAGATAAAGTAAGACTTGATGGCTTTGGAAGCTTCTTCCCCTCAGAGATATTCTTCCCCTAATAGATAGAAAGGTAGCTCCCACATGTGAACCAACACAAAAGCTTCGCTCCAAAAGGCATTCACATGTGCCACTCCATGATTTACATATATTTAGATTGGATTTAAATCTGTGTTTGAGTTGAGGTTTAAAAAACATATTTATGTAAGTCGAAACAAAACTTTTTTCATATATTTACCTCGTATACCATAAATCAGTCGAAAAAGTAGCTTCCATCATTAATCCAAATAGATACTGTCATGGCATTGAAAGTAGGACCCACTTAGTGAGTTAGATAGGTAACTGGATCATTTGGTTGGTTCAGGTTATCCTTATTGACCTAGAATGCCTAATGAACCTAGCAGAATGAACTGGTCTATCAATTTGGGTTGTATGTAATTTTGGGATATTAATCTATAGGTCTATATAGTTTCAATCAATTTTTAATGAGGACCTTATAATTTTTTTTTATCAATTTTTTATACTTTCACCTGTTTTTAGTCAAGTTCTTGTAGTTTTTTTTATCAAGTCTTTGTTGTTTCACTAGATTTTTAATGGGGTCTTTGTAATTTTTTTAAATTTAAATTTATTAATTAATTGAAATTTAAATAAATGAATAACATTAAAATATAACTTGTGAATAATAAATTTAAATTAATAATTATATAATTCAAATAATTAATTAGTAATTATTAATAATTAAATTCTATTTTAAGAGAAATTTATTATTATAATTCAAATTTTAATATTCCTCATATTTTGTTTAATTAAAAAATATTTTTTTTTCTGAAATATAATAGAATTATAAATAGTTAATTAAGGATTAATAATTATTTTTTAATTACATAGTTATTAATTTAAACTTATTATTCTTAAATTATATTTTAACATTACTCATTGATTTAACTTGAAATCAAATTAATAAATTAAAATCCAAAAAAAAACCAACAAGGACCCAATTAAAAATCGGTGAAACAATAAAGATTAGATAAAAAAAGGAAAAAAACTACAATTATTTGATTTAAAATAGCTGAAAGTATAAGGACTTGATAGGGAGGGGGAAAATTATAGGGACTTAATTAAAAATTGGTTAAAACTATAAGAATCTATAGATTAATTATCTCTATAATTTTTTTTACTAGTAGTTTATCATAATTATACTTTAATAACTTTATTTTTGCTGAATTATGTATGGTTTATGCATTGATGTTTTTAGAAATTAGAAGTTATTTTTATATAATCAATAGTACTTTATTTTTTTTACTCTTCAAATGTTTCCAAATTCAAATAAACTTATTATTTGAATGTATATTTTAGTTTTTAAATATAAAATATCTATTATATCTTATATACCATAACATATCAACTATGATCTCACTACTCTATCAGATAAATCATTTTAAAAATTAAAAATTATTTTAATATTTCATAACAACTTAACCCATAAATCATTTATAGGAATTAGAAGTTATTTTTATATAATCAATAGTACTTTATTTTTTTACTCTTCCAATGTTTCCAAATTCAAATAAACTTATTATTTGAATGTATATTTTAGTTTTTAAATATAAAATATCTATTATATCTTATATACCATAACATATCAACTATGATCTCACTACTCTATCAGATAAATCATTTTAAAAATTAAAAATTATTTTAATATTTCATAACAACTTAACCCATAAATCATTTATAGGAATTAGAAGTTATTTTTATTTAATCAATAAATTGTGCTTCTGCAACGGATGCCATTGACCTTCACCACGTGCTGATGCGATTACTCCCCAAATTAGGCTCAGTCTCTGTTAAATCCTCTTGCCTCACTTCCCACCTTCCATGTATTTGGCCCTCAATGGTGAGCACTTAGAAAATTATAGGAGGAGGGGTATAATTGGCGGGGATTCGGGGGCAATCCCCTCCTTTTTTTTTTAAAGAAAGTTTTAAATCGCATTAAAAAAAAAAAAATATAAGCAAGAAAATATATATATATATATATATATATATATATAATATTTATGAAATCAAGTGAATACTAAAGATACAATTATTTTACAAACCCGCCATTTAAAAGTAAAGTAAGATCTTTGTTAGAAATAAATGCGGTATATAAATTACAAATGAAGGGTGTGTCTCAATAAGTTCAAGTATATATATTTTAATAAAAAAAGTATATTACAATAAAAATAATTATAATGTCATTCGTTCATTAGGCGCTTATTTTTGGAATTCCATCATAATTGTCTTATTATCAATACTATCAAATACATCTTTTTTCAATATAAGACACTAAACAATCATTCAACAATTCATCATCTATCCCATTACGAAGTGCAGCCTTGATATATTAAGGGTGGACACTTAATTTAAGGGTGGGCAATCATTCAACCATATATTAATTATGAAGAAAAAAAAAACTCAAATTTAAGGGGAGGCACTTGCCTCCCTTCTCTATCGAGTGGGTTCGCCCTTGATTTGGTCAGGTGCTGAGGTGCTGAGATAGTGTTCAATGTCATGTATGTGATATAAATTATTAATGTGATGAGCTTTCCTTTGCAACATTCATTCATTTCAGCTTTCTTAACTCTGTGTTTACTGCTCTCTCTTTGCCTTTGTTGCATTCATTTTGTTATCTTAACCTTGTATTTACAAATCTCTCTCTTGCGAAGACTTATACTACACTCCAGGTCTTAATTATAGGAACACTTTCGTAGTGCAATTTGTACTACAAAAATACCGGAGGGAGTAATATATTTGATGTTGTGCGTGCTGTCAACCCCATGAAGTTGCACTGGCGCATTCATGCTCGAGTTGTCTGTATTTGTCATTATTATTATTGTACCATCTATTATTATTATATCTTCTTTTATACTTGATAACTTCCGAGATATGCAGCCACTCCTACTATTATGTCATCATAATTTCCTTCTTCATTTTTAAAATCTAAAACTAAAAATCTCAACTTGACAAATTGAAATAATCTATTTTAAAATTTAAATACTAAACCTTCTTACACACATGATAACTAATAATTTTTTAAGTAAACATAATTCTCATGGATGCCAAATTTTCCCGCAGAAACTGGCAAGAAGTGTTGGGTGGAATACCTCATTTTGAATCTCATATTAATTATTGTCATTTATCTTATGTAATTAGTGATTAAAATGTTGTATTATTTAATAATTAAATTAAATTTTTAGTTTGTAACTATTATATTGAATTTTTTAAGATATCGCATATTCACACCTGCGTAATGCATGGTTTTTTAAATTTGTTTCTATAAATATTATAAAGGGTTTAAACTTATCATGTTGCATGAGAAGAAGAAGATTCCTACACACATGAAATGATGGGATCCACACATATATATAATGCTAATTATATATATGTGGGTCCCACCATTTCATTTGTGTGTGACATGAGAATACACTTCTCCTACAACATGAGAAGTGTTTTTCCCATATTATAATGGTTTAATGTTTCTGCTTTTGTTGTAGAAATTTTTTTCTCTGTCACATTCACATAAAAGTGAGTGAGTCCCATTGTAAAAATAAGAGAAAGAAAATATTAATAGGACCCAGTGGCGGAACCAGAGAATATTTTTAGCCTGGACCAAAAAATAAACATGTTGAACTATTTACTAAATAATATCGCATAACATTAAAAATACAATTAAATAATAACCGACAATTATAAATCAAAACAAGATATACCAGTAAGATGATAACATTTTCAGTAGGTATCTCAAATAAGAATTTTACTTTCCTCTTACATTTTCGATGAGTAATGAACCAAACATTATCCTAAAGATATCACAAATACAATCATAATAATAATATGTATAATGAAATTTAATAAAAATAACACTTAAATACGTATTCCACCCACCTCAAAACAAAATAATTGGAGAAAATAAAAGAAATATAATATAAACCCAAAAAATATTTAAAAAAAAATAAAGATCTAATTCAATTTCAGCTAAGAAAATATCCTATTATAATCTATTTTTTTAAAGAGAAATTTATTATAAAGTCATAAGACCATCAAATAATAAATCCAAACCGATTAAAATTAGCCATTAATTATCCTCTACATATATATAGTCATCTATTGTCAAAACTCAAGACTCTCCCAAAATCATAATTCCAAAATATTCACTAATCAACGCAATATTACCCTCATTAGAAAGAGTAAAATACGTAGAATAAAATACTTGGGGGCCAAATTATTGGCCAAAATAAAATATTATATGATACATATATAAAAATACATAAGATAAAGAGAAGGTCGGCCCAGGTAAAGCCTCAAATTTCACTGGCCACAACGTGGTCCCGCCATTGATAGGACCCACTCACTTTTATGAGAGTGTAACAGAAAAATATTTATACAATAAAAGTAGAAACATTAAACCCATATTACCTGGCTCGACAATAGAAAGATGTAGGCGGAAAGAATTGCCCTGCATGATGCGGTTATGTATGCTTTTGATAATCAACTTGGAGATGTCTAGTTTGAATATAATAATCAAGTGTTGATTAAGTGTTTCATAAATTATTCTCCTCCAAATGAATGGAGATGTATTAATATCCTTGAAAATATTCAATTCTCAAAGAATCTAATCAGGAACTATTCTTGTAATTAGATTTTCAGGAAAGTAAATTTAGTTGCCGATTGGGTAGCTAAAGCATCATTAGGTGGGTTTTGAGTTTTGACCGACAAATTGGGTCTTGCAACCTCCGAGCCAGCTAAGGAGGTTATTGAAAAGAGACTTGAAGCTTGTTTGGTTTGATGGGAGGGGAGAGAGAAGAGAGCGATTTTCCCCCTCATTTTTACGAAATAGCCTATGAATTTTTTTAATATTTTAAAAATATATTCTTAACAAAAAGTAATATTACTTTCATTAATGGTAATTTGGTCAATATTCTCCTTAAGGATTCATCCCCTATCAAACCAAACACACCCCAAGCTCAGCAGTTCAAAGAGCCCCGGACTGATGGACGTTTTTGGATGTATATGTTTTTTTATATATGTATTTGAGGTTGTGAGTATATGGAATGCTGTAATAGTTATTTGATCAATGAAGTTCTCTTTCCATGGCAAAAAAAAAAAAAAAAAAAAAGAAGAGAGAGAGAGCATTACGTAATTTTTGTTGGTGAAATCTATTTTCCATGATTTAACTTTGATATTTTTAATTATATTTTTATTAGTAACTTTATGATAAATTGATTTTTGAGGGTGATGATGTGGACACAATTGTTTACTACTGGAATGGCACTTGCATTATCGTTTTGGATTAGGAGCTTTAAGCAAAAACATGGATATATTCCATTCACACTCTATCAATTAGCGAAAAATTATATATAATTTTTATATTTGTAATCAGTATATAATAAATATATGATTTCCCTTTTTTTACAAAGAAATATATGATTTCCAATTTAATCACATATTCATAGAATATTATAAATATTTAAAAAGTACGTATTTATTACATTTTAATTTCAAGACATTGTATCGGTTAACAAATATAATTGAAGAAGAATCAAGATGGAAAAGATGAAGAGTCATATTATATTATCACAAAGAGCAATATGCTCATACAATTATAATCCACCTGGATTATCTACCCTCACTTGAAGGAGATAACCAAACCCTAACTCTAGGGATCTAGAGGGACTTCCCTCTTTAGAGAGATAAACTCAAATTAACTTCTCTTTAACATGGTGAGGATCTCACTATCCAACACACTCTAAAACATAATATCTAAACCCTATATATAATAGAGTCTTAACCAACTATTCAACTATTCACCCTATAATTCTAACACGCTCTCTCAAGTTGAACACTATTTATATCAAATGTGTTCTACTTGAACAATACAAAAATAAGGGGTAAGGCGAATCAAGTTGAACAATTTTCAATCAACAAAAAAATAATACAAAGATTTCTTCAATTCAAAACATTCTTCTCTATATCTAATCCTCAGTACTCAATGTTTCAGTGTTGCTTCAATATGCATGCACACCAATGTTACTGTTCATTGAAAATCCTCTCCATGCCCCTCGACTAGAGTTTGTGAAACAAGCAAAAGACTAACTACACTGTGAAGATAAGGGGAGCCCATTTGTATAGAGGTCACTAAATATTAAGAGAAAGCTCCTATGTCCCTCTGATACTGATCTTGACAACGGCGAACTTAGCAGAAGGAGAGGAGTCGTTACCATAGGTCCATCTTGGGCCAACTTCTTGGGTTACAATCGGATCTTGATAGCCTAATAGCAAACCAAAAGTTGGTATTGATCAAAGAGACTGCACTTTCTTGGGCTTCTTGAATTTCCTTGGGTGTGAGTCTAATGTTGTCCTCTGACGGCCTGCTCCTAGCTCCAGCTCAACCACCGCGTTTGCGTCGGCCGTCGCTCAAGTGGATTATAATTGTATGAGCATATTGCTCTTTGTGATAATACAATATGATTCTTCATCTTTTCCATCTTGATTCTTCAATTATATTTGTTAACACGGTATTAGAGCCACTAAAGTACTGAAAATGAAATGGACTTTACCTCCCATTACACACGACATCACCTCAATTTCATCACCATTTTTCAGTCCCAGCACCTCAGGTGTCTTTTCACGCCTGAGCCTGTTTACTTCAAATAGGAAAGAAACTTGTGAACGTCCCACCCCATATCGAGCACAATAAAGAACCATGATTTTTTTTAATTGGAGATCCTTTGTTAATGTAGGAGGAAAACTCTCTACCCTCCTGGTCATTGAGTATGAGTCTAATACGGTCTCCCGACGGCCTGCTTCTAGCTCCAGCTTGACCACTATGTCTTGCATCGGTCGTCGCTTCTGTGTATAATGCTCTTACCATCTTCACCCTCCACGTTCGCCGCTGTGTCTGCCACTTCCACCAGCAATTGTTGTAGACATCTTCGATAGTCGATTGTTCAATTTCAGTGGAAGCGGCAGACACAGTGGTGAACGCGGAGTGGAGCTGGTAGGAGCATTATACACGGAAGCGGCGGCCGACACGGACACGATGGTCGAGCTAGAGCTAGGAGTAGGCTGTCGGAAGACACCCAAGGACCAGGAGGGTAGAGAGTTTTCCTCCTACGTTAATAAATGATCTCCAATAAAAAGAATCATGGTTCTTTATTGTGCTCGATATGGGGTGGGACGTTCACAAGTTACTTTCCAGTTTGAAGGAAACAAGCTCAGGCGTGAAAAGACACCCGAGGAGCTGGGACTGAAAGATGGTGGCTTTCCTGTTTGAAGGAAACAAGCTCAGGCGTAAAAAGACACCTGAAGAGTTGGGACTGAAAGATGGTGAAAAAATTGAAGTGATGCTGCGCGCAATGGGAGGTGAAGTCCATTTCATTTTCAGTACTTTAGTGGCTCTATACCATGTTAAAAAATATAATTGAAAAAGAATCAAGATGGAAAAGATGAAGAATCATATTGTATTATTAGAAAGAGCAATATGCTCATATAATTATAATCCACTTGAGTGGCAGCCGACGCAGACCCGATGGTCGAGCTGGAGCTAGGAGTAGGCCGTCAGAGGACATCATTAGACTCACATTCAAGGACCAGAAGGGTAGAGAATTTTCCTTCTATGTTAACATAAAATCTCCAATAAAAAGAATCAATGATTCTTTATTGTGCTCGATATAGGGTGCGACGTTCATAAGTTGCTTTCCTGTTTGAAGCAAACAGACTCAGGCGTGAAAAGACACCTGAAGAGCTGGGACTAGAAGATGGTGAAGAAATTGAGGTGATGCCGCGTGCAATGGGAGGTGTAGTCCATTTCATTTTCAGTACTTTAGTGGCTCTGATACCATGTTAACAAATATAATGGAAAAAGAATCAAGATAGAAAAGATGAAGAATCATATTGTATTATCACAAAGAGCAATATGCTCATATAATTATAATACACTTGAGCGGCGGCCGACGAAGACATGATGGTCGAGCTGGAGCTAGGAGCAGACCGTCGGAGGACATCATTAGACTCACACTCAAGGACAAAGAGGGTAGAGAATTTTCCTTCTACGTTAACATAAAATCTCCAATAAAAAGAATTATGATTCTTTATTGTGCTCGATATGGGGTGGGACGTTCACAAGTTGCTTTCCTGTTTGAAGGAAACTGGCTTAGGTATGAAAAGACAGCTGAGGAGCTGGGAGTGAAAGATGGTGACGAAATTGTGATGATGCCGCGCGCAATGGGAGGTGAAGTCCATTTCATTTTCAGTACTTGAGTGGCTCTGATACCATGTTAACAAATATAATTAAAAAATAATCAAGATGGAAAAGATGAAGAATCATATTGTATTATTACAAAGAGTAATATGCTCATATAATTATAATCCACTTGAGCGGCGGCTGACGCAGACGCGATGGTCGAGTTGGAGTTAGGAGCAGGCCGTCGGAGGACATCATTAGACTCAGTCAAGGCCGGCCCAGGAGGGTAGAGATTTTTCCTTCTACGTTAACATAAAATCTCCAATAAAAAGAATTATGATTCTTTGTTGTGCTCGATATGGGGTGGGACGTTCACAAGTTGCTTTCCTGTTTGAAGGAAACTGGCTTAGGTGTGAAAAGACAGTTGAGGAGCTGGGACTGAAAGATGGTGACGAAATTGTGATGATGCCACGCGCAATGGGAGGTGAAGTCCATTTAATTTTCAGTACTTGAGTGGCTCTAATTCCATGTTAACAAATATAATTGAAAAAGAATCAAGATGGAAAAGATGAAGAATCATATTGTATTATCACAAAGAGTAATATGCTCATATAATTATAATCCACTTGAGCGGCGGCAGACGCAGACGCGATGGTCGAGTTGGAGTTAGGAGTAGGCCGTTGGAGGACATCATTAGACTCAGTCAAGGCCGGCCCAGGAGGGTAGAGAGTTTTCCTTCTACGTTAACATAAAATCTCCAATAAAAAGAATTATGATTCTTTATTGTGCTCGATATGGGGTGGGACGTGTTAGTATGTAGGTGTCAGAGGCAATCATTGAACACCTGTACTTATTTGATATTTCATGATTTATATATTTGAAGATAATTTATCTTTATCATATTTATGTCTCGCTTTATATTTTATGGTTAATATGAGTTTAAATATAAAGGAAGGAATAGAATATGTGTTTACTCGATAATCTATTATAGGGATCATGATCATGAGGAATCGAAGACACTACACGCCTATGCTTCAAACTTGTTCCTAGTCTTGAATCACCAAAAGGCATTAGTGATCTCAATAAGCACAAGACGACATCATCTACTTTGTATAGTGATCTAAATGTAGGGGACCTAATGGAACGCTGCATGTTGATGCCTTGGCGATGTCGTGGGTGTATCTGTTAGAGAATAGATAAGATGAACTGACCATTGGAAGACTCTACAAGGATTCATTGTAGAAAGTATCATTGGATTTTAATGAATGCCTCTCATCGTTTGGTAGTGTTGATCATCTTAGACTTGAGGATGTCATCGAACACTATGTCCAGAGTTATACTTTTTTACAACTCTATCACGCGAAAAATGGGGAGAAACAGGTGTCTTCTTGGGTGTAATCAATACACGTATAGTATAGATGGACGTACGAAAGGACTTACGGTCCTGAGGATTAGTTGTTCACAAGGCGGTAGGGCTTGGATGACTTCTAGTTGATCGGGAATCTACGCATAGTAAGTGATCATGAAGAGTCATGATCGTCTTAGAGTCAATAGAAGAATATTCCGGATTACGTGTAAAAGCCTACGTTTATCAATCAGAGAGGTGATCTTATCCTTGCTATCGACTAAATATGAGCAACGTTGTAAGGGATGATCATGAAAGATCCAAATTAGAAAGGTAGATCACTTGATCAACTTGATTAGTTCGGGGAAAAGCATTCTTTAGTGTCTTTATGTAGTTATTAGATAAATTAACCTATTAAAAGAGTTTAATTGGTTTGAGTTTATCTATGTCGAGAATTAATTAGGCGCCTAACGTGTCACACACTTTAAGATTATTCTTGATTCTTAAATTAGCAAGTTTGGACCAATAAATGTTATTGGGCTTTGTCATAATAAGACTATTGGTATAATTGGGTTGAAACTTGCCCAATTATAAAGAGGATAAGAGATTAAGGATAATTTATGAATTATCAAGTAGATCCGATCGGGATTGGATAAAGATAATAATTAATTAATAATTATTCATTCATGTGAATAGTGTCAAATAAATAGAAAGATTATTCATATTTTACTACTCATGAATAATTAATTATTATAATTAATTATAAGACTTTCTTGAAAGAATTAATTATTGAGAATCACTTTGGAATAATTGATTTTTCAAGAAGACTTTGGATTTGAAGTAGAAATGAATACGCTACTACGTTGAAAGAAGAAGCTGTGCTTCACATCGTTGAAAGAAGAACTTGTATTAGCGGTTCAATTTGTTTATAAAAGATTCATTTCCTTCACACCTATTCTCTCTTCTCTCCTCTCTTCCTTTTAAGGAAGTTTCTTCGGGCGCTCTAAGTAGTCTTTATAGTCTTGAGGTAAAAGTTAAACACTTTCAGCTTCTCCACTAAGCACGCTGCCAGCAAGATCCAAGCGAGGACGGGATTGAGGAGAAGGAGTTCATTTGAATCGGAGATAATCGTGTGGATCAAGCGTTAGAAGACATCATCTTTCTTTGACATCTTCAAGTGATCACAGGTATTCCGAAACCCTTGTATGTGTTTTAACGAGCAGATCCTAAATATGTATTATAAAGAGTTATGGATACATGGTTCTTGGTTCATGAGAATAATATTTCCACATGGGCATAAATATTATTTACCGTATCGAGTCAAGATTTTCTCGAGTATGCTCTTGGATCAGCTTAGTCGATCTGTCACATCGAAAAGAATTAATCTCGGGCGGTAAATATTATTTACCTACAACAAAATTATTTACATGTGCGTAATTTTTTTTACCTTTACGGTAAATATTATTTACTGGCACAGCAAAAAGATTTTTAACGTTACTATTCACATGAATAGTAATTTACTATTCACACAGTAAAAATTATTTAACTTTACGGTAAATATTATTTACTGTTACTATTCACATAAATAGTATTACTATTCACATGAATAGTGCATTTGCAATGTGGGTTCCGCAAATACTAAAAAATTTTGTTTTACAACCTCGTGAACTTATTGCTTGAATGTCAAACAAGAACCGATTTTAACCTTCAAGTGGTATCAGAGCCAGGCTCGTTACCTCAAACACGTGGGGTTATTCTTATTGAATTTTCAAAAGGAGTTTTGATGTCTACAGTTTTGTGAACAAGATTTTGAATCTTGATTATAAAATATGGTTAATCATCAAAGTGTTGATCTTTATCGTGTAGATGATTCAATGGTTATTTGGGATTTGCAATTTGTTTGTATATTTGTTTTATCATTTTTGTAGGAACAAGGTTTATGAGTTTAAATTTCAAAGTTTTGAATTTTGAAATTACGACTAGTATGCATGATAAGACAATGCTCGCATTAAATTAACTATGAGATAGTTAGTAAGTTTATATGTCTAATTATGCATGTAAGATAAAATTAATTATGTGATAATTAGTTTTATTATATGATGAGACCTGAAAAGAAAAGAATCGCTTGTGAAAATTATCTAAGCATGTTTGATTGTCTCCCCATCATCGGTGGCATTTAAATCCCTTCTAAATGGTAGTCTTTCTCAAATTTCAGCTAAGACATATTGTTTCGTTGGGTATGAGTGCCATTTGAAGTGAATTACACTTAAATCCCTTTGACATGGTAGTACTCTAGCTCAAATTAAGACCTATCATTTCATCGGGTAATAGTGCAAGGACACTTAGGATGATGGTTTGTGCTAGACAAGATGTATAGTCTGCAGGCTCACCGGTCTATGCATTTAAGGCAATGAAGCCAGGTTGTTACATAGTGATGTGACACTAAGTGACAAGATGTTGTCAACCCGATGATCTAGAGAAGCACATGGAGATGTTGTTGATTAACCCACTAGACAAGTTGGTTTTGCGGGCTTAGGAAACTAATTACTCTAGTCGTTTCTCTTAGCCCACTACAGGATATTCTTTATGAAGGATAACCCTAAATCAATAAGCGAGGATCATTGATTTTAGAGAAAAAATAGTGGGAGGCCATATACATTTAAAGTCTCTCGTATTTGGTTGTTTAAATTTCATGAAATACTCATATAAGTCCATTTTTATCTATTTTCAGAACTGTGCTAATCATTTGGAACTTTTAATTTGCGCTCTATTCGGATACTAATAAGTTAACTAGACCAAACTTGAAAAGCTTGTGAGTCATAGAGCCATTGAGTTGTTGGAACTCATTCATTCTGATGTTTGTGGGCCCATGTCTACACAGGCTAGAGGAGGATATTCCTACTTTATCACCTTTACTGATGATAAGTCCAGATTCGGATATGTGTATCTTGTGAAACACAAATCCGAGGCCTTTGAAAAGTTCAAAGAGTTTAGGATAATTTACTATTCACGCAGTAAAAATTATTTACCTTTACGGTAAATATTATTTACTGGTACGGTAAAAAGATTTTTACCGTTACTATTCACATAAATAGTAATTACTATTCACATGAATAGTGAATTTGCGATGTGGGTTCCGCAAATACTAAAAAATTTTGTTTTACAACCTCGTGAACTTATTGCTTGAATGTCAAACAAGAACCGATTTTAACCTTCAGGACGTTCACAAGTTGCTTTCCTGTTTGAAGGAAACTGGCTTAGGTGTGAAAAGACAGCTGAGGAGCTGGGACTGAAAGATGGTGACGAAATTGTGATGATGACGCGCGCAAAGGGAGGTGAAGTCCATTTAATTTTCAGTACTTGAGTGGCTCTGATACCTTGTTAACAAATATAATTGAAAAAGAATCATATTGTATTATCACAAAGAGTAATATGCTCATATAATTATAATCCACTTGAGCGGCGGCCGACGCAGACGTGATGGTCGAGTTGGAGTTAGGAGCAGGCCGTTGGAGGACATCATTAGACTCAGTCAAGGCCGGCGCAGGAGGGTAGAGAGTTTTCCTTCTACGTTAACATAAAATCTCCAATAAAAAGAATTATGATTCTTTATTGTGCTCGATATGGGGTGGACGTTCACAAGTTGCTTTCCTGTTTGAAGGAAACTAGCTTAGGTGTGAAAAGACAGCTGAGGAGCTGGGATTGAAAGATGGTGACGAAATTGTGGTGATGCGCACGCAATGGGAGGTGAAGTCCATTTCATTTTCAGTACTTGAGTGGCTCTGATACCATATTAACAAATATAATTGAAAAAGAATCAAGATGGAAAAGATGAAGAATCATATTGCATTATCACAAAGAGTAATATGCTCATATAATTATAATCCCCTTGAGCGGCGGTCGACGCAGACGCGATGGTCGAGTTGGAGCTAGGAGCAGACCGTCGGAGGACATCATTAGACTCAGTCAAGGCCGGCCCAGGAGGGTAGAGAGTTTTCCTTCTACGTTAACATAAAATCTCCAATAAAAAGAATTATAATTCTTTATTGTGCTCGATATGGGGTGGGACGTTCACAAGTTGCTTTCCTGTTTGAAGGAAAGCGGCTTAGGTGTGAAAAAAGGCAGTGAGGAGTTGGGAGTGAAAGATGGTGACGAAATTGTGATGATCGCACGCAATGGGAGGTGAAGTCCATTTCATTTTCGATGATTGAGTGGCTACGATACCATGTTAACAATTATAATTGAAAAAGAATCAGATGGAAAAGATGAAGAATCATATTGTATTATCACAAAGAGTAATATGCTCATAGAATTATAATCCACTTGATCGGCGGCCGACGCAGACGCGATGGTCGAGTTGGAGTTAGGAGCAGGCCGTCGGAGGACATCATTAGACTTAGTCAAGGCCAGCCCAGGAGGGTAGAGAGTTTTCCTTATACGTTAACATAAAATCTCCAATAAAAAGAATTATGATTCTTTATTGTGCTTGATATGGGGTGGGAGGTTCACAAGTTGCTTTCCTCTTTGAAGGAAACTGGCTTAGGTGGGAAAAGACATCTGAGGAACTGGGACTGAAAGATGGTGACAGAATTGAGGTGATGCTGCGCTCAATGGGAGGTGAAGTCCATTTCATTTTCAGTACTTTAGTGGCTCTGATACCATGATGGCAAATATAATTGAAAAAGAATCAAGATGAAAAAGATGAAGAATCATATTGTATTATCACAAAGAGCAATAGGCTCATATAATTATAATATATTTGGATTATATCTAATCTACCCTCACTTGAGGGATATAACCAAATCTTAACTCTAGGAATCTTGAAGGGACTTCCCTTTGTTTCTAGAGGGAGAGACTTAAATTAACATCTCTCTAACATGGTGAGGATCTCACTATCCAATATACTCTAAAACACAATATCTAAACCTTTTATATAATAGAGCCTTCACCAATTATTCAACTATTCACCCTATAATTCTAATAGTATAAAAAAAAATTCAAGACATAATAATTTTCACTTTAAATTTAGAAAAAAAGACAAGAAAATATCCTTTAAACCTCAAAATCTCAAATCAATCTTGTTGACAATAGAGTATAAATATTAACCACACTTGTATATATGAAGTAGTTTTTTTTATCGGAATATAGTACGGAGTAATTGATAACTCATTTCAGTAGGAAATAACTTATTAAAAATTTTGGAATTTAAATGATATTTTTTTAATATTTATTTTCCCCTTAAATATATATGCTTAGTCCCTATAAGGAAGGGGATTAGCTTGATTTTGAGGTAAGGAATAACGGATTCAGTTGTCGAAGATTATTTTTTTATTTTTATAAAAAAAATGTTATAAAAAGAATATGTTGTACAAAATTACAATTTCAGAAATTAAAATGATCTCATACGAGAGTCACTCAATATTTTCTTGATATTTCCAACAACCGATCCAAATTTGAGCTTCATCAAGACTTAAATTGGAGAAAACTCTCTTAACGTAGTTATTTTTACTCTGCATAAATATTAGATGAAAAATTAAAATTATATATATATATTATAAACAAAAAATTAGGTGGATTAATTCCTTAAAAAAATATTTTTTTGGCTGATTCATATATATGAAAATTATTAGAAATTAAAAATAAAAACCTAAGCTGCAATTTATTGATTAATATATAAACATAAATCCAATCAAAATCATGCCTTATATTGGGCTCTTTTCTGCTTCATAATTGAGCCCAACAAATTTACGGGCTGTAAAGTAGCACAATCCGGGGAATAACTGTTTAATAAAACAGGCCCAGTGTACGATTTCCAAACAAAATAGTACGAGTATTTAATTTTTTTTTTAAGGAATAAATGAAATTTATTATTCGATAAATTGTTATTGTAGGCTTATTTTTTTAATATTTTTTTTAATATTTTAAATTGGTGGAATTTAGGTAATTTTGATAAAAATCAATCCCAAATTAGCCCCTAGCCGCTTCACAATAATTATGTGATTTCAGGATGTTGAAGCAAGATTTTTTTACATTAGAATACTTTTGTGTTTTTTTCACTTAATTAATATCATAATTAAAATTTTTTCTATTTTTTTTGTGTTCTCTAGCAAAAATATTAATTAAAACCATCAATATAGATGTATATGAGATTAGGAAACTATTTTTTAAAAAAAAACCTCTAAAATTTCAAAATTTTAAATTAGGTTTGTTTCTTATCATTGATAAAATATGATAAAAAATTCATAATTTAATTTAGTGAAAAATTACTTATTTGAAATTTTAAAATTTTAGAGGTTTTTTTTTTTTAAAAAAGGAAAATTGGCCAAAAATCCTTTATTGAAAAATTAATTAGCTAATGGAACCTGAAACTTGAGGTCCTTAAGAGTAAATAAGGTTTGAGGGTAAGAAGACAAAATTGGCTAAAGTATCTTTTAATCCTTTAAGTTTACATGGGTATCTTTTGGTCCTTAACTTTATAAAGTAAACTTTTAGTCCTATAATTTTAACACCGTTAATTTTCTTAAAGGAAAATTCAAACTCAAGTGATAATAATGTAATTTTAAATGATGGTTGTGTAATTAAATACTATTAAATTTAAATTAAAAATATGGCAAATTGAAAAATATATAGAATTTGTGTAATTAAATGTTATTAATCATCACTGACGTTCAAGATTAATATTAACGGTGAATTTTGGGATTCAAAAGATATCTTTATAAAGTTAAGGGGCCAAAAATGTAAAACTTAAAATAAAAGTATATTTTTTGCCTTTAAATGAAAAAGAAAAACAACCTCAAATCCACTTATTCCTTTCCTTTCGAACTCTCTCCTCTCACCTCCATCATCCCACAGCCTATGTCACCACCCTCAGCCATCATTGTTGGCGACCTCTCCCTCCTTGACTTGTTCCACACATCCTCCTTCCAGCCTTGCCGTCACACACCGCCATCATACAGATCAAGCTGAAAAGTCAAACCCACATCTTCTTTTGCTTCTTGATCTCTATTTTCACTTTCTCTCCATCTAATTTTTTCTACAAATTTGAGTTTGTTTGGGATGGATTGATTTTAATTTTCCTTTGAAATAACTTCTTTTCAATTTGATTGTTGTCGTGTTGATACCGGGTAGGATTTTTGGTAGCAGTGATTTTTTTTTTCCAACAGTCAGAAACTTTATGAGGGAGGTGGATTTGATTGTTGATACTGAGTTTGATTTTTGTTTTTTTGGTTAATCTAGATTTAATTTGGCTGATTTTTAATTTTTGTTGTTGCTTGTTCATCTTCTTTTTCCCTCATTGCCTTTTATTTTCTTTCATATTGGTTCTTTTTCGAATAAAAATGGTTTATTGCATGTCTAAGAGCATGGGTAAGTCTAGTAGAGAGTTCAAATTAGGGGTGACTCTTTAAGTTTTAGATTGGAGAATACGATAAAAACTCTTCAACTTCACTCAGACAGTATGCAGTTGTAAATAATTTGCAAATGATCCACAAATTACAAACAAGCTTTTACAAAAAGTGATTTTGTCTTTTACCTCCATATTTGTTAACCTTAAATAATTTAAATGCTTTATATCCCTTTTTTAAATTATTCAAATTATTGGTTTGGATGAGAACTTTTTTCGATAAAAAAAAAAACACTTTTTTTTAATGCAAAAAAAATAATTTTTAAATTAATTTATGTGTTTAGATAATTTTTTTTAAAAAAAGCAAAACTCACGAAAAAAAAAGCAAAATGCAGCTTTTTTTTAAAAGCTCTAATTTGTAGCTTAAAAAAAAATACTACAAAAAAATTACTTTTTTTAAAAGCCTCATCCAAACGGGTTCTAATTTTCTTATTTATAAGTCAATTTAAAAAAAAAAAGTCTTATTTAGTAAATAAGATTGTGATAATTTTTTCTCTATTAATTGTACAAATAAAAAAAAACATAAAAAAAAGAGTTAAAAAATACTTCTTGATAAATAAAGGCAAAATTAAAAATTTACTTGTATTCATCAAAGCGGGATTTAACCTCAATTTCCCGAATTTTCTCCATTAGATATGGGGAGCGACGAATACCGGGTTAAAACCGGATGGCCACTGAACAGGTAAGTCTGGAGTTAAGTCGATGGGTGGGTCAGTCAGAAATAAACCTGAGTCGATAGGTATTAATTAAAACAGATAAAAAATATTATATATATTTTAATAATAAAAAATATTATATAGTCAAAAATATAAAAAGATGTGATGTGATAAGATAAAAGTATGTGTAAATATTATATTAATATATTTGAAAAAACGAGATCATTGAAGATCTCTATCTGAACATGCTATACGGCCTATAGGCTTAGATATGTCAGAATTAATAATACCAACATAGGGAGTATGCGCGAAACAGTATCTGTAAGTAGTTTGGTTTGCAAAATAAAACTCTCACCTTCAATCTCTCTCTCATGGTGGTGAATATTTCACGTCAGTCTCTCTCTTCAGTTCTTCGTCTTCTTCCTCCCTCAAACCTCAAGTGTCAACAATGGATTCTTCACTTGGCGACGACGAACCTTCAACCTGCGAGTTGATCAAGTGTTCAGATTTCTCCAGTCTTCACCGGCGACAACTTCAATGGGCCACTTGATCATAACTCTTAAGTCTTCAAATCTCTCTCTCTCTCTCCCTCCCCCTCCTTCTCCTTTTATGTTTCACTTTTTTCTCACCGGCGAGTTGATTGACTGTTGGTGGAGAACCGCCGCGATTTTTTTTTAAAAGAAAAACGCCATGACTCAGTCAACTCGGCCGGGTTAGGCCGAGTTCACCCGGATCAACTCAGAACCCGGGGTCATCCCTTAACTCGGATAGGTTCACTGGCTCGGTTCGGATTTCAATGCTGAACCTTGGTCGGTCCGGTTTTCAAAACATTGCGAATACCAAATCTTTTCTCTCGGGCACAACAGAATGGAGGAAAAAACAACCGGAAATGTCTTCTCTCTCCTATACTTTATCCGCTCCCCTCAAGCAGCTGGTCCTTTATAAAAAAAAAAAATTTAAAATATTGATAGGTACTAAAAAGGTATATTAAGATATTGATCAGTACTAAAAAAAATATTTTATCATCTTGAAAAAATATTTTAAGATCTTAAAAAAATTATTTAAAGTATTTTTTTAGTATCGTCGATATTATAAAGTATTTTTTTTAGTATCGATTTAAGCTTTGAAATATTTTTTAAGACCTTAAAATAATTTTTCAAGATTATAAAATATTTTTTTAGTACCATTCAGTATTTTAAAGTATTTTTTAGTGCTTGATCAAGATATCTTGAAATATTTTTTCAGTACCAATCAATATCCTGAAATATCCCTTTAGTACCGGTTAGAACCCTAAAATATTTTTTAAATATCTTAAAATAATTTTTCAAGACTATGAAGTATTTTTTCGGTATATGTCAGTATGAGGTATTTTTTTAGTACATGTCAGTACCCTAAATATTTTATTTTATTTGGAAATGACTAGCTGCTTTCTTTTTGGGCCAAAATGGTGAAGAAAACGATGGGAGCGGATATTAAGGATTTGTTTGGTTGAAGGGTAGGAGAGGGAAGGGAAGGGAGGGGGAGATAATATTTTGACTAAATTGCCTATGAAATTTTTAAAAAATTATATAGTTTTTTAATCGTTTTTTTGTACATTAACTTTGAAAACATGTCAATAGTGAATATCAAGGCCTTGTTTGGTTGGAGGGTAGGGGAGGGAAGATAAAATTTTGACCAAATTGCTCATGATTTTTTTTTTTAAAATAAATTATATAGTTTTTTTTTGCATGGTTTTCCATACATTAACTTTAAAAGTATATTAATATCTGATTTTTTACACTAAGAATAAGAATAGGGATGGGCACCTCCCCTCCCTCCTCGCTCACCTCCAACCAAACATAGCCTAGGAGAGAAGCCTTCCAAAACAACCACAAATTGGTCTGCTCATTCCTCTATCTTCCTCTTTAATCCTTCGACTTTGAAAGGGTTTTGAATTTGAATCTTTTGATCCATCTCCGCAACAATCTCACTCCCTCAACCTCAAATGGCGATTCTCACAGTCCAACTCTTGTCTCCCAAATTTTCTTCTCATCTCTCAAACTTCTCCTCAACGAATCTCCTCTTCCACAACCACAAACTCAGAGCCACTCAGGTCTCGTACGCCCGCAGCTTCAGCCGCTGCAGCGACGCTGCGCTCGCAGCGGATCTCGCCGCCAAAATCGCCATGGTCAACTCCGACTTGCTTCAGACGGAGGAAGCCATGAAGAAAAGCCGGGCGATTCTCTTCGGTGAGCTGTGCGAGTATCTCGGCTTGAAGGAAGACGAGGTGAAGCAGAAGTGGAGGAAAATCGATGGAGAAGAGAAATTGGCTCTGATGAAAGGGTTTATGGAAGAGTGGGGTTCAAATTTTCATCCCTTATCTGCGAGATCTGCGAAGGAGATTATGGAGGAGTATTTGCGAGAAGAGGATGATTCTTCGTCTGTGAAATCTTCTTCTGGGTCCTGGTTTACCGGATTGAAGAGGTTAATGGGGTTTTCACAATAGCAAGTAAGTGGGAAAAAAATCACGGTGTTCTTGTTGTTCATTGATCAAAATTTGATAGATGAGAATGAAATCTTATTTTTTATAAATTAGATTGTTGATGTGCCCAGAAGCTTAAATTGTTATATCAACTGCAATGCAAATTTTCCCGTAAAAAAGAACATTAATACAAAGAGAATCTACATTTCACGCCTTAGTTGAGTTTCATGTATTGTTATTCAATTCCCATCTCCTATTTCTTATAGCGGCTCTTCTAAAATTAAGGTTGTGTTTGGTTTGATGGGAGAGGATTGGAGGGGAGAGAGGGAAGGCATGTTACCTTCTTATTTGGTTTGTTAGAGGGAAGGGGAGGGGGAAATATCCTTTGTTTGATTTAAGAGGGGAGGGGGACGGTGGTTTAAGATTTAGGCTCCACTCCCTCCAAAATTTTAAACCAAATGAGGGGAGGGGATCATTTTCCCTTTCCTCTCATTCCCCAAACTAAAAGTTCAGTTTTATTTTTCTATGTCATTTATTTATTTTCTTCCCCATGTATTAGTGTTCATGGACTTCATATCATTTTCAAAAATAAGATGCCAACACTTGCTTTTCTTCTTGTAGAAACCAACTTAAAAAGTTCAGGATACTAAATTCAAAATGGATTTAAAGCCTTATCTCTTAATTAAAGTGTACAAATTCTGAAAGCCTTGGTGTCCAGTACCAATTCCATTATTCTTCAAGTTCATGAAACAGCAAAGATATAGGTCATTTGATGCAAAACTAGCATATATTATCTGTCAAAGTACTATATGTGTTTTGTCTTCTTCTATTCTGGTTTAAGCAGCTAGAACAATTAACTCTTCTGAATAAGGATCTAGATGGCACGTAGTAACTAGTGTGAACTCTGTGTGATGCATTTAGTTGACAGATATATTAAAAATTTTATACTATATATAGATAAAAGGCAAAGACAGTTTTGATCATGCCAACTGCCAAGGATTTAGCTGGCCCCTACTACTGCATTCTTGATAAACCCACATCATAAATATCACTCTCACAGTTTGGGTATTTAATTAGATACATCCAAGTGTTTAACCTACCTTTGAGCTTGATTGTGGTAAGTTTATCGGGATGTGCATAAATTGACTAAACACCTGTTTACTGTACCAAAAACACAACACAGGAAAGGTGGTTTGAGAGGAGCGAGGAAAAAGTGTAGAGAATCTGTTTTGCATCACTCTTGTGACTTGTGAGTGGGATTTAAATTTCTGCTTTACTCAGTTGGTATTATACCATTCAGATAACCTGCTTTGGCAGACTCAGAGCACCCCGAAAGAATTCCTGGTGTATGATTCCAGATGTGGAGCAAGTGCCTGATTCATAAGGTAGCTATTGCTTTAAAGTTTAATCATCAACCAGTGAAACCAGCTAAAAAGATTATAGATTTGAAAAATAATTGTTCTACCTCCAGTCCTAAATAAATAGAACATCTAGTTGAATTTTTTGGAGTGATTAAGGAAGCAAAATAAATTATTTTAAAGTATTTATATTTATAGTTTTTTCTCCGAAGTAACTAGTTTGACTTATAAATTGATGCATAATCTAATGATGTACTATCTCAGGTCCTAAATATAAGATCTAATTGACATTTTTAGAGAAATTAAGGAAGTTAAATAAATTATTTTTGATGAGAAATAGAGGAAGAATTCACTCTTATTGATGTGTAATATGAGTACATAGCTAAGGTATATATAGTCTCCAAAAGGAGAGTGAACATTCAGCAATGAGTGGAGCGAGATAGTGGAGGAATTAGTGGAGGAATAAAGTAAGGATAGTGCAGCACTAAGAATAAAGTAAATAAGAATCCTATAATTAAAGGGATATGCCATAATTGATGTCGATATGCCATAATTCTTTGTCGATTTCTAACACTCCCCTCATTTGGAGAATATATGTCAATCATTCCCGGCTTGCCTCGAAATCCTTCAAACTTCGTTCGCCTAGTGGCTTAGTGAAGATATCGCAATAAGTGCCGCAGATCTTATGTGAGATAAAGTCATAATGCCCGCTTCAATCTTTTCTTTAATGAAGTGCTGTCTATCTCAACATGTTTAGTTCTATCATGATATACCTAGGGTTCTTGACCATTTCAATCGGCCTTGTTGTCACACCAAAGTTGCATTGGTCCATCATGTTGAATCCCCAACTCCTTGAGCAATCTCATAACCCGATTCCTTCACATACTCCTTTCTCAACGGCTCTCGGTTCGCACTACTTGTTGACACGACGTCTGTTTCTTACTTCTCCATGTAACCTTGATTTCCCCACACATATGTACGGTACCCTGAGGTTGACTTCCTAGTTTCTCTATCCCTTGCATGGTCGCATCGGTGTAGATTTCGATGTTTACGGTAGTACTTTTCTTAAAGAATATTCCTCTTCCAGGATTAAGCTTCGGATAGCTCAAAATTACGTGTACGGCTTGCATGTGTTCTTCCTGTGGTTGATGCATAAACCGACTTACTATTCCAACCGCATAACTAATATCGGGACGTGTGTGGGTTAAATATATCAATTTTCCCACTAGTCTTCTCGTATCTTTCGAATCGGTTGGAACACCTTGTGGCTTGATCTCCAAATGGCATCCCTCCTCCATAGGTGTCCCCTCTGGTTGGGCACCCAACATTCCTGTCTCATGTAATAGGTCTAATGTATACTTTCTCTGAGATACATTGATACCATTCTTGGTTCTTGCCACTTCCATGCCTAAGAAGTACCTTATTTGTCCAAGGTCTTTCACCCGAAATTCGGTGGATAAGTCTGTTTTAGTTGAGCTATAGATTCTTCATCATTTCCGTAATGACTATGTCATCAACATAGACAATCAATATGGTGACTTTGCCATTAACACGTTTGATGAATAATGTGTCATCTGCTTGTCCCCGAGTATACCCAAGCTTTTTCACGCTTTGGTGAATCTACCGAACCATGCCCGGGAGATTGCTTGAGACCATACAATGACTTTCCGAGTTTACACACGAGTTGTTGGGAGCTAAGACTCCTTCGGAACTTCCATGTATACTTCTTCCTCTAGGTTTCCATTCGAAATGCATTCTTCACATCTAGTTGGTGTAATGGCCAATCCAAGTTTTCGCAATTGATAATAATACTTGGATGGTATTGAACTTGACTACTGGAGCGAATGTCTCCTGATAGTCAATTCCATATGTCTGGGTATAGCCTTTTGCAACAAGTCTTGCCTTGTATTTGTGTTAGAATATTGTTCTATTCCACTATGTTCTGCCCTCTTTTATTCTGATTCACTTTCCACCCTGTATCATCTCACCCACTACTATACTCACTCATCACTTTACTTTCCACCCACAATGTTCCACTTATTGTTCTACTTTCCAATCTGTATGATTCTCTCCTAAAGCCTATATATACATGGGCTATGTATTCAATCATAAATCAATAAACCGAGTGTATTTATGTCTCCGAAAGACAATATGGTATCGAGCGGGACCTTCGTTCAAGGCCCGGAATTCCACCATGCTCGGTCGAGTGACCGAGTACTCACGGAGGTCCCGTGGTCAAAAATCGAAGGACCCGTGTCGGAACTCTTCACTTAGCCACCCACAATGCTAGTCGACCTCCTCCGTCGGGACGAAGTTGAAGATACGAGAGAGAGAGAGAGAAAACGAGAGAAACGAAGTATTCGGACCACTCCGGCCGACTCCCGATCCGCATGAAGGAGAGCACGTGGGACGACACCGCCACCATAGACGGCATCGAAGGCGCCGTCGGCGGATCCGGAGGAGCGACGACGATTTGACCGGCGCGTGACACCCACGCGCCACCACACCGCCGGCGCGTGACACCCACGCGCCACCGTGAATGTGATTTCCGACAACTCGAATTTTCCGGGGAAATGGATTCCTCTCAATTTTCTCCCCGTTTGGCTCATTTCGAGAAAAACCAACCGGCATAATTCCCATAGCCTTTATGTCGGTACAAGTTCTCAAACTCAAAACTCCTCATCTTCCTCCACCACCGGTACTATAGTACCATCCGAACCACGAGATGCCACCGATTTCTCGTAAAATCACACTATGGTTATTAACCATAAGTTTAATGGTTACAACTATCTCCAAAGTGGTCACAAAGCGTGCTAAGGTATATTCGTGGAAAGAGAAAGGAGAAATATATAAATGGGGCAGCCTCTCAACCAGCCCCTGATGACCCCAATTTCGACACTTGGTTTGCTGAAAACAATCAAGTCATGACTTGGTTGTGCAACTCGATGACTGTAGAGATCAGCGAGGGATATCTCCTTGCTCACACAAAGAAAGGAAATTTGGGATGCTACTCGGAGAACCTACTCTTCACTTGAAAACATCGCCGCCTTGATTCACTTGAAGAGACAACTCCGAAATTTACGACAAGGTAATATGTCGAACTGAATATTATAATGCATTGCTGAAATTGTGGCAACAACAAGACTTGTTTGAGGTTCACCCCGGGAAAGTCTCAAAGATGCACAATTATACAAGAAGATCGTGGAAGAAGGAAGGATACATGATTTTCTCCTCGGACTAAATGACACTTTTGAAGAGATAAGGGCGTAATCATGGGGTTGAAACCACTTCCCCAACTCTTTGAGGTTGTCAACTTCGTACAATTCGAGGAAAGTCGAAAACTTCGAATCGAAGTAGCCCAAGTCAAACCGAAAACTCAAGACTCGCGATTCAAGGACCACATGGAGAACGGAAGACTAACAAATGGTGCAACTATTGTAAGAAGAAAGGCCATAATCGAGAAGAATCCGGAAACTCCATGGAAGACCTTCCAATGGCAAACCAAACTTCCAAAATCACGGAACACAGTCGTATCAAAGGTGGAGACCGACGATCGCCTAAGCCGGATAGAAGTACTGCATTCGCAAGATAATTGATAGGCGAATCCGGTCAAACTCCACTCCCAAAGGTAAATCGGTCCAAACAGTAATTCTATTGCGGCCCTCAACACTATGATGACTAGTGGAGATAATTGGATTGTTGACTCGGGAGCTACGAGACCATATGACCGGTAAGAACCTTATTCCACAACATTAAATTTCGTCATGAACACCTTAAAGTCAAAGTAGCTAATGGTGTATTCACAAAGGTTGAGGGAATTGGCACAGTTACATTATCGATCGAGTTAACAATACATAATGTTGTTTGTACCGAACTCACTTTGTAATCGATATCGGTGAGTAAGCTGACTAAAGATAAAATATGTCGAGTCATTTTTGATGATGGTCTGTGCGTGTTTCAGGATTTGAAATCGAGGAGGAGGATTGGGACTTCTAGAGAATGGGATGGACTATTCTACCTTGAAAAATTGAAATCAAAGAAAGAAGATGCATGGAAGTCAAAACGAGCACTTTGGTTAGCTCAAATTCTAAAAATAATGATGTATTGTTATGGCATTGTCGATCGTGCCACCCTAGTTTTGATTATATGAAGCATGTGTTTCCCAGTTTATTCAATAAAAATTCAACTCCCTTTCAGTGTGAAACTTGCCAGTTTGCAAAACAAACACGATCCTCATATCCTAAACAGAAATATACCCCTTCCTCACCATTTACACTAATTCATAGTGATATCTGGGGACCAGCCCGAATACCTACCCTCACCCATACCAGGTGGTTTGTTACTTTTATTGATGATCACACTAGAACCACATGGGTTTATTTATTAAAAGACAAATCTGAAGTAGCCAAAGTATTTCAAAACTTCTATACCTTTGTGAAAACTCAATTCAACACTTCCATTAAGGTAATACGAAGTGATAATGCCAAGGAATACATGAGTACAACCTTTAAAGAATTTCTTAATCAGCAAGGAATTCATCACCAAACTTCTTGCCCTTACACACCCCAACAAAAGTGGCCGAGCGAAAAAACCGTCACCTTTTGGAAGTAACTCGTGCCTTACTAATGGAGCGAAATGTCCCTACCATATTCTCAGGGTGATGCGGATCCCCATGGCCCGCTTACCTCATTAACCGCATGCCTTCCAAAATTCTCAATTACGAAACTCCAATTCGAAGCTTCTTGGTTTCTTTCCCAATTGCCCTCTAATAAATTCACTACCTCCAAAGGTGTTTGGGTGTGTTGTCTTTGTTCATAAAAAGGATGGCAACAAATTTGGTGCCCGAGCGACAAATGTATATTCCTTGGCTACTCCTCTACTCAAAAAGGCTACAAATGTTATTGTCCGTCTTCCAAGAAACTTATAGTGTCCCTAATTTGTGTTCTCGGAAGACGACGCCTATTATCCCAAATTACCCATTCGGGGGAGTATTACGATATTGAATGGCTAATCCCGAAGCCTCTACTACCGAAAACCCCTGTTTTACCCGACACTTCATCAACAATACCACCCAACCTTATATCCACTCTTGATTCACTTGCTCCCACAAATCAACTTGAAACCAATGAACGGAAACAAATGTTGAGATCAATTCGGGGATGGATCTCGAACCACAACAAGAGGCGAACCCCGCTCACAAGTTCAAAATGAACCGTGACACGGGTAGAACGTCACTCCCATTCAAAGGAACGACCATGAATCCAATCCGAGATTAAATCCCGAGGAACACGGTTGGCCTATTGCATTGAGAAAAGGGGTAAGATCATGCACTCAACATCCAATTCAACGATTTGTTTCATATGGTAATTTGTCTACAAAAATGCAAAGCTTTGTTGTAAACGGTGTACGAGATGAAAATTCCAAACACATTTCAACAAGCTATGGCGATTCAAATTGGAAACAAGCCGAGAAGAAGAATTGAGGGCACTCAAGGAAAATAGAACATGGGAGATCACACCTCTTCCTAAAGGAAAGAAACCGAGTGGGATGCAGATGGATTTTCACTCCAAAATTCAATCCGGATGGTAGTATCAACAAATACAAGGCGAGACTTGTTGCAAAAGGATATACCCGGACATATGGAATTGACTATCGGAGACATTTGCTCCAAAGAGTTAAGTTCAATACCATCCAAGTACTATTATCAATTGCGGCAAACTTGGATTGGCCATTACACCAACTGGATGTGAAAAATGCATTCCTAAATGGAAACTGGAGGAAGAAGTCTACATGGAAATTCCAGATGGAGTTTTAGCTCCTAACAACTCGTGTGTAAACTCAACAAATCATTGTATGGTCTTAAACAATCTCCCAGTGGCGTGGTTCGTAGATTCACCAAAGCAAGAAAAGAGCTTGGGTACACTCGGGGACAAGCGGATGACACGTTATTCATCAAACGTGTTAATGGCAAAGTCACCATATTGATCGTATATGTTGATGACATAGTCATTACGGGGAGACGACGAAGAATCCATTGCTCGCTAAAGAAGAACTTGTCGACGAGAATTCCAAGTAAAAGACCTAGGACAAATGATGTACTTCTTAGGCTTGGAAATAGCTAGAACCAAGAAGGGCATCAATGTATCCCAGAGAAAGTATACACTAGATCTGTTACATGAAACAGGAATGTTGGGTTCCCAACCAGAAGGAACACCAATGGAAGAGGGATGTCATCTAGAGATTAAGCCAAACGGAATCCCGACTAACTCAGAAAGATACAGAAGACTTGTGGGAAAATTGATATATCTAACCCACACACGTCCTGATATTAGTTATGCAGTTGGAATAGTAAGTCAGTTTATGCATCAACCACGGGAAGAACACATGAATTTGTATATAGAATTTTGAGTTATCGAAGCTTAATCCTGGAAGAGGAATATTGTTTAAGAAAGGTACAAACCGAAACCTTGAAATCTACACAGATGGACACATGCAAGGGATAAAGAAACTAGAAGGTCAATCTCGGCATACTCGCACATACGTGTGGGGAAACTTGGTTACATGGAGAAGCAAGAAAAGAGAGATGTAGTGTCACCAAGTAGTGCGAAGCGGGCGAGAGCCGTTAACAAAGGAGTATGTGAAGGTTTGTGGATTATGAGATTATTGAAAGAGTTAGGAATTCAATTTGAAGGACCAATGCAACTCGTGTGACAACAAGGCCAAAGCATTGAAATGGTAAAAAACCCAAGTATATCACGATTTAACAAAGCATGTTGAGATAGATAGACATTTTATTAAAGAAAAGATTGAAGCGACATAATAACTCTCTCACATAAGATCCGCGGACAGATTACGAGATATCTTGACCAAACCACTAGGAGAACAAAATTTGAAGTCTTTCGAGGCAAGCCGGGAATGATTGATATCTACTCTCCGGCTTGAGGGGGAGTGTTAGAATATTGTTCTATTCCACTATGTTTCGCCCTCTTTTATTCGATTCACTTTCCACCTCGTATCATCTCACCCACTACTATACTCACTCATCACTTTACTTTCCACCCACAATGTTCCACTTATTGTTCTACTTTCCAATCTGTATGATTCTCTCCTAAAGCCTATATATACATGGGCTATGTATTCAATCATAAATCAATAAACTGAGTGTATTTATGTCTCTGAAAGACAATAATTTGTTGATACTACCATCTGGATTGAATTTTGGGGTGAAAATCCATCTGCATCCCACTGTTTTCTTTCCTTTAGGAAGAGTTGTAATCTCCCATGTTCTATTGTCTTTGAGTGCTCGTAGCTCTTCTTTTGCAGCTTGCTTCCAATTTGGATCAGCCATAGCTTGTTGAAAAGAGTTTGGAATTGTTATCTCGTGCACTTTGTTTACAACAAAACTTTGCATTTTTGCGATAGATTACCATATGAGACAAAGTGTTGAATTGGATGTTGAGTACACGATCTTACCCCTTTTCGCAGAGCTATCGGCCATCCTAACTCTTCAGGATTTAATCCTGGATTGGATTCATGGTCGTTCCTTTGAATGGGAGAGATAGTTCTACCAGTGTCTGGTTCATCTTGAACTTGTGATCTGGACTCTAGCTCTTGTCGTGGTTCAAAGCATCTATCCTCGAATTGATCTCAACATGTGTTTCCCAGTTCATTATGTGCAAGTTGAGGTGGAATTGGTTGGTTTGTGGGAGCAAGTGATTCAAGTGTGGGTATAAGGCTAGGTTGTGATGGTGATGATAAGTCGGGTGAGCTTTTGGGATTGGATGTGTCAGGTTTAGCCATTCAACGTTAGAATACTCCCCCCGAATGGGTAATTTAGGATAATATGCTTCTTCTTCCAAGAATACGGTATCGCGGGAGACAATAAGTTTCTTAGAAGAAGGACGGTAGCATTTGTACCCTTTTTGAGTAGTGGAGTAGCCAAGAAAGATACATTTGTCACTCGAGCACCAAATTTGTTGCCATCCTTTTTGTGCACAAAGACAACACAACCAAATACCTTAGAAGGTAAAGAATTGATTAGAGGGCAATTTGGAAAGAATCCAAGGAGTTTTTGAATTGGGGTGTCATAATTGAGAACTTTGGATGACATACGGTTAATGAGATAGGCTGCTGTTTTGATGGCATCATCCCTTAAGATTGTAGGGACATTTCGCTCCATTAGCAAGGCTCTTTACTTCCAATTTGTGACGATTTTTTCGCTCGCCACTCCGTTTTGTTGGGGGGTGTAAGGACATGAAGTTTGGTGATGAATTCCGTGTTGATCAAGAAATTCTTTGAAGGCGTACTCATGTATTCCTTTGCATTATCACTTCGTAATACCTTAATGGAAGTGTTGAATTGGGTTTGCGTAAAGGTATAGAAGGTTTGAAATACTTTGGCTACTTCGATTTGTCTTTCATCAAATAAACCCATGTTGTTCGGTGTGATCATCAATGAAAGTAACGAACCATCTAGTATTGGAGAGGGTAGTTATTCCGTCGGCCCCAAATATCACTATGAATTAGTGTGAATGGTGAGGAAGGGGTATAGGGTTGTTTGGGATATGAAGAACGAGTTTGTTTTGCAAATTGGCAAGTTTCACAATGAAAAGGGGTAGAATTTTTATTGAATAGACTTGGAAACACATGCTTCATATAATCAAAACTAGGGTGGCCTGACCGACAGTGCCACAAAAGTACATCATTGTTTTGAGAATTCGAGCTAACCAGTGCCCGCCTTGCTGTCTGTGCAAGTTTATTCTTCAAATTCAAGCCTTCAAGGTAGAATAATCCATCCCATTCTCTAGAAGTCCCAATCGTCCGCCCCGATTTTAAATCCTGAAAAACACATAAACCATCATCAAAGATCACTCGGCATATTTGACCTCTAGTCAACTTGCTCACAGATATCAGGTTACACGTGAGTTCAGGTACAAACAGGACATTTTGTATGGTTAATTGATTAGATAATGTGACCGTGCCAATACCCTCTACCCTTGTGAATATACCGTTAGCTACTTTGACTTTGAGGTGTTCATGACAGAATTTTAGGTTGTTGAATAATGTTTTGTTACCGGTCATATGATCCGTAGCTCCCGAGTCAATAATCCAGGTACTAGTCATCACGGCGTTGAGGGCTACAATAGAATTACCCGATTGAACCAAATTTACGCCGGGAATAGAGTTTGACTTATTCCGCTTGTCGAGTATCTGCGAAGCATCCGTAATTCTTCATGACTCGTGCAACCATCATTCTCAACCTTAGATTCAGCATTAGTCGGTGACTTTGGAAGTTTGATTTTCCATTGGAAGGTTTTCCATGGAGTTTCCACTTTCTTCTTTATTATGGCCTTTCTTCTTGCAATAGTTGCACCATTTGATAGGCCTTTGTTCCCCGTGTGATCCCCGGGCTACGAGTGCTTGAGCTTTCGATTGGGTTATGTCGATTCAAGAGTTTCCTACTTTCCTCAAATTGCACAAAATTAACAACATCAAAGAGTTGAGGAAGTGGCTTCCCCATAATTCTGCCCCTTATCTCTTCGAAAGTGTCATTTAGGCCTAGGAGGAAGTCATGTATCCGTCCTTCTTCCACGATCTTTTTGTATAGTTGTGCATCTTCGAGGTTTTTCCGGGGATGAACCTCAAATAAATCTTTGTTGCCACAATTTCAGCAAAGTATTATAATATTCGATTCGAGACATGTTACCTTGTCTTAGATCCGGAGTTGTCGCTTCGGGTGAATCAAGGCGGCGGTGTTTTCAAGTGAGGAGTAGGTTCTTCGAGCAAGATCCCATATTTCTTTTTCTTTGTGTGAGCAAGTAGGTATCCTTCATCGATCTCTAAAGTCATCGAGTTGCACAACCAAGTCATGACTTGGTTGTTTTCAGCAAACCATGTGTCGAAATTGGGAGCATCGGGGGCTGGTTGAGGGCTGCCCCATTAATGTATTTCTCCTTTCTCTTACCACGAATATACCTCGACGCTTTGTGACCACCGGAGATAGTTTTTACCATTAAACTTATGGTTAATGATCATCTTGTGATTTTCCGAGAAATGCGGGTACCATTTACGTGATTCGGGTGGTACTTGGATTTTCTCGAGAAATCTGGTGGTATCTCGTGGTTTCGGTGTGGTACTTGTTTGGTTTGGTGGTTCGAAGATGAAGAGTTTGGAGTTTCAGAATTTGTACCGAGACATAAAAGCTTGGGGAATCATTCCGTTCGTACAGATTTTTGAATTGAGCCGGGCGAGGAGGATTTGAGAGAAATCCATGTTCGACTGTTTGGGAAAAAGGATTCAAATTGCCGAGAATCTGGAATTGATGCGAAAATCGCAGAATTCCATTGTTTCGGACTGTTTACCAGAATCTGGAATTAATGGGGCTGATTCTGAATTTACGCCTCGTTTGCTTTGATACCATGATGAGAAATAGAGGAAGAATTCACTCTTATTGATGTGTAATATGAGTACATAGCTAAGGTATATATAGTCTCCAAAAGGAGAGTGAACATTCAGCAATGAGTGGAGCAGATAGTGGAGGAATTAGTGGAGGAATAAAGTAAGGATAGTGCAGCACTAAGAATAAAGTAAATAAGAATCCTATAATTAAAGGGATATGCCATAATTGATGTCGATATGCCATAATTGCTGTCTGATTTCTAACAATTTTAAAGTACTTATATCTATCGTTTTTCTCTAAACTAGTTAGTCTGACTTATAAACTGATATATAATATAATGATACACAACATATACTATGATTAAGTAATATATTTAGCTTCCTTAACTTCTCAAAAAAAAGTTAATTGAGTCTTATATTTATATTTAGGACGGGAGGGAGTAAAACATATATTATGATTAAGAAGTTTATTTGGTTGCCTTAACTTTTCCAAAAAATGTCAATTGGGTTTTATATTTAGGAGTGGGGAGTACTTGAAGTTAGAAACATATCAATCCAATGGGAAATACACATTACCATGATATTAGCAAGTTGTTTCAATTATTCACTTAATTGGTCTTGTGAAATATGGAATAAAATTGATGAAAAACTAGATGAGTCTTGTACATTATAGAGTGTTAGAAAACTGTTCAAAGTTTGTAAATAGTGCAAACTTGTTGTAAATTCAGATCTTAACTTGATGATATTGATGTTGATTTTATACAAGGCATTTAGCTTTCAATGCAAAGCACCCATGAAACACGAGTTTGACAAAATTTTCATATAATGTCATGAATGCTGCTCCTGATACTTCTTACTGCTGCTTCTGGACAGTATGAGCTCTTGAATAATTTACCCCTGCAAAGAAAATGTAAGCATGAATTATTTATCCCTACTCACTGATCAAACAAACACTGAATCAAGCTGAAATTCCTTCCCCTACTAAATTCTCATTCCTTCCCTCACTTCTTACTAAATACAATTATAATTTAAGAAAAGCTTTTCAAATGAATGGCATGTTGATCTGAATGAAATTTTGTATGAGAATTTTAAAATCCCAATTCAAATACATTACTATTCATAATAATGGAATAGAGGTACAAAACTAAATGCGAGCTGTATTGTTTCGGTGCCTTGTGATTTGTGAATAGTAAATTATAGAGAGAAACTGTGCCATTCACGCTTATAAATAATTTGGTTGATGTGAAATTTTGTAGGTACATGGATATGGATTAGTGAGCAAATCTGCTTGGTAAGCTCTTTAGCTTTTTTGTCTGATAAATTGGAGACATCATCTCAGAATAAGGGGATCTCCCAAGCATTCCTTCTACTAAGAGGCAATCCATTCCTTCATCCTTTGTTCCTTTGTAAAGATGAGCACATTTACAATTTAATTGGAAGTTATTAGCTTTGTTATTTGACCCCCAAAAAAATAGCTTTGTTCCATTTTAGAACTCTACGAACTTCAGTAAATTAGGATTCCTGTGGGGATTGTACATAACTACATATGTAAGAAAGATTTATAAAATTAATGGTTTAAAGTTTTCGGTTAAGAAACTATAACAAGACAACTTAGAGCTCGATAGGATTGCAGTGTTTTTCTTTAATAGAGGGCAAGCATTGATGACTTGATTTTACAAGTAAGATCAAACTCGCAACCTCCCACTTATAGATTTTTTTTTTCTCGTGCCACTAAATTATAAGGCTAATGTTTGGTTTGCAGTTACAATAGCCAAGACATACGAAAAGCCCGCTGACAAGATTTTATTTATTTATTTGGGATGATTTTGGGGTAAAGTGACTTTTGTGCTAAGAGGGGCTTTTCAGTTGAAGCAGTTTTGTTTTGTTTCTGACTTTGAGCTTTTATTCCTATTTAAACATTCTGAAATTATTCAATATTTCATTTAAATCAGTTTTATATCAAATCAGCTTTTTTTTATTTATTAAAATTTATTCAAACATAAATTGTATTATACGAGTTGTTTTTTAATGCAACTTATGTAAACAAAATCTAGTTGGGGTAAAAGTTATCTTTATCAATGTTAATGCAAGCTAGTTCTTATATGATCCCTATAAATTCTAAAGTTTTGGAGGATTTTTGTCGGAGTTTAAAGCTCCTACCTTCAAGTTCATAATACGATGTTAAAGATAATTCAACTGATATGTTGACAAAGTTGTTGCTGTTTATTTAATCCTAAACTTAAACTTTAAAAGTAGTTCATATAAAGAGATATCCAGATGCTTATAAGGCACCCCGAGACATAACACTCCACCCGAGACATAACACTCCACCCACCTTTAGGCCCAGCGTCTGTGTCCTTGCTGGCACGTCAACCCACGTCATTCAAGCCTGACTTTGATACCAATTATTTTTATCCGAGTTTGGCTTTGATACCAATTGTAACATCTCAACGCCTCACTCTCAATATTGTCCGCTTTGGGGACCGGTCACCCCTCACGGCTTTAAAATGCGTCAAGAGTAAAAGGTATTTATATTCTTATAAGGCGTCTTTTGTTCCCCTTTCTAGCCGATTTAGTATCTCACAATCCACCCTTAAAGGCCCAGCGATCAAAGTCTAGCTCTGATACCAAATGTAATATCTCATAACCCACAGGTCCTAGGTTTGGATCATTGTGCCAATAAGGACGCTGAGCTGCTAGGGATGGGTTGTACCTTTCCCTATATTGAGAGCGAAGTGTTGGGCTATTACAACGTTCATAAAAAGATTAAACAATATGATGATGTTCAAATTATTATATGATTACAGGGATAAAATGGAATTTGATTAAGTAGGTATATAAACCCAAATAAAGACTTCAAGCTAGAGATTCTAGAAATTCATAAATTGAAAAGGTTCACAAAAGAACCTAGAAATAATAAATATGGAATAAAATGGATTAAAATATTATATTTATGATTAAATCTAGCTAGTTTGTTGTCACCATTCTTCTCATTTAAATCATTATCATCATCTTTTGAGTTTCATATTGATGAGGGATTGAATGACATCTTCATACGTGGGAATCTTTCTCCTCACATTAACATCGAGCAATTCAACAAAAACATTAATACACAAAAGAAATACCGTTAAACGGTCTTAGAAAACATAAGAATAAGAAGAAGAAGAAGAATCTTCATCCATAATATTGTTGAAAAACTCTCTAGCTTTATCGATGAGGTTGGGTATCAATAAATAAAGAACTTGAGGTTGAATTAAATCGTGGAAAAGATGACCACGAAGAAAGATCGAAGCAGTTTTGAAGAACTTACTGCAAGAGATGCAATGAGAAGAAAGTGGTGGGGAGGAAATATTGGCCTGTTTGGGTTAGCGGTGGGAGCGGTGACTTATTTTCTATTTGACTTTTGTAGAAGTACGGTAGGAAAAAAGTTAGGTTGTAAATGTGATTTGTGTTTCGATTTCCCGTTTGGTTTTTGCAGAAGTGATTTTTTTTTCTAAATTGATGAGTGTTTGACTTACTATTTCAAAAGTTAATTAAGATGGAAAAAATGATGAAAAAGCATAAATTTGATTGAATAATATATATATATATGATAAAAAAATTTATTAAAAAAGTTACTATAAAAAAATAAAAAGCTAGAATTGTTTTTGGTAAAGAATAGCTGGAAGTTTCAAGTGGAAGTTCCATCCCAAAATAATAATGGGCCCCATGTTCAGAATTCTCCACAGTCACTCAAGCTCCATCCCAAAAGAAATAGTGGGCCCCAGTGTTTAGAATGCTCCACAATCACACAACGCTAACGCGCTGTTGGGGAAGCTCAAGCAGTGAGATTAATGAGTTTTTTTTTTTTTTTTTTGTAAAAGTCCAGTAAAGAAAAAGCCAACCTAAACACATCATACCAGGCTTTATTGGGTTTTTTACCCCAAAAGTGGCCCAAACGCTCAAGCCAAATAGGTTCATGTTTTTTTTTTTTTTTGTTGTTGTTGATACAGTATAGGTTCATTATTTTTTTTTGATAACACAAGGAAAACCACAACCACAAGTAAGGGCGGATCCACATTGGTGTTTTTTTTTTTGGGGGTGTTGGAGTGCCCCCTTGAATTTGGGATTTTTATTTTAAATTCAAGTTAAATGAGTTTGATTTAATAACTTGAATATAATAGTTTTAAATTTCTATTAACATTGGCATTATTTGTCTTCTTTCTGAATTAATACGTATTTGAATGATTCTTTCACCCTTAATACATCAAGATTGACGCCGTAATTGCGTGAGGATGAATGGTTGAATGATTGTTTAGTCGCTTTATATTAAAAAAGATGTATTTGATAGTATTGATAATAAAGACAATTATGATGGAATTTCAAAAAATAAGGCCTAGAAGAATGACATTGTAATTATTTTTATTGTAGTATATATACTTTTGTTATTAAAATATATGTCTTGAACTTATTAGTCTTTCACCCTTTATTGTAATTTATGTAAACTGCATTTTAATAAGATCTTGCTTTACTTTTAAATGAAGGTTAAGTAAAATAATTGCCTCTTATTATATCATCACTATTCACTTGATTTATTTGAATATTTTTTTAATATATATATATTTTCTTGTTTATATTCTTTTATTTTTTAACGATTTAAAACTTTCCTTAAATTTTTTTTTTCGAGGGCAGCACTAGTGTTTCCTCTCCAATAATTTTCTGTATCCACCACTGACCAGAAGGCAGCGTTGTATGAAATGAACACAGATCTTGACGTTGAAATTTGGCATGATGGTGTTGTGGTATTTTGAGTATATACGTTTTCAAAGGCTTCAGGAAAAACAGGTCCATCAGAGACCCAACAGTAGCACCCTATAATGCAGCTGGACATTGTATAAATCAGATTGTTGGTGTGTCAAGAAGCGGAAATTGTTACTCCCTCCGGTCCAATTATATGAGTAAATTTTAGAGTTGGTTTTAGTCACAATTATAAAAGTTAAAGTTTTAACTTTTGTCAACTTTTTTCTTATAATACCCCTATCTATACTTTCTCAATAATAATTGAAGACAATAATAATTTAATAATATACCTATATATTTTATAAAGTAAATAATGTGTGTACTACAGATATCATTTTAAATTTATATTGCAATTAACTATGATTTTTTTTTAGTATATAAAAAAAACTAACGCGAATTTTCCCGTAAAAAAGAACATTAATACAAAGAGAATCTGCATTTCACGCCTTAGCTAGAGTTTCATGTATTGTTATTCAATTCCCATCTCCTATTTCTTATAGCGACTCATATAAAATTAAAAGTTCAGTTTTATTTTTGTATGTCATTTATTTATTTTCTTCCCCATGTATTAGTGTTCATTGACTTCATATCATTTTCACAAATAAGATGCCAACACTGGCTTTTTTTTTTTTTTTTTTTTTTTTTTTTTTTTTTTTTTTTTTTTTTTTTTTTTTTTTTTTTTATATAAGAAAAAGTTTGGGTGGGGTTAGACATGGACATGAGCCCATCGGGCCAAAGACGGCTCTGAGAACAGCTGTGATTTACAGTCTTTCACGCCCACCATGATAAGACTACCACATCGACCAGTGGGTATCGAACATTTTCCCTTTTGGAGTGAAGGCCGACGCCTTAGCCAACTTACTACTCCTCATTGGCCCCAACACTGACTTTTTTTTTTTTTTTTTGATATACCCAACACTGGCTTTTATTCTTGTAGAAACTAACTTAACAACTGGAGCCTGTTTGGCTTGATAGTTTGGGCAGCGTTTTCAGCAAAAAAGACCCAATGGCAAGAGTTGTAGAGAAAAAGCCCGATCTGAGGTGTTTGGGGGAGTACTTGAAGTTAGAAACATATCAATCCAATGGGAAACAATGTGATACACATTGCCATGATATTAGCAAGTTGTTTCAGTTATTCACTCAATTGGTCTTGTGAAATGTGGAATAAAATTGATGAAAATCTAGATGAGTAAGAAAGATTTATGAAATTAATGGTTTAAAGTTTTCGGTTAAGAAACTGTATCAAGACAACTTAGGGTTCGATTAGATTGCAGTTTTTTTTTTTTTTTAATAGAGGGGCAAGCATTGACGGTTTGATTTTACTAATAAGATCAAACTCCCGATCTCCAACTTAGATTTTTTTTTGTACCACTAGATTATAAGGCTAATGGTTTTTTTTTTTGGGGTTACAAAAATAGTGGCAAGTGTGCAACCATTTTGGGTTCTACAGTGGCAAGGACGACCCTCCCAACAATGGTAGCTCCATACAAGGCGGATTACGAGTGATTTTCTCAATTTCGAATTCTAGGCATCTTAAGGGAATCGTATGGCATTCATTTGGACCAACCACATGTTGGTAAGGCTAATGGTTGGATAGCAGTACAATAGCCAAGACATACCAAAAAAGCCTTTTTTTTTCTTGTTTCGACTTTGAGCTTATATTTATATCTGAACATTCTGAAACTATTCAATCTTTCATTTAGATCAGTTTATATCAAACCAGTTCATAAAAACTTATTCAAACATAAATTGTAGGGTTAAGGGTCTTAAATGCCATGGAAGTTTTATTTCGGGAGAACCTTTGGTAAGACGAAAGTTTTTTTTGGACCAAATGTAATACCCGGATAATTATTTATCTGGAATATTATATTTTAGTAAATAAAATCTATTGGAAATAGGTGAACTAAGTCAGTAACATTTGGACTTAATATAAACAAGTGAAATTTTTTCTCGGAGTGAGCTATCTCCGAAGTTATTTCTGAAACCAACAGGGTACTTAGGAGACATGATAAATAAGAAAAAGGGCAGATAGTACAAATGAGAACCTATAGAAAATGAATTAGTTGTGACAAACCAGAGATTAGGTTTCTTAGGTTAGGACATATTACGAATACGAATTATTATCCGAGAAGTTGGCACTCCGGAAGTTATTTCCGTAAGATGGCGTCTGTCAGAAAATGTTCAATGAGTCAACGGAATACCCTTAATGGGATCAAAAATTTAGCTAACCCAGGTAGTTTTAAAGAAGAAGAATATACCTTTATTTGTCTTTCTTGGGATTTTTAAGATTCTCTAAGATTGCGCGATTAGGACACCGAATTGGGAACTTTATCGGTACAGTCACATAAAGCAAGAGTGTGACATCATGCATGACATAAGGGGGAGACACATGGATGGCAAGGATGAAGCCACGTGTCAAAGTGCGATCCGACGGTCGAAATCGAGTCGAAAAAGGCATGAATAATGTCATTTTTCTTCTATAAATAGCAATCACCTCCTCTTCTCATTTCACACCAAAATTTTGAATCCTAGAGAGAGGTTAGAGAGAAGGAGGAGCCCGAAGAAAATATAGCGGAGCCCTGGGTAAGTTCTTCGGTCCCTAGTCTTAAGCTTTGGTAGTTCTTTCGGTAGATATAGTAGAAATGCTAGATTTATCTTTAAATTTTCCAGATAGGTTAAATATCATGTTTAGAGGTAAATATGGTATTTATTTCGAAAATATATTGGGAAAAGAGATATGTCAAAATTCTGGAGAGATAGGATCAAAGTAGCGAAGCTTTGGCGAAATTTCGCCGACTAGTCAAACTAGGGGCAAAATGGTAATTTGCACCTAAAATGCCTATTATGCTGCTAGATATTGATAAATATTATCCTTATAGGATATCTCGAGATAATCGCATCATTTGTCGTACCGCTATCAAAAATTACCGTTTTTCGTAAAAACGTCTTACGAAATACCGTCAACGAAGGTACGTTCGCGTCTTTGTAACATTAACGCCGATGTTTATGTTATGCATGTATGTGCTATGTGTATTGTGTGTGTATAGTTGTTATGTTGCTGAGTGCATATAGATGTTAGAGTATAACTATATGTGTTTGGGAGCGATGCGTCCGTAATCTTTGGGAGTGATATGTACGTATCTTTGGGAGCGATATGTACGTATCTTTGGGAGCGATATATCGCATTGGTTGTGTGTGTTAATCGGGAGCAATATATCTGCATTGGTTGTGTGTGTAATATATATGTTGTTGGGCTCGTGTCTTGTTAATGTTGTGAACGTCCGTAGTCCATATGTTGTGTATGTAAACATGAGGTTAAGCTATTACACAGGGTCCGTATGCATTGGACCTCGGCCCTTAATATAGCTTCGGTGGTCGGGAGGACCGAGGAGAAAGGCAAGCGGGTTGCACTGAGAGAACCGACCGAGGACTATCTTCGGTTGCCACGGCGTGGGAATCGTCGGGAAGACACTTATGATGTATTTACGTTTTCGTTGAACCACTAATGTACCCGATAAAACCGCCGGACATACTACCGTGGGTATTTTGAATATATATATCAGTTACTCAATCGCTCCGATGCTCTACTCTGATGAAAAAAAAATTATACTGCTTTTGGAAAATGGGATGTTACACCAAAAATGTCACGGAAGTTCACAGGAAGTATCAATTTTGCCACGGAAGTTTTCCCTGAGGAGCAATTTTGCCACGAAGTTTTTGTTGAGGAGCAATTTTACCCCAGAAGTTTTCACTAAGGAGCAATTTTGCCCCGGAAGTTTACAAAACGTAGCAATTTTTCCCTTCTGTCCCCAAATATTAAATTTGACTATTAAATCAGTCAAAGACCACACATGTCATGCCTTGAAAAGGTTGAACTTGGAGTCGAGAGAAGGAGATCCTTCGAGATGTTGAACTCAAGACGACTAGAATTTGTGAAGCCGAACTGGTCGAAGGGATTGAAAGGTCTGTCACAAAACGCAAATGAAACGCAAAACGAGAAATGAATTGTTCCAAAAATTGGTTTAGTAAAACAAATCAATAGTGATAATATTTATGTTTGTATAGACTGATCATTTGCTTAGATCATAAGTGATGTTTCCTTTGGGATTTGTGACAGTCGACCTTTCAGTTCCTTTGACCAGTTCGGCTTCACAAATTCTGGCCGCCTTGAGCTCAACATCTCAAGGATCTCCTTCTTTGGCTCCAAGTTTGACTTTTTCAAGGCATAACATGTGTGGTATTTGACTGATTTAATAGTCAAATTTAATATTTGGGGACAAAAGGGCAAAATTGCTCCTTAGTGAAAACTTCAGGGGCAAAATTGCTCCTCAGCGAAAACTTCCGTGGCATTTTTGGTCCAAAAAAAAACTTACATCTTACCAGTGCTCTTGAGCAAAAACTTCTATGGCATTTAAGACCCTTATCCCTATATTGTATTATACTAGTTGATTCTTTATCAATGTTAATGCAAGCAAGTTCTTATATACCTCAGATTCCTATAAATTATAAAGTTTCGTAGGATTTTTCTCCTACCTTCAAGTTCAAAATATGATGTTAAAGATAATTCAACTGTGCCGTTTATTTAATCCTAAACTTAAACTTCAAAAGTAGTTCATATGAAAATTGGTGTGACAATTTTTATTGCGATCCTCATTTTTCATTTTTCTTATGGTTGACTTGGAAAAAAGAAAGACAGCTTTAGAAAGCAATTAGCTCAAGTGATAAGAGTAGTTTTAAACTCTCCCAATGTTGCAAAATAAAAGAAAATAAAATAATCAGAAGAGAAATGTAATACCCGGATTTTAGCAAATCTGGAATTTTTGAGATAAAGGAAAATTAATGAATATTTTAATGAAGTAAATTCATGAGATAAAACTATTATAGAAAATTGTTATAATTATAGAGTAAATTGTTGAAAAAGTTACTGGGAAAATCGATGACGAAGAATGACTAAAAATGATATAATGGTGATAAAAACAGTCTAAAAATATTATGATAAATATTTGAAAGATCATGAAAAATTATGAGAAAAATATGGAAGTGTTATCCCTAATTATGAGAATTTAATAAATTATTTCAGAGGAAATAACATGAAGAAAAGTTTAAAAAGCATTTCGGAATCATAAAGTAACTGATGGGGTAAACATTTTTAATATTTTACATAGGATAGAAAATGACAATATCAGTATAGAAGTTTGAAAGATAACAATATACTGTAAATTAGTAAAGATAAAAATATATGAAGAAACCGATCGAAAAGATCACTAACCGATCTTGTAAAACGGAAATTTTTGGTAAAAAATATTATATTTTTAAAAAATGGAAAAAATTATAGAAAAATAAATAAATCTGAATTTTTAAAAGAGGGGTCGAAATTATGGTTATTTTTAATTAAAAAGAATTGTTTAAATAATTAAAATGGTAATTAGAATAAAATAATAATATAATGCGGTGAGTCGGCTTATAGGCGGGAGGGAAAAGTTAGAAATAAATTCTACAGGTAAACCGGAGGTAAAAGTCTTTTCAGACGATCAAATTAAGAACAAGTGAATTTTTACCCGAAGAAAGAATTTACCAGACGTCGATTCCCAACCGAAAACCCTAATTCCTAATAAGACGGAAAGCGATCAGATAGAGTAGAGCCGAGATAGGCAAAGTGAGAACCTATAGAAACAATTGCGTGTTTTCAAACACGGGATTAAGTTAGGCAACCCTTTGGACGTTTACGATTCAACGAATTATTGTCCGAGAAGTTGGTTCTATCGGAAGCGATTTCCGTAACGGGACGCGTTTGTCCGAATATCTTCCGACGCATAGGAGAATACCTGGATATGATCAAAAAGAGGATCAAAATATATAATATGAAAGAGGATGAAAAGATCTTCAAAGTTACATGCCGGATTTTTGAGTTTTGCGAAATCGCGAAACGGACACCGTCGGGTAGCTTTATCGGACCGGAGGCCATAAAGCAAGATGAAAAATCAATCTTTGACTTTTGGGGGACCAAGAGGTCGGCCAAGACCTTGAATGGTCAAGATTGCATCTTACAAAACCCTAGATCCAACGGCCAGAATCATTTCTGAAGACTTTTTGTTAATACCCACCTTGTCCCTCCCTTTTTCTATAAATAGCACCCTTCCCTTCTTCATTTCTTCACACCTCCTCTTCTCTCTACCTTGGCTGAAACTTAGAGTGAGAAGCTCTGCAAAAGTTTTGCCTTAGCTCCGAGTAAGTTCTTTCCGTCCTTAGTGTTTAGTTTCCGTAGTTCTTTCGGTAGTTATAGTAGAAGCTGTTGTTTTGATCTAGGAAGTTTGAGAATTTGTTCCTATGTTTGTTTTTATGCCTCATTGCATTGAAAGATGCCCGACGAGGTAAAAACATAGTGGGGATAATTTTGAAATGGAATACGGTCAAAGTAACGAAGTTCGCGAAATTCCGCCAAATTAGGGGTAGAAGGGCAAAATGGTAATTTTTACCTAAAATGCCGTTATGATTGCAAATCACTAATAAAAGTGATATTACTCGATAGGGCATCGAAACTCGATTTCTGCCGTTCGTTGCTGACGACGTGCATTGGTGAACATTTCACGTTTTTCCGTAAAAAGTACGTTTTCCGCCAGAAGTACCTAACGTCGTCAACGAAGGTACGGACGCGTACTGTAACACTAATCTTGTACTTCTTAAATGCATATATGTGTGATAGATATGTTCGTAGACCGATATACGATCTGACAGGTTTTACACGGGTTATAGTCATGATAACGCCGTATGTTTTTCTAGCGCGAGAACACGAGTGGTATCGTGGCACCGGTGAATAGTGCAAGTTTGTTATTGTTGTTTTACATTGTGGGGCTTTACATACTGCGTAATGCTTATGTTTTGTCGGCATAATGATCATGCATCTGTTGTATGCTTATGTAGTGATATAATGTTGTATTGTCTAGAATATACGTTATCCGTATATCTTGTATTGTTTGGGTTTGAGATTAACAGATTACACGAGATTCAATGCGGTGAATTGAATCTCGGCTATAGCATCAGGATCCGGAGGAATACGGATTGAAGATCGAGGCAAGCATCGTAGACATGCGCCAGGAGAGACTTATCTATCTTTACCGCTTTCGTTATTCACTTTCAAACTCTAGGATTAATGTAATCATTACAATGTTACACTGTGGTTGATGTTTGTTATGAATCAGTTACTCTTTCGCTCCAATGCTCTACTCTGATTACTCTGCTTGAAATATTTGGAAACGTTTTAAAAAAAAAAATTCCGCCGTTTTCAAATGGGATGTTACAAGAAACTTAAATTTGTCATTTATATTTTATTTTTATGGCTTTTACCTTCATTAAATTTTCCAAATTTATAAAAAATAGTAAAAAGAAAAAACTAAACAATATGACAATGTTCAAATTATTATATGATTAGAGCGATAAAATGGAATTTGATTAAATAGGTATACAAACGTAAATGATGAAGACTTCAATATAGAAATTCATAAATTGAAAAGGTTAACAAACAAGATAAATATGGAATAAAATAGATTGATATATTATATTTAGATATCAAATCCAACATCAACTAGCCATTAGAGGTAGCAATACCAATCCAAATATATATTCTAAAGAATTATTGTCAATTGGCATTGGATATCGACATAAAGGACATAAATGACTCATATTTAGCCATGTGATAATACAATTATAATGAAAAACATGTTTACAAGGCATGGTCAACAACTCTCTGTTATCAGAGAAATCTTTTAGACAAATACAACACTCATTCTTCTCATTTAAATCAATATCATCATCTTCTTTGAGTTTCATATTGTTGAGGGATTGAATGGCTTCTTCAGACGCGGGAATCTTTCTCCTCTCATTATCAACGAGCAATTCAACAAAAACATCAATACACAAAGAAACATAAGGATAAGAAGAAGAAGAATCATTATCCATAATCTCTCGAGCTCTATTGATGAGTTTGGGTATCAATAAATCAAGAGCATGAGGTTGGATTAAATCGTGGGAAAGATGATGACGAAGAAAGGTTGAAGCAGTTTTGAAGAACTTACTGCAAGAGATGCAATGAGAAGAAAGTGGTGGGGAGGGAATATTATTGATGATACAAGGAAAACCACAACCACAAGGACAGCGTTGTATGAAATAAACACAGATCTTGACGTTGAAATTTGGCATGACTGTGTTGTGGTATTGAGTAGATACGTTTTCAAAGTCTTCAGGAAAAGCAGGTTCATCAGAGATGCAAAAGTAGCATCCTATAACGTAGCTGGACATTGTAATCGAGTCCGTGTGAATGCAAAAAATGTTTTTAGAAGAGTGATCTTTTGAATTTTTAACTTTGAAAGACCCACCTTACAAATATAAGTATATAACTCAATCAAATAAAAAAAAACTATGATAATGGAAAGATGATGTGAGCTGATTGATAGAACACCAATAGTATATTGCTTGTATTTATAGGCTCTAAATTTAATCTCATTCGAAAGATATTTTAAGAAATTAATTATAGATAATTATTTATGATCAAAATTTAAGATTAAGATTTTTTGTAGATTATTTTTTTGGTTTTTTCCCCATTTATTGTGTTTTAATTTGTATTTTTTAATACTATTATGACTTGAATGATGATATTTTTTTTAAAAAGAAAATATCTGTTTTGATACATTTTTTTCCAAATTTTATTTATTCTTAATCTTAATTTGTTAGAAGCAGTTCTAATAAAAAATGAGATAAGATTTTTCACATTTTAATATATTTTGTTTTATATTGTTTTTTAAATCTAATTTCAATGATAATTCCTCGTAAAATAAAGTTGATTTGGTAATAAGATTTATCAATTTTCAATAATGGATGATAATTTTGTAATCTCACATCTATCTTTTTCTTGGATTTGTGAACTAACCTAGAAAATTAATGCTAATATCTAAATTAACACCAATATTATATTATATGTAATCATAGATAGGCCCTGAATTTTATCTTATTTGAAAGACCTTTTTCTCTCTCTCGCTATATTCAAATGATTTCAAGATACAGTAGTTCACGAAGAGGAAGATATATTTATTAATTTTGTGAAATTTAACGCATCGTTTAAATAAAGTAATAAATACAAAATAAATACTTTAGAAAAATCATAGATAATTATTTTCTATAGATAATCATCGATATGTTAATTTTGTATATTATCGATTTTTTAAAGAAGGTAATTATTTTTTAAGGAAATTATTGATAATTATTTATCATGAAAATTTAAAATTAAGGAAAATGTAATATATATTATTATTTTTTGGGTCCATTTATTGTGTTTAAATATCTTTTTATACTACCATGATGAATTCAATGAGGGGATTTTTTTAAACAAATAATTTTTTAATAATTTTTTTCCAAATTTTATTCCTAATATTAATTTTTATAACAAGTTCTTATGAAAATTAATGGGGTGAATATTTTTAAAATTTCAATATTTTTTAAAAAATTCAAGTTGAATGGTAATCCTTCGTAAAATATATTAATTTGGTAATAAGATTTGTCAATTTTCAATTGTCGATTTTAGTTTTTGTAATCTCTCAATTTTTTGTTTTATGAACTAAAATAAAAATGAATGCTAATTATTCAATTATATATTAAATAAAACAAATTGAAGCCTTTTCTAATTCTGTTTTTAGCTTTTATATTGTTAGAGTTGTTTTATAGAATTAGTTTTTAAAATATGTTTTTCAAGAAAACAAAAAAAAAAGATTATTTTCATATAAAATCATATTTGAGAAAAATGTAAAAATTTAAAATAATGAGTAAACATTTAATTAAAGAATGCAACTTGTCTTGTATAAAAAGAAAAAGAAAAAGAATGCAACTTGTCAAATGATAGAGTTCTTCTCCGCTTTTTTGTCCGATTTTCGAAAGCAAAAAGCAACTTTATAGAATAAAAAGTACTCCTCGTAAAAACATGCATTGTTTTTTCAATCTAATTTCAATAATAATTTCTCGTAAAAGCAAATACCATATTTTTTCAGCAGGAAACTCTTGATTTTTTTTTTTGATGAAATATAAATATGCAGTCATGATGAAAAATCATAAGTTACAAAATATCTTAATAATATACACACATCCGATAAAAGATAAGACAAACTCCAAAGGATATTCTTGGTCTTAGTAATGATTATGATATGGGATTGCTCAACTAGTTTACAGTTTATAGTGTATATGAAATAGGAATCGTTTTGGTGCCTATCATTTGGATAGGAGTAATTTACCTATCTCATCCGAATGGTTAAGATTTGATTTTTTAAAATAAAAAAAAATCATTTTTTTTTAAAAAATATTAGTTAAGAGATTATTTTTATTTTAGATTTTCTATCCATTAAAATATTTTTTTAAAAAATAAAAAGTAAAAAAATAAAATCAGGACCATCCAAATCTCCAAATGTGATAGGCAAATGTGTAGGAATCTCACCAGAAACGCGGAAGCCTATCGAACCGAGATGATGTAGAAAAAGATGAACCTTCATCGTTTTGATTACCTGGAAAGATGAGCGATCTAAAAACTTCTTCTCGAACGGTCCAAGTCACGAACGGTCCAAGTCCGCTCTATGATCGATCTTCCGGACTATCTCTCGAGGGGGATGAGATTGTTGTGTGGGCAAGCTGTTCGGATGATGAACGTCGCCTCTAGGGTTTTATTTCGATGAGAGCCTCCTTGTGAATTAGGTTTCTCAATGGGTGAAAGTAGGTTTATATACTACTACACCAAGACCTAACCCTAAACCCTAAAGGGGCATAGGGCTCTTGGGCTGTGGTCTCACGGGCTTAAGTGACCAAAGAGCATATATTCCAACAATCTCCCACTTGCTCTTTGAGATACAAAACTTGAGCTCGTAAACCCAAGACCATGTAGCCCTTAAGCCATCATTATCCGATAATTTACCCCATCCCTTGTTTCGAGCTAGCACAGGGATCTATCATTTGTCATTTATCGAGGCTCATGATAATCTGCTGAAGATTATCTAGTTCGGTGCTACTCCACTAAAAGCCCGAATGTGAACTCCAAGATTAATGACAATTATAACACGAATATGCATTACCCCTTTATAAAATGTCTATAATTTGATTGATTAGTTTTACGTAACTCAATCAATTATTTATTCCCTTGACTATGATAGTTTATCTAATGGATTACATGCACCGGCGGTGTCTTCAATATCCAAGTACCGAAACATATCAAGTGGACATTTCCTATAAATTCCATGTTGTTTATCTCATAAACACCGATAACCAAAAAGTCTCAATCCCAAAATACCAAGTTCTTGGCCGTCATATAGATCAAACTTCACTTTTGTTGGTAAATCAAAGAATGAAAACTATTTGACTACCTATTTAAAATAAACTCGGGATTAAGAGCAACTACATGACTATAGTTATCGGAGATTTGATTCCTTATGATGAGAAAGAGCAACCTTAATCAAATCTCTCCTTGATCCATTCAATGTAAGTATTAACTCACACCAATATTTTATAATGATTCGAACAAAACCATTTCATAAAATATTGCCGGCCTAAATAAAGTGCCCAACTTAATTTAATAGTTGTGAAGCTATTCATCAATTGTGAGTACCTATGACCATGTCCTCTATAAACGTATCCATATGATCATATACTCCACAATTGATCCGGACCTTTAAGTCTCAGTAAATAGTGTGCGAAATTTAAATGAAAAACACCTCATTTATACCATTCGGAAAAATGCAATGTCATAATGTCTTGCTCATAAAGCACAAAACAACAAAATGAAATAACAACTATCTAAAGCTATAGCAAACTGGAATCCTCTTAAGACCCATAGATGTAACATGCCTCTCGAACACACGTTCGTGCAAACTCTTAGTAAAAGGGAATTGCCAAGGTTCTCTTCGATGCTATCTTTGCTACAAAAGTATCTCCTCTTTCAACTATTTCTCGGATCAAGTGATACTTTATTTGTATGTGTTTTTGTCTCTTGTGAAACCTTGGTTCCTTGGTCGTAAGCACGCCCCACTGTTGTCACGGTAAAGTGTGATAGGACAGTCAACACACGGAATCACCCGAAGGTCCGTTAGGAACTTCTTTAACCATACGAGCTTCCTTTGCGGCCTCCGGCGACGACTACATACTCGGCCTCCGTGGCGTAGTCGCCCACACATGATTGTTTTACACTTCTCCAACAAATGGAACCGCTATTATGGGTGTACACATATCCCGAGGTGGATTTACTTGAGTCAATATCTCCTTGGAAATCTGAGTCCGTATAACCAATGGTTTTAAGACTCCCACTAGAATAGACCAACATATAATCTCTCGTTCTCCGTAGGTACTTGAGTATATGTTTGACCGCTACCCAGTGTTCCTCTCCGGGATTAGATTGGTACCGCTTACTACTCCCACCGCATAACAAATATCCGGTGCGGTACAAAGCATAGCATACATGAGACTACCTCTGCGGAAGCATAAAGTATCCTACTCATGCGTTCTCTCTCGTCAGAGTTTTAGGAGATTGCTCCTTAGAGAGATGAATCCCATGCCCGAAGGGTATCATTCCCTCTTGGAATTCTCCATGCTAAACCCGGAAAGTATTTTGTCGATGTATTTAGCCTGGGATAATGCCAAAACCCTATTCTTCCGGTCTCGTAAGAGTTTAATACCAAGAATATAATTGGTTTCCCCAGGTCCTTCATATCAAAATGCTTGCTCAGCCAGTCTTTATGCTTAACAATACCTCGTATCATTTCCGATAAGGAGTATATCATCCACATAAAGTACCAGAAAGGATACTGCGTCACCTTGGATCCTTTTATACACACACGGCTCATCAGGACTTTTCTCAAAACCATAAGACTTAATGGCTTGATCAAATATGATGTTCCATGATCTGGACGCTTGCTTAAGTCCATAAATGGACCTTTGCAACTTGCATACCATATGTTCTTGCCCTTTGGCTATAAACCCTTTTGGTTGCTGCATATAGATCTCCTCTTCCAAATTTCCATTTAGAAAAGCAGTTTTGAGATCCATTTGCCAAATCTCATAATCAAGATTTGTGCAATGACTAAGAGAATCCGGATGGATTTAAGCATGGCAACCGGCGAAAAGGTTTCTTCATAATCCACATGTTCTATTTGGGAGTACCCTTTTGCCACCAATCTAGCTTTGAAGGTTTCAACCTTCCTGTCCGATCTTCTCTTTCTCTTGTAAATCCACTTGCACCCAATGGGTCTTACCCCTTCAGGTGCATCTACAAGAGACCAAACTGAGTTGGAATACATAGAATCCATTTCATGATTCATAGCCTCAAGCCATTCCTGAGCATCAACATCTCCTAGTGCCTCGTCATAGCTTGTGGGATCATCATCTTCATCAATGATGACATCCTAATTTGACTCACCCAACAAGAGAAATCTTGTACGTTTACGAATCAATCTCCCACTACGACTTTGTCTCACTTGATGTTGTGCATCTACAGGTGGGTCCATATTTTGTGGGTTAACAATTTCTTGATAAGGACCCTCATTAGGTGGATTAACCAATTCGTGATTTTGTTCTTCCATACGTTCATCATTATGCTGAACTTCTGGTTCTATTTCTGGTTCCTGTGTTTGTTCATGTATGTTTTCCATATTTTCCCCTCTTTGAACAACCACAGGAATAAATGCTGGAACCGCCTGAGGAGGTGGCGGTGAAACTTGATCTGAGACTAGCTCATCAAGAATAACCTTACTTCTTGGCTTATGATTTGCCATATAGTCCTTCTCTAAGAAAGTCGCGTGTGTGCTCACTATGACCTTCTTATCTTTTGGACTATAAAACAACCAACCTCTCGGTTCCTTTAGGATAGCCTATAAACATGCATACTTCAAGACGCGAGTCCATCTTATCTCGGTTTATGTTGCAAGACATGTGCCGGGAGCACCCCAAATCCGAATATGTTTCATGGTGGGCTTACACCCTTTCCACAATTCTATTGGTGTCTTTGAAACCGACTTGGACGGTGCTAAGTTAAATAAATACATAGCAGTTTCTAAGGCATATCCCGGAATGAATCGAAAAGATGAATAATCGAGCATAGATCTTGTCATTTCTAAAAGGGTTCTATTTCTCCTTTCAAAGCAACTCCATTCTTGGGGTGTCCTTGGAGAGGATAATTGTGAAACTATCCCTCTTTGATCAGTAAGACCTAAACTCTCCAGATAGGTATTCTCCCCTCGATCAGATCGAAGGGTCTTAATTTGAACACCAAGATGCTTTTTCGCTCGGCCTTGAACTCTTGGAATTTTCCAAAAGCTTCGACTTGTGATGCATCAAGTACACATGTCCAAATCTAGAGTAATCATCAGTAAATGTGATGAAATACGATACCCTCCTCTCGGCTTGGACATTTATTGGTCCACATACATCGCATGTACCAATTCCAGCTGAAGTGTGACACGTTTTCCCTTGGCCTTGAAGGATCTCTTTGTCATTTTACCTTCTAAACAAGATTCACATACTGGTATCGGTTCAAAGTTCAGGGATTTTAAAATCCCACTTTTGACCAAACCTTGTATCCTGTTAGAGTTAATATGACCTAATCTCAAATGCCAAAGATATGTTTCATTGGAAACTTTTCTTTTCTTTGATGAATTATTATGCTCAACATCTCTTAATTCAACATGATTAATTTCACAGGGAACACGATTAAGGAAATAAAGACTATTAATCATTACACGAACAAATAAAAGAAGATTTGCTTCTTATTGAAACCGAGGAATTAAACCGAATTGTCAAACCATGTTTTTCCAAACAACTAACGTAAATTAAATTCCTCTTAAATTTGGAATAAATAAACAGTCTTCTAAAACCAAAGTTCTGCAATTATCAAAAGATAAAATAACTTGTCCCATCGCTAGTGTACACAAGCTCCCCAGGCCCAAGCTTCAAAACTCTTTGTCCTTCACTTAAAAGCAAGCTATGTTTGAACCACCGCATAGAGTAACAAACATAGTTAGTGGCTCCTGAATCAACGATCCATTTTTCATCGTAATTCTCCACTAAACAAGCCTCAATCACATGTAAATTACCCATACCTGGTTGATTCATCCGTGGGCAATTTTTCTTCCAATGCCCCTTTTGTCCGCACTTGAAGCACTTGCCTTTGGCCGCTTTTATTGCAACCGTTTTGGCAACTGGAATGCCCGATTTCTTCTTTTTCTTGTTCTTGTTCTTTCCTTAGGTTTCCCCTTAGGTTTCACAGAAATTTCACTAGCAAATAATGCATCGCCCGCTTGACTAGAGATCGTTCAACACTCTCAAGCTCGTGCATCGGTTGAGCGAGGTCAAGATGCATCTTATTCATATTATAATTCATCTTGAATTGATTGAAGTATTCAGCAAAGTGATTGTAAGAGAAGGTCAACTTTTAAATCTTGTTCAAATTTGACACCATGGTCATCAGCCCTCTTAAAGTTTGCTATCATTGTTAGACAATGATCCCGCACACTTCCTCCGCACATCCTTTGTCTTGGTGATGAATTCAGCGCATTTTGCCTAGCAGAGTCGCTAGACGTAGCAAACATGCCATCAAGAGTCCGGAGCATTGTTGCTCCACTCTCAATCATGCTTACTTGCTCCCGAAGGATCGGCGAGAGATCGGGCTAAAATATAGCAAATGAACCGCTACATTCGCCTTCTCCCATTTTTCCTTCTCTTGCTGAAATTTAGTCCGGATTGCCACGTACGCATCGCAGAAAGTCGCGCCGGCATGCATAGGGCGTTAGAACAAAGTTGAGCTTTTCATATTGAAGAACAATATCCAAATTTTTTTCCATTGTTTGTAGTTTGTACCATCCATAGGTTTTTGGCTCAAGATGGTAGCTAAAGGATTGAAAGACATTTTTTCGAAAATAAAGAAGAAGAAAAAATCACACTAATTACAAACTATAATTAACAACAAAACGAGATATTGCGCTAGTAGATTCTAATAACTACTATTCGTTTATTGTTTAACAATCCATTAGTTATCTTTACAAGGCTTACGATGGGCAAGATACTTGTAAAACTAATATTGTTATTTTGGGCCTTCGGTTCCATTGCCGAGCCTCGATGGGAGGGTTAACAATTTTACCAAAGTTGAATGTATTTAACCATTGTTTACTTTCAAAATTATCTTTAGTGTCTAAGTGTTGCCGACGATGGGCCGTACAAAATTTTACTAAAATTTTGAAAATATTAGGGTTTAATCTAGCGAAATCCGATTATCCTTATCCGACGGGGCTTCGCCGATAACCATTTCACTAATAAAACCCACAATTGGGGCCCGTAGGTTTTAAAATTAATTGCTTAATTTTAAAACCTTCACCCATTCAATAATTTTTAAAATAAGAATTTTCAATTTCCAAGAATTGTTCAATTTAGAGTAATTTGAAATCAATCTCAAATATACAATTCTCTTAGGAAATTTTCTGGATTATTTGTCTAGATTTTAATTCCACAATTAATTAATCCAATTATTAATCTAGATTTTAATATAAAATCATAATAATTTATAATTAATTTAGTGGATAACCTAAATAATCTTGCAAAATAACTATCATACTAGTCGAATCAAGACATAATAGCTACTATGCAAAGTAATGACATGTGATTATGCATCAAATATGACATCTTTCCTATTCTATATGACATGTTATTTCTAAAAGCATGTTAATCGCACATTTAATTCATCAATTCAATAAAAGCATTTAAAAAATTAAACAAATAACTTTAATCCATGGCTTTCCTATTTTAAAAATAAAATATAAAATTACAACTTTGGAATTTCTCTTTTGTCCACCTCTTAGGATCTGTCTCAAGCGCCTTTAGGGTATTCATGGGCCGTAAAAAAACCAAAGACCCACTTTTGGCGAGAAAACCTAGGATGCAAAAGAGGAACCCTAGCCGTCGGTCTTCGCGCCGTCAGCCGAAGTCATCTCAGCACGATGGGCAATTTTTCTTCTTTTTCTTCGTAGTTTCTCGATCTTGAACTTTTACAGAAATTTGAAAATTTACAAAGAAATTGCGAAAAAACATAAGAACAAGCAAGGAGGAAACCTAATCATATGGGATTAGCCTCCTTGTTACAAATCAAGAAATACACGAGAAAATCTAACCATGGATTAAAGCGATTAAAATTAAAACTAATATCAAATCTGAATTATAAAGAATAAAACTCATGAAATCAATAACAAATATAGAAATAGATGCCATATTTTTCAAAAAATAATATTTTGAAAAATCTCGAGATTTGATCGCATAAACGAAAACCAAAATTTTTCAAAAAATAATATTTTGAAAAATCCGAGATTTGATCGCATAAACTAAATCAAAAATTTTCAAAAAATAATATTTTGAAAAATCGAGATTTGATCGCATAAACTAAATCAAAACTGGTTCTTTTTCTCATCGCGAACCGGCTCGATGCCAATTGTAGGAATCTCACCGGAAACGCTTTAAGCGTATCGAACCGAGACGATGTAGAAAAAGATGAACCTTCATCGTTTTGATTACCGGAAAGATGAGCGATCTAAAAGCTTCTTCTCGAACGGTCCAAGTCACGAAACAGTCCAAGTCCGCTCTATGATCGATCTTCCGGACTATCTCTCGAGGGGGATGAGATGATTGTGTGGGCAACCGTTCGGATGATGAACGTCACGCCTCTAGGGTTTTATTTATGATGAGAGCCTCCTTGTGAATTAGGTTTCTCAATGGGTGAAAGTAGGTTTATATACTACTACACCAAGACCTAACCCTAAACCCTAAAGGGCATAGGGCTCTTGTAAGTGTGGTCTCACTTAAGCCCAATTGGGCTTAAGTGACCAAAGAGCATATATTCCAACAAAATGGTGCCTATGCAAAGGATAGACACCGAAAGAGAATCCATATGAAATATGCTTGGATAGTCTTTTGGTGCTTTCAGAGGATGAAAGTCGTCATGGCATTCTAGAGTGCTAATAGCTGTAGTGGTAGGATTCCAAGTCTAATTTCAGGAATAAACCTCCACTCGTTAAATTCAATGTGTTATATAAAAAAAATACTTTGTTATATATTCTACGCTGTTCACTCCTTGATTTGTTAACACTGAAGATAACTCCACTGAAAACGATGCCACCCTCTACCCTGCACTTGTCGGTCCTCTATTGTATCAGCAGCTTGGTGCTGTTGGTGCAATAATTGAGATGTGGTAGCACTTGCTCTAGATTGTGTTGACGTGACCACCTGCTGTGGATATATTCTCATTCCTGCTCGACAAACTTTGTTCCTTGTAAATCACAGAGATTCTAGTAATTGAAAAGGTAAATATGTCATAAAAGTACTAGGATCTCTGTGGTTTAACAACTATGTTACTAAACTCTAGAAATGGTGTGGTGCAGAAAATAGAAAATAAGAGTATATAAATAAATAAAGAAAAAGGAAAAAAGATCTGGGCATTGATTTGAAATCCAAATTTCTCTAACACAAGAAAACAGTGGTCAAATGCATGCAGGGTTCTTCAACAGATCCATGTTAACTAATATAATTAGAGAAGATAATAAGAAGAAAGAATCAAAATGAAGAATCAATTGTATATTATCAATAGAGTAATAAGGCTCATACAAAGAGTAATAGTGAGGGCTCAATGCCCAACACTCACTAACTAACTAATAGGCTAACTAACTTTCTAACTAATCAACTAATCACCTATATATTCTAACACGCCCCCTCAAGTTGAACACTATTTATCTTGAATGTGCTCAACTTGAACAACACAAAAATAAGGGGTAAGGTGAATTAAATCGACCAGTTTAATACAAAAAAAAAAACAATACAACACAATGATACAATGATCTCTTCAAAACAATCTTCTCCCATTCACTTCTTCTGAAAATCTTCTCTTGTAGGCAACCGATCGACAACCCACTGAATACATTTCCAAATATGTCTCTAGCAGCAAAAGTATAGGCAACTCCTCCTATAATAAATTGCACAGCCACTTCACAAGCCTCAAATATATCCAATACCAATCACAAATAGACCCACTGGACCTTCCAAAGCACCCCAAATACTTTTCTCATGAGGGACTTGCTTCTTAGATGTTCTTCCACTAACATAGAGATGCACAGTAGAAACAAGAAGGCCGTGGTGTTAGAATTTCCTCAAGGCAGTCTTAATACTTCACAACCGACAGGGGAGCTAATAATGCATCATGTCATCCATTAGCTTTCCTTGCATACCAGGGAAACCAAAACGAGCAAGATTCAGATGTCTGGAGGCGCTAAAACAACACTTGACAGACATGCAAGATCACGAACGGTATTGATGTCCGGAGGGACAAACCAACACTTAACAAAACATATAAGGCCCGAATGTGACCTGAATCGCAAGACAGTGGCGAGGAGGCGACAACTCTGCTCTCAACTTTTCTTTCCCTTAAATCGATAGGAGCAAGGAGGCGACATATCTCTGCTCTCAACTCTGCTCTAAAATACCATATCCGTATAATCCCCTCTGTCATGTGAAGATTCAAATGCGAGAAGAGGAAGAAGTGCATATAACCATTCGATCAAACCAGTATATGCTAGAACCAAATTTGAGAAGATTCAAAGTGAATCGATCAGATGCAAATTTCCACAAAAGCAAAATGCTCATACCAGACCAAAGGCAAAATCAAGAGTCAAAAATCCAAAATCACCTCTGATCTATTGCAAATTCTAATTCATCTCGTCTCACGATCTTGGAGTTCAAGCAAGCAGCGGATCGTGACAGATCGTGTGGAGTGGAAGCTGTTTCTTGCCGGATCTTGGACGGGAGAAGGACGATTTCATCTTTCGTCTCTCGTGCTTAGAGTTCTGGTCGGCGAAAGCACGGTCAAGGTTGCTTGTTGTGCATCTTCGCCAAGTCGTGGTATCGTGGGTCATCAAATCCATTTTATTACTCTCATAACACAAGCCTTAGCTAACTAGCAATTTCAACAACATTCCAATCAACTTTTTCTCCTACACATTGTAACGAACACCTTATGTGCAGTAATAACTAACAATGTTATCAACTTCTCATTCTTCAAATCTCTTCCCAAAATTTCCAAATACCAATATACAAAAGCACAGAACTTCAGTCCAAAACAAAAGCACGTTTTGTGCAAAATTTTGACATTAAATTTGAGTAAAAACATTATTTCTCATACCAAAACAGCATCCAAGTTGTGCGGTAGTTCAAATTCAGAAATGCAGATTTGTAGAAAACATAAATTCAAAAACTATATTTTAATATTTCATAATGAAGCAGACAGGACAGGATGATCAAATACTATACATGTACATCATTTTTGGAATATTAAAAAGAGTAAAAATGAACCCTTTAAGGAGGATAAAAGGTTTGGGTGCACAAGTCTTAACAGAAGGCTCAAATTCAGTTCATATCAGTCAACACTTAGCACTACTCTGAGCTCGCCCAAGATAGGATAGAAACAATTTTCCAATGGATAGAAAGTGGTTGGAACTATACTGACATGTAGTCCAATTATATATGTTAATGCCCAATGACTCTATTTGACTAATAATTAGCTAAGAGTCCGAATAAATACGACAATTTTTGGAAAATGATAGCAAAAATTTTGTGAACCCCACAGCGTGGTTCCAAAAACATAAAAGTAAGACAAATCGCCTGAAAAAAATTCTAAAAATTTGAAATTTGGTGAGACATGGAAACTCTAGTAAGACATGAAAATTTTGTGAACGCCAAACCCAAAGACATATTAAGCCACCATGAATAACGCCCGATTTGAAATCAAACGCCAAACCCAGCGATATTAAGGCACACGCACACGCTAACTAGTGAATTGAACTGTGGTGATAAAAGGATTGAGTTCCATGAGTGACCAATCTTAAAACTGTCATCCCTTTAGGTCTTATTTGTTATTGTGATCAGTGGAGTACAAGAAATTGGTTCTCAATCTAAATTAATTTCAGAGGCAAACCTAAATTTTTTCTCACCACAATCTTTAAGCAGATTTAGGCACCAGCAAGAAGTAAAGACAAAATCGAAAATTACCTGTTTGGAGAGCAGCAGTGGTTAAACGACAAAGGAGATGGAGAGATTGGAGAGTAGCAACGTAGGTCTCAGTTGCCGAAGATGAAGGAGACAGTGAAACGGCTTGGACTTGGGTTTGTATGGGTTTCGGCCAAGACGGAGGAGAAGGACGCTCGTCACGGCGCGGCGGAGGCAAGGCTCGGCGAAGACGGAGGAATAGGAGGCTCGGCAAGGCGGCGATAGAGGCGTGACAGAGAGAGGGGAACTGAAACGATTTCTATCGGGTGAGAGGAGGGATTATGCAAAATAAATGGGAATATTGGCGACCTGAAAAAAATGAAGGTCGCCAAATTTAGAATTTTGGCGACCTGAAAGTAAATTCAGGTCGCCACAATTCAAAAAACGGCGACCTAAAATTCCTTTAGGTCGCCAATATTTTAATTTTGGTGACCTGAACGCATTTTTTTCAGGTCACCAATGTTAAAAAAAAATAAAAGGCTTTACCACCCACGGCGCCAAACAAATAAATTTTATTCCAAAAAAAAAATCCCATGGTGCCAAATAAAAAAAAATTCATTTGAATATTGGTGACCGAAAGTAAATTCAGTCGCCAATTTAAAAAAATTAAAAACCAAAACCACCCACGACGCCAAACATATAAATTTTATTCCAAAAACAATCTTATGAAGCCAAATAAAAAAATTATCATTTGAATATTGGTGACCTGAAAGTAAATTCAGGTTGCCAATTTTGAAAAAATTAAAAACCAAAACAACCCACGGCGCCAAACATATAATTTTTATTCTAAAAAGAATCCCATGGCGCCAAACAAAAAAATATCATTGGCATATTGGCGACTTGATTTCCATTCAGGTCGCCAATATTCGAATTTTGGCGACTTGAATTAAATTCAGGTCGCCTAAATTCAAAAATTGGCAACCTTAATTTAATTCAGGTCGCCTTATCCATGGCGCCAAACAAAAAATTCTCGCGCGAAACTACTTAAAGCGTCCTGAAATAATGTTAGAACGCCAAAAATCAATTTTACAAGTCCTAAACTATTATTCGGGTTGCTGAAGGCTAATTTTCCTTTCATATATTTACAAGAAGGCCACTGCCTTCATTTTTTACTTCCTATTTTTAAATAAGGACATTTTTTAGGGTAGTAATATCGAATTTTTGTAGTAGTGAAAATAAGTTTTTTTAGCGTCTTGAAATCCTCTTTAGGACTCCAAAGTCTTGCGTCTGACACATACATATGAAATCTCTTCTCTCTCTCACCACCATTCTCACCACACACACACGCCCTGGCCCCGATAGATGCATCTCTTCCCACTCTCTTCTCTTCCCTCTCTTGCACACACATACGCCTTGGCACTCATACGCCGGCGACTTGAGGAAGGGAGTTTCAGAGTTGCAACTTGGAGGCCGGAGCTTGATCGGAGAAGAGGAGCTTTTTCCAGATCGGTTTTGTGTTTCCGATTCTTGCCTCCGATCTGTTTGGATTTGTGACTTTCTCTTTCCAAATCTGTTTTGTGTTACCGATTCTTGCCTCCGATCTGTTTGGATTTATGACTTGTTTTTTCAGTTTTCCAGATCTCGCTTTTCCGATTCGTCTCTTATGCTCCAAAGACCTCTCTCTACGGTATCTCCCACGCATCGCCGCCACCGTCACCGTAACCGACAAGCCGGTGGATGTTGATGAGCGGCGTGACGATTGGGCTTCGTGGAACCCTAGAGGCTCGTGTATTTTGACGATGATCTCAGGTCTCCTCCTCGTCGTTGTCTCGGTTAGGGAAAGACTAGGTTCATCTCTACCTAAAGCAGAGGAAATTTTTGCACCTGATTCCTCTTATTGTGATCATCTTCTGCCTGTGAGTTTTCGGCTTTGTAGTTATTATTGCGTAGATTTTGGATTTGGACTTTAGATACCAAATCTGTAATTCTATTGACTATGGTATGATTGTGGGTGAATTCGTGACGATAGTTTGTTCTTATTTCTTATTTGTGATTATGCATAGATATTTGGATGGTTTGGGGTTTTTTCTTTTTTCTTTTAAAAAGATTTTTGGTGTCCTGAATTTTATTCCGGACGCCTTAAATCAGGCGTCCCGAATTTAGGACGCCTTATTTAACTTCCCCCGTAGAGACGTCCCTGTGAAAAGAGACGTTAATTGTGTCTTATTTAGGACGTTTTTTTTTTTGGGTTTTTTGTAGTAGTGGTTGCTTGCGGAAACGCAGATTCAGGATCCAATTTAACTTCCTCCAGCGATCGGGGTTTCCTTGCTCGGATCGTGATTCATTGCTATTTTCTGGAAATCAAGTTGCGAAGAGAAGGAGTTCGATCGTCTGGAAATCTGATATTTGGAGATCCGATGATTTGGGTACCAGATTCTTGAGGATCCGTCTTCTTGGCTTGGGCTTTGCCATTCTTTAATAACCAGTAGGAATTCTTGGATCGCAACCGGGCTTTCAACTCACAGAGCCTTATTCTTCCATGAAGCCTTGTTCTTGCAGACTGGATCTTGATTACTAGGCTGTTGGTCTTGAAAAATCAACCTGGCTCATGATACCATGTTAAGTAGTATAATTAGAGAAGATAATAAGAAGAAAGAATCAAAATGAAGAATCAATTGTATATTATCAATAGAGCAATTAGGCTCATACAAAGAGTAATAGTGAGGGCTCAATGCCTAACACTAACTAACTAACTAATAGGCTAACTAACTTTCTAACTAATCAATTAATCACCTATATATTCTAACAATCAATTTATTCCATGAATTGAAGAGTTTAATAAGTTTGTTACAATTTCAATAGATGGTTTCTTGAATCTAGTTGTGGTGGTGCCCTGATTTAGATCTTGTGATTTTTGTGGTTTCTATGATTCCTTATTTAATTTATGACTTGTGTGGTTAATATTTTCATATGAGTTCCCCTACTGTGGGAGATAGGTGCAATCCATCCAGCGCCTTAAGGAAGAAAGAAGCAGGTATGAATGAAAAGAAAGAGAAAACAAGTGAAAAATAATTAAAGAGGAGAGAGAATATGACATGAGAAAGACATTTTACCCACATTTTAAAATTTTAAATCGGGTCTATTGCCCAATTAGAAATTTATTTAATTTATCAACCTAATTTATAATTTCACTATATTAGATGGCTTTTTATGGGATTTTCCCAATAAAAAATTAATGCTCATATATAGACTAACACCATTAGTGTACATGTAATTATAGATATATTATATGTAATTATAGATATGCTCTGCATTTAATTTTATTCGAAAGACTTTTTTTGTGGCAAACATATTCAAAAGTTTTATTTCCCAAAACATTTTTTGCATTTTAAGTCATCACAACTATGAACTCCATGTCTCACATTCTCAATCCGTTTTAAAATTGTAAGAGGTAATGGGGCCTTAAAGAAGAAAATTTTGAGAGCGGGTTGATGATGAGACGTTATAGGTGGTGGACTTGGGTGAGGCACGCGACATATAAGATGTCCTGGTTAGTATCAAAGCTAGACTTAGGTTGTTATGCTATTATGTTATCGGTGACATTAAAGTTAGACTTAAGTTGGTGTGTTAGCGAGGACATTGAAGCCCTAGGGGTCGATTGGGATGACTTACAATAACATTAGATCTGATGCCACAAATTAAGAACACACATTGGGCTTGCGCCATTAGATCAAAGGGTCTTTCACAGAGTGGGAGAATGTAAATCCTCAAATTGAAATATAAACTTTCAAAAGAGAGAATTCATCATATTTTTTCTTTTCTAGTTTTTCTCGTTTTGAATATTTCTTTTCAAATTTATAAAAAATAATATGAATATGAAAACACATAAATGTTACTTAAGGACTTCAGGCTAGAAATTTTATAAATTGAAAATTTTCACGAACAATATAAAAACAATCCCCAAGAATTGTCATTGGATATCAACAAAAAGAACACACATGATTATAAATAAGAACATGTTAAACTCCAAACTTATATATATTCACAAAGATGTTTCAAACAAATACAACACTCATAATTCTTTCCATTTGAATCAATATCATCATCTTCTTCAAGCGTCATATGCGTTGACCCGGGATGTATGAGTGCTGGGTCCGAAGAGCCTGTTGAAGCTGCAAAACATGTTGTTGCTGCTCCGGTCGCAGAGAACTCAATTGCTCAGCCGTTATACTCCACACTTGTTGCAGTAAAAGCGATTTCACATCAGACGGAAGCTGAGAGAAAGAGGAATATTTCTTTCCATCGTCCAATTTAATCTTCTTAGAAGGACGACTAAATGGTTCTGAATCTGATGAAGGCCCATTTCTTCTCTCTCCTGATGATCCAACTCCAACACCAATGTTTGGCATTTGTAACACTTGTGCAGTCACCATTCCTACCATTATCTCTGCCGGAAAAACAACAGCCTTAGCCAACTCTGGTCTAGAAACTAACAAGTTACGAGCTGATTCCTGGTTACGTGTAGGTGTAGCCATTGCCTTAAGCTAAGAGATAATCTCCGTCAGCTGATTCCTGGATAATTTTGCCAGATGAAGAGTTAAAGGGTCATGTGTTAATCCATTTTGATTCCCAGTTTCCCACCTAGACCAATAGGTTGATGGTTGGCAGCTTCTTCTGGTGCAGCTACTTGTTTCAGAGGAGTCTGCTCCCTATTTTTGTTGGCGAAATTGACATGCAACTTCCGTCCATTAATCTCGTAACCTTGAAGATTACGACGGGCACTTAGAGCTGTCTCTTCATCCTTATACTAGCAAAAAGCCATAACCTTTTGTTTTTTTAAAAAATATCTGTTTTGATAAACTAATTTTTCAATTTTTTTCCTACTCTTAGTTTTTAGAATCAGTTATAATAAAAAATGAGATAATTTTTTTGACATTTTAATATTTTTTTTATATAAAAAAATCTATTTTCTATGATAATCCCTCGTAAAAGAAAATTGATTTGGTAATAAGATTATAATTTTTATAATCTCACATCAATGTTTTTGGGCATGTATAAACTAAGCCGAGTGGTATATTATATATGTACTTATAGATAGGCTCTGAATTTAATCTTATTCGATTCAAAAGACTTTTTGGCCAGGCCAATATATTCAAAAGATTTTAAATTCAGCATTTTACGGAGAGAAAGATATATTTATTAATTTTTATGAAAACAAATTAATGTTCATATTTTAAAATATTAAGATAAATTAAATGATATATTTATATCTTTTCTTAGTGTTTAAATATATATATATATATATATATATATATATATATATAATAAGTATTATGTTATTTTGCAAAAGATGAGGAAACTCTAGTAATAGGAAATAATATGATAAATCTTTCCAATTATAATTATTTATTTAAAAGATAATCTAGCGTAGATTCCAATATCCACTATTAATCATATCAAAATGTTTTTTTTTTATAAATCTAAAATCACTTCATTTTTTAAATTTAAACATGACAATATCCAAAAAATAAAAATTAAACAAACGGTGATGGATTTTCTTTAACTTTTATTGGCCTAAAAACCGGGGACTTAATACGATTTTTTGGTAGCTAATCAGTAAATTTAAAAAATCTATCTTTATAAATTCTATCGAGGAAAAAATTAATTATTTTATAATCAATCCAAATAACAAAACGGATAGATAATCCATATTTATATTTAATCAGTTTTAATTATTTTTCACGGTCTATAAATAAAGACATACATGCTTTACATTCTGAAATAAACATCAAAGTATTTTCTTTTCTTACACACTACCACCTTTTCCCTCTTTCTTCAAGACGTAACTACTACAACTTCGCGTACCTCACAAGAATAATGTGTAACCCGACAGATTCTATTCTTGCAAGCAACGATGATCACGGAAGAAGGGTTGTGTTGCAGCCATCGCGGCGGCTGACGGCAGCGGAGGAGGCTATGACTGAGAGGACTAGTCCAGTTAAGAAGTATTGTGTGTGCTCCCCGACGTGCCACCCTGGGTCATTCCGGTGCCAACAACATCGTGCCAATTATGTTTGGCGTGGCAGATCAGTCAAATAATAATACCTAAGTCGATTTAATAGGAGCTCTCATTAATACCACAATCCAAAACTAGTTATATTGACATCAATGTAAATACAATATATTTTCTAGGAAGTTCAAATTCCATCGTTTTTTATTTTTTTGAGTTTTAATCTTAAGAATTGTATTCTTTAGTTGAAAAAAAGGAGTTTATATTTATTATCAATTTGTTTTTGTTCTCATATTTTGTAGGAAATTGTTTTAATATATTTTATCCTGAGCTTTTCCCCCTAGAAAAGTGAAATTCATATAGCTAGCTTATTAGAAAAAGGGAAAACCCCATAATAAAGTCACTTAAAATAGGAAATTTCTAAATCAGGTTGGTAAATTCAACAAATTATTAATTGAGTCATTAATCTAATTTAAGATTTTAAAATATGGGTAAAATGACTTTAATGCCCTCTCCTCTCTTCCCTCCTCTCATTAAAGAGTTTCATTCACTTTATAACCTATATATATATAAACACACACACATACACACACATAGGAAATAACATATATGCTTTTATCTTTATTTTTTTTTAAAAAAGTTTTAAATGTATTAAAAAACAAAAGAATATAAACAAGAAAAATATATATCAAAAAAGTATTTATACAATCAAATGAATACTGATGGTGTAATAAGGAGACAATTATTTTACAAACCTGTCATTTAAAAGCAAGGCTAAGACGGTTAGAAATAAATGCAACTACATAAATTACAATGAAGGGTGGGTACTAATAAGTTCAAGTTTTAAATACATTAAAAAACAAAAGAATATAAACAAGAAAATAAAAGATTATTAAAAAAATACTCATGAAATAAGTAAATACTGATGATATAATAAAAGAGACAGTTATTTTACAAACCTGTCATTTAGAAAAGCAAAGCTAAGTGCGGTTAGAAATGTAGTTACATAAATTACAATGAAGCGTGGGCACTCAATAAGTTCCGGTGCCACCCTGGGTCATTCCAGTGCCAACAACATCGTGCCAATTATGTTTGTCGTGGCAGATCAGTCAAATAATAATAGTTAAGTCGATCTAATTAATACCAAAATTCAAAACGAGTAACTAGTTATATTGACATTAAAGTAATTACGATATATTTCCTCGGAAGTTCAAATTCCATCCTTTTTTAATTTTTGAGTTTTAATTTTGGAATTTTATCCTTTAGTTGGAAAAAAAGGAGTTTATATTTATTATCAATATGTTTTTGTTGTCAGATTTTTTAGGAAATTGTTTTAATACATTTTATCATGAGCTTTTCCCCCTAGAAAAGTGAAATTCATATAGCTAGCTTATTAGAAAAAAGGGAAATTTTCAGATAAATAATACTCCTTCCCTTCTTAATTATAAGATCTAGTTGACTTTTTTGGAGAGATTAAGTAAGCTAATTAAATTAGCTTAGAGTATTTTTATTTTTATGTTTTTTCTTCAAATTAAATAGTTTGACTAATAAACTAATATATAATCTAAGAAAATACAACATATAAAATGATTAAGTAACTTATTTAGCTTCTTTAATCTTTCTAAAAAAAGTCAACTATATCTTATAATAAGACCAGAGGTAGTACTATAACAAAGCTAAGTGCCTGTTTGGCCTAGCTTATTTTTAGCTTATCTTCTACTTATAAGTATAAGCTAGGCCAAACGAGATTTTACATAAGCTCTTATAATTATAAGAGCTTATTTTATAATGAAGAAAAAAGAGGAGCTTATTTTTTTATTTTTTTTTTTAAGTTCTTTTTTTTTTTTTTTTTTAAAAAAGAGAACTCGTAATCTTTCGATTGAACACTACTGCCGCCGTCGCCACTTCCGCCACCACCACCGCTTCCGCCACCGCCCTATTATAATATACCTTTTATGATAATTTTTATTAGAAAATGTATTTGTCAAAAATTTTATTTTTAATTTCAGCTTTTAAGCTAAGAAATTTATATAATCACCAAAAAGTTTTTTTTTTAAAAGCTTTTTTTTTTTAGCTTTAGCTTAAAAGTAGCTTTTAATTTTAAAATAAGAGGATCCAAACGGGCTCAAAATAAAGAGGCTGCTTTTCGAAATGTTGGACGCCGCACAAATATCAATTTCTCATCAATTGCATGAGAAATTTAGAATAAAGAAACCCAAAAGATGCCGATTATAGTTTATTAGCTTTTCGTAGGAGCTTTGTTTTTAATTTATCTCGGTGCAATAACTTGCATGGAATAATTTGTGTGTCCAAATTAAATTCATTCAAAGGCATCAATGTTCACAGTCTTTTTAAATTAGGTTTAGTTAGATAACAATAAATAAATCCACAAAGCCCTCAGATTTTGATGACGTAAAAGCGCCTTTTTTTTAAACAATAGAGTTAAGGTGTAAATTAGTCAACTAAGTGTTACGCTAGAAGACAAGATAACAACAATATTTTGAAGTGTCAAAAATACTAATAAATAATTGAAATAGAGCAAAAATACCAATGAAGAATTTAAAACTTTAACGAATATGTCAAAACGGGGATTGTGCTACTTTCATCAGAATTTATTTCTTCATTAGTATTTTTGCTCATTTTCAATTATTTATTGATATTTGTGATACTTTCAAAATATTGATGTGCCTAGCTAGTGCTTGTAGAGTAACATTTGGTTGGCCAATATGACTTAACCCTAAACAATATAATGACCTCAATTAATGTCCACAAATTAACTCTAGATCTTACTTGGAAATAAAATAGGAAAGAAATTCCAATTCCATTGTTTATCCATCTCAATGATGAAGAAATGTATTTAATTATTTATACATACCGTTAATAACTATATTGTGATGTGTAATACCCAAATAAATATTTATTTTAAATATTATATTTAGATAAATAATATGTCTTAAATATTATATTTGTGTCAATATTACCTATTTAAAATAGGTGAATATATGGTCTCAATTTTTCTTATTTTTCTTATTATATTTCTAGGTAATTTCTTTCTAGAATTAAGATAGTTGAAGATTTAATTTTCTAAATCTTATTAGGGATCATAAAATATCCTAAGATTGTCATAATTAAGTATAATCTTAATTAAATCATTTTAGAAATTAAAATCATCAAAGAATGACAAAATCAATTAGAGGAAATTAGCAACAATTATTAGGCAATTAAATTTGCAATAATTGGAATATTTTTGTAATTTTCGAAATTAATTATTAATTAATTTAAAAAGGTCATAATTAAGAATATATCAACTTAATTAATATCCAAAGGATATTTAAAGGCTAAGATTAATACACAAAGAGTTTTTAATCATCAAGATTAATTTAGAAACCTATCAATTATGGTAATTAAGCCTAATAACCCCTAAAACACTATATTAGCAATATTAACCAAAAATTGATTAATTCCCCTTAAATATTAAAAATGGCTTAAAATTGATAATTAAATGGGTTAAGAAATTGTACCAATCTTTAATCCTAAATCACTAACAAATACTACTATTAGTGTTTAGATTTTTCCAACCCAACATCAAAAGCTTGGATTAAATTTAATAAAGCTAAATCTAAAGGTTTTAGAATTTATTTCCTAAAGCCTAATCCTTGTAAGATTATTAAAATCAACCAATAGGAGAATTTTACCAAGAGTTTTATTAGACAAATGAAACACAAATCCAAGAGTAAAAAGGGGAGGGAATTTGGTGCAAGCATGAAGAGGAAGAGTAAGAATTGATTTAATTGTAATTAGCCAAATAAAACATCACAATCAAGCATTTAATCACCAAGACTTTTAAGGCAATTGAGATTAAGACATAAAGGTAAATGTAATTCAAATTGAAATGCAAATTAAAGTGTAATTAGGGGAGGGGGACGGTTTTGTGGAGATGAAGAGATGAACCAAAAGATATCTAGATATTAACTCTAAAAATGTCATTATCAAATTAATTGCAAGAGGACTTTGGGGTAATTGATGACATAAGCTTGTGTAATAAAGGTAATTAAGTTTAATTAAGTAAATGGTAAGATAAGAACCATTAGGATAAATTCTAGACACAAGTAAATGAGAACCGATAGAAAATAAATCATATCTTGAAATCCATGAACCCTAGAACAAATATAAGTAGATATTATGAACAAACATAATTTAAGCTTGAACATAGTTGTCTCCAAAGTGATTTTCATAAACTTTTGAGATTCATACTATTGTGATTTTAAAAGTTTAAAAAGACCATAAATCAAGTCATAAAATTGTGATTCCAAAAGTGGAAATGAATCTTGAAGAAAAACACCAACTTATACCTAACTAATTAAGCATTTGGGGTAAAATGGAAGGTGATAGAAGGGAGAGAGAGGGAGGACGGTGGAGAGAGAGAGAGAGCAAGGGTGAGGATTTGAGCTCCTAACTTGACCTAGATCCAAGGGTTAAGAATGAGAAAGAGTTGTTAGAAAGTTAACCAAAGTTGCTAACTAGTTAACCCAAAAATTGTTAGTTCTCTATGTGTTTTGATGATGTCTAACAATTGTAGAAAGTGTTTGATTAAATTGACAAAATCTTGGTTGTAGACAGATTGCAATTTAAACTTAGTTAAATGTTTTTGAAAAATATGTAACTCAAGTTGGTGAGAACAACTCAAGTTACCCAACTCAAGTTACTCTTTGAAACTCAAGTTTTTCATAAGCCTAAAACATTGCATAACTCGAGTTGTCACTTAACAACTCAAGTTATGTACCGTACTTCGAGTTTTCAAAAAGCTTCTCGCAATATCGAATTTTCGTTATCGATATAACTCGAGTTACTGAGCTTGAACTCGAGTTATCAAATCGCCTAAAACTCATTTGTCTCGATTTCAACATCGATAAAACTCGAGTTGTATATACTAACTCGAGTTACACAACTCAAGTTATGTTTATAACTCAAGTTGTATTTTTGCGAAAGTTTTTCCGAATAATTTAATTTTAAATTAAACTTGAGTTGGGCTTTGTAACTCGAGTTCGACAACTCCGATTATCTTAACAACTCAAGTTATGTCTTTACGGAAAACTTTCGAATGATTTGATTTTCAAATGAACTCGAGTTATCCTAAGTAACTCGAGTTGGACAACTCAAGTTATGACCATAACTCAAGTTATCCCGCCAAGATTTTCTTGAATAACTAATTTCTAAAAGGAACTCGAGTTGTATACAGCAACCTTTCGAGTTGTGGAACTCGAGTTAGTAACGATAACTCAAGTTCTGTTCTTCATTCAAATGTCTTCGAACTAAAAGTAACTCGAGTTATATGAAGCAACTCGAGTTATTCATATCAGTTTCGAACAAGTCTTTCTGCACATTCTGATTACCTTTTGATTAAGTCTTGGGTGTTTCATGTATTTGATTCTTATTATTTCTAACCAAGTTTAATCAGTTTGCTAGTGTATTTCAAATACTTCTAACATGTTTTTAAACTTGAAATCACGAAAAGCAAAAGTGTGTCAGAAGCATTTAATGCACCTCCAGACTTCAATGCTCAAAGAAGAAATAAACCTCCGGACATACAAAAAGCATTACGGTCGCTTCCCGTAAAACATTCTCACTGTCTCCCAACGGACATATCGAACAAAGAATGTTAATAAAGAATAACGGTCGAATGACGGAAGAAATACGAGGAGACGAGCAAGTGATTTACAACGGATATATTCATTACTCACAACGGCTCATTTATTCTTCTCAATGGTCATCAATGCGCCAACCTATAAATAGAAGAAGCATTCAAGTCTCCAACTACCGAAACGCTGTGCATTCAATTAGTCATTAAGAACACTTACTTGTTTCGACTTACGAGAGAATATCTTCGGATATATTAAGCTTTCGTGATTATTATTCTACTCTTTTAGAGAGTCTTTCATTGATTATCTTTTTTGTAAGAATCTCAAAGTATTGGGACTTTGAGATTGGGATAATTGATTACAACTTGTAAGGGGAGCAAGTTCTAGAGAGAGAATTGCTTCGAGAGTTACAGAGTGTGTAATCAGTTGAAGTTAGTGAAAATCCCGGAGAGTCTGGGGACTGGACGTAGGTCAAGGATTTAGACCGAACCAGGATAAATCCTTTGTGTTCAATCTCACTTATCCCTACTCTGTTTATCTCTGTTTTACATTCGGTTAAACAGAGGATTCTTGCGAAAAATTTTATATCTCCAATTCACCCCCTCTTGATGATTTTCCTTCTTTCATTTGGTATCGAGCAAGGTCTTTCTCGAAGAGATTAACATCTCGAGAAGGATCACTATGGAAGGTATCCTACCCGATGGAGCTTCGATCAACCGACCACCGGGATTTACTCGGAGAGCACTATTCATTCGGAAAACAAATTCAAAGTCTTCGTAATGGCTTCCGAATATGGTCTCGGGAGAGTGTTTGAAAAAGGAGACTATGTTCCTTCAACTACTAAAGATGGAGTAATAACCCCCCTCTTGGGTTCAGCCGGTTCTTCAAAAATTACTATAAATAGGGAGGTAGTGCATGCCTTATTCCTCACCAATTCACAAGCAAAGCAAGCTGGTATTAACCAAGAGTAAGAGAGAAAGTGAGAGTGAGAAGCTTTGGGAAGGCAAGAGCAAAGTTCTACGTAAGTTCTTATGCCCTAGCTTTGTGTTTTATAACTTAGATGTTGTTTTGATTCATAATCATCCAATTATAGTGTTATTTTCATGTTTTTATGGTTACCATTGGCTTTATTTCGAAAATTTGATGAAGAAGAAGTTATGGAAATTGTTTTGGAAGATTATGGTCAAAGTAGCGAAGCTCTGGCGAAATTTTGTTGATTAGCGACTCCAGGAAGAAATTTAAAAAACGCTTGTATCTTATATTGAAGATGCTATGCAAAAATTCTGAGAAAATTCATGTTGAAAGTAGACATATAGAGCTTTCCAAATATAGCTACAGAATATCATTTTGAGTTTTGTGCTAGGAGATAAAAATGTTCGAAGATAGGCTAAAAATACTGGAAATTTATGGGCAGAACATGTTGTTGCGAAAAATTGAAATTGTTTATGAAATCTGGGAAAGAACCAATAATTGTTCCTAAAAATAGACATCCTAAGGTTTTTGAGGAATTTTACGGATCCTCATTTCGAGTTATGTGGAATTAGTTATGATTTTTCAAAGTTAGGTGAAAAATCAGCCCATTTATTGATTAATAGCGTTTTTACGAAATTAAAATGGGATTAAGTTGAAAATAATTAACCCAGGGGTAAAATGGTCTTATATAGCCAAAATATCTCTTGAAATAATATTTGTGAATTAATAGAGGCGATATTACCTTTATAGGATATCTGTGATCGCCTTCCGTCGAAACATACCGAAAATCATCAATGAAGGTACGCTCGCGACGTACTGTAACACTGACTCTGATGCTTGTGATATGCTTATATATGATTGCTGTGTTCCTATACTGAGACTCTCTCTTAGTTGTTTTTGATACAATCATGAGTATACGGGTTATGGTTTTGATAACATGTTGAAAGTTTTCCTAGTGCTGAGGACACGACTGTACATTGTGGTACTGGATTTGATAGTGCAGATTGGGATAACAAACATACTGTAGGGCTGTGTATTGTTATTGCCTTACATACATTATTATGTATTTCCTACATCTGTTATGGGCTTTTTTAGTGATTATTGCTGAAATGTTATGAATACCTGTGATACATATATTGTTTACATAAGCATGAGGTTAACCGTTACCTGAGGTACGATAGGCATTGGACCTCATTCTTAATTAATAGTCAGGGAAGAATCATGGAAGGCATCAGTAGATGGAACCATAGAAAGACGCCGAGGGACAGAGCCGTGAGGAGGCACCGGTCAAAGTAAAAGCAGAAAGATGAATAACAAAATCTACGTTATAGCATGAATCTAATAAAGTTACTTCAAATCATTTGGTGCTTAAACTAGAAAGGGTCGTCTATGTGGTTCAGTCAATGAGTCGCCGTAAATACTCGGGGAGACTTCCACTAGACTTTACCCAGCCTGGCCAAATGAGATGATTTAACTGAGTTAGGTTCTATGCCCCAAGTCTACCTAAGGCTTGGTTGAAGATGGTATAGTTACATGGAAGAAATGTAATTATAAAGTTTTGTATTATTGTATCACATGAATATTCATTCGGGAAATTTTTAATATACCAAGATACGTCGACATCATCATATGTCTGAGTATTTTATATCAGTTACTCGTTGTTCAAATTTTTAGTACATGCTCTCCGTTTCCGCAAAACGCTAAGCTGTAGCACCTCAAACTCTGATGAATTTTTATAAAACCACGTGTCACTGGCACGATTTATGCTACGGAAATTGGGGTGTTACATTTTGCATGTTTTGTCAAACCATATAAAATCATGATTTCAGAAACTTTTTTTACAAGTCGAGACAAAATTCATGTCACATACTTATCTTGTAAATTATAAAAGCTAATCCAAACATGCACTAACTCATAAGTACTCCCTTCGGTCTTAAAAACTCTCATGGTCCTTATTATAAGGTATCAACTAACAATTTTCACAAACTAATAAAAATAATTAAAGTTATTAAATTTGTTCAAAAATTTAAGTAATTTTAATATTATCCCTACTAATTGCACTAAACTTAAATATCATATTAATTATTACTCTCACCAACTACCCTTATTACTTATGGGTATGCATGAGAAAAAAATATTTAATGCTCTTTGGAAACAAGCAAGTTCTTTATAAAAAAGATCAAAGACATTTGTTAGTTGGTATTTTATAATAAAGACTAGAGGGAGTATATGACAAAGTTGACTTTTTTGGAGAGATTACGAAAGCTATTTAAATTATTTTACAGTATTTATATTTTTATTCTTTTCTCCCAATTAATTAGTTTGACGAATAAACTGATATATAATCAAATGATACACAACATATAATATAATCTAGTAACTTATTTAATTTCCTTAAAATTTTATGTTCTTGCAGTGTAATGTCATCCACCCTCTAACGTCTCTTGCAGCGTTGATAAATTAAAACTCCCACGGGTTCTCAACATCATGACTACGATCAAAGCGGCCACCATCCTTTTTAACAAGCTTTTGCTTATAATAGAGAGAAATCAAAATCACAAGAGAGAAATTTGTTGAACAATAAAGACCGTTTGATAGAAAGAAGATTAGAGAAGGAAAGGGAAGATCCCAAAGTTCCCATGGATTTTGGGTGTTTGGTAGACAGAAAGTCCAGTTAGTATCTTTCGGTGAGTGCTCATCTTCTCTTATTTGAGGGAAGATGCTTTCCATCCGAAAATGGAAGGAAAGCTGCAATCTTCCTAAAAAAGTTTTTTTTTTCATGGTTTGTGAAACCGAACCGGCCGGTTTAGACGGAAACCGGTCCTGTTTAGGGTAAAACCGAACTGACCCGGTGTAACCGGATGGGTTACAAAGGTCACTGGGTTAGACCTTTTTTTTCTCCCTCAATTTTTTTTTTTTTTTTAACTTTTGGATGTCATATGAGTTTGATTTGGATTTATTTTTTGGTTTTCCTAAAGCTATTGTGGTTTTTCTGTTTTCGGTTGACTTTGCTTAGTGGATGTCAAATGTAGGTTATAAAGAAAATTGTTAAGAATATCTGAATATGTCACAAGTATTGAAGTATATGACTATTTTGCCACTGATCCAAAGTATTGAAATGATATATAGTATGTCAAATTTAGGTTGGTGTGATAAGAAATTAATTATTTTCCAATTTTTTTATACCTCACATGTCTAGGCTCGGGTTGACTCGAGGCCGACTCGATCCGACCCACTAACCCTTAACCTAGCCCGACCGATTCAGTGATCGGTCCGGGTTTCAGAACCTTGGTTTTTTTTACCAGATTTACCCCTGAAATTCAAACTTGCCAGGAAGTTCGAACTGGGCGGGTAAGTTCGAACTTGGCGGGAAAGTTTGAATTTGGCGATTTTTTTTTTCACAAGTTCGAACTTAACAAGAATATATTTTAAAAATTATATTTTAGCAAAAAAAATATTTTTATTTTTTATTTTGAATTAATTTCTTTTGAGGGTAAAATAGACATTTCCTAATTCTTTACCAACTACCACCTCTTCATTTTCTTCCTACCAAACAACTCAAGCTATCTTCCTCATCTTTCAAATCTTCTTTTCCCTTCATTTTCCTCCTCTAAGTTCCTTTCACTCTCCACCCATTCTTTGTACCAAACGGGTCCTAAAAGAACTGATTGAACGAGAAGTTAGAAAACCACGTGTCACCATAAGGCTCTTTATTATTTAACATGTATTGCTGATCTGTACTTGTTTGGAATAATGATTGGAATCTTCAAAAAAATATTTTCAATCATGATTTACAGTATACAAGATAAGTACTCCCTCTGGTCCTTATTATAAGGCATCAATTAGCAAGTTTATTTGATCTTTTTTATAAGACATTTATTTGTTTCCAATGAGCATTAATTATGCTTTTCCATATCTGCCCATAATTCATAAGGGTAATGAGTGAGAGTAATAATTAATATAATATTAGAGTTTAGTGCAATTAGTAGGGGTAATATTGAAAATTATTTAGATTCTGGGACAACTTTATTGACTTTAACTGTTTTTATTGGTTTGTGATAAAAATTAATTGGTGCCTTATAATAAGGACCATAGAGAATAAGTGACATGAGTTTTATCTGTGAATAATCACCTTTAGAAGTCCTAAACAAAATCCCAAATAAGCTATAAACATTCAACCGGTCTTGAACCGGAGAACTGCCCTACCAGCACTGTTGGGAACAACCCATCCTTGCTCACACACTAAAGTTGAAGCATAAGGTTTTATTGGTATATATACGAGTTTAAATGTAAAAGAGAAAATTTCATATAAAGACTACGCTAACAAATTAATTCTCATTAGTCCCAAAGAAATAAGAAATTATATCTTACTACAGTCTAATGGGACTAAAGTAAAATTAATTTGTGAAGTAAAAATATAAAAATAATGATTTTAGAAAGAAAGGAAAAACAACATGATTTGCTATAGTCTTACACATCATCAAGAAATACAAAAAAATATATCATCAATAAATTATATTTACTGGTTAATTGATCCAAAATGAATCCCTACTTTTTATTATGTTTTTTGGGCAAAAAGTATATAATTTTGAATTATGATATATCCTTGGTTTATAGAGATAAAACAATATTCAGATTTGGGCTGTGGCTAATTGAATTAAATGATGTTACTTAAAAACAAAACAAAATTTAACGGGTTATTAGAGTATCATACTCTGTTTGGATTTCAAAGAAAAGTTAGAAGGAAAGAAAATGAAGATTAAAAAAAAAACTGGGAATAAAATGTTATGACTCTTTAGATGAACGAGAAAAAATATGGAGAAAAAAATAGAAAATATTTGAATGACTAAAATGTCCTCACCCCTATAATTTTCGTATATCTGTTTATATTTTTAAAATAAAAATATAATTTGTGAAATATTTTGATTACATTTTAAATTTTAATGTCTATATGTATTCATACATATCTTAATTATTAGATTTTAAATTATACTTTACATTAAATCTAATTATTAAATCCATAATTTATAAATAATATTTTTTTAAGTGTGTGTGTGTGTATATATATATAACATTCAATTAATAATTACATTAAAATATATGGAAAAAAAAGTTTCCTAACGCATGGTTCGAACGCCGGACGGGTGATTTCAAATCAAAACATCCTAACCAATTGATCTAGTAGTTGTAATTATAAGTTTTACGAAATTTATTTTATTGATATTTAAAAATACGTAAAGCCTAATTCCCTAAATACAATTACAGCGCCCTCTTTTTCAGTTTCCCTCCTCCCTTCACCTCTCTCTCCTCTCTAGCCTTCGTTTAATTTCTCCATCACCCATAGTCCAATGTCGCTCCTCTCTTAGCTTCAGATCGTTTTTAGTCATTGTCTAGTGCTTCTCATGCTCGGTGCCTACAAATCAGAAACAAAGGAAGAAATTCACTCTATCAAAGAAATTTTCCGAGGTTCGTTATATATAAATTTACCTAATTTATATAGTCTTATCATTTTGGGTGAGAGAGAGAGAGCGAGTGCTTGAGTATTCTCAATATTATTTTGTTAGTGGGATTAGAATCAGTAAGAACCTAACTTCATTGGTCCCCCGAGACTAGATATGTAGCTGATTATTCATTTGTGGCTTCATTATTGTTGTTTAGATGCTCCCCCTTGAAACAAGCCAAACCTACAATGACAAAATCCACCAAATCAACTTTTTATTTCTTTCATATATTTAAAAAACGGAAAGAAAGAAAAAGTCACCTATGCTTACCATTATTATGCTTTATCTAAAGCGTTATTGTCATTTTATGAATGCATGATTCCATTTTAAGGGCTTTGATCTCTCCCTCTACCTGTGTTATATATATATATATATGAATTCATGGTTGATGATAATGTTAAATACTCCCTCCAATCCTTTATAAAAGAAATCTTCATCTGGAATGGCATTGAAGAAGTTATTCACGAAAATGGCACTAGCTTAATATAAGAAAAGCCTATAGAGGATATCGGCTTTATTAAATTGAAATGGTCCCTGGCAAATGTCAATTGCAAATGTTCAGTGGCAAATGAACATTTGTCAATCCTGATAGGATAGTCTTGGTTATTGATTCTTGCTAGTCTTTCTTTTAAAAGCCTTCTCATTCTCCTAAGACAGACAAAGTTCTTAACAAATCCATTTAGAAATTTAAGGCTGCTTCTTTGGTCTTTGGACAACAGTACTTAGGATCAATAGTAATGACCTGTTTGCCTTATTTTGAATAAATGGCTAACCTCTTTTTACATTTCCTAATAGCTGTCTTCTTATGGAGTAAATTATTTAGTGTCCTTGAAGAACTTTGCATTTATCCTTTGTCTTTGATAGTAATTTCTTTTGACAAGGTATGGAGATTTGATTGGAAAAAAATAAATAAATAAAAAGAGGCTGAAACTTTGTGGTGATGTGATATCTGTGTTTTTGTTATGGATTGTTTGGCTGGGAAAAAAAAAATACTTGCATCTTTAATGATAGCTAATCATCACATAACTTAGAGTGAGACAGGGCAGTGCTTTTGCATTCCCTTTGGTGTTTTATCCACTGATTTATTCAAGACAACATCTCTTTTTGATGCTCAAAGTGATATGGAAGCTTTGTTGCATTCCTGAGTTTTATTTTTATTCCATTTTCCTTTCCTACTCAATTTTTTCTTATTTTAAGAGGAGAACTTCTCTTGTAATCTTCTCTCTTTCTTACACAGCTTCTTCTTTGACATATCTCTCTTTCACAATATATGGTGAATGCTGTGTCAGAAACATCATTTTACCTAGAAATTTTACAAAATATGCATTTTTGTGTTATTTGAGCACCACAAATGACTACCATACATGCTTCCTTAGTTGTATGCTTCCTTGGGTTCGAAGATTTGATTGGGAAAAAATAAAAAGAGGCTGAAACTTTGTGGTGATGTGATATCTTTGTTTTCGTTATGAATTGTTTGGCTGGGGAAAAAAATATTAACATCTTTAATGGTTGCTAATCATCACATAACTTTGAGTGAGATAGGGCAGTGCTTTTGGCTTCCCTTTGGTGTTTCATCTATATGAACAATGTTTATGGGATAAGTTGCTACTTGTTGTGCTAATTAATTTGAGATAATTTTGTTTATTTGTCATTGTACAAGGCATATATGATATATATAGAATTAACTATGTCCCTTGTTATTCAGTCCAAGATCACAACATTTTTTAATTTGTAGTTTATTGAAATAGGAATGGATAAAAGTTGGTTAAACATTAAAGACAGAGGCAACCGAGCATACATTAGAGGAGTAAACACTTTTTTAAAATGGGCATTTACTCAACATGGTGTGACAAACAAAATAGTTGTCCTTGTAAGAAATGTAGGAATGTTTCATTCAAGGTGAAGACAGATGTTAAGGCAGACTTATTGTTTAAGGGTTTTTGGGAAAGTTACAAGGTGTGGGACTTGCATGGAGAAATGACTAGATATCAAAGTGGCCGTGAGACTTCAAGAAGAGTGGACGAAAATGATACCTGTGAGGATGAGAATCTCGTAAGGATGGTATGTGATGCATATGGAGTACCTTGTTTGGATGATATGAATATTGGATTAAATGAGAGTGAAGAGCCAAATGCCCATGCGAAAAGGTTCTTTGACTTGTTAGAGGATGTAGAGAAAGATCCTTTGAGGAAGAGAAATCGCTCTCAATCGAATGATAAGTTAGCTGTGGAGAATGTGCGTAACCAATTGCATGAGGAGTTTGATAAAAAATTTCAGGAGAAGCGTGCAAAGATGGAAGCAAATCTTGCAGAAGAATGTTCAAAGATAGAAGCAGAGCGTGCAAAGATGGAAATAGAGTGTGCACAATTTGAGCACAAGATGGAACAAATGGAGCAGATAATATAGGTTCAACTAGCTGTCTTGATGCAACATGGGCAATTGGCAGCTCTTACTTCATCTACTCACAGTCTTTTGGTTAATAATATATCTAAAGATCTAATTTTTGGCATAACAAAATGGTGTCGTGCGATCCATGTAGTTAACCCTGCCTAGTGGAATAAAGACTTTGTTGTTGTTGTAGTAGTATTTTAGTTTAATATTATTTTTTAAATTTAATTTCAATGATAATCCTTCGATAAAATAATTATAGATTTTGTTTTGATGTAACAAATTAAATCATTCTAAATTTTAATTTTGGGTGAGGTAGCAAATCCGCCTCGAAAGTATAAGCCTAGGAACAATGTTGCCCTAAAAGTTTTTTTGGTCTCAATATCGCATCGAAAGTCTAAAAATGTAGCAATGTTACCCCCACTGTCAACTGCTCATTCTATCAAACATTAGTTGACCCATTATAGTGATGTAACATATCTATGTGGCACCCACCTCACTTTTGTTTTTTTCCAAATAAGATCTATCAGTCAAATTTATAAATACAAGAAAAAAAAAAAAAAAAAATCTTCTTTGATTGCTCCTTCTAGGAAAATTACCCCCCATGCTACTTCTTCTTCAATCAATGGGAAAATTATAAGGTCGAGATCTTTGAGAAGATTACTAGAGGCAAGAGACCGAGTCTCATGGTGCAATTTGAGGATGATAATCTTGGAGACAGAGATGATGGCGACCAGAGAGGAAGGTGTCTAAAGGGGGAAGAGAGAGAGAGCAACGCTGGCGTCGACGGAGGGAACGTGTCGTCGTTGCCTCTAGTATCAAACCCCTTTGCAAGGCTCTCCCTTTGCGTTTATAATTAACGACAATCATGGGCTTGTTGCCGGCGCCGGTTTCACCTTGAAAGGCCAGAGCTTCATGTCATTTTGAACAAAGGGGTCGGAGAGTCATAGTCCGATGAGTCATTTAGCGTCGAAGACGGTGTTTTGTGGGTCCATGGCTACTTGGTTCATTAGCAATGATCTCAACACGCGGGGACGGACCTGGGGGTGGCCCCACCCCCTAAAATTACATAATCCAACCCAAAATTTTAGAAAATTACATTTCAGCCTCATAAATTTTTTAATATTTTCACTGTAGTCCCTATTAAAAGTTTCATGGAGGGACTAAAATGAAAATGTTAAAGTTTTATGGGTCTAAAATGTACTTTCATAAAAAATGGGTTCTATTCTGTAATTTTCTCCCCCTTTCCACGTCTGTCAACACGTTAGGTGGTACCACACGCCAATGCAGTTGTAGGTGGTTCCGAGGTCGATTCCGATGACCTTTTCATTCGTAGATGCCATTAGTGAATGAATGAAGGTGTGGTTTAACAAGAAACTATGTTAAGGGGTGTGTGTGAATGAAACAGAGGATTGTGAAATTGATGATCTCCTCTGTCCCAACCAGTGGCGGAGCCACACTGGTGCTAGTATGGGCAGGTGCAGACATAAAATTTTAAGAATATATATATTTTGTGAAGGAGTTACATGATAGCTTGTCTGGGTGGTGTTTTTGGTTACCACGCTAGTCTCACACCACACACTGGAGGTCCCTAGTTCGAACCCGGGCTCAGACTATTTTCTTCATTATTTTTTCAATATCTCCACTCCTCTTTTTCCCATTTCCCCCAACTGCATTGCCCCTCAATTTTATCTTCTATCAACTCCAACACAAGACTCTACACTGCAAGAGGAGGCAACAGAAGAAAAACCAGAGCAAACCCAGGAAGCTACCAACATAAAAAAGAAGCTCTGCGTGTTTAATCTACCATGGTCGTTATCGGCAGCGAACATCAAAAACCTCTTTGGTCAATGCGTAACTATAACCAAACCCTAGCCTCCTTCATTCATCCCTGTTCCTTCTTTCGTTCTGTCCGTGTGCCGCTGCCATCGCTGTCCATTCACCGCCGACGTTCATCTCCTCCGGTCAAAAGTTTGCTGCTATTTTTTTTCTTTGTTCTGTTTTGTTAGATCACTTACTTCTTCGGTTGGTTATGTCGATTTTGTTGTCAAGGTTGGTCTTCTACTCTATTTATTTCATGATTCTTCTTGTTGCTTTAGTCTTTTTACTTATACTTTTGTTGTCTTACCTCTTTGGTTTGAAATTCTTTGCGGGTAGTTTTCTATTTTTGTGGCTCTCTTTTTTTGAATGCTGATAACCTTGAATTTGGGATTACCATGATGAAAATTTTACATGGTTTCCCAATTAAAGAATCTGGCAGTTTGATGGTCATTTCTGTTTTTCTGAAGAACTTGTTAAGTTTGACAAATCATTTGAATATGCCTACTTCAAGCTTACCTAGGTATCTGAGTAGATACGCATGTTACGATGATTGTATGAAACTTTAACTAGGTTGAAGATGTCGATGATATATGTATTAGGTAAATAAATATCATATGAAAATATTGTAATTCTTTATGCTCCCTTTGCAGGATGCTAATTGCTAAGGGAAAGTTAATTTTCAATTTCCTGATGGCCTGTAGACTTTCAACGAAGTTCAGAAATTGCTGAGTAAGACCAAGGGGAAATTGGTGGGTGAATTAATGACCCCTGCCCCTATGGTGGTTCGGGAAACCACCAATCTTGAGGATCTTGCTAGGTGCTTATATATCTATTTCATTCTCCCTTTTTGTTTAACTTCCCTGTTTCACCTCGTAGAAAAGGATGAAAATTTTCCAATATGGTTGTTATCAGGTTATTGCTAGAGACAAAATTTCGACGCCTCCCTGTTGTAGATGCTAATGGAAAGCTGGTAAGAGATTCGTGTCTTTCTGTTGTCCAAAGGCCTTAGTGACAATACCTCAGGCTATCAAAGGTTCAAGTTAGTGACCTTGCATATTGATGTGTAAACCCTGCCTGTGTTTGATTTTGCTCCTAAGTTGAACAATCTAACTTCTTAACCACATTGGCACTAGTGTGATTAGCTTTCTTTAAATTTCATGTTAAAACTTTCCTTAAAAAAATTTAATGCATTTAAAACTTTACTTAAAAAAAATTTCGGGTAATTGTGCACCCACAAACTTAAAATCCTGGCTCCGCCACTGGTCCCAACAATCCAGTAGTCACTGTGTGAGAGTGAGATGCTGGGAGTGTTGAGTCCAGGGATTTTCTGAACGTTGGCTTCGGTGACCAACGAGCCAAAGGCAAAACCTTCACAACATTCTTGCACACGAACCTGTTTATTTTCCCAGCGCTGAATGCATGTACGACGGAATACTGATGGCGAAGGGTGAAGAGTTTGTGAAAAAAAGTCAAGAGCCACCTCTTCAACCAAAAAAAGAGTTTTTGATTGCCCCTGTGGATCATTTGAATATGCTTTTTTTATTTTATTTCTTTTGGGGAAAAAAAACAGAGAGAGTTTTTTTTTTTTAAAAAGTAAACTTGTTCCGGTGTGGAACACAAATGTCCAGCCCAGTAGGCTGGTGCTTTGATCTTGGATCGAAGAGCTTATGCCGGAATATCTATGAGAGCGAGATATCCCGATAAGCAAGAAATCACCGTACACAAGGCCTTTCGCCCAAGGGGGGGGGTATGTGTTCGTGGGGATGTGTTGTGATACGAAAGTAAGTAGGCTTGAGTTAGAACGTGTGCACCTTAGGACTTGACCCCTGTATTTATAGGGCTTCACCTGGTATCCTAACCTCTTGATCTATCATATCCATTGATTATAGATATGATAGATCGTTCCATGATTGTAGGGGGAACCCGAGATACTTGATAGATCTCTGCTGGGCCGTCCCCTAATTGGACCGTGGATCAGGTCCGTAATAGTTGCCCCCAACTCGGTTGTTCAAGGTTTTGAGCTTCCGGGGTGTATTTTGTTCCTCGGGCTAGGATGCCCTATTGCCCCCAGACCGAGGTGTTCCGTCGGGTTACCTACCCGATATCTGACCCGAGGTAGTTTATCCGGCTCCCAGACCCGAGGTAGTATCTCAAAGGCCGGCACTCCTGTTGGTGATTTCACGTGTCCGAGGTGAGGCCAGGTGGGTTGCCAGGTGGGTTGCTTGCTTTCGAGGCCGAAACCCTTCCGACTTCGTCATCATGACTCCCTGCCACCTGGCCTCTGTGGATTGGAGAGGATCTGCAACCGTCATTCCCTGCCGCCTTTGGATTTCGTGTGCATTTAATGCGCGTGCTTCCTGGTGCACGTCACCCCGCCTTTACAGGTGAATTTCTGTTTTTACCCTTAATTCCCCGGCGCCTCTTTGCCTTTCCTTCCATTTCGAAGTTTTTAACTCTCATTCTCCTTCTTTTTCCTTTACTTCACTCACCTACTCTCTGGGTTTTCGCCTACTGCTCTCCTTCTAGGAAAAAGCAGGCTCTCTGGTTACGACGACTTTCAAGCTTTCTGCTTCCGTTGATTATCCTTCGTTCGTCCTTCCTTCTTCCTGGTAAGTTTTTTATACCTCTTTCTTAGCTGTATTATGTTGTTTACCTGATTTCTCCATTCTGGTTTTAGTGTTGTAATCTGGTTTTCATGTAAATCAGTATGCTTGAGCTTCGTCTGGGGTTTCTGGGTAGTTTCATACTGTTAGGTTTACTTACTTCTACCTGTAGTCGTATGCCTTTACTCCTGAGGAGTCTCCACTATGTTCCTTATTACCATTTTCTGTCTCTTTAGGTCTACATTATTTGGTGACAATGAATAGAACTAATCAACCTTCTTCATCGAGTCGTGACCTAACCCTCGAAGAGGAAGAAGCACTCCGTGCTCGTTATCCTCGCATGAGCCATTGGCTTCTTGGTACTCCTCTATCTGAGGAGCAAAGGCTAGCCTCTTCCCTAGGTGGTAGCTCGGGTAGGAGAGCCGTCGGAGAGTCTCGTCCCCCTGCTAGACCTCTTCTCGAAGGTCGGGATGAGGTCGAGGTAGTGCCTGTACACCCTATCAATCTTTGCGAAACCCTTGTTCGCCCTAGACCTACTCCTATGCCCGAGGGATATGACGGCCCTTGCTGGGACTGTTTAGAATCGAGCTCCTATTATATCGCCACTGGCGAAGATTCTAGGGCCGACGCTATCTTAGGCTCCTGCCGTCATAGGTCGGTCTCTACCCCAGCTTCGAGTTTTGGGAATCGTCTTCCTACACGTCCACCCATTTCTTCTTCTCAGCCAGCTGTTACGTCTGTCTCAGGTATTCTCACACTTACTGACCTTAGTATTTTTGTTTTTATAGGTAAATGGAGTCGTCGTATTCGCCGAGTAGTGCCCCATCCGACGTTGGGAGGTCGGACTCCTCCAACCCTCCCCCAGATCTTGTTAAACAATATCCTTGGGTGACGCGAGATGTGCTGACGACCCAATCTTTGATGACCGCCAACGCCATCCACCAAATGAAACTAGGGGCCTTGGAGGGCTGTCATTTAAGCCCCCTGGGTGAGGATGAGCCCATCTGTGCCTCGAGGGCTGAAGGCCTCACCAACTTCTTCTTTTTCTACAAAGCTTATATGACCCGGCTTGGTATTTGCTTCCCATTTACCAAGTTTCAGATGTCATGTTTAAACCACCTTCACTTAGCCCCTTCTTAACTTCACCCCAACGGGTGGGCCTACCTAGTTGCTTTTGAGCAGCTCTGTCGGTCCTTATCAGTCCCCTATTCCGTGTCGCCACCTTATTCTTTTTCTTCTCGTCCTTTTACCGCGCCTGGCCCGGCAAGGAGTCGAGAAAGGGCGGGGCTTACCTCTCTCCGGGAGACCCGACAAAAAACTCCTCACGGCCTTTTCTGACTCTTTTAAGCACTTTAAGGACGATTATTTCAAAGTGGTGGCAAAACCCGGCCAGCTGCCCTGGTTTTTGAAAGGGGCCGAGGCCAGCAATGTTGAGTGGAGGTTTCCCCTTTATTGGACCTATGATCATCATAAATTGACCTCCACTTCTTACCAAGTAGAATCCGACGACCTTCCAGTCGATGCGGTCTTGTCAGTTGACCGCCTGGTATCATATGCTAATACGTATGGTGCCAGGAGCGCGGCTTTTTTCATCACCGGTGCCGGCTCTAAGCCGGGATATGTGATTTGTATGCATCTTGTGGTTTTATATTCACCATGCTTTTACCTTGATTATACTTTTTTACTAATCTTTGAAAATTTATTTTTGCGGCGCAAACAATGGCGTAACCGCCCGATATCTTTCGGTCGTGGCTCCTGCCCCTAACGCTCCTCCGAAGAAAACTTCTCGCAAACGCCCTTCCTCTGAGGCTCGGAAGTCCTTGGAGGAAAACCGAGCCGGAGCAGCTAAGAAAACAAAGGCACCTACCCAGGTTCAGACTTCTTTGGCCTCTAGCATTGATCCTGCCCCGCCATCAGCCACTACTTTGGTAAAAGATAAACAAGTTTCTGCGGGGCCATCGTCTCCTCCTCAGTGTCCTTTAGTTCCCTCCCCCGGTTTGAAGATCACCCGAGGCCTTGCTTGGGAAAAGGGTCCTAAGACCGAAGAGCTTGAACTTGCCTTCTTACCGCCTCGTCAGTTTATGAACGCCCAACCTCTAGCTGATATTGACGAGGGGATGGTTCATGATATTCAGATGCGCCTCTGTCAAGGTGTAGGGTTGGCCCAGGCGTTCTTACATCTGAAAGGGAAATACGTGACAAAGTTCGATGAGGCTCGTCAGCTGAGAACCGAGAAGGACGAGGCCACTCGTTTTAAACTAAAACTTGAGGAGGAACTTGAGGTTGTGAGGGCGAGCGCGGGGAAGGCCATCGAAGAGCTTCTCCTTGTTGGTTATGATTAGTTTTGATGATGTCTTATATAGATGCCATTCTTAAGAGCAAAAAGGTTGCACACTACATTTACATTATGCTTTGACTAATTCTTATATTGAATGTAGATGCAAAGTTAAATGATGAAGAATGATCAAGTTGGGAGATGAAAGAAGGAAGAACTTGCTGTATGGAATGAAGATATCATTATTCAAGTTCTTATATTGATGCTAGAAGTCTCCAAGATTATATGGAAGTTGGAATGGCTCAATTCAGTGTTAAATCAAGCAAATATGAGGTTCAAGATGAGAAAACTCGAGTTTAGGACACAAAACTCGAGTTTGGAACTCAAACCTCGAGTTTTGGAACTCAAAACTCGAGTTTAGAAGCACTGGACTAGCAAACCTCGAGGTTTCAGTCAAAACCTCGAGTTTCCAGCTATCATCAGCTCTTCAGTTCCACACTGTTTCACGTTCAGCTCGGGCGACCTCTGGTAATTCGATGATATCTCCCAAACCAGAGATCAGATTGAGGTGAAACCAATGGAATATGAAACTAGACTCTCAATGCGTCATTTGGATATAAATCCAAGCCCAAAGGAGTTCATATCAAGGAGTTATGAATTGTAAAAGTTGACATTGAAATTCATGCCACACAGCAAACAAAGCTTCAATGTTTTGAGTGTAACTCACAAACTACAAATCCGATTGAGCTGAAATTGGTGGCATATGAAATTAGACTCACAGAGCGTTCCATCAAGAGTTGAACGAACCAAAACGGAGTTTAGACCAAGGAGATATGGTCTTCTAAAGTTGATAGTTATTTCAAGAAAGCTAAACAAAGTCAAAACCTCGAGTTTGCATTGGAAACCTCGAGTTTTCATGAGACAGAGAGCAACGAACTTCTGAGTATCTTCAAAACCTCAAGGTTTGGAACCAAAACCTCGAGTTTTGGTCAGGTAGAGAGGATCTGGGCTTTCCAAGTTTACAAAACCTCCAGTTTATTCTCAAATCTCGGTTTTGTTTTGGCGCAAAAACTCAGAATTTCTCATTTAAGCGAAACCTCGAGTTTTGATACAAAACCTCCAGGTTTTGGCATCCAGAGAGCAAACGACTTTTCATTGTTTTTGAAAACCTCCAGGTTTCTAGAAAACCTCCAGGTTTGCTCTTGGCGCGATTTTGCAAGGTTTCATATTCAAAGTGAAACCTCGAGTTTTGATACAAAACCTCCAGGTTTTGGCATCCAGAGAGCAAACGACTTTTCACTAATTTTGAAAACCTCCAGGTTTGCTCTTGGCGCGATTTTTTCAAAGGTTTCATATTTAAGTGAAACCTCGAGGTTTCTGATAAAACCTCCAGGTTTCTGATAAAACCTCAAGGTTTCTGATAAAACCTCAAGGTTTCATAACGACTTCAGAATTTCAAATATGACGAATTTGCAATACCTTCATGTTTGATCTTAATACTTCCTATGATTAATTTCTAATGTTCCTAGATATGTTTAACCACTTTTTTAGTGAGTTTCAGATGAATTAGAGAATGTTTATTTAAGGTTTAAAGCTAAAGCAAAAGTAATGTTAGAACATTAAATGCAAAACCCATAAAGTTGCATACTTTTGGGTAATCCTTCTGCACACGCCTACAAAGGATTAATGACTGCCTTCCACATCAAGTAGCAGCTACTCCAACGGATTAATTTGCAGGAAGTCAACTCGAACTTCGCACAGTGGATTAAGTGAGAGAAGACACCAAAAGCGCTTCCAATGACTATATTCCTCGAAATGCACACAACATCTATATTTTTGAATGGGTTCAAGTCTGAATGGATCTATAACGGTCATAAGCTTCAACTAGCATAAATACCTGAAGATTTGAAGACTTCATACGAAATACAGAGTACACAGAGCAGAAAAACGCAAGGACACAAGCTGACATCTTCAAGATGCTAATACTCTAATTTTCATATCATTTACTCTCTGTTCTTAATGTTTACATAACTTATCATAGAGAGTGAGATTACTTGTAATTGTACTTCAGTATTTATTCATCTACTTCTGAGAGAGAAGAGTTATTGGATACATCTTAAAATACTATCTGAGAGTTACTCAAGATTGGGTGATCTTGAGTGGGAAACACATTGTGTTGATTACAGCTTGTAAGGGGAGTGAATCCTAGGAAGAGGATTACTTCGAGTACAGAGTGTGTAATCAAGCAAGTGTATTGATTACAGTTTGTAAGGGGGAGTGAATCCTAGTGAGAGGATTACTTCAAGTATAGAACGTGTAATCGTGTTGAAAGAAGATAGTGGATTGAAAATCTCAAGTGAAGCTTGGGGACTGGACGTAGGTCAAGGATTGGGCCGAACCAGTATAAATCTTAGTTTGCATATTCTCTTCCCTTATCTCTTATATTTCCAGCATATATATATATATATATGAATATGCATACATGTTTGAATGATTGACTATTGCTTTATCAATTATTATTGTCATTCAAACTGCTTTCAATAAGTTTCGAAAAGAATTTTAAAGTTACAAAAGTTTTATCAAACACCCAATTCACCCCCTCTCTTGGGTTATAGCCCGGTCTTTCACTCCTTACTAAAGAAGCTTTCGAGAAGAATGTCTCGGATGTGCTGCTCTTAAAGAGGCTAACTCCACAACCCTAGACGCCCTCAAAGCTCTTCAAACCCAGCGGGTAGACCTATGCTCTGAGCTTGAACAAGCCCGTGCTGCCCTTGCCGAAGAGAAAAGGGCCCGCCTGGAGTGTGAAGACATTGTAAAAGAGGCCGCCGCTGACTGCTTCAAGATGGCTCTTGCTCAGATTCGTCATCTTAACCCTGGGATCGAACTCAACCTCGCCAGGTACGATTACCGGGCACATGTTAGAGATGGAGTCCTTCATCCGCCACCCTTGTCTCCAGATGATGAATCCGACTCATTTGTTGAGGAGGACGAGGGCGGAGAAGAGGAAGAGCGGGAAGGAGAGGAAGCTCCGAACGTGGGATCTCGGGATGGCGGTAGAGAAGGAGCCTTCAAGACTATTCCAGTTGCCGAGGTGGTCCCTTCAGAAGAAACCACTCCTCCGAGCTAATATAATAGATTTTTGTATAGTTTTGCCTGTGTCTTGTACCGGATTTTGTTTCTTTGTACTTCTGCTTTATGTAAACATTGATTTCAACCGATCAATACTTTATTTTGCCAATTTTGTTTAAGTTAATGTTCTTTATGACCGGGCCAGGGTCTTATGTGCGCAGTATCTGCTAATTATTTTCTTCCGATAGGTTGACTCGGGAATAGGAGTAGGGAGTAAACCCGAGCTACCGAGGTCCGGATATTCTTTGTCCGGGATATTTGCCGAATAAGGGCAAAATGTCAGATGCATAAACGTGGTGAAAAACCGCACGTTTACACATGTCGGCCTGATCGGGACCTGCTTGACAATTCACCTCCTTATTTAGGAGTATTTTTCGATGCATCTACTTTAAATAGAAATAGTGTTTTTACCATTTCGCGACCAGGGCTTGATTGCCCGAGTGTAGTCCCTTATGTTGGGATTCTCGTTTAACCGTGGCTTAGGTACCTCGGTGTTACTTTATTCGACCAATCAATAATATGCATATTTGGTGTCTCCACTGGGGAGCCTTTATTAAATAAAATGTCTGGAAGAAATCCTGCTTGATGTATTTAAGCAAAACATAAAAACTGAAATTGAAAACATTAAATCAATAGAAATAAATGAATTTAAATGCGCCTGTAGGCCACATCTTGGTAGTCAGACCGAGGTCTAACTATAATAAATTTTCAGCTTGTCGGCATTCCAGGTCCTTTTGACCGACTTTCTTGCCAAAGTTTCCAAAACATACGCACCTTTGTCTAGTTTTTCCTTAATACGATAAGGACCCTCCCAGTTTACTGTTAGCTTACCATCCCTGGCGTTCTTGTTCCCGATGTCGGCCCGTCGGAGTACAAGGTTTCCCCTGTTGAAGGCGCGAGGTTTTACCTTTCGGTTGTACTTTGCCGTGATGAGTTGCTTGGCAGTTAGGTCTCGACAATGCGCCATGATTCTTGCCTCGTCGATCAGATCTAATTCCGTCCTCAAAGCGTCATTGTTCGAATCTTCTCTCTCCCTGCCAGCTTTCATCTTCCTCCATGATAGTTGGCCTATCTCGACCGGGATCATCGCCTCACATCCATATGTTAAACGAAAAGGAGTTTCCTGAGTGGAGGTTTGCACGCTGGTCCTGTAGCCCCACAAAACACTATAAAGTTGTTCGACCCAGGAAGATTCAGCGTCTTCCATCCGTTTCCTTAATCCGTCCACAATGACTTTGTTGGTTGCCTCGGCCTGTCCATTCGACTGAGGGTGTTCAACTGATGCAAAGTGGTGAACGATATCGAGGTCCGACATCATCTCCTGGAACCTGTTGTCGATGAATTGCGTTCCGTTATCGGTGATTACTTCAGCCGGGATCCCGAATCGGGGAAACGATCTTTGTCTTTGAAAGAATCGCCGTATGCGGGCCGAGGTGATAGTTGTTAATGGCTCGGCCTCAATCCACTTCGTAAAGTAGTCCACTGCGACAATGAGATATCTTAGCTATCCGGGAGCTGTTTTGAATGGTCCGAGTAGATCCATCCCCCATTTGTAAAAAGGTCATGGGGCCGTGATGCCTTGCAATTCCGATGGCGAGCGCCAAAGAATCTTACCATGTTTCTGACAGCTTTCACATCTTCTTACTGTTTCTACTGAGTCGGCCACCATGGTCGGCCAGAAGTAACCGGCTCTAAGAACCTTTCGTGCTAGGGATTTTCCCCCATATGCTGACCATTAATGCCTTCGTGTATTTCGGCGAGGACGTACCTTGCCTCAGTCGCATTCAGACATCGCATCATGGGAGAAAGTAGCCCTTTCCGATATAATTGATCGTCCACCATTGTATACATGGCGGCCTGCCGAATTAACTTTTTAGATTCCGTCGTGTTGACGGGTATGATCCCTCTTTCTAAGTAATCCTCGATTGGTTTCCTCCAATCCGTGGCCGAGGATATGCTCATGACGCAACTTGACCGGTTCGTCTAGATTTTGTTGGACCACGGTTCGTAGTTTCCTTTTGTCCTTTTGTGCCGCGTTTTGATAATATATCTGCCCTGGTGTTCTTCTCGCGAGGGATGTGAGTGACTATTACCTCTTCGAACTCGGCGATCATGTCCCTGGCTTTGTTTAAGTATTTTGCCAGTAACGGGCCCTTTGCTTGGTAGGTGCCGTCTATCTGAGCCGCTACGAGTTGGGAGTCGGTTAGGACTTTGACTTTTTGAGCCCCGTGCTCCTTCGCTTGTTCGAGGCCGGCTAAAACTGCCTCGTACTCTGCTTGATTGTTGGATGTCGGGAAGTTAAGGTGAAGTGAGTGTTCAATGGTGATTCCTTCTGGATTCTCGATTATCACTCCGGCCCCACTTCCCTTAGTATTTGACGATCCGTCCACGTACACTTTCCATTCTTGAAATCCGACATCTCTTTCGGTGTGGATCGGAGTAAGTTCCCTTACAAAGTCTGCCAACGCTTGTGATTTGATCGTGTGTCGGGCCTCATATGTAATGTCAAATTCAGATAGTTCTATAGCCCAGCTTGTCATTCGTCCAGCCAAGTCCGGCTTGTGTAATACTTGTCGGATTGGTTGGCTGGTCCGTACCACGACCTTGTGCCCATGAAAATATGGACGCAGGCGTCTTGCCGCCATTAATAAAGCAAACGCTACCTTTTCCAGCTTCTGATACCTGAGTTCTGAGCTCTGCAATGCCTTACTTACAAAATATATTGGTTTTTGACCGGCTAAGGTTTCACGAACCAGCGCGGCGCTTATAGCTTCTTCTCCCACGGACAAGTACAGGAAGACCGTCTCTCCTTGGTCGGGCTTGGATAGGACCGGGGGGGTTGCCAAGCACTGCTTATTTTTGCAAATGCGGACTCACATTCCCGGTTCCATCCCCCTTGTGCCTCCTTCTTTAGTAACTTAAAGAAGGGTAAGGTGTTTTCGGCCGACTTTGGTAAAAACCTTGTCATAGCCGCCAATCTTCCGGTCAATTGCTGAACTTCCTTCTTATTTGTTGACGCTTTCATCTCTAACACGGCCTTACATTTATCTGGGTTTTCTTCAATTCCTCGAATTGTGAGCATGAACCCAAGGAACTTCCCCGACGGGACTCCAAATGCACATTTTGCAGGGTTCAAACGTATCCGGTGCTTTCGCAGCTTCTCAAACGTCTGTTCTAAGTCTCGGATATGGTCTTCTTGCACTTTTGACTTGACTATCATATCATCAATGTATATCTCCACGTTCCGACCGAGTTGGTCCTCGAAGACTTTGTTCATCATCCGCTGGTAGGTGGCCCCGGCATTTTTCAATCCGAAAGGCATTACATTGTAGCAGTAATTGGCCTTATCGGTTATGAAAGCCATCTTTTCGATCCTCGGATGCATCACTATTTGATTATAGCCGGAGTAGGCATCCATGAAGGATAGGAGTTGAAATCCGGAAGAGTTATCGACCAATTGGTCGATACTGGGCATCGGGTAGGAGTCTTTAGGACAGGCTCTGTTTAAATTGGTGTAGTCCGTGCATACTCTCCAATTCCCGTTGGGTTTTATCACCATAACTACATTGGATAACCATGTTGTGTATTGTATTTCCCGAATGAATCCGGCCTCTAACAGTTCCGTCACATGTTTTTCTAAGGCTCTCTGCCTGTCAGGTCCCTGCTTTCGCCTCTTCTGTGATACCGGGGCCGATCCCGGCTTGATAGCTAACCTGTGATAGCAGAAGGTGGGATCTATCCCAGGTACTTCCGAAGCTCTCCATGCAAACAAATCTCGGTTCGCTACTAGGAACTTGCTTAATCTCTCCTTAAGCTCCGGGGTCATTGCTCCTCCTATCTTTGTGATCTGTGATGGGTCTTCTCCCAGGATTAGTTCTTCTAAATCCCCTTCTGGCTCGGGTCTTGGATTCTCAGGTTCCTCATCTCTTATATCCAACTCCACCACACTAACGGGCCGGCCTTGCTGTTCTCCTTTTTGAATATGAGATGAAGATGCCTTCTCATTCTCGTTTTCTCGTATTGTCTCATAATAACATTGTCGAGATTCTTTTTGGTCCCCGGTTATAGTGATTACCTGGTTTTTGGAACTGACCATCTTCAGCTATTGATGTTTGGTAGATACGATCATATCCCAGCTATGGATGGTCGGTCGGCCTAATATCATATTGTACGGGGAGGGGAAATCGGCAACGATGAACCTCACTCTCTCGGCTTTGAACGCTTCTTTCGTTCCCAACGTCAGTTTCAGGTCAATGTGGCCCTTTGGCATAGACTGCTCTCCGTTAAACCCTACGAGTGTTGTTTTGCATGGTCTCAGGTCTTCTGTATCCAAATTCATCCTTTTAAAGGCGTCCCACATAATTATATCTGCCGAACTTCCCGAATCAATGAAAATCCTTTTTACCAGACAGTTCACCAAGATTCCAGTGATAACTAATCCGTCTTGGTGCCCCGGTACAACGTCCTTTAAGTCGTCTTTGGTGAATTGTAGTGACGGGGGCGTCTGTCGGTCATGGTCATCTTTGAACTTGGGAGTGCCTCTTATTGAAAGGACTTCTCTCAAGTATTTCTTTCTTTGGCTTGCCGTATCTCCACCTCCGCCCATGCCTCCACTGATTACATTGCACCTACGCTCCGTGTCTATTTCCGGGAATTGTTCATCATCGGTAGACGACTTTCGCCGAATTCCGTCAACCTTCCGACTAATTGGGGTCGGGCTCAGACTTCGGTCATCGTGTTTCTGTTTGTTGTTCTTCCGCCCTTGTGTTTTTATCAGGTACTGGCATAATTTACCCTCTCGGATGAATTTTTCAATTGCATCTCTGAGTTCGTAACACTGATTCGTAGTATGGCCTGGTCCGTCATGGAAATCACAGAATTTTGTCTGGTCCATGCTGGATCAAAATCTTATAGGCTGAGGCCTATCAAATTTTTTCATTTCAGTGGCGGCTACTTCTTTCCATAGCTGGGCTCGCAAAACATTGAGCGGAGCGTACCTCTCATATCTCATCCTCTTCTCCCATTTATCACCTTTTGGCCTAACATCCCGGTTCTGCTTATGGGGATATGGAGCTGGATCTTCTTTACGACTACCTTGCTAATTTTTATGTCGTGGGCGTGTGTTTCTTCGTTTATCATCTCCATTTGTATTGGCAATCTCCATATGCTCTACTTCCAAATATTGCTTCGCCCGAGTATTAAACTCGGTGAGGGTGTATACTCGGTTCTTGAAGATTGAATTTGCTAACCGGGACGAGGGATCTAAGCCGTCTACGAGGCAATGTACGTGAACACTTTCTGGGAGGGATCGCACTTGGAGGGCGACCTCCTTAAATATGTCCAAGTACTTTTGTAGCGTCTCCCCCCGTCGTTGCTTTATCTTACTCAGGGTATACTGAGATTTAGGTTGTTTCCTGCTGGTTGCGAAATTTAACTCGAACTTTTGCCCGAGATCTTGAAAATCATATACAGACCGTACTGGCAGCGTGTGGAGCCATCTTTGAGCAAGTCCGATCAATGTGGCCGCGAAAAGCCGACAAATGACTGAGCCTTTGATTTGTCGTACGAACATGAGTAACTCGAAAGCATCGAGGTGGGACCTCGGGTCCTGTACGCCGTCATATTTTGGCAAGGAGCTCAACTCAAACTTACTTGGGTACGGGGCATTCTCGATTTCTTCCGAGAAAGGGCTGCTGTTTTGGCCCGCTATGTACTTCACACGATATTCCTGAGGAGAGCCCCTCGGTTTGAGCGCCCTCTCTCTATCTCGGTCTTCTTCATCCGAGGTCCTTCCCAGAAAACGCCTCTTCCGAGTAGAGGTACGGTTACGGAACTTATCAGGCTCAGGTTCTGTTTTTGGAGAGGCCGTCCCCTCCGGGTACCCGGTATACTTTGATGGTTTGACCGGCGGGGGGCTGCCATGCTTTCGGGCCGCCTTCCTTCTCCTCTTTCTCTTTTTGCCCTGGTCCTACTCCTGTTCCGACGCCTTGGATTGCATGAAGTGGTCGTTCATGATCTGTTGCATTACTCTAAAGTCTTCTTGGTGCTGGAGGTTATTTCGCTTCTCCATAGTCTCCATCCTCCTCGAATTGATTCCGTGTCTTACGGACGAGGAGGAGGTCCGGGTTTGGTATGTCCTTGCATTTATCTCCCGCGGAGGAGAGGAGGTCAGATCGACGACACCTTTGTTCCCATTCTTCCTAACATCGTTCTCGGGGATACCCTCAGATCGTGGAGGTCCTTGAGCCTGTTGCTGCCGACTTGCCTCAGCCTGCGCATGCGATGGACTTTCACAGTGAGGGTTCCGACTACTGCTTCTGGTGTTAGCCATTGTTGGTCACAGGGATCGAAATTTACCTTCCCCACAGTCGGCGCCAATGTTCCGGTGTGGAACACAGATGTCCAGCCCAGTAGGCTAGTGCTTTGATCTTGGATCGAAGAGCTTATGCCGGAATATCTATGAGAGCGAGATATCCCGATAAGCAAGAAATCACTGTACACAAGGCCTTTCGCCCAAGGGGGAGGGGGTATGTGTTCAGTGGGGATGTGTTGTGATACAGAAAGTAAGTAGGCTTGAGTTAGAACGTGTGCACCTTAGGACTTGACCCCTGTATTTATAGGGCTTCACCTGGTATCCTAACCGCTTGATCTATCATATCCCTTGATTATAGATATGATAGATCGTTCCATGATTATAGGGGGAACCCGAGATACTTGATAGATCTCTGCTGGGTCGTCCCCTAATTGGGCCGTGGATTAGGTCCGTAACAAAACTCAAGGAGATTTAATCATGGAGTTTGGATAATTCATGGAGATAGAAAGATGAATAGGCGTGAGATAATGTAAAGGATGATTTCGTTGAAATGCGTATGCTTGGTCTTTTTTTGCCTTCCAGATTGTGACTTGCGAGCTTGTGCTGACAACGATGATGGTCGAGAAAAGCTTACGTCGTAATCTTTGTTTATTGCTCAGTGACAGACGGTTCAAGTAAAGTAACTATAGTTTCTAGTGGGATTTAGAATCTGGTTTGGCTCAGTTACAGATCTTGTTGCGGTAGTGAGAAGGCGACTGAGTTCACAGGGGAGGAAGAGAGATAAAGAGAGGGGCAGCAGCAGCAGAAGAGGGGGAGAGAGAGAGAGAGAGAGAAAGTGAAGGGAAATTTGATGATTAGGATGTTGAGTTGCCAAGTGAAATGCCACCTTATGTCATATAGTCAAAAGAAGAAAAAAATAACAATAACGCTATTAAAGGTGGACGTGCTACATTTTTAGACTTTTAGGTCAACATTACTTAAAAAAAGAGTGTTTATGTTTGAGATGGATTTACTACTTAACCCTTTAACTTTAAAAGAAATGTATACTTTGAGTCTTTGATGAGCCAATAAAATTTAAAAAATATTTTGACTCATATATTAGAAAAGGAGTGATTCACATGTAATCATTACAAATAATAAAACGGGATAGATTATCTCTCCAACCAACCAGTCTCCATATTTATATTTATTCAGTTTTAACTATTTTTCACTATCTATAAATGAAGCAAGGTGTTTGGTTTCAAACATCTAAGTCTTTTCTTTTAATTTCTTAGCCACTGCCTTGGATCTCCTTATTTTGGTATTCTTCTTCTTATTCGGGAAGTAAGCAGTCCAACGGTCCAACCTCACGTCCGAGAAGAAGACGAAGAATAATGTGTAACCTAACAGGCTCTCTACTTGGAAGCAAGGATGATCAAGGAAGACGGGTTGTGTTGCAGCCACCAAAGAGGCTGATGGCGACTGAAGAGCTTTCCGCTGAGTGGATTGGTTCAGTTGTAAGTGTTTGAGTATCTTTGAAACTGTGATTTCAGAAACCATTTTCTGCAAACGGAGACAAAACTTATCTCACATGTTTATTTTATAAATCTAAAAACTATTCTCTAAATGTTAATCAGAACACGTAAAAGCTAATGCACCACACAGGGTCATTCCAGTGCCAACAACATTGTGCCAATTATGTTTGGTGTGGCAGATCAGCCAATTTAATAAGTGCATGCATTGATGCAACGATACAAAGCTAGCTAGTTATACTGAAATCAATGTAATTACGGTATATTTCCTAGCTAGGACCTTTAAATTCCATCCTTTTTAGTTTTTGATTTTTAGTCTTAGAATTTTATTATTTGATTGAAAAAGAAGTTTATATTTATTATTAGGATATTCTTCTTGTCAGATTTTGCAGTAAATTATTTTTTAATATGAGCTTCCTACCTAAAAATGTGAAATTGATATAGCTAGCTTTTTTTTTTTTTTTTAATAAAAAAAAAAGAAATGCATAAATCAAGTGGTAAAAAATGGAAAATTTCATATAAGAACCAAAATTGATAAATAAAGAAGCTGCTTTTCAAAATGTGGGACGCACAAGTGTCCACCTCTCAACCATTGCATGAGAAATTTAAAATAGAGATTCAAAATGCATATTTAAAATCCGACTTTAAAAAAAGAGATAATGATTCAAAGAACTTATACCGCTAACGCATGATATTATAGTTTATTAGCTTTTCTAAGGAGCTTTGATTTTAATTGACCTCCACCGTGCAATAACTTGTGAAAATGAGCAAACATTCTGAATAAACAGAAAGGCAAGCATATATAGTTATATACTTCAGGCAGATTTAGTAGCCCATGGGTTAAAAGTCATTCAAAGGCACCTAGGTGCACAGGCTTTCAGAAATAGTTTTAGGCCTTATTTGAGTTAGTGTTTGAGAAGCACGTTTACGCAAGTTAAGGTAAAACTCATTTCACATACTTATATCGTATACCGTAAATCACGTTGGAAAAATAACTTATATACCGTTAATTCAAATAGGCACATACTTAGATAAAAATAAATAAATTGAACAAGCCTTCAGATTTTGATGACACAAAAGTGCCTTCTTTTAACAATATGACCTTAAACTAGCTCAAGATCATACCTGAAAGGAAAGCTAAAGGCCTTTCTAGGCCGGGAAAATAAAAAAGACAAAATTCCAATTCCATTGTTTAACCATCTCAGTGAAGAAGAAACATCTGGACAGTAAGCGTAGTGCCTGAAGAGCCAAGTGGATTGAAACCCAAATTTTGTATAGTATCACAAAAACCCTCCAAATATGTGTGTAAACTTTTTTTTTTTTTTTTTTTTAAAAAAAACAGATAATTGATCATATTTTATCTTTTCCAGTTTTTTCACTTTAAGTATATATTTTTTAAATTATACCAGAAAAGTACTAAACAAGTTTATATTTTCTCCTTTTTTTTAATGCCTGAATATTCAAGTCATTACATAAATAGGGGGATAAAATGAAATTGATTAATAAGTAGATAAGGAAACATATATATGATAAAGACTCCAAGGTAGAACTTTCATAAATTAAATATGTGCACAAACAATACAGAAAATATCTCCAAGAACTCTTTATATAATTTTTAAGAATCATCGCTTACCGGCATTGGATATCGACATAAAGGACACATATGACTAGTTTTTAGCCATTGAACAACACAATTATAGTGAAAAACATGTTGACACGGTAGGGTAGAAACCTCCACATTGTCACAAAAATCTTCAAGACATATACAACATTCATATCAATATCAATATCAGGATCTTCAAGTTTCATTTTGTTGAGTGCTTGAATGACTTCTTCACTAGTAGGAATCATTCTTATCTGATGATCCGTATTACCAGCATCTTCAAGGTCGACATTTTCATCCAATTCAACAATAATATCAATACACAAAGGAACCATACCTAAGCCTTCTTCAGAAGCAGAAGGATAAGAAGAATCATCGTCGATGTAATGTCGAGCTCTAACAATGAGCTTAGGTATCAATAAATCAAGCATTTCAGATGGTAGTAAATGATGGGAAAGACAACGACGTAGAAAGCTCGAACCGTTCTGGAAAAACTCGCTACATGAGATGCAATGAGAAGAAAGTGGTGGGGAGGGAATATTGCTGACGATCGAAGTTAAACCACAACCACAACCACAACGTTGTGTGAAACGAACACAGATTTTAACGTTGAAATTTGGTATGATGGCGATGTTGTGGTATTGGGTAGATATGTTTTCAAAAGCTTCAGGACAATCTGGTTCACCACTGACACAATAGTAGCACTCTGAAATGATCAGGCCGGACATTATTATTATTATTGAAAAAAAAAAAATACTAATGATAACGAAAGATGATGTGAGTTGATTGACAGAATGGTATGTTGCATGTATTTATAGACTCTAAATTTAATCTTATTCGAAAGATTTTCTTAAGAAATTTATTAAAAGTAGTTAAGGATAGTTAGTTATCAATAAAATTTAAAATTAAGGAAACAATGTTACTGAATGTTTTTTTTTTCCATTTATTATGTTTTAATTTGTATCTTTTTATAATATTATGGCTTGAATGAGGATATTCTTAAAAAAAAATAATCTGTTTTGATAAAATTTTTTTTCAAATTTTATTTATTCCTAATCTTAATTTTTAGAAGTAGTTTTGATAACAAAAAATGAGATTATGTTTTTCACATTTTAGTTTTATATTGTTTTTTCAATCTAGTTTCAGTGATAATCCTTTATAATGATTTTTTTTTTTTGTGAACTAAAATAGGAAATTAATGCTAATATCTTTTTCTGACATGGAAATACGTAATTATGGATAGCTCTTGAATTCAATCTTATTCAAAAAACTTTTTTTGGCCAATACATTCAAAAGATTTTAAGATTCAGTAGCTTAGAGAGAAAGATATATTATTAATTTTTATGAAAAAAAAAACTGTTCAGATTTAAAATATTAAGATAAAGTAAATGATATATTTGAATCTTTTCTTAGTGTTTAAATATGATAAGTATTCTGTTATTCCTTTTTGCAAAAGATGAGGAAACTCTTGCTAGTAATAGGAAATAATATGATAGATCTAAATTCAATTAAAATTAGTTATTTAAAAGATAATCTAGCGTAGATTCCAATATCCATTATTAATCATATCAAAATGATTTTTTTATAAATTGTGATAGATTTTGTTTAACTTTTATTGGCCTAAAAACCGGGGGACGAAATACAATGGTTTTTGACAGAAATTTAAATTGAAGCTAATAAGTAGATTTAAAAATCTAACTTTATAAATTCTATCAAGAAAAAAGATAATGATTTTATAATCAATACAAATAATAAAACCCATTGATTATCTCTCCCATAAATCATTTTTCATATTCATATTTATTTAGTTTTAAGTATTTTTCACTGCTTATAAATAAAGTTTTCATTCTAAAGTAAAGCCCAAAGTCTCTTCTTACCCTCCATCATCATTGTGATCTTTCTTCTTCAAGAAGTAACCACTCCAACTTCAGGTACGCAGATAATGGACCTGTTTGGGTTGGTGGTGGAGTAGCGGTGACTTATTTTCTATTTAACTTTTATAAAAGCCTGCAGGAAAAAAGTCAGGTTGTAACTATGATTTGTGTTTGAATTGATGGTAATAGAAGTGGCGGAGCTCATGTCAAAAAATGGAGAGCTTTTTGGAAAAAGCTACCCCATAGAGCTTTTTCCTTAATTGACTTTTAGGAGTTTTTTTTTGTTTGTTTTTTTTTTTTTTTAAAAAAAAAAACTCAATGAACTTAAAGCTCAACACAAACACTACACTTAAGGATTTTTATTTTCCCCTCTACTGGAGCTTTTTTATGGCTTTAAGCTACTTAAAGCTCTCCCCAAACAGGGCCAATGTGTAACCCGGCAGGTTCTCTTCTTGCAAGCAATGGTGATCATGGGAAGTAGGGTTGTGTTATGACCACCGCGGAGGCTGATGATAGTTGAGGAGGTTGCAGTAGAGAGGACTGGTTTGGTTCGATCAAGAAGTATTGTGTGTGCTCGACAACATGCCACCTCGGGTCATTCCCTTGCCAACAACATCGTGCCAATTATGTTACTATTACAAAAAAGACTTTTAACGTCTGTTTTTAGCCTTTTCTATGGCACTTTTTCAAATGGACGCCTATGTGAGCGACGTAATAAAGTATGAGAACAACGTCCATTGAAAATATAGTATCCACAGGAGTGGTCTAGATGGTTCGATTCAACAAACATCCTTATATCAATTCTTTCATTAAAATGTCTCGGAACAAACGAAATAGCAAATGGACCATTTACCTTCATCAAGAGTATTCTTTCAATACAACCTAACGTAAATCTCTCTCTTTCCCAAATTGTGTGGTAAATCATCGAAAATTTCCTTGAGAAGAACGTCATAATTGGGAGGCAACTTCAATTCCAAAACAAAATCAGCCTAGGACGCACCACGAAAGGTCTGATTCAACCAAGCCAATTCACAAATTTGCGTAGGATTCAATTATCCGAGAATCTCAGCCACACATCTCTTAGGCAAATCCCCTAAAGAGGGTTTTAATGGAACAATCTGAGTCCCATTCTGATCCACAAACAAGGACGAAAAGCTGATTCCCATCATGAATCGAAGAAACAAGAACAATGATAGTTACCGAAGATCAAAAGAAGAGAAAAAGCAAAGAGGAAGAAGAAACAGAAGTTATAGAGGTTATGGAGGAAGAGAAGAGGTTGAGAGAAATCTGGAACTATTCACGTAATGCATAACATAGTGTCTGTCTGAGTTGTTACAAATACATACAATGGAAATGAACTACCTATGTGCGAAAAGACAAAAGACCCAATTAAATGACTAGGAAATTACAGTTTTATCCTTATGTAAAATTAACTACGTAACAATACCCTCCCCTTAATGTAATCCTTGTCCTCAAGGATTGACAGTAGATACAAATGAAGGAAAACGCTGTGAGAATTCCTTCCAATTCTCCCAAGTCGATTCTTCGGGCAATTCAGAGCTCTAATGTACAAGAACCTGGGTGACAACTTTGTTGTGTTTAGGCACCATACGGCGATTCAAAATGGCATAAGGTTCTCTTGGGGTAATAGCTCCTTCCATTGATTCAGGTAAAGGCAGTATAGGAACAGAGGAGTTGGGGCTGTGTTTTAGCTGAGAAACATGGAAGGTGGGATGGATTCTTGAAGATCACCGCAACTCCAAGGTGTAATCTACCACACCCACTCTTGCAGCTATATGGAAGGGTCCATAATAGCGAGGGGACAACTTCTTAGAAGATCGGGGTGCCACTGAAGTTTGGTGATGTGGTTGAAGCATCAAGGAAACCCAATCTCCAACCTAAAAATGGCGTTCTAAACTGTGCTGATCAACTATCTGCTTCATCCGATTGATTGCAACATCTAGTTTTTCCTTCAACTGCAATAATAGTGCCTCTCGAGCCAAGAAAAAACGATCAATGGATCCCATAGCAGGCTCTTGTGGCAAGTAGAGAAGGTGCAATAGTGGTGGTTGTCCATACATTACTTCAAAAGGCGACATCTTTGTTGAGGAGTGGTAGGTGGTGTTGTACCACCATTCGGCCAAGGGAAGCCATTGCGCCCAGTTATGTGGTTGCTGCCATGAAAACATCTAATGTAATGCTCGAGACAACGATTCAATACTTCTCTCTGACCGTTGCTTTGTGGATGATAGGCCGTTGACATGCGCTGTTCTACTCCCAAGCGCAACAGAAAATCGTGCCAAAATGGGCTAGTAAATAATGGGTCACAATCACTGATGATGTTAGCAGGGGCACCATGTAACTTGTATATATTATCAAGAAAAAGTTGGGCCAAATCTGATGCTGTGAATAGATGAGCCAGTGGAATAAAATGAGCATATTTGCTGAGTCTATCAATTATAACCCATATTGTATCCTTCCCTTTTGCCTTAGGCAGCTTTTTGATGAAATGTATGGCTATACTTTGCCATACCCCCTTAGGTATAGGTAGAGGTTGTAATAATCCAGGATATGCCACGATTTCATATTTACATCTCAAACAAGTATCACATTGATTAATGAAAGCTTTAATTCCTTGCATCATATTTTTCCAATAAAATAAAGATCGAATATGCTGATAAGTAGCTTTAGATCCTGAATGTCCACCCTACGGCCTTGAATGCAACCATTGTATAATTAGTTGTTGAAGTTCAGACTGGTTTCGCTCTACCACCAAACGTTGCTTACGCAGTAACATTCCATTTCTCCAGGAATATTTATCACAAGAAGTGGGGTCATTCTTCAAGTCAGATATGATTTTTTGGAGGTCATTATCGGTGTGCCATTGTGCTTTTAATTTGTCCCATAACTCAGTGGAGACAGAGGAAAGAGACAACTATAATAGGTCTCCATAAGTGGCCCGTGAGAGAGCATCTATGGCTCCATTTTCCTTTCCTTGACTGGATTTAATGTCACATTGCAGCCCCATGAGCTTAGTGAGCCATGTATATTGTGAGGGAGTGGACAACCTTTGTAACAATAAGAACTTTAAGCCGCGTTGGTCTATCAAAATAGTGAAAGGTTGCACACTCAAATATTGGTGCCATTTAGAAACAGCATGAACAATGACAAGCATCTCTTTGTCATATACTAATAATAGTCTATTACGCAGAGAAAGCACCTTGCTAACAAATGCCAATGGGATGCCTATCTTGAGTGAGCACAGCTCCAATTCCATCATTCGAAGCATCTGTTTCCAACGTGAAGGGTTGCTTCATATTTGGGAGAGCTAACACAGAAGCATTAATCAAGGCATCTTTTAAGCTAAAGAATGCCTTTTCAGCTACAACATTCCATTCAAACCCATTTTTCTTCAAGAGCTCAGTCAATGGTTTGGCCAACAACCCATAAGATCGAATAAAGCGGCGATAGTACCCAGGTAACCGCAAGAAAGTTTGGACTTCTTTAACAGTGTTTGGTATTGGCCACTTTTGAACTGCATCTAACTTGGAGGCATCTATTGCAACCTTTCCTTCAAATATTACATGCCCCAAATAGTTAATGCTTCTAGCTTCAAAGGCACACTTAGATTTCTTGATTAAAAAAATTATTATCCTTTAAAATAGTGAACACAGAGCGGAGATTAGTAACATGAGAGGAAAGATCAAGGTTGTACACCAATATATCATCAAAAAATACCAACACATACTTATGAAGCAAATCCTCAAAGATACGATTCATAGTAGCTTGAAATGTAGAAGGGGCATTTGTTAAACCAAATGGTATTACCATAAATTCATAATGACTTGCATGAGTTTGAAATGTCGTCTTGTGATTATGGTCCTCTCTCATCCGTATTAGATGATACCCTGACCGTAGATCTAACTTAGTAAAAATCCTAGCTTGTCCAAGTTCACCCAGTAAATCTTCAATCAATGGAATTGGAAAGCTATCACGCACTGTGGCCTTATTAAGTTCATGAAAATCCACACATATCTGCCAACTACCATCCTTCTTTTTAACTAAAACTACAGGAGAAGCGAACAAAGATGTATTGTGTTGGATAATCCCTTGAGCTAACATCTTTTTGACAATGGACTCAATGGCATCTTTTTGGGCACCAGGATACCTATATGGCCGCAACTTAATAGGGTCTGTACCCTCTTTAAGAATGATATGGTGATCAAAACCCCCTTTTAATGGTGGCAAGGTAGTAGGTTCCTTGAAAAGCTCATCATAAGCAAGCAATAGCTCCTGAATTGTGTGAGGGGTATCGGTGGAAGAGTTGGTTTTTAACATATCAGGTTCCTCACTTTGTTCCAGTGGCATCAACTGAAATCCGATAACTTTCGATTGTTTGTGGAGTATCTCCAGCACTACTAGAAATTTCAGATTTTGCTACGGAAAAAATCCGTAGCAAAAACCCAAAAATCCGTAGCAAAACGTTTTTGCTACGGATTTTGTCCGTAGCAAAATATGGCGTCGCAATTGCGACGGATTTGAGAAAATCCGTCGCAATGGCGACAGATTTGCTACGGATTATGAAATCCGTAGCAAATTGCTACGGATTATCAAATCCGTAGCAATTTGCTACGGATTTTACAATCCGTAGCAATGGCTACGGATTTCATAATCCGTAGCAATGGCTACGGATTTCATAATCCGTCGCAATTGCTATGGATTATATAATCCGTAGCAAATTTGCTACGGATTTTTCCGTAGCAATTTGCTACGGAAACAATCCGTAGCACATTTGAAATTTTGCTACGGATTTAAAATCCGTAGCAAATTTCAAAAATTCAGAAATTTGCTACTGATTTTTTTTTCCGTAGCAAATTTTAATTTGCTACGGATTTATTTTCCGTAGCAAATTTTTGAATTATTTTACGGTAGCAAATTTTTATTTTTTTATTTATATTTTTAAAAAATTTTAATAGAAAAATTGAATACAAATAGTAAAATAATGTACCATGAATATATTAACGATAAAAAAGAGTTTACATAGTGAAAACACAATATATATATATATATATAATCCGTAGCAACAAACAAATACAAAAAAGTAGGCTAAACTGCAGCATTGTGATCATCATCATCACCAGCATGGTCATCATCACCAGGAGTCGGCCCGGACCGAAACCTCTGTCTTTCAGAAGGGACATCATTTGAAGCCGCATCTCCTTCATCATCTCCGCCTTCATCATCTCCGCTTTCGATTCATCTCCCGTCTCATCATCTCCCGTTCTCGCGCAACGCCCGCTTCATCTGTTCTTGTTCCATAAGCATCCGCCGCCTCATCATCTCCGTTTCCGAGTCGCCCGCCGGGCTCATCATCTCTCGTTCTCGGGTCATCCGTGTTGCTTGCTCCTCCACCAACGACTTCATCCTCTTCAGCTCATCTACAAAATTGATTAGTACATTTATTATTTGTACTTCATTTGAATGGACAAGAGAATGAAAATTATCAATATCAAATGTATTATGTTTACCTAAAGGAACCCCGCGGTGCGAGATGAGAGGCGCTTTGATTGCTTGATCGGCCGGCGGACTCACCGTATCCAAAGACCCTCCCTTTCTTGTCAAATCCGCCGTAGCCTCAAAGAAGAGACTCTCGTTATCGGATATAGAGGATGAGGGGGTCGGTCTCACGCGCGAGGCTCTCTCCCGCGACTTGACCTCTCAAAGTTTTCCTACAAGCAAACAAATACATAACAAATAAGAAAATAACGTGCATAAAACAAGTAATAAAGGCAATAAATGTCTCACCGCTATTTGTTTCGCCTTTGGGTTAATCCATTGCCTCTCACTCCCTTCCCCGGTGTCGGGAATGGGTCCGCTGAAAGGTAACCCACTCAACCGATCCAAAGTGGAGCTTCCCGCACTCTTCCCGCAAACGCAAATGATGACCTTAATTAATTACTTCAAAGTACAAAATATTCAATACGTAAATAGAAAATAACGTGTACTTACAACTTTGCATCGATGCTCAGTAATGGATATGGAGCCCCCAGCATATGACGGTCCTGCCATTTTGGCCCTATTTTCCTTATTTTTCGCACTTATGGCTTTAAACTTTTCATTGTTTTCCCAAGTGCCAAATAATTCATCTTTAGTGTCTGTGGAAGCCAATCTGTCTTGCCTCTCGACCTTCTCAATGAATAGAGCTTTCGACGCACCAACACGCGCCCTTGTGGTTAAAAGCTTTTTCGATTTTCATGATGCTCAGCAATGTCATATGCTTTTCCTGAAAATCAATAACGAACAATTAGTGCTCCAAATTTTAAAAGTACTTAATTAACACGCATAAAACAAATAACTTACCAAGAACTCTGTGAACCACATATCTCGTTGCTCCGTAGGAATCTCTGTCCACGCGGTCCAAGCTTGAGTGTAGTTACGGAATATTTGGGTCGACATGAAAGTCGCCACCGGATTATCAGGCACAAATCTGAAAACAAAGATTATCATGCAAATATTAGCATACAAACTAATCTCAAAAGAGAATTGTAACATTACAGGTACTTCGCATGACTTACTCGTTGCCTTTAGTACAGATCCAAAGAAACCCCGTCTCGGGATCTCTTGAGCCCCGAGATAGGTGTATCGGAGGAACTACCGCTTCCCGACGTGGCTCGAGGCGACGAAGTGTGCTAAGGAAGAAATGTGAAATATTGAAGATTTTTGTACATAGATGGTTTCAAGAAATGAAACATATGTAAATCAATCGAAAGGGTAAAGTAAACCTGTTGTCCCCTTTCTTTGTGAATCGGGGAGTTAGCCGCCGGTGACGACGATGTATAAAGTGATGGTGAAGATGACAAATATCCAGACGGGGACGACGAAAAATCAAATAGTGGCACCTCCGGGCCGAGCCCTCTGCCTCCATACGGAGGCGGTTGGCGTCGTCCTACCCCTCTTATAGTACGGGGCCGGGATCGACCACCGCCACGTCCACTACCCGAACGTCCTCCTTGATGCTCCATCTCTCGAACACTTATAGACATAATGTCAAAAAATATAAAAAAAGAAAGATATTTGGTTAATATGACAAAAGTACTTACAAAGTATGTAGTATAACATATCGTCATAAACAAAGAACTAACACAAATCAACCTAGGACGATTCATGTTCATCGACATCTACTTGCATGTCCTCATCTGTACTCTCATAGTCGTCGAACTCAGATTCACTATCAGAGAAGCTCATTTCTGCCTCATCCTCATCGTCTGATTTCTCATCGTCAATTTGTATAGGAATCAACTCTAACTCCACACGAAAATCAAAGAGATTGCTTGGTACTTCGTCATCGAAGATGTTTATGGGCAGCACATGTTCCACATCAGCTTGGAAAGGTTCAGCCATACTGTCATTTGATTCCGGCTCTTTCGACTTTGGTATAATATTTCGTGCTTTGGTTTTAATAACTCCCGTCCACCCTTGGCGAGATGTAGGGTATGGTGTATAGTAAACTTGTTCCGCTTTGTTGAGCAAGGATGAATGGGTCATAACCAACCGTATATCTCCTTGTCCAGTGGACCTCAATATTTCCAAGTTTGTCCACTTTTGTCCCACGCGGACTGTTATCAAACCACTCACACTTAAACGGGGTCACCACCTTGTCCCACCGGTAACTTAACTGAATTATCTCAACTAACTTCCCGTAGTAGTCGGTCTCACCCCGTCAACTTGGTCACCTCGACAACATACACCGTAATTGCAACATAGTGTACTGCGTTCGCGTCAAGTTGCAAATCGATACCCATTGATTATATATTTGTTGCATCGGGTCTTGTCATTGCAGCTCCATAAGATAAACTCCACGCAACTTCATTGGGATCTGATGGATTTTCCAAGAAATATGATCGAAACCATTTTGGAAACTCGAACTAGTAAATTGATCAACTTGGGACACCGGCATTGAAGGATTTCCCGATCGGATCCAATTAGAAAAGTAACGTAACAAAAAACTTAAGTTAATACTTTAATACTTACCGTAATAGTAAACAAACAAAAAAACTTACTCGAGGTACTTGGAGGCCTCTTCACGGTTGTTTAGAATGTACCACTCAAAGAACTCGCTTATCTTTTCCGTCAAGAGTTGACTTCCAACGTTTTCCCACGACTCGCCCTGGAAAATTAAATATTGACTTTTGATCCCTCGTATCACCGGCATCATCGTTACGAGGTACCCCTCTCCATCTTGACATCATTTCGGGGGATAATAGTATGACACAAATTTTGCGGCCTCTTCGACTAGATAAGCTTCGGCGATAGATCCTTCAACGTACCTTGTACTTTTTATCTTGTGCTTAAGTGTGCGTAAAAACCTACAATGGAATATCAGAGGGTATTTATAAACTCAAGTACCATGTCGGTCAATTAATAACAACGCGAAATCAATATATATTACCTCTCAAACAGATACATCCATCTATATTGTTGCGGTCCTCCTACCTTTGCTTCATAGGCCAAGTGAACGGGCAAATGTTCCATTGAGTCAAAGAAGCTAGGAGGAAACACCATCTCTAACTTGCATAGCGTTATGGGCATGCTCGCCTCCGGTGTCGTAACTTTTCAACATTAAGCTCGAAGCACAAATTTCTCTAAAGAACATGGAAAACTCCGTTAGAATATACCATACATGGTTCGGTAGTGCTTTGAAGGCCCACGGCAACAATCTCTGGAAAAAAACATGACAATCATGACTCTTCATCTTGCTCAACTTCACCTCGTACATGTCGACACATCTTTTCTAGTTTGACGCATAACCGTCAGGGAGTTTCAGATCTTTAACCCACCGCAACAATTCTAAATTCTGCTCTTTATTGAATGTGTACGGCGCTCCGGGTTTGGAAATTCGTCAGTGCCATTTTCCACCAAATGCAAAGCGGGCCTTCTACAAATCGCTTCAACGTCCAATCTTGCGTTGATCGTGTCTTTCGTCTTGCCCTTGGTGTCCATCATCACTGTATACGAGAATATTGCAAAACACATTCCTCTCAATATGCATGACATCGAGGTTGTGTCTTAACAATTGATCTTTCCAATATGGTAGTTCCCGAGAAGATCTGCGTTTGTTCCAATGATGATCAATGACGTACCCTCCAGGTTCGCTTGAAGCAGCACCCTCTTCGACACTCGGAATGTGCTCGACCTGTCCCATATTTCTTCTCCACTTAAACGACGAGGTGGATCGCTCGTTCGACAAGCATTCCACGTGAAGTCTTTTCTATTTCTCCTAAACGGATGATCGGGGTAGGAATCGTCGGTGCTGTCAAACCAACCGACCTTGCGACTATGTTCCAAGCTAAAACCCATGTTCTCGTTCAAGACATACCGGGCATGCGAGCTTTCCGACGTTTGCCGCCACTCAACATCCCATAGGCGGGGAAATCATTTATCGTCCACATTAAGGCAGCCCGCATGGTGAAATTCGACTTAATGATATATCATACGTAAGAACACCTTCACTCCACAACATTTTCAACTCGTCTATCAAAGGCCCGAGGTACACATCTATCTTCTTTTTTGGGTTCGACGGCCCGGGGATTAACGCGTTAAGGAAGATAAACTCTCTTCTCATGCACATAGAAGGTGGGATGTTGTACGGAGTCACAATGTAGCCAACAGGAATAATTCTGCCCGTATTGTTGAAAGGAGCGAACCCATCCGAACATAGACCAAGAGGAACATTACGGGGATCCATAGCAAAGAAAGGATTCGCCTCGTCAAATTTACGCCAAGCTTCGGCATCGAGATGGATGCGTCACAAAGTTTTCATCCCTACGATGCTCCGGTGCCATCTCATGTGAGCATTTTGTTTGTTCGGATGCATACAATCTCGTAAGTCGGGCACCGAGGAAAGTACCACATCTTGCTTATTGCATGACGGGTGTTTTTCCTTCCTTTCCCCACAACTTTATATCTGTCATCTCCACAGAATTTGCAATTGGTCGGCTCGGCGTCATCCTTGTAATACAACATACATCCTCCGGGCGCAGCAATGGATTTTTTCACATCCAAGCCCAAGCTCTTTCACCTTTTTTTGCTTGGTAAAAGTCCTTCGGCAAATTATTGTCTTTGGGAACAACCTTACTCATGATCTGCATCATTTCGTTGTAATTCCTCTCGCTCATATGGTGATCGGTCTTCAAGCTTAGTGTTGCTAGGGTAGCCGATAGCGATGAATATTCACTATTTTCAAAGTGTTCGCAACCTTCCCATAACGGACGTTTGTGCTTCTTGAAGCATTTTATAGAACCTAGCGGCTTCCGGATGAGGATCCTCACCCATGTTTGATGGTTGAGGATGGGTACCGGTCTCCTCTCCCATGTATGACGGTTCGACATGAGTAACGGGATCAAAATATTGGCCGATCGACGGTCCGCGGCATCCATAACCAAGCTTGCTCATATTGATTAAGGTTTTCTAGATGACTCTTGTCCTTGTAATAACCACTCGGTGTACGTCGGACTTCGCCATGAAATTCCCAACATTCATAATCTCTAATGAATCCCTTTTGACACAAATGAATTCGACCTTGTCCGCGTCGTAAATCTTAAACAATTACATTTGGCACACGGACACACGATCTCCCTTCTTGAATTATTTGAATTCGCCAAAGCAAATTGGATGAACTTTTCCAAACCCGCCAAGAATGCTTGTGTTAGTTCTCTTTATCGGTTAGACGATTGTACATCCAACTTCTATCATGGCTGCCTTCCATACTTCCTAGCTAGTTCGAGTTACTACCCTAATTAACTTCTCAACATACCACAAATATATATATATATATATATATATATATATATATATATATATATATATATAAAAGTCGCCTCTTATGCCTACCAATTGCCACTTAATCAAGAAAGTGAAAAAGAAACACATGCATTGAACAAAGAACATATTCCGACAAGCAACCGAGAGAATGAGGATAGCACACCAGAACATGGGGACATGCATGTGGAGGGGGCAAACAAAGAATAAAATACTAAGTATTTTGGAGTTTCTAACATATATGGGCTAGATCAAAGGAATTACATAACATTTAATCAAATTTATTGTATAACTTGTTAAACATAGATTGAAATAAAAAATTTAAATAAAAAATTTATTCTACTAATTTTTATAAAACATACAAATGTGATTATTCTTCAATGTCACACCTTCCTCATCCTCGTTGACATTAATTAATTAATTGTCTTATCCCTAAATTTTATTTCCAAACACTTCACTTTTCTAGTTTCAACATCATCCTATTTAAATATTTATGTATCAATATCATCTAATACAAAATCTTAATTTTATCACACCAAAATCAGAATTGGAATTTCTAAATTCCTAAAAAGTGCTAGATAAAAATACTTTACATAACAAAATTCTATACGTTTCTTAACTGTGTTACAAATCTGAAAAAATTACTTTTAAAATTTATCTTATTTCAAAAAAAAAAAAGATTTAAACTCGTGTACTCGATAATCTTCGACTAACATACATATTTTTAATATTCCCGGCTAATCAAACATAACATAAATATCAAATTGTGATTAAAAAAAATATACTTCAAGCTAACCCGTAAAATCAAAAATGCTAAGATTTGTTTGATAATTTCCCTTACGAAGATCTTAGTGCTAGGATATGTTTGTAACCCGCAAAAAAAATGAAAATTTTAAAAAAAAGCGTAAAAAGGGAAAAAAATACAAAACAAAAAAATCGAGACGAGATGGAGAGGAGGAGCTCCGGTGAGGGAGGGGGGAGGGGGGACGGGACGGGGTGGGGGAGGGGGGCGGGGAGGGAGGGGGAGGGGGAGGGACGGGGAGGGCGGAGGGGGTCGGGTGTGGGGGAGGGAGAGGCGCAGATGAGGGAGGGAGGAGGGGAGAGTCGCCGGGAGGGGAGGGTCGCCGGAGTTGGGGGGGGGGGCCGGAGGTTCCGAAATCGCGCGAAGGGGGGCGAATGTTGCAGCTTTAAGCTGCAACATTCTGCGGACGGATCTGGATCCGTCGCGGAGAATCCGTCGCATGGATTTGCGACGGATCCGGGATCCGTCGCGGGTAAAAAAAAAAGGCGGGCGGCCTTTTTGGCCGCCTTTTTGCGACGGATCAAGGATCCGTCGCAACCCCCCAAAAAAAAGGCGGCATTTTTGCCGCCTTTTTGCGACGGATCCAAGATCCGTCGCAACCCCCAAAAAGGCGGCCTTTTTGGCCGCTTTTTTTGCGACGGATCTAGGATCCGTCGCAACCTACCCCTTTTTGCGACGGACCGTCTATCCGTCGCAAAATTTGCGACGGATAGTTGATCCGTCGCAGAAATTGGGAAATGGCGGCCATTTTTGGCCGCCCATTGCGACGGATCTATTGATCCGTCGCAAATTCATTGCGACGGAAGTATAATTCCGTCGCTATAGCGACGGAATTATACTTCCGTCGCAATATCCGTCGCTATTGCGACGGAAGTAAACTTCCGTCGCAATATCCTTCGCTATTGCTACGGAATTTTTTCCGTAGCAAATTCCGTCGCTATTTCTTCTTTTTCTAGTAGTGCAGCATTTTGACTTCTAAAATAATTTTATTGTTGCCCACATTTGAAGCTGTGAATGTCACATGTTTCCCTTTCCACATAAACTCCATCCATAAATTTTTTCAATCAAGTTTAATGACCCCCAACTCACGTAACCATTGCATACCAAGGACCATATCACATCCTGCTAAGGGTGACAAAAAGACATCAGTTTCAAAATTAATTTCATGAGAGGACCATGCCATACCTGAACAAAATTCAGTCCCTATCAATTTACTGCCTCCATCTATTGATATATTAAGAGGAGCCATGGGTTGAACGTTCAAATTAGCATCCTTGGCCATATTGGAGTTCAAAAAATTGTGAGTACTCCCAGTATCAATAAGTATGTACACAGATCGTTTACCAATCGTTCCTAACACACGCATGGTTTGACAATCAGAGACTCCGAACATGGCATTAATTGATATCACAGGGGTGTCGTCGTCCCCACCAATGGCCGAATCTACTTCTTTTATGAATGATGGTTCATTCGAGTTTACTGGTGTACTTTCTTCAGGTAGCTCCATCATATATAACTGCATCTTTTTCTTGTGAGAGCAATCGTGCCTTGGTGAATACCTTTCACAACAATAGTAACACAAATTCTTGTTTCTACACTCCTCTAGTTCTTTAGGTGTAAATCTTCGATTAAAAGTGCAGTTGCTGCGCCACTGTACCCCCTTGTTGACCTCGTAGGCCACTGATTGGAACTAGACGGAGAAGTGGTTTTCTTATACTCCAAGGTGAAGGATTTATCTTTTGAAGGGTAAGTAAGGTCTTTGGTTGTATTCATGGGCCCGCTAGGAGAAGGAAGTAAACCCTTATATGGTGTAAAAATGGACTTGCCTGAATGTGCGGTAAGCCGTTTGAGAGAGTCTAGATTAGATTCTTGAAGTCTTGCCAATTGTGTTGCCTCTGACAGATTTTGTAGACGTAGGAGTTTAACCCCCGATGCCTACGCCGGTTTCAAGTCCCCAATGAAGCAACTTACTCTCCTTGTGTCAGGCAAATCAATCTTGCACATTAAAGTGTCCCGCTGGTAGTCCACTAATGATCCCGTTTGTCACAAGTGCATCAAGTCTTGCATACGATCATCATATAATGGTCAAAAACTAATTCTTATCGCCTCCACAAAAGTTTGCCATGGTATAACACCATTTTGATTTTTTTTTCAAAATGCTGAAAAGACTTGTAAGCATCATTGTCGAGGGCAATGCTTGCAAGCAGCGTTTTTCTTGCCTTTGGTGTCCCATCTAGATGGAAATAGCGCTCACACTTAGCCACCCAAGCATCCATATCCTTAGACAAAAAGCTTGGAAAGTCCAGTTTAGTGTATCTCATGGGTACGTAGTAATCGACACCACATTGATCGTTGCGACCCTGCGTCTGCAAGTCCCCAACTCGTACCAACATTTGGCACACAAAGTTCTACAATTCTATCATCTGCTCATGTATCTCCTAAAGGGAGTTTAAACCATCTTCCAGCGCCGCAAACAGTTGGTCCATGTCAGTATGTATTCGTTCCTCTACTTCCCTTAACTGTGTATGTGTTCACGTCGCGTTTGCCATGTCCAAGTCACGCTGCTCTGATAACAGTGATAGTCACCGAAGATCAAAAGAAGAGAAGAAGCAAAGAGGAAAAAGAAACAGAAGTTACTAAGGTTACGGTAGAAGAGAAGAGGTTGAGAGAAATTTGGAACTATTCACGTAATGCATAACATCGTATATGAGTTTTTACAAATACATGCAATGGAAATAAACTACCTACATGCGAAAAGACAAAAGACCCAATTAAATGACTAGGAAATTACAATTCTATCCTTATTTAAAATTAACTACGTAACAAACAATAAGAGAAAAATGAGGGTAATGTGGTGTGTTTCAATACTTTTAAGAGAAAAAAGACTAGTGTTTCAAAATGAAGGTAACCAGGCATCCCAATTTAAATTAGGGACGCGGAATTCTAAAATGGACATTAAAAGTAATACTCTTGTGTCAAAATCCCTTGCTTTTGGCGTTCTTTTAGCGTTCCTTTTAAAATTAAAACGTCAAAAGTATACTTTAGGCAATTTTGTTAAAGGGACGCCCAATATATCAAAATTCCCGCACATAATTACAAAATATCACCACCTTTATATTTTATTTCCCTTTTTAAAAAATTGAAATTTTTAGGAAAACAAAATCTATTCTTGTAATAGTGTGTTTAGACTTTAGATAAAAATAAATAAATCTAATCAAGCCTTCAGTGTTTGAAGTTTGGCTTTTGTTAAGTGATTGCATGACTCCTTGGTACGTTGTAATTTTTATGAAAATTAAACAAACTGATCAAATTTTTAAAATATTAGTCGTTGGCCAAAAAATAAAATAAAATAAAACATTAAGATGACGTTAGTCTAAATGATTTTTTTTTTTTTTTTGGCAACAAGGAAATTCAATAAACGGAAGGTTGACGTACAACTCTTAAAATACAAATAACCATGATGAGCCTACTAGGAGAACAAAGCTAGAAAATATTCATTCGGCGGATCTAGGAAATTAATGAAGGGTGGGTATTAGTGGCGGAACTATGATTTTTTGTTTGTGTCTACACAATTAATGGGGGATTCAAGGTTGCTGCCCCTGAATTTTTTTTAAGGAAAATTTTAAATACATTAAAAAAAATAAAAGAATATAAACAAGAAAAAAATATCAAAAAAATATTCATGAAATCAAGTGAATACTAATGATGTAATAAGAGAGACGGTTATTTTACAAACCTGTCATTCGGAAAAGCAAGGCTAAGTGCCGTTAGAAATGCAAACTACATAAATTACAATGAAGGGTGAGCATTCAATAAGTTCAAGTACATATATTTTAATAACAAAAGTATATTACAATAAAAATAATTACAATGTCATCCTTCTAGACCTTATTTTTTGGAATTCCATCATAATTGCCTTATTATCAATGCTATCAAATACATCATAATTTTAATTCTTTTTTTTTTTTTGAAATTCCATCATAATTCAAAGGTGGGCACTTGCCTGTTCCCTTCTCTTCAACCTGGATCCACCTTTGCATTCAGCCCATGTATTTTTATGAAAAGATACTAAAGTTTACTATAATTAAAGTTTATGTTAAAAAGTTTAAATATCTCTGAATGTGAATTGCTTAAACTTTCGAAGAGCTTACAAATACTAAGAATTACTTAAAGAAAGCATTGGAAATAAATGACATGAGAAGAATAACGAGTTTTTCTATGGAGAAATACTTGGTTCTGAAGTACCATGTCTTTAACCTTGAAAATGTGATGAAGAAATACTTGATCCAGAAGTATCATATCTTAATGTAATAAAAGCATCTAAGTGTATCTAGCTAGTCACACATGACTAGATATATGATTTGCTTATGGGTTAATGAGCAATTTGACCAACGAACTTTTACTTCAGGAGTGCCTAGTACAAATAACTTTTAAGTGGACCAAAAATACCAACAAACTTTTAAAAATGTGCAGTCAGCACAACGCCGTTAGAAAAAGATAACGTCCGTTATCTAAGGTGCAGATTGACCAATGAACTTTTACTTCAAGGGTGTCCAACACAAAAAGGTTTTACTCAGGAGCACCTAGCACAAAAGAGTCCATGTGCAATCCACCCAAAATCCGACTGTTGCAAATCCTTGCCGAACCCCCAACCATGTGCATTGGGGTTAGAAATAGTGAATGCGACAAAAAAAAATCATAAATGTAACAAAAAAATCACAAATTATTAAATTGTCCTTAATCAAGCCTCTTTGGTTATCTTTTTTTTTTCTTTCAACAAGCCTCATATTCATATAATCAATAGATTATTTAATTAACAAATATATCATCAAGTTGCGGATTTATATTATTAAGTATTAATGTTGATATCCATTAAGATCTTTTTATAAAAATAAAAATTAAACTCATTTCATTTCTTTCAGGATATAATAGATTTTTTAAATTTTATTAACATTACATGAATTTTTTAACTCACATAAATTTCTTCTAAAATAAAAATAAATCATATAATTTTTTTTAATATATATAATAAATTATAAAATACCTTGTTTTATTTAAATCATATATTTATGTTTTTAATTAAAACTTTTGTTTATTTTAGAAAATTATAATTTTGACAAAATTGAAGAATGAGTACTTTTTATCTTTAGATATCTATACAAGTAGTTTTGAATAATGACAATTGAGAAAAAATTTATTTAATTTAGTGAAATTTAAAATTTTGTGCTTTCGACGCTTCGAGTATTTTTTTTTTTTTTAAGATTTTTTTTTTGTGTGTGCTGATTGCACATTTTTAAAAGTTTTTGGTATGTTTGGTCCACTTAAAAGTTATTTGTGTCAGACGTTCCTTCGGTAAAAGTTCGTTGGCCAATTTGCTCCTTAAACCTTTGCTTATTAGCATGACATAATTATTCAGCAACACGAAGACATTACAATGGACTATATCAATAGAAGAGAGTGAAATTAGTATCCAGCAATGAAATACAGAAGATTCGTTCACCAATTCATTTCCGATGGCAATATTTAGAAAGCTTGTTCGTGAAATCATACTTTGCAGATTAAAGGACTTCATGTTGCCAAAAGAGAGAGCTAATATGGGCTGCAAGGTTTTTTCCCTTGTTTATGATTTTTTCCACTAGGTTTTCCTAGTAAGGTTTTTAATTCTAGTAGGTTTTTGTCTCATTGGATTTTTCCTAGTTGAATTTTTTTAATGAGGCACATTCGTGTATAATGGACATCTAAGAAAGAGTACCATAAATATACTATTTGTGTGGATGTTCATATCTCCTCATTATCTCCCTTTATCTTTATTATCTCCAGTGTCCCACAAATATCTCTTATTATCATCAAATATGAAGATATCCATTCTATTAAGATTGTATGGTTATACCTATAATTAAGTAGGGAGCATGTATTTGTACTAGTTATACTTTCTTGAGGGAAGAGAGTGGAAAATGGGGAAATGACCAAATTGTCATTAATGAAAGGAATATTTCTTTTCGTTGAGAGTATATTTTTCGAATATTGAAAAGTTTTTAGGGGCAATTTAGTAAAAAGGAGACCAAAGATTGGCCCTCCCTCCCCCCTCCTCCTCCCTCAAACCAAACTAGCCCTAACTCTCATCTTCTCTCTCTCTCTCTCTCTCTCTCTCTCTCTCTCTCTCTCTCTCTCTCTCTCTCTCTCTCTCTCTCTCTCTCTCTCTCTCTCTCTCTCTTATTTCTCTTTTATTTATAATTGAAAAAATATTTTTACAGATATTTTTATTTTTATTTTTTTTGTTTTGGTCAACTTATTGTGTTGTAATTAGTATCTTTTTATACTTATTAGTTATTATGACTCCAATGAGATTTTTGTTTATTTTAAAAAAACTATTTGTTTTGATAGACAAAATTTTCAAATTTAATTCCTAAGCCTAGTTTTTAGGGGCAGTTCTTATTAAAAAAAAAAAAAAGCAATGGGGGGAAGATTTTTTATTTTAATTTTTTTTGTTTAATTTTTTAAATCTAATTTCAATGATAACCCTTCTTAAAAGAAAACTGATTTGATAATACGATTTTCAATTTTTAATTATCGATTTTAATTTTTGTAATCTAACATCAAACGCTTTTTTTTTTTTTTTTTGGTGACCTAAAATCAAAATTAATGCTAATCTCGAAACGAACAGCGATAGTATATTTTATGTATTTCAAGATTGATTCGGAATATAATCTTATTCGAAAGACTTTTCTGGCCAATATATTCAAAAGATTTTAAGATAAAGTAGTTTAAAAGATAAATATATATTTATCAATTTTTATGAAAACAAATTACTTTCCAGATTTCAAAATATTAAGATAAGGTAAATGATATATTTGAATATTTTCTTAGTATTTAAATATAAATACGATGGTTTTGACGAACAAATTAAAGCTGAGAAATAAATTAAAAATTTGACTTTAAATAAAATATATATTTGGCAAGCCAATAAAATTGAAGAATTATTTCAACTAATATCTTAGAAAAGGAGAGATTCAAATATCTTCGTGATTTTATAATTTTTTTAAAAAAATAAAATGATTTTATAATCATTACAAATAATGAAACGGATATATCATCTATCTCTTCGTCAAATCAGTTTTTATATTTATATTTATTCAATTTTAACTATTTTTCACTCTATAAATAAAGCAAGGCTTTTCGTTGCAAACAGTAGAGTATCCCCAAGAAATAGCGACGTTCGTGAGATATATACCCATTAGTTCAAGAAGGAGACGAAGAAGAATGTGTAACTCGACAAGTTCTCTTCCTGCAAGCAAGGACGATCATGGAAGACGGGTTGCTCCGGTCGAGAGGATCGGTCCGGTCAAGAAGTATTGTCTGTACTCGCCGACGCACCACCCCGGATCATTCCGATGCCAACAACATCATGCCGATTACGTTTGGGGTCGCAAATCAGTCCAGTAGCAATAGCTGATAAATTTAATAGGCGCATGTATTGATGTAATTAGAATTTCCAAGGATCTTAAAATTCTCGGAGTTTCAATCTTAAAATTTTATTATTGGATTGGAAAAAGAAATTTAGATTTATTATCAATATACTTTTTATTGTCAGATTTTGCGTTAAATTGTTTTAATATATGTTATAATTGTCATGCCCCTTGTAATCCAAAGTAAGCATTAGTACTATAGTCCTATAGCTATATCTAGTATATATCTAACTTCCTTTGGATTCCTTTGTCCGGAACCTATGCCCTTGGAAACGTCTTGTTGTCTTGTTGGATAATTTTGGGTGCTGCGCGCAAACTCACGAGTAGGAAAAACAAAATTTTTTGTCTTTCTCACGAGTAGGAAAAACAATTTTTTTTGTCTTTCCTTAATTTGCAGCGGAAACTGTAATCAATAACTGTAACTCTTACTCTTTATGGTTATCTTGACTTACAAACGTAAGTTTTTATAGACTCTCATGAGAGTTTTAATAGGCGCTCATGAGAATCCATAACTCTTATGGTCCTCGTGAGTTAAAACCCATATTTAAAGTAAATACTCATGGGTTCCTATAAGGTTATCATAAGAACCCATGACAAATGATACCTTCTTAGGGGTTTTAGGATTACCTTAGATCTGAAGACGTCATAGTTTTAGGATTACCTTAGATCTGAAGACGTCAAAGTGTATGACGTCCTCTAACGCTAATCCACACGGCTATCTTCCGATTGCCTTGAGAACTCCTTCTCTTTGATTCCTCTCTTTTCTTGGATGCGTGCTAGGCGATGCAATGTTGAGGACTCAACATTCTTCGGTTTTCTTTCTCTTTGGATGACGTCTTTTCTTCCTTTTCTTGGTTTCTTTTGCCGAGAATTCCAATGGCTCCTTATGAGCTATCTTATTCGGCCAATTCTCTAGGTTTTTCAAAGAATGCCATGAAAAATATATGACTCACCATTGCGTTATATTTTTCTTTCTGCCAAAACCTAGATTCCTATTTTAACCAAAAATAATAAGATAATTATATTCAAGATAATTGATCCCATCCAAATCTTTAATTAATTCTTAAATTAATAATTCAAGTTAATGGATCTTATCCAAATCTTTAATCTATTCTTTATTTTGATAATCATTACATTTGTTTTCTAATGGTAAATCTTAGCCATTCATTTTATTTTCCAAACCTATCCTTGAGATCAATTTTTAAATCTCATGTTTGCCCTTGAACATAGCAACATTGATTCGGTTGCCATTGGGCTTTTAATTTAATTTAATACTCACTCCGGTCCTAATTATAAGACCTAGTTAATTTTTTTGAAGAGATTAAGGAAGCTAATTAAATTAGCTTAGAGTATTTTTATTTTTTTCTTCAAACTAAATAGTTTAACCAATAAGCTAATATATAATTTAAGAAAACACAACCTATGAAAAGATTAAGTAACTTATTTAGCTTCCTTAATCTCTTCAAAAAAAGTCAATTAGATCTTATAATTAGGACCAGAGGTAGTAGTATTAAAGCCCAAAACATATTTTGTAATTGCATAGCACACATGGTTAAACCTTGGTCATGCAAAATGACAATAATCATAAAAAAAATTCCTTCTTCCAAACGGCCATTTTTCCTTCATTTTGGATCCATGTTAGGCTTTGTACAATATTTGACTAATTATTCTTCATAAAATTCATGTGACCAATTCATGTGACCTTCTTCTCATCCTTTTTGATCAAATCTACTTAACTATAATAGAACAAGTGTTAATTCCATATGTCCCATCATTACTAGAAAATGTCAGATTTGTGACGGAATTTGCGAGGGAAACTAATTCCGTCGCAAATTTTGGCAAATTTGCGAGGGAAATAGGGTTCCCTTGCAAAAAGGTCATGTTTTGCGAGAGAACCAATTTTCCTCGCAAAAAATGACCTTTTTGCGAGGGACAACTTGTTCCCTTGCAAAATACGACCTTTTTGCGTGGGAACCCTATTTCCTCGCAAATTTGCTAGAAATTTGGGGGAAAATCTCGCCAATGTCCCCAATTTTTCGAGGGAACGATATTTCCTCGCAAAATGGTTATATTTTTGCGAGGGAAACATTCTTCCCTCGCAAAGTAGTGATTTTTTGTGAGGGAAAATTAGTTCCCTTGCAAAATTTCCCCAATTTTGCGAGGGAACTATTTTTCCTCGCAAAATTGTGACTTTGCGAGGAAAAATAGTTCCCTCGCAAAAAATTATGTAAATTTTTTTTTTTTTGAAATATCTCGCAAAGTAAAGCCAAGGCATTTGAAACAAAAAAATTCAACTCTCTCACTCATTTCCTCCTCCGTTCGACTCGTAGCATATTGATTAAAATCAAAACAATTTTCTTCTAAAGAATAGTATTTTGAAATATATTGACAAATATTTGTTTTATAATTAATATATTTATTATTTATATATATCTTCCTTTTTTTAAAAAAAAAATATTTTTGCCTCGGCCTCGGCGGAAATTACCAAGATAGCCTTATATTTGTAAAAAAAAATATCGAACATCAGATTTTTTTTTAAAAAAAAACACAGACTTCATTATTTGCGAGATGGAAGCTTCGTGATTTTGAGAAATTGAAACCCAAGCCCCTTCACTCTTCCTCGTTCCTTCATCTTTCTTCACCATCCTCGTGTTGTACGTCCGTTGTACGTACGTCGCCGTCCATTGCCCATTTTGTCTACGTTCTTTGCCCCTAAAACGTTTTGTCTCTTCTTTGATTTTGTTTTGTGTTTGTTTTGGTATGATTTTAAAGTAGTTTGTTTAAATTATTCCCTCTCTCTTTCTTTGTATGTGTGGAGTTGTGGTTGAAGGTTGATTTGCTTGGTTGCTTGGTTCAACGCTCAAGTCGTCTTTTCTCCGGTGGTGGCTATTTTTATTTTTTTTGGCTATTAAGTGGATAATTGTGCGCGAATGTCTTCTGCTATTCCGACTCTTGTGTGTCATTTTGTGGGGTATGTTTGAATACTTTCTTCCTTTATAATCTTGAATCGCTGTTTTTTTTTTCATTGAATGTGTATGTAAATAATGTTGCATTTTCTATCTTTGTTCTGTCCTGTTTGTACGGTTTGGGAAATTATGGTTTTTTGTTAATTGGTGCTTGGGTATCAATGTTCAATTACTAAATAGGACATGGTTTATAGTTGGATTTTTTGGTGATTGGGAGCTGTGATTTTAAAGAAGAAGAATACTCCAAGAGCTTGTTAAATTTGAGTGCACATTGAGTGTTCGATGAAATGCCTGAAAGGAAGAGGTTTATAAAGAGTGAGTTTGATAACATAATTTGAGTTTGATTGCACTCTAGGTGTTTGATAAAATGTCTAAGAGAATAAATTAATTGGAATGTTGTTAAAATTGCTTGATAGCTAAAACTTATGTTATAAGAAGAATGTAAGAGGCTAGAATGGTACAAGTTTACAAGTTGATTTTGTGGAATGCCTATAAGTATTTGATTAAATGCTTGCTTGAGAAGGGACTTTAAATTCATAGGCTAAAATAATGGAATTTAGGAAACTCTGAGAAATAGTTTTTATTGTTTGAATATATATGATTGGTAGTTTATGACCCTCACTTTGATTAACCATGATATACTTAAAGGAAATAAGAACTAATTGATCTTCTATATTGAAATCTGGATGTCCAGTGTGTGTGATTTTATTGGGAAGGGAGTTAATTTATAATTTAAACACTAGGGTGCATGTTTCCGTGCTCATCTTTGGATATGGGAGTTGTCCAATGTGCATTGATTTTTTTGGAAACATTTTCAAAGATCTGTGATCAACAAGTGCATCATCTTTCTTCCCAGAGTAATAGTTATGCAAATTGAACTCTTATATTTATTGGTTTAAATGTTGTAGTATCATAGGTCGATGTCGATTTTGTCATGACTTGCTTTCGGCTGACTTCGAATATGCTATGGAATGAAGAGAAAGCAATCCATCGGTACTTCACATTGTTATTCCTTTTGTAGCATTGAACAAGTTTCTGGTCATGTGTTTCTGATATCATAAGTGAAGTTGTATTAAGTTTCAGTTGTCTATTTTATGCTTGGATTACTTTTTGGGTCTCAATGGGTTCCTTACCTTATTGCAAGTTTCATTCTCTATATGAGCTTTCTAGGAAAACAAAGAAAATAAACTTCATCATTATATCTGCTTATCTGCAGGATGCCTTGAGGACTTTTCTATTGCGGAAACTTGATAGTTTAACAAAAGATGATAAATGCCAAATAACAATGATATCCACATGGGCAAGCGATAACATTGGACAAGGTTCTTACGAAATCTTGGCACTTGGAAGGGCTATTTGTTCCTTATTTTTATTTTTCTTTATATCATTTGCTTTGTTCTAACCATATCATCTCGATAATGAAAGAGAAGGATGCTTATTTTTATAAAATAATATCAGGATCCCTTTACTTGACATGTATTCTCAACATTTACATTGTCTTTGTCTATATTGGCTGAGATATTGGTTTTGTAGCTATAACCATGTCGAAAGGGTATGAAGATATGAAAGTTTATTGTTTGTTGGAGAAGCATCTAAACCATCCCTATGAAATGAAAAAATTGCTATGATTGGTAGTAAATTGGTTAGTAGTTAGTACAAGTTTAGGTTTTGTTTTAATAGTTGGAAAAAATAGGAAATGCAAGAGTGCAATTTCTGAGACTCCTTTGAGATTTTGGGAAATTAGAGCTGCTACTTCAAAATATTCTATTTACCTATTGAGTTATGACATTTTTTATCTTAAAGTTGATTTGGTGTTCATATATGATCTTTAGATAAATTGATCTTGTTGGAGGATGATTCGCTTGGGAGAATCACAATTCGAAGTACCAATCAATCATTAGAGAGTTCCGTGCTTTTCTCGGTGACTCCAAGGATGTATTGGATGAGACAACTACGACGAAACTTTTGGAAAGGTAGTAGTTTGGTTTATACTTGATACAAATACTTCAACGATGCTTTGTTCGGTTCCTCGTAATTTTTGTAGAAGATTTTATATTTAAACAACAAAACATAAAAAATATTAACTCCTTTTTGTCATGCATGCATGGACACTCTGGTGGTAATGACGATACTGGTGGTGATCATGACCAGACTGCTGCAGTTTAAACTTTTTTTTAGTTCATTTTGGTCGAAACATTATAATTTGTAATATTTTGTTTTTGCTATGTAAATTCTTATGATTGTTACAATTTATTTTTATGATATACAAGTCTTTTTATTTTCTAATTTTTAATATTTTTTTATGTAATTATTTTATTTTTTATGATTTTCTATATTTTTTTAAAAAAATTAATTGGATTTTGCGAGGAAAAGTTTTCCCTCGCAAAATCCATAATTTTGCGAGGAAGATGTTTCCTCGCAAAATCCAAATTTTTCAAATTTTGCGAGGGAAGATGTTTCTCTCGCAAAATATTGGATTTTGCGAGGGAACTCTTCCTCGCAAAATTTGAAAATTTTGCGAGGGAAAGGTTTTTTCCTCGCAAATTCAAAATTTGCGAGGAAAGAGGCATTTTTGCGAGGGAAAATCGTTTTGCGAGGCTCTTTTTGCGACGGCACTTTTTCCGCCGCAAATTCGTCGCAAATCAGTTTTGCGACGGAAAATGGTTTTTTTGCGAGGGAATTTTTCCGCCGCAAAAAACTGTTTTTTTTTTTTTTTTGTAGTGCATTGGTACCAATATATATCTTAAAATTTTTGGTTTCGAAAAAATTGGGTATTTTGGAAGAATCCACAATTAACCAAACTTCACGAAAACATCAAAGGGAACTTCCTTCCATAATATTTGTTATACTTCCTAAACTGGGCTGATCAAAGGGAACTTCCTTCCATAATATTTGTTATACTTCCTATACTAGGCTTAGTTGTTTATCTAATATAGGCTTATACTCAAGTGTCTTGACCTAAAGTTCAGGATATTACAATAATGGCATTTTTCATGCAAAAGTGATTCAAAAAAGTTGGTGAACTAAAAGCCTTATGGAGTACCGACCACTATTCAAATTTCCCAACCATTATGATATAAATTGGCATAAATGTATAGAATTTCAAAAAAAAAATCAATTGCTTTTCATAAAAAAATTAATTATAAATTAGTGCTTCTTTAGAGGGACTCATTTTGATAAACTACAAAAGAAACAAATAAATAAAACCTTGAACCAGGTAGAATAAAATCTATCTATTTCACCAGCTGTATTATATATCACTAGTGCAAAAAAGAGCTTTAAGATTGGAAAAAAGAGGCATCGTAAGACCGGACCCGCGACCGGTCTTGTTCCAGCCGGTATTAAAAGTCCACATTTAAGATCGGACTCGAACCGGTCTTAAAGAAATTCTTTTAGACCGGACATTTAAAAAATTAGGTCTTAAAAGTCGTACTAGATAAAGCTGAAATATTTTTTGTTCGGTCCTAAAACTCAACTTTTAAGACCGGGCAAAAACCCGACCGCTCTTAAAAGATCAAAATTATAAGACCGGACAAATATAACTCCGGTCTGAAAAATAGTGGCTCTAAGACCTGACGACTAATTATACGTGGTCTTAAAAGACTGACTTTCAAGACTTGACGGTAAATTCATCCGGTCTTAAAAATAAATTTTTAAGACCGGACTTATAAATACAACGGTCTTGAAAGAAAAACTTTTAAGAACGGCTTAATATCAAATATGTCACATGACCTTTAAGACCGGATATATTAGTAAATCCGGTCTTAACAGTTGAACATTTAAGACCGGCCTACTTATTACCGGTCTAAATTTTCCTGAATTTTTTCCTGTTCTGTTCTTCCTGATCATATATTTCACAAATCCACCACCCAATCCAGCACATAAAAGTCGATACTTTAAATACAAGCTATAAACAATTATGAATAAATTGAATTGGGAAAAAGAATACAAATATTATTCACCATGAGTTACGTGGCTTGTTAATTAATGATTATACTATGACTACACAAATGACTAAATTAATTTATACATCAATATCATAACTTACTTACAATGAAAATACACAATAAGTTACAAATACAACATACATGCCCAACGTAATATTCACCATGCCTTCATCTCGATTCCCACCCAACAACGTAACATCCTGTTTTATAACATGCCCCTTTGGATCCGATCCTGCCACAAAAATAAAACAAGAACAATCTTCATAGTCAGTGACATTGTTTAAGAACATAAAATGAATATAATTATAGCTAAAACCTTTAAGTTTTCAAAGAATTTTGCATATGAATATTACCTTATGAATTGACTCTTTTATAAAGCGATATCCTCCCATATCCCTTCTTGATTTCTTATGCCGGGTTCATTATCCGCTTCATCTTCTTCATTCATGTCCAGTAGACCCCTTGAAAAAGGAGTACTCTCAGGAAGACCATAATTTGAATGACTTTTCTCATCAATATCAATGACCCTTTTTCCTTGGAGAGCTACAGACCACATTTTATTTTCTTGATCGGTGATATAGAACACATGTTTCGCCTGGTCTGCCATAATAAAAGGTTCATCTCCAAAACTTCTACCATTGACATCGACTAATGTAAATCCTAGCCGATCGATATGAACACCATTATTGACATTAACCCACTTGCATTTGAATATGGGAAATCAAATTTTAACAAAGTCTTCCTCCCAAATCTCTTCAATAACACCATAATATGGCATGACTGCCAATAAAGACCTATTGTCTTTGGAACTGGAGAAGTGCATAGATTCAGCCTCTAACATAACATCACTGTTCTGGACGGTGCTCCTATCATCTAGGGACTTCGTGTAAAATGTATAACCATTGATCACATACGAATTCCAACTTATGACATCAACCTCAGGACCATGTGCTAACCATTTGATTGTCTCAGAAACACATTCCTCTCCCTCGACCTTTTGTTTGAACCAGTTTGTAAATGTTCTATTATGCTCCCTAATCAACATTTGTTCAGTCATTCGATGATTTTCTTTCCTTACAACTTCTTTATGTGCAGCTATCTATGCGGCTTGAACTTCATCAACATTATTCAAGATGTATAAGTGGACTTGTGACAATTCATCGGGATCCACACTCTTTACCGAAGCCCCTCGTCTACCCCCTTCAGCATGCTGAATATGTCTTACTTTGGCCAAATAATTTTGACAAAATTCCATGGCTTCTTCAGCAACATATTTCTGAACAATAGATGCTTCTGGCTGGTATGCGTTCTTCACGTACCCTTTTAGGAATTTCATAGATCTTTCAATTAGGTACGTCCACCGTAAATGGATAGGTCCGTACAACTTTATCTCTCTCACTAGATGAACAATTAGATAAACCATGATGTCAAAAAAGGTAAGAACAAAAAGCTTCTCAAGGTGACACAAGATAAGATATCCTTCATTCTCCAATTCATCCAACTTTTCAATCTCAAAAAATTTACTACAAACCGCATTGAAGAAGACACAAAGTCTAGTCAAAACGACCGAAGATCATATTCGGCGATGCCTCGGATAGCTGCGGGAGTAGCTGTTGCATCAAGACATGACAATCATGAGACTTTTGGCCTACTAATTTCAAGTCCTTCATCGATACAAGCCTCTTAAAATTTGAGGAATACCCCGAGGGAACTTTTGTGCCATATAAACACTTACAAAAACTTTGTTTCTCATCCTTAGACAGAGTATGAGAAGCCGAGGGACAATAAGTTCTCTTTCCGTATGGCCTTGGATGTAAGTCTTCGCGTATTCTCATTGCTTGCAAATCCAATCTTGCCTTCACACCATCCTTGGAACTACCTTGTATGTTGAGAAGCGTGCCAACAATACTATCACAAACGTTTTTCTTCACGTGCATGACATCAATACAGTGTCTGACATCAAGATTGGGCCAATATGGAAGATCGAAGAATACAGATCTCTTTTTCCATATATTTGTTTCTTTTCTACTCTTTGCAGTTTTACCGAAGATGACACTGATATTTTTCACTTTCTCATAAACTTGCTCCCCAGTCAATGCCACCGAAGCATTTTCATACTCCTGGCCACCAAAAAAGGCTTTCTTTAATTGACGATATGGGTGGCCCCGTCTAAGAAATCTCCTATGTCCAAGATAAACCGTCTTTCTTCCATGTTGAAGTTGATGGTAGCGTGTGCCTTCTTCACAAACCGGACATGCTTTATGGCCTTTTACACTATACCCTGACAAGTTCCCATACACTGGGAAGTCGTTTATAGTACAGAATATCATGGCTCGCAATTTAAACACATCCTTCTTAAAAGAGTCAAAAACATCGACACCTTCTTCGCACAACTCCTTCAAGTCTTCGATCAAGGGCTCAAGGTAAACATTAATGTCATTTCTGGGTTGTTTTGGTCCCAAAATCAACATAGACAGCATGATGTACTTTCGTTTCATGCATAACATAGGAGATAAGTTGTAAATAATCAGGAGCACATGCCATGAACTATGTATCTTTGCTAAGGCTCCCATAGGGATTCATGCCATCCGTGCTAAGGGCAAGCCTAAGGTTCCTAGGTTCTTCTCCAAAGTTCGGAAATAAGTGATCGATTTTCTTCCATTGAGAAGAATCGGCCGGATGTCGAAGCTTTCCATCAGAAATCCTCTCATCTGCATGCCACCTCAAATTTTTTGGATCATTTTCATTCGCAAACAACCGCTTGAACCTTGGTATGATTGGAAGATACCACAACACTTTTGCAGGCCCCTTATTTGACTTGTACCTTGGGGTTTCACATATCGGACAATTCTGCTTCTCTTCAAACTCTTTTCTATACAATACGCAATCATTTGGGCATGCATGGATCTTTTTGTACTCCATCCCTAGTGGGTAGAGTATTGTCTTTGCATCATAGTATCGTTGTGGCAACACATTATCATCCGGAAGCATGTCCTTAAAAGCCTCAAGCATTTCATAAAAACTCTTGTTGCTCCATCCATGACGTGCCTTCAAGCTTACCAATTTCAATACAGCGTTCAACAATTGGTATTTTTTACAGCCAGGGTATAGCGGGGTCTCTGCATCACTGCACATATTACCATATGCATGTGATTGAAGAAAAGCATCTTCTCCTACATCACGAATAATGTCCTCTATGCGATCATCCATATCTGTGTCATTATCATCAAAGGCCACATCCCCATGTTGAGACCCCCTTGGTATTTTTTCACCATGCCATACCCATATCGTATAAGTCTTACAAAATCCTTCACAAATTAAATGTGTGTGTATAAGTTCAGGACTTAGTCGCCTCTCATTCAAACATTCTACACAAGGGCAATAAAATTTTTCACTATCATCATGGGCATTTTGTTTAGCAAATTCTATAAATTCTCGCACCTCATTCTGATATTCAACACTCGTCCGTAAAGCATTTATCCAACTGTGATCCATAGAAGAATTCCTATATATATGCGGAAAGATTTAACATACATAATCCGAAAAAAATTGAAACTTGCATATAAAATAAGACATACATAATCCAAATGCATATATATGCTCAAATGTCGGTTATGTCTTTTTTTTTCTTTACAGAGAGACTTGTCCATTAAATGCATAACGAAGTATCACTTTTGGTCATAAATGTATCACAGTGAATCCAATAAGCAAAATAAATGCATGACGGGAAAATTAAATGCATCGCATGAAGGTCTTGTGGACTCACCTCTAGCATATAAATTCAAATGGGTTTCTTTGTGTCTTTCTTCTCAAGCCACGAACGTTGATGTTGCGATGACGGCAAGAGTTACCTAAAAAAACTAGTTGGTCAGTTCGGTAGGTCTAAAGTGCAAATATAATCTTCAATATACAATATTCATTAACAACATAGAAACCCACAAGAACATTTCTTCGAGAGAGCAGCTCACATGAAAAACCCAGAACCATAAGCAGGAAAATAATAAAGTTATATAACCGAAACACCTCGTACAGCTTGGTCAATAGACGTTTAGCTAAGGAACCAGAAAGTGATTGTCGAGAGAGCAGCGCGAAGCAGCGACGACGCGACACACAAAATGTGGAGACAGAACCTAAGTAATCATTTTCGGCGCGACAAGAGAAGTTCTGAGAGGGAAATTTAATTTTCCCCGCGACAGAGACATTTATATTTTTGATTTTATTAAGACCAGTTATTAATAAAGAGTCCGGTCCTAAAGATATAATGTTATTAATAAGACCAGTTAATTATAAAGTGTCCGGTCCTAAAGATATAATTTTATTAATACATTTTTAAGACCGGAAATTAAGAATACTCCGGTCCTAAAATTTATTATTGATTTAATTTTAAGACCGGAGTTTTATTAACATCCGGACCTAAAAGTCAAATACTCATCAAGTCGTAAACCTCTTCGTTTATTAATGAACCAAACTAAAAAAAATTAGGTTTGCAGCAGAACTAAATTAATAAAATAAATAAAGGAAAACTGGAGAATATGAATATTAAAAATGCACAAACTTAGTTCTTATTGCTTCCATACATAACTGGAGAATATGCACGTACACAAGAAAAAAAGAAACAAAAACAATAACTGAACATTATAAACTACAAGAATCTAACTAAACATCCTAAAGCTTATTATCATCCATTGCCTTGGCGATATCGGCGTGAAGATCATTAACTACCCGCCGAAGATCAGCAATTTCATGTCTTCTTCGCATCAGACGCAATGCATCATTAGAGGGAAGAGGAGAGGGGTCAGCGGTAGGCGAGCTGGGGCCAACTGATTGGAGAGGGGGAGCTGGAACCTCTGCATGGTCTGAATGCTGGAGGAGGGGGTGCGACAACCTCTTCATCATCCCAAATAACAATGGGTCCAACGACCCGAGATTCTTCTGTCACGATAGAACGCACTCTCACTGGAGGAGGCGCACCGTATAACGATCTAAGGAAGGCACGAGCATCAGGAGAAAGAGTACCCCTATGAGCAGTTCTCTTGTATCTAAACATGGTTTGAGCAGTTGGGGCAGAGAGCCACGTAGAGCAACGAAGTGTGGAGTTATGAGGTATGAGGAGTTTAATATAATAAAGACAGAGAGGATTGAGGAGTTAATAAATATGCAATCTAAAATTATATTATTTATTTTTTTCAATTCAATTGATTTTAAGATCGGCCTTTTATAACATGTCCGGTCCTAAAAGTATTTACTTATTTTTTTCAATTCAATTGATTTTAGAACCGGTCTTTTATAGTGTCTCCGGTCCTAAAAGTCTATTATTTATTTTTTTAATCAATTCAATCACTTTTAAGACCGACCTTTTACATTGTATCCGGTCCTAGAATTCATTTATTTGTTTTAATTTTAATGATTCATAGTCGTATCCTTACACTCTGTTCAAATGAACGATTCGAGTCTCTGCGACTTCCGAAAAACTTCCCAACTAGGCGTCTCTTCGTATTCTGATGAACGTAACTATGCGTCTCCTCGTTATTGTTTCCGGCGTTTCACATTGGTCAGGTAGGGTTCTCTATTTAAACCCGATGTTACTGTACTTCCTTCACATTCTTCTCCATCACTTCTGAAACATCCACAGTAATGGCTGCTCTACCACCACCAGGTCCTCCACCACCACAAGGTCCTCCTCCTCCGTTGCCGCCGGAACCGACAATCTACCAGATGATTCAGCACATTCTGGCCCACCTCGCTCATATAGACCGACGCCAAGGCCAGTTGTTTCAGGTCTATCACGCCGTCAACGCCAAGCTGCAGGCGATACTCGACGCCCATGACGTTGAGTATCGTCCTTCAGATGACGACATCTCCGACCTCTCCGCTGACTCCCTCCCCTCCGACAACGAATGGGGGGAGTAGATTTTTTTTTCCTATTTTTTTTTGTCTCGAATCGTCTTTTTGCTCCTCACGGGGAAGCAGAAAAAAAATATAATAAAAAATTTGTTGTTTCCATATTTGATCGCCATGTTTTTTTATTATCTTCTTTCTTTTTCCTACAAAAAGGAAACAAACAAAACATTGTTCTCGTGTAAATCAACAATAAAAATTCGTAGAATACAATTAAGAACATTAAGAACATACAAAAAAAAGGGCGTTATCCTTATTCGAATAAAAACAAACAAAGTGACTATTCTTTTCAAGGTTGGACCGCCATTGTAGTCGGTGTTACCTCTACCTAAGTTGAATATTTTCAGTTTCCTTTCAGTATCTTCTTATCTTTCCGACAAAAAGAAAAGAGACAACGAAAAGGGAAACCGATAATGCTCCTCAACATCAAGAGAGGTAACATCGACGACAAGGAGGGTCCTAGCTTGAGTAGAAAGCCAGAACCTCGGTTGTCATGAACCCAAAAAATTTGTCGAAAACAAACTATTTTTTTTGGTCGAATCAGTCAAAAACTATTAAAAGCTTACAAATTCACGTTCGTAAAGGTTAAGCCATATTTTTAAAAAATATTTTTATGACTGAACTTTTAGGAGCGGACAAATAACAACACAACGGTCCTAAAAGTCTAGGCATATTTTTTAATTAAACGTAGACTTTTAGGACCGATCATAACATAAACATATGGTCCTAAAAGTCTAGCGAATTTTTAGAAGACTTTTAGAACCGGAGTTTTAATAAAAGTGCGGTCCTAAAAGTCTAGACATAATTTTTAGTTAGTTAAACGTAGACTTGTACACCCGGCCATAACATAAAAGTTTGGTCCTAAAATACTAGCGAATTTTTAGAAGACTTTTAGGACTGGTGTTCTAATCAAGAAGCGGTCCTAAAGGTCTCGCGAATTTTTTGTAAATAAACGAAGAAGATGGACTTTTAGGAGCGGCTATTTAACAAATTTGCGGTCTTAAAGTATAGACATCAGACTTTTAGGACGGGTCATATCATAAATATGCGGTCCAACGGCGTGTAGAATATTTTCTGAAGTCTTTTAAGACCGGGCAAATAAATACGTCCGGTCCTAAAAGTCTAGCCATATTTTTAAAAAAAATAAATGACGACTTTTAGCAAGGGGCTTTAGGATACTCTCTTTTTTCTCATTTACAACATCCTGTACCTCAAAATTTCAAGCACAAAAATAGCCAGAATGAATGAACGAATTTCTTCGAAAATATATACAAATATATTATTGAATTACACATTGTGCATATTTTACAAATGAATTTAGGACCTAATTAGGTCATACATATATTCACAAAACACTTTGCGTATGTGCTTCACTTCATAATCGGGGAAAGGGAGCAGTCCGGCAAACCTACGTAACATCAAAGACAGAGACCGAATTAACTTGCATGCATATTTCATATGTAACATTAAGCCACAAACTGAATTAAGCCATATATAATATGTAACATCAATTAAATACATTTACCTTTGCAGTTAATTTTGTCATTCCTCCCATGATAACATCATACATGTGTTTCAAGACGTACATGCCACATAAGTTGGACGCCGTTGGTTGCCGATGGCTCTAAAACGAACAAGAAATATATATAAGAGCTAGCATTTAGGAAAAATGACCAAGTTCACAAGGTAGTGATGCCAGTGTCGAAATATGTACTAACCTGTGGTTTGTACCATTTAGGATTAGTGGCCTGAGACCCACGTTTTTTGTTTACCTCGATTTGGAAGGTCCTCATGGCACTATGATAAAAATTACAAATTTATCAATAATGTTCACTGAAAATTCACAATAGAGATTTCAGACAAGAAAATCAAAATGACATGCTTACTTGTTGACGCTCTCCGACAATGTAGTCCCGGCGATCGTGAGTGGAGCATAAGAAGATAACTTTATGATCCTCCATGCACATGAGGACCAACCGTCGATGGCGGCTGAAAATTCACAGCAAAGTATTATATGTGGAATTATATTAAGTTAATTGCATACAAGAATTGTGATATGTATATACCCGTGGAAGTATGGAAACACGTAAACCTTTCTTATCACTTCACACACCCTCTTTGACATGTATTCTTGTCTCAACTTCATGGCTGTTGTACTTGCATAGACAGGGCATAAGAATCCAAAATCGTTGATTCTGCCCTGTTCAACCAATTGTTGATGCAAGAACCTACAATAATGACATCGATAAGGGAATTAGTATATATATGTATGTGTATCTAAACGATGCATTTAAATTATGTACTCATAGAAGAAGATACTTACTTCATAAACATTTGAACAATTGCATATGAAAGCTCTTGTCCAGGAACCAGTAGGGACATTACATCTACGCCGTCAACGTAAACATCTTGAGGATGAGGGAGGCCTACTACTTCATTGACATGCCACGATTTATCTTTAAAATATCCGTTGTTTACCAAATGAGATATTTTTTCCTTGGCAGTCAAATGAGCAGTAGGGGATGGAACTTGAGGAGGAGGGATGCAGCTTGAGGAGGGGATGGAACTTGAGGAGGAGGGGATGAAGCTTCAGGAAGAGTAGAGACATGCACAAGCTTCACTGGCCACAAGATGAAGGTTCCAATGACATCACTCACAACCTTCAGCTCATCAGTTGGGAGAGGGAGAGGTGCATCAACGATCACCTTTTCAACTGTCACTCTGACTTCATCATCAGCCATTTATTGGTGGTGTATAGTTGATCCCAAGTTGTGGACAGTCCCTTTTGCAATGAATCGTCTATGACTATCACCATCCTCCACAGACAATTCACAAGGTTGCTCTGACTGTCCAACAATGCAGCTCCCTTTAGTGCTTGGCTGCATAGGTGTAGGTGAATGTGTGACGGGAACATTGCTCTCTGGACGAGAGCTCAAAAGTAGCCTCATCTGATTCATTTCCTCCTTCATCTGGCTCATCTGAGATTGAAACATTGCTTCTTTAGCCACTGCTTCCTCACTTAATTTCGCCAGCGGCTGTTCCATCTCCTCCCGGATAACCATACTTTGTTTGTGGCATTTGGATTTATCAAAGTATTCCTTCAGGCCTACCCGTCCTCCAACCCCCCTTACACGCCCCGCGTGATCCGATTTTCTGGTCGCAACGGTCAGAACGTCATTCCTCCCGTCCGACACAAAAGATCCCTCTTCTCCTTTCTTTTTAAGATCTTCCTGTAAAATACAGATAATAAGAAGCTTAGTAATGAAACATGTTTAGTAACTAAAAAATAACAATAACGATACTTACAATTCTTTCAGCAACTACACGAGTTTGTTCACTCGTGTAGGCGCCGCTTGGCTTTTGCCGAATATACAACCACAACTCCTCGTGACGTATAGGAGATGGCTGATCAACTATCGCAGAAGGATTGGATTCAGCTTCATCTTCCAATCTCTTCCGCTTGGCTGCCATCAATTCTTTTTCGGCCATTTCATATCCGCCGCGAGAAGCCCTATGCGGGCAATCATTCTTTCTCCCTATCTCCTGTGCTTGTTCCCTTCTTTTCTGTGAATTAGAATTGAAAACAACTATTAATTATGAATTCTAGCCATCTCACTAACAGAAATTAGAGAACTTCCGCTTGATATGAACCTCAAACACTAGTCAAATTCACTTCATCAAGTTTCAACATTTCATTTAAGGAAGATGTAGAATTGTAGAAGAAATTGGGAGAACCAGAGTAAAGGGAGTTCCAAAACTGCAACGAAATCTTTACACGGTTACCATACTAACTAACTAATAGCAATGTCTAACCACTACCTACTACAAAAGAACTAGCTAAGACTATAATAATGGTTTGACTCTTATGCCATTATTATTTTCCTAATTACCTACTTAGTATTTTATCTTTGCACGATTTACATATCATACTTGCATACAACTAAGACATGCTCCTCTTATGCAGGACAAAGGATGGAAATATATACTTCTATTACATACAATAACATTCACATATCCGCACAAGTTAATAAGCAAACAAAAGAGGGCAAACAAAACTAAATATAAACCTACCAAAGCTTCAGGAGTGGTCCGCATCTAAACAAATTGTTGCCAAGTTTGTTCATCAATAAATGTGTACTTGTCCCAAGGATTATGGTCGGGCCTAACATCGGCAAAAATATATGTGTTAGCTAGAAAGGTCTTAAAATTCCTCCACCGATCAAGACAATAAGACAATGTCTTGTCTTTCAACTTCTTGGAGTCGGGACGGTGTATGTGAGCTTGATAGTGTCCCAAATAGGATCCTTTTCGTGTCATGGTCGACATTTTTCCACTCATCCGTCAAGATACTAGCCTTCTTGCGTGCTAGATAGCCGACATAACTATTATATTTTTGTTTATTAGGACCGAAAGAAGCCAACTTTTCATCAAACCGAATCTCGATCTTTGACCCAGGACCGACTTACGGTTACGTCTTTCATTCGTGTGCCACTTCTACCACGGCGTGCAGGGCGGTTACGAGGCTCATTGTGAGATGAAGAGGGTTCGTTCTGACTCACACCAGTCGTACCAGTAACTGGCCTTGAAGGAATAGCAGAAGAACCGTTTTCTCCGTTCATTTTTGATAATGGAACAGAGGCTGAGAGTGGTGGTGCGAAAGAGGAACGCCTGAGAAAGTGAGAGAGTAACAGAGGATGGTAGTGGTGGGCGAGGAAGAGAAGTAATGCAACGGGGAAGAGGGGTTTCACAACAAGAATAGGGGTTTGAGAGTTCGAGAGCAACGTATCGGTCGTAACTCTTACGACAACGTCGCACGAATATTTGGCGCTTTAGTTTCCATACCGGAAAAATTAAAAGGCCGGTCTTAAAGGTCAAAATTTAGGACCGTCCATTATTAAAAGCCGGTCTTAAAGGTAATAAAATTTTTGAAATAATTTTTTTCAATAGTTTGTACCGGCCATACTTTAAGTCCGGTCTTAAAAGTATAACATTTAAGACCGTGTTTATATATGTCCGGTCTTAAAAGTTTTAACTTTTATATTTAAATTTTTCCTGATTATTTTGGTCCGCAGAAAATATAAGTTCGGGCTTGTACGAGATTTCTCTATAAAATAATATAAATTTTAATTACATTTTTAAGACCGGTTGGTTTTTTAAGCGGTTTGAATAATATATTTAAGACCTATTAATAAAGTATCCGGTCCAAGAAGTTCTTGATATTTACAAAACTGCCACCGGTCATACATAAGAAGTTCTTTATATTTACAAAACTGCCACCGGTCATAGCTTTAAGACCGTTGCGACGAATATCCGGTCTAAATGAGGCGGTCTTAAAGCTCTTTTTTGCACTAGTGTATAGTTAAGTTTTGTGTGCTAGAGATTATTATATTTATGTTTTAGGGAAAGGGTAATTGAGATTTTTCAGTGAAATTAGTAAGGCGTTTTAGTCTTTTTCGTTGTAACAACTAAACTCTTCAAACTAGGTGCAGAAGACGAGAGCCATGAATGAATTGAGACTAGTATCTTCTTGAATTCATTCTTCTTTCGTATTCTTTTTTATCCCAGCGCCTCTCGTTTTCGCTTGGAAACTCGTCTCCCTTACTATTTTAAAATATGTTAAGAGGGAGATATCTAGACGCAAACACCTTCTAAACTTGATTGGTTCTTTTCCCTATCTCATGTTGTCATTTGCACATCAACCCAAGCTCTAATATCAATTGTGATGTCTCATCGTCTCGCTCTTGATATTGTTGGTTTTGGGCTGTCCCTCTTACCTTCCTTGGGATGATAAGCCTCCAAAATGGACAATATTAAGAGGAAACAAATGGGATCTTATACTCTTCGCCTTCGCTCTATTATTCTTTCTATGGCAGACTCTGATCTTATCATTGAAATACAAGAAACAGAGGCATAAAAGTGAAGAGGAAGATGTGGGATGATGAGAATGGGGACAAGATGACAATGGGAGAGGGGGAAAAGTGATCAAAGACGGTGGTGCTATGTGTATCATATCATATGATTCAACAATATGTTTTGACAGTTAAAATCAAAAGTAACATTTTTTAACAGTAAGATCAACGTTGCTCTGTTTTTTAAACTTCTGGAACCAGATGGATAATATTTGCTTTCACTCAAGAACCAATTCTTTTACAAGCCAAACAAAGGACAGGAGAAAACTATTTTGAGGATTAAGGGTGAAAATAGTATTATCAATAGAAAAAAAGAATCACGAATCTGAAGTCGCATATCAGAAAAATCAAATAAAGATAGAAAACAGAAAAACGACCCCTGTCCTACCATTAACAGATTTCAACTACTACTTTAAATCACTCCAATCAGATAAACATTTTCATCAACAAAAGCCCAAACCAGGAATTCAGAATTTTAAATCTCAAGATTATAAACTTTTTCATTGTCTTGGGAGGAAAAATCAAAATATAATATCCACAGGAGTGGTCTAGATGGTTCGATTCAACAAACATCCTTATATCAATTCTTTCATTAAAATGTCTCGGAACAAACGGAATACCAAATGGACCATTTACCTTCATCAAGCCAATATTATTTGAAGCCTAGCATATCGGATACATGTATCGAGAACGTATCGAAAACGCCGTATCGGAATTAAGAATAAGAATCAAGCCAATATTATTTGAAGTAACTGTCGATGTCCCGTATCGGGAACGTATCGAAAACGCCGTATCGGTATCGGTGCAACATAGATTACAATGGACTACATTAACAAAAGAGAGTGAAATTAGTATTCAGCAATGAAATGAAATCTAGTAGATTCGTTCACCAATTCACTTCCGACGGCAATATTTGGAAAGTTTGTTCGTGATATCAGACTTTGCAGATTCAAGGACTTCAAGTCTTCAACTCATGTTGCCAAGAAGGAGAGCCTCATGTTGCCAAGAGAGGAAGCTGATACGTGTTATACTCTTTTTTCCTTGTTTATGGTTTTGTTCTACACTCCCACTAGGTTTTTCTAGCAAAGTTTTTTTCCCTTGTTTATGATTTTTTTTTCCACTAGGATTTCCTAGCAATGTTTTTAATTCTGCTAGGTTTTTGTCCCAACTGAAATTTTCCTAGTTGATTTTTTTTCTTATTATTTTAAAATGAGGCACATTCATATATGATAGACATCTAAGGAGAGTTATAGATATATTATATGGGTGGATATTCCATTATCTCTATTATCTCCAATATCCCACGAATATCTCTTATTGTCATCAAATATGAAGATATATATCCTATTGAGATTGTATAATTATACCTATTAGTAGAAAGCATGTATTATGTACTAGTTATACCTTGATAGTAATAAGAAGGATTCTCCCTAACTCTAATCTTCTCTCTTTCTTTTATATTTCTCTTTTATTTATAACGGAAAAAGTATTTTTACATTTTTTTTTGTTTTGGTCAATTTATTGTGTTGTAATTAGTCTCTTTTTATACTTATTATGACTCCAATGATTTTTTTTTCCAAAAAAAAAAATTTGTTTTGATAGACAAAATTTTCAAATTTCATCCCTAAACTTAAAACTATTAGTATCTTTTTTGTTTTGTGACCTAAAATCAAAATTAATGCTAATCTCGAAACTAACAGCGATAGTATATTTTGTGGATTTTAAGATTGGTTCGGAATATAATCTAATTCGAAAGACTTTTCTGGTCAATATATTTAAAAGATTTTAAGATACAGTAGTAGTTTAAAAGAGAAAGATATAATTATCAATTTTTATGAAAACAAATTACTTTCCAAATTTCAAAATATTAAGATAAGGTAATGGATATATTTGAATCTTTTCTTAGTGTTTGAATATAAATACGATGGTTTTGATGAACAAATTAAAGCTGAGCAGTAAATTAAAAATTTGACTTTAAATTAAATATATACTTTGGCAAGCCAATAAAATTTAAAAATTATTTCAACTAATACCTTAGAATAGGAGTGATTCAAATATCTTCGTTATTTGTAAATTTTATATAAAAAAATAATAATGATTTTATAATCATTACAAATAATGAAACGGCTATATTATCTATCTCATCATTAAATCAGTTTCTATATTTATATTTATTCAATTTTAACTAGTTTTCACTCTATAAATAGAGCAAGGCTTTTCGTTGCAAACACTGGAGTCTTTTCTCTTCATATCCCCTCCTTTTTCCTCCATCATCATTCAGATCTTCTTCAAGAAAATAACGACGTTCGTAAGATATATAACCCATTTGTTGAAGAAGGAGGCGAAGAAGAATGTGTAACTCGACAAGTTCTCTGCTTGCAATGTGTAACTCGACAAGTTCTCTCCCTGCAAGCAAGGATGATCATGGAAGTCTTCCTGCAAGCAAGGATGATCATGGAAGGGTCTCTCCGGTCGAGAGGATTGGTGATAATGGAAAACGGGTCTCTCCGGTCGATTGGTCTGGTCAAGAAGTATTGTATGTGCTCACCGACGCACCACCCGGATCAATCCGATGCCAACAACATCGTGCCGATTACGTTTGGGGTCGCAAATCAGTCAAGTAGCAATAGCTGATAATAGGTGCATTACGATAATTTCCTAGGATCTAAAAATTCTAAACTTTTTTAAATTTTTGAGTTTCAGTCTTAAAATTTTATCATTGGATTGGAAAAAGAAATTTAGATTTATTATCAGTATACTTTTTATTTTCAGATTTTAAATTGTTTTAATATATGTTATAATTGTCATACGACATTTATCAAAGTAATACAATGCGACTCAAAGTAAACATTAGTGTCGATATGTCACAAAATAAGTTGAAATATAACTACTATAGTCCTACTACTTGCTGTCCAAATATAACTACTACAGTCCTACTATCTTTCCTTTGGAGATACAGAATATAAACCGTATATGAAGGTTAATCAAAATAAACAGTCTAGGTATAACGAATTCGCATGTACCGAGGGTCACTTCGGAGTTCTCAATCAAGACACCCAACTATGAATATTCGACTGAGACTACCGAAAGTCCTATTCGGAATCCATATCGAAAGTGCCCTGAGTCACTTGAATGCAGATAGCCCTACGCCTAGTTCTAACCATCGGGAAGGTACTCCACGCGGTTAGCCTTTTCGCTCAATATTAGTCCGAGGTGGAAAAATTTCCTGGTGTTGAATGCCCCATAGCCAATACTTCTGTGGCAAAAATAGTATTTAACCCAAAGTATAAAATTCTAAAATTAAAACTCAAACTAAAAAAAGGATGGAATTTGAAATTCCTAGGAAATATATTGTAATTACATTGATGTCAATATAACTAGTTTTGGATCGACTCAGCTATTATTATTTGAGTGATCTGCCACACCAAACATAATTAGCATGATGTTGTTGGCACCGGAATGACCCAGGGTGGCACGTTGGCGAGCACACGCAATACTTCTTAACTGGACTAGTCGTTGGCGATTGTAATACCCGAGTAATTATTTATCTGGAATATTATATTTCGATAAATAATACCTATTGAAAATAGGTGAATATGTGGTTTCAAATAATAAGTAATACTTATCTTATTTCCTAAGGTAATTTCTATTGAAATTAGGGTGAATAAAGAGCTAAAAATCCCTAAATGCAATTGTGGGCCATAAAATACCCGAAAATATTATGATAAATCCTAAGAGGCAATGAAATATTTATTAAAAATTGGAGAATATGTTGTAATTTTTGGGATTAATTTCCTTGGAAAATATTGAGGCAAGATTTAATATTATTTTGGGGATCATAATTGACCCCATGATTTTTAATATTTTACATGGGATATAAAATATCAATGTAAGTAAAATAATTGTGAGATAATGATTTATCCTAATTAAGAAAATTATCAAAAATTAGTAAGTGGCTAATCTGGTAATTAATGGGATAATTAAGGTATAAAGTAAATGAATTAAAAATAATTTAAATAATTATTTTTAATTGGAGAAATTCAAAATTATTAAAAAAATAAAAAAATATTAATAAAATATTAATAAAATATTTTATGCTTAGAAAAATAAATAAAAAATAAAATAAAATAAAAATAAATATCATGATATTTTTGTAAAATTGTATTATTATATAATATAGTGAATAGTAATGGAATAAATAGGAAACGGATCCTACCTAGAGAACCAGGAATAGGAATTCCAAAGTCAAGGTAAAATATTGATCGGTGAGTTTTTACCTTCAAGTGACCTCTTCCGGAAGTTAATTCCGAGGTCGGTAGCGCATTTGCCTAATAAGACGAAATAGGGAAAAATGCGAGATATTCACATTTTGATTTGAAGAAAATAATTATAACTCAACATCTAGAGATGAGTTTATAATTATCTGGACATATTTGGAATCGTGAATTATTATCCAGAGATTGATGATTCGAAAGCGATTTCCGACACCGGACGTGTTCGGACACGTTTTCGAGAAAACTTCAACTGGGATTTGTTGGAACCCCGTAAGGGACCGAAATCTAAGTTAAATTAGATATTATTGATGAGGAAGAGAAGATCTTCAAAGATATGAATCCAGAATTTTGAGATTTCTCCGAAGAGACACGAAACGGAGACCGAACAGGGAAAATCTGTCGAACCGGCCATAAAGCAAGTTGACTCACCATTTTTGGACCAATTGTTTGCTGCCAAATCAGCCTTGAATGTCGACCAACATGCTGCATGGCTAGGAATTAAACACCATTATGCTTTATTTTACTTGGTTATAAGGTAAGAGAAAATTACAAGATTTGGAATATGGAAATTACCAAAGTGGCACAATTTTTGCCTATATAAAGGTATGAGCACCTTCTTCATTTTTCACACCAAAAATATGCCCCTTAGAGAGAAGTTAGAGAGAGAAAGTCTGAGCAAAGTCTGGGTAAGTTCTTCGATCCTTAGTCTTTAGTTTCAGTAGTTCTTTCAGTAGATATAGTAGAAGTGCTAGATTTATCTTTAAATTTTCAAGATATTCTAGATATCATATTTAGGGGTAAATATGATACATATTTCGAAAATATGATAAGGGGAAAGATTTGTCAAAATTCTGGAGAGATAGAGCGAAAACAATGGCTCGGCGAAATTCCGCCAAATAGGGGTACTAGGGGCAAAATAGTAATTTTCGCCCAAATGGCCTGTTATGATGCCAAATGTTGATAAACGTTGTCCTTATAGGATATCTGAGCTAATCGAGCCGCTGTTGTGCCGCCGTCATACCGTTGTTTTTCCCGCTGTCGAATTTCACGTTTTTCCGTAAAAGTTATGTTGTACCGCCAAAAAGGTACGTTCGCGTCCGGGTAACCTTATCTCGATGTTTATGGTTTACATATATGTGGTATGTGTGTTGTAGAGGTGTTTATCTTGTGCGAGTGCATATAGCGGTTAGAGGATATGTCGTATCTTTGGGTGCAATATGTCGATCATTTGGGTGCAATATGTCTACGTATCTTTGGGTGCAATAGGTCGTATCTTTGGGTGCAATGTGTCTCCGCATCCGGGGGCAATACATATGCATGGGTTGTGGTAGAGTGATTGTTGTGCTGATGATATTATGGATGTCTGTTGTCTGTATGTGTATACATAAACATGAGGTTAATCGTTACCTGAGATCCAATGTGGTAAATTGGATCTCAGCTCTTAACTTAGCATCAAGTTCGGAAGGACCGAGGACCGAGGAGAGAGGAAAGCAGCAGGTTCAAGGACCCGGATGAAGACTTTCCGATGTTGTCCTTTACTTTTGATGTTCCGGCGGAAGCCTTTCTTTCAGATGTTTTGTACTTTTGAAACACTCGGTTACTGTACCGATGTTGTAAACATCCAGACTTACGGCTTTTTGAATCTATATATCAGTTACTCTTCCGCTCAAATGCTCTACTCTGATTTTAAATGAAAAAAAAAATTATACTGCTTTTAAAAAGTCGGGATGTTACAGCGATCACACACAATACTTCTTAACTGGACTAGTCGTTGGCGAGCACACGCAATACTTCTTAACTGGACTAGTCGTCCTCTCAGTCGTAGCCTCCTCCACCGCCATCAGCCTCCGTGGTGGCTGTAACACAACCCTTCTTCCATGATCATCATTGCTTGCAAGAAGAGAATCTGTCGGGTTACACATTATCTTATGGGGTACGTGAAGTTGGAGTAGTAACTTCTTGAAGAAAGAGGGAAAATGTAGTGGATAAGAAAATAAAATACTTTGATGTTTATTTCAGAATGTAAAGAATGTCTTTATATATAGACCGTAAAAACTAATTAAAACTTATTAAATATAAATATGGATTCTTGGGATAGATAATCTATCCGTTTTGTTATTTGTGTTGGTTATAAAATCATTTTTTTTTCGTTGATAGAATTTATAAAGATATATTTTTTAAATTTACTGGTTAGCTAATTCAATTTAAATTTCAGTCCAAATAATCATATTAAGTATCCGGTTTTTATGCCAATAAAAGTTAAAGATGTAATACCGGATAATTATTTATCTGAAATATTATATTTTAGTAAATAAAATCTATTAGAAATAGGTGAATATGTGGTTTCAAATAATAAGTAATAATTATCTTATTTTCTAAGGTAATTTCTATTGAAATTAGGGTGAATAAAGAGCTTAAAATCCCTAAATGCAATTGTGGGGCATAAAATGGTCTGAAAATATTATGATAAATCCCTAGAGGCAATAAAATATTTGCTAAAAATTGCAAAGTATGTTGTCTCTAATTTTAGGAATTTTTGGGATTATTTTCCTTGGAAAGTAATGAGGCAAAATTAAATATTATTTTGGGGATCATAAGTGACCCCATGATTTTTAATAGTTTACATGGAGCATAAAATTCCAATGTCAATACAATAGTTGTGAGATAATAATTAATCCTAATTAAGAAAATTATCAACAATTAGTAAGTGACTAATTAAGTAATTAGTGGCTAATTGTTTAAGCATAGGATAATTGCTTAATTAAGATAATTAAGGCATAAATTAAGTAATTAAATAAATAAATAATAAAAATAATAATTAAGAAAATAGTGTGAAAAAGGTTGTGGTTATTTCAAAAATAATATCTAGATATTTAGAATTTAATAATAATATATTCGGTAGAAAGACCAGTTGGCTAAACGAGAACCGATAGAAATTAAATCCTATCTCAAAATAGGTGAACTAAGTCGAATAACATCCGGACTTAATATAAACAAGTGAAATTTTATCTCGGAGTGAGCTATCTCCGAAGTCATCTCCGAAACCAACGGAGTAAATAAGAGACAAGGTAAATAAGAAAAAGGGTAGATAGTAGAAACGAGAATCCATAGAAAACAAGACCGTTGTGACAAACCATGAATTAGGTTTCTTAGGTCAGGACATATTATAAACCAGTGAATTTTTTTCCAGAAGCTGATGCTATCGGAAGTTTTTTCTGTAACCAATGGCGTTTGTCCGAAAATGTTCAGCAGGCAATAGAATACTCTCAATGGGATCAAAAATTTAGCTAACCCAAGTATTTTGAAAGAGGAAGAGTAGACCTTCAGCGCTGTGTTGCTGGATTTTTGAGATTCTCCAAGATTACGCGATTAGAACACCGAACAGGGAACTTTATCGGTATAGTCGCATAAAGCAACAAGATGACATCATTTTGTTGAATTTAGTGGCAAGTGAGGTCAGCACACACACATGGAGGGCCAAGATTGAGCCTTGCAAAAACCCTAGATCCGACGGTCGAAATCCGATCTGAAAAAGGCATGAATAGTAACCAAAAATATAATTCTCTATAAATAGCCAACACCTCTTCTTCTCATTTCACACCAAAATTTTGAATCCTAGAGAGAGGTTAGAGAGAAGGAGGAGCCCGGAGAAAGTCTAGCGGAGCCCTGGGTAAGTTTTTCGGTCCATAGTCTTTAGCTTTTGTTAGTTCTTTCGGTAGATATAGTAGAAATGCTAGATTTATCTTTAAATTTCCCAGATAGTTTAAATATCATGTTTAGGGGTAAATATGGTATTTATTTAGAAAATATATTGGGAAAAGAGATATGTCAAAATTCTGGAGAGATAGGGTCAAAGTAGCGAAGCTCTGGCGAAATTCCGCCGATTAGGGGAGTCAGGGGCAAAATGGTAATTTGTACCTAAAATGCCTATGATGATGCTAAATTTTGATAAATATTATCCTTATAGGATATCTGTGATAATTGTATCGCTGTAGTACCGCTGTTGTACCGCCGTTATACCGCTGTCGGGCCGCTGTCCAAAATACTGTTTTCCGTCAAAAGTACCGAATACCGTCAACGAAGGTACGTTCTCGTACTGTAACACTAACTCTGATTTTTATGATATGCGTATATGTGCTATGTGTATGGTATGCCTATGTGAGGTAATTGATAGCTCTGTGGTATGTTCATTGTATTGTTATTATGCTTACTATGTTCATTGTACTGTTATTATGCTTACTATGTTCATTGTAATGTTATTATGCTTACTGGGTGTTGGGACACGTTGGCTAAGTGCGAAATGCTAAGTGCGAAACGATTGCTAAGTGCGAAACGTATGCTAAATGCGACATATCTGCCAGGGGGCTTATATGATGTTGGGATATGCTTGTTAGTGTACTCATATACTGTTTATGTGGTGTATATAAACATTAGGTTAACCGTTACCTGAGGTTCAATGGGCATTGAACCTCAGCTCTTAACATAGCGTCAGGTTCAGGAGCACCGAGGACCGAGGAGAAAGGCAAGCAGCACGCGTAGGGACTCGACTGAAGACTTTCCTCTACTGCTATTTACTTTTGAAAACTCTCGGTCGTTGTACCGCTTTTGTAATCAGCCAGACTTACGGCATTTTAAATATATGTATCAGTTACTCAATCGCTCCGATGCTCTACTCTGATGAAAAAAAAAATTATACTGCTTTTGAAAATGGGATGTTACAAAAGAAATCTATCACTTTTTGTTTAAAGTTTTTTTTTTGGGGGGATATTGTCATGTTTAAATTTAAAAAATGAAGTGATTTTAGATTTATAAAAAAATTGATATGATTAATAGTGGATATTGGAACCTACGCTAGATTATCTTTTAAATAAATAATTATAATTGGATTTAGATTTATCATATTATTTCCTATTACTAGAGTTTCCTCATCTTTTGCAAAAAGGAATAACAGAATACTTATTATATTAAACACTAAGAAAATATCTAAATATATCATTTAATTTATCTTAATATTTTAAAATCTGAACATTAATGTGTTTCCATAAAAATTAATAAATATATCTTTCTCTCCGTAAACTACTGAATTTAAAATCTTTTGAATATATTGGCCTGGTCCAAAAAGTCTTTCGAACCGAGTAAGATTAAATTTAGAGCCTATCTATAATTACATATATAATATACTATTCGGCTTAGTTTATATATGCCAAAAAATTGATGTGAGATTACAAAAATTATAATTGATAACTGAAAATTTAGAATTCTTATTACCAAATCAATTTTATTTTCAAGTAAGATCTAGAGTTAGTTTGTGGACATTAATATTATTGTTTATCAGAAAAAGGCGCTTTTGTGCCATCAAAATCTGAAGGCTTTGTCGATTTATTTATTGCTATCTAACTAAAACTATATTTCAGAGCAAAAAGTAACATTAATTGGTGCCTTTGAATGACTTTCTGACAACAAAAAACATATTCATAATAAATATAAACTCCTTTTTTAAATTAAAAAAGGATGGAATTTGAACTTCCTAGGAAATATATTGTATTTACATTAATGTCAATATAACTAGTTTTGGATTGTGGTATTAATGAGAGCTCCTATTAAAATCGACTCAGCTATTATTACTTGACTGATCTGCCACGCCAAACATAATTGGCACGATGTTGTTGGCACCGGAATGACCCAGGGTGGCACCGAAACTTATTGAGTGCCCACCCTTCATCAGAATTTATGTAACTACATTTCTAACTACACTTACTTGCTTTTTAAATAAACAGGTTTGTAAAATAACCGTCTCTTTTATTATATCATCCGTATTTATTTATTTCATGAGTATTTTTTTAATAATCTTTTCTTTTCTTGTTTATATTTTTTTGTTTTTTAATGCATTTAAAACTTGAACTTATTGAGTATCCACCCATCATTGTAATTTATGTAATTGCATTTATTTCTAACCGTACTTAGCCTTGCTTTTCTAAATGACAGGTTTGTAAAATAATTGTCTCCCTTATTACACCATCAGTATTCACTTGATTGTATAAATACTTTTTTGATATATATTTTTCTTGTTTATATTCTTTTTTTTAATGCATTTAAAAAAAATTAAAAAAAAAAATAAAGATAAAAGCATATATGTTATTTCCTGTGTGTGTGTGTATATATATATATATATATATATATATATATATAAGTTACAAAGTGAATGAAACTCTTTAATGAGAGGAGGGAAGAGAGGAGAGGGCATTAAAGTCATTTTACCCATATTTTAAAATCTTAAATTAGATTAATGACTCAATTAATAATTTGTTGAATTTACCAAACCTGATTTAGAAATTTTCTATTTTAAGTGACTTTATTATGGGGTTTTGCCTTCTTCTAATAAGCTAGCTATATGAATTTCACTTTTCTAGGGGGAAAAGCTCAGGATAAAATATATTAAAACAATTTCCTACAAAATATGAGAACAAAAACAAGTTGATAATAAATATAAACTCCTTTTTTTCAACTAAAGAATACAATTCTTAAGATTAAAACTCAAAAAAAATAAAAAACGATGGAATTTGAACTTCCTAGAAAATATATTGTATTTACATTGATGTCAATATAACTAGTTTTGGATTGTGGTATTAATGAGAGCTCCTATTAAATCGACTCAGCTATTATTACTTGACTGATCTGCCACGCCAAACATAATTGGCACGATGTTGTTAGCACCGGAATGACCCAGGGTGGCACGTCGGGGAGCACACACAATACTTCTTAACTGGACAGGTCCTCTCAGTCATAGCCTCCTCTGCTGCCGTCAGCCTCCGCGATGGCTGCAACACAACCCTTCTTCCATGATCATCGTTGCTTCCCAGAATAGAATCTGTTGGGTTACCCATTATTACGTGAAGTTAGAGTAGTTACTTCTTGAAGAAAGAGGGAAAAGGTAGTGGGTATGAAAATAAAAAACTTTGATGTTTATTTCAGAATGTAAAGCCTATCTTTATTTTTATAGACCGTGAAAAATAGTTAAATATAATTATATAAATGTGGATTCGTGGGATAGATAATCTATCTTTTTTTATATTTGTATTGATTATATAATCATTATTTGTTTTCCTTGATAGAATTTATGAAGGTAGATTTTTAAATTTACTGATTAGCTAATTGCCTAATTCAATTTAAATTTCCGTCCAAATTAACAATCCTATTAAGTCCCTGGTTTTTAGGCCAATAAAAGTTAAGGAAAATCAATCGCCGTTTGTTTATTTTAATTTTTTTTGGATATTATCATGTTTAAATTTTAAAAAAGAAGTGATTTTAGATTTATAAAAAAATCATTTTGATATGATTAATAGTGGATATTGGAATCTACGCTAGATTATCTTTTAAATAAATAATTATAATTGGATTTAGATTTATCGTATTATTTCCTATTACTATAGTTTCCTCATCTTTTGCAGAGAGGAATTCCAGTATACTTATTTATTTATTTATTTTTTATACAAGGAACGAAACAAAGAAACTAAAAGAGACTAAAATCACGACCTCTCCTCACATGCTATACTCCCGCCATATCATCTACAAGGAAGCAATGAAGACCAATAGGGGGATCCGAGAAATGTGATTCGTCCGGAGACTCTACATGCGTCAAAGAAAAGTTAGCCAACCAATCTGCACACTGGTTGCCCTCTCTTAGAACATGACTGTACCGTATAACCCATCGTCTGTGAGTGATTTTCGTATCCGAGCCACCGGATGGGACTCACGAGCTGCATTATCTTGTTTGGATAGTAATGTAATGACCGATTGATTGATCACTTTCAACAACTATATGCCTCCACCCTGCCTCCCATGCCAACTCTAATCCTCTCAACACTCTCCACAACTCAGCTAGCATCGCTGAGCACCTACCAAGTCGTGAAGCAAATCCTCCAAGCCACTTACCAAGATACTTATTAGTTATTATATTTAGACACTAAAAAAATATTTAAATATATCATTTAATTTATCTTAACATTTTAAAATCTGAACATTAATTTGTTTTCATAAAAAATAATAACTATATCTTTCTCTCCGTAAACTACTGAATTTAAAATCTTTTGAATATATTGGCCTGGCCCAAAAAGTCTTTCGAATCGAATAAGATTAAATTTCGAGCCTATCTAAAATTACATATATAATATACTATTCGGCTTAGTTTATATATGCCAAAAAAATTGATGTGAGATTACCAAAATTATAATCCATAACTGAAAATTGAGAAATCTTATTACCAAATCAATTTCCTTTTACGAGGGATTATCATTCAAACTAGATTTATATATATATATATATATAACTAAATGTGAAAATGTGAAAATGTGAAAAAACTTATCTCATTTTTTATTAGAATTGATTCTAAAAAGTAAGAGTAGGATTTTTTTTTTTGAAAAATTAGTTTATCAAAACATTTTTTTTAAAAAAAAAAAAACAAAATATCCTCAATAGAGTCACTGTAAGAATAGTATAGAAAGATACAAATTAAAACACATGGAAAAAAAATAATCTATAAAAAATATTTCCTTGAGTTTTAAATTTTCATTATAAATACAACTCTGGTCCTATTTATAAGTCCCTTTTGATCAAAAAATTTGGTCTTATTTATAAGTCCATTTTGACCAAATAAATGAAATTGTGACACTTTTGCCCATATTACTTGTACAAATGAAAATGGTGAGAGAAGAAAGAGTAGAAAGATACCCAATCATAAATGAGGGTACTCCTTTTTGAGACACAGATCTAGACTAATCCGAAGAACGACCCCAAGTCTTCCTCGTACCACTCTCTGTAATAGAAGCAACCTCACCAATAGCGCTTCACCTTTTACTTCTCTTCTTGATTTCATGGCAACCTCCCAGAATCACTACGTTTTTGTTTGGAATATACCGTATGATACCACAGAGGAACGGCTTGTTGAAATCTGCGAGGAGGTGGGGCCTGTAGTATCATTCAGATTAGTCAAGGATAAAGAAACTGGTAAGCCAAAAGGTTATGGCTTCTGCGAGTATAAGGATGAAGAGACAGCTCTAAGTGCCCGTCGTAATCTTCAAGGTTACGAGATTAATGGATGGAAGTTGCGTGTCAATTTCGCCGACAGAAATAGAGAACAGACTCCTCAGAAACAAGTAGTTGCACCGCACTAGATAGAAGAAGCTGCCAACCATCAACCTAATTGTCTTCATATTGCTATAACAGCTGCAACAGTAATGAAATCAGCTCCAGGTGGGAATCAAAATGGATTAACACATGATCCTTTAACTCTGCATTTGGCAAAACGATCCCGGAATCAACTGACGAAGATTATCTCTGAGCTTAAGGCAATGGCTATACATAACCCGCAATCAACTCGTCACTTGTTACTTTCTAGACCGGAGTTGGCTAAGGCTGTTTTTCAGGCAGAGATAATGGTAGGAATGGTGAACCCACAAGTGTTACAAATGCCAGAGATTGGTGTTGGAGTTGGATCATAAGGAGAGAAAAGAAATGAGCCTTCATCAGATTCAGAACCATGCAGCTGTCTTTCTAAGAAGATTAAATTGGACGATGGAAAGAAATATCCCTCTTTCTCTCAGCTTCCGTCTGACGTGCAATCGCTTTTACTGCAACAAGTGCAGAGTATAACGGCTGAGCAATTGAGTTCTCTGCCAACGGAGCTGCAACAACAGGTTTTGCAGCTTCAGCAAGATTTCCGGACCCATCATTCATACATCCCAGGTCAACGCATATGACGCTTGAAGAAGATGATGATGTTGATTCAAATGAGAAGAATTATGAGTGTTGTATTTGTTTTAAAGATGTTTGTGAATATATATAAGTTTGGAGTTTAACATGTTCTTACTTATAATCATGTGTTCTTTATTATGTCGATATCCAATAACAATTCTTTGCGATTGTTTTTATATTGTTTGTGAGAATTTTCAATTTATAAAATTTCTAGCTTGAAGTCATTAAGTAACATTTATGTGTTTTCATATTCATTTTTTTTAAATAAATTTGAAAAGAAATATTGAAGTGAGAAAAACTAGAAAAGGAAAAATAAGATGAATTCTCTCTTTTCAAAGTTTATATTTCAATTTGAGGATTTACATTCTCCCACTCTGTGAAAGACCCTTTGAACTAAGGGTACAAGCACAATGTGTGTTTTTTGTAATGTTTTGAAACTCGGACCGGACCGGCCAGTTTGGACCGGAAACCGGCGAACCGGCCGGACAACCGGTCCGAGTTAAGGGTGACCCCGAGTTTCAGGTTGACTCGGGGTCAACTCGGCCTAAACCGGTCGAGTTGACCGAGTTAGAGCTGCCGATCAACTTTGACAGATCCAAACCACATCATATCGTTGCTTGGTCTCAGAAGGCCACAGATCTAAAGGCCAAGAGAAAGAACGAGAAGGAGGAGAGAGAGATCTGAACAAAGTAGTTTTGACGAGGAGCAACGATCTGGTTTTGACGAGGAGCAACGATATGGTTTTGAGACCATGTGTGATGGATTTGCAAGTGAAGCGGTGAGCCCGAGGAAGGAGAGGAAACGGGGAGGGGGAGGGAGGGAGGGAGGGGGAGAGAGAGAGAGAGAGAGAGAGAGAGAGAGAGAGAGAGAGAGAGAGAGAGAGAGAGAGAGAGAGAGAGAGAGAGAGAGAATCAATGAGTTTCAAGCTACGCCTTGAGCATTGCACCCCCCACTACCTCTGTCTCCACAGTGTACTTCTTGTTAGGGTAATTGAAGGTAAGGGACTTCTTGTTAGGGTAATTTTGTTTGGTCAACTTGTTAGGGAAATTGAATGTGTGGGAGGGGAATGGTAATTGGGCCTAGAAATGGATATGGGTAACTGAAGGTAAGTGAGATATGGGTCAGAATTATTTAATTTGACCACAAAATATTTGTTATTATTAAAATATAAATATTTTTGCATATTTTCATTAAATTAAAATTTTTAATTAATACCGGTTTGACTCGGTCGACCCACTAACCCTTAACCCAGTACTCCCACCGGTTCACTGATCGGTCCGATTTTCAAAATCTTGGTTTTTTGTGACCCTCTGTTAATAACATATCTGCTTTTACTGCAGAAAAATTCATCTACAGTAAGCAAAAAAAACGACGTTGTTTCATCTTCTTCCTTTTTTCCTCTTTATATCTGATTATAAATGCAGTTAGTTATAAGGCTTGCAAGGCTTTTTCGGCAGCTATCGTTCGTTTTTAGTTTTTAACTTCGACTGGAATTTAATTAGAGGTTAGGGCTTGAAATTTGTGGAATTTCCTCCAGTTCTTGGTACTAGTTGTGCACTCGTGGGTCGTTGTTACAGGCTCCCGCAGATCATTGTTGAGCTCCCATTCCTTCTCCCTCTCATCGTCCTTCCTCTGCATGCTCTAGATCCGTCGAAAATTAACGTTCAACACTATCACCCCTCTCAAAACTCGAGCTCAATCATATTGACAAATCCAATTGGATCGTTTTGATTGTGTTCACCTCGTTCCTATAACTCTGAACTCAAATATTTGGTAAGCTTTAGTTATTGATGTGCTCAATTTCTTATTATCAAAAGCTGTATTTGAATCTGTGATCTAATGATTCTTAAAGAGGCGAAAAAAAAGATGAAACAAAGTGGTTTTTGGCTTGCTGCAGACGGATTTTTCTTCCGTAAAAGCATATATGTTATTCCCTATATATATATAAAAGTTACAAAGTGAATGAAACTCCTTAATGAGAGGAGGGAAGAGAGGAGAGGGCATTAAAATCATTTTACCCATATTTTAAAATCTTAAATTAGATTAATGACTCAATTAATAATTTGTTGAATTTACCAACCTGATTTAGAAATTTCCTATTTTAAGTGGCTTTAGTATGGGGTTTTCCCTTTTTCTAATAAGGTAGCTATATGAATTTAACTTTTCTGGGGAAAAAGCTCATGATAAAATATATTAAAAATATTTCCTATAAAATATGAGAACAAAATCATATTGATAATAAATATAAACTCCTTTTTTTCAACTAAAGAATACAATTCTTAAGATTAAAACTCAGAAAAATAAAAACGATGGAATTTGTACGAGAAAAGAAAATATATTGTAATTACATTGATGTCAATATAACTAGTTTTGGATTGTTGTATTAATGAGAGCTCCTATTAAATCGACTCAGCTATTATTACTGGACTGATCTGCCACGCCAAACATAATTGGCACGATGTTGTTGGCACCGGAATGACCCAGGGTGGCACGTCGGCGAGCACACACAATACTTCTTAACTGGATAGGTCCTCTCAGTCGTAGCCTCCTCCGCCGCCATCAGCCTCCACGATGGCTGCAACACAACCCTTCTTCCATGATCATCGTTGCTTCCCAGAATAGAATCTGTCGGGTTACACATTATTCTTGTGAGGTACGTGAAGTTGTAGTAGTTACGTCTTGAAGAAAGAGGGGAAAGGTAGTAGTGGGTAAGAAAAGAAAATACTTTGATGTTTATTTCAGAATGTAAAGCCTGTCTTTATTTATATACCGTTAAAAATAGTTAAATATAATCATATAAATATGGATTCGTGGGATAGATAATCTATCTTTTTTTATATTTGTATTGATTATATAATCATTATTTGTTTTCCTTGATAGAATTTATAAAGATAGATTTTTTAAATTTACTGATTAGCTAATTGCCTAATTCAATTTAAATTTCCGTCCAAACAATCGTATTAAGTCCCCGGTTTTTAGGCCAATAAAAGTTAAAGAAAATCTATCGCCGTTTGTTTGTTTTTATTTTTATTTTGGATATTATCATGTTTAAATTTAAAAAAAAAAGTGATTTTAGATTTATAAAAAAATATTTTGATATGATTAATAGTGGATATTGGAATCTACGCTAGATTATCTTTTAAATAAATAATTATAATTGGATTTAGATTTATCGTATTATTTCCTATTACTAGAGTTTCCTCATCTTTTGCACAGAGGAATACCAGTATACTTATTAGTTATTATATTTAGACGCTAAGAAAATATTTAAATATATCATTTAATTTATCTTAACATTCTAAAATCTGAACATTAATTTGTTTTCATAAAAATTAATAAGTATATCTTTCTCTCCGTAAACTACTGAATTTAAAATCTTTTGAATATATTGGTCTGGCCCAAAAAGTCTTTCGAATCGAATAAGTTTAAATTTAGAGCCTATCTATAATTACATATATAATATACTATTCGGCTTAGTATATATATGCCAAAAAAATTGATGTGAGATTACCAGAATTATAATCCATAACTGAAAATTGAGAAATCTTATTACCAAATCAATTTTCTTTTACGAGGGATTATCATTCAAACTAGATTTTTTAAAAAAAATATATAAAACTAAATATTAAAAGGATTTAATGTTTCTCCAGTTGCTGCAGAAATTTTTTTCTGTAGCACTTACATAAAAGTGGGTAGGTCTCATTATAAAGAGAAGAGAGAAAAAAATATTAGTGGGATCCATCCACTTTTATGTGAAGTCTGCTGCAGAAAAAATATTTCTCCAAAGAATCTGCAGGAACATTAAACCCATATTAAAATATGAAAAAATTTATCTCATTTTTTATTAGAATTGATTCTAAAAACTAAGAGTAGGGAAAAAAGTTTGAAAAATTAGTTTATCAAAACAGTTTTTTTTTTTAAAACAAAAAAAACAAAATATCCTCAATAGAGTCATAGTAACAATAGTATAGAAAGATACAAATTAAAACACATGGACAAAAAATAATCTATAAAAATTATATCCTTGAGTTTAAAATTTTCATTATAAATACCATTTTGATCCTATTTATAAGTCCATTTTGACTAAAAAAATTTGGTTCTATTTATAAGTCCATTTTGACCAAATAATTGAAATTGTGACACTTTTGCCCATATTAATTGTACAAATGAAAATGAAGAGAGAAGAAAGAGTTGAAAGGTACTCAATCATAAATGAGGGTAAAGTTGAAAATTCACCCCATAATCATTGAGCTAACTACCTATCCTTGGTATGTGTGATTTGGTCAAAAAAGACTTATAAATAGGTCCAGAGTGGTACTCCCTTTTGAGACACAGTCTGGACTAATCCGAAGAACGACCCCAAGTCTTCCTCGTACCACTCTCTGTAATAGAAGCAACCTCACCAATAGCACTTCACCTTTTACTTCTCTTCTTGATTTCATGGCAACCTCCCAGAATCACTGCGTTTTTGTTGGGAATATACCGTATGATACCACAGAGGAACGGCTCGTTGAAATCTACGAGGAGGTTGGGCCTGTAGTATCATTCAGATTAGTCAAAGATAGAGATACTGGAAAACCAAAAGGTTATGGCTTCTGCGATTATAAGGATGAAGAGACAGCTCTAAGTGCCCGTCGTAATCTTCAAGGTTACGAGATTAATGGACGAAAGTTGTGTGTCAATTTCTCCGACAGAAATAGAGAACAGACTCCTCAGAAACAAGTAGTTGCGCTGCACCAGAAGAAGCTGCCAGCCATCAACCTATTGGCCTTCATATTGCTATAACAGCTGCAACTGTAATGAAATCAGCTCCAGGTGGGAATCAAAATGGATTAACACATGATCTTTTAACTCTGCATCTAGCAAAACTGTCCCAGAATCAGCTGACGGATATTGTCTTTGAGCTTAAGGCAATGGCTACACATAACCTGGAATTAGCTCATCACTTGTTAGTTTCTAGACCAGAGTTGGCTAGGGCTCTTTTGCATGCAGAGATAATGCTAGGAATGGTGACTGTAACATCCCATTTTAAAAGCGGATTTTTTTTTTCAATCAGAGTAGAGCAGAGTAGAGCATGGGAGTGGAAGAGTAACTGAGTAACTGAACCATTAACAAAACGTTAACCATAGTGTAAGAGTAATGATACAGTCATCCAAGGTTTGTAAGTAAATACAGAAAACAATAAATAAATCTTCATCCGGAATCCTACGCCGGCTACTTGCCCCGATCACCGACCCTTGGTCCTCCTGACCCTGAAGCTACAGCTAAGATCCATTTCCCATATGGATCTCAGGTAATGGTTAACCTTATACTCAAATAAAACAGTATATGGACAACAGATATTCATAACAATACAGTAGCATATCAACACATAAGCACAGAAAGCAGATGTATGACGAAAAGCAAAACGACGTAACATAAGCACAACGCAATATGTAAAGCCCCACAACATGTCTGCACATACCCTGTGCCACGATCACAACACGTGTCCTCAGCGCTAGGAAAACCCATACGGTATTATCAAAACTATAACCCGTGTAAACTGTAAGTATGATTGACGACTCTAACAGAGCCTCAGTCTATGAACGTATCTATCACATATATGTATATGAGCAGTACAAGATTAGGGTTACAATACGCGTCCGTACCTTCATTACGGTACAAGGAACGTTTTGGCGCAAAACAACGTTTTTGACGAAAAGTGGTCCGACGGCGGTAAAAACAGCGGGGTGACGGCGGCACAACAGCGGAGTGCAAAACGGTCCGATTATCAATGATATCCTATCAGGACAACATTCAACAATTTTTAGCAAGATAATGCATTTTAGGTAAAATTACCATTTTGCCATTAGTTGGACCTATTGGCGGAATTTCGCCAGAGCTTCGCTGTTTTGACTCTAATCTTCCAAAATTTTGCCATAATTCTTTTCTCATCACATATGTAACATATCTACCCAAAAATATAATATCTATAATATATTGGAAGATTAAAGATAAAAACAGCATTTCTACTATAGCTATTGAATAAAACACCGAAGCTTAAGACCAGGGACCGAAAAACTTACCCAGGGCCTGGCTAGCACTTCTCGCTCTCGCCTTCTCTCTAAATTCTCACTAGAAAGCTCTAGGAATTGTGAGAAATGAGAGGAAGGGAGGTTGCTATTTATAGAAGAAGGGAATGGCAGTTTCGTAAATAAATCGAACTTCAGCAGGTTGTATTTTGACCGTTGGATCTAGGGTTTTGGCCATAATCCATCTTGTCCCTCCATCTATGGGTGCCGACCTCCTTGGCCCAAAAGTCAAAAAAATGATGTCATCTTGATGGTGACATCTCGAGCGATCGATAAAGTTTCGGTCCGTGTCCGAAACACGTAATCTTAACGAATCGCGAAATGCTGACGGCAGAGTTTCGAAGTTTCTTTCTTTCTCATTAGGAATATCTAGTTTAATGAAATTTATGATCCCATTAAGGGTATTCCGTTATCTCTTGAAAGATTTTAGGCCGACACCCTGTTACGAAATTGAATTCTCGGAAGCGTCGGCGTCTAGGCAAAAATCCACCGGTTTGTAATATGATCGACCTAAGTCACTAGATTCCTAATTCACGGCAACTACTTGTTTCGTATTGACTCTAAATCCTCTATCTCGCATTTTCTCTCTCCTACCCGGTGTCTTAAATACCTTGTTGGTTTTAACCGACTTCGGAGATGTGTCACTTCGAGAAGAATTTTCACTTTGGTTTATAAAAAGTGCGGTTGATATCGACTTAGTCTCTATCTTTAGGGGTAGGATTTTATTTCTAGTTGTTCTCACTTCTCCCTTGGCTCTTTACCAATTATATTATTATTTTAATCAAAATATCTAGATATTTATTTATTTTTCTAAGCATAAAATATTTTATTATTATTATTATTATTTATTTATTTATTTCGAAAATTCAGCCCTTAATAAAATTATTTTCAATTAATTTTATCTTATATCTTAAACATCCAATAATATCCTATTAATTACTTAATTAGTCATTTAATAATTGCTGATAATTTTCTTAATTAGAATAAATTATTATCTCACAAAAATTTCTTTGACATTGGTATTCTATATCTCATGCATTATTTTAAAAATCATAAGGCCTAAAAGAGTTTCTAACATAATATTAAATTCTCTCTCTTATTTTTCCAAGGAAATAATTTATTAAATTCCCATAATTAAGGAAAATATTTTCCCTAATTTTTAATAATTATTCCGTAGCCTTTTAAGATTTATCATAATAGTTACAGGCTATTTTATGACTCAAAGATACATTTTTGGCCCTTTGGCACCTTTATTACCTCTAATTTCAACAAAATTTACTTTAAATAGTAAGATAATTTAGGCTCATTATTTGAGACCACATATTCACCTTTCCGAAATATTTATTTATTTATAAAATTTCTAGATAAATAACCGGGTATTACAGTGACCCCACAAGTGTTACAAATGCCAAAGATAGGTGTTGATGTTGGATCATCAGGAGAGAAAAGAAATGAGCCTTCGTCAAATTCAGAACCATTTAGTTATCCTTCTAAGGAGATTAAATTGGACGATGGAAAGAAATATTCCTCTTTCTCTCAGCTTCCGTCTGATGTGCAATCGCTTTTACTGCAACAAGTGCGAAGTATAACGGCTGAGCAATTGAGTTCTCTGCGACCGGAGCAGCAACAACAGGTTTTGCAGCTTCAGCAGGTTCTCCGGACCCAGCCCTCATACATCCCGGGTCAACGCATATGACGCTTGAAGAAGATGATGATATGGATTCAAATGAGAAGAATTATGAGTATTATATTTCTTTTAAAGATCTTTGTGAATATATATAAGATTGGAGTTTAACATGTTCTTACTTATAATCATATTTGTTCTTTTTGTCGATATCCAATGACAATTCTTGGGCATTGTTTTTATATTGTTTGTGAAAATTTTCAATTTATAAAATTTCTAGCTTGAAGTCCTTAAGTAACATTTATGTTTTCATATTCATATTATTTTTTTATAAATTTGAAGAGAAATATTCGAAGTGAGAAAAACTAGAAAATAAAAGATATGATGAATTCTCTCTTTTGAAAGTTTATATTTTCATTTGAGGATTTACATTCTCTCATTCTGTAAAAGACCCTTTGATCTAATGGCGTAAGCACCACGTGTGTTCTTTGTGACATCAGATCTAAGGTTATTGTAACATCTCAACGTTTTACTCTTAAAATTGTTCACTTTAAGGTCACATTACCCTTATAAGTCATCCCAATCGACCCCGAGGGGCTCAATGTCCTCGCTAACACACTAAGTCTAACTTTAATGTCACCTATAACATATTAGCAATCAACCTAAGTCCAGCTTTGATGCTAACTAGGACATCTTATATATCGCCCCACCCAAGTCCACCACCTATAACGTCGCATCACCCCGCTCTCAAAATTTTCTTCTTTAAGGCCCCCCATTACCTTGTACAATTTTAAAACACGTGGAGAATGTGAGACATGAAGTTCATAGTCTTGATGACTTAGAATGTAAAAAATGCTTTTGGAAATAAAACTTTTGAATATGTTTCCCAAAAAAAGTCCTTCGAATAAAATTAAATGCAGAGCATGTCTATAATTACATATAATATATCTATAATTACTTGAATACTAATGGTGTTAGTCTATCTGTGAGCAAGGAAAATCCATAGAAAGCCATCTAATACAGTGAAATTATAAATTAGGTTAGTAAATTAAACAAATTTCTAATTGCATATAGACCCAATTTAAAATTTCAAAATAGGGATAAAATGACTTTCTTAACCTAGAGCAATGGGCAGGTTGGGTAGCCCGCGCTCAAACCCATTTATTTTTATACAGGTACGAGCTAGCGCATACTCGTATCTCAACACCCATTAAAACCTGTGTAGACGGGCGAGGACATAAATAGGTGGGATAACTAGGTTTTTAGTAACCCCTTTACATTTGACCTTTTAAAAAAAATACATAACCATTAAGCACCCATCATTCCATCCAAATCGAGCATTCTAAATTGTTAAATTTGAATATTCAAAGTTCAATAATCATAATTCACACAAAACAACCTAAATTTAGACAAGTACCATTATAACATAATTTTGATGCTAAAACTCCAACTTTTAAATTGAAAGTCAAAATCATAGAGAAAAGACAAAACAAAAGAGAGTAAGAGACTGAGAGTCAGGCTATCAAAGAAAAATGAGTATTACACTATTACTTATTGTCCTCAGTGCCCTATCTTTTGTCCATATATTTATTTTTTTAAAAAAAAATAACTAAATGGGTGGGTAAAATCAGTCCAAAGGTGTGGCCGTAGCCCGTCCATTTAAGTTTTAAATGAGCGGATTTTAACCCAACTTGTGATGGATCTTTTTGGGCGGACTCAAAATAACTCAATTACACCCGATTGCAGACGAGCTCACTAGGTTGCGAGTTCCTTGCTCAGCCCTAGACTTTCCGGTCATCTTCTCTCTCCTCTTTAATTATTTTTCACTTCTTTTCTCTTTCTCTATTCATACATGCTTATTTCTTCTTTAAGGCGCTGGAATGGATTTCACCCATCTCCCACAGCAGGGGAACTCTCATGAAAATTAACCCCAAGTCATAAATTAAATAAGGAATCATAAAAACCACAGAAATCACAATGTCCATATCAGGGCACTATCACAACTAGATTCAGCAAACCATCTATTGAAATTGTAACAAACTTATTAAACTCTTCAATTCATGGAATAAATGGATCTGTTGAAGATTCCTGCATGCATTTTACTACCTTTTTCTTGTGTCCGATAAATTAGGATTTCAAATCAATGCCCAGATCTTTTTTCTCTTTTTCTTTTATTGATATACTCTTATTTTCTATTTTCTCCACCACCATTTCAAGAGTTTAGTAACATGTTTGTTAAACCACAAAGATCCTAGTACTTTTATGACATATTTACCTTTTCAATTACTGGAATCTTTGTGATTTGCAAGGAACTAAGTTTGTCAAGCAGGAATGAGAATATCTCCACAGCAGGTGATCAAGTCAGCACAATCTAGAGCAAGTGCTACTACATTTCAATTATTGCACCAACAGCACCAAGCTGCTGATACAATAGAGGACCGACAAGTGCAGGGTGGAGGGTGGCATCGTTTTCAGTGGAGTTATCTTCAATGTTAACAAATCAAGGAGGGGACAGCGTAGAATATATACCAAAGTATTTTTTTTTAACACATATTGAATTTAATGAGTGGAGGTTTATTCCTCAAATTAGACTTAGAATCCTACAACTACAGCTATTAGCACTCCAGGATGCCATGACTTTCATCTGAAAGCACCAAGTAGACTATCCAAGCATATTTCGAGAACAACCCTGTCATTTGACAAGTTGCATTCTTTAATTAAATGTTTACTAATTTTTTTTTTTTCTGTATATGACAATAATCTAAATATTTTTTTTTGAAAAAACATATTTTAAAAACTAATTCTAAAAAACAACTCTAACAATATAAAAGCTAAAAACAGAATTAAAAAAGGCTTCAATTTGTTAATTTAAAATATAATTTCATAATTTGCATTACTCTTTATTTTAGTTCATAAAACAAAAAATTGAGACATAACAAAAACTAAAATCGACAATTGAAAATTGACAAATATTATTACCAAATCAGTATATTTTACGAAGGTTTACCATTCAACTTGAATTTTTAAAAAATATTGAAATGTTAAAAATATTCACCCCATTTTTTTCATAAGAACTTGTTATAAAAATTAATATTGGGAATAAAAAGTTAAAAAAAATTATTAAAAAATTATTTTTTAAAAAAAATCCCCTCATTGAATTCATCATGGTAGTATAAAACGATATTTAAACACAATAAATGGACCCAAATAATAATAATAATATATATATTAAATATTCCAAAATTTTAAATTTTCATGATAAATAATATCAATAATTACTTTAGAAAATAATTACCTTCTTTAAAAACTCGATAATATACGAAATTAACATGTCGATATCTATAGAAAATAATTATCTATAATTTTTCTAAATTATTTATTTTGTATTTATTAATTTATTTAAACGGTATGATAATTTTGAAAAAAATAATAAATATATCTTCCTCTTCGTGAACTACTGTATCTTGAAATCATTTGAATATAGCGGGAAAAAAAAGTCTTTCAAATAAGATTAAATTCAGGGCCTATCTATGATTACATATAATACAATATTGTTGTTAATTTAGATATTAGCATTAATTTTCTAGGTTAGTTCACAAACCCAAGAAAAAGATAAATGTGAGATTACAAAAATTATCATCCTTTATTGAAAATTGATAAATCTTATTACCAAATTAACTTTATTTTACGAGGAATTATCATGGAAATTAGATTTTAAAAACAATATAAAAGAGATATTATCATTACCAAATTAACTTTATTGAATGTAGATTTTGTGCATGTTTGAAAATAGCATTTGAAAGAGATATTATTCATAGACCTTCATTCGGGCATCCTTGATTGTGGACTGCTCCTCATGAGATTTCATTACTAGAAGCTCTTTTCATTTATCAAGCTAAACTGATCCCACACATGTTTGAAACTAATTTGAGGGGACTAAATACAGAACGCTGATTACTAACAGCATTATTGTTAGTCCTTGGTTCACCATGGCTAACCTCGAGCTTGTTTGACATTCATAAGCACAGTACTCACGCTTGATATTCATGGGATTCATTCTCATGCTTGTTATTCATAGGTCTTGTACCTGCACTTATTTCATGGCCTCGTGCTGCGCTTACTTAGTTATTTACCTCGTGGACTGTGTGTCCACACTTCTGTTTGTAGTCTTGAGTTACGCTTGGTTATTTTCCCTCGTGGATTGTGTGTCTATACTTGTTATACATTCTATTGAAGTCCTACAAGAAGATATAATTTGAGATTTATTTTTAAACTAATTCTGACGACAAATTGTTTTATTATGTACTTGGTGTTATTCATTGTATGAGCTTCAATTGTGCTTATTATAAATCTTTTACATAAAGAGATTTATGGTTATCATTTCATACTTGGAAGTTGAAATTAATTGTTATCTCTTTATTATAGACATTCATCCAATCAATTTCTTTCTTTCAGTATTTTTATTAATGGACCGTTATTCGTCGGAAAATATTTTAGTCTCAGATAATGGTTGAGCTTGTACTCCTTCTCATTATTGAGGGGCTTATATGTTGAATTAAAGTAGAAGCATGATCTTGGACAATTCCCATTTTAATGTAAAATTTAAATTATGTACTAGATTTTGTGAAGCTTAGTCTGGTGCTCCACATAAACTATAGTTAGGGTCCTTGCATTCATTGTATGTTGCATATATGTTAGTATGGACCAGAGCTACTATTGTTGTGCAATTGTTTAATAATGTTGTAATGTGAATATTTTTATTATGTAGAATTTACATGAGATCTTATATACGGGACAATTCGTTGAAAATTTTACAGATAGGTATGATTTTTGCTAAGCAAATAACTTTATATTTTGAATTGTATTATGTCTCATATATGAATCATGAATTTTGCTTATTAGATGTTTAAGGGGTGTGGGTTTTTACTCATATTTTTGGCCGGTGAGGCCTTAACTTTTCTGGGGTGTGACACCAATAAACTTAGGAGCAGAGAGTATTTTTTTTAAAAAAAAAACTCTCATTTCCTCTCAGTATCCTTCCATCCCAGACATTCATTCTAGCCATTCATTCCATCGGATCAAAAAAGAAAGAGACATGACATACACTTTAAGAGCGGAACCAAAAAACATTGACTTTTCATCTTACAGTGGCGGGAAAACTTCACGCACACAATCTCCATTTTTCTGAAAACCCAATATTCTTGCTCTCGAGAATTCTTGCTCTGCTGCCATTTCCGGCCTGTTCATCTCTTCCGCGTTGGCCGAAGTGGTAACCTGCTCAAATATGGGAGCAGATTCTGTCAGGTTTTACCTGATTCGAGTTCTAATTCTGTTGGGGTCCGGCGCCAGAGACTCCGAGTCTGAGCCGAAATAAGACCGTCAACCAGAGCCGCACACCTAGGTCAAAGTCGATGGGGGTTCAATTGCCGGATTTTTCCAGTATAAACGATTCAATGTTAGGTGTGTGATTGATGAACGGTTTGGAACAGAATTGAATTTAACTGATCTATCTACCCTCCTATTATTGATGTTCCTTGTATTTATCTTGCTTCTAACTCAATTAATGATGATAATTAAGTAGAAAATTATCGCTAATTTCTCCAAATTGCAGCTCTGATTCCTTGATAAATCTTCTGCATTCCCTTAGTTCTCTTTTTCTAAAGTCATTTTCCTCTATTTTTGGGTATTGAAGTTTAGTGTATATGGCATTCCACATCCAATTCATGTGATTCATCTTGGGCAGTTTCTCATTGTTTTACTGATTGAGTGAAGTATTTTGCGTTGGTTTCTTAATAGGTTAATGGTAGAGAAAAGTATAGTATCTTGGTTTCTTTCTTCTTTTAATTCAATAGGATATGAATTATTCATATAAAATAGCATACTCAAAAAACTAGGGAGCGAGTTCTGTGTTTGAGGGGGTTAATTCCTGTTCTGTTTTTATTCTTTTTCCTTCCCTGTTGGAATTTTTCCTTTGTTGTTATGTTTCCTGTAATATTGGTAATTGACTGCTGCGATCTTTCTTATTATTTCTGATGTAATGTTGACCTTATGGTAATACAAGTATCTTCTTCAAGGAAAAAAAAAACTAGGGGGCTAAGGTTGATTCTCTTATTTTGGCTTGTGTAATCTATAGCTTGATTCTCTTATTTTGGTTTTCTTTCTGGGTTTACACGATGCTCTGTGATTTTCATTTCAAAGGTTTTGAACTAGGTTTGTCTGGTGGACCCTTTTCACTGGCTCCAACCTTGTATTAGAGCCGAGTTGCTAGTTGATGAATCCGTATTTTAATTAAATTTTTAAATGTTTGTGGAATTGCATTTGGAAGCAATTTTTTTATCTTTGATTAATACTGAAATGTTGCTTCCTCAAGCCTTCAATTTACCTGTTCAAAGCATGGCAAGTAAAATAATTGCTGCTGTCAAAGGAACAAAAATTTAAATAAATAGTTGTTGCTGTCAAATATAATATACCATTGTTTATATGCTCTCTTATTGGAAGCAGCCGTTAGAACATGACAGTGAAACTATGAAAGCTCAGTCAAATATTGTCTGCATTCGCACAATGAGTGTTACAAAATCACCTCATTATATTAATACTCATTCTTTCTTACTTGATGTTTTCTTTCACTACGCATTATCTTGTGCTTGTTCATGGATGAGGCCTCATGAAATTATGGTGTTTTACCTGCCAAAGTTGGTTGGTATTTAGGGGGCATGATTCTTTTTTTTTTTCCGTGCAGGAGGATCAGAGCTTTCTAACTATTATTATCGGAGAAATCTTTCTTGTTTACTTATTTTACAAGACTTCACATACCTATCCTACTTAGATTTTTTGTTTTCTGGTTTGCACTAGGGCCAGTAATTGCTTTGTTAAATAAGCAAAGATTTTCAAAGAACAAGCGATTTGTCCATGGTTTATTTATGCCAGTTGGTGCTTTTGTTTGTCTTCACTATTTATTCAACATTATAACGTATTTTTATCCTCGTTTGTTAAAATTTTCATGAGAATTTTCAATGATTACAGGTTCTTGATGAGATTGGATTTATTTGCCCTAATCTTGAAAATCTTTGTATTAAAGATCAAGCCCTAACAACCGAAAGTCTCGATTTTCCGAACTTGACTATTTTTCTAAATACACAAATGTGAGGTTTGCTGCAATATTATCGATCATCGCCTCAATTCTTTTCACTAGTTGTGGGAAAAATTGTTGGTTGGGCATTAAGTTACCAGCTAATGCATTCATCTAAAGAAATTTAAATTTCTGTCTAAAATAAAAATATCATTGTTTATATGCTTATATACTTGCTGCTGTCAAAGTACCATTGTCAAAAATAATAAGTTTCATGTGCTTATATACTTGCTGCTGTCAAATACCAAGTTGCTATCATATAGCCTATGTGTTGTCTTACACAAAACAAGTTTCAAAATGATGCTACCAAAATAGAATGATGTCTTATATTGTCTAAAACAGAATGATGGTTGAATGACTAAATTGATTGAATTTGAATTGTTATTGCAGGTGTTGGTTGCCAAATCCTTCATGCTGATTAAACATTGCTGATTGACCTACTAGGAACTGATGGGACATTGATGAAGTTGTTATAGAAGTTTGACCTTCACCTAAGAAGAAGAAGGAAGAAGCAAGAGCAATGTAGATGTTAGTATAGGATCATAAAAGGTTGTAATACAATATATTTGATATAGTACAGAGTGTATTAGCAAATGACATTTGTATTTGGCATCATGATGTAGTATACACATCAATTTAAATAAAAGTGACATTTTCCCCTTAACTTGTGCACATTCCTATGACATATGGAGTGTCCATAGTGTTGGATATGATTAGTTTTGATGATGTCTTATATAGATGTCATTATTCAAAGTAAAAAGTTTGCATACTACATTTATCTTATATTTTGACTAATTCTTATATTTAATGTAGATGTGAAGGTCAAATAATGCAGAATGATTAAGAATGGAGATTGAAAAAATAAGAACTTGTTGAATATTATGAGAATATCAATATTCAAGTCTCCATGATCAAATAGAAGTTGAAATAGCTCAATTCGGAGTAAAAATGAGCTACAATTGCTTTCCTGAAGTAATACTCAAGTATCACAATGTAATTCTCGAGTATGGTATATAAACAGCTCTTATTCAGGAAAAAATCCCAGCAATACTCAAGTATTACACATCAATACTCGAGTATGGTACTAATACTTGAGTAGAGAACATCAATACTCGAGTAATAGCGTGATTTCAGCTACTCTGCTCAACTCTGTTTCACGTTTCACTTGGGCGACATCTGGTAATTCAATGATATCTCTCCAACCAGAAGTTCGATTGAGGTGAAATCAATTTTGTATGAAACTAGACTCTCAATACGTAATTTTGACAAATATTCAAGTCCAAATGAAAGAGTTATGATTTTTACAAGTTGCCACAACAATCAACGTCACAATCCAGACCCACCTTCGGTAATTTGAGTGTATCTCACAAACGAAAAAATCCAAAATGAGCTGAAACTACTGCCATTGGAAACTAGACTCAAATACCTTTTCAAAAACATCAAGAAAACAGAAAACTAAGATCAATGGAAGGAGATATGATGTTTTGAAGTTGATAGTCTGTTCAGGATATTGCAAAAAACACTGGTCAAGAACAACCTCCATTCATCTGATGTTATTGGACAATATACAATGAGTTTGGAGCTGATGCTTATTGAACTAGAAAGAAGACTTAAAGAGCTTTCTGAGATGGGGTGATTTGCCAAATTTGGATCTATGTCGAAGACGTTATGCTTACTGGAAATTGCCTCTTGTACTGCCAATGTGATTGCTTCTTGAAAGTCTGATATTTACACAAGAACAGCCAGCAGTTTGACATTCAAAGATGATACTCAAGTAGAAGGTGATACATACTCAAGTAATGTAGAGATAGAGCCATTCGTGAAGCAACCTATCAATCGTACTCGAGAATGTCACTTATATACTTGAGTAATATTGGGAATCAGTTGCTGGAAAATGGTGATACTCGAGTATTGATAAGGAGCTACTCAAGTATGTTAATTTTTGAATATCATTTGCTCTCGGGTTGAGGTATACTCGAGTATGAAGAATATGATACTCGAGTATTGACAGGTTGAAGTCTCTGATATGATCTTGCTGCAACGATACTTGAGTATTGGATATAGCATACTTGAGTATGGTACTCAAGTATGAAATGGGCTACTCGAATAATGACGGATATGAGCATCTGTGAAGTTTTTCTACATGGATACTCGAGTACTTAGGAAGGATACTCGAGTATGAGCTATCAGCTGACGCAAATCTTCTCTGCAACATTATATGAACCTTTTGATTACTCAATTAATTCTTCTCCTACATCACTCAATCTTATTTATGTTATTACTAATCATATTCTTGAGTGAGTTGCAGATTATTAATTTGAGTTAAACATTGTAAAACCAATTCATGCATCATAAGCATTTTGATTTTCACATAACAGGGCCGACAAAATGATTCTTATCAAGATGTGCCCATACCAGCAAAAGCATCTGAATATTATTCTAAGTCATTTTGCGACCAGAAGCACGTGGAAGACAACAGGAAAGAAACTTAAGCAGACACTCGATTATGGCTAATGAAAGATGCGGATATTTGAATATTGCTACATTCAAATCTTTCCATCTGATATATACGACTGCCACAACAGATATTCAACGAATTTGAGTAAGAGGCGAAACTGATAAATTTAGCAAAGCACTTGACGAAACAAGCAAAACGACAAAGCATTTAAATTTGTCAAACGGCTATCTCTCCAACGGACCGATGTTCAAAATTTTTACTATTCACAATGGTCATATTGCAAGACACACAATGGACGAATGCTCACAACAGTCGAAACACAATTACTTATAAATTGTGAAGTCTTCAAAGTGGAAAAAAACAACCCATTGATGAATGACTCGACGAAGCCAATGAAATGATTTTACTACTTCACCGTCGATAGTTCAATAGCTCATATACTCTCTGTTTCTTAATGTTCATATAGTCTACAGTAAAGAGTGAGATGATCGATTATGTACTTCAGTGTTTATTCATTCACTTCTGAGAGAGAAGACTTATTTGTAAACATTCTATCTGAGAGTTACTCAAGATTGGGTGATCTTGAGTGAGAAACACATTGTATTGATTACAGCTTGTAAGGGGAGTGAATCCTAGGAAGAGGATTACTTCAAGTACAAAGTGTGTAATCAAACGGGTGTATTGATTACAGTTTGTAAGGGGGAGTGAATCCTAGTGAGAGGATTACTTCGAGTATAGAACGTGTAATCAAGTTGAAAGCAAATAGTGGATTGAAAATCTCAAGTGGAGCTTGGGCACTGGACGTAGGTCAAAGATTGGGCGAACCAGTATAAATCACAGTTTGCATATTCTCTTCCATTATCTTTTATATTTATAGTATATGCTTATTTGAATATCTAACTGTTGATTTAGAAGTTGCGAAAAGATTTTCAAAATTCTTAAAGTTTTATCAGACACCCAATTCACCTCCCTCTTGAGTGATAGCTAGGTCTAACACATAGGAGATGGTTTACTGTAGCTCAAAACTTTCATATGGAGTGTCAATAGGAATTGACGAGAGGAATGCATCAGCCCCTATTAATGCCATCTGAAGATTTGCAGCAGAACCCAACGTTTCATTTATCATTAAACTCTGCCAAATTAGATTACACAAGGAAAATGAACATCTGTCCTTAAAATTCGGTAAAGAAAAAATGATTTATGAACTTAATTAAGGGGTTTACACTTCTCATGTTGCATGAGAAGAAGAAGATTCCTACACACACATGAAATGGTGGGACCCACATCTTTTTTTATATATAAAAAAAACTCAAGCACGGAAATGGTGGAACCCACATCTTTTTATATTTATGACATGAGGATATACTTCTCCTACAACATGAGAAGTGTATTTCCCTTTAATTATTCTCATGGCTCATGTTCTTCCTCTTACTTCTCCTCGATAATTCAATGCTAGCAAGTAGTTAGCCGGATTTGGATTCAGTCCACTGCGTGTTCCCATTCACTGCCATCCACTGCGTAAAAACAACATTGATCCCTCTCTCTCTCTCTCTCTCTCTCTCTCTCACTCACAAATATTTCAGGATACTGTAGGTACTAAAAAAGATACTTCAACATACTGACCGGTACTAAAAAAGACATCATGATCTTCAAAATTTATTTTAGGATGTTGAAAAAATATTTTAGGATACTGACAGGTATTAAAACAATACTTCAGGATACTGGCTGGTACTGAAAAAATACTCAATGATCTTGAAAAATTATTTAATTATTTTAGATCATGAAATATTTTTTCAGTACCAACGAGTATCCTCAGTCAGTATCCTGAAGTATTTTTTTAGTAACCGTTAGTACCCTGAAATATTTTTTCAACATCCTAAAATACTTTTTTAAGATCATGAAGTACCTGTTAGTATTTTTTTTAGTACCGGTCAGTATATTGAAGTATCTTTTCTTAGTGCCTACAGTGTCCTGAAATATTTGTTAAAAAAAAAAAGAATCAACGTTGGTTTTGCACAGTGGACAACAGTGAATGGGAACGCGCAGTGGACTGAACCCAAATCCTTTGATGTTATTTGCCTATGTGCACATTTGCGATGACTCTCTCCAGCCACCCCACAGGTTTGACATGCGAGATGAATACAAGGACCTATCCAGATCATAGAGCTTCAAGGGTCCAAGTGGCAAATAACTATGCACCAAAGGGCCGCCTCTCTCTCTCTCTCTCTCCCTGTGATAGAATTGGATAAGGTTAAATACCATTTTTACCATGAAAGTTTAGTTTAAGGAGCACTAGTCATAGCAATTTTGCCCCTAGAAGTTTACAAAGAAGAGCAATAATTCAACAGTCAAGATTAACAGATGGGCAAAATTGCTATTTTTTAAACTTCCGGGTTAAATTGAAACCAAAAGAACTTCCGGGTTAAATTGAAACCAAAAGAACTTCTGGATGACTAGTGCTCTTTAGGTTAAACTTCCATACTAAAAATGGTGATTAACACAATTGGATATTAAGTTACCCAAGTTCTTCGGGAAAGAAGTACTACAGTAATTTCTTTATAACATACCAATACAAAAAGTTTGGTATTTTTTTTAAATGACGTGGGGCCCACCCTAAAAATAACGTCAGTTAGGAGAATTTAACGGCACGTGCATTTTTGCACAATTTTTGAGAGTTCATGTGTCTTTTTGCACCTCTGAAAAGCATATGATATCGGAACACTTGGGTAAAAGTCCATATGCATTTTTACACCTTTACCCTATATTATATAATAATAATAATATTTATTATTATTCATTATTGTAATAATTAATATTTATATTAATTATAAATATTATAATTAAAAAACCATTTGGTGTTGGACGCTCTTTTAGCCAAATTATATGTATATTTTTGTATCTTTGAAAGCCACGTTATTGTCCAGTCAACAAAAAAAAAAGTCAAACTTAACGGTCAAACGGTATTTTTGTACCTAATTTGTAACCATGTAGTCACTTTTACACCTCAAAAAAGTACTTATCGTTGAGCGCTCCTCTGACCAAAGTATATATGTATTTTTACACTTTAACCCTTTATTTTCTAATGGTGTATTTTAGTCATTCATTTTATTTTCTAAACCTATCCTTGAGATCAATTCTTAAATCTCATATTTGCTTTGAACATAGCAACATTGATTCAGTTGCCATTGGGCTTTTAATTTAATTTAATAGAATTAAAGCCCAAAACGTATTTTGTAATTGAATAGCACACGTGGTTAAATCTTGGTCATGCAAGATGATAATAAAGAATTCTCCTTCTTCTGAACGGCCATTCTTCCTTCATCTTCGATCTATGTTAGGCTTTGTACCATATTTGACTAATTATTCTTCATAAAATTCATGTGACCTTATTCTCATCCTTTTTGTCAAATCTATTGAACTATAATGGAACAAGTTTCAATTCTATATGTATTGGTGGCAATATATATCTTAAAATTTTCGGTTTCTAAAAAATCGGGTATTTTGAAAGAATCCACAATTAACCAAACTTCACTGAAACGTTAAAGGAAATTCCTTCCATAATGTTTTTCATACTTCCTAAATTAAGCTTAGTCTAATAATATAGGTCAGGATATTACGTATTTTTCCTACAAAAGTGAAATTCATACTAGCTTATTAAAAAAAAAAATTGAAACTCATAAATCAAATCAGAACAAAACAAGTAAAGAAGTTGGTGAACTATTGCCTTACCGAGTACCGACCACTGTTCAGATTTTGCAACTAATGGGCATAAATGTATAGAATTTCAAAAAACTTTTCAATTGCTTTTCATAAAAAATTAATTATAAATTAGTTTTATGAAACTTAGAAGGGAAAATCTCAAGACAGTTGAAATAAAAATCGTTGGTAAGAACTTAACAAATCTTAAATTGGGTAAATGACTTAATTCAGAATATTTAAATTTAAATTATTTTCAATAATACTCTTAGCTTAGCCTCAAAAAAAAAACAAAGAGAGAGAAGGGAAAGCAAGAAGTCAACGTCGTACGACTCGTACTCGCCCAGCCATCCAGATCCCCTGCTTCGGTGTGCTTCGGCTTCCCTTTGAGGACCTTGTTGCAGCTTTCGCGCACCGACCTTAAAATCACAAGAACAAGGTTTCTTGAGAAGTGCCTACCATCCTAAATCTCGCTTCTTGGATCTTTTCATTCTCGTATCGTTAATCCCATCGTCGATTCCTGTGGGTCTTGATCAATTATTCCTTGTTTTGGAATCATGATATCAGACGGTTCTGTTGTCTATTTCATGCTTATAATTATTTTTTCTGTGCTTTTGGATTGGTGATGTTTCTGAATTTAGGTTTCTTGGTGTTCTGCTTGTTTTCCTGTGAGTCTTGATCAATTATTCTTTGTTTTCTGTCTTGTTCTTTAAATTATTATTTTTTTTAAAAGAAAAAAGCAAAAAAAAAAAAAGCAAAATCTCGAGATTAACAAATAGTCCTGATGGATTTATGCAATTCTTATCCTTAGCATCCTCGACCAGCAGCAAGGGCTTTTCAATTATTCAGATTTCAGAATAAAAAATGAAAACAACGCTACTAAGGAAATGCGAGTTGGTATTCTCTTGTATTTTACATTCTTCATTTTGTGCTGCTGTAATTTGAGTCTAGATGTGATTTGTTTATATGCCTTAATTAACTGATTCCAATGCTCTTAATTAGGAGATTGATTTCATCACATGAATATATTTTCTCTTTAACGTGTCTGTTAATGTACACATCCTTATGCTGATTTGAAAGGATTTAATTTAGTTAACATGTTTTCATTCTGCTGTCAAGGTAGAACAGACAAAGCATGAAACAACCGGTACAGAATTGTCAAGGATTTAATACATGATATATCATGTTTTATTCCATATTGTTGAGGTAGAAGTATTAATTGACTGTGCTTAAATAAGTGCTCAGTGACCAGCAGAGGAGTCTATGCTAAAACATGATACATCATGTATTAAATCCTTGACAATTCATGTTTTATTCCATAATCTTGATTGTTGAGGTAGAAGTATTAATTGACTGTGCTTAAATTCTTGACGGGTCTAGATTTTGTATATTATGATTAATGGTGAAAACAGGCTACAACCTTTAACAACGATTTTGAAACCTGATTTGAGTAATGGTGGTGATGGTAGTGACACTGAATCATGGGAATCTTAGGATGCCTTTTGTGAAGAAAAGAGCAAATATTAGGTATAGATCACAAGGATTTACCTCTTCAGTCATCAGCGAAATTAGAACCATCTGATCGTGTAATATTTTATTATAAAAGGCATGCTCATATTCATTCACTGATTCAATAGATTGTGCATGGTTCAGATTTCTTAACTTTGAGTGCAGTCATATCTGATTTAGTATTTCACTTATGAGTGTATTTTATATCTTCCATTTTCACAGAAGCATTACACTGTGGTTTCTAATCAAGACAAGTTCCAGCATGCCATGCCACAAGATTTTATTGAAAAACAGCAAGCTTACTTTAAAGAGATTGATAACTTTGAACTGCCAGTGGAAGAGGTTCAATATGTTGATGAGCTTGATTGAGTGAAAGAGTTGTAATATAAATGAAGCCAGTTTGAATGTTTAGGCTGGTTGTATGGTTCTGATATTATAGAAATATAAGTTCTACATGGTTTAAGTAATAGTCTACATGACAGGGTATGAGGATAACCATATCATATTGCGAGCAATACACAGAATTATGAAATATGTACAAACAGGAAAATGTCAAATTTTAGTCTTTTTTAGATGCTCATTGAGGCTAGGTGCCCTCCGTCTTGGTTGCTGTTAAAATCACCAGACGATAAGATAGAAGGGATTGAGGGTAAGAAACAATTGTAATGATATCCTGATGAGTTAGTTTGCTGATGAGCAATCTGCAATGATGCTCATCTGAAATTTTTGAACAGTTAAAATGAAGGAAACATGATTTCCAGTGGTACCAAACAAGCAGCTAGACAAGAACAAGGGTAAGACAAAATTCATTGATGCCTCTCTACAGTTCTCTTGTTCAATTAAAAATCAACTTCTTAATCACAAAATGACTGAATAAAACAGTTCAAATCAGTCAAAATTAAAATCATGTAGAAGTAAAAAGTTCAAGTTGGAAATAAGTCCTGAATTCTAATCACAATAAAATTAACAGAAATTAACAAGGATTTGGATTTTTGCAAGTCCTTCTAGTGCCTGCTTCATGACATCTTGCACAGTGGTAAATTTTCTTGTTCTAGAATTGAGATTCAAATCTTCTAATTCTTGACCTTCCAGGGAGTCTACTGGTCTGAGGTGGTCCAAGGAAGGTTTGACCTAATATATTTTCCATTTGTTTAATTTTCCCTACATTTTCCCTTACTTTTGACTCTGTTTTTGAACCCACTTCATTTCTCCACTTACTCATTGTCATAGCTAAGGCATACATTTTCTTGGCCACTTTCTCTCGATGTTCATGGATCAACTGGGCAATATTATGCCTTCTCTCATTTACCATCCACGCATTGAATGATTCAGCAAGATTTGTTCTTCTCATCAAATGTCACCGTGTATTTTATCTCACTATTATCACAATTAATGCCAATCCATGTTGATATCATTGCTCTCAATTCTTCAAGTGTCATACCCTGTCTTATAGTTTTTATCCTTACACTTCCCCCATTATATTGAAATCTCCCTTCAACATTCTTCTCAAATTGTCCACCAACATGAAAAAAACACAATAGTTCTTTTTCAAATGTTGATCCTGAAGAAGTCATTTTTTGTGCCAACCTACATCAAACAAGACAACTTTCATTATCATGTATATTGTTTGCTATCATCATCCCTTTATAAAATGCACATAACATAACTAAGCTTCCAAAATTGATAAGCAATGAAGCATAATCCTGTGATTTAGTTGTTCTATTTGATAGTGAAGCATAAGCAATTATGGACATTGGATACGTAGACTATTCTAATGGAGTTAGTTGTTCTATCTGACAGTGAAGCATAAGCAGATAACATGCCCTCTAAAATTTATCTGCAACGACCATTAAAAGCATCATATGAAAATTAAACCTTTAATACCAGCTATTCCTAATGACTGTTCATGATAACTCTTGTAAGCATAATCTTGTGATTTACAGATGGCTAGAGAGTGAGTTTTACTAAACTCCCCTTAGTTCACTGATAAAACAAAGTAGGAGACAAGTTGGAGATGATATTAATGGAAGGACTAATCAAACTTCCATAACATTCTCATTCACGCATATTGCAAGGTAACCCAAGCACAAATAAACCATTGATACCAATACTCAACAAGGTTGGTTCCATCCATATAATATCAAGTAGAAAAAAAAATGCACAAACTTTCCCACAATTATCATATTTTATTCTGATTAGGTGAATATATTCAAAGTTCATTTTATTTTAACTGTAAATACAAGAGGACGAGAGGCATCAGATCGAGAACCAAGCAGAAGGCTACTTGGTTTTTTTTTGAACAATTCTATTGGTTTCATTACTTTCAATGGATTACATCTGTACTACCAGACATTTACGAGAATAGCAAAAGCACGACATGCCACAAAAGGGAACAAAGGCAACTGAGACGAGATAAAGGGATCCTAGGAAAAGGAAAAAAACACAAAACCTGATAGTTTGACCAGACTACCAAGAAACAAATTAAAGACACTCGGGATCAACATCGGCACCACACGGACAGGGAAAAAAATACAGGGATCAACCTGATTCACATGAATTGGCTCATAGCGTTCGGAAAAATACTTTTTTTAAAAAAATGAAGATTTAACATTAGAATGAACTTACCGTAGCCTTGTTTGTGTTTTGAGTTTTGACGGTGTTGAGGCCTCCAATGATTTTCTTGTTGTTAGGGTTCTTCCGTAGTGAATAAACCATAATATTCTTTCTCTAATTTTGCTTCTTCTTTTTTAAATTAACTAAGGGATAAAGAGGTAATTTGGTTCAAATTCTAAATTCCTAATTGGGTCATATAACCTAATTAATAATTTGTTCAGTTTAGCAACTCTAATTATAATTTACATAATTCGATCGTCTTTATATGGGATTTTCCCAACTTAGAATTTGTATTAGTTTTAAAAATAGAATGGTAAAGAGAATGTAGGAGGGAATAAATAAGATTTTTTTAGGGGTATTTTAGTACTTTTAATTTTAAATTTTTATATTTAGTACTTCTAAATAATTATAATTTTTATAGTCCTTCTCCCTAAATATCTTTTTCTCTAAGTCCTTCATTCTAATTTTCTCCTTTTCTTAGTGTTTAAATATAAATACGATGGCTTTGATGAACAAATTAAAGCTGAAAAAGAAATTAAAAATTTGACTTTAAATAAAATATATACTTTAGTAAGCCAATAAAATTTAAAAATGATTTTAACTAATATATTAGAAAAGGAGTGATTCAAATATCTTCGTGCTTTTATAAATTATATATATATATATATATATATATATATATATATATATATATATATATAAATAAGGATATGATATTGTCACTACCATTTTTTATCCTACCAATGTCACTACCACTTTTTCACCGTTAGATCAGAATTTCATTTACCTTTATTATTTCTCTCTCCTATTGAGATTCTGATCTAACAGTGAAAAATTGGTAGTGACATTGGTAAATAAAAAATGATAGTGATAATATCCTATCACAAAAAAAAAAAAAAAAAAAAAAAAATAGAACGATTTTATAATCATTGCAAATAATGAAAGGGATATATTATCTATCTCTTCGTCAAATCAGTTTTTATATTTATATTTATTCAATTTTAACTATTTTTCCCTCTATAAATAAAGCAAGGCTTTTCGTTGCAAACACTAGTGCAATACCCTAAAATTTGTATTTATGATAAGTATCATATTTCGATAAAATAATACCTATTGGAAATATGTGAATATGTGGTCTCAAATAATAAGTAATAATTATCTTATTTTCTAAGGTCATTTCTATTGAAATTAGGGTGAATAAAGAGCTAAAATCCCTAAAATGCATTTATGAGGCATAAATGGCCCGAAAATATTATGATAAATATCATATGACAACAAATATTGACAAAAACTTAGGAAGTATGTTGTCTCTAATTTTAGGAATTTTTGGGATTATTTCCTTGAAAAATATAGAAGCATAAATATAATAATATTAAAAGCACTTTATGGCCCCGTATTTTTAATATTTTATATGGGACATAAAATACCAATGTCGTGCAAAAGTTGTGAGATAATAATTTATCCTAATTATGAAAATTATCAACAATTAGTAAATGGCTAATTAAGTAATTAGTGGCTAATTGTTTAGATTAAGATATAAGTAAATTAATTAGTAAATAATTAATTTAAAGGAGAAATTCGAAATTAATAATTAAATAATTAATAAAATATTTTATGCTTAGAAAAATAAATAAATATCTAGATATTTTGAATAAAATAATAATATATATGGTAAAGAGCCAACAGACATATGAGAACAGATAGAAATGAAATTCTACCTCAAGATATAGAAATTTAGTTTTTTACCACGGGACCTTTTATGAACCGGTGAAATTTATCGGATTGAGCGGTCTCGAAGTCGTTTAAAACCAACAAACTTGATTAGGAGTACTAGATAATTAAGATAAGGCGAGATAGTCTTAAAAGTGACTTATAGAAAACGCACGTGTTTTTCAAACCAGGGATATGGTTACTTAGATCAGATCATATTATTTAACCGGTGATTTTTTGCCAAGAAGCTGGTTCTATCGGAAGTTATTTCCGTGAATCGACGTTTGTCCGAAAATCATCGCAGATAACGGAATACCCTTAATGGGATCAAAAATATAGTGAAACCCAGTAGTTTTAAAGAGAAAGAATGGAACTACAAAACCTAGTTCCCGGATTTTTGAGATTCGGCAAAATTACGCGATTTGGACACCGATCGGGGAAACGCTATCGATAAGTCAACATGCATGACATCATGCATGACATCATCTTCTTCTAGAAGGATGATGTCAGCACAAGAGGCATATGGACAAGATGAAGCCACGTGGCGAAGTGCGATCCGACGGTTGAAACCGATCCAAGACAATTGTTGTAATTCCAACCTTGTCCCTCCTTTCTTCTATAAATAGAAGCCTTCTCCTCTTCATTTCTTCATCCCAAAAACGCAGCCTAGAGAGAGGTTTTAGAGAGAGAAGCTCGGAGAAATTCGAGCAAAGTCGGGGTAAGTTCTTCGGTCCCTAGTCTTTAGTTTCAGTAGTTCTTTCGGTAGATATAGTAGAAATGCTAGATTTATCTTTAATTTTTCAAGATAGTCTAAATATCATATTTAGGGGTAAATATGATATATATTTTGAAAATATGATGAGGGAAAAGATCTGTCAAAATTCTGGAGAGATAGAGCGAAAACAGCGAAGCTCTGGCGAAATTCCGCCGATTAGGGGTTCAGGGGCAAAATGGTAAATTGTACCTAAAATGCCTGTTATGATGCCAAATCTTTATAAATGTGATATTATCCTTATAGGATATCTGAGATAAACGTACCGCTGTCGTACCACTGTCATACCGTTGTTTCACCCGCTGTCAAAAAGTACCGTTTTTCGTCAACGAAGGTACGTTCGCGTACTGTAACACTAACGCTGATATTTATGTTATGCATGTATGTGCTATGTGTATGGTGTGTGTATAGTTGTTATGTTGTATATTGTACGTTCGCGTACTGTAACACTAACTCTGATATTTATGGTATGCGTATATGTGATATGTGTATTGTGTGTGTAATATATGTGTTGTTGGGATATGTACGTTCGCATACTGTAACACTAACTCTGATATTTACTGTATACTTATATGTGATATGTGTGTTGTATGCGTATTGGTGGTATGTTATTTGAATGCATAAGTGGTGTTAGAAGATAACTGTATGTACTCTGGGAGCGAAATGTCTGTGCGCTGGGAGCGATATATCTGCATTGGTTGTGTGTGATAATGCTGGAAGCAATATATCTGCATTGGTTGTGTGTGTAGTATATCTGTTATTGGGCTCACGTGCTGTTAATGTTGTGATTGTCCATAGTCTATATATTGCGTACGTAAATATGAGGTTAACCGTTACCTGAGGTTCAATGGGCATTGAACATCAGCTCTTAACATAGCGTCAGGTTCAAGAGGACTGAGGATCGAGGAGAGAGACAAGCAGGCCGCATAGGGACTCAGCTGAAGACTATCTCTCGTTGCTACGGCATGAGTATTGCCGGTGAGACATTTCTGTTGTTGTTTACTTTTGAAAACACTCGGTTATTGTACCGTTTCTGTAATTAGCCAGACTTACGGCATTTTGAAATATATGTATCAGTTACTCAATCACTCCGATGCTCTACTCTGATGAAAAAAAAAATACTACTTTTGAAAATGGGATGTTACAAGTAGTCCTTCTCTCCCTATCCCCTCCTTTTAACTCCATCATCATTCATATCTTCTTCTTCAAGAAATAACGACGTTCGTGAGATATATACCCATTAGTTCAAGAAGGAGATGAAGAAGAATGTGTAACTCGACAAGTTCTCTTCTTGCAAGCAAGGACGATCATGGAAGATGGGTTGCTCCGGTCGAGAAGTATTGTATGTACTCGTAGGGGCGGAGCCAGGAATGAAAATTAGGAGGGGCAAAAATTACAGAATAAAACCCAGTAGAGTCAGCATTTAAAATTAAGGGGCAAAAATTACATAATTGGACCCAAAATTTTAGAAAATTATACTTTGACCTTATAAATATTTCAATATTTTCATTTTAGTCCCTTTATGACACTTTTTAAATAGGGACTAAAATGAAAAGATTAAAATTTCTAAGAGGCTAAAGCATAATTTTCAAAAAAAAAATTGGTCCAATTATATAATTTTATGGGGGGCCACCCTAGCTCCTTAAATCCGCCCGTGTACTCGCCCACGCACCACCCCAGATCATTCAGATGCCAACAACATCGTGCCGATTACGTTTGGGGTCGAAAATAAGTCAAGTAGCAATAGCTGATAAAATTAATAGGTGCATGCATTGATGGCGTAATACAAAACAAATGTAATTACGATAATTTCGTAGGATCTTAAAATTTTCAACCTTTTTAAATTTTTGAGTTTGTCTTAAAATTGTATTATTGGATTGGAAAAAGAAATTTAGATTTATTATCAGTATGCTTTTATTGTCAGATTTTGCGTTAAATTGTTTTAATATATGTTATAATTGTCATACCCCTTATAATTACGATATTTATCAGATTAATATAGTGTGATCCAAAATAAACATTAGTATCCATATATAGCACGGCCCAAAATATTTTAAAATAAAACTACTATGGTCCTAGAACTAAGCAACAACTATCATTTCTCCGTAATTGCTGCATTTCCTTTAGAGATATGCCCCCTTTACCCTTGGGAATGTCTGGGATTCAATTTGAATCTCAGAGTAAATATTAATCTCATTGGCATAGTATAAGTGAATATTAATCTCACCGGCATAATATAGAGTGAATATTAATCTCACTGGCATAGTATAAACGGTATATGAAGTTTAACTAAAATAAACAGTATATGAAATTCGACTGGGAACTACCTCAGAGTTCTTAATTATAAATTAGTGTTTCTTTAGAGGACTCATTTTGATAAACTGCAAAAGAAACAAATAAATAAAATCTATTGAACCAGGTAGAATAGAATCTATTTGTTTCACCGCTATAATATATATAGTTAAGTTTTGCGTGCTAGAGATTATTATATTTATGTTTTAGGGAAAGGGTAATTGGGAGTTTTCAGTGAAATTAGTAAGGTGTTTTAGTCTTTTTCATTGTACCAACTAAACTCTTCAAACTAGGTGCATAAGACGAGAGCCATGAATGAATTGAGACTAGTATCTTCTTGAATTCATTCTTCTATCGTACTCTTTCTTATCCCTGCGCCTCTCTTGTGTTCTCTTTGAAACTCGTCACCTTCATAATTTTAAAATATATTAAGAGGGAGATATCTAAACGCTGATACCTTCTAAACTTCATTTGTTCCTTTCCCTATCTAATGTATACTTCACAATTCACTCGCTCAGCATCCTTAGTCGCACATCGACTAAAGCTCTAATATCAATTGTAATGTCTTAGCGTCTCGCTCTTGATATTGTCAACTTTGGGTTGTCCCTCGTGGTTTTTAAAACGTGTCCTCCAAAGTGTGGATTATGTGAATATAGGAGGTTGGATACCATCCTTCTTGATGCATTTTAAACACAGTAAGGTAATGATAGGCCTCCAAAATGGACAAGATGGGATCTTATACTCTTCGCCTTCGCTCTATTATTCTTTCTATGGCAGACTCTTTTCTTATCATTGAAATACAAGAAACATAGGCATAAAAGTGAAGAGGAAGACGTAGGATGATGAGAATGGGGACAAGATGACAATGGGTTGGGGGAAAAGTGATCAAATTAAAGACGGTGGTGCTATGTGTATCATATGATTCAACAATATGTTTTGACAGTTAATATTAGTAACATTTTTTTAACAGTAAGATCAACGTTGCCCTGTTTTTTAAACTTCTGGAACCAGATGGATAATAGTTGCTTTTACTCAAGTACTTGCAGGATAAAACTGACCTTTAACCCATTAAATGTTTGAAATTACGTGACGTATTTTGAAATACAAAAAGGTTTTGTATAAAGGGTCTAGAAAGAAGGCCAGAAAGAAGGGTATGGAAAAATGAGAGTTACAAAATACTACATCCAATCCTTAATATAAAATCTACTTGAAAGTTTCATTTGATCTTAAATATAAGAACCCATTTTACCTCCTAAATCTATAATATTTTCTTAAAACATCTCTATTAATTGCATACGTTAAGTGGTTTTCGTGTGCTGTGGTAGTTATGATGAAAAAGGAATCCCAATAATTCTTTTTTTTTTTATATATATACATGTGAAAAAGGATAAAAAACCAAATAAGGATTACATAGGGGAATTGAATCCCAATTTTTCTTGTTCAATCAGTGACTGAAGATACTCAGGACATCGATCAAGGAGCTCAGAAGAGGTAATTCTTCTTTTTGCTAGCGTGTCAACCACTCTGTTGGCTTCCCTCGAAATGAATCGGAACTGGACCTGCCAATCCTTGCTCCACCATTCTAGGATTTGTCATAGTATAAGGTCACATCTTGCATGCGTAGAAGCATCATACATATATCTATCAGATCCCGCGCATCAGATTCCACAATTAGCAATTTATATCCCACATCCCAAGCTAAGTTGAGACCATGTAATATTGCCCACTCCTCCACCTCATAGGCCGAGCACGAGCTGTTTTGAATTTTCATTGTGATTTTTGCTAATTTGCTAAATAAACTCGAAATTCCTACCAAGTCAATTGGGTCACTGGTTCAAAGATTAAAATAATTTTAATTCATTATTTTACCAAGTAAATTACCAGTCACAATGAAAATGGGATTCATCATCAAATCTCGTGTGTTCACACCCCTCAACAAAATGGGGTGGATGAAAGGAAAAATTGTTAAATGTTAGAAGTGGCTATGTCACTCATGTTTGAAAGTAATGTACCACATAGGTTTTGAGGGGGATGCAATTCTTACATCTGCTTATCTAATCAATCATTGACCTTCCAAAAGTAAAAATTTTCATACTCCAATTCAAAAATTTGCTGAAACTTACCCTAACTCACCTCGTATAACTACAATTCCCAACAAAGTAGCTACATAGTTTTTGTGTATAACAAACGGGGAGGGAAATTGGTTTCTTGGGCTATCAAATGTATTTTCTTGGGATACTTGCATACTCAAAAAAGGATATAAATGACACTCTCCTCTCACCAATAAGGTCTATATTACGATGAGTGTTAAATTTGTTGAACACCAGCCTTATTATACCAAATCAACCATTTAAGGGGAGTTAAGTAAAAAAGAGGAAGAAAGAGAATGACTTATTTGTGATGTTAATGATGATCAAGTAAATATTGAAACCACTAACCAACAAGTTTGTGATAATTTTGATGAATCTCAAACATCACTAAACACTCCACTTATAACTCCTCTTCCAGGAACAAACCAAATCCAAACATTTCCAATCCTAATCCTATCAGAAACAACCAGCATAATTCCTCTTCAAGAAATAGATTTGAGCCACCTAGAACTCATGATTCAAATCTAGAAATAGTACATAATAACCCATTTGAACCATTAAATCATATTTTCGATGTAGATGAAATAGAGATTAGGATGGAAAAACCTTGTGACACTACAAATCAAGTAGATTCCAATTCTATATTGAGGCAAACCCATGACTCGATACCTGAACCAAGTCTTGAGGGTTTACACTTGCCAATAGCCTTGAGGAAGGGAAAAAGAAGATGCACTCATCACCCTATAGCCAAGTATGTCTCTTATCAAAAGCTTTCACCTCATATGAAGACTTTTGTGACTAATATTGAAAAATAAACTACGCCTAAAGGGTTTGAAGAGGCTATTTTTGATCTAAGATGGAAGCAAGATATAAATGAAGAGTCGAGAGCTCTACATAAAAATGAAAACTGGAAAATTGCAAATCTACTAGAAGGTAAATCTGTAGTGAGTAGCAAGTGAGTATTTACTATTAAGTATAACCGTGATGGAAGTGTGAACAAGTATAAAGCTTGTTTAATGGCTCGTGGGTTTACACAAACATATGGCATTGATTACAAGGAAAATTGTGTCCCCATAGCAAAACTAAAACTATTAAAGTGTTACTTTCGTTAGCTGCAAACTTGGATTGGCCTCGTCATCAAATTGATGTGAAAAATGTTTTCCTTAATGGAGATCTTGAAGAGGAAGTATATATGGAGATTCCTCCAGGGGTGAGAACTTCTAAGAACTCAAATCAAGTTTGCAGCCTATATAAATCTCTTTATGGGATAAAACAGTCACCAAAAGCCTAGTTTAAAAGATTTACTCGAGAATTTAAGTCTTGGGGTTATGCCCAATGTCAGTCTGATGACACCTTGTTTATCAAACACTACGGTAAAATGGAACATCCTTAAATGTTTTTGTAAATGATATTGTTGTAACTAGTGATGATGCAGAAGAAATTATAAATTGAAACAGAATTTGGCCGCTAAATTTGAAATCCAAAGATCTTGGATCCTTGAGATATTTTTCTAGGAATGGAAGTAGTAGGAACTCCACAAGGGATTAGTGTATCACAAAGAAAGTACACTGTGGATTTGCTAAAATAAGCAGGCATGCTAAGGGCTAAAACAACCTATATTTCAATAGAGCTAAACCAGAAATTAACTATTAGACTAGATGGTACAACAATTAACAAAGAAAGATATTAGAAGTTAATCTATCTTTCTCACACGACCTGATATAGGGTTCCTTGTTAGTGTTGTGAGTGAATTCTCAAGCAAGCCGCTGATGGAACATATGACAATAGTTTATAGAATCCTCATATATCTCAAAAGGACTCTAGGACTCAATTTATTCTTTTGCTAAACGAAGTAATAGAGGTGTAGAGTTAAATACTGATGCTGGTTGAACAACGTTCTACTACAAGTTACTGCACATGTGTGTGGGGAAATCTTGTCACATGGAGAAACAAGAACCAACATGTTGTCTCAAACAGTTCAACAGACTCAGAATATAGAGCTTTTGTCTTTGGGTGTATGTGAAGTGATGTGGATCTTACTAGGGCGGACCTAGGGGCTAGGGTTGGCCCCCGCCCCCCGTAAAATTACAAAATTGAACCCAGAGTTTTAGGAAATTATATTTTAGCTTCATAAAAATTTCAATGTTTTTACTTTAGTTCCCATTAAAAGTTTCGTGGAGGGACTAAAATGAAAATATTGAAATTTTTATGGTCTAAAATGTAATTTCATGAAAACTGGGTTCTATTTTGTAATTTTCGACCCCCTTAATTACATTTCAGGTTCCGCCTCTGGATCTTACAACTCCTAAATGAAATTAAAGTAGAGATTGATGGATCTCTTAAAATGTGGCGTGATAATATGCCAACAATTAAAATTGCTAATAATCCTATCCAACACGACAAAATGAAGCATGTGGAGATTGATAGGCACTTCATTTGAGAAAAATTGGAAGTTAAGTTCATTAATCTATTTTACATTCCATCAGGAAAGCAAATTGCAAATATTATGACGAAGTCACTCACCTAAGAGAAATTTGAATGACTTAGAAGCAAGTTGGGAATGAACAACGTTTATATCCCAGCTTGAGGGGGAGTGTTGGAAGTTGGACCCTATTCAACCCATGATGGCCGAAACCTTAACCCTAATTAGAGTTATGTTAATTATCCTATTTATTATTATTATTAGATTATTCTGTTATGTGGTTTTTATTTGAATTTCAAGTAATTATTTGAATTTTGAATACTCCTTGATTATAGGAGATATTATGTTAGGTTTAGTTAGACTAAACCCTTATCTATATCACCTTATAAGTATTCTACACGATTAGAGTTGCTGCATAATTTATCAATTTATTTTACTTATATTAAAGATCTTACAGAGAATTTTGTAAATACTTTGAATTTTGTTTTGAAACAAGAAAATTGAAGGACCCCGCAAATGGTGTCAATATAAAGAGAGAATAGGAATACGGTAAAATAATGAATTAAAATTATTTTAATCTTTGAACCAGTGATCGTAAGGCAGCCATTACATTCCTTGAGTTAAATATCATTTTTGCTAGGGAAATATTGATAAAGGAGTACTCAACATCCGGAAGTTTTTTTGGTATCGTTTTTACCTCGGAAGTTTACAAAAAAGGAGCAAATATGCCCCAATTTTTTTTTTAGGAGCAAATTTGCCTTAGAAGTTTACAAAGAGAGCAACGATCTAACAATCAAGATCAACCGATCGGCAAAATTACAAGTTTTTAAACTTTCGAGGCAAAAATGATACCAAAAAAACTTTCGGATCGCTGAATGCTCCCTTACCAATACTTCCATGACAAAATTAGTATTTAACTCTACATTCCTATTACACTTAAGTGAGGATTGAAAAGTTGTAAGAGAGGAAGAGACACATCATACCAAAACTTCTATGCCAAGATTGAAGACGTCCACAACCATGCCAATACTAGGAATCGATTTGGGTGCTTATCAAAGTCTAGACCGTTCAAACCTGATGAGGTTTTGGTGCCTATCTTTTTTATGAGCAGCCAAACCAGACGCCCCAATAGTGCTAAAGAGAGAACAGAAGTGTCTCTTCCAGAGTAGTCAATCCCAAATAGCAGCATGGAGTCGCTAGCCCGAAAACGCTATAGCGGTATAGCGCATAGCGGGATAATAAAGATAGTATATACACATATAAATGCTCAAAATTTAAGACATATTCATCATTAATAATAAAAAGTCATAAACTAAAGATACAGACCATAAACAAAACATTCAACATAAAATAAACCTATAATGGTTGGGAAAAAAAAACCATAATAATTCCATCTTCTGGAGGGGGAAAAGGAAAGTGGGTGCTGGCTGAAAATGGAGGAGGAAAGTAGGCGTTGTTCAACCAGGCACGTAAGAGAAGGAGTGTTACAGCCACAAATGAGAAAGTAGGTGTTGTTAAACCTAAATAGCGCGACGAGGCAGGACAGCACACAACGATAGCGCTCCGCGACTCGCGCTACCACTGCTATGTCAAAATCACTCCGCGAAAGAGCTTTTGTGGCGGCCAACACCTGTTCCGCACCGCACCACCGCTATCGCGTGCTATTGACTACTCTTCCACTTCTATACTTCCAACTTAATACTCTCAAATAGTTTAATTCATTCTCACATCTTTCTGCCATAAACTTCCTTTTTTGAATTGATCAAATATTAAAGCTTGGTTTTTCAATGCATATCACCCACAAAACATACAGACACCAAGGTGTCACACTTTCATAATTTTTAGTTTTAATGCCTTTGATGCCTCCATAAAGCATTGTATAAGAGAAGTGGAAGATTCTTGGTCAACTAAATTGGATCCACAAACACTTATTTACAAGGGTTTGATTCGTATTTCGTATATATACAGCACAATAAGCAATAAATAAGTAACACAGTCAATTTACACCACTGCATGAAGGATACAATAAATTCGGTAATGAACAAATATCTCCAGCTCCCGTGACTCTGCTCCAATGTACTATTATCAAGCCAAAGTATGAATCCTTTATTTTCAACCCAGTGACTGAAGCAAATGAAGAGCAGATGAATTAGCATGTTTCCTTTAAGTTATCAGTATACTGTGCATCAAAAGAGAAAGACTGGGGAGACAAAAGAGAGTATAAAGTGAATGCTTCTCAAGTTATAGCACTGTCAGAAATTGATTCCATGGGAATCTCAGAAAGGCATGAAAAAAAAGAATAAAATGTGTAACCAACCTTAACGGCAATGCAAGCTAGTTGAAACAGTACTTGAATGGTTTCTCGAATTCTCGTGCATTTTTTTTTTTAGGTTAGTAAAAAAATAGGAGTAATATTTATTCCACAAAGCTATTGATGGCAAGGCATCCTCTCTGAACATGTCTGATTAGCTATCTATATTGTTAGAATTTCCTAATTGTTCATGGTCTGTGGATAATGGAATTTATTAAAATTTTTATATCTTTATACTGATTTCTGTTGATTCCATATCTCCTCCTTTATGAGTTATAATGCAGCTAATGAGCTTGCAATTTCAAATTTTGGACAAATTAAAAGGCCTCTTCCAGATTTATGCAGTTACATACTCTATTTAGGACATGAGAACAGAGTGTTTGATGGAAGAAGTATGAGAATGTGAGAGAATGGAATAGATTTGGTAAGGCACTAAGAGCTGCAAGAGTAAGTTAAATAGAGTATGCAGTGTGAAATCCAAAAACAAAGTATTTAAGACATTATTTTCCCATGAATGAATTGGAAACAAACATGCAATTGCCACCAGCTGTTAGAAATGAATAATTTTTTTAATCCAATTGGAAAATAAAAGGCATCCTTGCTCCTTATTCAAAAAATATATAAAAATATGCAAAGTACGATGTACATAAGGGAATAAATAGAACGCTAACCTCCGGGTAGCAATCTTGCCGCATAACAGTCTGGTTTTTTGTATTCACATAAACTAGGCATGATACAGTAGCCTGAATTGAACATACAATGTTTTAGATAGGTGGCATCAAATAAGTGAATAACAGGCATATGTTAATTAATCATGTCCAATTAAGAACATGAAAAAACAACCAGACAAGAAGTGTGCTAACAGATGAAATTCAGACATATCCTTCAGCAGGACATCACTATGACTATGTAGACTCTTAGAATACATGTACTACATAGAAAGATGTAAAGGCGATTTACTTAACAAAGTTCAGGTCCAAACTAACCACTTAGGATCAGCATGTCTAGAATACAAGTAGCCAAGTAAGACTCAAAGTAAATTGCAGGAGAAACAATCTGATAAAAGTTGTGGTTACCGACTGAAATTGCCACAAATTGGTAGCTGAGAATACTGAATTAACTTAGGCAAGACTGGGCAACCAACCTATTCTGATGGAACTGAAGAAAGTTGATTATTACGACCCAAGAACTCACATCACCTTATTCTTGGAATAGGTAGAATCTGTACTTGTTACTTTATCAGGCATCTTCTTGTTCTCAAACAGATTTCTCCTATCACAATATCCCACCGCAACTAATCAATTTTAAACTTATGGTTTCTATGATCCCAAAAGCTGAACCATTTCATTAAGTCAGGTAGTAGGGTGAAGTTAATTAGCTAGAAAAATACCTAAACTAAAGTGCTCTCCCTTTTAACAAGAAAAGACCCCTATGTTGCTTGACGAACAAGCCAATAATCATTCTTCATTCATACCCAAAAATAAGTGACCAATCTAAGTCAATCCCAAAACCACAAACAAAAATGGGGGAAAATAATGAGCAAAAAATGAATGAACGGATAAATTTCTTAGAGTACCTTCATCGGAAAGTTGAAGAAGAGGAGCCCCAAATTGCCTTTGACTCGCGTTTCAGCGTCGAAGGGGATGAATCCCTTAGCCAAATCTTCAAGCAAATAAAATACGTCATGGATGACCTGAAATCCATTAAGATCAAGAGTGGCGTTCATGTACGATGAAGCCCTAGCTCTGAGGCGGCCACCGTCTGAACTCACACTCCCGAGCTCTCTCCCTCGATAACCCACAGAGACGTTAATGTAATCATAAGATAGGGAGAAGAAATTTCTATTCTTAACGTTAACGGTGAGGAAGAACGAAACATCAAGGACGAGTTTCGGGTGTGTCTTGATCCCAATGTGGTTGAGATGGATTCGGGCGACCCGAATATCGGGATCCGATGGGTAAAGGAAGAAAGTGGCGGCGGCGAGGAGAAGGATGAGGAAGAAAGGGGCGGAGCAGTGGAGATAGCGACGGTGGCGAAGGCCGGGGGGAGGACGGTAGGCGGGGAGGATCACGACGGCGTTTTGGTTTGACGGGTCAGGGCTGGGGTTCGAGGGAAGGGGGGAATAGTGAACGAATTCGTCCTTCCCTCTCATGTTTCGGCGGTCCTTCCACTTAGAGTCTCTGTCTCATTTGGCAGCCTTTTTTCCTCTGCCTTGGACTTTACTTAGGTGGGAAGGGAAAGCAACATTTGTAAGTTCTTCGGTTTAGTATGTATTTTAGATAAATCTTTTTGAAAATATAAGTTTTTGAGTACACCAATCTTCTTTTATATATGATCAGATCCTCATTTTGTAGGATCTTAAGTTCCCACATCACTTCACTTCTTTTCATATCGATATCTTTTTTGATAAATTTACATCCCTCAAATTTAAATAAATTTTGGAAAGTTCAAATTTGGTGGAAATTTTTTTACACGAATTCGAACATACGATAAGAGTATATTTTTTTAAAAAAATATTTTAGAAAAAAAAAAAATCTTTTTTATTTTGGATTATTTACTTTTGAAGGTAAAATAGAACTATTACCCCTTCATTTTCTTCCGACCAAACAATTCATCTTTCCTGAAGAATCTTTTAAAATCTTCATTTCCCTTCCTCTAAGTTCTTTTTCCTCCTCAAATTTTCTCTAATATACTCATTTTCTACCAGGAAAATTATGTAAGTCCCAAGTTGAATTTAAATAATTACAAAAAGTCCCTTAAAATCACCAAATTACAATCAAGTTCCTGGGAATTTTTTGATATTATTTGTATGGAAACAAAATCCGATTTTTAAATTTTGTTGTAAATATGTCACTTCCGGTTGTTAATATGACTTTTTCTGTTTGAATGACCAGATTTAAAATTTGTTGTAAATACAACACTTCCGTTTGTAAATCTAGTCTTTTCTGTTATAAGTGACCTCTCTACGTTCAAAATCCAAGTTTTTAAATGTTATTGTAAATATGGTTTTTTCTATTGTAAATGGTCAGATTTTAAATTTTGTTGTAGAATACTTCCGTTGTAAAGACTTTTTTGTAAATCTAGTTTTTTTAAATATTGTTGTAAAATGAAACATATTTACGTTCAAAATCTAAGTTTAAATATTGTTATAAATATAACCTCTTGTTTGTAAATCAGAATATTTGGTGATTTTAAGAGATTTTTTTGTAATTATTTCAGTCCTTGACCTACACATTATTTTTTAGGTGGTTGTAAGTGGTCATATTTGTTTAAACGTTATTGTAAATAAAAACATAAATTAACAAATGAGAAAATGTATGTATTAACAACAAGAATTTGTCTTCTTTCACGTAAGCGATTAACAAAGTGAAAACATGTAAATATGATATTTCTTCTCACTTTTGTTAATAACAAATAATATCGAAAAAGTCAACAACAAACTTAAGACTTCTCTCCACCACCACGTTATGTGATTTGGTGATTTTAAGAGATTTTTTTTTTAATTATTTCTGGTCCTGACCTACACATAATTTTCCCTTTTCTACCCCGAGGTGGCATTTTACGTTAATGAGAAAAAAAGAATCATAAATATTTGATCCCTGCTTGAAAAAAGTAATAACACACACACACACACACACACACACACACACATATATATATATATAAATAATTTTGTTTTCGTAAAAATCACAATGCGGCTGAGCCCTTGTGACCTGTCAAAAAAAAAAAAAAAAACTGATAATCACAGTTTGGTTCATTTGCAGGAGAGCTGACTCCTCTCTTCTTCGGGTGAGGGAGAATCGCCTGAGTGATATATCATAAGGGGTTCGAACGCGCGAAAATCTCCTTTTCGATTTCGGCCTATACCCAGTAAGCAACGAGATTATTTAGTTGGGTAAGTGTTAACAATAGAGTTTTCGGTCTTCTCACGATATTCTTCTATGTATCTAGAGATATTTGACACTGAACTTCTTGTATTGAAACTGCGAAAACATCACTGACGAAATCGAAAGGGAGATTTAATTTTGTGCCAGTTCTTTTATAAAATCTTTCTCGAGCGTTACTTTTTCAATCTTACCCGCTAAAAACATTTTTGTTCCGTTCTATTCTAATGTAGCCTATCTTATCAACTGATTTCCTTCTCCGCTATTACAAAATCCTGCCCCTTTTGAGCTATTGAATCAGAAATCACAGACGTGTAACCATCTTAAAGTCTGCTTCGCTTCATTTCAAAATCGATCCGAGTTTGGTTCTCGGGCTTGAAAGTGAGTCATTTTGGGTCATAGAACTGGCACAAAAGGTTCCACACTTGATATTCATAGCATAAACGTATTCATTTATAGACAAAGTCATATTCTATAAAATGAAAAATGAAAGCACTTCAGCTGAATTAGACCTGGTCTCGTGTCCCCTTCAAATGGGCTTATAAAATCTAGTATAAAGCCGATGGCACTATTGAGAAGACAACATATTTAGATTGATCGTTACATGGTTTGCAAAAAGCTGCCAGCTAAAGTCATTCATCTCTTACCTATTTGATCCTCTACTCAGCTAGTTGATGTATGTCTCTGTTACATTTCTGTCCTTAATTTCCACCGAAGTCATTCATCATTAAACCACTCATCGTGTTTTCTTTCTGTCCTTAATTTCTGAGCTGGGTTTGAGTGATTGGTATCCTTCCGTCAGCTTCCCCTAGAGGGTGAGGGTAACTGTTTTTTAGTTCGTTAAGTTAGTTAATTGAGACTTGTAGTTGTTATTCCTCTGTACATATGTACAGTATAATCATAATGAAAACTATCTTTTTTAGCACCAATGCTTCTTTATCAGTTTTATTCTTTAAGTGCGTGTGAATTCAATCTTGTGGTTGTTAGGCCTTATCCGAAGGATCAAGCAAATGAGTGCTGATTAAGGGAGGTTTGGTCATTCAGTGCTGAGCCATCATGGAGTCTAAGAGGTTCCATCAGAATTGTTCTGGAAAAACCAGCAATGACCGTGTCAGCAGGTTAAAGATGGTTACTCGGAGAGAGGTAAACCCTTCATTCATCTGGTAATCAATTTCATATTCGTGAGGTTTCTGAAATGTCATGGTTCATTTTGTAGATTCTTGCCAAGAAGAAAGCCATTCAAGAACTCATTAAAGCAGCACATATTGTGATGGACCATATTGCTTTTTTCCCCTTGTTTCGCGTCTATGACAGAAACGGTAAGAATATGGGAATATGACTTAATTCCCGATATCATATAATAGTGATTCTCCATTTAGTAATATCATTGAACCTACATTTTGGTGATGGTGATTCGATGGATCTTTTTCATCATATTAATCTGTGGTGAAACTTATGTAAAAATAGATCACTTATTATATAAAAATGAACAACTGTGATATATGAAATTCTGGTTCAATAAGACTTTCAACTAGGGAACAATACTATTGCCCAAATTTTAGAAAAATGCCACTCATTCTGTATTTGGTTAACTGTTCATTTTATAAGGCCACTCCCTTAGATTGTAGATTTGCAAGGGATATTATATATGATCAAAATTCTTTCTTGATGAAGTTTGATTAATATATTTACAATCTTTTTAAGTTTCAATGTTTACTAAATAAATTTCAGGCCAGAAAAAATGTTTGTTAAGCAAATGGTTGTATCATTGGAGTTAAGTTTCCACCTGGGAGTTTGTTGTCTTTTACATATTTTCTCCTCTTGGGTATGGTTTATTGCTGATAAACAGTCTTGTAGCATTCTGTTTCTTATGTTACATTCGGTCTTGGTTGATATCTTGGTACGTTATACATTAGAATTTGGAGTCAAAGGAATTTAGATGAAGTGAGAAGAAAGTGAAATTTAAAATAATCACTGTCTTAAGGGTGAATCGAAAGTTACAGGAGAAATGGCAACTAGAGGGTATAGAGAAAGAGTAAGTGCCATGGAACTTGAATTTCACTATTATTTATGTGGCAATTCCAGAATCCATTCCTTGGCCCATGAGATGGGCGTGCACTGTTTCATTGGTCTGAGAGTATCCTCTATTTAGTACTCCTCTGGTCCTTAATATAAGACATATTTGGAGAGTTGCTCTTGGTCCTAAATATAAGACATAGTTTTCATATTTGTCAATCTTTTCCTAATTGTCCCCTTATTGATGCTCCCTCAACAATAACCAATTAGGAGAGGAAATAAGGGAATTAAGGAAGATAACTTGGGTGTTTTAGAAAATACATGTCATATTAACTAACTTAACTAATTTACTTAATCTAATTAAATTAGGTAAATATGTCTTATGTTAAAGACTGGAGGGAGTGCTAGAAACGAAAAGCAGAATAGAAGAATCAAAATGGATGCCATGCATCCCCTATTTTGCCTTCTTCTGCCAGCTCACCCTCTTTTCCTCTTTGGGCCTGTTTCTTCCTTCTAGCATATTTGAGGCCCCATTTTGCCTTCCTCTGGGCTGCTTTTCTTTTCTAGTATAAAATCTCCCCAAAGTCCACAATCTTCGTCAAAGTGACTGGATACAAATGGAAAAATTCTGGGGAGAGTGCTAACCTCTCAAATGCTAGCCTGGTTATTGAATCTGTTTTTGTCTTTCTTTTGGTGCAGCTACTGCTTATATTCCTATGTTATTATTTTTCTGTTTTGGAGTTTAATTGTGTTTTTGTGAATTATAAATTGTTGTTATTTGGTGGAGGAGCATTATTCCGTGTCAATTTCTATCTCTGTCTATTATTCTTTGCTAAAGTTTCTATGAAATACCTGTGGATTCTATCACATTTTCTCTTCCTCGTCTCCTGGCAAGTTTTGCATTTTGATTGATCAGTTCTGTGCTTCTTGGTGCTGGCCACATCAAATCTTATTTTTAGGTCTCTCGTTGTACTTGGAATCTGGGCATGGAGATAAATTGTCCATTACTGTTAAGAACTACATTCAAAATCTCCTCAAGGTAGAACAGTTGTCTATAATCCCCGACCTGTTTTCCAATTTGTTGAAACTTCTATTATAATTTTGAAAATATGTCATTTTCTAACCTGTTTATGTCACTGTGTGTGTTTTTGTTTTAAGCATTTACTCCAACTTTGCTTATTCATTATAAATGAAAAATATATCTGATTTGTCTTTCCCCTAACTACAGCTAAACATGGAAGGACATTATGGTTCTGAGTGGCTAGTGGAAGAAAAGGTGAAGCGCAGAGAAATGGTTGCTTCAGAAGCACGTTACATATTTGTCCATGAGGTTGCGAACACAAATTTTAACGAGAGGACTGCAATGCTAATTGAAGAAAATACTTCAACTAATTGTTTAAAAAATAATGGCCCCTTGGTGGGATTTGTACATTACAGATTTACTGTGGAAGAAGATATACCAGTGCTCTATGTGTATGAATTACAGCTTGAGCCTCGTGTTCAGGGGAAAGGACTGGGAAAGTTTTTAGTGCAACTAATTGAGCTTATAGCCCACAAGGTGCTAATTCTCTTTTCTCATCTAACTGCTTTTGATCAAAACCTTGAAGTTTTTCTGTACTGCGAAGGACAATACTAGTAAGCATGGAAGTGATGGACTTTTAAATTTTAAAATATTAGAAGCCCTCTCCCTCTCTCTCTCTCTGCACACATGCACAGAGACTAGTAATAATCATTAGATTACAAGTAAACGGTCAAATTTCAATGCTGATGCAAAAATCAAAGAAGATATTACGTATATTTTAATGGTGGGAATTGGATCATACATGTATATATATATATTCAATGTTTGCATTTCATATCTTGGGATTTACTTCTCTATGTCAATCAATATGCAGGCATTTTTCTTGTCTTGTGAGATTCCAATGAACATGATTATATAGGACTGCAGTCCCTGATCTGGTCTCCTCATTTATTGCAGAACTGCATGGGTGCTGTCATGCTAACCGTTCAGAAAGAAAACTTGTTTGCCATGAATTTCTATATAAACAAGATGAGGTATGGCTTATGAATGCCATCAAATTATATTCCTTTCTGAAATCACTACTTTCAAATTTGAAGGATTCTGTTTGTTGGTCATATCTTGCCACCAGTTGTGTTCTTGTTGGCTCCATGTATAATTTTAGAGGGAAACATTCCATTTAAACATAGTTTCTCATACTGGTTGCTTTTTTTCTTAACCAAAATATTGAGTTGGGTATATCAGCTTATCGCTTATTTTTGTTGCAGCGTGCCATTTCTTAGGATAAATTAGAGGTTTGAATCTTGATGAAAAGCATGACTAATGACGTGTGGACTAGTTTTGAGGGAAAAAAATTGCTGATAAACTGAAAGGTTGATATGTTGTGTAGACATGATAGCTATATGACAATATGATCTTTACAATTCTTTATGCATCTTCTAATATAAGATGTCTTTCTAGTACTTGATTTTTGCTGGTAGGTAACATTTACTTCTAATTATATCATTTAAAACTATCTCATCCCTGAAACTATGCTAGTCCTAATCACTTTTAACTGGAATTTGCTGTTATCATACCTATGTGAATCCTAACCGTTTCTAACTGTTTTTTCAGCTTTAATTCCCAGTTCTTCTCTATGTTACATTTTTCTTTTGTTCAATTGATCAAATCGTTGTTTATGTGATGCAGATATAACATATCAACTACATCGCCATCAAAAGTTAATCCAATGGTATATTGCTAATTTTCTGTTAACGGCATAATACAACCAATATCACCTATTTTCTTCTCTAATCAGTTGCAGTATTTATACCTTGTGCAGATAGGGATTGAGAGCAGTTATGAAATTCTTTGTAAAACATTTAATGAGGAAGCTAAAACTACATTGGAGGTAAAACACTAATTGTTTCATCAACTGGTCTGAATCTGAAATTTCTGCCAGATGTTTTCCTTTGTACAGCTGTCTTTTAGGTAATTATATCTATATGTTTTCACAATTATACCATTAATGTAAAACGAATTTAAAAAGGCTCACACACTCTTATTCTTAAGGAGGCAGTGATGATTTAGGGGAAAAGAGAGAGAGATCAGCGAAGGATTATGGGGGAGAGATGCAGAAACAGAGAAGAATTGGAGGGGAATGAGATTCTGATGAGGGAGGGAATAAGAGCTTGAGGGAGTTAGAGAATAGCTAAGCATAGCGATATTTTTTTCATTCATCAAAGTCTCATTTTTACATGACTGATGTGAGCTATTTATAGAAGGAGATTTCCTTCTGTTTAAGAAAGCTACAAACTGCAAAAGCTTTCCTTCACATGACGGAATCAAAAAGTATCAAGAAAATAATTCTTTCCAGTCCTTATTATCTAATTTGATTAAGGAAGTTGGTTAAGTTAGTTAATATAACATATATTTTCTAAAACACTATAGTCATTTTCCTTGATTCCCTTATTCCCTTCCCTCCTTAATTATTGTTGAGGGAGCATCAATAAGAGTAAATTAGGAATAGATTGACAAATATGAAAAGTATGTTTTATATTTAGAACCAAGATCAACTTCCCAAATATGTCTTATATTAAGGATTGGAGGGAGTATTAAAATAACATTCAGCCACTAGCCAAAAAGATTAAGTAAAATATATTAAATCTTCCTACTAAGCTAAATTTTCTCCCAAAATATTATAATTCATATGTTCCATCACCCAGACTCCTATTCTTATCTTGGAATCCAAATTTCAAACACATTTCTGTTTTAATGTATCATTCTTTCATTTCTTGCGCTTGTTGTGCCCAAAAATGGTGGTGGTAATCTACAAAATGCTTATAGACTTTTCAAGTGTTTGATGATTTGATTGTATAGCCTACTTTCGGTATGCAGGATCCTGGATGAATTGAAGAAAGTTATGATGATCTGCGTTATGAGTTTTCAACTGTATGAAGTTGTTGAAGGTACTTGTTCCCACAGCCATGCAAATATGTTGAATTATTGTATGTTGCTGTTGTCTTCTTATCTTAAAACGCGGAGTTAACGAGGTTGATAAAGCATAACTTTGAACTGAATACGAAATTTAACCATAATTATTGCTTGAACGACAATTACGAAAGGTGGCAAGGTTGAAACCTCTGTTGTCACAAAAATCTTGACAAACACAACATTCCTTCTCATTTATAACAATAATCTTCTTCAAGTTTATTTTGTTGATGGATTGAATGACTTGTTGGAATCAAACGTTTATAGTTAATACAGAAATATAGAAATAATCTTCAAGAGTATTTTTATACAATTTCAAATTCTAATTAAATATCATTGTCTACTGGCATTGAATATCTACATAAAAGATATAGATGACTAGTTTTTAGCCATTGAACTATACAAGTATGGTGAAAAACATGGCATTGTTGAGACCATTATGGAAATCTTCAAGACAAATACAACATGTATCCTTCTTAATTGAATCAGCATAGTCATCTTCTCGAAGCTCAATTTTCTCAAGTGATCGAATAGGTTCCTCACTAGTAGGAATCATCCTAATCTCCTGCTCTGTATCACCCACAACATCTTCGAGGTTGACATTCTCATTCAATACAACAGTGATCTCAATAACCAAAGGAATCGCGACGAAACCATCTTTGGAGCGAGAAGGCCGACTGCAAGGATGATTCTTGTATTATTTCCGAGCGTGATGGATGAGTTAGGGTATCAACAAATCAAGATCCTCAGTTGGGAGCAAATGATAAGAGAAACTTCTTAAGAAAGTCGAACCGTTCTTGAAGAACTTCTTAACTGAGATGTAATGAGAAGAAACTTGCCACGAATTGTCAATGAAATGAACATCATGATCAGGACAACGTTGTTTGAAACCCATACAAACCTTGATATATTCAAGATATATATTTTTATTAATTTTTTGAAAACTTATCTTTTAAATTTGAAAATACTTGAGAGAACGTTAATCTATGTGACATATTTAATTTGCTTCATTTCTTAGTTTTTTTGGATAATAATCTTTTTCTTAGTGTTTAAATATAATTTGTATTCTATTAATCCTTTTTTTAAATGATCTTAAAAAGATGTTTTTTTTAAAATTTCTCATCAAACTTTAAAATTAAGAAACATTTTTTATTGGGCTTATTTTCTTGTTATTGTCCATTTATAATATATTGATTTTCGCTTTACCAAAAATCCTGTACTTTCTGAATATTCAGTAAAATGTTGGAATTGAATATACATTATGAGGCTAATAATCTATCTATTATTCTTAAGCCAATTTTCGACTAGAAAATGAATTAACAATTAGCCAAATTGGTGACCACATTTAATTGGCTAAACATGTGACAAGTTGAACACTCTATTTAAGGCCATATTTCGGCCTAAAGAGAACCAAAAGCGTATGTTTGTTATTTTATCAAAATTGGTATATAAAGAAGACATGACCTTGATATATGATCATAAAAGTAAAGAAGCAAACCACATGATTCTATTTATTGATATATGATCTTGCATGTAATAAAAAAGTGACAATTTTCATATTAATTATACACATAAAGATAGAGAGAGAAGAAACAGGTTGAAAAGCTCAATCCAAAGTTGAAAATTTATCCACATAATCAAGCAAACCACTTGGTATGTGAGATTTTTCGGCCTACATGAAAGGAAAAAGGAGACAATGAAAATTAGAAGTTGTCAAAGAGAATAAAGCACAAGAATTCAATTCATTTTGTACAAAAATGCCACATGTCAAGCAAGGGTGAAGAGATAACTTGTGATTATCCAAAAAGGGCATGTGTCTTCAAGATAGGAGAAGCAATAGGGACCCTTTGGGAAGGGACCATATTTCGGCCAAAATGGAGAAAAGAAGGAAAAGATTGAAGATGGATATCACTTAAGGGGGTGAATTAGGTGATTTCAAAAACTTTTAGGAAAATTACTAAAATGACAGAGCAAGAATAGAAGAATAATTATATAGAAGATTTATATTGGTTTGGTCCAAACTCGTGACCTACGTCTTGTCCACAGGCTCTCTGGGTTTTTCATTATCATTTTCGCACAATTACACACTATGTTACTTGAGTAATCCTCTCTCTAGGATTCGCTCCCCCTTATAAGTTTTAATCAATACACCCACGCTTAAGATTCCTTTACCTTGAGTTTTTTTATAGAAATAATGATCAAATAATAACTCTCTTACAGAGTTCATAAAGAATCACTGAAATATAAAATATCTAAAGATATTACAAAGTATTGAATGAAACAATAATTGCAATAAATTCATTTGAGTGTAAATGTTTTAGTGGTTGATTCTAATTGAATGCTTCTCCTTATATTTGGTGGTTGCAATTAATGACTATTGAGAAGCTTCAATGAATCCGTTGTGAGTAATAAATATAGCCATTAGACATTGAAGTTCGTTCGTTACTCATAACTTCGATTTAGCAAAATAATCGTCGTCATTCTGTTGCTTTGACATTCTCTTTGTTTTGCCTATTGAGTTGCATCAATTAATATGGAAAGAGAACATGAATGCCTTCTGGTTTCTCAAAGAATGGTTGCCATGTTGGTGTCTCGTTTTCTGCAATTGCATTTAATGCTTCTAACATAATTAATGCTTTTTGAGATTTTGAAGTTAATCACCCGCATAATCATTTGAAACTCATTAATACACTGATTAAATATAGTAAAAAACAATAATGAGTGATGATAAGAAGTAATGAAACCACAATCAATGATTTTAACCTTACGAACACGATGATTTACTGAGACACAGAAGCTTACTCGAGCTATTATCAATTGACTCGAGTTGGTTCTTACAACACTCAAGTGAAAACTTGTTTGAAATAGAAGTTGAAACCAGTTTCAAAGCATAACTCGAGTATGGAAATACTGACTTGAGTTGATTACTTGAGTCAAGTATTCTCAACTCGAGTTTGTGAAGATTTGTTCACAAACTGAAAAACTTGAGTTATGTTAAAAAGAACTTTGAACTAAAGACATTTGAGTCTTAAAAACATGACTCTAACAAGTGACTTGAGTGCACAAAGTTATAACTCGAGTTTTGAAAATTTGTTAATTGAAATAAAGATTGAGAAATACATTGAAGATGAATTTAAACAAATGACAGTCGAGTGCAAAAGTGCTAACTCTAATGAGTAACTCAAGCGCAACAATATTAACTTGAGTTTTAGGCTTTTGACTCTTGAAAGTGACATTTGAGCGCGGGAGTTAAAGGTTTGAAAAGATACTCGAGTTGATATCTTTGATTCAAAAGATATACACAGTCTTTCACTTGAGTCATAGACACTTAACTCGAGTCAATCAAAACTAAAAGTTGTTTTGACTAAGATTTTAAAGTACTTACTCGAGTTATTGAACCATAACTCGAGTGTGTCTATTGCAGACACATTAAAACACTATCCGATTCAAGATTTGATTGAAATGAAAGGTATTCACTTAAGTGCCATTAAATATACACTTAAGTGACTTGAATCATCAAGTCTATATTCTTGACAATTGTTTGTTATCATCAAAACATAGAGAACTACCACTCTAGTCCTATTTATAAGTCTCTTTTGACCAAATCACACATACAAAGAAGATGTAGGTAGCTTAATGATTATGGAGTAAATTTTCAACTTTACCATCATTTATGAATGTGTACCTTTCAACTC